>JADMNL010000025.1:408923446-410173446 GCA_016271365.2 Neoceratodus forsteri
CTTGTTTGCAAGCATATAAGCTTTTAACTTTTCAGTCTTTATAAAGTGTTTTTGTCTTAATTAAAAGTGAATCCATTTAAAGATATACAATACATACACTGAACAAACATTTTAATACATGAGAATTATACATAAAAGAAATGAGTTTTTTCCAACTCTACTTGGACAATTAGGTGAAAAGGGTTATCTGTACCACTGCCCCCCAAATAAATTGCCCTTTTCTTCTTCAGTTTGATCTGTAGCATAGCACAAGGGTGAAGAGTCTGTGCTTTGAAAACCCTGCTGTGTATGTTCGTGGACGTAGCACAAAGCACCATGCGTGTATTCTCCATTACTAGATCCTCAGCATTTCAGAGTCCTTAAAGATGAATAGTGTATCAACTGTTTCTGAAGAAACCAATCTGCCTTTCCTTGTGTAAGCAAGTTTTCTTGTTTGTATTTACATAAATATGAACTCCCTCTTCAAAATGTTCTTTATTTTATTAACTGTTTGACCAGGAGGTGGGATGTGTCAAATGTCTATTTTCAGCCATGCCTACGTTATGCCTTTAGATCGGTATCTTGATAGGTATTGCTGAAGGTTATGTCTGGTAGAAGGAAATCCATGCAAATGCCAAGATCAGGTGGTCAGCTGATCAGGTGATAACTTGTACTTAAAGGTATACCATTAACAGTGGCATAAAAAAAACATGGACAGGTGGCAAATTTTATCCTGCCTCAAAAACTAAGTTGTTGGCTGGCATTCAGTATAGATTTACTTTTTAAAAAATGTTTTTTAAGTAAGAGGACAACTCTCCAAAGTGGCCAAGAAAGAAGAGGTCATTTTGGCCCTTCATGACTGGTTAAGTAGTGTTTTTTCTTTTAGCTAAGTCATCTTATATTACAGGTTTCTTAGTAGACAGTGTCCCAGGAGGGTCTCAAGACAATGATGTCATTTTCACTAAAAGGCTTAAATTCCACTAAGCTGTTGTTATCCAGTGTCAGCTTGGATTCATTTTATCAGACAGCAGGTAACAGTTTCCAAGAAGGGTTGCAACATGATGGCATTATTCTGCCTTGAAGGTCAACAGATGAACATCCCCCCTTTTATTTCAGACTTCTTTCTTAGGTTTCCCCGAAGGTCATACTGCAGCTCATGTTTTCTGCCTTAAAGACTACAAGATTTACTCCACAAATGTCATCTTTCATGACATCTTAATTCTGTTGAGAGGGAAGCAGGCGGCTTCCAAGAAGGCATCATTTCAGATGATGCCACACTGCCGTCTAGGCATCAAGCTTCTCTCAAAGAGAAAGATAATCAATATTGCCACGTTCTAGTATACTGACCAACTAGAATCGGGTTACTGTAATGTCTCAAGAAGATAATGTCATCTGCTGAAAGAACTCAAGCTCTCATCAACAAATTCTAAGTAATTTCTCTTTCAAGAACATCTTCCAGCTTGGGCATAAATTGCCTGTTTTTTGTTTTGTTTAGTTTTGTGTATTTTTTCTGACAAAGTCAAATTTGAATATTCATGTGAGCTGCAACTTTCACACACTTTCTCATTTTCAGAAGAGCTGCTTTTGCACGTAGTACCAGTATATCAACATCCCAAAGAACAATAATATGTTGTGATTTGTTCTCAAGCTTTCTGGTGGTTTCTCAGCAGATGATGGGGACTCCGTCTGTGTTGAAGATCATTCCTGTGGTGGGTTCGTACGTCCCTGCCAGATAGTATAGGTCCTCACTGTCCTGGTGCTTCTTGGTTTTTATCATCTGTTCGTACTGGTTCAGGTTGACCACCAGGCACTTGTGAGAGATGGTCTGAACGTCATTCTCATCGACATGTGACGACTGGTACAATGCACGCTAGTTAAGACAAAAAAAAAAAAAACCGGAAAGAAACATGGACAATATGAAATTTAGTTTTTGCTTGCAAAATGCAACCTGAAACAATAAACAGTGCACTTTGCATATATTCTGGAGTACCCAATATCAAAACTGTATCCCCAAGGAACTCTGCAGTTTTGTTTTCTAAATGTTGAGCGATTTATTTTTTTTAAATAAGTTCATAATTAGATTTTCAGGACTTCTGTAACAGGCTTCCTCAGATTCTGCAGAATTTAGAGGTATGCAGTTATCAAAATGCCAGGGTTCATCTCAATGGATGTGGCCTGGCTACAGAAACGAAGGAAGCTTTAATTTCAATTTCAGCTCCAAGGCAGCAGCAGAGCTCATTAGTAAAACAATGGTATATCATTTCAACGTTGAGGTGGAAATTATTCACCCTGTCTTATGTTCTTTGAATGTTTCTCCCTCACAGTTCGACAGTTGCAGAAATCCATGGGGAAGGGCACTGAGGACTTGGAGGGGAGGACATGAACATGATCATTTTGTGGGATGGGCAGCCTTTCTCTGAGTATGAACATACTCCAACATTCTAGAAGGGGGAGGTTTGCTTGGATCAAAAGATCACTTTCAAATTATTTTATTCAAGTGATCATAAAAGTTTTGATGATACTCAATTGTCCTATAAACATTTCTGTTTAAATGCATATAGTCAGATAAAACTTACTTTAGTACAGGATCACAAAAATACACTTCCAGATTTGTGTATCTACATATAGCACCGATATGATTCTATGAGTAGGTGTGGGGAGTCAGAAATGTAAAGTTCTAGCCATGAAAGTGTTCTATCATTATAACTGCAGGTGCTTAACTATTGTTTACTAGCATTTAATTGCTGGGTAAGGTTAGAGATGCAGAGAGTCAATTAAAGAGGTGGTACACTGTCTGAAATTGGTACTGACTTTTAAAAGTAGTCAACTGCTACTTTTTATATCTCAAGCACTTTTTAACCCTTTTGCTAATTAGAAGATTTTCTACCTGACAGTACTAGGTGTGATGTGTGCAACAAGAGCTTGCCTTGGAGGCTGACCTAGCTACTTCTATTCTCCTTCTTACCTCAGTATTGCAAAGTCGTCAGGCAAACACCATGCATGCCTAACGCATTTCAGAATTTTGGTCCTTTATCAAAGGCTTTTGATAAAGGACCAAAAGTCTAGAAATGATGTTATAACATGCAACAACATGTTTTGGTTGCTTTTTTATTAAACTTGGAAGTTTGGAGCCAAGTGTTTACATATTTGGTAGCGGTGGTGTGCTGTGCCCGACTTGTTTGCAATACTCAACTTTCTGTCTCAGTGCACCACCATCCCAGTGCAATCTTTTTTTTGTGTTTGTAACCCTCTTACCTTATCAGCATTGTAACCTCACAGGCTGCGACATCACAAATGCCCTAGAACAGCCACTGCTGTGTAGCCAGACTGGTCACTTGTGATGATGTTACAATCAGTGAGGTCATAATGCTAACGAGGAATGATGGGGAACAGAATGAGATAATAAATACACCCGTCTGCAGAAAAAGCACTGCTCTTCACTTCGCACCCAATACTGTTAGGTAAAAACTTTATAATGAGCAATAAGAGAAAGAAAAATACTTCAAAAGTTAAAGTAACTAGCTACTTTAAAAATATTAATAACAGTTTCTGTCTGCTAAGTTTGTTATTACTAACTCTTACAAACAGAAACAATCTAATGTAATGAATATAAAACAAATGGCATGAACCTATAACCTTAATCCTCAAACCATCAAGCCTTTTGCTTGCTCTTTCCTGGTTGCTCTGCTCACCTCCATGAAGTCCTGTCTCTGACTGGAAGCCTGGAGAATTGTTGGTAGGCTCCTCACAGACTTCTGATCCCAATGCTGTCCCCACGATCCACCAAGGAAAAATTCACAAGGAGAAAAGGGAACAAATACAGAACATCACTTTACTGCACAAATATTCAGCTCCCTATTTGTTTCCACATTAAATTTAATGCATGTCTGCACGGAGCTTGTTACCAAAATGGTGCTCCCGGTCTTCAATTATGCAGATGTGGTCTATTGGACTGCCCCCTTTCACTTTCCTTGCTAGTCTGGACACCCTCTACAACTCCTTCTGCCACTTTGCCACAAACTCCCCCCCCCCAAAAAAAATGCACACACCATTGTTTACTGTATTCATCCCTATCCATTCTCCCACTGCCCTGACGTTGCCTGGCTCACTGTACCTCCTTCACATCCAAATACTGGTTTGGTTCTCTCCCCTCTTACCTCTCCTCTCTTCTTTCCCAAGTGCCCCCTGCTTCCTGTTCCCTCCACTCAAGGGACCACTGCACATTTACCATTCCTCACCCCCACTCCTCTGCTGGGCAATCTGCCTTCTCCTATCGACTTCCCTTACTTTGGAACCAGTTCCCCTCCTCCCTCCAACTTTCCTCATTCCCTGGCTCTCTCAGACAGCAATTGAAACCCCAACCCCTCTCCATCTGTTCCTTTTACCTTTCTTCCTGACCCCCCACCAGGCCAAGACCTAACCATCCTAGTGAACAGCCAACTGGGTCTCCACTCCTACCTTATTACACTACCACACCACTACAGTCTTCTCCCTTCACTATGAGTTCAGGCAACACCTCACCCTTCAGATAAATCCCCTATTGTCAATAGTGTTCTTGTTCACTGTGTAATACTGCCACTTCTGAACACCCTTATGGCACTCAGACTGCTGGCATTACGGCGCCGGGCAATCAGGGTGCCAAATGCGGGATTCGCTGCCCCCTCCCTGAGGTCCACCCCTCCTGGAGTAGGAATCTTTAAGTAGGGGGCATGTGGGGGGCACAGACCCCACAAGGGGGGGTGCAGGTGGTGCAGGCCCCCGCAAAAAAGTGATTAGCGACATTGCTGATTGGCACCCTAATTGCCTGGTGCCAGAATGCTGGCACGTTCTGAGCGTGGAACCTTCTGAATGTGCACTTGGTAGTTGTTCTTTTTGAGCTGTACTGCACTTTCTTGTCTGTACATATAATTTTTGTATTTTGTTCTAATTGTATACAGACCTTTTATCAAATGTTATTCCACAGTTTTTCATTGATGTATTGTGCTGTTGTTTTTCCTTTGTTCTCCTTCCCTGGCTCGCACCTAGATCATTGTGCCACTTTCAGTTACCGATTTTCAAATAAATAAATAAATGCCAAAGCTGAGTGGGTCAAGTACTCCGCAGGCTCAAGCTTCATTTTTCAAATATCGTATCATGAGAGCAAATACAAAGCAGGAACTCTGCCCAACATGGATAAGAAACATATTCATGGCCAGACTTGAAATTCTGACATAGGATGAAACCCCCAGGGACTTTTGAAGCACTCCAGCATCCCAGGAGCTTTTATGGACATCATGTGTGCATGTCCATAGCCCAACCCCATTTTAACTGCCTTGCCAGTGGACCTAGAGCTAAACGCAAGGACTGCCAAACTGTAAATTTCAAGAGATTTTGGGGGGTCTATTGAAGGATGAGCACAGTGCAAAATAATAGCTCTTCACAGAAGGTAAGACCCCGACTTTTGTTTTATTGCGATTTCACCTGAATTGGAGTCTGTGCTCTTAAGTGTGCCATGCATCCCCTTTGGACTTTGCTACCCTACACACTGCACCTAACAAATATGTTGTCAATCACTCTAATTAAAGCCCAGGGCACCTCCCTTTCTCTAGATCCCAGTGGAAACTTCGTAATGGTATAATGTGTAGACACATTTTTGCCTATACTGTATGTCATTTATTATCTGTATTTAGCTTCCCATTTTTCATGCCAATTATATGTATAACCATGAATTATGTCTAATTAAATATTCATGATCCTAGTTGGGCTCCTGATTGGCTACTGGACTAGTCATTAATCTCCTAAAAATGACCAATCCAGCTGCCAAGCAAGGTTGCGTGCCCACAATGTATTCTATGTGAGGCATCATTGTACCATACCGTTCCCTCCACTGTACTGAAATCATCAACTGTAGGTAAAAAGAAAGAAAGAAAAAAGCAAGGTTGTTATTGCCATTGGACTTATCACAATAACAACCTCAAAGCCAGTAATTTTCTAAGATTAATGACTGGCTGGTAAGGGGTGGTTTGGGATCCCACCACCCAGTCATTAATTTCTAGGAAATGACTGGCTTCTTGGTCATTATTGCTTTAAACATTATCACTGTCCCCTTGACGTCATCTGTTCTTGTACCTTTGGTAGTGTGTAAGCATCCATCACCCCTGGAGCCTGTGTCTATGGTAGTCATATTTAGCACCACAGAAAATGGAACCATACCTGACAGAGGTGCATCCTTTAATTTCCATGAAAAGGAGGACCTGCTAACTTTTCACCTTCTGTTCTGAGATAAGTAACCAATAACTCACAACAGGGCATGTGTTTCTAGAGAATTACTTCATGCCACGGGTGAATTGGAAGGCATGAGGCCAACGACTGAGCAACTTTCAACGCACCTGGGAAGTGCATTAATTCTCAAGAAACCCATGCCCTGGAGTAGGTTATTGAGGTCATAAAATTGAAAATGTTTATTTTTTAAAGGGGAAAAAAGTTTTATTTTACTTCATTTAAGTTGCTTCTAGGTACAGTATGTGAGTTTAATAACAAAGGCCGACTGACTTTGAATGAGTCAGGAAAGTGCATTTATTTTGAAGAAACGTATGCCCTGTTGTGGGTATTGGTGTTTAAAAAGTAGAAACAAGTTTTATTTTAATGGCAAAGGCTTTTATTTTCATTTAGATAGATTGTTACTAGGTAGGTTTGGGCAGGTTAGTTATGAACTGTTTGTATACCAGAGAGTAATGAATGGTCAGATGATATACGAACCAATGAAGAAGCCAGCAGAATTAGGCATTTTGGTCTATCTAGTTTGCTTGTTTTGCAGGGTTCTCAGTTCAGGCTGTTGTTCCTGCTCCCCCCCCCCCACCTTTCCATCCCTTTCCTCCTCCCCTTCCATGACCTTTATCTTCCCTCTATATCTATTCCAGCCTTTCTTGAAGCTGCCCACCATCCTCGATGAGATCACCTCTTCTGGCAGTGCGTTCCATTTGCTTACCACCCTTTCTGTGAAGAAGTGTCTTCTAACCTCCCTCTTAAACACCCCCTACTCCAACTGTAGGCTGTGCACCCTTGTGGTTTCGCTGTAGCTTAGCCTGAAGAGACCCTCCCTGTTCACCCGATTAATCCCTTTCAAGTACTTGAAGGTCTCAATCATGTCTCGCCTCTCCCTCATGTCCTCCAGAGAGTACATGTTTAGGGCCCTCAGTCTTTCCTCATACAGTTTACCCTGCTGCCCCACAGTCATCTTCATAGCCCTCCTCTGGACCGTCTGCATCAGATTGATGTCCTTTTTAAGGTGAGGGCTCCAGAATTGCACTGCATACTCCACATGCGGTCTCACCAGTGACCTGTACAAGGGCAA
The DNA here is from genome assembly GCA_016271365.2 of Neoceratodus forsteri. NCBI lineage: Eukaryota > Metazoa > Chordata > Ceratodontiformes > Ceratodontidae > Neoceratodus > Neoceratodus forsteri. The sequence continues at coordinate 408,930,759 of JADMNL010000025.1, forward strand.
TACCACCTCCTGTCGCCTACTGCTGATCCCCCCAAGCTATGCACCTCAAATCCTATTTGCCCCTGCCACTGCCTTCTTGCCCTGCAAAGAATGCTTCAGGTCACTAGTTATCATCAATCCCAGATCCTTCTCCTCCTCTGCAGGAGATACCTGGACCCCTCCCAGGTAATACTCTGCCCTGGGGTGTTTGGCCCTAATGTGTATAACCTTGCACTTCTTGGCATTGAAGCTCAGTTGCCAGATCCTGAACCACCTTTCAAGTATTTTTAAATCCTCTTTGAGGTCCTGTATCCCCTGGGCTGAGTCCACCCTCCCACAGAGCTTGGTGTCGTCCACAAACAGACACATTTTGTCCTTGATCCCATCCTCAATATCATTAATAAAAATGCTGAATAGTATCACCCCTTGCACTGAGCCCTGCGAGATGCCACTTGTGACCACCCTGGTGCTAGACAGCTTTACCCCAACCATCACCTTTTGGGTCCTGTTCCCTAGCCAGTTTTCCATCCATCTAACCATCTTCTCTCCTACTCCAAGGTCCACCAGCTTCCTGATCAGCCTCCTGTGGGGTAGTGAGTTAAAGGACTTGCTGAAATCTAGGTAAATGTCCACTGCTTGGCCTCTGTCCACTGTTTTGGTTATCCAGTCAAAGAAGTCGATTAGATTCATTTGACAAGACCACCCTCTCATAAATTCATGCTACCTTGCATCCTGAACACCATGTTCCTCTCAATGCTCTATCAATCGTTCCTTCAGTATGGTCTTCATAAGTTTGCACACTATGGAAGTGAGACTGATCAGTCTGTAGTTCCCAAGGTCGTCCTTGGGGCCGCTCTTGTGGAGGGGCACCACATGTGCCACTCTCCAGTCCTGTGGTATCACATCTAACTCCAGTGAACAACTAAACAGGTCCGCCAGTCGCTCCATGAGCTCCCACCCCCAGTTCCCTCAGCAATCTAGGGTGCACTCCATCCGGGCTTGATGATTTGTCTATCCTCAATGCTAGCAACCTTTTTTCACTCGTCGTCCTTCTACTGACCCATCTGTCCTCCTCCCCCCTTCTGGTCTTCTTTTCCTCCCCATCAGCACCAGTCTGTCTTTTTCCTTGGTAAAGACAGAGCAGAAGTATTCATTCATTATCTCTGCCTTCTCACTATTTTCCTCCACCCTCCCATCTCCTTGTCTCAATCTAACTATCCCATCTTTCTTGTCTTGTTCCTCACTCATGTAGTGGAAGAAAGTCTTCTCCCCTTCTTAATACCCTCTGATAATTGCAGTTCCTTCTGTGCTTTGGCTCTCTGAACCACCCTTCCTACCTCCCTTGCCAGCCCCAGGTATTTTTCCCTATCCTCCTCTCTCTTGGTTTTCTTGAATTTCTTATAGGCCAGCCTTTTGTTCCTTACTGCCTGGGCTACCTCAAAGTTGTACCAACTGGGTGTTTTGACCTTGAGTTCTTCCTCTTGTATCTAACACACTCCTCCATTGCAACCCTTAAGCCTTCCTTAATAAGAGCCCATTTTTGGTCCACCTCATCACTGTACTTTTTGCTAGGTGACCTTTTAGTACTTCTCTCATTCTTCTAAAGTCCACCCTCCTAAAGCCTAGGATTTTCATCCTAGTGGGGAGACTTTCCCTGCCCATGTCCAGCTGGAACCACACACAATGATTATCACTTCCACCCAGTAGCTCCCTAACTGCTATATCCTATACGTACGCTCTAGTTGTGAGTACCAAGTCAATGATTGCCTCTTCCATTGTGGATTTAGTGACACCTTGAGTCAGGAACCCATTCTGAATCACTTCTAGAATTTTCTGACTCCTGGCACATGTCTTGGTCAGTACACACCAGTCCACCCTGGGCAGGTTGATGTCCCCTACTATTACCACTTCACCCTTCTCCGCAGCCTTCAGAATTTGTGAATTCAGATCATAGTCCAGTTCTTCATCCGATTGGGTGATCTGTACACCACTGCCAACATCATCTTTCTCACTCAACTGGTCTGTAATTGGACCCACATTGCTTCTGTCCTCCCCTGTACTTGTATACCCTCCCTAATGAATACTACCACCCCTCAGCTTTGTCTACCACTCTGTTCCTCCTGTAAAGTTTATATCCCAGAACTGAGAGGTCCCAGTCATGCTTAGGTGCAGCCCAAGTCTCAGTTATTGCTGAAATGTCCACTCTCCACTCTGCAAGTAGCACTTGCTGGTCAACCATCTTGTTTCTGAGATTGTGTGCAGTCAGAGACACCACCCTCCACTTTAAGTCTGAGCCCTCATCACTTCCTCCACTTTAAGCTTAATTTTTATCTCCGTATGCTTCCCTGCTCCCCCATTTTCAAACTGTCCTACTCCCCCTTGACCCTCCAGTTCCACTCTACTGTTATGGGGGGAGGTCCATTCATTACCACCTCCCAGGGTCTCTGTGCCCTTAGGCCCATCTGCCCCCTCAATAGTTTAAATTAAGCTTATGAGTAATGTAGCCCCCAGCTTGTCCCAGAGTACCCTTGAGCCCCCCCATTGAGGTGTAGTCAGTCCTGTGCATAGAGAGATTTATTTGACCAAGTCTCCCCCAGTCTCCTATGAGTCAAACCCCTCAACTTTGCACCTATCCCTTAGCCACGCATTGAATTCCTCTATTCTAATTTTCCTTACTGTGCTAGCTCTTGGCACAGGAATTACCGCCGAGAATCAACAATCTTGCTTTCAGAGCAAGGAGCAGCTGGCTAAACAGCTAGAACTTTTCTTACTAATAGAACACTTTTAACTTGCCAAGAGTCAGAGCCTGTTGGGATTAAGCAAACAGATACTTTTTAGAAGTGTGGGGTCTCAATTAGGGTAAAAAAAGAGTCAATGTGTTTCTCTGTATTGGAGAAGGGGACTGTATCAGCTTCTCAGTTTGTGAAGTCAGGAGGAACACAGTTAATTGGAGGTGTGGCTTAGGCAGTAGAAAACCAGGATTCTCCAATTACAGTTCCCTGCTGCTAGTTTTTGGCAGACAGCAATCTAGCTTTCAGAGCAAGGAGCAGCTGACTAAAGAGCTAGAACTTTTCTTACTAATTGCCCTCCTCCCCCTCCACCCTTAGCCAGTTCCACTTTTATAGGCACTGGATTTGACTGACAACAGGAACTTCCTGTTTGGCAGTAGGAAGGTAAGGATCACTGAGACACTTAAGTTTCACCATCCTCGAAGGAAAAGAGTAGCTCTCCCTCCCCACCTAGCTGCTGGAGGTCTAACTCTGAGCAAAGAAGAAGGAGACTACTGAAGAATACAGGGCATTCCTGTCCCAGAACAGTAAGGGCAAGAGTTGTAAGGGCACATAGGCAGTAGGAAAGTAGGTAGAAAAAGAAATAGAGGGAGGAGAGAGTAAGCATGCAAAACAATAGGAGAGTGGCTACAATATAAGACATGATGGGAGCAGTGTGGTGCAGTGGCTGTGGGGAGGCAGTCTTCTGAGAGACGTTCTGCAAGCTGCGATGCTGCCCTATTTGCAGGCACCTCTCTGGTCTGAGGGAGGAGGTTGCCTGTCTCCAGGTTGACCTTGCCAGGCTTCATGAAACCTCCTCCCCCACCCAGGGACCACCAGGGCTGCTGCTGCCACTGCCTCAGAACTTGCCAAGAAAGAGGAGTGGTTGGACCAAGGAGGATGAAGATGGTGGAACAGAGGCTCATCCCTCCAGTTGTACCTCTCCACAATTCATATGCCATTCTGGTTGAGAGTGGTTCCTCTATGGAGGCACCTGCAGTGGAGACCAAGGAGGATGCTGGGAACCTCCACAAAAGAGACCCACAGAAGGGTGCATGAGACCCCAGAGGGGAAGAAAACAACTCCTGGTGGGGGACTCAATTGTTAGGAGATTAGAATTGAGGGAGGGAGGGGAGAGGGAGGTAAGGTGCCTGCCTGGCACCATGGCTTGGGAGAGACAGGGAGAAAATCCTCAGGATCGCAGCAGCAGCTGCATGGGGGAGGGAGGGAGGTGGATGTCATTGTCCACCTAGGGACAAATGACCTGGCTGGGATTGTGATCAGAGCAGTGCAAGAGGAGTTTGTGGAGTTGGGGAGGGGCCTTCGACAAGTAGCACATACAGTAACCTTTTTGGAGGTGCTGCCTGTCTATGGCATGGGTTAGGCTAGGTTACTACCCACCATGGTATCCAATGAATGGTCAAAAAAACTGGTGCTGAGCTCAGGGATTTGGCTTAATTAGGAACTGGGGGTCCACCTGGAGGGATACAGGCCTATAATTGGATGAGGGTCTGCATCTGTCCAGGAGGTGAACCAGGATCCTAGGTGATAGGTTTAAATGCTTCATTGGCAAGCATTTAAACCAGCCAAGGGGGGAGGCACTGAAAAGGAGCAGGGAAATCCCAGCCTCCCCCCACAAAACAGGGTAGTTAGTGAGGTAAACACCAACGTAGAGAAGTCAATAGGGAGCAGGACAGGGGTAAATGGAGAAAAAGGCAAAGGCAGTAAGGACAGGGATGGGGCTAAAAGGGGTAAGGCCATCAAAAAATGGAGGGGTGATGAGTGCCAATGCCCGTAGTCTGATTAACAAGCTCCCTGAACTAGTGGCTTTGATGGAAGATGGATGCCTGGATATCGTGGCAATCACAGAAACATGGTACACAGAGAACCATGACTGGGATATCAACATACCAGGGTACACAATCTACAAGAGGGACAGGGAGAGTAAAAGAGAAGGAGGAGGAGAAGCTCTCTACATAAGGGAAGGGATCAAAGCAATGGAACTAAAGGGTAAACAGGGAGGAGAGGAGGCACTGTGGGTCACCCTGGAGACAGGAAATGGCACCACAATCCACACGGGGGTTGTATACAGACCCGCATCTTGGGGAGGCAATGGACAAGGAAATGATAGAAGGCATCCTTAGAATGGCAGAAAAGGGGGAGATATTGCCGATGGGGACCTGAATATGCCAGATGTTAACTGGAGCACCTTTCCTGCAGCTACATCCAAGAGCAGGGTCATTATTGATGTCCTACAGGGGGCATGCCTCAGACAGCTAGTGCTGTAACCCACTCAGGAGGGAGCAATCTTAGACCTGGTACTCTCAAATGGGGATGGAGAGAGGATCTCAGATTTAGAAGTGGGTAGCCATCTGGGAACAAGCGACCACCAAACAGTGTGATTCACGATAAACACAGGCACAGAGTCAAGCCATACAAAAGCAAGGATATTGGACTTTAGGAGGGCTGAGTTTTGGAAAATGGGAGCATGCCTCAGAAAAGCACTAGCAAATGGGCAAGAAGGAGGGGTGGAGGAACAATGGGAAAAAAATCAAAACAGCCATCACAGAGGCAACAAGTCTTTGTGTGAAGCAAATCAACAAAACAAAATGAAGGAAAAAAACACTATGGTTCTTAAAAGAGGTGGCGGGGAAGGTTAGGGAGAAAAAGGTAGCATTCAGGAAGTATAAGGAAACACAGAAGGAGCAGAACAGAGAACCGTGCCAGTTAAAGCGAAGGAAGCAGGGAAGGCAGTCATAATGGCAAAGGCCCAAACTGAGGAAAAGATAGCCAACTCAGTTAAGAAGGGGGATAAAACCTTTTATATATATATATATGTATGTATGTATCAGGGAGTGAAGAAAGACTAAGGGAGGGATAGTGAGGCTTAATAAAGGGAAGGGGAGTTGGGCAGTGGTTGACAGTGAAAACACAGGGATACTGAATGAATACTTCTGCTCGGTATTCACAAAAAAAAAAAAAGAACAGGGGAAGATACCTAAACCAAACAATAGAAGCACTCTGGATAGAGGGGTCTATACCAGTCCATTCACAGAAGAAAGGGTCCTGAAAGAACTACTAAAACTGAAGGTGGACATAGCAATGGGGCCTGACTGGACAGAGCTAAGGAGAGAACTAATGACACCACTGACTACCCTTTTTAACAAATCATGGGAGGATGGTGTGGTACCAGAGGACTGGAGGAGGGTGAATGTGATTCCTCTTCACAAAGGTGGGAGCAAGACAGATGCAGGAAACTACAGACCTGTTAGTTTGACCTCAGTGGTAGGGGAAAATGATGGAATCACTTCTGAAGGAAAGAACTGTTGAGTATCTAGAGGCCAGTGGGGCACAGGACTCAAGGCAGCAAGGAGTCACAGTGGGGAGATCATGTCAAATGAATCTAATTGATTTCTTTGACTGGGTGACCAAAGTAGTAGACCTGGGAGGGGCTATGGACATGGCCAATCTGGACTTTAACAAGGCATTTGATACAGTCCCACACAAAAGATTAATTAACAAGTTAGCTAGCCTGGGAGTGGGTCCCAGGATTGGATTGTAGCCTAGGTGAAACAGTGGATGGACAACAGGATGCAGAGGGTAATAGTAAATGGAGTCCACTCTGAAGAAAGGGGGGGAATTACTAGTGGGGTACCACAGGGTTCAGTATTGGGACCAGTCCTTTTTAATGTCTTTATAGGTAACATTGCAGAGAGATTGGAAGAGAAAGTATGCCTCTTTGCAGACGACACAAAGATCTGCAACAGGGTTGATACACAAGGGGGGGGGTGGAAAGGATGAGAGGAGACTTGTCAACGTTGGAGGAATGGTCAAAAGTATGGCAGCTTAGATTCAATGCAAAGAAGTGCAAAGTAATGCACCTACGAACATATGAACATATGAATGTTCATCTGGGAAACAAAAATCTGGAGGAAGAGTACACAATGTGGGGGGAGGTACTAATAACAACAAAAATGGAAAGGTACCTGGGGTAGTCATAGCAGATTATCTAAAAGTAGGCAAGCAATGTGAGAAGGCAGTAAGGAGGTCTGGGGGGATACTGGGATGCATAGGAAGAGGCATCATCAGTAGAAAATAGGAAGTTGTTATCCCTCTGTACAGACAGTTGGTGAGACCCCATCTGGAATACTGTGTGCAGTTCTGGAGACCCCATCTGCACAAGGACATAGACAGGATGGGGGCAGTCCAAAAGAAGGCAACTAAAATGGTGCAGGATCTGCACCAGAAGCCATACGAAGAGAGTCTAAAAGAATGTAATATTTATACCATCAAGGAAAGGAGGGAGAGGGGGAACATGATAAAAACATTTGAATGCCTCAAGGGAATCAACAAAGTCCAAGACAGTAGCATCTTTCAGAAAAAGAGATGTGCAAGAACAAGGGGGCATGATCTGAAGATAGAGGGGGGATGGCTCAGGGGCAATGTAAGGAAGTATTTTTTTCCATTGAGAGGGTGGCAGATGCATTGAACAGCCTTCCTGAGAATGCTGTGGAGTCAAAAACAGTAGGTGAATTCAAGAATGCATGGGAAAGACATAAAGCAATTCTAGTGGGGGTAGGAGGAAGTAGACTGTTGGTTAACTAGGATCTGCAGCTTATCCAATAGGTAGGGAAATGGGCAGACTGGGTGGGCCAAATGGTCCTTATCTGCCATCAAAGTCTTTGTTTCTATGAGAATGCCAAGGACATTGCCACCTCCCTGCAAGTCTTCCCCAACTCCCTGAACTTACTTTTTACCACCTCTACCTCCTCCCCCACTAGGTCATTGGTGCCTAGGTGAATAATTGTGCTTAGCTGCCCCCTACTCCCTTTTACTACATCCTCTATCTTTGGACCCACTCTTCCTGCTGTCATTCCAGGCATACGCACCACTTCCATTTTGGCACCCTTGCCCCCCTTCCTTTATCAGTGAATGCCCTTAATCATAGAATCCCCAATGATTATCACCCCACCGTTCCCCTCACCCATGTTCTCCTCCCTCCCATCCTCCCACTGCTGTAGAAGTTGTCTGCTTGCTTTCCTTCTCCATGACTTTAGTTAGTGTCCCCTGCCATCTCCACTTTTCTCCCCAACTGTGCCTCCTTCCCTTCTCCTCCAAGCCCCCTCACTCCTCATGTCTGTGCTTATCTTCACTATCCCCTCTCTCCCTCCAAACCAAGCCTTTTTCTCCCAGTCTCCATATCTCTTCTAGGCTTGCCTCTCCTCCCCTGTCATGATATGTTTAGACTAATGAAGTTGCTAAGCATCTGAAGTCCATTTTATAATTTCAAACACTGGAATGTTGCAAAATGAATCATTCAGGGAAAACTGGCTTTGTCCCCTCAGTAGCAAAACTTTGAAACCAACAAAAGCAATGGCAAAAGTGATACCCTTCACCAGTTCAAAATGCTCAAGCGTGCAAGGCTTTTTGAGACTGGATCCAGCCACTGGGAAGGCTTCTGTCTCCTTGGCTTTGTTCAGAAATCATAAAAAGTAGATTTAACCAAGGTATGACGATCTGGTAATCTAATGGCAAACAAAACAGAATAAATGATAGCTAACTGTGACTTGCAAGGCTGTAATTCCACTGTGGGGTTCTGGTGACATCATAGTCCTTTAAAGCAAAGCTCAAGTAGTTAGCAAACATTATCAGCACCCTAAGAGAGAATTACATGCCTTACGATTTACAGTTGAACTATTTTTTTCATTTTGTGTAAGATAAAGTTAAGTACTATTCATGGGTTAGAACTGTTAATTTATTTCCTCATCAGTACAATATGCACTCAAGCAGGCATTGTTTACCCCACAGTGCTGGCCCGTAGAGTAAGTGGAACCTTTGGATAGCCTGAATGACACTGAAAAAGCTCTAATTCAGAAGTTTAACATCACAGTTCTGAATTACAGGATTTCTGCTGTCACAACTGTGAACTACAACCAAGGTTACTCAGAATCTGCCAAACAGAATCAGATTCTGGTCTGATTTCCAGTCCTAAAATCATTCTTCTAAACTGAATCCTAAAACATATTTTTACACAGGAATTTAGGATTAAGGATTTCAAATCCAAATCCAATTCGGATCCGACATCCCTTAAGGATTTGAATCAAATTAGGATTTGAAATTCTTAAATCAAAAATCAGATCAGAATCGGCCAGTTTTGAGCATTCCTAATTACAACAAAGCAGTTCATGAGCTATCTGGGACTTGAAAGGGTTAACCATTCATTCCGTTTCAAAAACGTACCTTTCCGTCATTGAGTTTCTTGCCCGGATTTGTCTCCTCTGGGTGGTAGAACCACTTCACTCTGACCACCATGTTATTTCCCCAGGACTCCCACATACTCTGGATCCTCCCAATATAAGGCAGGTTGGGCCGTCCAGCAGATAAGAAGACTGCACAATCTCCGATTCGGATGATCTCCTTGCCACGGACAATAGCTTTGTAGAAAAGCTTCCTGGCCTTCCCTTTCATGCCTCGTCGCTGCAGAAACAGTCATACATCTTAATAACCGGATTGTTCAAGTCACCATAGACACAGGTGCCACTTGCCCAGCGTGCTCATATACTTGGTAAAGCAAGTTATTATAGACAGGTAATTTCCTTTTTTGAAACTCAAATATACAGGTCATGTCAGTTTATCCTCTTGTTTTACTTGAGGATGCCACATGTAGTGGCTAATGAGTAATGCCTGGCAAAGGTATGAGGGGCAAGCCCTCTTGGAGCCTTCTTTGTCCTTCTCTTGCAAAAGATTTAGAAGTATCTTCAGAATCAGTAACCAACGGTGAAGCTTTCGTTGGCTCAATTTATTTTTTCTTATCTCTAATATTCTTTATTGGCATGTCTAAGCAAGTAAAATATTTATGTATGCTTGTTTTGATTCTTACATTCCCATTTCAAAAGCAAAAAAGTGTTGTCTGCTACCACCTGGCCAATGGGTCTTATTTAAACTCCTTTCTTCTGCACCCATGTTTCTTTCTATCATAGAAACATATTAGTGTACTAGCAGAAGACCTTACGGTCTATCAAGTCTGCCCTGTGAGGAGGTATATGCCCCTTAGAGATTCCTGTAATTTCATGTCCCTTCCCTTGCCCCCTCACACCAGCCCCCATGCCTATCCTACTCCCCCTACAATATCAGCTCTATAACCTTTTCTCATCATCATCATCCATATCTGCATAGCTCATCATGGCTATAAGTGTCTGGGGGGGTTGTCATCCTTTCACATTATTAGTCTCATTTACTGTGCCCCACCATTCCTCCTTGGTTGGAGGAGTTTGCTTTTTATCCGGCTTTTTCTCCTCCATTGCCAGTTCTCAGGTTGTTGCACCAAGTGATCTCCCCTCCCTGACAACCACAGCCCCAGTGGGGGGTCACTGCTGCATTGGGCCCAAGAGTGCCGGCAACTATCATCTAGATGGAAATGTGTTTAATTCCTTTAGTTTTTCTGTTTTTGCCCCATCACCATCACAACACTGCACCCTGCTTTGAAGGCCTCAAGAGCCACAGCTCTCTCCTGTGGTAGGAGGGTGAACACTCCTCAGCCTGCTACTGGGGATGCTAGAGCTGAGGAAGTTGGCATCAACCTCCCCCAGTCAGGGGGACAACTGCCACAAGCAGCACCACCCACCACTGGACACTCAATTGCAGGCATTCTGGGCTCACACCAAAACCTTGGTTACTAGTGTTGGTGCATGTTGTACCACCACTATCTGGTAATGTGGACAGAAATGAAAATTCATATATCTATTCTTTCAGACAATCCATTTTGAGGAAAGGTTGCCAGCAAAATATTATCTGGTATTGTATACTTCTGTTTCTGTAATCTCCCCCACATGCTTCATCAGCTCCTTCTAATAGTTCTCCAACATACCATATGGCTTCAGTATGTGTGTTGTCAACTTTCATTGTACCTTTCTCTTTCTAGCATTCCCTAGAATATCTGTTATCATTCTTTCTCAGTATAAGGTCAGAAAAAATGAATATGTTGATCCTTGGATCTTTCCGAGCAATTTCCTGCAGAAGACAACAAAATAAAAAACCTTTCCTCTACAAGCTTAAATTTTGTTAGTCGTATTAAACACTATTTATATCTTCTGCTCAGAGAGAATATTGGGTCAAGAACTTTACAGTGACATCTTGTGACACTGCGATCTGGTAAATGGGAAGGCTGGAGAGATATCCAAGATATGGCAACAGAATTATAATGAAAAAATGCATGGAGATGCACACCGGGAGCAAAAACCCCAAACACAACACCTGATATGGGCAGTAGTGATAGAAATCACAGCAGAAAAAAACAAACTCTGGTCAGAGCCAACATGGCTGCAAACAAATTAATAGTACAGATGCAACCATAAAAAGTGAGAGGCTGCTTCAGACCTGAGGAAAGCTGAGCATTTCACTGATGTATGAACAGTTGCAGGTGTGCAGAGTCCTGTGGGCCATGCACTACGGGAAGACTGTGCATCTACAGAAGTGTAGGGGCCTGACATATTCACTCTTTAGACATTCTCTCTTTACACATTCACTGTTCACATATTCAGTACACATTCACCCTTTACACATTCAGTTTTCACACATTCACTTTTTTTTTATTTTGACCCCAAATTTTCAAGATGGTAATTTTATGACTGCCCTTATAAACATGACAAGTGGCATTTATAGTATATTGCTCAAAATGTCATTTTGCACCACAAGTGCAAAAAGACACCTCATCCAGGATTTTAAAAATGACACCTGTCATGTTTATGAGGTGGTGTGGAAAAATGGGCATGTCGAAAGTTTGGAGTCAAAATACTGAAAATTAGCAAACTTATGAGTGAATGTTGAAATACTGCAACATTCAGCCATAACCTGGACATTTTACCATATTTGTACACCAAATTTTCAACATAGCCTTATTGGTACCCAAACCCATGAGCCCCATAGGTGAAAGTTTTCAAATCCCTGCCTGAAAAAAAAAAAGAAATGTGGTAGCCGTGTTAGTCCAGTCAACAATGTAGAGTGAAAAAACAACAAATATGTTGCAGGTAATGCCTTTTATTGGACTAACAACATTTTTTCTAAGACCAGCTTTCGGGAGATAAAACCTTCTTCCTCTTTGACCTGAGGAAGAGGGTTTTATTTCTCGAAAGCTAGTCTTAGAAATAATTTTGTTAGTCCAATAAAAGGTATCACCTGCAAAATATTTGTTTTTTTTCTCAACAAATCCCAGAAAATGTGATTCTGCACCACAGGTGCAAAATCACAGTTTGGCATGGATTTCAAAAATGATAGCTGTCATGTTCATGAGGCGGTGTGAAAAAATTACTATGTTGAAAAGTTGGGTCAAAATATTTATAACTACCACAGTTATGAGTGAGCACAGATAAATTTCAATGTATGCTTGTAACGTTGTCATTTTTACATATTTTGATCCCAAATTTTCAAAATAGCCTTCTTATGACCCCACCTCATGAACAATGGTGGTGACAATTTTCAAATCCTGCCCAAAAGGTGATTTTGCTAAGTGACCACAAAATTGCTTTTCAGACCTGATTTGTACATTTTCACCACCATTGGTCAGGAGGTGGGGTCCCAAAAAGGCCATGTTGAAAATCTGGGGTAAAAATGACAAAGTTATGCCTCAAAGTTTAAAGCCACGTTAAAATACATTGAACCACACTTCCCTTAGTTTCTCACATTGCAACTGCCAGCTCCGGCTGTAAGACGCGTCTTTGATCAAGGAGTGGATCTACACCATGGGACATGTTCAGGTGTGTGGGGAGTGTAGTGGGGATGTGGTGTGGTGACTGCTGAATGGGAGGTCAGGGTGGTAGTGGTCAGATCAATGAGGGACTGTTTTTTTTTTTACAGGTTTAAAGAGAAAAAAACATTGAGGGACCTTTTTTTATTACAGCTCACATTTGGAAAATTAATACGGGGATGGCAATCAGAGGGTGGGGGTGCCACTAGACACCAGGGAAACATTACATATGTAAGGGGATAGCAATGAGAGGATGGGGGAGTGCCACTAGATACCAAGGAAACAAAAAAAAAAAAACATTGAGGGCTGGATTTTCAAAAGGGGGAGGCAGGGCTTGAGTCCAGTCCTGTGTCAAACCCAATTTTTGCACAGCTGTGCCAAACGCAGTCACCACAGCTGCACCCAATTTTATATTCTTGGGTGCAGTTGTGATGCTTTCCTCACTTTTACAGCAGCTTGCACTAAAGATTTGGTGCACCCCCTGTAAAAATGGTCCACTGAATGCTGCAAGTTAGACTGGGGGGGAGCTGGTCTAACTTGGTGTATGGGAGTGAAAGTCCCGATTGCCAGTTGGGAGACTGCTGTAAGCCCCATGCACCATATGATCGGTGCACTAGGGGCTTGTGGCAGTCTCCTGTTTCTGAAAATTGGTCCTGAAGGACTGTTTTCTTTATTACAGCTCACATTTGAAAAATTAATATGGGGACGGCAATCAGAGGGTGGGGATGCCACTAGACTCCAAGGAAACATTATATATATATATATAGGAGGATGGTGATTGGAGGGTGGGGGTGCCATGAGACACTAGGGAAACATTATATAAATACAGGGATTGTGAGTGAAGGGGGAGTGCCACTAGACACCAAAGAAACATTACATGTGTAACGGGGATGGCAATCAGAGAGTGGGGGTACCACTAGACAACAGGAAAACACAAATATGGGGATGACAGGAAGGTTTCCACCAGCTCAAAAACAAGTGCTATCTCTGAACCCAGAGGTGAACCAGAAATGAACTTAAAGCTGAAAGTAGTGCACTCCTGGGGAGCACTGTGGTCAATGGAGAGGACCACATGTGCTTCAACTCCACTGTGGAAAGACACAGTCTATGTATCCAGTCATGTGCTTCCACAGCCCCTTCTCTCTCTATGTAATAGCAAGATGTCAGCATAGCTCTGCTATGCAGTTGTAATGCTCTGGGGATCATAATATTGGACAGTTTGAAATCTGTGGCAGTTCCTGCAAGATGGTGCCACAAACTTCGGTGCTGGGCCAGTGCATTTACAGGGGCGGCTAGCCCCACACACTAACAAATCAGTCCAAGGTGCGTGCACTCATGAATGAAGCAAGCAGGCAACAGAAAATTTCTGCTCAGAAACTGTTGTTTAATTTAAAGCACATGTCGAGCTTGCAAAGCTACAAAAGGGCAAATAATTTTCAGTTACAAACTGCAATCTAATGCATTTCAAAGTGCAAGTGGTGCAATTCAAAATTACCTGCCATGAAGAGCTTGACAAATCTTCCCCAGTACTTCAACTCAAGCTCTGAGCCTTTCTCAGGGGGTGTGGCTAAGAGGGAGATGTCATCACATTTAAATAATCATGTTCACGCGACATCAGTTTAGTTACCATGACAATCTCTTAAGGCAAATAAAGACAGACAGTTAAGTGAACAAACGTGCATAAGATATCGCCTTACAAAGAATACCAAATTCTACACGCTGTTGTATACTGATCTTTATGATGGTTATGGCTTAAAAATCATTAAGTAGCTTATTCCATAATACAAATTAATTTGAACTTAGACTCTAAGCAAGCTTATAAGTGTATCAGCTTTTACTCCAAGGTGATGGAAGAAAAGGAAGAGTTTTTCTCAGTCTCTGGGTAACAGCCATGCGATCGCCCCTGAATTTCACTGTTACTGGTATCAGGAGTCAAAGTTCTAGTTTAGTTTGGGGGATACACATAGGTCAGTTGACCAGGGTCTTGAGAGCTGACAGAATAGATAGATCTAAAAGAGAAAAATAGGAAAGGTTTAGAGTTTGATGCTAAATAAAACTTCTTATAGCTAAATAAAAGTTACATTCAATTGTACCAAGGCAAGGATCAGAAATCCATGCAAATTGCCCTCTACTTTCTAAATCTGTATACATCCAAAAGATGAGATCATACAAGGGGCAACGCCTCGGTAATAATAATTAGTCTTCTATTTCAGGGATCAGAATTTTATTCAAGTTTTCATTTACATTTTTCAGAAAGGGTTTGAGATCCCATTGGTCATTTAACCCTCTGGGCTTAACATGGTCTAGTCTATATATCCATGAGCTCTCTCTTGTAAGCAGCAGGCTCTGTCTTATTTTCTCATCTACTACGGGTTGTCACCATTTCAGTTCCCATAAATGTTAAATGTTTGGGGTCAGAACTATGTGCGGGCCTTGTCGACTGACTTACAGTATGTGGATCCCCCAAACTAAACTAGAGCTTTGGCTCCTGTTACCAGTAACACTGAAATTCAGGGGCGATCACATGGATGTTACCCAGAGACTGAGAAAAACTCTTCCTTTTCTTTCATCACCTTAGGGTAAAAGTTGATACATTTATGAGCTTGCTCAGAGTCTAAATTCAAATTCATTTGCATTATGGAATAAGGTACTTAATGATGTTTAAGCCGTAACCATTGTAGAGATCTAAGAAGTATCGTAATTGTGTATAGTTTTGTACTCTTTGTAAGGCAATACCTTGTGCACTGTAGCATGTTTGTTTACTTAAATATCTGTCTTTAATTGCCTTGAGAGATTACCATGGTAACTAAGCTGATGTCAAGTGAACATGATTATTACAATAGGATGACATCTCCCTCTCAGCCATGCCCCCTGAGGAAGACTCCGAGTTTGAGTCAAAGCGCTGGGGATGGTTTGTCAGGCTCTTGAAGGCAGGCAGTTTTAAATTCCAGCACTTGCACTTTGTGATGCACTGAACTCAGCTTCGTAAGTGAAAATTGTTTGACCTTTTGTAGCTTTGAAAGTGCAACATGCGGTAGGAATTAAACAACAGTTTTTGAACAGAAATTTTCTGTTGCCTGCCAGCTTCATTCACGAGTGCACACACCTTGGACTGCTTTGAAACTTACAGCACCATGAAAAAAGGCAATGCATAAGGCAAGCAGTATGCTGGGTTGCACAGAAAGGGGAATCAGCAGTAGAAACAGGAAGGTGATCCTTCCCCTGTACAGATCCCTGGTATACCCGTGTCAGGAGTACTGTGTAAAGTCTTGGAGCCCATACCTATGGAAGGATTGTGAGAAGGTGGAGGCTGTACAGAGAAGCACAACCAAAATGTTTCAGGGGATGGCGGGCGGGGGGGTCATATGAGGAAAGACTGAGGGACCTCAACATGTACGTGCTGGAGACGAGAGTGAGAGAGACGGGACATGACAGAGACATACAAATACCTACATGATATAAACAGGGTGTCTCTCAAAGGACTGTTCAGCTTAAGAATGGGAGGAATTCACTTGAACTAGCCAGGGGAAGAGTCAAGAAGGATGTATGTAAGCATTTTTTCCACAGAAAGAGTGGTGGACAAGTTGAATGGTCTGCCACAGTGAGTGGCATCTGCCAAAATAGATACCACTTCCTCTGGCAGACCAGTCTGCATATTCACCACTCTTTCCTTTTAAGTGTGCTTACAGACTCCTCCTTGAGATAGGTTTCTATTATTTCTAAATGTTTATGGCAAACAAAGTCAAAGCTAAAAAAATGCACAGTCGGCCCAGTGGCGTAGAGGGTTGAGGCCCTGGCACCTTACCTTAACCCACGCCGGTGACCCGGGTTTGGGAACGGACTCGGGGCACCGGGACTCTGCAGGGGAGGAGAGGATTGAGCATTTGGAGGACTGCTCTCCTCTCCTGGGGTGGGCTGTGGGAGTGCGTAGCTCTGTAGTGACCTCCGGTGGAGACCGGGGGTAACACAGATGCTCGCAAGAGAAGGAACGTCACCAGAAAAATGGAAACTGGCTCTGCACTGAACCGGATGATGGCTGCCTGGCGGTCCAACGCCGTCAATGTCCTGAGAGCCATCCGTCCCTCGGCAGTACCCCAGGGCCACGTAGTGCGCTTGTCTGTCCTACAGGTGCCTCTCCCCTCGGAGAAGGGGGACCCGCCTGGTGAAGGGTCACATCCGGGTTACCCTGGGGACCACTGTAAATGTGAGGGATGGCGCATGGGAACAGGATGGGTCAGAGGTGCCTTGGCGCAGCCTAAAGGAGTGGCTGAGAGTGGTAGCACGTAGGGGGAAAAAGATAACACACACAAAAAAAATGCACGTATGTGTGTGGGAGGGGATAAAAGGTGAAGCTGATGGACCAACTTATTTTTTTTGTCATGGCCCAACTGGTGTTTCCAAAGGACTGAGAAAAGGTGGAAGTGGTACAGAGATGGGTGACTGCAATAATCCAGGTGATGGGGAGCAGACATATGAGGAGAGACTGAGAGACCTTAACATATCAACATACTTTGGAAACTGGGGGGGGGGGACATGACAGAGGCTAGTGGCTGTTCTTTTAGAAATTTATTTATTTATTTGAAAAGTTTCACCAGGAAAGGCATCATGAGCTGCAATAGCTCATTTCCAGATGTGTCCCCGAGGAAGGGGATACACAGGAAAATAAAATGCAAGATACATAACATTTCACGTAATATGCAAATATGCAGTTACATGTCAACAGTTGTGAACAGGTAAGAATATCAAGCTACATAAAACAAAACGTAAAAAGCTTACTGAATATATAAACTTTACAGAGAGCCAAAATCACATAAGGATGCACAGTGCTAAACTAAACATTGCCAAGACTGCAACTTACAAGGAAAGTGCTATATAGGGAATCTGTATATGCAGAAGGGTACAAATTGCAGGAGTTAGGCTAGGGGATCAGGGAGTGGGAGGGAGATTTGCCAGTCAAAGACCTTCACCCCTTCGGGATGCAAGAACCCACAAGGGGTAGACAGGGAATTGGCAAGACAAATTGGTTTAACAAGACTGACTGTAGATTGTTGAAGGGGTGAGATCAGGGAGTGGGAGGGAGATTTTCCAGCCAAGGCCCTTCACCCCTTCAGGGAGCAAGAACCCTGCAAGAGGTAGACGGGGAATTGGCATGGTGAATTAGTTAACCAAGATAGGCTGTGCATTGTCGATGGGAGGAGAGTAAACCTAGAGGACAGGAGGGGGTCGGGTGCAGTTGCAAGGAGGAGGAGTTATGTGATGCTGGAGAAGGAGGGATAGGGAGTGAGGGGACTGTGCTGAGTGGATGTCTAAGGGGAAGGAGTTCCAGATACTTGGGAAGTGATAACAGAAGGCGGCTCACCCTGAAGTGGTATGCCGGGGGGGGGAGCTGAGAGCCCTGTGGGGGAGTTGTGGAGGGAGTGGGGGGGTTGGAACAGAGACGAGGGAGTACAGATAGGGTGGCAGAGAGCCAAACCAGTACTTCCCAATTAGAGAAGCACTGTGGGCAAACCGTCTGGCACTGAGAGGTGGGAAGGATAGAGAGGAGTACAGGTCACAGTGGTGAGTGCGAGGCGGACAGTCGAGAGTGAAGCAGCTGAAGGAGTTGAAAAAAGTGCCTAGTCTGGATAGGGTGGATTTGGGGCCAGAATTGTAAACTATGTCTCTGAAGTCAAAGATAGGGAGAATCATCTTTTGAACTATCTCTCTGCAGGCTTGTGGGGGAAGGCAGCTGTGGTGTCTGGACAGAGCACAGAGTTTGGGAAATTGTTTTTTGTGGATTGCATCCACATGCACCCCAAAGTCGGGGTTCTTGTCGAGACAAAGCCCGAGGAATTTGAAAGAGGAGATATCTTCCAGTATGGAACCATCCAGGGTATGGAAGGAGAGAGAGTGCCATCAACCCTGGTGAGCATTTGCCTGGTGCCAAAGGTCACGAGACTGTCTTTTTGGCATTTAGGGAGTGTTGATTTGTGCAAAACCAGCACTGAAGGCTGGTCGCTACCTCGGGGTACTGGAGAAATACAGAAACAGAGAATTTGACAGCAGATAAGGACCACTTGGCCCACCCAGTCTGCCCATTTTTCCCTACATACTGTATCACCGCAGACCCTAATCAGTCTATGGCTCTTTCTCTCTCCCCTTTCCACTAAGATACCCTTATGCTTGTCCCAAGCATTCTTGAACCCCACTACTGTCTTTGTCTCCACCACCTTAGGTAGAAGGCTGTTCTAAGAATACACCACTCTTTCTGTGAAGTACTTACTCACACCTTTCTTGAATCTACCCCCCCTCCAGCTTTGTAGCATGTTCCCTTGTTCCTGAGCTCTTTTTCTTTTGGAAAATACTCCCCTCCTGTACCTTATTCACCATATAAGGTATTTAAAGGTCTCTAATGTATCCTCTCCTCCTCTCTTCCAGGGTGTACACATCTTTCCCTTACCCTTTGCCCTTAATGCCCATACTATGGCCTTGTGCCTGTCCTACCTTTGGGGGGATTCAAACAAGGGTGGAAATGGTGTACAAGTCCATAGTAAGGGTATTAGGAGAAGACGTTGTTGTTGATGTTCCAGGACTAGAGGGCATAGGATGAAGTTGGAGGGAGGACGGTTCAGAGGAAACGTGAGGAAGAATTTCTTCATAGAACGGGTGGTGGACAAGTGGAACACCCTGCCAGAGGAAGTGATGGGGGCTGAAACAATCACAGGATTTAAGAATGCATGGGATAGACATAAAGGAATTCTGGAGGTCAGAGGTAAGGGGCAACAGACTTCTAGGAAAACATAAAGTGAACTTACAAGCTCAAATGGGCAGACTGGGTGGGCCATAGGCCCTTATCTGCTGACACTGTCTATGTATGTATCTAAGACAGGGTGGGCCAGGCAGTCCTTACCTGTCATCAAATTTTACGTCTCTGAAGCTGGCATGCCAGCGCAGGGGTGGTGATACAGCCCATGACGCACACAACCCAGGTTCGGGAATGAGCCCAGATTGTCAGAATGCTGGCCCGGAGGGGGGGGTGAGCTGAGTGTCCCAGAGGATGCTGTCCCCCTTTAGGGAGGGAGGGTTGATGGAATCCGTTCTGCTATTGCCACCTGGTGACCACAGATGGCAGTGCAAGCATAGCTGTTGAACTGTGGGGGATGCCGACGTCACGCAATGCATGTGCATACTTACACACATGTCTAGGGTTCTCTTGGCATCCTGAAAGGACTGGGCCAGAAAAACATAGAACACCACCAGGTGCTGCAGGAGGACTTCCGCCCCTCACCTCAGGCCCCCCACCAGCAACCAAGGTACTCCTCTCCAAACAGTACTGAATGAATCCCTGTCAGGAGGTAAGGGGCCCCCTCCCGATGGCCCCACCATGTGGGGGGGGGGAAGTGAGCCATGGTGTCTGTTGGAGAAGGAGGTACTTACTGGGGAAGGCGGGTGAGGGGGCTGGGTGTGTGGTTAGGATCGATGGGGGCTGGCTTGCGTGAGGGGAGAAAAATACAGTAAATAATAAAAAATGCTATGTTAGGAGGAAAAAGGTAAGGGAGAAGGGCCAGTTTTTGAGAATTTAGTAGAGCGGGCATACTGGATATGTGCAGCTGGGCCTTTTTCTACCGTCAAAGTCTTTGTTTCTAAGTCAAAGTGTGTGTTGGGAGGAAGGAATAAGAGGCAAATCCGAATGATCAACTTATGATTTTGTAACACCCTTTAGTGTTTAAAAAAATAAATCATGTAGAAACTTTTCAAACAAATTCCCTTTAAACAACTGAATTTATGACATAATGAACATTAGTTCAAATGGATTTCCTCTTTTCGTCAGGAAACAATTTATTAAATTATCCTTGCCATTTCAGTTGACTACTTGTCCCTACAGGTTTCTGTTGTAAAGTCTGTCTCGTGTATTTTTCTTAAATTATTTTTTCATTAAGCTGACAAAAAGAAAAGAATTATCGATGGACCTGCTTTTTAAAGCACTTGTAGATATAGTAGGTATTCAGCCAGACTCAATCTAAGATTCAGGACCAAGCAACAGCTTCCACAATTAAAGTGATTTCCAGCACAATAAAGTTAGTTCAGTAACACTCGATCGCAAATATTCCAAGAAAATTTTAATTACAGGACATTTCTTCGTTAATATTGGCTTTATGGGACACTACAGAAACTAACATCCACAGACCTTTTCTTCTTCAAACTGACATATTATAGGACTTCAGCATGTGTGAGATGTGGATGCGTGTGTGTATGTATGTGTGTGGGTGTGTGTTGTGAGGTATGTGATATAACAGATGTGGGACTTGCTGTCACTTTGAGGTAAGTCTCTATTTAGCTATATGGAGTTATAATGTGTTACTATTTTTATTTCACACACATAAAGAATTTATCCTTACTTTTTATCTTTGCCTGTGGGGTGTGGGGTGGGGGAGGATTCCATTGCACCATATTCAGATTACCCAGCCTGCTAGTGTACATACAGGAGTGTTATCTTATACTGTTATATATAATTTTGTAACTCTGTACATATTGGGATGTGTGATCTCATTTGCTTGGGGTCCTGCACATATCTTTTACATTAGGCTAATATTGTAGTAATTTACTCAGGATTTCATGACAAGTTGTATTCCTTTGGGGAACTATTACAGTGACTGAGTTTATATAGGTTCACTAGGAGAGAGATTGAGTGTGTGTGTGTGTGTGTGTGTGTGTGTGTGTGAGAGAGAGAGAAAAAAGGAGGGGAGAGAGAGCAACATCTCATTTAAGCTATTTATCTCCCCACCACATTATTAATGATGTGGGGTGGGTTAGGTTGTATTGTTTGTATGAACAGGAGAAGATAAATTACATTTTCTCTTTTTCAGATTCCTTGACACTTGTGGTACATGAAGTTGCTACATTCTCAGTATATATTGACATCAGTACATATCAGGCTGCATGGTCTGAATTCCTTGAGGTTCCTCGACTAGAGTTTTTTAACACTAATATTATCAATTTATATTTAAATTATCATTTATATAGTCCTGAGGTTTTGTAATTTCTTGGGCCTTTTATTTAGCTTGAGAATACAGCTGGGTGGCATGTCCAGCTATGTTTTACACATCACACAGTGTGCACTGATGTTTTTAGACAACTTTACTGGTAATTCTTGTCTTTAATGCATACAATGTAATTTCATGAGCCTATAACTATCTTAGTTTGTCTTTAAGCTGGGTGGGGTTGCCTTTCAGTAATCACATCCTTATACTGACTATGACACCTAGGCTTGATTTGGGAGTTATTTGCTTCAGCAGTGTTATCTTATGTCAATTAAATTTATGTGCAGTAGGATCTTTGCATGTGTGTTGCACTCAGCACATCTGAACCCAAGGTTCATTCGACTGAGGGCAGTATTGTACTGTTAAACTTCTGACATCATCTTCTGGTTTTTTTAATGAGTATTTTAAACCAATGGGGATTTTTTTCTGTTTTTCTGCATTATCTAGCTGTTATAAGTATTGTATTTTCTAAACAACTGCCATGAGCTTCTGAAGAAGGACTGGTTGGTCCGAAAGCTAGAGCACTTTGTTCTTGCTGTTACATCTATGTTGGTCCATTAAAGGTATCAAATCATTTGCTTCTGGATCTATTCTTGCAAGGACCAATACGGCAACTACTAAATCTAGAGTTCAACATGGAAGATACCGGAATTCGCCGTAGAATATGGCAGTTACATAACATCAAGAACAAATTGGCACGGCTAGACAGTGACATCTATTTTCTAACCCAGTGCAAGAGAAGAAACATTATCCCTAAAGGTCTTACTATTTGGAATCCATTAAGAAATACAAACAATTCTACTTATGCAGAACAACTTTGTCATAGGACCTCTGAGAAACTGAGAAATCACAGGATTCTATGTCATATGCCCAAAAGTTGTTCTTAACAAAGAGTTTGCTGAAATTGTAACCACTCTGGAAAGGGTGTCTGGGGAACCTATTCAAGACATCTTGAGAGATACACATTAACTACCAAAGAACCTTAAGAAAAGCCATGTTTGTGAAAATAGGAAATTAGATGCCCTTCAACATACCATACTTCCTAACAACCATGAAGCACATAATGGAGTCACTGAACAACAACACAATACTGATGGGCACCTTTCAGTTGTTAATTTGTCCAACCACACACTGACTACTGGAGAACTGAATGTACTTTCAAAGGGCCTCACTTTCTGCCCAACAAAACCACTGGATAACATACTGTTTTGTGGTGAACTAGAGGAGTACTTCCGTAGATTGAGACTTAAAGAATTCTTTCATGGCAGGGAAGAAATCACTGGTAGTGAAGACAGTGCAAACAGCAATAATGTAATGGATAAGAAAAGGAATCTGATTTTACCCCTCAAGGGCGAATAAAAACTAGACAATTATATTAATTGTTTCCGCCAACAAGTCAGTGGTCAGATCCTTACCAGGCAAAACAAACCCATTATAACCTCTCCACTGAACGGAGAGCTATAGGGACACTGAAATCAAACCACAACATTGTCATCAAAAAGCTGATAAAGGTTCTGCAGTGGTGATTTTAAACAGAGAGGATTATATTACTGAAGCTAATAGACAGCTAACAGATCTTACATACTACAGAGAACTGGAGAGTGACCCCACTACAAGATATAAAGATGAACTATGTGACTTAATTAAAACTTTTTCCTGACCATGTCCGAAAGAAACTAGCTCACCTCATTCCTGCTGAACCAAAGCCAGGGACATTCTACATGCTGCCTAAAATACATAAACCTGGCAATCCAGGGAGACCCATAGTCTCTGGTAATGGTACCTTGACTGAGGGGATCTCAGGGTTTATAGAGACCATTTTGAAACCGCTGGTTATGGAAAGAGACAGTTATATCCAGGACACTACACACTTGTTGCGTGTACTTTCTGGTTATAAGGATTTACCACCTGATACCATTTTAGTGACAATGGATGTAACATCCCTTTACACTAATATTCCACACACAGATGGCATTGCAGCATGCCTTAAATACATACATGAGAAAGGACCTGACCAAAACATCAACCCTGGAGTGGTGGGGGAACTTATGGAATTCATTTTGACACAAAACAACTTCAACTTCAATGGTAAACATTATGTTCAAACTATGGGAACAGCAATGGGCACCAAATGGCTCCACAGTATGCTAATCTCTTTATGGCTGACTTGAGGAGGATTTTAAGGCAGTATCCCCACAAACCACTGGCTTATTTCCGTTACATTGATGATTTGTTTATCATCTGGACGGAAGGCACAGATGCACTCAAAGATTTTCATCACAAACTTAATAATCTCCACCCTACTATAAAGCTTACCTTGAGTACTCTACCACCAAGGTTAACTTTCTGGACACCACAGTCATCATTAAGGATGGAACCTTACATACATGTATTTACAGGAAGCCAACAGACAGACAGAGATACCTGCACAGGAAAAGTAATCACCCAAACCATACAAAAATATCTGTCATATACAGTCAAGCACTTCGTTGTCAACGTATTTGTTCAAATGAGGATGACAGAGATACACATTTGGCTATGTTGAAAAACACCTTTATGGAGCAGGGACACTCTTCCAGGGAAATTGACAGGATAACAGAACGGGCAACGTAAGTACCAAGACAACAACTACTTCAATATAAAGAAAAGACAGCTACAGAAAGGATACCCTTGGTAGTCACATATCATCCAGACCTTGAACGTCTGCGTAAGATTATTAAAGATCTCCACCCAATATTTAGTGAGGATGACACCTCTTAATTGTATTTTTAAGAACTCCCCACTACTATCTTTTAAACAACCGCCAAATTTATCCAGCTTAATTATTAGGAGCAAACTTTCACCGAACAGAATACCATGTCACACAATGGCACACGACCCTGCAATCGGCGCCCTGCAAGACTTGTGGGCTCATTTCTACCTCAGACTGTGTGGTTACATCACAAAACAGACAATTCCAGGTGCATGGGAGTTATACATGCATGTCACGACATGTTGTTTATTTCATTCAGTGCAAGAGATGTCCACAAACAGGTTATGTAGGAGAGACACGCCAACAGCTCTGCACTAGGATGAACTCACACAGACATACTATTACAGCAAGGAAGACTGAAAAACCAGTGGGGCATCACTTCTCCCAGCCTGACCACTCAGTCTCAGATATGTCAGTAATGGTCTTAAAAGGAAATCTCAAAAACACACAACAGAGACGAGCTTTTGAGATTAAACTTATTTTACATCTCAATATGGTAGCAGATGGGATGAACTTGGATATTGGCTTTATGGGACACTACAGAAACTAACATCCACAGACCTTTTCTTCTTCAAACTGACATATTATAGGACTTCAGCATGTGTGAGATGTGGATGCGTGTGTATGTATGTGTGTGGGTATGTGTTGTAGGTATGTGATATAACAGATGTGGACTTGCTGTCACTTTGAGGTAAGTCTCTATTTAGCTATATGGAGTTATAATGTGTTACTATTTTATTTCACACACATAAAGAATTTATCCTTACTTTTTATCTTTGCCTGTGGGGGTGGGGAGGATTGATTCCATTGCACCATATTCAGATTACCCAGCCTGCTAGTGTACATACAGGAGTGTTATCTTATACTGTTATATATAATTTTTGTAACTCTGTACATATTGGGATGTGTGATCTCATTTGCTTGGGGGTCCTGCACATATCTTTTTACATTAGGCTAATATTGTAGTAATTTACTCAGGATTTCATGACAAGTTGTATTCCTTTGGGGAATTATTACAGTGACTGAAGTTTATATAGGTTCACTAGGAGAGAGATTGAGTGTGTGTGTGTGTGTGTGTGTGAGAGAGAGAGAGAGAGAGAAAAAAAGGAGGGGAGAGAGAGAGAGAGAGAGAGAGAGAGAGAGAGAGGCAACATCTCATTTAAGCTATGTATCTCCCCCACCCACATTATTGTGATGTGGGGTGGGTTAGGTTGTATTGTTTGTATGAACAGGAGGAGATAAATTACATTTTTATCTCTTTTTCAGATTCCCTTGACACTTGTGGTACATGAAGTTGCTACATTCTCAGTATATATTGACATCAGTACATATCAGGCTGCATGGTCTGAATTCCTTGAGGTTCCTCGACTAGAGTTTTTAACACTAATATTATCAATTTATATTTAAATTATCATTTATATAGTCCTGAGGTTTTGTAATTTCTTGGGCCTTTTATTTAGCTTGAGAATACAGCTGGGTGGCATGTCCAGCTATGTTTTACACATCACACAGTGTGCACTGATGTTTTAGACAACTTTACTGGTAATTCTTGTCTTTAATGCATACATTGTAATTTCATGAGCCCTATAACTATCTTAGTTTGTCTTTAAGCTGGGTGGGGTTGCCTTTCAGTAATCACATCCTTATACTGACTGTGACACTCATGGCTTGATTTGGGGAGTTATTTGCTTCAGCAGTGTTATCTTATGTCAATTAAATTTATGTGCAGTAGGATTCTTTGCATGTGTAATTAAGCACATCTGAACCCAAGGTTCATTCGGACTGAGGGCAGTATTGTACTGTTAAACTTCTCTGACATCATCTTCTGGTTTTTTAAATGAGTATTTTAAACCAATGGGGATTTTTTTCTTTTTTTCTGTTTTTCTCTGCATTATCTAGCTGTTATAAGTATTGTATTTTCTAAACAACTGCCATGAGCTTCTGAAGAAGGACTGGTTGGTCCGAAAGCTAGAGCACTTTGTTCTTTTTGTTACATCTATGTTGGTCCATTAAAAGGTATCAAATCATTTGCTTCTGGATCTATTCGTTAATAAAGACATTTGAATGTATTTGCAAACTACAGCTATGATCTTTCTCTTTAGACTCCATTTGTTCCTGTTGTTTATACCTCCTCTGAAGTCATAATTTCCTGCTGGGATTATGACTTCAGGGCAGGTATAATCAGTAGGAGAGATGAAGACTACAGGGAAAAGAGTCTGCTTTCATGAAAATGTCTTTAGTAAGAAAACACAAAATGCCCTGAAATTTGGGTATTAGGACACTATTTTTGTAAACGGAGTTGTGCTGGTGCAGCTGTAAGTTTTACTTTTGCTTGAAAGAAGAAAAGCTCTTTAAAAATATGAAGGTTGCTTCGTCTTGGACACTGATAGTATTATTGTGGAGGAATGTTTTGCATTATGAAGATTTAGCTGTGATTTGGCAAAATAAAAATCCCTGTAAAACTAATTTAGGTTGCCACCAACATGTAAGTGAAAACAAAAACACACATAGTACTTCTTTCCTTCTGATGGCTGTTCTTAGTATTAGGTTTTCTTTAGAAAAAAATGCACAATACTCTTGAGAAAAAACAACAGTGCTCCTATTCATTCTGAGTTGCTACCCCAATCTTTAGATAGATGTTTTCAAGCAGAATGTATAGTAACAGAAGCTGTATGCAACCAGCTTATATTAATATTGTGTTTGCAGTATTACAGAGCAGTGAATCGCTCTGGATCAAGCAGAGGACTCTGCTGTCCTGTGTGTGAGACAGACACCTTGGCCAGTCTCTCTAATATGTGGGACTCCCATAACTATAGTAACGGCAATGATCAACACAGATAGGTTTTGGGTTGAGAAAATATTATTTTTTTCTCCAAAAGTTAACATGCCATTAATTAATCATATATTGATATGGGACCAGGGATACTTTTTATACGAGTCTGCTCACTTTCTTTTGGAGGTCAGAACCATGGCATGATCAACCCAGAAGAATGTGCATGAATATATAGATGTGGGATATGCAGTGGGTGGACTCAGAATATGCAATGAGCCATGAGTAAGTTGTGAAAGTCCTGCCCACTAATAAGGGATGATACATTGCCTATTGTGGGTCAATTTATCCTACAGTATAATATCTACAACAGTAGTTTACATGTCATTGCTTTAAATCTGCGGTTTGTTTAAAGATTTTGCTGTTCTTTGATTTTAACAGCTGGCTTCTGTGCTGCATCAGGCATTGTAATGGCATCAGCATTGTAAAAGCTGCTCTTTGATTGGTTCAGTATTCACTGTGATGACATTTCCCTTAAAATCCATTGCGACAACAGTGGCAACAGCATGTTTCTGATATGTTGTTGTTACCGATGTCACTAGCCAAGTTATCCTTTAATCTCATCATTTTTTACCCCTCCCCCCACTCCTGTTGTGTGTACTGTATATGTATGCATATATATATATATATATGTATATATATATACAGTACACACACAGGGGAGAGAGAGAATGATAAACATAACTAATTATACATCTATATGTAGAGGCAGAGCTAAACATGACTACTATGTTGCAGTTAAATACCAAGTCCTTAGGAATGTACAGAAGAAGGGGAATGTTCTTGGCAATTAGGGGCTACATGTAATACTCACAGTTTATATGTACATATACATACATGCATAATTAATGAGATCATAGGAAAGAAAATTAAGTGATTTGTTTGCACTCCATAATTATTATGAATTTCAGAATGTGCTTTGTATTTTAACAGAAATACTACAACTGCGATACTAAATAAAAACAAAACAAACAAACAAAAAATAAGGGTTATATTTACCTGGGTAGGTTTGCCAAACCACTTCCAAAGCTGGCGGGCAGGAAGAAAGGCAGCAATTTTGGGCCTGTTTTCCACAGATGGCAGCCTCTGTCGCTTGGCCAGCTCTTTCGTGGTTGGGAGATGAATGCCCTCTCTTTTTTTGGGCTTGGTTTTGTTACTGCCTTGTTGCTGCTGCTTTTGTTGCTGTTTCTGCCTACGCGGCTGGGAGTGGGTGGAAGCCTGTGACTTTCCCTCCTGCTTTTTCCCTTTTTGAGGAGGTGGCTCCTGGGCTGCTGGAGCTGTGTTAGCAGTGGATGCTTCTTCATCAGAACTGCAAGAGGAGTCTTCATCAGTTGTTGAAGAAGAAGAGCTGGAGCTGGATGAGGATGAGGATGATGAAGAGGAGCTGCTACTAGAAGATGATGACGAATTAGATGAAGAAACAGGACTTGAAGCTCTTGAACTTGTTGAGCTGCTGTCTTCTTGGGCTTCCTCACCATTATTCTCAGCTTCTTCCTCACCCTCAGACTCCGAACTGCTACTACTACTGCTGCTTTCAGATTCTTCTTCTTTGACATCTTCATCCTCTGTCTTGGCCACATTGTCACCATAGGTACATAGTGATAGCTCTTTCTCTGCAGCCTTGGTCCTTGATACTTTCTGCTTGACCTCACTTCCTGTCACAGTTGAGTAACCCAAGCCTACCACTGCTTTATTGTCTCTTCTACCTGCTAAGTTCTGATCTTCCATCATCATGGCTTTGGTCTTCTTTGTCTTTGGTGACATCACTCCCTCATGATCCAGCTTGATTAGTATTTCTGTTTCAGATGGTTTTCTTTGCCCTTTGCCCACGGATGCAAACTCTTGCGACTCCTCAGACTTCTTCCCCTTCTTGACTTTCGTTTTGGCTGCAGGGCTGTCATTGGTGATAAATGAGCTCAGTGAACCTGGCACCTCGTACTGTTCTACACCAAGAACATTGCTATAAATAGGAGATGTGTAACCAGTCTGCTGCTGGGCAGAGACTTTGGCACCGATCTTCGTTTTACTAGTTTTCTTTGGCTTTTCAGGGAGTGTAACAGAAGAGGTACCAACAGAGTTTTGCTGGCATTTTCTTGTCACCTTTGAACATGGCTTGCCATTTATTTCCTGGACTTCTGCACTCCCTGAAGCCTCTCCCTGGCCAGATTCCTCTGTGGCAGCTGTGTTTCCTTTACAAGGAAAGAAAAAGTTATGATAAATTTAGTGGTGATGGAAGGGGAGATGGCAGGTATGTTCATATTGGAAAAGCAGCTAAATGATTAGATACTGGGGAAGGATGGGTGAAGGAATACAGACTTGTCTTACAGGGATTTCTTTGAACTTGGAGTTGTCCAAAAAGAGACCAGTTTGTGCAACTGAATACTATGTAGGGAATTAGAGTGCTCAAGGCAGACGCCCATCCATAAGAGTTGGCACAGCTGCTAAGCTCCAGACTCTAACTCCAGTGAGTTGTGAATTTGGAATCCAGCACTGCTGGCATTTAAAATTGCATGTCAGGAGTAAATGCACTGGTGCACCAAGTTTGTGTGCCAGCCAACCCCCATGATGGGCTTTTTGTTTTAAATGGCTCTTATGGGAGTTCAACAGCTAAAACAAGCTGCTTTGCCCTTTATTCCTGACCTTCAAGTACATTTTAATGACTTGATATAATATGTTAAATCATCCTACCAGGTTTTGATTTGACAGATGGCTTCCTCCCGCGGCCTCTGCCCTTGGTGGTGGGTTCCTTTGACCCTGGCATACTGGTCTCCTTCCCTTCAGTAGCATCTTTGCTGAGCTTTCGACTCCGGCGCTTGGTGCTGGGCACCAAGAGAGCAGGGGACGGTTCAGCACCTGTAATAGCCAATTGAAGTATCAGACACTGACTGGAGAAAACCTCTCTGTCCAGCAAAGTCATTAAATGCTGGCATTAGGGGAAATCCTTATAGCCATACATCAGTGGAGAGTACAAAAGATATTACTGGGAGAGAAGGGCACCCTTTCTTTCTTTTTTTTTTTTTTTAAATCACATTTCTATACTGCAATAGATTTTCTGCTACCATCATTATGGGCTGATACAGCAGTCATTTAATCATATCCCTGAGGCATCCATGCTCACAAGCCCTGTTGAACATTCAGAAAAAGGCATCTGAAACATTAAAAGCATTGCCTAATCAATAACTAAAAACTGCATGTCTGGCAGCATAATATTTCGTAAAACCAGGGACTACATTCTGTGACAGGATAAAAGTATTGCCTTGACTATCTGTCCATGAAGAGGATTTCGGTACAGGGCTAGAATCCTTTAAAAGCTGCTGCCTTAGTCTTTCTCATCCTAACTTGACATCTGTACTTGGGGTGAGAAACATTTTGGTTCTGGAGACAAGTGCACTAGTTATTTAAAGGTACATCATTAACTCTATAAACTTCTGCTAGTATATAACACTGATTTCATTATTATTTTTTTTTTTTTTAGTCAATCCAATTTTTTACCCATGCAACAGCTGCCCCCTCCATGCCAGTCACCCCAGCCCCATTACCCCGACTTCCCACAGGAATTACAGTCACCAGAGGCAGCACAGTCTGTGCTGTAGGGTGTGGGGCATGTGGGTGGCCAGATTCATCTTGCTGCCAGTGCACCTGTTTTTCCCATGTTCTCCCCTCCCATCATGATGGAGCAGGCATGCAATGATGCAAATAGCAGTGTGAGACACACACTCCTGTGTGCCGCATGCCGGATATCTGCTGCTCCTCCACTCAACTTTTGTGGTCTCGGCACGTTGCCAACAGTCACCGCTAAGGGCCAGTTACGTGCCTAACTCTGCGCCACCCCTCTCCCACCCCAGAGGAGGAGAGCAGTTCAGCTAATGTTCAGTCCTCCTCTCGGCAGACCCTCTCACTCCCTAGGCTTGTTCCCCAACTTGAGTCATTGGCACTGCAAGTGATAATTCTACTGTTGCCCCTGTGGGCTGGCTCACTAATATGTTTTAATAACACATTTCAGTATGAATATTATTTTAAAAAGTAAAAATAATAAGGACATAGCAACACCATTCTTATCTTGAAGACAGCAATACCTAACTCAATTCTTTCTCACTGAGCAATTACTTACTGCATCCTACATGTTACAGTTCTTGTTTTATAATTTACTATCCATGAAAACTCAGCTGAGATGTAACATCTTGTTTCCAGTGAGGCTCGGCCTCTAACCATTTCCACAGCTGGTTGGCCTGGAAGGTTAAGTGACTTGCCCCAGGTCACACAGTGAGTATCTGACTCTTGCAGGGTTTGTACCTGTGATCGCTTGGTTCTGAAGCCATTGCTCTAATCACTAGACAACACTGCCTCCAGGTTCTGCAGATATTTAACACAGATACAGGAAACCACCCGACCATAAAAATGGCAACATGCATGGAAAATGTAAGGCCTTGTTGGTCAGCAGTAGTGAGTGGCTATTCACATAATTACTGACACAGGAATGGCCACTAAGCATCACCAGTTGTTCCCACCAGCTATGACTGACATCCAAGTGTCAGACAATAACTTCAGCTGACGTCTTTTGTAGTTGCACACTATACCCCCTCCCACAGTGCACACATAACACTTACACTGCATTTCAAGACCACACTGATTTGTGGAAGGATGTGGTACCTTCCAGCACCTCACAACCCTGCTGCAAAGCTAAGTAGTCTACTTGCTTTCATAGTAACAGGCACACATTACTCAATGATGCATTACATCAGTAGGTATGTGTAATTTTGTGCTGGTTTAAAATGTGGCTTTACTGCCAATATGCAATTTGAATAACTTTCCCCACAAATACTTACGTACTGTGGTTGTCTTACAAAAGAATGCAGTGATTTGTTTTTACAGTCATCTTTAATTAAAATGAAACCTGTAAAAAAATATATGTATATATATATATATATATATATATATATGTATATGTATACATATATATATATATATATAGCATAGCAGTTTTTTTTCTGCCAGGCCTGTTGGCTGTTACATATGAATGTGCCAGCAGAAACAGACTACCTGGTCTATCTAAGTCTGATTGAGTGTGCAGCTAGCACCCCTAGTTTGCAGCTGCCCCCCATTTGTCATCCCACTGCCACCCCACCTCCCCACTCACTCCTCATCTGTTCCCTGTCCCATGCCCTTTGAAACTGTTCACATATTTACATGATACCACCCATTCTGGTAGGGCATTCCATTTTGCTACCACCTTCTCTGTGAAATAGTGTCTCCTCATTTCCTTCCTAAATCTTTCCTCTATTCTTGGTACGTGCCCCGGTGACCCTCCTCCTAACTTAAAGACCCCATCTGCCCCATCCTTATTGATTCCTCAGATACTTGAATGTCTCTATCATGTCCCCCCCATCCCTTCTATCCTCCAGGGTGTACATATTCAGGTCTCTCAGTCTGCTGTCATAGTCTGTCCCTTCCATTCCATATATCATCTTTGTTGCCCTCCTCTGCACCCCCTCCAGTAGCCGAATATCACGCTTTAGGTATGGCCTCCAAAACTGCACACAATACTCTAAGTGCAGCCTTACCAGTGACCTGTAGAGGGGCAAGATCACCTCTCTTCACCTGGATGAAAAACCCCTCGCTATGCACCCCAGCATTTTGTTCACTTTTGCAGCTGCTCTCCTGCACTGGGCAGTGTTGTCCATGGTCCTGTGATCATTACCCCTAGATCCTTCTCCTCCTCGGTGATCCACAGCTTAACCCCTCCCAGCCAGTATTCTCTCCTTGGGTTCTTCACCCCAAAGTGCATAACCTTACACTTCTTTGCATTGAACCCCAGCTGCCACCTCTCTGACCACTCCTGTAGCTTAGGTCCCCCTGCAGCTGCTTCCATCCCTCCTCTCCATTCACCACTGCTCCGATTTTGGTGTCGTCAGCGAACAGACTTATCTTGCTCACCACCCCATGTGCAATGTCTGATATGAAGAGCCCGAACATACTGCAGACCTGCTAAATGCTCAACTGATTTGCCAGAAAAAAATGTATTCTTCAAAGAATTCTTGGTATTTATATTTTGCCAACTGGTCTTTCGCAGTCTGTTGCTGATCACTTTCTTGGGAGGAGCACAGGGTGGTGGTGAGGTAGAACATGTCACACTCCTCCTCCTTGTTGACTCAGAACTACTGAAGCACCATTTTAGTTTCAGTGCTTACCTCGCTACCCCCCTTCAAAAAGCTGGAATTCATCCCTGCTTAAGAGTTATACATTTACCCAGCAATACCTGGCTTGGCGTGCTTTAATAATGACACTTCAGTGCAGTCACTGTGGATGAAACATAAACCAGGGGATGCGTGCTGATAGTTCATGACAACAGCACAGCACAGAATGTGTTACTGACCCTTATCACATGGTGCTTCTCAGGCAGTCATCTCATTGGATGTTGGGCATCACCTGACTGCGATAATCCACATTATCAGCACTGTCAAGGTGCTGAGGTCCACCATGCTCAGGATCAATGGGCAGAACGGTCCCTGTTACTGATGGCATGCTCCAAAAGAGAACCGCAGCCATTTGTAAAAGCAGCAAAAGCAGTACAGCATAAGGTATGTACCAGAGGTGTTCCACAACGCTATGCTGCTGAGTCACCGCACAGTATTCACCCTGCCACCTAGTCTGGCTGTCTCAGTGTGGGCTATTAGCAGCAAAGCTGCTGTCTGTGCAGGTATTGGGGCTCCATAGCAGCAAAGCTTCTGTCGGTCTCCTGTCCCTGATCAGTCCCTCGAATAAGTGCCCCCTGCCTTCTGACAATACATTCAACACCATCACATCATGTTCCTGGGTGAGGTCCGACTGCACCCACCCACCCTCCAAGATCCCGGACACCCCACAGAACATGTAGTCCATGTTTGCTGTCTTTCTACTCTCTCCCAGCCAGCCCACCTTATCACTCCCTTCCTCAGTGTTACTGACAGAGTGTAGCAGTCTGATAGGGGACACGACCTGTAGTGAAATGTGTCAGTACCATGCTACTGAGGTCCCAGTGACAGATTGCTTTCTGTCTCTGTCCTTGTTGGTGATGGCCAGTAAATACATTCTTCACAGTTTTTTGAAAACACAATGCTGTCTTCAATCACCACTGACATGGTGCTGCTTCTGTGTCCCTGTTGGTGATGTGTGATGCTGGGCGGGTGGGTGTTGACCAAAATGTACTGGGCAGCAGTATGGAAGAGAGAGCCTGATAGAGCAATTGTTCCCCACCCCCACCTCGGTTCCTGGTGAGGTTTGCAGGCTTTAGTGAGAGAGACGGAGACAGACAGCAGGACTGAGGTATGGCACACGAAGAGCCGCTGGGCTTTGCATGTGTCAGACAGCCAGGCACCCACTCGCCCAGGATCGTGGACCCGTTTCTCTCTCTGTCAGTGTATTTGTGGCAGTAAGATTTGTGGCTCTGTGCAGTATGTGTGCATGGCAGAGAGTGGGAGGAGATGGAGAGAAAATGCAAGGAGCTCCCATTGTGGCACAGTGAGGGTGAGAGAGAGAGTGAGACAGACAGCGACAGCATGTGATTTCTGCCCACAGCTCTGTGTGACATCTGTCCCCACCTTGCACCGTGTGAGCCTGTGTGTGGGATGGAGTGAGAAAGAGAGCAGTGGGATTTTGTCAACATTGCAATTGGTGTCTGTGGCTTTGTCATCTACCTTGAGGTATGTGAGCAAGCAGTTCAGCAGTCATTTCATTGTCTGTGTCACTAGCCACACTGAATGAGACAGTGAGCGAGAGGAATAGCGATAGTCCTGAGATCCCCAAAGGTGAACTGGGAGTGCGAGGTCGTGTCGTGGCACTCCCTGTCAGTAGCACTTTCTGATGCTCACTGTCTGCACTGTCTTATTTGGCACTGGCAGCATTGCAGTCAGAGAGGGAGAGAGGTGTGAGAGAGAGAGAGAGACAGACAGAGACTCAGAGAGACATACAGCACAACAGTATTGCTTCTCTCTCTCTCTCTCTCTGTGTTTCTGTGGGAGGTCAAAGTCCACCGCCTTGCCAGTATCACAAAGGCTGTCATGCCCAACAAACGTCACAAATCATCGCAGTAGCAGATTTGTGACATTTGTATGTGCATGTCAGCACCCAGAGTTGGATTATTTGTTGGGGACTATTTCTCCAGGCGGCAGGATACCTTTTTTTTTTTTGTTTTAAACAGGGAGAAAACCCCTTTATGTTGTTTTCTCCCTGTTTTGCACATAAACCATGTAATACGTGCATTAACGTACTCCAGGGTGTGCTGTTAATGAGGATTAATGCATACCCCAGGAGCTGTGAGGGCACTCAGCCTGCGGCCTCATGCCTCACAACGCACTCGAGGTGAGCATTAATCCCCATTAACAGCACACCCTGCCGTGCATTAATGCTTACTAATACTGACTTCTGTATGTCTTGTTTTCTCTGCTATGTTTATTGCAGTTCATGTGTTTTATTTACAGTAATGCATATTCCATTTTTTATTACTACCAGTGGTCTCCTTGTACAATAAGTATCCTGCATATAGTTATTCCTACTGTTACTGCACTGCATTCTGTCCCCTCTTTTTATCAATATTTTTGCTTTATGTCCTTATACATATATCTGTTAATGCATTGTACTTTGCATATCATTTTGTTTGCACTGTTTTTACCTGGCACTGAATATTGTTGCTGTACTACTGGTAATGTATTTACGTTTGCACCTCTTGTATTATGCACTTTACCTCAACCCCCAACTGATGCATCTGGAAACAAGCTGCTACTATCTCATTATGTCTTTCCTGGCAAAATGTATAAATAGAATTAATTATTACCACTACTGGTCTACCTTGAAGAGCACATTTTGCACAAATGTGTGTTCTTACACAGGAGACCTCTTAAATACCTGATAATAGAACAGACATGTTAAATGCATACTTTTTCTGGTCACAAATGTGTTTGCCTTTTAGGCACATGTATATGCAAGCCCTCTTAAATGAATACTTCATAATGGAATAAACCTGTTAAAACAGAATAAAAGCACTAGATCCTGAAAGGCAGAATATAGTGTTTTTTCGGCTCTGTTAAAAGACTAGACTCATTAAATGAATAATTTCGCTATGTGCCAATTTTTGTAAATGCAATCCTTTTCAGAAATCCTGCTAAATGACTATCTGATAAAACAACTGACTAGCCAGCATTCAGGCTATGCACTTAACAGGTAGAGGTGGGCAAGCCAGGATTTTTTAACCTAGAGTCAAGCCAGAGCCCAGCAAGGGTCTGGCTTGACTCTAGGAGCCAAAACACAAGTTGAGCTCTAGCTACTGCAGTCCCTCTCTACATAAGAGTTTAACATTTCTGACACTACACTAACTGCTCAGGCTGAACAAAATGCTTACTTTGAGCATAACTGGCATGGCTTAACCTTGGCCCTCAATTGCTTATAGAGGTCGAGCCAGGCTTGAATCTGCTCTGACTTTCCCACCTCTATTAACAGGGATCCACTGTATTCTATTTTATTTTATTGCTACCCTCCATGGCACTGCATTATATCCAATGTCATCTTAATTATTCTTAGTACAGATGCCAACCCCTCCCCCCCTTCACCAGGACACATCTGCAAATAAACGAGTACCAGCTCAGTACGCTCTTCTAGGTAAAACTTTTTAACTCAATCAATCAGGCAATAAACTGTGATTGCTTTCAGTGGTAGCTCACAAGGCCTTGGGCTCTCAGAGGTTTCTACCACAACTGGCTCTCCTCTCTATACTGCCAATGACCATACCATTTACTATAGCACTTCCCATTTAGCGACACAATCCCAGCAAAAACTGGAGTATCATGTTGCCGTTTTCTCCACTTGCCTGAACTGAATGGTTTTCTCCCTTGCCATACCTGTATTCATGTGTATTGTCTTACTTAATCTGGTCGTACTGCTGTGCAGTTTGGATTGTGCATTTTATGTTATTGTAGTTAATTAATGTGCTGCTGTCTACTTCTTCCTATCTCCTCTTCTCCTCCCTTTACCCTTATTCCTTGCCCAGTTTCATCTGTAAAGGAGACTTTTGCGATTCTCTGTGTTACTTGCTTGGTAAAATAATTTCAATAATTAAATAAAGGCTATAGTGGTTTCAAATGATATTGAATGCTACAGCTGCCTGGATGGCAGGAGAGGAACTTGATGCACCCATGGCCATTTTTGTATAGCATTTCCTATGCTTCTGTTATAACCCCCCAGTGTAAACATCAACATTACTCAATGAAGAAAAAATGTATTTTAAATATAGTTATGACTTTTTAGAGGGGAGCAATATAAATATTTATCTAGTGGTTTCATTTCCTAGTTTTTCAACACAAAAAGTTTAATCTGACTCTAGTCAGTGAATCTAAAACATTATAAAGAATCAAATCTTGCTGTTTTGAGCTAGTAAAGGTACATTTCTGGGTAGCGCTGAAGAACTCTGCATGTTTATATAGTGAGACCTTTGCCCCATGCAGGTTAAGTAGTGGCCCCTGACATGGTCTGGCTGAGGAATTAGTTCCCAACACAAGCTGCTCCAGAATGCCAGCCTATGCCAAAACAACTAATCTGCTCAATAGTTAAATGATGGGGCCTAAAGTAAGTCATGTGACCACTCTTGATAATCTTCTCAACTTGTAAACTGGGGAAGAAGCAGGACCCCACCGCAAACAAGATGGTGCCTCCTTTTAATTATCCTGGGTAAATATTTTGCCCCTAAAATAATAATTTAAGGATGATGCCCATGAAAGCACTAACCACTCTCATCCTCCTAAAGCACCAGTCAATGCAGCATGTTTTTGTTTTTTCAAAGCAATAGTTTACTGCGCTTTCTAAACATGAACTGAAAATCTCATCTTCTGGACCTTCAATACCAGGTAGTATTACCCAATGGCAGCTTACACAAGTTTACGAATGTTAACTACTTTAATTATTGAAATGTTTCACCAGGAAGTCACAGTGAGCGATAAGTTGCTCGTCTCCCGGTGCAATTGGGAGGGGAAGGGGTACAATAGGAATGAGACATTAAACATTCACGTTACAAGATCAACATTAACATACAGTTGTAAGGCAAGTGTTACAAACAGCGTTACAACAGTGTTGCGCATAATAGGTAGAAGAGTGGACAATGATAAGTGCCAGGTTAATAAGTAAACAAGTGCTTACGTGAAATAAAAGGGGGGGGGAGGAGAGGGAGAGGTGAGGTGGGGGAGGGGAAGAGTTGAGTTCGAGTTCCATTCGAGTTACAAGATCAATATTAACATACAGTTGTAAGGCAGGTGTTACAAAGAGTGTTAAAACAATGTTGCACATAGTATGTAGAAAGAGTGGACAATAATAAGTTCTGGGTTAATAAGTAAACAAGTGCTTACATGAAAGAGAAGAGGGAAAGGGTGAGGTGGGGGAAGGAGAAACTACTTACATTGTATCTTGTAATCAGGAGGTAGGAGGCGTATGTGAGAGAGTGGGATCCTCCCAGTGTCCCCATCATCAAATTCCACTGTAATCAGATCATCATCTTCATCTGGATCCACGCTCCCTATGGACCAGGAGACAGGGTTAGAAACAAAACCCAGGCAGGAACAGACATTTTGGAGTTAGCTGCAGCAGTGGGTGCTTGGGAGGAGGTGAGAAAGGGACATGATAGTCACAGTGAGAATTGATCGGGTATACAAAGTATGCAAATTAACCAAACAAGGAAGAGAGAATTGTCTAGTTCTAAAGAGATCATATTTTCTAAACTGCAGTGTAAATGATCTGAGATCATAAATATTCCAACAATGTTTCACTAAGGCCCAATCACCTCACCACTCCACTAACAGTCCCTTTTATGTGATGTCATTCCAGTAGTACAGATCGAGGAAGGAGCACTCCTTTCCTCTGCACGTGAGACACTGGTATGCTGTAAAGAGTGTTGGTTAGTGGTTCTCATACCATAAGAATGTGAGTGAGAACACTCTTACAACCTTAAGAGTGGTCTTGGCAGTGGTATTAATGTACAACATGGTTCGTTTTACTAGAGCTAATGCAAGTGGACTGATCATCTCCTTGGAGCTGTTCTTTTCTCCTGTCTTCAGCCAGGATCCTTGTTTTTGAATGTGTGAATTTCATGAATTTCATAAAACTCATGTGGCAAACGTCTTGTGCCAGAAATAAACAAATTACAGGGTGGGCAGTTAAGGCGATCAGTAACTAGGGCAATACTCGGCAGTACTGGTCACACCCTGCTCAAAGACAGCATGCCATTGCCCTACAGCCTCTCCATCACCAGCGTAGGTCACCTCAGAGATGAGAAAGATAGGCTAAAGTGAATAAACAATGGGGGATGGAGTTAAAAAGGGTTTCACTGGAATTAGTAAATAACCTTTCTAAAACACTGAAAAAGCCAGAACTCTGATTGACTGAAATGATCGTTTTAGCACAACAGAAAACTTGCATCAGATGTTTCACTAGCTTTATCAATTTTTAATCTTTAAGACTATTTATTTTTTTTTAAGTGGCATGACGCACTTCAACATGTCCTGTTGTGCTGTTCATATAGACACCTCTAGTGGCTGAAGGCACTTGACTCTGCCTTGGACCTTACAGTACACCTAAGGTGCCTGCATGTCTCAGCACAACTAGGCACCCTGGTACAGTATCTATTCCTCATATACCATAGCTGCTGTTAAGACTGATGGTGCATTTCCCATATGTATTAATACACAGAACGGTTGTACCCAGAAGGCCAAGCAAAACATGGACGAAGGACTGGTCCCCAAAAGAGCCAAGCAAGTTAGTAGACTCTTACCTGATTGCTGACCCTAAAAAACAAATCTAAGCTTCAAAATAGACATGGGGATACCTTACCTCTGACAACAGTCCCAGGGTAGAGGCAGCGGTACTGCTGACTCCAGTACGCAGCGATTCTGGTTCCCTCAGGAAGGAACCTCACAGAAGAAGGCTTTACATCAATGATCTGAGGAACAATAATAAAAAAAGACCCTGAAGGTTTCTAGGTGACAGCTTATTGTACTTCTGACTATCAGCAATTCTTTGTACCATACAATTATGCTCAGCTGGCCATCTGTCAGGCCTACTGGGAGTGTCTTGGCTACCTGTCTTAGAGCAGCCAGCAACTTCAAAACAACTTTGAAAAATACTATTTAGGCACAATTCAGCTTACATTTTACATTAGGTCTGCATTTCTCCTCTCTATGATTTCATGCTGAGATTGTTTGCATGACAACAGGATATTTGTTCATCTGCTCTGGTTGCTTATTCTCTGC
Source organism: Neoceratodus forsteri (assembly GCA_016271365.2). Taxonomy (NCBI): domain Eukaryota; kingdom Metazoa; phylum Chordata; order Ceratodontiformes; family Ceratodontidae; genus Neoceratodus; species Neoceratodus forsteri. The sequence continues at coordinate 408,971,112 of JADMNL010000025.1, forward strand.
CTGAGGCCATAATCCTCTGCCAGTGACGTCACAGTCCTTCCCATAGTAGCAGATTGCGATGACACAACAGAGGATTACGACTTCAAGAGGAGAATAAACTGCTTGATTGACAAACTCTAAGGGATAAGATCCTGAGTCCATGCAAATTTATTTCATAATAAGTAATAGGGAGGAGAAATATATACAAGATACATGAAATAGAAGATTGGTGTTGTCTATATACTGTAAAACTAGTTATTTTCATGCAAAGTAATTTTAGCGCAAACACAAATGCAGCTATAATTGTATTAATTTTACACTGTCATTAGCACCACATTCACTGAGACAGAAATGGAGCCAATGGTACTAATTAGTGCAAGTTTATTTTCACACAAATTAGTGCTTCAGCGAAAATAGTGAAAATTGACAGTGAACATGTCAAATTTTACAGTATTATGTTTTTCAGAGTTTTCCCCAAAGGTGTCAGCAGTTCTTTAATGAATTTGTTTATTTGAATGTTTCGCTCCCCAAAGTAGAACTCCTATGAAATACAGCCTCTTGTTTATAAGGGAGCAGCTCAAACTACACCCATCCCACCCTCTTCTCCCCTCCCTACCACACATACATATTAACTCCCTTTGTCCCTGGCCGCTAACACCCCATTCGAACCCTCCTCCCCCCGTCATCTATAATTAATATATAAAAAAAAGATAAATAGTGCAACCCTCCTTTCGCCTCCTTGGTCATTCGCTATCTCAACTGATACAAGTGCGATCATGAACAGCTGCTCGAGGTTTCATTCATTCTGATAGCAGCTCGATGCGGTCTCTTTTCTGTTATTTACATGGATGCATGGTGAGGAGGAGGAAAAGGGTTGGATGGTGCTAGTAGGTGGGGTGAGGAAGGGAAATTTATTTTTTTTTTTATTTTACTTTGTAAACTTACACGTAAGTCTAGTTTTTGATTCTAAAAATAGGCCCCCCAAGAAGGGGGACTTGACTTCTTTGTGAGGGTTGACCTGTCTGGGGGAGTTATCATAGGAAACTTTGCAACTGCGTAACCTAATTTTGTGCCACATGCTGGCCACAAAGCCAGATTCTGTGCTGATGTTTTCATCCAGTGTGGTCAGCAAAATTATGTCTGGAAGTTTGTTAAAATTTACAAGGAAAAGGGGGGTCGACTTATACGGTAATTTATGTAGTAATCTCGACATTGGGGTTGGGCATCCAGTGTCAGAATGGGGGACAGGGTCATTGTCAGCACTGGAGGGAGGTTCCAGGTGGCTGAAAACTGTTGGCTATTTGAGCTACATCCTTTGGTATGACTGCTGCTGTTTGAACAGCATTTTTATCCAGTTTAGAATCATAGGAAAATGCCCCTATTTTTGATATCTGGATGTGTGGATATAAGAGGACTGTGGTAAGTCAATGTTAGACAACGCAAAAAGTTTTTTTTTTCTTCAGTATTTGGTAAACCTGCTTATTTCCTATTTTGTATATGCTGGAATTACATTGCTTTGCTTTTTAACCAACTTTTTTTGCGCTTTGTATATGATTTCATTGCACTTGGTGGTGCAGTACTTCCTGGTGCTTCATATGTACATGTTTTATGACATCACTAAATGAAATACAAAAGGACTGCTCAGGACAGACACAGGAGCCTCTGACGAAGCTCTGTGGATGAAGTGAAAAATATTTGGTTGGTGGTGTCACAAACCCACTCAGCAGGTCAGGCCCTCCACTCCCAAAGTGCCAACCTCTGAGCACAGTCTTGTGAACATTGTAACAGACAAGGTAACCCTCTTGTCTGTTTTTGTGAGTTCGGATCAACCTTTGGTCTCAAGTTCTGGAGGAATTCAAACTGTGAACCTCTTGCTAGCGTACCCAATGCACAGGCTCAGATATTTCTGTTTTTGGGGGGCCAGATATCTTTGCCTACGGGCAACTAACCAGGTATACAGAGATGAACCCTTAAAAACTTGAACAAAGACCTCAGATTTAAAACGCTTCTCTTTCCAGTTTGGTACCACCATTCAGGCTTATGTTTAGTATCTGCAATAACCATATACTTTTCGTACAACTAAAAAGAAGTCAAAGACAGACCAAGTAAGTGCTAAAAAGAATTTTACTAAAATAGTTAAAAATATGTAAAATGCAAAATACAGAACTCTTATATCATCAGACATACAAATCTTTTAAAAGAAACAAGGTTTAAACAGTGCAAATTCCTACTTACAGTACTTAGATTTGAAATCTTTCTAAATATCTGTTTACAAGTGCTCCAAAGATCTTTCCTCAGTCAGAGTCTAGGTAAAAGTGTGTGTAAGTAAAACAGAGTATTCCTTAAACAACTGTGTGAGACAACCCATTTTTGTGTGAGGTCAGCTAGCTCCTCCTCCTCTGTCAGATTGTGTATAAAAAAAATATATATCTTATACAAAAGTATTACATTCTGCAACTTCAGCATAATTCATGTCCTTCAAATGACACTTCTTTTGATCTCATAATAAGCTTCCTCTTTCCAGGACATGACAGCATCTTTATGATTTTCGCACTTCTATGTAATAACTTGGGTTTTTCTTCCAACGTCATAAAATGGATATGTTCTAGCAACTATGGTTGTAATTAACTCAGACAGACAGGATGCTTAATTAAGGCCTTACATGTAACACATGGTCTCTAAAAACTGAGTGTGTGTGTGAACTCACATACTGTCAGCATTTTTCTTAAGGCTTTCATCTTTTAGCTAAAATCTGCGGGGGGGGTGAGTGAGGTCATTCTAAGAGCACCAGATTTTTCAGTAGAGACAGTCAGTAATACATTTTATATTAAAAAAAAATGATACAGCACTCAGAGTTGGCTGTCTACATCACAGGTGGAAGCCTTTGCCGTCGTCCAGCTGCCACTTGTTTTGTACTTGTTTGCTGATTTGTGCATTATTTTCATTAAAAAGACATGGGAGGACAACTAAAATGTATGGTGTAATGCCATTGTATACCATTAAACCTTTTATGGAAGGTGAATGCTGTCTCCTATTCTTCTGGATCTGTAATGTACATGGAGGAAGGCACTCTGTATCCTAGAGCGCAGAATGCTCATCTTTCTGCTATATTCATTGTTTCCAAAATCAGAGTTGGTCACTTAGTGTAGGAATTTGGGGGGGGGGGTTCTGTGGCAGCACTGGGGTTGAGCTTTTTTTTATTTATTTTCTCCATACTCAGGCAGCACATGCCACTTCAAAATGTACCTTTGATGTGGGTGAGCCTGCAACAATAGGGGATTGCTTGGCATGTAAATTGGCCTTAGCCAACTTTGGGCAGATGTTTTTGTACTGTGCTTGTAAAAACTCTGTTTTCTTATGTTTTTTAAAAACGTTTGTTTTCCATTTTTAAAACACCAAAAGCACCATGCTTGGAGCAAGATCTAATGAATCTGCAAGTTCCAAATCTCAGCCATTTTTGTAGTTACTGATGAACAAAAAAAAAAAGACAAGTTTTCATACAGTTCAATTTTTGTTTGCCACTCTGTAGCCCAAAAAACACAACCAAATTTTCACAGAAACACAAAAACACAGTTTGAAGGTAGAAAAAGCCCCAGCAGACCATCCAGTCTGCCCTGCCTGCTTGTCCTAAGTTGGGCCTAGTGACTGTCCTTCTCCCATATCCTTGGATGCCTCACTTCCTTATGTCCCACACTTGTTTGAATCTCCCAACCATTCTGGCCGACATCACTTCTTCTGGCACTCTGTTCTACCTGTCCACTACCCTTTCAGTCAAAAAGTACTTGCTGGGACTTGCCCAGTGGTGTGGAGGACTGAGTGAGGCATTGTGCCTTACCTCCTGTCACACTGGCGACCCATGTTCGGTGGCAAGCATGGGTTTGCCAGGGGTCGATCAGGGAAGGAGAGGATCGAGCATCCTGAGAACAGATCTCCTCTTCCAGGGAGGGTGGCTTGGTAGTCCTGCCAAATGACTGCCCCCAGGTGGAGGTCTGAGGGTAGAACAGTTTGGGGACACCAATGAAGGGAGGGTGCTGCGGGACTCTGCAGCATGCATACGCCTCCACGTGTGCATGCTGACACGTCACGCCCCATCAATGGGGAGAGAAGGGAGGAAAATGATGGAAAACTCCCTAGGTGGCAGGATGATGATCAACCCCTCGCGGGCTTCACACTGGTGGCTGGGTACAACCACAGTCCTGTGACAGAGGATAACAGTCAAGGTAAGTCCTGGAGGAACTAGTCAACGGGGCTGGGGGGCTCAATTGGATGGGGGTTACTGGGGAGAACTGGGAAATAATGAGAATATAGGAAAAAAGTACTTGTTCCCATCACTGTTACAAGCTTTCCTTTTTGGGAATGTCAGTCTCCAATTTCCTTGTACTCTAGTATATGTTGCCTGTGCTATGTGCCTGTATTTTATGACTTGTGTTGTGATGCTGTGTTTGTTGTGATGCTTTATGGCTATAAGATTTATTGCATACTCTAATTTGAATTGGGCACCAATTATTAGCATTTTCTCCCAGTTTTGTGGGAATCAAAACTAATCAAATCAAATCATATTTTATTTATAAAGAGCTTTTCAAAAATCAAAGCGCTTATACAATTTTAAGACAAGTAAACAATTAAATACACAATATTAAAAAACACATTTGCTTGACATTGTTTTGTTGGAAGTGTTTTCTGTGTTTGTAGGTTTATAAGTGTGTATTTTTTGGAAAATTTAATAAACTATTTCATGTTAAAAAAAAAAAGAACTTGCAAATAACCTTCTTGAATTTCCCCCAGCCACTTAAAAAATCCCCATCTTACTTTATTTTGTGCTTTTAGCATTAATTTTGCATTTGAAATAATAAAATGAGCATTCCATTTAACATGGATCAGTCCTGGTTTTGATAGGTATGTACATCTGTTTCTGTACACCAACTGTGCCATAAGGCCATGGAGCTCTGTCTGTTGCATGCTTGTTTATTTTAGTCACAAAAAAGTGATATGAAACAATGGGTTTTCCGAAACAGCTGAGAATACTGATAAAAATCTGGACCAAGCCATATTAAAAGGCGCGCTCCTTTTATTGTTGTTAAAATAAAAAAAAACCAAAAAAGTGCTAAAGCAGATTCAATGTGGGGGAGGGTGTATCATACGAGACAGTGGATAAGGAGCAATCTAAAGCAGGAAATGAGCGGCAGCATCTCAGCTACGGCATCTTGTGCATCGGGGATACAATATATGGTGGCACAATATAAATTAAAATTCTTTACTGTCCTCCAGTTTACACACTACAAATATTTGATTGAAGTACCAATGCTGAGAGATACAAAGCCATCCTTTTCATGTCGCCCTAATTTCTTGCATCTTAACACTTTCTGTCTGACTTTTCCTCCAGTCCGGTTTCTAGACTGTGAGACCCTACTGGGTGTCAATTTGCTTGATCAGCAGCAGAGGTCTGGTTTGACAGAGGAATCAGCATATGTTATTATTGCATGCATTCTAAAACCTAAAACCCAGTGCAACACACCATGGGGGTGTGCAAACACTCGAGTGTGTGTATGTGTGTGTGTGTGGGTGGGTGTGTGGTTAAGCATAATTTGAAGTGTCTCACATAAATGTATATTCCATACTATATTACAGTCCATGCAATACAATTAATCTTATTTATTTATTGAAATGTTTCACCAGGAGGGCACACTGAACAACAAGTTGCTCATCTCATGGTGCGACCTGGGGAAGGGGTTACATAGGGTTGTGAAGGATGATCAGTTACAATAGTATGTGGGTAGTACAAACAATACAACACTGTAAGATTAAGCAACAGTTTGAACACAAGGTATTGTACAATAAACAGTAGTAGAACATTAGGAAAATTACAATACATGTCCAAAATCATACAAAAGAACATATGAACGTACAAAACAGTAATAATGCGATAGAACCATTTATAGTGCATGCGTGTACCAAGAGCAGGCTTGAGGTAGTGCACAAGTGCTGTTGGAGTAAAAAGGATGGGGTTAGGTTGTGCACACTGGTGACCCAGAAAGGCAGGCGAAGAAGAGAGAGGGGAGAGGCAAGAACTGAATATGAGGAGAAGGGGAAGCCATTTCCTGATTTCCCCCTTCAGGATGTTGAGAACCCTGCCGGGGTGTCATGGTAGGAAGGCAGAAACTGGGGATAGGTATTAAGGTGGGTTAAAGCAGGAACAGCTGAGGGAAAGGTAATTGTGTAAGGTAGAGGTAAAGGAGTAGTTGGAGGAGGAGTGTCATATTTCAGAGGGAGGGGATTCCAGATTTTAGAGAAACAATGGGCAAAACCAGTCTAACCGACGAGGGTGGAGTGGTGATGGACCATCAAGGTACAGGTGTCATTTGATCTGAGAGAGTGGGTGGGGGAGGCGGAGTAAAGAGAGAGGTTGAGAGATAGGAGGGGAGCCCCCCGAACCAGAATTTGGAGGTTAGTTTGGCACAGTAAGAGATGCATCTGTGAGATAGTGGAAGGAAGATTAGAGAGCGATAGAGTTCAGTGGTGGGAGCAGGAAGAGGAGTCGATAACAAAGCAGCAGGAGTTAAAGAGAGTGTCCAACTTGGTCAGGGAAGATTTGGGAGCAGCACCATAGACTACGTCACAGTAGTCAAAGATGTGGAGTATCATCTTCTGGACAATTTTGCACCTCACAGTCAGTGGGATGTAACTATGATTCATGTACAGAGCACTAAGCTTGGGGTGCAGTTTCCTCAGGATAGCATCGATATGCACAGAGAAATTGAGGTGCTGGTCCAGCCAAACCCCTAGATATCTAAATGAGGAGGTGTCCTCAAAGATATCAAAAGATATCAAAGATAGTCAAAATACAGGAGGTGCTGAGAGATGCCAAAGTAATCATTCTCATTTTGCCTTAAAGTCTTCTAGCTCCTCAGTGGCGTTTCATTTTTTTCCCCATTCCATTTTGTGACTAGTAGGATTGTACCAAGTATCAATCTGCATGATCAGCAACAGTGGACGACAGTGACCAATCAGCTTGTGTAGTCACTGCCATCCACCAAGGACCAAAATAACATTTTACAATGCATATATTCCGTCTCTAAAATGTCCAGACCACTGTATTAGGCACCCATTACAGTTGGCAAGAAATGCATCCTAACACAAAGGTAGTTTGCTACAAGGGCAGTATGTAGAATGCACAAACAGTACAAGAAGTCAGATACTTTCTAATTTGTTTAGGTTTTGTAAATATCTCCAAGGCATATGCATGAATTCCAAACCATAAAGGCCAGTGTAAAACATCATGGTATAGACATCCTTCTGTATGTATGTGGTGGCAGTAGAGGGGAAGCTGTATAGGAAATCTCTCAACTGGCACTAGTCTTCACCATAGCCAGTTCTTATCCACGGAGTATAGCACTAATATTTGAAATCTGCACAAAAGCATACGCTTGATTCCAAGTCATGCTGCAAGCTTTGCTTGCCACCTAAAAAATTTAATTAAACTGCATATTCTCACTATGAACTGTTCTAATCTTAGAAGGGAGAAATCTTGCTTCTTTATGAAAGTATCTTAGTCGTGATTGGTGTTATCCTATGACATGCGAGAGAGACCAAGAGAAAGAGTCAGAATAAATAAGCAACTGAATGCATTGAACATATATTACTGCACGCCCAGGGGCATAGTGAGGCATGAGGCCACAGGCAGAGTGCCTTCAGCAAATGGATGTGTGGTAATATATGTTCAGTACACACCCTGGAGTGTCTTATTGCACTTATAAAATGGGCTACATTTTTTTAATTAATTTTTACAGTGAGAAATTAATTTCTTAATGTAGAAAAACATTTATGCTAAAATAGTTCTTCTGCCTGCAGTACAATGCTGTCATTCTGCTTATTCTGTGCAAATTTTGCACGTACATGCCATCAGTAGTACTGGTTTCAGTTTGTTGCATGATGTGAGAAGGCTGCTATCCTGGGAACTGAGGGTTTTTTTTAAGCCGCGATGGATTACAGCATGGCATCACAGGAGGAGCACGCGGGGGCGTGGAGAAGCAAGCTCAGGATCTCATACCTAATGTCAGCTGTTTTTGTGTTTTATATTTACACAACGACCCATTACATCAGATTGGGAGAAGCGGCAAGCAGCGATACACATGCAGAGGAGCGCAGCTTAAGCGGAGGTACCATCTGCTGCTCCCACACTCGCCACACACCTCTCAGAGGCGAGCAGGGCTGTGAGGTGTATTCTGGGGGTGTATTTGAAAATGTCAAAAAAAAAAAAAGAAAAGGGAGTTTTCAAATGTGGAGATGGCACTGTATTGCAAACTGTACTCAGGAGACGCACTATGGGAGTGGTAGCACAATTGGCACGTCAGAGGAGAAAAAAGTTAATGCATGATTGTTTGGTGTCAGTGCAATATTCAACAACTGCTTAGGGTTGAAATGTGTTTTTGAAAACCTGGCAAATATGGTTACTGTGGGTCTTTTACTGATGTATCGTTTACTCAGATTACTAGGACAAATGGAAAAAAGGGGGCGGCTAGCCCATCTAGATTGCCCTCCACACATGTGGGGTCACCCTTATACCATTCGATGTTTAGAACAGAATACTCTATCCAGTATGTTTCTGAAATCCAAAAAACTGGTTGCCTCAACTGCTTCCTTTGGCAGCCTGTTTCAGGCCTTAGTAGTCCTCACAGTAAAATAATTATCCCTTTTAGATGTAACTGCCCTTGGGACTATTAATTCAAACACCATGAAGTCTTGCTATATTATGACTATATGCAGTCAGCCACTGCAGCTGAACTGCCCCGGAGAGGAAAGAGTTAACTCCAGAGAGTCTGGAGTTCCACAGCGTGAGGGCGCGATACCAAAGCTCTATCTGGCCAGTTTCAAATGAAACTGTCAGATTCTTTACTCCGCTTCACTGAACAGTCGCCCGAGATCAGCTCCTTCACATCGGTTCATTTCTCGGTTCAGCGAGTATTTTCGTCATTTGAACCGGCAAAAGTATTTATTTTACCGATTTCGTTAAAAGCTCTATCTGGTAAACCGTAGTAGAAAATTTAAAGTCTGTGTGGAAATTCAATTATCGGTCTGGTTTTGAACCGATCGGTTTGCTTAATTTAACGCTTTAAAGTGTGGTTGGGCTTTTAGAGGCGGTTCCTGGTTCTTATTGGTTCTAAAAACCTTGCTTTTAAAATAGTTTTTTCAAATACCCGTGACACGGTTAGGAACCGATAAGGGTGTCTTGCCTGGCACTGCCATCAAAGGGCAAGTTTTTGGTTAGGCTGGCATTATGTCTGAGAAACCCAAAGAAAACCGGGCCCACTGGGTTTCAACACTGTGATGTTCGTGGGAGCTTTTGCCAAGGCTGACCCACACACCACTTGTGTTTATTGTCTGGGGGCTGACCACCTCCTGTCAGACTGCCAGGTGTGTAAAAATTTCCCTGCAGCCACCCTGGAAAAGAGATTGGGCCGGCTCAGGGAACGAGAGGCCAAGAAGTCCGCTGACCTGGATGACAGCCCGGGTCCAGTACCCACTGGACCAGAGGGAGTGCCTCTGACTAGGGCGACTTCCTCGGCAAAGGAAGGCTGGTTCAGGGAACCAGTCTCAGTGAAAAAGACAAAGAAATCAGTAGGTTTGAGTCCAAAATTGTCTCTCCAACTGCTGCAGAAATAGCTAAGCCATACAGATTGTCCAGTCACTGTCTCAGGGTCCTGCCGAACCACCTACAGTTGGTAAAGGTTGGTTCGCTCAGTGCCAGTGGTTCAGAAGTATGATGTTGAGGAATTTTATGAACCACAGGAGAGGGAGGACGAATTTGATCATTACATGTGTGGTGGGAGGGTCTGGACGTGCCTCATTGAACCGGACATTTCTCCAGACAGACCTTTAGAATCTCCTCCTATTCTGTCTGAGTCCCTTCTCATTTTATGTTTTACAAGAAGGTTGCAGAACCTCCAGCTTCCTTTAGAGGAAGCTGTGGATGAGCAAGAGGAGCCTGATTATGTAGAAATGATGGATATACTAGAGTCTAGGAGGTTGTCTATTCCTTGCATAAGTCATTTAGGAAGCAAACAACAAAGATTTTAAAAACTCTCATTCTGTCCCTCCTGTAGATAAAAATGGACAGAAGATATACCTTGTCAGGCTCTGATACAGACTTCCTCACTGAGCAGTGTAGTCATGTAGGTGTGGTACAAGCTGCAGCCTGTGACAAGGTATATTCCTCTGGCCTCACATCCTCCTGATAAGGATTCCAGGAAGATTGATGCCATGGCTAAAAAACAGTATATGGCAGCTTCTTTGGGACTCGTCAGGCAAATTATATGGCTTATGTGGCTAGATATCAGAAATCTAGGTGGGACACAGTATTGCAGTTAGCCAAGCAGGCCCATGGCCAGCTGGCTAGTGAGTTGGAACAGGTGGCTGCTGATGGCATTGAAGCCTCTAAAGTTCAATTTCATACTGCTGTTGATGTTAATGATGTTTCCTCTAGGGTCATGGCCACTTCTGTAGCTTTCTCTAGAGGTTGGCATGGCTCAGATGCACTAATCTGTCCCAAGATACTCAGTCAAAGGCTATGGATTTTCCTGTTGTGGGTAATTTCTGTTTGGGGAACAAACAGAAACTATATGAGAAAGATGGATGAATACAGAACTACCTACAAAAGTGCCCAGGCTAAGGAGAGGCATGCCACTCCACAGAGGCACGCTCCCAGAGGTAGGGCAGCCTTTCCACAGGCCTTTTTACCAATTTCAGGCCTCCTCTGCAATTGCACAGAGGGTTTCTTTAGAGCAGGGGTAGGCGGGCACAAGTAAACCATCCTCCCTCAGCCTATACATGCTGCAGGGCACCCTGATGGGGTGCCCAGGGCCGATTCTCCTGTACCAGTGGGGGGCAGGTTGGTTTATTTCAGCCAGAACTGGGTGTTCCTAACTCGGACAGGTGGGTTCTGGAGGTATAGGCCAGGGTCTGTTCTCAGCTTCAAACAGTTTCCGAAGATGAGAGCCAGACATTTTCCACCTGCAAATCCTTCAGAAGCCCTTGCTTTGAAGCAGAGGTTTTTCTCTTTGGACTGCAAAGCAGTAGAAAGGGTCCCTCCTGCCATCAGGGCAAGGCTGTACTCAAGATACTTTCTTACCTCAAAAGACAGGAGAATGGAGGCCCATTTTAGATTTAAGGTACCTGAACAAGCATCTTTGAAACCAAAGTTCAAAATGTTAACTCTGACAATGATTTTGTTCTCCTGAGGCCAGGGACTGGTTAGCTTCCTGGACCTCAAGGATGCCTATTTTCATGTTCTGATCAGGCCTTCTCACCCAAAGTACCTCAGGTTCGAACTCACCTCAGGCCACTACCAGTTCAGGGCAATGCCCTTCGGTCTTACCTCTGCGCCAAGGGTATCTACACGAAAATGTCTAGCTGTGGTAGTGGCTCATTTAAGAAGGCAAGGATTGCTGTGTTTCCCTACCTGGACGACTGGCTCATAGTGGGTCAGTCCCCAGATCAGGTAACATCCCACTTGCAAGTCACCCAGCAGCTTCTCACTTCCCTGGGATTCCTGCTGAATTTACCAAAGTCAGTTCTCGAACCAGTTCAGGTACTAACTTTCATAGGTGCAGAATTGAACACAAAGTTAGCCAGGCATTTCTCCCTGGAAAGGGTAGACAGACCATTGCCCTGGCATCCTCCTTTACCTCATGGGTCTCTCGACCAGCAAGGCATTTTCTGCAACTCCTAGGCACATGGCTGCTTCCACAGCTGTAGTGCAAGGAGCAAGATTCCAGATGAGGGCATTCAGTTCCATTTGAGGGCCTATTGGTCTCAAAGGAGGGACCCCTTCCAAATTGGTTCCAGTGACCAAACCCTGATCCTGGCCTTACACTGGTGGCAGGATCAAAGCAATCTAAAACAAGGGTTCCTTTCATTCTCGCTTCTCTCCCTCACCCTCACCACGGATGCTTCCCTGTTAGGGTGGGAGCTCACTTGACGACCTGTCCACCAGGGAGTGTGGTCTCCCAGGAATCTCTGCTCCACATCAATCTTTTGGAACTCAGAGCTGTCCTTTTAGCTCTTCAGGCGTTTTCAGCTTCTATCCAGAACAAAGTAGTTCAAGTCAGACAGACAACACCACAACAATGTGGTACATCAACAGCAAGGGGGCACTCGGTCATCAGCCTTGTGCATCAAGCAATGAAGTTGTGATTCTGGCTTACTCCCTGAACACCTCCCTGATAGCAGTTCACCTTCCAGGAAGGACAATGTCTCTGGCGGATGCCCTCAGCAGGATTTCTCAGGGCCATCACGAATGGGCTCTGAATCCTCAGGTGCTGGGGCTGTCTTGCCAGATGGGGACCCTCAGATAGATCTTTTCACAGCCCCAGACAACCACCAACTCCTCTGTTTTGTTGCAGGCCTCCAGTGCTGGGATCAGTCCCCTGACGCTTTAGTTGGATTGGAAAGGAAGTTCCTGTATGCCTTTCCCCTTCCCTTCTTCAGGGTACTAGTAAAATCAGATCTCAGCCCTGCAAGGTGATTCTGATTGCTCCAGATTGGGCCAGACAGCCCTGGTACCCACTGCTTCTGTCCTGACAGTCCACCTTGCCCTGAGCTTGCCCAGAGTCCACGACTTTACTGGCCTGTACAGGGGAGAGTGTGTATCCGGACCTCAAATCTCCATCTCAAGGCATGGCTCTTGAGGAGTTAGAATTTGCTGACTTACACCTTTCTCAAGGTGTTTTGATATTTTAAAGGCTTCAAGGAAGCCTTCCACTAGGGCCACTTACAATTCTAAGTGGAAAAGGTTTTCGATCTGGTGCTCTGAGAAGCAGATTATCCCAGAATCTGCTGATCTGCCCATTTTACTGGACTATTTGGTCCATTTAAATTCCTTAGGCCTTAGGCCAGCTACCTTAAGGGTTCATCTGGCAGCTGTCTCTGCTTTTCTGTCAGCAGGGAAGCCTGCTTCCTTTTCTTCTCACCCTGTGCTTTCCAAGTTTTTTAAAGGGTTACTTCACACCAACCCTCTTTCAAGAACCAGCTCCCGCTTGGGACCTGAATGTTTGCATTGCTCAGTTAATGTAACCCCATTTGAGCCTCTGTCTCAGCAGAGCTTAAGTTTCTGACTTGAAAACTGTTTTCCTAGTGGCTATCACTCTCTGCCAGACGATAAGTGAACTACAGGCCCTGTCAGTGGAAGAAGATTTTATCTCTTTCCACAGAGATAAGGTAGTCCTCAGGACTAACAGAAAGTTTTTGCCTAAAGTGGTTTCAGATTTCCACCTGAATCAATCCATCTCTCTTCCAGTATTTTCACTGAGCATTCTTCCTCAGGTGAGAGGAGTCTGCACAGCTTGATGTCAAAAGAGCCTTAAGCTACTATTTGAACGCACTAAGGGTCACAGGTTCGAATCCTCCAACTCTTCCTTACCTTGTGGAGGTTGGCAAAGGAAACCTGCCACTAAGAGGACAATTGCAAGGTGGATTGTCTCTTGTATCCACTTTTGTTATCAAAACTAGGTAGAGAACCCCCTCAGGACTGAGGGCTCACTCCACTCAGGGTACAGCTGCATTCTAGCGGTTGCTAGAGATATTCCCATTCTGGAAATCTGTCAAGCTGCTACTTGGAAAACAGTTCACACTTTTACTAAGCATTATTCCTGGATATTCAGTCCAGGAGAGATGCTGCTTGGCACAGCTGTGCTTCAGAGCCTATTTCCTAAGTAGGTTCTGACCTCCTCCATGGAGGTACTGCTTGTATCTGATAGTATATAATATAGCAAGACTTCATGGTGTTTGAAGAAAAAATACTCACCTTAGTAATTGCTTTTCTTCTCATGGAGTCTTGTTATTATGACCACCTCCCTCCTGCCCCTCTCAGAACTTCTACTTGGGTAGGGTGGCAAATTAGTGCAAGCACTGTGTCATGCCATTTTAGTTCTTCACCCTTTGACAAGGTTAGGGAATTAGTATTTCTGTTTTAAGTATATGTTGGCCCTTCCTGGACTTGAGTCTTGGGGGAAGGGGGTCTAATAGTGCTTGTTAGGGAGAAACTAATACTATTATTCATTGTTATTATTATTATTGCTGTTTATATTGTTGTTTATATTGTTGTTATTCCTACTAGTAGGTAGCCACTTGGCTTGTGTAGAGCTTTCCACACAGACTTGTTGCTTAGTGTTAGTCAGAAGATCTGACAGTTTCATTTGAAACTGGCCAGATAGAGCTTTTGTATAGCGCCTAGCTGTGGAACTCCAGACTCTCTGGAGTTAACTCTTTCCTCTCCGGGGCAGTTCAGCTGCAGTGGCTGACTGCATATAGTCATAATATAGCAAGACTCCATGAGAAGAAAAGCAATTACTAAGGTGAGTAATTTTTTCTTTCTTACTGTGCGATCTAAGGTAGTCTCTGGTATTACTGAATGTGAGATTACATTGGCTACTTAATTCTGGGAACTGTAGTAATTTATACAGAAGCAGTAGGTTGCCTCTTTGCCATCTCTGTTGTAAAGAGAACAAACCCGTTTCTTTCAGTCTACCGTTATAAGACAATCCCTTTATGCATGGAATTAGTCTTGTAACTACTCTCTGCACTCCTTTAATCATATTTATGTCTTTAGGTAAGTATGGTGCCCGGGCTGCGATCCATTATCAAGTATTGGTCTGACATAACTATTGTAAAGGAGGATGATACACTGTTCAGATTTACAAATAAATGTATGATTTATTTTTCTAACTAGTCCCCTAGCTTTACATGTTACAATTCTGCAGTGATCTGAGGATGTAAGTTTATTTTTGATTGTAACCCCAAGGTAGGATTCGTCAGTTAAGCGGTAAAAAAATTGGTGGCATTTCAACATCTCAGTGTTCTAATGGCACTGTGATTTTTTTTTATGCACTGTGGTTTCCGATTTTCAGTACTTATTTTTACCTGTGCATCAAACGGATTTGATGCACAGGTAAGAACCAATCCAGATGCAGGATGTTCCCTGCCCATTTTATAAATGATGGTAAAGTGTGGCATACAAGTAAATAATACAATTGAGGGGTCAAACAAGCCATAAAGCCATTAACCCAAAGGACAAGTAGCCTTTTTTGAGCTTGCTTGATCCCGAGATGGTATTATTTTAGTGAGTATGCCAGACTTTGCCACCTTTTATTTTATATAATGCATTAGGTTGGACACTTGTTGCTGTGAACTATGCTTTGGCATACTGGTTTGGGGGGTTAGGGTGGTTGTTGCATGTGTTATTAAGGGGCTTGTTACATGTGTTATTAAAGGGCTTGTTACATGAGTTACTGGGGTGGTTTGTAGTGTGGTGGGTAGTAATGTGTTATTAACATGTTAATAACACATTAATATAATGGTAGTATATATAGGTTATACAGTATATATCATATATGTATCTTATATAAATGATTTATGTATGTGTTAGTGAGGTTGCTATTGCACATGATGTTGCAGGTCAGAATGAACCATGGACCATGTTCTCAATAGAAGACACAGTGGCTACAGGCAGGTGACACTTAAGATGAGAGAAATTACTTGCCCCACCAGAATAGCTTGGTTTCCATATTCGACTTCAGTCGTCACAGACAGATGGACAGAGAGACCAAAATGAGAGAGAACACAATTTGTGAACAATAACTGAACCAGTCATGTCCAAGAGACCTGCATCAATTTTCCATCACAGCTTTTAGACACTGAGCAAAAAGCTCCACGCTCTGCAGCAAGTGCAGAGAAATAGTTTATGGGGGTGGGGAATGTCACAAAAATCACTTCAAGAAGCATGTTGCATTTTTCATATCATGTTTCCTTGACAAAAGAAGAAAAGTGTCTATCTGAGTCTAGCTGTCTATTGTGCCTAGAGGCACAAATGATCCCTTTAGAGCAGTGAGTCACTCAGTTTTAACTTCACTACCATAATACCTTCCCACGTGAACATTAATTTTCAAACAGCTACTCGGTAAATGATTCTACTTTCACTAGCACAGCTTTGCAATGGGAAATGCAAGTGAATGCAAATGGTAGATTCAAAGGAAAAAAAAACACATGCCAGCTATCTAAAGTCAAGATGTAGGAATGAATGCCAACTGACATGTTGACTAGAAAAATTTTTCTCCACCTCTTAAGGTAATATAAGGTTGGATACCTGATGAAGGCATCTGTGTGACCCCAAAAGCTTGTACTGTAATGTCTATGCAAGATCTGTCTCTGTTAGTCCAGTAAAATCTACAACATTATCCTTAACAGGGAACAATTTGCACTCCAACCTCAAAGGAATGCTCTATTTCATGGTAACATATCACTTTGTTGCTTCTTTTTTCATGGTGACATATCACTTTGTTGCTTCTATCTGCCATACATCTGGTCCTCATGACACTCACATGATTACAGATCCAAGCTAGCACTATTTTTGATATAAGGACTGGTATGCTTTGCAGCCAGACTACCTTCACCATAAAGAGACGTGCTTCACTACAATGTGTAACACTGACTCTCAGGGAGGAAAATGCAATTGCTGTTTGCACATTTCTCAACAGATACTCAAATGCACTTAATTTCTTGGGGTAATTATATATTTTTTTGCTACTTATGCTGTTCAACAGAACTTACTGCTTCCTGAAGGAGTTGCTCCAGGCAGTAGATATGAGGACGATTCCCTCTCTCTCCCTCCACCACCACTTGATATCTGGAAAACAAAACAAGGCATTGCAGTTAGAAATAACAGAGGACTCTCCCAAGTCAGCATTCCCAGTGCTGTTATCTCATCAAGCACACAAGTCACATGAGATAAACATGAAAACAAAATGGTGACTTCCTAATGTCTGAAAACCTTGGTGGTTGATAATCCTTGAATGATGCAAGATAAGGGGAAACATTTAGAAAGCCTTATCTTTCACATGGGATAGTTAGCATGTGGAATAGCCCCTCTGCCGAGTTTGTGGATTTAGCAATGTTTGGGCTTTCAAATCAGGACTAAGATTCAATGGGACTGAGGAGTACAGAGCATGAGTACGGGGTAATATTCCGGCTGAAACATTTAGATGTGTGCTCATACTCAAATAGGGTAAGTAACACCCGCCATGGTTTACTATGCTTTAAAGACTCCCTTGCAGCCTGTCCAACAAAGGCATTCACTACTGGAGCTGATACTGTTGTGTCTGTTACTGGACCGAGAATCACCCGATCCATGTGCTGACCACACCAGGCACAAGTCTGCACCTGTAAAGGACTGGTTCAGGGTGTGGAACTGTGGTTTACCATGCACTCTGTACGGATCAGGACTTTTGTGGGAACTGCCACTGGGACTACAGATCAGAAGCCATAATGATATCCAGGCAACAGGGTCGGAGAGCAATGTACCAACCAATCAGGACTCTGCCAACACAGGAAGCAACAGGGGTGCATGGAACACAGAGGGACTTAATTAATTCAGGCCCCTTTAGAACTGCCAATTGCTTGTCATGTGATGGACGTCCAACACCGCCAGTCCTGACTGACGGCCTGATGAACCACTCGGCATTTCTGTTTCCTGTGAATAGCAGGGGATGATTCAAACCCAAATCAGTTCTGCTCAAGCTCCCGAGGAAAGCACACTTGCCGACTGCTGGAGAGCACTGTGCTGTCACAGACTTATCTGCTAAAGACATACTGGATGGTAGTGAGTAGAGCACCCTGCTTAGCGAAAAGGAGGCATTCTTATGCTAGCCAAGCATACCCAAAACATTCAATATCACTCACTGAGAGAGTGAGCCAATTGACAACCTGAGATGCTGTGGGATCCACTCAGTGGCTACTATAGTTCAGTACCAGGCTAACAGCACCCCAGGGAACTGGAAGCCTTAACGTGGAGAATGGCACACATCTGTAATAGCCTAATCCACTGAAGAATAGTAAGAAATCTCTGAGCTGCATTGCCTTCCAGATGCAGAGAGAGAGAGAAAAGGAGAGACCGAGGAGGGACTTACCGACCAGCTGCTTGAAAGGGATTGCCACAAACTGCAACAGCAGATCCTTGGATAGCAAGGGAAATCTTGTATCACAGGAACCATGAGCAGTATCAGGGCTTACTCTTGCAACCAGGGAAGTGGACTAATGTTGGGAACTTAAACACCTCTGTTTGAGTTTTGGATTTTACCATTTACAGTTGCATGGCCTTTGGGTTTGGGTTTCCTCCAGTTTCACTGAGCTTGCTCACTATTTTAGAGTACACACCACCAGCCAACCACGTGCAGTAACAGTGGACCTACACTGATTCCATGCCTGGGTGCCCAGCAACATTTGGGAGCTCCTTCAGAGGGTTTGCAAGGGAAGATCAGATGCACCAGTGGGGAGAGGGGAGTACCTGCAGTACAGGAGAGCAAAGCATCACACTGTATTGAGCACTATGGTGCGAGGGTAGGCTGCATGTCTGGTGCGAGGGTAGGCTGCATGTCTGGTGTGAGGGTAGGCTGCATGTTTTGATTTGGATGTGCCTGCTCATGGCAAGTGAAGTGCAGCTGTAGGCGTTATACAGGCAGCACCGACACCGAGAACTGTAAGACCAGCCAGACATGCTGTCTACTGTAATCTGTTGCTAACCAACTTTTGACCCCTTAAGGTTGGCTGCCCTAATAAAGCTGGGTTACAGTTTTAATTTATTGCCTGCTGCCAGTCATTACAGTGCTTAAGTTCATGTTTAGTGGGAACTGTATAGCCATTATGTGGGTCCACGGGTGGGGTGACCACAGCGGGGAGGTGGGAAGGTACAGCATCCTAGAGGGTTGTACTGCACTGTCACCAGGCTGAGTATAATCTTTCTCAGGTTGGAGGCACTGCTCAATTTCTAACTATTCAGGGATATGAATCCCCCTCACAGCCAGTTGGAGACATTGTGAAGACAGATGCCACCATGAAATTCATGGTGGCCCAGTGGCACTGTAAAGACTTAGTGCCCTGTACCTCTAAGGCAATTGGGAGGGCACTCACTCTGGGAAGACCCTACCCCAAAGGCACTTTACAGGTTTGGTGACGATTGTGGAACAGGAGAGGCAGACGTTACAGATGCTACATCCCTTTCATCACAGCACACCATATTAAATAGGAGAACATCTATGAAGCTAACAAAGCAGTATCACCCTACCCCCTCAACTCAACTCACACAGAGAGAGATGCATACACACACACACACACACACACACGCACGCACTATATTATACAAATAGTATCTGATAGAATAATGACAAATACAAGGAAATATTACCATTTAGAGGCTAATGAAATCATAAAGTCACAAGCCTGAAGTTCAAATGGTTTTTGTGAACTTCTTAGGTTCAAATCATAATATTTTACAAGTTTACACCACTTTGCTACCAGATATTACATATATTACATTTGTATAGTTTAAGTTTAGTTGCAGATTATGTCACTCTTCAAGTTCTATTGCAGGCATGAGCAAGCACGCTGCAGTGTGCACAAGCAGGTGTACAAGCATGCTGCAAAATGCACACAAGCAGGTGTACAAGCACGCTGCAAAGTGCGCATAAGCAGGTGTACAAGCATGCTGCATTGCACACAAGCAGGTGTACAAGCACACTACAGTGCACACAAGCAGGTGTACAAGCATGCTGCAGTGCACACAAGCACGCTGCAGTGCGCACAAGCAGGTGTACAAGCACACTGCAGTGTGCACAAGTAGGTGTACAATCATGCTGTAGTGCGCACAAGCAGGTGTGCAAGCATGCTGCAGTGCACACAAGCAGATATACAAGCATGCTGCAGTGCGCACAAGCAGGTGCACAAGCACGCTACAGTGCCCACATGCAGATGTACAAGCACACTGCAGTGCGCACAAGCAGGTGCACAAGCACGCTGTAGTGTGCACAAGCAGGTGTACAAGCACGCTACAGTGCGCACAAGCAGGTGTACAAGCACGCTGCAGTGCACACAAGCAGGTGTACAAGCATGCTGCAGTGCACACAAACAGGACTACAGACATAAAAGGAGCAGCACACTTCACTGGTGGTCCTGCTTATTTTTTTGGCAGGGTGGTAACTTTTTTTCTTTTAGGTGTTAACGTTTCCATTTCTTTGTTGTGATCTGTATGGTTACTTTGTGGCTTTAGTGCTTAGGTTGTGGGAGGGCTGTGTGTTCAGCATTTTTTGCTGTGTGGTGTGTGTTTGGGAAGAAATGAGAGTAGGTGTTTTTTATCTTGGGGCTGTACATGACTTTAGATGGTTGATTTTAGTTTTTTCCAGTTCTTCATTTGATAGTGTGTTTTTTTAATGTAGGACTTATTTGGTTGCTGCTGTGTTTTTAAATATGTAAAAGGTGACCTGCAAATTAAATTGTGCAGCCCACTCCCATCCCACATACCTTTGTAAGCTGCGGCAGGAGTCCGAGGCTGCTGTCAGTACCAGTTTTTGAATAATCTGCACATTTTAAAATCTTGCTGAAACTTTTTGGCAAATACAGAAGTGGCGGCTGGGTCTCAATTGAACAGGTACAAGTTTACCTGGGCATTCCATCCAGTTTTGTGACATTGCAAACACCATTGCTCTCAATGGAGCAGTGGGGGCCTTAATATGCTTATTTTGTTACTTTCACAGGGGTCTTGATGCCTAAATTAATAACTACAGCAATGACCCATTTCATGTGGTAATAAGGCTGTAATAAAACTCTTCATATTGTGCTCATCAGGCATTAATATGGTAAGGTATTCGTAGGTTGGTGATTAACCCTTGCTGTGCCGCAGACTGATTTATCAGTCCAGAATTCCTATACGTTCCCAATTCTGTCAGCAGCCTAAGGTTTAAGTGGTAGCTGTTAGTTGAATGGGCATATGGAAATTAAGTACCAGCAGATATGGGGAAATAACCACTGACTTGTTCTATAGGGAAGAGGGCCCATGCATGTCATATTCATATATTACAAACATGTTAGTGCCTTTTTTCCAGTTTATATCTCCGTGATCTTCATACCTAGGACTGTGAAATTTGCATGCACCTTCCCAGTCCTCAAGGCAAACATTTTAACTAGTTTGATGAAAACTGGTTTGGTGGTGCAAACATTGTTCATTAGTGCAATTTTGTAAATGCACCTGACGTTTGACCATTTTTTAAATTATGAAACTTACAGTTTATATACAGTTCCTTCCAAGGAAATACTTCTTAAGGGGAGTTAGGAAAGAAATGTAATTTATGTTTTAAGTTATTTATATTTTAAAGTTAGTGCATGTGCAGATCGAAGATGACCGCACTAAAAGTAGCTGAGTTAAAATTGATCATGAAGAAATTTTTTTTTAAACACTAAAAAAGCGAACATATTTCATGGTTCATCAGAAGACAATTTAACACTGTTACACCCTCATTGAATGGTACACGTAAATGGAATACTTATCCAGCAATGAGAGGATTTACTATTCACTATATGATATACACAATATATTTCCTAACATATGGTCACCTTTTCTTGAACTGAAATAAAAAGAATGTGTTTAGAGGATAGAATTAATAAGAATCTAGATATGCTCTGACTATGCTTTCTTTACAGAGAACAGATCAAAACGACCCCTTGTTTAGAATAACTGCAGTAAAGGGATAGTTAGGAATTTTTTTTTTTGAAATTGCAGTTTTTTTCTCCCCTCGTCCTGCCAGCCCTGACCCTTCAGGGCCACCAAGGAGACATCCTCCTGCCTCCCACTCTACCCACGTCTGCCTCTGTGTCCCCCATGTAACCTCGGATTACCCCCCCAGCTGGGATGGGGTGCAGCCCCTAACACCCCGAGCTACTCACTGTTTCGTCGGTCCAGTGGTGGCTGAGTGAGCAGGGGCACATCGGAGGCATGCTCCGGGTAGCCCGTCTTCTCGGTCCTGGCAGGCATCATCCTCCACTTTTTCTCCCCTACGCTGTGTAGTCCTTGATGTCAAGGCACATGCGCCGATGTCCACAATGTGATCTGGCCTCCCTTCCCCTATGGGGTTTGTATTACCCCGAGCCTCCGCTTGGGGTCAGACAAGTTGCGGGCATTGGCCCCCCCTTCCCCCCAAGAGGTGAGCTGTCATGGGACGCTCAAGCCACTCTCCCCTGGCCTGCCCTCCAATGACTAGAGTCCACTCCCGAACCTGGGTCACTTGCGTCGCAAGCGGAAATCCAACTGCTGCACCGGTGGGCCAGATTTGGTAGTTAGGAATTTTTGTATAAGAGGTTTGTATTGTTGATGCATTTGCTTGTATCTTTTCTGTGAATGTTGTTTCATACTGTTTTATGAATTGTTTGTATGCTCTTCCTGAAACCTTAATAAAAATTATTACGGAAATAAAAAAGACAATTTAACAAGACATCTGAGCTGGCTTTTAAATAGAAAAAAGTTTTCAAGTCAGCCCAGTGGCATGGGGGGCTGAGGTGCTGAATGCCTTATCTCCTCCCAAGCCGGTGACCTGGGTTCAGGAATGAGCCTGAGGCATTGGGGGTTGGCTGGGCCACCCCCCCCAAAGTAGCTGGGCTGAGGTGCTGCAAGGCAGCTCTCCTCTCCTGGGGAGGGATGTGGGTTTCCTCAGCTCTTGGCTGCCACCAGGTGGAGGCTAGGTGGCAGTGCCAAGTCACAAGGGTGACCAGGCATTAGGCCAGGTGGGAGGAAGGGGCCATTACCGGAGCCACAGAACACATGCTTGCCTCCATGCACATGCGAGACCATGTTCTGGGATTAATGGGGATAAACAAAAAATGAGGCACTGAGGTAGGCTAAATGAAGCCCTGAAAAGCTAACAGGGTGGATTGAGATCCTCTGAGAGAGGACCACAGCTGTGTCTGCCCAGAGCCCAACAGGAGAAAAAGCTATATAGAAAAAAGAAAATGTTTTCATGACCAACTTTATAAAAAGTCATCAAAATAGACTTTAAGAAACTCAATGAGTGTATATATCATATAGCAAGTGAGCTTGGTAACACACAATCAAAATGGATAAAAAACATTGCAAACATTTCGCTAAGTCTAACAAACACAACAAAAAAATCACAAACATTATCATGAAAAAATGTTCTAAGTCCAGCATAAACAAAATGTTTAATGCACGAAAAGCATTGTGACAAATGTTCTAAGTCCTAGGCGACTAAAAAAAGACATCATGTGCATTTTGTACAATAATTAAAGTCACACACAAAGAAAATTATGTTTCCTGTCCTGGGCAAAGCATGTTAGGACACGTGCAACGCCTGAAGAGTTCTTCTCCTCCTGCTTCCCAAAGCAGCTTGCATGAAGAAAGCCTGGACTCTCTTCAGAAGGAAAGTTATAACTACTTTTTCAAAAAAGTAAGGAAATTAATTGCAAAAAAACTAAGTTAATGCAACATTTAGGTTCCACAGCCGCAAAAGGAGAAAAATGTGGTGTTAAGGTTTTTTCAACCCAAACACTCCTCCCCAGCCCCTAGTCATGTGACCTAAGGCTAAGCTGCAGGTCTGGGGCCCACGTGCCACAGTTCTGCTGCTTCCAACTACAGGTCTGGGACCCATGTGCCACAGTTCTGCTGCTTCCAACTACAGGTCTGGGGCCCATGTACCACAGTTTTGTTGCTTCCAACTACAGGTCTGGGGCCCACGTGCCACAGTTCTACTGCTTCCAACTACATGTCTGGGGCTCATGTACCACAGTTCTGCTGCTTCCAACTACAGGTCTGGAGCCCATGTACCACAGTTCTGCTGCTTCCAACTACAGGTCTGGGGCTCCACGCAAAGGACATTATCAATTGTCTTCTGCGTCATGCAGTGCCATGTGCAAAAATGTTATCAGTGATCTGCTTTGTGCAGGCCCACAGGCCTCGTGCCACGGCACTGATGAGTGATCTCCTGCTTCACACGGGGCCCTCCGGTTCTGTTGTGATAAAAGTAATGACTGATCTCATGCTTTGCACAGGGCCCAAAGTGTCCTGCACAAAGAAAGTTAGGACTGATGTTACAGGCTTTTTGTCAAACACCAGACATGTAGGGCATGGGTTTGGATGGTGTACTGTGATGTGAGCAGGTATTATTGAGCGGCTCAATTTGAGCAACTCAATAATATCGCCCATAAGAATAGCGAGTGATGAAGAATGTCGAGGAGTAGGTTAGTGCGAGTGTAGCAGAGAGCTGCACTCACTAGACAGAGACATGAGGAGTAGTGTGTCCAAGCCCTGCCGAGCTGGCCATTTGGTGTAGTGGGGTGGCATAGAGTTTTGTTCGTCCTGGAGTTTGTTTGTTTTTTCTAAGTCTGCCCCCCCTGGGGTTGAGAATCTTTAAGTTGGGGGGATGTGGGGGGCACAGTCCCCCACATAAAATAGGTTTCTTTTTTTGTTTTGCACTTTGAAGGTACCGACCGTCGCTGTTTGTGGTTGTTGACCTGTTGCTTGCTGTAGTGACTTGAAGCAGTGTTTTAGTCGCTCGAATTGGTCAGCAACTAAAACAACTCACCCTTATCATATAAAACCCTTTGGGCCTGTTGCTTGAAGAGCAGCCCTGTGGGGCATGGTCCCACACCCGTAGCTTGGCCTTGGGTCACAAATCTAGGGGCTGGGGATTAGAATTAAAAAAAACCTAGCACCACATTTCCCTCCTTTTGTGGCTGTGGAAACTTATTGCTGTCTTAATAAAGTTTGCTACAATGATATATTATACAGATGTGGTCGCATCTGTATTTTAGGGTTGAGTTAGAGTTTGTGTTAAAACAGGGGTTTGTGAGAGCTTGTATCTCAATGGTCTAAGCCCCAAGGAATATAAACTTTGGTGTGCCCTTTCCCAATCTTAGAAGTTAATTTCTTGGCAAGTTTGGCAAAAATCAGTTTCGCAGTTCAAAAGTGATTTATTACTGAAATTACGTGAAATGCATCTGATTTTTGAACTACTTTTTTTATTCCGGCTAGCAAAAAAAACACACCCATTTAAATTATGAAACTTACATGTTTGTTACAGTTTATTCTAAGGAAATGCCTCGGGAGGGAGGTTAAAGGAAAGCTGCCAATGTTGCAAACTCCCCCCACCAAATCCTTACCCCCCCCAATTAAGCTTCTTCAGTAAAAAAAAATGTTTTTGCAGTGGCCCTACTTACTAAATTTTATTTTCTAAGTTCTGTGATCTTAAAACATGGTGGGTGCTGCACAGCGCCATCTCCTCTTGCAGTGCAGCTCCGTGCCACTCATTTATATCGAAAAGCAAACATGCGAATGGTGCAGAACTGCACTCCAAGAGGAGATGGTGCCGCACAACATCTGCCATGTGTTATGATCACAGGACAGAAAATAATAATTCTGTATGTAGAACCACTATCCATGTGGGCACCATTGAGCAAGGCTCATTTGGAAGGTGGACCTGGTCACAAATACATCAAAGTACAGTACAGAAGCAGGTATACAAAAACCAATAATATACAAGGAAGAAAAAGTATATACAGTGTATGCAGTACAGTACAAGGTTGAAATAAATAAAAAAAAAAAACAAAAAAAAAAACAGCATTGTTTTACAATTGAAGAAGTCAGCAGATGTACAATCAACCATAGGCATACAGGGGTTATAAGCAGAGATCTTTTGAGTGAGGCAGCTGGCAAATACACATATAGGGGAAAGAGGCCGTATATGGGGTGGCAGGTTAGAGAAGTAAAGAAGAGGAGGGATATATTACCGACGACTGGGGGAAAAATTGGGCTAAAACCACAGAAAGTGATGATGGCTGTCGTGTACTTGTTCATTATGATAATGACGGAGGAGGGGTAGATAATTGGGACACTACTATGGATGGGGTGGGACTTTAGCCAGGCTGGAGTGGACAGGGAAGGGTGGGTGCAGCAGGAAGAGTTAATGGGGAAAGAGTGAGAGCCAGGGGTAGAAACATGGTGAGCATCAGGATGGAAAGGGGGAGTTGCGGAATTAGTGGGCTAGCGGTGAGGAAAACATTTGCAAGGTGCTTTCATGTAGCAATCGTAGAGCGCCTTGAAGATATTCAGGCTAACAGGGCAGCTCAGCTTCAAGTTCCTTTGTAAACCGTTCCACTATGTGGGTAAAGAGAAGCTTAGAGCAGCTTTGCCGAAACGAGTTTTGACCCTTGGAACTTGGAGGGCAATTAGGGAATAGCTCCTTAGAGCGTAGGTGCCTAATACACTCCAGGGAATACAATGTGAGACATATGAGGGGAGCTTGTTGGTCACCGTTCTGAAGGCCCATAGGACGGCATTTCTGTTCCTTCTATAGTGAAGGGAAGTCCAGCCTAACGATGAGTACAGGGAGCAGTGGTGTGTGGAAAGTGGAAGGCCAGTAATGAACCTGATAGCTCTGTGGTAGAGGGTGTCCAATTTAGCCAGTGCAGAGGCAGTGCAGTGGCTGTAGAGCAGGTCCACGTAATCTATTAAAGATAGGAAGGTAGCTTGAACCAGTTGAATCTTGGCCCCCTTTGTGAGCAGGTGGTTAATTCTGTAGAATAGTCCTAATCTTTGCCTTAGTTTCTTCTGTAGTTCTTCGAGATGGTTGGCGAAGGAAAGTTTATGATCGAGCCAAACTCCTAGATATTTGAATTTAGCTACATACTCTAGTGTTTCTCCAAGAACAGTGGTCATTTGTGGGATAGCTTCCACCCCCCCCAGCAGGAATTGCCACATGCAAGGAGGGGGAGAAGAGCATGGCTTTTGTCTTTTTCGCATTGAGCAAAAGCTTTTTGTTTATGAGCTGGTACTGTAGAAGGTTAAATTCAGCTTAGAGGTCTTCACAGGCTGCTTCCAGCGTGGGATGACTCAAGTACAGTACAGTGTCATCTGCGAATAAGTGGATGTCGGCTTTTTTGATGGGGTCATTGATGTTGTTAATGTAGACTGCAAAAGAGGAGGGACCAAGGATAGAGCCCGGGGCACGCCTCAGCACAGGTTTTATGGAGAAAGATCACCTTCAGCTTTAACCTGCTGTTTGCCTCCGAGGTAGTCTGCAAACCAGCACATAGATTTATGGTCCAGGCCTAAGGTGCTTAGGAGGAAAGAAGCAGGCTGTGATCGACTGTGTCGAATGCCTTACTAAGATCTAAGAAAACGGCACAGACATGCTTCTTGTTGTCAAGGTCTAGGAGCCAATCATTGGTCACCTTAGCTAGGGCTGTTATGGTGCTGTGCTTTGCTCTGAATCCAGACTGAACCAGGTTTAATAGGCTTCTGCATTCTAAGTATACCCCTAACTGGCCCAACACTATTTTTTCTAGCAATTTAGACAGGATGGAGAGAAGGGAGATCAGTCTGTAATTATTTAGATCGCAGGGGTCACCTGCTTTTAATAGAGGGATGACATGGGCTATTTTACATTGAGGGGGGAGGCTACCCTGGGAGAGTGACATGTTGAATAGGTGGGTGATTGGCACCGCAAGCACAAGGTAGGCACATTTCAGATAGTATGGCTCTATGAAGTCGGAGCCTGCTCCCTTTCTGGTGTCCAGTTGCAGCAATAGGTCTTTCACCTCTTTTAGAGAGACAGGAAGGAGGGAGAAGGCCACCTCAGTAGAGGGGGACTTGTGGGTTGGTGGGCCCTGAGCTGTGCGGAGGTCATTGGCAGGAGAAGTATCAAATGCTACCCCTGCCGTTGCAAAATGGTTATTGAGGGCTTCCAATATCTCAGATCGGTTAGAGATAATGCTGCCACCAGACTTAATTTTTGCTGGAATGGAATTACCAGGTGCGTGTCCAGATGTGTCTTTTAATGTTTTCCAGAGCTTTGAAGGATTTCTTGAGGCAGAGGCTAGTCTGAACGATAGTAGGCGTGCCTTGGCTGCTTGACCAACTTGGTGCACTTGTTACGTGCTCTCTTAAAAAGACACCAACCCGAGTCATTCTTGCTTCTTCGGGCCTTTTTCCATAAAGTATCCCTTTCTAACAGGGAAGCTTTGAGCTCAGGTGAGAACCAACGGCAGGTGCTGCTCCTGACCCGCACCTTAACCAAGGCTGCATGCTTATTTAAAGCCTCACTTAAAATATAGTAAAAAATAGAATATGCCGTGTTAACCGTTCTGGCTAGGAAGAATTCCTGCCATCGCTGTGAATGTTTCAAGTCATGGACATAAGCAAACAAATCAAAGTTGCATTTGCAGCTCTTGATACAGAACGTTGCCACAAACTGTGGGTTGCGCACGGATCTAATGGTGGTGATTATACAATGATCGCTAATGTCTGAGAAAAATGTTCTGACATGAGAGAACAGGTGTGGCTTGCTAACCAAAATTACATCTAAGAGGGAGCTGTTGTTAAGGTTAAGGATTTGATTGTGGGAAGTTTGCAATATTGACAGCCTTCCTTTAAAAAAGGAAATTTAATTTTGTTTTTAAGTTATTTACATTTTAAAGTTTGCAGATGTATAGATCAAACCTCACTGAAAAAATAGCTGAAAAAGGTCAAAGCCCCTCCCCCCGAGTTGAAGCTGATCATGAACAAAAAATGTAAAAGTTAAAAATGGGAAAAATACTTTACTGTAAAGACTGACAGTCGTATGCTTTGTCAGAAGACAGTCTAATGAGACATCAGAGCTGACTTTCCAAAAAGAAATTCAAGTTAGTATTTTAAATAGAAAAAAAATGTTTGTGATTGGATTGCAAGGGCCCTCAGCGAAACAAGTTTGGACTCACCTCTCAAAGCAAGTTACATGAAATTACTTTTTTAGAAAATGAACTCATTGCAAAAAAACGATGTTATTGCATCATTTGGATTCCACAGCAACAATAGAAGGAAAAGTTGGTTTTAGAAGGCCAAGCGGCAGGTTCAAGGCTATGCTTCATTGGTCTGCTACTTTAAGCTGCGAGTCTGGGGCCCAGAACGTAGAAAGATCTTCTGCTCTGTGCACTACAGTGCACTGAGAAAGTAATGCATGATCTCCTGCTTTGTGCAGAGACTACAGAACCCTGTGCGAAGAAATGTTTGAGTGATTTCCTACTTCACATAGTACCCACAGGTTCATGCATGAATAAAGCAATGACTGATCTTATGCTCTGTGCAGGGCCCTGTGCAAAGAAAGTCATGACTGATGCTACAGGCTGTATGTGAAACATTAGACTTGTGGGGCACAGCTCCAGAACTATAGCCTGAAGCAGCAAAACCATGGGGCACAGCCCCACACCTGTATCTCAGCCTTGGGTCACGAGACTAGGGGTTGGGAAGGAGTATGGGCATTAGGGCTGAACAGACCCTTATTGCACTTCCCTCCTTGTGAGGTTGGGGAAACCCTAAGGATACCATAACATAGTTCTTTACAATGATATATTATACAAGCACGTGGCACCTCTTTGTTAGGGTTGAGTTAATGTTTGTGTCAAAACAGGGGTTTTGTAACAGCTTATAGCTTGATTATGTTAGCCACTAAGACTATGAAATTTGGTGTGCAGCTGACCAGTACAAGGGGCACATTTTTTTGGCAAGAATTGGTTTGGTGGTTTAAAAGTTATTTATTAGTGAATTATCGCCAATGCACCCACATTTTGACAGTTTTTTGCTCACTTATTGAAACAAAAAAGGTACTCCAATTTAAATGATGAAGCTTACAGGTGCATTACATTTCATTAAAGAAATGTTATTTAATTTTAAATGATTTACGTTTTAAAGTGTGTGCATGCGCAGATCAAAAACCACCACCAGAAAAAAATAGGTGAAAAAAATGTAAAGTTTTTTCTGAGTCAAAGTTATTCACAAACAAAAGCTTAACAGCTAGAAACAGGAAAAATACTTAACTTTAAAGATTGACAGTTGTCAGATTCGCCAGAAGACAGTCTGACGTGACGTCTGAGCCGACTGTCAAAAAAACAATTGAAGTTAGTATTTTAATAAGAAAAAAGGTGTTGATGACTTACTATAAAAATCACTGACACAAACTTTAACAAACTCATCCCTCGCGTAGTTCATATGGCACATACACTTGGTAACGCACCAAATTGGGGAAAAATTATCAATAAAATAGTCCAACACAAACTAAAAATCATGAAAATCATTGTAAAAATTTCTAAGTCCAACAAGAACATAAAAAAAAATCACAAAAAACTGCCGCAAAATTTGTTTTAAATCCAACACAAACAAAATGTTTAAAAACAGCTCAGTATGAAGTCTGAACCATCCTTGTTTAACCAGACATAAAATGGCTGCCCAAGGCAAAATGAGCTGAAGCACGAAAAGCAGTGCAAAAAAATGGCAGAAGGCCTACACCATCGGAAAAAAGAAATCACGTGCATTTTTAATTACAATTAATGTCATATGAAAACAAAATGTTAAGAAAGTTGTGTGTCATCATCATCTGCTTTGTGCAGGGCCCTGTGCAAAGAAAATTAGGACTCATGCATGTCCTGCTTCCCACAGGTCCTGAAGGGTCCTACACATCCTACTTTGTGCCCGGCAGAAAGTATGTTAGGAATCAACTCCTTCTTCACATAGGGCCCAAAGCCCTTCCTGATGCAAGTTAGGAGTCACCTCCTTCCTCAAGCAGGGCCCAAATGGCTCTTCATGAGGCAAGTTATGACTCTAATTTCTCTATAAGTAAGGAAATTCATTGCAATAAAACTAAGTTAATGCAGTATTAGGGGTTCCACAGCAACAGAAGGAGAGAAATGAGGCATTATTTTTTTTTTCAACCCTAGTGCCCGTTCCACTCCTTGGCCCTTAGCCTTATGACCCGAGGCACAGCTACAGCTCCTGCTCCATAATGCCACAAGTCTGCTGTTTCAAACTACAGGATGTGGGGGGGCCCATGTGCAAAGAAAGGTATGACTGATGTTCTGCTTTGCACCGGGCTCACTGGGCTCAGTGTGAAGAAAGTAATGAATGATCTCCTGCTTCATACAGGGCCTGCAGGGCCCTGCTCAATGCAAGTAATGACTGATCTTGTGCTTTGCTCAGGACCCACAAAAAAAGCTATGACTGATGCTGTAGGCCCTATATGAAAAATTAAGACTTGTGGAGTATGGTTCTAGACCTGTGTCTTAAAGCAGCAGACCTATGAGACATAATCCCAGAAGTGTAGCTTGACCTTCGGTGATGAGGTCTGGGACTGGGGTGAGAGAGGCAGGAGAAAATAATACGTGACAGGGTGCACATTTACTGGGAAATTTAAACTCTTTCCTAGTGTGTACAGAGGCAAAAGGCCACAGGCCAAGTGCTCCTCAGCACACACTGGAGAAGTGCCTGTATATCCCCATTAAACACATCACCCTGGAGTGGCGCTTTATTGCACTTATAAAATGGGTGGGTATTAAACATTTTGACTTAGAAACTGCAGCACAGTGTGTACGTGAGAATGTACAAGACTAGCAAATTACCTTTATTTATTGTTATTTATTAATTTTATTAACCAGGTAGGCCCAATGGGACATTGCTGTCCCTCTTTCAGGGGCGACCTGGAATTAATTACATATGACAATCAGGCAGCACCTTGTCAAAATACAGGTTCAGATTACAATCAGATCATGGTATAAATTGACAATGCATGATCAGTGAGTGAATACATATATTTGGCCAAACATTTAAAATAGTACAATATGAGCCAGAATAAGTAAGCAAAGTCAAAATATTATTACACTGATACGTCACTGATTTCAGACACAGAGACTGTGCTCCAACAGGACAACTTTAAGACCTTTCTTATGTCTACCTAGTGAAGAACAGCCTTGAAGGGTAGAAGGTAGGGTGTTCCATATATGAGGTGCTGAGATGGCAAAAGACCACGTTCCCACATGGGACCTGACCCTAGGCACCTCCAATTGGTCTTTGTTTATTACTGGAGAAACATAGGACCCTCTTTGAGGATTTAATTTTTAGTATGTCATTAAGACTAAGGGGTTGGGAGGAACCCTTGACAAGTTTAAAGGCCAGGCAAAGGACAGAGTACTCTAACTGACCTTCCAATGAAGGCCATTTCAAAGAGTGCAACACATTACAATGGTGCTGTCTGGGTGGAGCTCCTGCAGCAAAGCATCCAATTTTACTGTAGAATACTCTGAGCTTGGAGAGCTGACAGCATGCCAGGTATTGCAAGATTGGGGTGGTGCCATATTGCAGAAGGGGATGGGGAGTACTGGTAGCAATGGTAAGCTGAGTATCCCTCATTAGAAAATTGCCAAGACAGTAAAGTAGACCTATTTTTTGGTGTATGGTCATAGTGATGTGGTTAAAATGGGTTATATACAGGAAAGTTCCTGGTCCAGGTAAACACCCAGGTATTTAGTAGACTCAACTATTTCAATAAGTGTTCCAGAGGAAGTTGAGAGAGGGAGAAGGCGTTGCCTATACTGATCCAAGTATCGAGGGCCAGACAGTATTGCCTGGTTTGTACAATCAGAAAACCGCATCTGTGGTTGCCACTTTGACCCATTTTATATGCAATGCATAGCAGATTTCAGTGGAGGAATATATCCACTACTGAGTGATTAGACCCATAACTCACAAGTAGCACTCCTACAAGTCCCGCCCCAAACTGCTTTCATCACAGTGATACTGACCCTCTGCCTAGCAAGACACACTCACTTGGCCATGTTTACGTACCGCCAAGGCCCCTGGAATTCTGCATCTCCACAGTCATGGAATTTTCCACAAAATTTGCATCATGCCGCAGAATATACATATTGACGCAGAATTCATTGTTCTTGGTAAATTTCCATTCACATATACAATTTTCATAGCGCCCTGCTCCCTTCTCCATCTCATTTATCCTGAAACCTCTCCTCTATGCTTAGTTTATGATGTCATCAATGACATCACATCATATTTTAATCAATGACAGGACTGCATTCTGCCACAGAAATGAATAACTTATGCTGTAGAAAAAAAAAATGCTGCCACAGAAATCAAGGAACCCTGATGCAGAAATCAGTACAAAGGGCTTCAGGGTAGCAGCTAAGTACACAGTAAGTGGGAGGGGGAGAGAGAATATAGGGAGACACATAGCTGTGCCCACTGATG
The DNA here is from genome assembly GCA_016271365.2 of Neoceratodus forsteri. NCBI lineage: Eukaryota > Metazoa > Chordata > Ceratodontiformes > Ceratodontidae > Neoceratodus > Neoceratodus forsteri. The sequence continues at coordinate 409,003,978 of JADMNL010000025.1, forward strand.
ATTAGGGGACTACGCTGTTTCAGTGGCACTGGATACCATGGAAATAGCAGCATTGGCCGACAACATGAGACAGTACGATTAGAGTGATAGACCACTCGTGGACTGCTCCCAGGATCTCAGAGGCTAGAGGCACACACGTCTCAGTCTCAACAGTTTCTAGTTAATATCTGAAAAGGGATAGGGTAAGGGGATTAGTGTGGGGACGGGGGGATTTTGTTGCTTATCCGAGGGTGCGGAGAAACCATCAGGCCAAAATGGTGCTGAACCAGCCAAAACCCAAGTTTGGTCCAATCCACTCGCTTGATTCTTTCACCTGAACTTCCGCACACCACTAATGGTAACTGCATTTAAATTATGAAAACCCAAGGTCACATGGGCTCTTTGGGAGTGTTGAAAACATACCAACTCGCTACACATTTCAGTCCCTCTGCTTCATTTACAGCTTTGGAATGCAATGTTTTTCCTTGTATCATTTTAACACATCATAGCTCATTCTGTTACTTGAGGGGTATACTACACACACACACACACACTTATGTGACCTTGTGAGTCTGGAAGCAAAAGAAAAGCAAATATCTCAGTAGTTGTCCTAACCTTGGAGAGCACTGAGTAGAGAAGTGGCCAGGAAAGGTTCAATGCAGAGAGAATAACCCTGCACCCTGCTGATAACCGAAACCTCTAGTAACAGTGTAAACACACATCAGGGACCAGTGACTGCATCAGTTGTGCTTAAGAAACTTGACTTTCCTTTTAATACATTCATAGGAAAACACCCTGACAAATATAAAACAAAATATTTCAAGACCCTACCCAACATCCCAGTAGAAAAAAAACATGTAAAGGACTGGCCAGTGGTGTAGCAGCAGAGCACTACACTACCACCAGGGAGACGGAAGCAGAATGAATGCCACCATGGAGCACAAGCATATCATGGAGGTGAAACATTTGGCCCCTAGTGATGGAAGACTTGGATTGCCCCACATTCATCCATGCCCTACCAGTCAATTACAGCATGGAATCAGCTGTGAAGGCATTGGGTTGCCAGTCATCCATGTGTGAGGAAGGTGCAGGTGTGGGAACCCCTATTGTTAGGTTGGGGACAGGGGAACCATTGGGGTGGGGGGATATAAAAAGTCAGTTTATGAGTTGAGAAAGGCACCCCCTGTTGTTGAAAATGTTCCATTAGATCCAGCTGAACAACTGAAATGCAGGAATTATGCCACTGTAGTACCACACAACTGTTTTCCAGCGTCTTTGTATGGTCCTTGGTTTCTTGTACCTTGCTTGTGAATGTTGGGCTATCAGCGCCATTTATAGAACATAGCATAACACCTTTGTAACACACTCAGGATCCCACCATTCAGCTGCCCCCCCACCCAAAAAAAACATACAATTTGTTAAACAAAAGTGCTAATACTTTTATTTTTTTTATTTTTTTTTTTAAACACATTTGTTTTGAACGTTTGTAAAAACAGATACAAGTCCCATTTCATAGGGAGGGCAATGTCTTGTTTCTGGTTTATGCTACTCACATGTCAGGTGAATGGACAGTTTTGACGTATCCAGCATAAAGCAGCTTGTCATCCATTGGAATCAAGACGCGGAGGCCATCTTTCAATTCATCCTTGTCAATGATGCAAGAGCGAGGAGCTACAGGGTAGGAAAGCACCAAAGAGTGTGAGAGTCTGAAGCAGACGTTTGCACAACTGCAGCATTGAATGGTCTTTATTTTTGTCTCTTAATACATCTTTTACGACGGAGCACGTGAGCATGGAAAATCGATATTAAAACCAGCCCATGAGCCCAGTCTGAAATGACCCTTGACATTTGCCATAGAATTGTGCAGAATGCAGAATTCCACCACTGGAGTTCACACGGAATGGCAATCTGCTTCCAAAATGTTTTCCAGAATTTCTTTTTTAATCCTGCAGAATTCTGAAAAGCCTTACTATGGAAAAATACGCCATTCTGTGGAAAACCTAATCCGAGGAATCATGTTTTGTGGGAAATGAATTCTGTGGTTTTAATAGAATATGATTCCACAGTTAACATTCTGCTTTTGGAATTTTGGAATTCTTCTGTCAGAATTCTGTGGGATTAAGAGGAATTTCCAAAATTCTGCAGAATTTTGACGAGAGTGGAATTTGGAAATTCTGCCCAGTTCTAATTCGTTGACAAACGGAATGAAGGCTATCACTTCCAAGGTGTGGAGAGAGTTTCAACTGTAAAACTCAAATAAATGCCTATGAATTATAAAATGGCTAGGAAAAAAATGCTGAAAGCTGATTGGTGGAGAGCCAGTTTCACCCACCCTCACAGGTAAAGCTAGTGCTCTGCTTGGTCTTTAGCCTCATACCTCACAATGCACCCAAGGTGTGTCATTATCACAGCATGACACATGCCCTGGCATGCCTCATGTAAGCAATAAGACACGACAGAGTGGTGGTTGTTATGTGATAATCGCACACCTAGGTGCGTGATGAGGCATGAGGCCTAAGGCAGAGTGTCCTTCCGCACCTAGGTGTGTGGTTATCGCATAACAACCACCACCCTGGAGTGTCTTATTGTGCTTATAAAATGGGTAATAACTATACAAGAAAAGGACAATAACAAAGCTTTTTATTTTGTAAACTTTGTAACATTTATTTAAATACAGAACAGAGAATTAATTCAAACATTGAAAAAAAAAATAGTCCCTTGGTAAACTTTTTGAATGGTCAAAAATAACAACTGACAACAACATTAGCAAGCTCTAGTCTACTTGTTGTAATTTATGAATTGCACTTTTCCATGGAATACTGGGTTCATAAGGTTAAATGGCATGTTTTCCATCACTGTGGTTCCTATGGATGGTGAATTTGTAATGTGGGATTTAAATTTGCCTCTTGTTCAGTGCTGTTGCTGTTGCTTTAATTTCTGCTGCTTACCAGCATGCAACATGCACACAGTTCGCAAATCTGGCCCTGCTTTTACTTTCATGCCTCTGAACTGCAGTTACCGTGTCTGGGTTTTTTTATGTCGATTTGCTTTGGCAGCTATGTGACTGTTGGGGGATTCATGAGGCAACTGTAGGAGGGACGTGCTAGCAATGCTTTGGCAGTTTCTAATGGGAGAGAGAGGGTAAGCGGTCATGTAGTTCATTGCGCGGTATGCCGTTTCCCCGACTGAGTCCTTGGCTTCTGAATTAACTGAGAGCCGCTGGATCTGTGGCCTTAAACGACTTGTGGCGGAGGAGCTCTCATATTAGGTCAGTAAACAAATAATTATGTTCCACTGGGGTTATGTTTCTTTCACTTTGCTGTCTGAATACATTCAGACTATGGATTTAGCTGTTATCTTTTTTTTATGATGCTGGCAGTTATGGGTGAAAGGAACTGTTTTACCTGACAAATACGTCAGATTAACATTCTGTGTGACAATGTTGAGGGGCATTAATATTTATGTGGGCTCTGTACTAATTGCCTAAAGGGTTCTCAATCCAGTGGTTGTCTTCAGTTATACAACTGAGTTCTAAAGCCTTTCGACCAATCACATTGCATGATATTTTCCATCCATTTTATAATGCTTAATTAAACCATAGTTATCCAGAGTGATGTCAGTAGTAGAAGTAAATAAAACAAAATTCTACCCCCATCAGCACATACTAAAATTTAAAGTAACATTTATTCACACCCCAGGATGAGGAACAATTTTACAAGAATATATCTCTATAAGACCTTTTGTGGAAGGCATGCTTTATGCCAAAATACTTGTTTTTGTTCTGAAATGGGCCAGTTTTCCTCATCTTTTTACAGTTACTATTAGGGCCGTATTTACCTTGCCATGCCCCCCCCCCCCACCATGCCTGCCTGCTTGCCAAGCCCCAAAAGGTTGTGCTGTGCGGTAGCATGCCCAAACCATCAAAACAACTAGTCTTTTGGTTTTTTTCCCATTATTTTGCACAGTACAGTTGCACTAAAAATTGATCCCATATAAGCATAGATATATTTTTGCCACTGTTTTTACCTGTGTGCACAATGCATGTCGATCAGTACCTTACACTGTCATAATTCCATTCTAATCTGTTCAACAGTAAAACATGACATACTACTGACAGAAATCTGCAGTGTATTCAAGGTCCTATTGCTACCTTACAACCCATTCTAATGGTATAGTTTGCTGTAGTCCAGCCATGAATATTAGCCCTTAACAAATTATTTAGCATTGTCACTCAATGTCTTGTATATGCAGAGCCTTTATAAAACAAAGTAGTATACTATATCTTGAAAAACAGGAAAAGGCTTCTAACAATTTCGGTCAGCACTGTACATGCATACCTGTAACCTGTGACACAGCCAGATTATTATTCCATACCTTTTTGGTTGCTGCTGCAATACTGCCAAATGCCTTACAGTGCTCAGCTCTCTGGCTCATGTCGCAACTTCAGTCCATCACCACCACCACGTGCAGGAGGACCATCATTCTGACTCTCTAGGGCCCTAATCAGCACAGCACAGGTGGTTTTGTTTGCACATGCACCTCCTTGGCCAGCCTAGTTCCTCCGACCAACTTGACGAAACAGATCACACTTCACTGAGCTGCCTGCCCACCATCACCTGCAAATTCTGTCCCATCACCGGCCATGCACCACTGAAAGTCAGCAACCTCCCATGCACTGCCAAACGCCAGCCCCCACCAGCGTTGTCGATAACTACAGGAGTCCTCTTGGAGATCAGAATCCTAGTGTGTTGAGGTCACATGATGCAGAGCAACTAGTGGCAGCCTTTTCTGGAGCTCCTACCTACCAACCTACAAATATCAAGTTTTTGCCCTAACTAAAACCCGAAGCAATAAGGGGATTTCTTTTCTAACTTGTTCCTTCTGCCTGGAGTCTGCAGTGTTCTGTTTTTTTTTGGAATAACGGCAGCCATTTCGGGAATCGTAGAGTAATGGAAGCCGAGATGAAGCAGGCCGGAGTGAGGTATACTCCGCCTACTACCCCCGAGAAAAATACCAAAAAGGCCAAAAGTCAGAGTTCGGGGCAGTCTTCCAAACAGCTTCTCCTTAGTACCTCTGCCAACTTGCTCACGGAGGATCGCTTCCTGCAAGAATTACTCCCCTTTCGAGAAACTCTACAAGATATATCCTCCGAAGTGAAAACCATCAGAAGCGACCTTGGTGCACTTACACGTAGAGTGGGTGATATGGAGGCTAAAACATCTTTGCTGGAGAACTGGAAGGGGAAAACTAGACCGGAGATCGGACGACTTCGTCAGCAAATCAACAAACTACAGCTTAAGACGGAAGATTTGGAGGGCAGAAGCAGAAGAAACAATATTCTGATCCTCGGTTTACCCGAATCCGAAGAAGGAACCGACACCATCTCTTTCATTCAAAAACTGCTGAATAAGGTTGTTGGTCCCCTCACCCCTCAATCAGCAGTACCATATTGAAAGAGCTCACCGCTCCTTAAAGCCTAAGCCTCCACCTGGTGCTCCCCCTCGACCCATAATAATTAAATTTCTCAGCATTTTAGAGAAGCAGCACGTTCTGGCTAAGTCAAAGGAGCTTGAGTCAATTCTCTGGGACAGTGCTAAGATGCGAATAACTCAGGACTTGCCTTATGAAACCCGCCAAAAAAGAGCAGCATTTCATCCAATTGTGAACAAGCTCATCGCAGTGGGAATAAGATTTAGAATGAACTACCCGGCTAAACTGATGGTGGCCTTGGATGGTGTCTGGCACCCCTATGAAAATCCCGACCAGGCCATTTCGGATCTCACTCTTAAGCTTCCCAGCCTTTTCAAAGCGGACTGAGTTTGAAGCCTTGATTGTCTGTTTCACTTGTTCTTCCTGATCTTGTACTTGATGCTGAGGTTTCTTACCTGTTAGACGCTTCTTCGTTTGTTCCCCTCTGCTCCGTCTGCATGGACCAGGGTTGATGTCTGGATTGGGGCCTGTTAGGCCTGAGTAAACTCCAGAGGCCTGGCGGTTTAGCCCTGAGGGAGGGGGGGGGAGTGGGGGCGGAACTAGGTTTTCGATTGCGGTTTCTGCCGGCCCTTATTGGTGACGGACCGGTTGGTCCTTCAGCTGGATTCTCCTCTCGTCACTTCCTACGATTAGGGGCGGATCTATCTGACTAAAGTTCAGCTGACCCAGCCTTTGTTTTCCTCCCGATTCTATTTTGTTTGATTTCACCTACTGCGGAAAGCAGATAATGATACCTAATGATTGGCTGCTTCCCCACGATTCTGACATCTGGAAAGATTCCTAACACAAGTTGGACTGGAGGGACCGCTACCATCCCGAGCTTTTGCAGCTCCTGGTAGGGATCCTATATTCCCATGCCTACTATTCTGTTAATAGTGGGGGCACAAGGATTAGTCTTTCCTTCATCAAGTGTGGTTGGTGGGTAGGAGGCTTAGGGAGAGGATAAGCACTGGGAGACTTGCTTCACGGTCTAGATGGGGGGAGTTGGGTTGCTATGTCCAGGACTTCTAAAGTTTTGTGTCTGGTTTGGGGCGGATGGGTTTGCGCCTCTGTAGCGGTTTACTTGCATATATTTTATTTCAGTTTAAGTCTGATTACTCTTGGACATGTAACCTTCTGGGGATGGTCCCTGCCAGCTTTGTTCTGGATTTCTGTACTTAATTTTTCTGCCTTAGTGGGGCCTGGTGTACATAGTTTAAAGGGGGACTGGGAAAGGATGGGTTGGTATGGGGGGGGGAGGATGGGAAGGTCAGGAGCTATTTCACCATTTATAGTATGCATTTATCTGTTTATGTTACCCAGTATCGTTACCAGATGTTCACAACTAGATTTCCTGGTAGCTAGAGAACGATGGTATCTTGTCAATATTTTGGGGTTGTTGGGAGGTGGTGGGGAACCTGGAGGGTGCCACTTATTGATTAGTTGGGTAGAAGTGCCACAGGATCTCTTTTTCTCCAACCTTTTTCCCATGCTAAATGGCTGCGAGGCCTATTAAAATCGCTACCTGGAACGTCAGAGGTATCAGAGATGCCACTAAAAGAAGTCAAATCCTGTTAAACTGCTCCCTGCTAAACATTGATATCTTATTTTTGCAGGAAACACATTTATTAACCACAGAGGCTAGGGGGTTACGACGTCAGGGGTTCTCTCAGGTTTTTGTTTCCGAGGAACCTCAGCCAGTAGAGGTGTGGCGATTTTGATAAGACGAGGCATTCCATTTGTGGTCGAGGAAAGCTCTATAGATCAAGAGGGCAGATTTGTGTTAGTTAAGGGTCTGCTTAATAGTGCTAGTGTGGTATTAGGGGCAATATATAGCCCAGTGGGAGGTGATCCCAACTTCCTCATGCAATTAGTGTTAAATTGAGTGGGTTTCTGCCATCCTCATTTATTTTGGGAGGTGACTGGAATGTCGCTCCAAGTCAAGAGTTTGATAGAACTTACAGACCTATAAAACCCCCTTCTCCATCCCAAATTGCTCTCGGTGACTTTATGAACTTACTAGGGCTATGTGAACCTTGGCGCCTATTTAATCCTTCTGGTCGTATATATTCCTTTTATTCTCAAGTACATCAAACATGGTCAAGAATCGACTATATTTTAATTAGCACCAATCTCTTAGAAAATACTTCTCACTCAGGTATAGAGCCAATTGTCATATCTGACCATTCCCTTGCATGGATTAAGGTGTCTCCCGGACCATTTGGTCAAAGGGACACTTCATGGAAGCTTAATGCGCAACTCTTAAAAGATGAACACATAATTTCCCATTTCAAATCTTTGATCTCGTCCTTTCTCAAATTTAATCAGGGTTCTATTGCTAGAGAAGATTTAATTTGGTGTTCCCTAAAGTGTTTTATTAGAGGTGAATTCATAAAAAATGGCTTCCAGAAGGAAAAAACTTAGGGAAGCCAAGATTATATCTCTGTCTAACCAAATCAGGACTGCTGAGAATACCTTCTCTCTCTCTAACTCTCAAATAGACCTTGAGGGGTTATGCAAGCTCAGGAACGAGTATGAGGACCTGATCAAAGAAAAAACGGAATATGCCATCCTTAAAACTAAAGCACACTACTTTAATCAAGGGGGAAAAGCCCGGCAGGCTGTTAGCTCTCAGGTTAAGGGAGATTGAAAACTCAAGGTTGATCCCCACTTTGAAGGCATCTGATGGCTCCATTAAAACCTCTCCAAGGGATATTGCGCATATCTTTGAATCCTTTTACAAAGATCTGTATGGCAGAGGTACCTCAAGTGTCTCTCTCCGCCATGGAACATTTCTTAGATGGTGTTTCTCTCCCTCACTTGCAGGCACATCATTGCGAAATGTTATCCTCCCCCATTACCTTGGACGAGATCGTGGATGCCATTGAGGGGCTACCTCTTGACAAATCTCCAGGCCCTGACGGCTTTTCCCCTAATTTTTATAAAACTTTCTGTAAGGAGATTTCTCCTCTCCTCCTTAAGCTGTTCAACTATATGTTTTCATCAGACTCCTTTGACCCTTCGTTGTTGGAGGCCACAATAATCTTAATTCCAAAACCAGACAAACCCCAGCTGGAGCCGGCTAGTTACCGCCAATCTCATTATTAAACTATGACATCAAAATCCTAACCAAGATTCTTTCTCTTAGAATTAAACAGGTCTGGCAAATTTTGCTGAGTCCCGAACAGGTGGGGTTTGTCCAAGGTAGATCCGCGGCAGATCACCTGCGTACCCTTTCCCATATCTTTCAAGCTGCACAAGAATCCCAGTCTCCCATGGCACTAATTGCCTTGGATGCTGAAAAAGCCTTTGATCGGGTTAACTGGGATTTTTTGTGGTCCACACTTAGGAGAATGGGCTTCCCAAATATTTTTATCCAGTGGGTTAGAACAGTTTACAACTCACCCTCTGCCAGAATTTATTGTAATGGCGTCTTCTCATCTCATTTCCCCCTATACTCTGGTACCCGACAGGGTTGTCCTTTGTCCCCTTATTTATTTAACTTGTATTTAGAACCCCTTATACTCAGTATTAAGGCCTCACCTCAGATCACAGGTTGTGTTATCTCTCAGAAAGTCCTGACCCTCTCGGTTTTTGCAAACGACATTCTCTTACACCTCACTAACCCGGAATCTTCCGTACCGCAAGCTTTACAAATTATTAATCAGTTTGGGAATGTATCCAACTATAGGTTAAACCTATCCAAATCGGTTATTTTCCCTCTTAACTCCCTTATATCTCAAGTCAACTTCTCTCAATTTGGCATGAGGTGGTCTCCGTCCTCCCTCAAATATTTAGGTATACATTTGGCTCGTGATCCGGAGATCACTAAAAAGCTTAATCTAGATGACCTGCTGGTGAGAGTCCAGAAAGATCTTAGCAGATGGGACAGCTTATCGTTGTCCATTAGTGGGTCGCATCAGTATCATTAAATGAACATATTACCCGTATTTTCTATCCCTAAATCTTCTCAACATTTGGCTCCCTAGTTCCTACTTTCAACAAATCCATACTGCCTTATCCAATTTCATTTGGCGGGTAAGCACCCAGACGGGCTTTCCTCAAACTCCATCTACCTAAAGACAGGAGGTCTTCGCCTTCCTAACTTCTTGTTTACTACTGGGCTAGCCACTTAGCCAAACTTGGACGTTGGTTCAGCCCCCAAGATATTAGCTACAGCCTATTTGGTTGGTGTTAGAACTCAATCTGCTGGACAAATACAATCTTTGCCCTTCCCAAATTTTCTATTATACCTATTCCACTTTACCAGAGGTTATACAAAATTCGGCTATAGGACTTTCCATTAAGATTCTCTCTCAATGCTGGAGCTTTTTCAATATCCCTTTCACAAAAGATGTGGCACAACCTCTTACCCTTAACCCCAACATCAAAATCGGTGGCTCCCCTGCTAACTTCAGATTGGCTTCCACAAATACATGATTGGCCAGTGGAGGCTCTTTATTCTCAGGGCTCTCTTCTTTCCTCCACTGGATTGCCAACTAAATTGAACATCTCGCAGAAATATATAGTCAAGGTCTTCCAGCTGAGACACCTCTTAGGGAAGTTGTTTGGGACTGTGATGATGCCTTCCCAAACCAAACCTTTCTTGGATCAAATTCAAGAGCGTGTTAGCAAACCCCATGGAATTGCCAGAATCTATTCATATCTATTAGATACTAAATACCCCAACGCCTTAACTGGCTCCAAGATTTGGGGCTCCCTCCTACCTGACTCTCCCATATCTTGGAACCAGATCTGGGTGTGACACATATAGATATCTTACTCAAGATAGAAATAGGCTTATCCAGTTTTACATTCTGAATAACCTGTATTATACACCAATTAAGCTGGTCAAATTTGGCAGGCTGGCTTCAAATAACTGTACAAGATGTGGTACGGGCGAAGGGAATTTATTGCATATATTTTGGTATTGTGATAAGGTGGCCCCACTATGGAATACAATCCAAGCCAATCTGGATCCGCTCCTGGGACTAGGGGAGTTATTTACAGTTGAAATATGTATACTAGGGTTGTACTCGGATATTAGAGCTAAAGAAAGACGGTACCATATGGCCTTAATTTCCATAGCAGTTAAAAGGCTGGTTCTCAAACACTGGCTGGATCAATTTGTTATCTCATATAAAGAATGGCTTAGTGAAATTTCTCTTTGTTTCAAGACTGAAAGGTTAATAGCTAGCTCCCGGAATGATATGCCTTCTTTTAACCAGAAGTGGGGCAAGCTATACGCCTTATATTTACACTAACCTCCTTTCAAGAGTTACCTCTGACTGTCTTAGTACATCCCGGCTCCTTATTTTTTTTTTTTTTTTTTTTTTTTTTAGTACCGGTGTACTTCTTGCCCTCCCATATCTGTTATTCAGGGGTTTGAGGTGGCACCCTCAGGGGTGGGTGGGGGCATACATGGCATCTAGCACCCTGTTGTTGCACTGGGTATTTGACTCTGTTTTGTCTTGCTACAGTATGAGTTACTGTTTGTACTTCATGTTTTGTTGTTGCTAAAATTCAATAAAGAAGTTGAATTTCAAAAAAAAAAAAAAGAATCCTAGTGTGTTGGCAGAGCTGGGCTCAGATTCCCAACTTACAGTTGCAGAAGCCACAAACACTCTGCCTTGGTCACTCGACCACTACAGGCCTTCTTCTCTGACTCTGGGCTCAGAGTCCACTGCTTGACCTCTACACATGGACACCGATGATCTGCTAGGTCCCATTCTGACAGAGATCCTCACCTGACCTGCAGGCAGGCTTGACTGTTCTCATCTTCTGACCTTCATTTCATGAGACAATGGAGAAATGGTGCTAAAATCTGGGGCACTTACTGCACATGTGCACAACAAGGAGTGACAGTAGAACTGTCAGGCAAAAACACCAGAAGCCAGTGGGGGTGGGACCATGGTGGTAGGGTTACAGTGGACATCAACAATGTGACGTCAGTGGCTCAGGTCAACCCTCTTCTGAGACACAACTGAGTGAGCAAGCACAGAAAAAAGAAATCCAACACAAAAAAAGTCAATGCTGTGCATGCGTGCAGCACAGAAAGAAGCTCCCAAGAGAGCCCCCAGAAAACAAGGGCCCGATGCAGGGTGTACTTTGTGTAACAGTAAATCCAGCCCCGATGACTATATGCACAGTGTTACTGAGGACAGGCCCCTGATTCTAGTTCTTTGTATGTCAGTAGAGATTTTCAGTTTAATATCGAAGAACCTGGTCTCTTTAGTTCATTTGTAATTGCTGCCACTAAATTTCAGAAACTCTGTTTTAGGAGTGGGTGAACCTGGATATATTTGGGAGAGGAATACTGGTTCTGATTCAGGTTCTGCCGTGTCGTAAAAATGCTCCACTCAGAACCAACACCCCCCCCCCGATATGATACCTTTTTTAGGCTAATAGTTCAAGTATAGAAGCTTTTGAAATATTCATAGTTCCGTCATCAGGTTACTATACCGTTAGTGGTCTTGAATGTTTTTCATTTATCTGTTAGCCTTATGGACAAAAAGAAATTACTTCTTGGTTATGTGCCTTTGTCAGAGACTTCCCCATTCCGTTCCCCTCCTTCCTTCTAGTCTGTTGTCCTGAACACCGCTACTTGCTGAGCTCAGTTTCTTAGTCAGTTCTCTATCCATTGTGCTTTATTTCCTGTAATTCTGAATTTCCTCAACAACACAAGCCAACTTCTCATTAGGTATATTGTTGAAAGCTTTACTTACAATCAAAGTATATTATGCCAACTGCCATTGACCTCTCTCGTGTCTTTGTTACTTCCTCAAATAAGACCAATAAGTTAGGTAAGCAGTAAGACACTCCAGGATGTGTTATTAAGGGTCAATAAACACACACCTCAAGTCTGTTGTTAGGTATGAAGTGCTTGCGCTGCTTGTCGTTAAACACACAAGAGTAAAGTGCGATTGTTGACCAGAATAACACATCTCTGAAGTGTCTTACTGCACTTATAACATGGGTTCCACTTGAAAATAATTTAAGAAAAGGTTTTCTTCTAGGATTTTTAATAAGAAAATATTGACTTCTGTGTGAAATATGAACAGAAGATAAAAACGTAGTTCCAGTTGAGGCGAATTGATATTGTAACTGAACCTGGTGCACAGGCTAAGCAAGTACATTAGTACAACTATGGCCAGGTAATTACACTTTTGTTTGTTAGCCATTCAGGTATCTAGAGTGTTCTTACTCATGATATACACTGTCACAATCTCTGCTGGCTTTGAGAATTCGTGTTGACTCTTAACAGCTGGAATCTGTCCAGATGTTCCATAATCTGATCATTGATAATTAGGTGCGCTAATGTAGTTTCCATCAGTTTTATACAATACAGTACATAGGTGTCTGTCTCCAATACAGGGCGAACTGATGTGGAGAAAGGAGTTTTCTAGCTGGCCAATATACATTCTGAAGGGGTTAATTAATATCTGTGGAAAATTCTCAAGGTATATAGCTGGTGCAAGCATTCGGATATCAGACAGAACAAATATGTCTAGCTGTTAAAACCCAAGGACAAAAAAAAGCAACAAACCAATAAACCTACCCTGTACTCTCCACTGTCATAACCACAAAAAAGGCAACTGCAGGCTGTGTGGTTATCAATTTCACTCTCAGATCAAACAATGGGCCTTAGCAGCACCTTATTATACCTACCCCCCCCAAGTGACCATCTCAGGTCCTCTTTAACCCTTTCATTTAATGCCCATTTGCTTTAAGAATTTGGAACAAACTTGAGAAGAGATTCACCCACCAGACAAGCCAGCACCAAGTTATTTTATTCTAGCTTGCCAGAGACCTGCTGTGGTGTAACTAACCACTGGTGGCTCAGGAGAGTGACCCTATACACAGCCCCTTTTCCAGGTACCCCCCCCAAGATTAAACATGGCATTGATGTGGACTTTGCAGGCAGCCCACAACCTACCCCACACCAACATTAAATGTGGGCCAGATCCTGGCATGCTTCCCCTACTGCCAAGGCTGAACGCACATCTTCTCTGGGAGTCCCTTTACCTAGGAGAGCCCTGAAGGGGGTTGGGGAGGGTCAATCACAGGCTCTATTTACAGAAAAGAGAACAACTGACTCCTTGGTAACACACAGTTGAGGTACAAAGGGTCCCTAGAAGGGGGGGTAGCCATGTGGTGAGGACGGGGACAATAAGGGTGGCAAATGATAACACTGATAATAAATAAATAAATGCCATTTTCTTCATATTGTAAAGTTAGTGACCATCAAGGCTAGGTGGCACTTTCCCTTCAGTTACCAACTGCCTTCCTATAAGTACATAGCATTTGCTAGGACATTCTAAAACTATCCCAAGTCTGTTAATTAAGTGACAACATTATGTTTTGTGGAGTATACGAAGTAATAACCGGCTTCTGTGGATGATTAAACATTTAATCTCCACAGAAGACGGTTATTGCGAGTATACTCCACAAAACATAATGTTATTACTATTATACCACTAGAATTTGTGTAGAAAATAAATTTAAGTTGGAGCGGAGATGATATGTGCACCGAGCGTGTCTGACCTGCAGTGTTGCAGGTGCAACTAGGAAGCTCATTAGTCACTAAATTATGGTTTTGCAGTTGTATGTGTGAAACTAATATCGGACACTTACTGGTGCATAGATTATTTGAAAGTTGATCTCGTTGAAAAACGATCGATAACATGCTTTTTATTTTCTGTTGCGAAATCGAATATGTGATTCTGGACATGGGCAGTAGACAAGCTGGTAATGCACATGTTCAGAATCACGGATTTGATTTCTCAACAGAAAATAAAAAGGGTTTTAGTGCTCGGTTTTTGACAGGACCAACTTTCACATAATCTATGTACTAGTAAGTGTCCGATATTACTAGTTTCATAGATAGAACCACAAAAGCATGACTTAGTGATAAACGAGTTTCTTAGTTGGTCTGGCGGCACTACAGGTCAGAGACGTATGGAGGAGGAGGTATTATGTGCAATGTGACTTAAATTTGATGTGTGGTGAAATTTTGTAATCAGGGGCAGGTTTTAGACACTATAGATGTGGGATTAGACAGTTTGTGCCACGGTTCAAAAATTTGTTACATAGCGACAGTGTTTGTATGAGATTTAGTGTGTGTAGGATTGTGAGTGGACAGGAATGGAAGGGGATGTGGATAAATGACTGTGGGTGTGGTTATAGACGAATAAACTACTGTGGGCATGGCTATAGGTGAATAAACTACTGTGGGTATGTAGGTGGTAGTTTGTGGGAGAATAACTGACAGTGTTCCTCTGCTCTGATTGGCTAAAACTGGATACCTGTAGTATAATAGGAGTTAAACATTGCCGAAAAGGATCTTACAAAAATGAAAGTTACAAATGATTGTTTAGCTTCCTGATCATGGTGTACCTGGAGTGGGGGGCCTATCTTTGAGCATGCTCAGTGGTACATTTTCATCTTCCGAGAAGCTACTGTCTTGATTAGGTTCGAAGTCCTCATCAGCCGCCATGCTTTCCATCAGCTTGCTCACCGCTCCGCCTTTCCCACGGGCCTACAAAAAGCAAAGTGTAATGGGACATCATTAGCGCCTCTGGAGACTGCAGCGTAATCACTCTAGCCAAATCTGGATTCGTGGTTAAAGAGATTTTCCAATTTTCTGTAAAACAACAAGATTTTATGGTAACCAGCAAAACAACTCAAACGTGGCATCAGTAGAACAGTCCTCAAAAATCTGAATTACAGGCCTTTCCATTTTTTTAAATTACTCAAGACATTTTCCTGAGAATAGAATCCTTTTCTCTTAGACTTCATTTCTGCTGTTTATACCCATCCTACAGTCATAATCTTCAGCTTTAAGCATCAGAATCTGCACCAGTGGAAATAATTCTGATGTCACAAGCAGAATATGATTTCAGGGCAGGTATTAGAAGCAGAAACAGATACTATCCATGGGGAAAATGTCCTGTTTTTATAAACATGGAAAATGATAGCTAATAAAGACCCAAAGTCCATCCAGTCTGCCCTAGGTAAAGTTTTTGAAAATATCTTTAAAAGTTGAGAACAAAACATCTGAAAAGCCAGGCTTTTAAGATTGACACAGGGCCGGGTCCTACTAATGTCAGCTGTTGTCAATGCCCCTTACACCACTGGGAAAATGTTAACAAAATTTAAGATTTAGGCATAATTCCGTTTATATCTCAGATTTTCTGTAATTATTTCCCTATTTGTGGAAACAAGATCACTATTCCCTAGACTTTGCCTGCTCTGGCTGCTTGTCTACAAATGACATCATAAGTGCCTGTTTATGACATCACAATTATCTCCATGGCAACAGACTGTGTGGTTACAAATGATACTGTGATGCAAGACGTAGACAAGCAGCTAGGGCATATAGAGAGATCTTATGAAACTATCCTTTGTATAGGTAATAAAGAAAACAGACACAAATTAGGAACATGGGGGCTCAATTCCTGAAGGTTGATGCAGGGCGTGCACAAGCCCTGCTTCAAACCCTGCGCTGCGCCGAACTGCGTGCCTGATTCTACAAGGCTGTGTGCATTTGCGACACTATGCCCTTTTTACAGCGGCTTGTGCTAACTATTTGGTGCAATATACGTAAAAAGGTTATCCATGTTAGACCAGGAAAAGCTGGTATAACTAGGGGCAAGTGGCATACAGGATCAAGAATCCTGATTGCTGGCTAGGGAACACTGCAAAACCTATACGCCGTGTGTTCCACGCACCTGGGGCTTGCTGCATGCTGAAGCTTTTGAGAACTGAGCCCAGAATCTGATGGCAGAAGGAGACCAATGGCCTGTCAAGTCTGCCCATGTTTATTACTACCTTATCTCCTGACCTAGTGTCATGCTGGGTTATTCACGCCCTGCCCCCTTCTGCTTCCTCTCCTCCCAGGTTCCCCTAAATGGGACTATAAGTCCCTTGCCCTTGGCTCACCTGTGTTTGAACCAAGGTAGGGTCCTTGACCCTGCAACCTCCACTGGCAATCTGTTCCATAGCTCTGTTACCCTTTCAGTGCGGAACAGCATCCTCACATCCTTTACGAATTTACCTCCCACCAATCTCCAGTCTAAATATAGGCAAAATTATATCTAAAACTTTAATTTTTTTCAAAGTTGTCCCAATAGTGTCAGGGGCTCTTTAAGCACTGGTTTTAAAAAAAAGTAAGTGAATGTTCGAGGTTCAAGGAAAGAATATGAAGCAGTTACTCTGACAACTCTACATGTGTTTCTTCCCTTAGAGAAATACAACAGTGCAGCCTGTGTGCAGCATGCATATCGCATGCTTATTAAGCAAGTGGCATCAATGCTGCACGCATACTACGCACTTGTATTTCTGTAAGGGTTTGCTCATGTACACAATAGGACTATCAGGGTTTAACTGTACAATACAATAACCAAAGCTCCTTCGCCTCCATAAAGTCTCGGCCAGAACTCAAGCTTCTGCTGAAGACCGGATTCATTTCTGTAGCAGCTTGCTGTCCACATTGACCAAAATGCCACATGAAATGAGTGGCAGCTCCAGCAATTATAGATGACAGGGGTGCAAGCAGGGTACAGAGTCCTTGTGACTGAGCACTTAGGCAGAATGAAAGTCTGGACTATTGGCGGCTATGCAGAATGGCTGGGGCACAGCGGATTTCTACTTAGGCATGTGCCCTATGTGGCCCCAGCCTGGAGGCACCACTGTTTGATGTCACTGATGACATACTATACAGAGCATGGGCCATGGGCTTTAGAAAAACTACAGAGCTGCAGAAAATGTCATTTAAGAATAATAGTAGTTAAAAAAAACACCAAAAATGGTGATTTCTACTGAACCAAACCAGTGCTTTGATAATGCTATGTTTCTCACTACTTGAACAATCTGCTTCCTCTTAATTGTGTACCGCATACTTTTTATGTTGGCTTGTGCCTGGGCGCAAGCCAACATCTTGCGGTAGTAGCAGATTTCGGAGGTGCGTCAGTGTGGGCAAATGCAGGGCATGCTTTAGCAGGTGCGTCCCTCATTCCCCAATAAGCCAGCATGCAGATGCTCACACAAGAAATATGTAAAGTGGTCAAAACTTATAAAGAAAGTGCCGCTGCAATGAGAGACAAGCTCATCATGCAGCAGCACAATAACACGCCTCCCGACGTGCCTTTCCTGGTGAAGTATTTCAATAAACACCGCCTGTTACACAATGCCTACTAAGCCGACTTCAGGGGTGCCCAACACCCCTGTTGGCAATCTAAATAACCCCCCCCCAAGATTGTGTGGCACACTGGGAGCTCCACCCCAGTGTGCCTCCCCATAATCAAAGCTGACCGTCAGCCGGCATGTTCCGGCCCCACCCCCATTCTGTGCCACACTGGAAGCCCACCTCAGTGTGGCCAACATCACCCCCCCAAAGTCATGGGGCACACTGGGAGGCCACCCCAATGTGCACAACAGTTTTTCATACACCTGTAAAAATAGAAAACTGTCCACGGTATTTATTTTTTTTAATTACCTGAAAAAAAAGAAAATGGTCCCTCGCCGTGGGGTCCCCTCGCCCAACCCACACCCCACCTCTTCACTCCCCCACCCCATACTTCCCCCTGGAACCTGACACGATGATCTTTGGTGGACCGGGAGCAAGTCTGGACTCTTCAAAGCCGACCGCGAATATGAAGAAATGCCGGTAAAAATGACATAAATGTTGTTTTTTTTTCCAACTTAGGTGGATATCTCAGCCATTTTTTGGAATTTTGCCTCCAAATTTTCAACATGGGATGCTTGGGACCCCACCTCATGAACACATGCACTGTCATCTCGTTACTCAGCCCCGAAATGTCATTTCGCGGTCACTGTGCGAAATCACCTTTCGGGACTGATTAATAAAACGACAATGCCACTGTTCATGAGATGGGGTCCCAAAAACCCTATCTTGCAAATTTGATGGAAAAATTCCAAAATGATCAGTGTCATGAGCATGCATTGTGCAGTTTCTAAACGTGACAGTTTCAATCTTGATAATTTTAATTTTTCACCCAGATTTTCAGCATTGCCCTTTTTCACACGCCCCATGAACAGTACAGCTGTCATTTTCACATCCTGCCCAAAATGTATTTTCGTGCATGTGGCACACAGTGGCGTGGTCGCTGTGTGAAATCAATGTTCAGGACACTAACAAAATCACAGTGACACTGTTCATAAGTGGAGGTCCTAAAATGCCTATGTTGAAAATTTGGTAAAAAAAATATCCAAAATAATTGTGTTACAGGCATGCATTGTGCAGTTTCTATACATGCTCATGACGTCACCAATTTTTCATATTTTCAGTCCAGATTTTCAGCATTGTCATTTTTGTACACCTCCTTATGAACAGTACAGCTGTCATTTTTCACATCCTGCCCAAAATGTGTTTTCACACGTGTCACACAATGGCGCGGTTGCTGTGGGAAATCAATGTTCGGGCCAGATTAACAAAATCACAGTGACACTGTTCATGACCTGAGTTCCCAAAATGCCTGTGTTGAAAATCTGGTTAAACAAATCCCCCAAATAATTGCGTTACGGGTGTGCATTGCGCAGTTTCTATGCAAGCTCATGATGTCACCAATTTTTAATATTTTCACTCCAGATTTTTAACAATGCCATTTTTTTTACACCTCCTCATGAACAGTGCAGCTGTCATTTTTCACATCCTGCCTGAAATGTGTTTTTACGCCTGTGGGGACAAAATGCACAGTTGCTGTACAAAATCATCTTTTGGCAAACAAACTCATAGTGCCACTGTTCATGAGGTGGGGTCACAAATGGCGCATGTTGAAAATCTGGAGTGAAAATACCAACAAATGCCCTGGACATTAGGGTTTCTAACTGTAATGCCCCAACCTATACAGACTGACAGGTGTCAGGGGTGTGACCTGGCATTGTCAGCTGTAATGCTTATGTCATTCCACCCCCCACCCTGCAGGCAGCCAGTGACAGGCGTCAAGGTGTGTTGGGGACTCTTTGGCCCCAACATTCACCCCATTCTCATAAACTGCACCCATGTCAGTATATTTCCTTATGGAATGGGGTGAGCATAAGGCCCGAAGACCCCAAGGCACATCACGGCACTTGTCTGTCTCTGCAGGGTAGGGTGAGGTAAAATGGCATGAGCGTTATGGTCAATGACCCAAAGGCACCCCCCCAATGCCTGTCACTCTCTGCATGACGGGGCTTGGGTTGGCGTCAGTTCACTACTTCACTGCCGATCCTATTGAGTATCTCTAACTCCTGCATCACCAATGCCAGTGCCAGCAAGCCAGCATTCGGCATTGACAAATGCTTGTTATTATTGCTATTATAATTTTAACTTTATTGGTGTAATTTAGTGCACTCTCCTCATTCCCTTCCCCCAGGCCACATCCTAAAATGAGCTATTTAGCTCAGTATGTTTTTCCTGATGAAACTCTTAATAAATAATAAATAATTCTGTGGCATGAGATCAGTTCTATGGGATGCAGAAACACTGAATGCTGCAAGGACCTTATAACAGCTTGCCTTTTCAGACTGTTGCGTCCCCCTTGTTCATCTTTTTATTAAAGAAGGTTACAAGTTTTTTTGATATTCCATAAAGTTCCTGTGTTAATATTTTTAGACGCTCCCCAGGAACCATACTGCCTGATGGGGCTGCAGTGTGTTTCTTCCTGGTCTGTGTTAGAGAGCTGTTAAGGTTGACTTGAAGTAGAGGTTATGCAGCTAAACAGATCTGAATTGCAGTTACTCAGGAGCCTGTGAGTCTTGGATTATTTCAATGCACAGTGTCTCACCATAAATATCATCCTCCTAGCGTTATATACACATGCTGCTTATGTATATTACACACACACACACACAAATGCATACACATACATGCACGTTTCTTTTTTTCACTAATTACAACTCTGCCTTGGGGGGGGGCACAAATAATAGCAGGGCATGAATTTTCCTGTTAGCTCATTGTGAAAAATGTAAGAAACTCTACATTTTGTTTTTAAATTAAAACTGCACGGAACCATCAAGTCTGACAGTATAGCTTAGCGGTTAAGAGTAATGAGCTGTAAATGAGCTCAGTACATCCAGCAGACCTGGGTTTGATTTCCACAACCTTCACCTGCATACTGTGTGACTCTCAGCAAGTCACTTACCCTCCCCAGTGCTCCCGGGTTGTCCCTGAAAACAGGCACCTGTGTCTAGCGGGCCTTACCCTATTAACAAAGAATTAAAAGAAAAATCCAGTAAAAGCTGTTTTTAAATACTGCTTCCGATTCTGTTACTGTTCCATCTTTACTGGCCTTTCAGTAAATGGAATGAGTGTTTCTGATTTACGCATGGAAGGTAAGGATAGTTTTAGAATTGTAAAGGGGAATTATATTTCCTTATAGGCAAATGAGGTTGTGTGCAGGCTCTGTCTATAGGCAAGCAATTGGTATTGCTCTCCTCTCCTGCTAGCTGGGAGAGGTTTCAACAGTGTAAGAAAAGTCATAGGATGTGCCGCTTCCAAGACGCCCTCAGTCCAACCTTCTGTACAAGTCTGTTGTAAAACATGACTTAGAAATAGGAAAATTAAACCACTGTCTGCCTCTGCCACCTCTGTTGGGGTGAAAAGACCCTTGGTTGGGGGAATTTTGTGCTTTGCCTTGTGAGAAGCTAAAGTGATGCCCCAGTGGGTACTGCCATGTCTCACAAAAGGGGCGTTGTTCCGTAAGTTTCTTATACTGGGGAAAGGCCAGCTTGGAATCATAGACCTGGTTAATTATGGCCTCCAGCTCCAGGCAAAATTGTAGGTCCCCATGGAATGGCATATTCAAAGGAAATGTGTTGGATGAATTGGTTTTTATCCTGGGGAAAGGCCAGCTTGGAATCCTAGACCTGCTTGATTATGGCTTCCAGCTTTGGACCAAATAGTAGGTCCCCTTGGAATGGCATATTCAGAAGAAATACTTTAGATGATTTATTGGCTCACCAAGGGTGGAGCCAGTGAGCCCTGTGTACCAGCACCAGAATGTAGTGCAGATTTTGCAAACAGCTGCATGAAACTGTAGGCTGTATCAGTCAGAAAATCCATACCCATATATAGGAGTGACATAGGTAGTGCTGCTTTGGAGTATTGTGGTAGGTTGTGGAGATATCCATGAGCCAATAAGCCATGATCCTGGAGACATAAGACAAAGCAAGTGCCTTCTGCCACCACATACAGGGAAAGGAGAAAGGGGAAACTGTTCAAGTAGAAAAGGCACACTAAGCCAGAGCTTGTTTTCAGGTGCGACCTGGGAGCACAATGAAGTTAAGTGACTTGCTTAGGGTCACACAGTATGCAAGTGGGAGCTGATGGGATTCAAACCCATGTCTCCAGGTTTGCAGATCAGTGCCCCTTAACCACTGCACTATACTGCCTCCTAATGACATGCCTTCTTCATCACAGTCTCCATTCTTCTATGGATGGAGTCCTTAATGACCACTGCTCCTTGGAGCAAGAACATAGTTTTCTTTATGTCTGCTGAAACTGGTTTGTCGAATTTAGAGCTGGCATCCCATAAGTTTATAACCTTGCCATTAGTCTTTGCATACTATAGTGCTAGTGCCCTGCATTCTGTGTTTGCCCATTTGGAGACCACACTGTCCTTTGCTGTGTCACAAACTGTGAAGCTGTCATTATTTCTGACTGCATTTTTCAAGAGGTCTGCTTTCTTTTTAGACTCATGCTGCAACTTGTCTTTCAACTCCAAAGTGATGCAGATTTGCTTACTTAGTATAGTCAGGTGCTCCCAGTTAAAAGGATCTGCATGCTGTATCTGCACCCTAGTTCTAGTCTGAGGAAACATACCCTCCATCCTTTAACCTTGACTCCAAGCGGGCATCATCAAGAGGCCTTCTTAGAGCACAGAACATCTATGGGACATGGCCTGGCATACTCCAGTGACAACTTGGGGAATACTAAGGGTACTTGTGAGGGTCTGTTCTTCTTTTACAAGTGGGCCTTCAACAGAACCTCTGTTAGGAGGTCCATTGCTTTGGTGAGCTTCACCATCAGGGGCAGAAGCTGACATGCCTTCCCTCATGGGGAAGGTGATCTGGATCACAACACAGATGGTACCAGAGAGGTGAATACGTTCATAGAATAATGACGATGCCTAAGATCTGGGCTCTGAGATGTTTCTCTGCTCTGATGCCCCAGTGGAGGAGTGGGAGGAACTTTGGCATTCACGTTCCTTGGAGGAAGAAGCCTTTTCACAGGATAGACAACAGAAGCCATCTACAGTTGATGAGAGCCTGTTCTGGCACTTTTTACACTTGGGGTCCTTAGAGTTTTACTCCTTTGGAGTGGCATTTATGGACTCCAGGGGGAAAACAGAAAGTTCTGGAAAAAGCCCTGTGTTCACCCGAAAACATGGCCTTATGGAGTAAAAGTGACTTTAATGGCCAGTGTACAGTCAGCTGGGCCAGAGAGATGAATGGCAGCATTCTCTCACTGAAAAGAGTTTCCAAGGTGGCCACTGCACTCAAATATGCATGTGCCAACTGTACCAAGATAGCCACCACTCCTACTGCACATGCACTGCCTATACCAAGGTGGCCGCAACCTGGATAAGTGCAGTTCCTGGCCTCCGAAGATGGTGCCGCACCTACTGCATATGCCCTGCCAGTACCAAGATTGCTGCAACCTGGATAAGTGCAGTTCCTGGCCTCCCAAAATGGCACCTATCATGCATGCATGGATGTCGGTGCTGGAACCTGTCATGTGCATGTGCTGCTCTTGGTGGTTAAGAGACCAATAGACCACCTTCTTTGCCAGTAAAACCCCAAATCCAACCATGACTTCACTAGAGGAGGCAAAGGGTGTCCCAGACATGGTACCGAAGAGTGCAGGCTATAGTAACTGTAGCAAGGCTTCGCAGCCCAAGGTTCCAAATGTAGCAAGGCTTCGCAGCCCAAGGTTCCAAATGTAGCAAGGCATCATAGCAAAAGGTTCCAAATGTAGCAAGGCATCGTAGCCCAAGGTTCAAATGTAGCAAGGCATCGTAGCCCAAGGTTCCAAATGTAGCAAGGCATCGTAGCCCAAGGTTCCAATTGTAGCCCAAGGTTCCAAATGTAGCAAGGCATTGTAGCCCAAGGTTCCAAATGTAGCAAGGCATTGTAGCCCAAGGTTCCAAATGTAGCAAGGCATTGTAGCCCAAGGTTCCAAATGTAGCAAGGCTTCAGCCCAAGGTTCCAAATGTAGCAAGGCATTGTAGCCCAAGGTTCCAAATGTAGCAAGGCTTCGCAGCCCAAGGTTCCAAATGTAGCAAGGCATTGTAGCCCAAGGTTCCAAATGTAGCAAGGCTTCACAGCCCAAGGTTCCAAATGTAGCAAGGCATTGTTGCCCAAGGTTCCAAATGTAGCAAGGCATTGTAGCCCAAGGTTCCAAATGTAGCAAGGCATTGTAGCCCAAGGTTCCAAATGTAGCACGGCATTGTAGCCCAAGGTTCCAAATGTAGCAAGGCATTGTAGCCCAAGGTTCCAAATGTAGCAGGGCTTCACAGCCCAAGGTTCCAAATGTAGCAAGGCATTGTAGCCCAAGGTTCCAAATGTAGCAAGACATTGTAGCCCGAGGTTCCAAATGTAGCAAGGCATTGTAGCCCAAGGTTCCAAGTGTAGCAAGGCTTTGCAGCCCAAGGTTCCAAATGTAGCAAGGCATTGTAGCCCAAGGTTCCAAATGTAGCAAGGCATTGTAGCCCAAGGTTCCAAATGTAGCAAGGCATTGTAGCCCAAGGTTTCAAATGTAGCAAGGCTTCACAGCCCAAGGTTCCAAATGTAGCAAGGCTTCGCAGCCCAAGGTTCCAAATGTAGCAAGGCATTGTAGCCCAAGGTTCCAAATGTAGCAAGGCATTGTAGCCCAAGGTTTCAAATGTAACAAGGCTTCACAGCCCAAGGTTCCAAATGTAGCAAGGCTTCACAGCCCAAGGTTCCAAATGTAGCAAGGCATTGTAGCCCAAGGTTCCAAATGTAGCAAGGCTTCACAGCCCAAGGTTCCAAATGTAGCAGGGCATTGTAGCCCAAGGTTCCAAATGTAGCAAGGCTTTGCAGCCCAAGGTTCCAAATGTAGCAAGGCATCGCAGCCCAAGGTTCCAAATGTAGCAAGGCATTGTAGCCCAAGGTTCCAAATGTAGCAAGGCATCGTAGTCCAAGGTTCAAATGTAGCAAGGCATCGTAGCCCAAGGTTCCAAATGTAGCAAGGCATCGCAGCCCAAGGTTCCAAATGTAGCAAGGCATCGCAGCCCAAGGTTCCAAATGTAGCAAGGCATCGCAGCCCAAGGTTCCAAATGTAGCAAGGCTTCGCAGCCCAAGATTCCAAATGTAGCAAGGCATTGTAGCCCAAGGTTCCAAACCCACAAAATGAGTGCATTCCAAGGGACTAAAGTCTTGTGAAAATCCCTGTTTTCTGTAGTAAGTTTGAAAAGCTCCAGAGAACAGCATTAAGGAAGATCCAATACAGAAAAACACATAGAAGTCACTTGCTGTGAAACAACATATCCCTACAGAATAGGGAGCTGTCTACCAGCTATGACAGGTTGTAAAGGACTCCGTGAGTCTGGGAAGGGGTGTGATCTTAAGGCTTCTATCAGACTGTTTCAACCTGTCTCAGCTAGTGGGGGGACAATCTATACCAACTCGTTGCCTATTGGAACTGACATACAAGATGGAGTTTATGTGCTTGCTAAGCTCTTCCTGTGTTGCCACAATGCAGCCCTGTTCTCCTATAGAACTCTGCTGTTGAGGGGGGCATAAAGTACATCATACAGTTCTAAAATGGCACTTACTGCAAGTGTGCAAGTCAGAAACACCCAGTGAGTTTGCTAAAAGGCCAGTAAAGATGGAACAAAACCAGAATTAGAACCAGCATTTCAAAAAAGCTTCAATGTGCGGGGATGACATAAATGTTTACACAGCTCTTCTTTGAAAGACAGTCAAATCTTTACTGTGATTACAAACAGTCTGTTAAATTGTAACACTGGTTTGGTTGTGTCCCTGTATCCCTACTTAGTATTGACAGAACTCGAATAAATTGTTACCTCCTTCTTCACTTCTTTAGCCTTCACACTTCCTTTGCTCTTCCTGTTTGCACTTATGGGGCTTGCCAGGCTGACACGACTCTCAGATGGGGTAGCTGCCCTTTGTGGAGGAGACAGGCAGGTGGGGGTCTCCTTTCCCTTCTTTTTCTGAAAGACAAAATAAGGATTTTGTAAGTCAGCCAGTTGACACAGTTAATACCCCTCCCATCCCCACTTTCAATTTACAAAGCTACTGCCTATTGAAGTCTAAAGAGAATCTACTGATACCCAGTGATAGGGTGCAACATGACACTGGTTTTAAGTGTGGCAGCAGTTACTTGCCTGCTGACTAAGTCTGAGTGGCATGGGCCCCCCCGGCCTGAGAGTACCAACACCATCTGAGAGGCCTAAGTGTCTTTCCCTGCCATCTATGCTGTTTGTTCATTCTCCCCCTTACCTGACAGCACCATGCCATGACCCGCTGATGGCCTCACAGATCACAGACTTTCCTGGTGGTAGGAGGGTGAAGCCTCTGTAGCCCACCACAGCTGTTGCTGTGCCCATGGAATGCAAAACCACCCTCCCTCAGCCAGAGAAGATCCATCCCTGGAAGCACTCTCTGACCATAGCCACCCATTCGCTAGCAACCAAGGCACACTCCTGAACCTGGATCCCCAACATCAGAGTGCAGTGTGCTGTCACTGGACCATTGGTCTGCACATTTTATTTATTTACTTATTTTTATGTTGTTCGATTTAAATTTTGCTAATACCAATTGCATTTCTTTTTGCTGGCAGTAAAAGGCCTTCCTTATCCTTGAACTTTGCTTTAGCGCAAAGCCATCTCAAATGCTCTAACATGGCAACTGCTGCAGCCCCCCAATACAGTCAATATTATCTAGTCAATACATGAAAACTCCTCCCCCCAAATTGATGTAAACGTCCTAAAGTCTACAGTATATATAACTAATTTTCTTTTAACATCCACTAGTTTTGCCTGAAAAAAATAAATCCTCTACCATGTGTTAGTACCTCCGACTGAAGCCACTCTTAAAGTTGTAAGACTGATCTCACGTGCTTTGTAGGGTATGTGAACCATGAACTGAAGGTAAGTGGTTCTGATACCCTAAGAATGTAAGTGGCATCACTGTTGCAACCTTAAAGAGTGGTCTCAGATGTGGTATTAAAATATTATTAATCAAGATCAATCAATAGGTCGGCCTGGTGGTGCTGAGGGTTGAGGCGCTGGACGCCACACCTCGTGCCACACCGGCGACCAGGGCAGCCGGGGGTCAGCGGGGAAGGAGAGGATGGAGCATCCAGGGGATAGCTCTCCTTTCCCTAGGGTGGGATCCAGGGGAGCTCGGTGTCCTAGCACCCCCGATGGAGATCGGGGGGCACTACAGGTATGCCAGCTGACTCAAGGATTGGAGTGCAGCAGACGCCAGCAGGGCAGTCATGTGCAGGCATCATTGCACGCCACACTCCTGGGGAGGAAACCAAGGACAAAATCCCCATCCTCGGGGATAGGCGACGGCACCACATCCCACTGAGCCACACTCCAATGCCAGGCTTCACTCCTCACCGGGGCCGACCGCTCAGCCAGCACATTAAATTCCCAGATAGAGCACCCCGGAAGGATAGGGTGGCCCCACCTCAGGGGATGCAGAGCCACGGGGTCTGTTGAGCTGATAGGTGGGTGAAGGAGAGAGAAACTTCAGGCAGGAGGTAGAGCTCGCGGGTAGCGGGGATGCCTGAGAGGGTGTTTCCTGATGGAATGGAGTATAAACAAAATTGACAAAAAAAAAAGGTCAATCAATAATAAATTTACATTTTAAAAAACCTTCCCTGAACATGCCTGTTTCCAGGGCAGTTGCACGGGAGAACTCTTTACAGAATAAGAGAGTGTCTCACACACAGGGAAAAGGAGCACTATCTCAATCTATCAAAGGGCGAAAAGGTAGTTCAGCCTTAATAGCCTGCTGTCACTGGACCATTGGTCTGCAAATTTTATTTATTTACCTTTGTGTCCCCAGTGCTCCTCCTCTACAGCCTCCGCCTCACAGGTGGCTGCCCTTATTGATGCCCAAGCCTCTCTCTGGCTGGCCCATCCCCTGTGGTGTATTTATCTATCTGCCTCAACTCACTCTGCAATTGCACTTATTTTCCAGGAACCTCCTAATTAGTCTTGCACTTATGCCTCTTTAATGTTACTGTACCTTGTCTGTTGTAGTACCTGCCTGCCTACTGTATCATTCACCATGACTGTTCTCCCTTGTCGTTACCCTGAAGATTTTTTTTTTCATTACTGTATGTATTGTAGTTATGCTGATTTTACCTCTGTACTTGCCCTTTCCCAGGACACTTGGAAACGAGCCTCACTCATGGTGCTTTTCCCGGTTACCAATTTTTAAATAAATAAATAAAATACAGGTAATCGTTGTGGTGGAGATTGTTGAACTGACTCTGCCATACCATGCAAGATAGACTTATCAGTGGAATTCTCCCTACCCCTACACCCACTAGAGACAGAGCAAGAATCACCAGTCACCTTCTAGTTACAACTCAAAGGAAGTTTTCAAATCCAGTCATCATTGGTGGAGAATCCACTCTATAGCCAACAGTTCCCTTCACAACTATTGGGTATGATTCCCAAGAGGAGAAGCTGTGAGCCATTCCCACCAACAATGTCAGAAACCTTACAAACCTTGTTTGTGTCTTTATTCTCCTTTGCTTTGGTAACATCCTTTTTCGGACTCAGTGGGGTGGTCTTCATGCATCGAGATGGTTTTGCAGACGATGTGGTGCCCACAGAGGTAGTAGGTGATAGTGCAGATGAGGCGCCAGCTATGAAGGAAAACTTCACCTCCGTCCAAAGTCCACAAATCATCATCACTTGCCTCTGGCCCAAATTCAAAGCCAAATTCCTTTGGGGACTTGAGTTTCTTCAACTTTTTTCCTTTCTCTGCCATTTTAACCTTTTCAGTACTCGGGGGTTCAGCTGGTGTGGGAACAGCAGTCGTTGCCTCTTGAAGCGTCTTCTTGGCACGTAGTAATCCAGTAGTTGATTTCTTCTTGATTTTAACGTCACTCTCTGAGTCTGTGTACTCAAATTCAGTTCCTAGATTTCCCAAAAAATTAAAAACAGCCATTGGGATCCATTTCAAGCAACACATTTTAGTAAATGTTAGGAGAAATATGCCCCATGAAAGCAAATTATGTGTGAATACTGTTTCATTTTCTTTCTGTCATAGTTTTTACTTTGGAAAAAAAAAAGATAGTTTTTTGCAAGTAATTTGCAAGTAATGTGCTTTGCTAGGGTTAATTAGAAGCACGTTCTAATTGTACCCCTAAGGAGCAAAATCTCAGTATGTAAAGGGATATGGGTCAATCCCCCGGTCATTTTGAAATTGACTATCCTGTCTTCTAGACCCCAGCTGGTATCCCAGCTAATTACCAGGAAAATGTAAGAGCTAGTGCATTTTGAAACTGGCAAAGACAGCAGGTGGGCTCAGAAAAATGGAGGAAAAAAAATTCACTGCAATTACCTGGAAAAGTAGAAGCCAAGTATCAGAGCGTATTGTCACCTTGGAGAAGAATGACCTGTATTTTGTTTCTTTCAGATCTTCCAACTTTCATACTGCAGCCTAGCAAGTTCATGGTAACAATGCACATCTTAACCAGGTGCCTGGAAATCCCCCATAAAAGTACAGTAGTCTTTATTGTCCCAAGCGTGGCGATTTCTGATTGGATACCCAGTTGCAGAGTGCGTTTGTTTCTTGTTTTTGTGTCTTTAATTCCACCTCTAGCATACCATGTCCCTGTTGCCAGTACTCTGTAGGGATCTATGTTGGTAGGAACAGGTCAGTGATGATTCAGAGTCACATTCTGGGTAGAGCCATCTAATCTTGATTAAACATTTGCTACAAGACTACCCCTAAATCCTCTTAATTTTCTTAGTTTTACCTCGGTATAGCCAATTTGAGGTTTTCTTGTGTCCAGACTCTAAGGGCCAGATATTCAAAAGGGTTATGCCATGCACAATAGGGTTGCGCCTGCGCAAGTCCGAAATTGCTCCATTCTGCGATATTCAGCAGGAGGCAGTTGTGCCACTGAAAACATGCTGAGCAACAGCGCAATGATAATGAATGCATGCTGAACTGGAGGGAGAGGAACCATGCATAAACTGCACAGCCCGATATTCAGCCGGGCTGTGCAGAGTTGTGCAGGTGCAACCCCCAACCTGCGCCTGCACAACTTTGAGCCAAAATAAAAAGGATCACCGTCGAGGCCACCCACAGGTGAGCTGCCACATTGCAGGGCACACAGCAGCTGCCACCTGTGGCTGGCCCTCAACCCTCCCTGTGCCCCCTGCAGCCCGATCGTGGGCAAAGTGTAAACATCCCCCACCCCACTGGCCCGATGGCGGGCAACAGCAGAAAAGTCCCCCTCCAGCGACTGGCTGATCGCGGGCATGCAAAATCTCCCCCACCAGCCTGATTGCAGGCAGCAAGTATCCCCTCCCTGAATGGATCCCTGGTGGTCCAGTGGACCGATAAGCCCGATCGCGGGCTGGAGATATTAAAACACCCCGAACATATCCCTGGTGGTCAGTGGACCGATATACAGATGCGGGCTGGAAATGTCAACCCCCCCACACAGAACACATCCCTGGTGATCTAGTGTCCCCACCCACCCACCCATTCACAAATCTGGACTGCTTATGCGGTATGGGCTGCAAGCCCATTGGCTCTTGCTCTGCACCAATGGGCGTGCAGCCTACCCGGCACATCGTGGGTGGCGGCGGCAGGCGGTGGGATGCTGCTGCCCACCGGCTGCGGGGAGGGAGTGGGTGGTGGGCTTCGTGGGTGGGTGGGTGGGGGACACTAGATCACCAGGGATGTGTTCTTGTGGGGTTAGACATTTCCAGCCCACAATCGGGCTTATCGGTCCACTGGACCACCAGGGATATGTTCGGGGTGTTTTAAATATCTCCAGCCCGCGATGACTATCGGTCCACTGGACCACCAGGGATATGTTCGGGGTGTGTTTTAAATATCTCCAGCCTCACGATCAGGCTTATCGGTCCACTGGACCACCAGGGATCCGCTCGGGGACACTTTGCTGCCCGCGATCTGGCTGGTGGGGGATTTCAGCTATGCCTACGATCAGGCCAGTCGGGAGAGGGGACCTTTCTGCTGTTGCCAGCGATCGGGCCAGTGGAGGGTGGTGGGGGGGATTTTTTACTCTTTTGCCCATGATCGGGCTGCAGGGGGCATCGGTCCCTGACAGCTGCTGCTTGGCAGGGCGCCAGGCGCAAGTCCTCGGGGATCGGCACACCTGCATGCCAATGGCATGAAAATGGGGCCATAATCAGATGCAAATGGCCCCCCCTGCACCTTGCATGAATTATGGCCCCATTTGCATGTCACCTTTTGAATATCGGAAATTTGTGCATGGCGCAATGGTACTTGCACCACCGCAAGTTGAATGCACCACTCTGACCACTTGCGGTGGCGCAAGTTCCACTGCGCCATGCACAGTGGCTGTGGCCGGGGGGGTGATATTCAAAAGAGTTGCTCAAGGGCGCAACTCCTTTGAATATCGCTCTGGCCACACCCCTATGCAACTATTTTGTGCAGCGCAAGGGCTTGCGCCACAAAATAGCGCAGTTTGAATATCCGGCCCTAAATATATATCTCTCATGGAGAACAGCAGCATGTTTTCTGCTTAGTTGTCAGAATGTCTAGCGAAGGGGTCAAATCTTGTTTTTAAAAATCAGGGGTTTGAGGTTATATATATATATATATATATATATATATATATTTTTTTTTTTTTAAATGATTTCACCTAGAGAATTACATGGGAGGATTACCTCTCATTTCCAAGATAGTTCTGATGGCAAGCAGCAGCAAAATATGTAGGCCAATAAAATAATTTAAAAAAAAAAGGGTCACCCACTAACACGCTGCCATGCTGGCGACCCTGGTTTAGGAATGGACTTGTGTCACTGAGACTGGGTTGGCTATGGCTGAGGTAGTACTAGCCTCAGCATTCTAGACTGGGGTGGGTAGCACCATGGCCGGAGCAACCCCTGTGTCAGATAGCTTGCCTCTCCTACATGGGCAGGGTGTGTGTTTGGGTGTTTGTGGGTGTGTGTGTGGAGGGGTGGGGGTGGGTGTGTGTATGTGTGCGTGCAGTACTGTACTGTGGCTACAAGATGCCAACAGGGAGGGGGCTGGATTTGTTACAGGAAGAAAACTGCCAGGGTGGGGGATGGCTGGGTACCAGAACGAAGGTGCCAGTACTCTGAATCGCCCCTCCCCCACTGGATCCCCAGTTTCAGGGTGAAGGGAAGAGGAGAGCCATGCTGGGGGGCAGGACATCTGCCTGATGTGGGGTGCCCCAGGCCACTGGAGGATAAACTCATGATAGAAAAAAAATACTTTAAAGCGACCATGCAACAGATTA
The DNA here is from genome assembly GCA_016271365.2 of Neoceratodus forsteri. Taxonomy (NCBI): domain Eukaryota; kingdom Metazoa; phylum Chordata; order Ceratodontiformes; family Ceratodontidae; genus Neoceratodus; species Neoceratodus forsteri. The sequence continues at coordinate 409,035,923 of JADMNL010000025.1, forward strand.
GTTTTTCTATTTACAGGAACACTTTGTCTTTAAACTGTCGCCAAGGACACCTCCCATGGCAACGCATCACACTGCCACACAGGCTGACTCAGGTTTGTATTGGTGTCAGCAACCCAGTGGTGTCCATCTCTAAATCTACCCTATATTAAATCAAGACTGCTGCCATTTCATCAAGCTTAAATTAATTTTGGGAACTGGATTAGCAATCTTTGCTAATCAACAACATTTTGATCAGCAACCACCCAGGTTCGAGGAGCAATGTCGATAAATGGCTATACTTATTTGTAGCATTCAGTCCACTGCAATTGCTGGGGAAGGGTTTCAGATTGTAAGAAAAATTACTGCAATTCTATACTTTTTACCACAGTTGCAGAAAAAAATTACTGTAACTCAGGACTTTGTACTGCAATGCGGCATGTCAGTTGAATACCAACTTCCGATAATTAAGGCTGCATTTACTTAGCAAAAAGTGTTTTTTTGAGTAGCACATTGTCATGAAAATCTGCTTACTGCATGCCTTTTTCATGGGACCTTTCATAGAAGTAGCCAGCAGATAAGGACCTTGTGGCCCACCTAGTCTGGCCGTGTGAACCCCCCAATGTGCCCTCTACTGGTGGGTCACCAACCCTGCCCCTCCCCACCTGATTTTACCCATGTGCTTGTCCTGTGCATGCCTGAACTGCATGACTGTAGTCGCCCTCACCACTTCTTCCGGCAAACTATTCCAGTAATTCACCACCCTCGTAGTGAAGTAGAATGTCCTCACATTACCCCCACCCTGCCACTCAACAATTTCATGCAGTGCCTCCTGGTGTTAGTAGCTCCACTCAATTGAAACAGCCTATCCCCCCGAGCTGTGTTGATCTCCCTTAAGTATTTAAATGTCTCAATCATAGCTTTCCTCCTTCCCTTGACCTAGGAAGTGGTGTGACAGTGGAGGACGAGGCATATGAATGTCTTGGGACTGCTGACACCTACATGCTAGCCCAACACCTTGTTTCAAAGAGCTTTTCAAGGTCTTTCAGATGTCAGACGACCCTGCACATCTCCTTTAAGGGGTCAGATGATTAAAAAGAGACACAGAGATGGAACTATGAGGAGAAGAACTGAATGTAGGAGGCTGACAAAAAGAGAAAGCAAGAACAGAAAAAGAAGAAAAGAAAGAGATGAGAAGGAGAAAAAGGAAAAAAACTCAAGAGCCAGCTTTCTAGTCACTAGTTTGTCAGTTATTAGCTGAATAACCAACCAGTAGCCTGTTGGTCACTTTAGCCAGTCAACAGCCAGGCATTAGCAAACACAATCTGCTAGTGCTTACATTTTCAGTATTTGACTTTTAGATATGATCGAATAGTAAATTCTTCCTACCAGTGATCCTTATCTAAAGTCGATCTGATCTGGGGCAAATGTCCTGGATAGTTTTTACCGTATCTGGAATAAATTATCCATATCTAGGGCCTTTATCCCTGATAAGATGCTATGACACCATGGATAATTGCAATTTTAGACACTGATATTTTGGGCCAAAAAGGATAATGAGGTTATGTCCTGTCATTATGCTGGACTATCTGGCAATTACCCTGGGTACTTCTCCCAGATAGGCCAGATAAATTAGAAATTAGAAAAACAGGTTTCCCTGATGAGAAATCCATGAAATCCATGTTACTCGTTCCAACCCAAAATGGTGAAATCAAGGTGTATCCATAAGTGCTGACAGAGTATCCAGTCGTCTGCAGCAACTGTAAAAATCAACTGAAGCATGCCAGCCATTGGTTGCCTACTTTTACTTGCACTGCCCTTCATTTTTTAAATGTGAAATAACAATAGGAGGCAAGAGGGTGGCAGTCAAAACTAAATCGGGGCATGCATTTGTCAGAATCAGACCCTCTCCTGATTTTCCCAGCTCTTCCTTCTTCTAACTTGCTTTATGTGTTTCTCCAAACACTTTCATGAGTAGCTTTCCTTCATGACTTGAAGGGTCAGAGGATGATCTGGATCCGGAACTAGGGATGGGAGAACCACAAAATGTTCTGCAGCTCTGAAAGGTTCTGATAAGCCATGAAAACTGATAACTATCCAAACCTTATCAGGACTTTCAGAACCATTTTAGTTTTTTTTAGTCGATTTTAAAATTACAAAAAATGATTTAATTTCCACAATAGCGAGCTTTTACCAGTGAAGGGAAGTATGCAAACCACGTTCAAATCAACTGGGTAGACAATATTTTGGAACAAATTGCAGAACTGTAAATTTGACTTTGATTTCATAATAGTGCAGTACAAAATCCTGTTAACTATATGACCACCATGTTTCCAAAGAGTCAATTGAAAACTTACATAGCTAATGTACGTAGAGATTGATGGCAGAAATTGGTCCATCCAGTCTTCCCACACCCTACCAAAATATTCTGCCTTATCCTAGCGGCAATCATCCCCTTTGTTACTCACCCCCCCTTCTAACTAAACCCACCCATCTATCCCATTCCTGCTTGTAGCTGCTGTTTGATTTGGACTGTACCACTTCCTTGGGTAGCTTATTCTACTTTTCCACCACACTTTCCATGAAGAAGTACTTATGGGTGTCCTTTCTGAATCTCTCCCTGTCAGCTTTATTGAATTCCCTCTCAGCCCTGTGTTTGAACTTAAGGAGAAGAGTTACTGATGCAAAGTCTATTTATCCCATGCAGGTACCTATGTCTCATCTGTGACTCAACCGTTAAAAAGTTAAAAATGCAAATTTAACTGTTGATCCTTATCTTGACAATTAAAGATTACAGTCACTTGATTTCACATTAGCAGTTCTAGAATCACTAAACCTATGTATCCACCAACTTTCAAAATAAGTGGTTAAAAACTGTTGCTGAAAATATGTAAACTTGACATGTGACATTTCCATTCCAAGGATCAGGGACACTTGGCTTTCCCATGTGTGAGGTGACATTACTAAAGTACCACATCTACTAAGTTGTCATTTTGGCCTCTCTTCCTGTTGACCTCAGTAATCTCTTGACTTGGTTTGCAGCAAACTTTTTAGCGCTCAGCTAAACTAAAATGGTCTATATGCGTGACACCAGGAAATGCTTGATGAGCTGTCCAGACCAATGCATCACATCCAGAGATGGGAGCATCCTAAATGCTGTATTGCAGTATTGGTATCTAGGGTTTGTTTTTTGAAAAGTCCTTTGACTTCTCCTCTCATATCCAGTCTTTAACCACTAAATCTTACAAATAGCTTGGAACTCTCCACAGAGTAATTGACGTTTTCTCCCAGGGTATGAGAAAATGCCTAGTTGAACATATGATCTTATCCATAAGTGACTATGGTGATATAATCTATGCCCAGGGTATTAGATAAGCCAAAAATATTGATTAGTTTTGCATGTAAAAGTGCTAATCAGCCATGAAAAAGCATAGCACAGATTGATCAGAAAAATAAAGTGTTTTTTTATTCTGGTATTTTAAATTGCAGACAGGAATAAAAAAACATAAAGAAATGTTTAGCAGTCTAGTGCTGTGCAGTTCAGAAACTTGTTAGCAAAGACCTCCGATATGTATGGCATTTTCCTATCCTATATCAGCTATTTAATTCCCTGCATGTCACTGCTCCAAAATGTTACCCATGAAAACTGGATACCTTGTTCAACTCCCTCTGCCTCCCTTATTCTCCACTGCCCTCAATATAAACACCATTGCCCTCTGTCTGACTTGCTTCAATGGCCATTGGTTAACCTCAGGCACTCACAGCATCTTGGACAACAGTGGGTTAAATACTGGATCTTTAACATTCCCAGCTATGTAAACAAATCTGCTTACCCCTTCTCCTCACTATAGGTAGAACCCACATTCCCATACCAGAACCCAGTTTCTCATTCCCAGGCGTAAAAGGTAACTGAGTTAGTTTGCCTTCTACTACAGACTCCCCACAGTTATGAAACAACTTGACCTTGGGTGTTTGCCAACCTACCAGGGTTTTATTCTGGAAAACAGTCCCTTAATCTTCTGCTTGCATCGCACTGTGACTGCTCCTGACTCCTGACATGTGAATGTCCTGAATGGATATTGTTGGACATTTTTGCATACACCAAGATGCTGTGAGTGCCTGAGGTTAACCAATGGCCATTGAAGCAAGTCAGACAGAGGGCAATGGTGTTTATATTGAGGGCAGTGGAGAATAAGGAGGCAGAGGGAGTTGAACAAGGTATCCAGTTTTCATGGGTAACATTTTGGAGCAGTGACATGCAGGGAATTAAATAGCTGATATAGGATAGGAAAATGCCACAAGGTCTAGCGGCGGTCCTTGACCTGTCATCCTTCGTTTCGGTGAGTGATAGACCAGAAGCATTGGTGTTGGCCTATAATAAGGCCGTCATGACTGCTCTGGATTCTATTGCTCCTGTTTGTGAGCACCCCCTATCCCTTCGACCCGGAGCCCCATGGTTTGATGGGACCTTGAGGGAGATGCGGAGACAGGGGCGAAGGTTAGAGCATTGCTGGCGAGGTCCGCCTTGATGCCACTCACTCTAGATTAATGGAACATTATGTTAGCTATCAATCTGCAATCACCCATAATAAGGCAGAATTCCTGTCCAGGGAGATTGCAGTTGCTCAGAATCGACCGGCTCAGCTGTTCCGAACTGTAGACAGACTGTGCAACCCAGCCTGCCTGCAAGTTCGGAAAGCTTTTTCGCAAGTAGAGTGCGATGAGCTCACTCTATACTTTGCAACTAAAGTGGCCGACATCAGGGCGAACCTGGGTCCGGTAACCTCTAAGGGTGATGCTTTTGGACAGCAGGAGATCACAGTGCCTCACCTCTCCTGGAGTTCCTTTCGGTGACCTGAGTTCGTGGACGTTATGAGGATCATCCATTCTATGCGCCCCACAAGTTGTGGTTTGGATCCTGGACCGACCCCCCTCATTTTGGGTTGTATTGATATCATCAGTCCAGTCCTGGCGCAAATAGTCTGGTGCTCCTTGGAGTTAGGTGAGTTTCCCTGCTCCTTGAAAGAGGCAGTGGTGACTCCTCTTTTGAAGAAAGCTTCCTTGGACCCAGACTGTTTTTCAAACTACCGGCCTATCTTTAACCTCCCCTTTATTGGGAAGGTTATTGAGAAGGTCGTAGCAGCCCAACTGGATGACCATTTAACCATCCATAATGTCTATGAATCCTTCCAGTCTGGCTTCCGGAAGAGACACAGCACCGAGACTGCGCTGGTTCGGGTGTTAAATGATCTTCTGATGGCGAGGGATCAGAAGAGACACTCCATCTTGGTTCTTCTTGATCTCTCTCTGCAGCCTTTGACACTGTGGACCACATGGTGTTATTAGCTCGCCTGGGGCAAGTCTATAGAATGTCTGGAACCGTTTTTGCAATGGTTCAGGTCATTCCTCACTGGGAGATCACAAAGAGTTGTGTCTGGGATTTTTTCCTCTGACCCAATTCCTTTGTTGTGTGGAGTGCCCCAGGGATCTGTGCTGTCACCCATGTTGTTTGCAGTGTACATGCTGCCCCTCGGAGGTATCATTAGACGATATGGGCTGAGGTTTCACTGCTATGCAGACGATACCCAGCTCTATCTGTCTTTTGCACCCAACCAGGTTGGAGCTCTCTCGGTGTTTAACAACTGTCTGGGGGAGATCCAAGTCTGGATGGATTCTAGTTGGCTAAAGTTGAACTCGGAGAAAACAGAGGTGCTGGTAGTGGACCCAGGTGGTCGGACGGTGAGGCCGGGTATTGGTGCATCATCTGGAATTTTTCTTGGTGGAGTATCTCTCCCGTCCTCAGGATGGGTGCATAACCTTGGGTTCATTCTTGATGACAGGCTGACTCTTAATTCTCAGGTGTCAGCCGTTGTGAAGACTTCCTTTTATCATCTCAGGAATATTGCCAGGGTTAGGCACCTTGTCCCATCCGACTCCCTGCCTACTTTGGTCCACGCTTTTGTATCTTCATGCTTGGACTATTGCAACGCCCTTTACTTTGGGCTGTCTGGGGTAGAAATCCGTCGCCTACAGCTGGTGCAGAATGCTGCAGCGCTGGTATTGACTGGGACAAGTAGGTCCTGTCATATTACTCCCGTGCTGCGTCGAACTGCACTGGCTTCCTATGCGGTGGCGGATTACCTTCAAAGTCATTTTACTGACTTTCAAAGCCCTTCACGATCAGGGTCCTGCCTATCTGAAAGACCTCCTGGTTCCTTACTGCCCTGATCGATCACTCCGCTCGGCCGACATGGGGTTGTTAGAGATTCCAAGAGTGAGTTTAAAATCTTCTGGCAGCAGAGCGTTCTCGCATGCTGCATCCACTCTTTGGAATTCTCTACCTTGCCGGTTACGGCAGTGCACCTCTGTGGAGATATTTAAGAGAGACCTGAAAACGTATTTGTGGGATATGGCCTTTTTAGGTAATTAAGTTATTTATTAATGTCTGGTTTTTATTATAAATATGCTATTTTGTGGATATGTTGACCTTTTATGGCTATTTTATGTTTTTATTTAGAGTTTTGAATTGTTTTAAATTGTTCAGCACCTTGATACACTGAAAGGTGCTATAAAAATAAAATTATTATTACCTCCTCCAGTTGATTTTTGTACCTATTATTGTAAATATTGTGCAATACTATACAGTACTTGTGTACGGTTATATTATTATATTTCACCAACTTGACTACTGCATATTGTTTCTGTCATTTGTAATCCTCCCTCCCTCCCTCCCCAGGTCGCATCTGTAAATGAGATTCCTGTTGTATCTCTGTATGTTTGCCAGGTGAAACAATGTCAACAAATACATATAATAAATAAGTGTGTAAGAAACTGGCTGTGCGCATTCATTTTTTCTTTCGTAATCCTGTTTTGCCTGAGTCATGGGGCATTTCTAAGCTGGTTGGGGTGGGTGCATGCTGCTGGTACGTCTAAGTATCCTTGCCCTGATGTGGGCACTGTGTTTTAAATGAAAACTGATGTAAACCAACGGGGGGGGGGGCGCGCACAGTAAGTATATGTTCTTGAGGGGAAAAACATTCTAAGTCTCCCCTGTTTCTGCTTCCATTTGCATCACCATATGCATCAAAAGAATTTCCCAACTCAATCCCAAGTCAGCAAATGTCACCTTCATAAGAGGTTCAAACGTACGCTTCATGGTGGAAGGAAAACTTAAAAAGTACCACCTCGCAGCGGTGGGATTTCCGCTTGCGATGCTGGCGACCCGGGTTCGGAAACGGATCCGAGTCGTCGGAGAGCCGGCCGGGGGGAGTAGGATTGAGTGTCCGATGGGCAGCTCTCCTACTCCGGGGGGAGGGTGCGGGCAGCATTCGGTGCGTTGGGGACCCCTGGTGGAGACCGGGAGTGCCACGCAGCCGACGCTTGACATGGGGGGGAGAGGAGGCGGGGCGGACGCTGGCGTCATTGTACGTCCCCGCCTCCTCTGGGAAAAAAACCAGGAAAAAGGGAGGAGCAGCCTGCACGCCCATAAATTCCTTCGCCCCATGACGATGTGCCCCCAGGCCAAGCCCCGACCTAATCCCAGTGCCTGCGGCATAAGGGCCGGTGCTGTAGGCCCCACCGTGGGGGGCAAGCCACGGGGTATCGGTGGGCTGTGGCCGATTTGAGGGGCAGAAGCCGGCGGCCCGTGACCGGGCTGAAGACTAGGCGGTTCGGGAGTAAAAAGGAAAAAAAAAAAGTACCACCTGTGATCCACTTAGTCAGTTCTCCAAAGCCTTACTCATACCCCCCATAAACCACTTCAGAGCATGGCCTGGCACCCCTGAAGCAGCTGTTGCTACAGTTTGTCTACATTTTAAGAAACAATTGCTATTCAGCCAGGAGTTTCCTTTTATCGGGCATTTAAAGTCCAAGTGTGCACCATTTCTGACCATCAGCGCTTGCTCACTCAGTTGCCTGTGTGCTATTGCTGTGACAAGTTGTCATGTTACGTTTCTGACATTATAAGATTTTTTTTTTTTTTTTTTTTTTTAAAGTGTTTTCCCAGCACAGAACAGTGAAATGCAGCATATTTTTCAGTGGAGGTGAGGGGCTGTTGCTACCAGAATCTACAGCAGGGTGGACTGAAGTCCAAGAAAGTTAAGTGAAGTTCTCAGGGTCATGCAATATGAAAATGCGCTTGGTGAAATTTGAACGTGGTTCAGAGTTTTCTACATTCCAACCAATGGCTGCACTTCTTCCAAGAATCTGTTAATCAGTTGCTGTGATCGGTACAGATGTGCTTATAACTTCGGTTACAGAGCCACCAATTGCCTCTTACCACAGACCACCCAACCTGCAGACTATCCTGGTACGAAACAGCCTACATACTCCTAACAATTCCTCCCTACCAGGTACCAAAGCTTGCAACAGAACTCACTGTTATGCTCGCCAAATGTGATATACTGTATTCTTTGCAGGAGGTGTGTGGCTTTCTACATTGGAGAAACTGGCAGACACCTGACTGACTGGTTTAGGGAACTTTACAGGGCAGTCAGGAACTGAGACACTGATAAACTGATTGTATCCTATTTTACCTCCAGGGGCTATAATGTCAATGATCTTTCTGTCTGTGTCCTTCAATGGGTCTTCTGGGATGCTGACCAAAGAAAAAACATAGAAACCAAGCTGATCATCTATCTAGGCTCCCAGCAGCCCTCTAGTTTAAATGACAGACTTATTTTCTACTAACATCTTTCAGCAACCTTACGATTTACCACTGTAGTCTGTCCTTTTTACCCCATCCCATCATATCTTTGCTTGCATGTGTGCATGTCACATTTGCTTGTGTGAGAATGCCTGCACACATTTCCATCCAGTGTGTGTATGCTTACATGGGCATTCCATCTATGTGTGCACATCTATTTTAATTTTCCACAGCTGTCTCTGTCTCCTTCCCCCACATTTGTCACCTTTCAGTCTTCTTAATAATAGGCCTTGTTTATTGGTCTCCACTTGAGGACTCCCCAACTCATTCACTATGCCTTTTCATATCCTTCATCACCTTTTTGTTTTCCAGCTTCCATTCTTACCTTGCCTATTATAATTTTTTCTCCTAGATCCTCCTCTTATTTTCTTTCATCACATAATTATCCATTATTTCCCCTTATTCCTCCACTAACTTTGCTTTTTTCTCTTTTAGATAATTCCTGATGAGGGCCTATGGTTGAAATGTTCATTCTTGCTCTGTTTACAGAGTGCATTTATTATTACCATCTTGTTTTGTTTTCAGACCACATGCGGACGCAGCACCTTGTTTTTTTGTTACTCAGTTCTGCTAAACAAGAGGTCATGTTGTAATGCATGGGTGCTGCCTGTGGGGAAAGGGGCTGAGGGGTTAACGCCAACACCCTTAACGTTCCCCAAGTTTCCTCTGTAAACTAGTAATGAGTGCCTGCAGAACTCCTGCCCTATGGCCTACAGTTAAGTCACCCAGCCAAAATAAAAGCTAGCACCCCTTGGGTAATAGCAGTAAGTTTGGTCAACCTGACAGCCAGCAGTTAACAATATCCATCAAGAGAAAATTCTGTACTCCATTATTCTTGTTGCAGTATAGATGTGCTATGACTGGTACCTTCTGGTGGCATATATGCCAAACAAATAGGGTGAACAAGAAAAATAGGTTACTCACCTGTAACTGTAGTTCTTGGAGTGGTATGCAGTTCACATCCACACTCTGGCAGTTCTACTGGAACGGTCTAATTCATCAGATGTCTTTAAGTTAAGCTCCTCCCACCACCTGGGTGGTATATTCTCCAGCTCTGCACTATTATGTCAGATCTCTGCATGCTGTAAGCCGGGATCCATGCACCACTTTCCAGGGGAGGCTGGGTGGGTTGTGTGGGTGTGAACTGTATACCACTCTTAGAACTACAGTTACAAGTGAGTAAACTATATTCCTAAGGGCATGGATACATTTCAGTATCCACAGTCTGCCAGACTCCTAGCATTTCTCTTGGAGGAGGGGGCAAGGCATGCAACCTATGTGGTGAACAGAGACTGGAGAACCAAGGCTCCAAAAGCAGCATCCCATCATGACAGTGTCAATACTGTAATGGGAGATGAAGGTGTGTGCTTTTCTCCATGTAGCAGCCCTACAGATTTCCTGCATTGGGATGTCTCTGGAGGCAGCCATCAAGGCAGCAGTATGTCTGGTGGAATTGGCCCTAGGCCTTCTTGTAGGCTCTCTACCAGTCAATCTATAGCAGAGGTCGATGCAGGATGTGATCCACCTGCCAGTCATCTGCTTTGCTGCCAGTTTGCCAGGTGTGGCTTCAGCATATGTTACAAACAGCTGACAAGTTTCAACCTGAATTCCAGCTGTATGGTCCTTATATTAAGATAGCATCCTCTGCAAGTCCAAAGTATAGAGCCTGTTGTTGTCCTCCAAAGATGGTTCAGAAAAGTATACCGGAAGGTTGATCACCTGATTAAGGTGAAACTCTGATACTGCCTTCAGGAGGAACTTCGGGTGGGGCCGAAGGACAACCTTCTTCTTGTGGAAGAACAGGTAAAGAAACTCCATTGAGAGTACTTGTAACTCAGTGATCCTTCTGGCTGATGTGTCAGCCACCAGGAAGGTCATCTTCCATGACAAGTGACACATTTCACACCTGTGCATAGGCTCACGTGGATTGCCCATGAGAATTGCCAATATCAGTAGTAAGTACCATGGAGCGGAAGTTCATACATCGGAGGGAACAAGTGATCCAGGCCTTTGAAAAAGCACCAACCACCTTTTTCTGGGCCACTGTTGGCATACCAGCCCATGCCCAGTATGCAGTTATTGCTACTAGGTGCACCACAAGGGCCATCGCTCACAGTCATGACCAAGACAGGGACCATCAAGGGCTGATATGACAGCCACCAGGAAAGCTACCTTTCATGCCAGATGTGACATGTCAGACCTGTGCACAGACTCAAATGGTTTTCCCATGAGCATGCCCAGAACCAGCAGCAAGTCCCAAGGTGGTGGTGGTTCACAAACTGGAGGGAAGAGGTGGTCCAGGCCCCTGAAAAAATGCCCGACTACTTTCTCCTGTGCCCCTGTACAGTATGCATATATTTCTGCCAGGTGCACCTCCAGGGTCATTGCTCGCAGTTCCAGCTGACAGATGGACCAGACGTATTCCAGGATGCTCACCAAAGGTCAACGGGATCAGTCTCTTTGACCTAGTAACAAATGAAGAACCTCTTCCATTTAAAGGCTAGCACCGGTGAAATGATTCTTTTCAGGTCTCCATAATGTGGAGCACATCTTCTGAAAGGCCCAAGACATGGATTCTAGCTGCTCAGTAGCCAGGCTGAGAGGTAGAGGTACTGAAGGCCCCGGGTGCAGGACCTTCCCCTGTTGTCTGGTCAGCAGGTCCAGATGAAGAGGCACATGTCATGGTGGAATGCTGCTGAGGCTGAGGAGATCTGGACTTGACCACCACCTTGTGGATCAAAGGGAAGGGGAAAGAAGGTGTACACAAGGCCTGGGGTGCACGATCTCACAATGGCATCCCCCAATAGTGTTCTGGACGTTGGGGGGCATGGAAACAACCTCAGCTTTCTGTTCTCCCAGGAGGAAAACAGGTCCCCCAGAGGAGTGCCTCACTGTGATAACAGGTGGCTTACCACCTCCTGATGCAGGGACCACTTGTGTGAAATCTCTCCCACCTGGCTGAGAGCATCTGCCAGCTGACTGTGGACTCCTGTGACGTGGATCACCATGAGATCTGGCTGTGCACAAGGGTCCAGTTGTAGAGGGTCTCCTGACACTGGGGAGGGGAGTGAATTCCACCCTGCCCATTTAAGTAAGACAGTGGTAGCATTGTCTGTCTTGGCCTGCATGGCCCAACCCAAGCAGAGGAGCAAATTCTGTGAGAACCAACTGCACTGCACAGAACTCCAGCAGGTTGATGTAGTGATGAGACTCCAAAGGTGTCCAGAACCCATGGGTTCTGTGGTCTCCACCATGTGCTCCCCACCCCACAGACACTTCTGTCATGAGCGTGACAGTCAGTTCAGGGCAGACAAAAGGTATTCCTTCCACCAGATGTTGAGGGACCAGCCACTACTGGATGGCATCACACATCGGCTGGGTCACCAAGACTGGCTTGTCCAGATGACCTAGGTGCTGGGACCCTGGAGGCCCAGCTCCCACTGCAGGTGATGCATTTGCCACATGTCCAATAGGATGGATGCCATGTACTCCAGCAGCTGCAGGAAATCATGGACAGGGCATGTGTTCCCAACTTGAAATGACTGAGCAAAGGAGATAAGGTCCTGAGCTTGGTCCACAGGGAGACAAACCTTGGCCCGAAGGGAGTCTAGTTCTGCATCAATGAACTTGATTACCTGCAAGGGTATCAGTTCAGACATGTCCAGATAGACCAGCAGGCCCAAGTCCTTGCAGGTCTGGAGGGCTAGATCCCCAGATTGCTCCACGGCTTCCTTGGACAATCTGGTTATCAGCCACTAATCCAGACTGGGATACACTCTGATGCCCTTGCACTGCAGGAAGGCTACCACCACTGCCATGCACTTGATGAAGACCCTGGGTGCATCTCAGAGGTTGAAGGGCATGACCTTGAACTGATGAAGAATTACCCCTGCACAGAACCTGAGGGATCGTCAGTGGGATGGTCAGAACTGGATGTTGAAGAACACCTCCTAGACATCTAGGGAGCAGAACCACATGCCCTGCTCCAGGGATGGTATAATCTGGCACCTGTCTGTTTTTGGACCAGGAAGTACCTGGATACATACACCTGACTTGCCAAGGCATCTGGGACATGGGCTATTGCTCCTTTTGCAAGGAGCTTTAAAACTTCTTCCCTTAGGGTGGGCAGCATGTCTTGCAACACCAAGAACTCCTGAGCAGCATGGAGTCGGTAAGGCAGGAGCACCTCAAAATCTAGATGCAACCCTCTGCCTACCACCTCTAGTACCAGCTTGTCCGTAGTAATGACGGACCAATGTAGCCAGAAGTCTTGGTGGCACTGGAGTTCTCTATCCCGATGAGATGACCTTCCACCCCAGGACCAAAGAGGTCAGTAGCCAGAAAAGGGACATCCTCCAGCTTGTGATCAGTATCCACCAGGAAGGGGGAGAGGCTCAGCCAGGCCCTGTGGTGCATTTTGTCAGCTGCTGCCATGGCACGGGCACATAAGTTGCCCATGGTCAATGCCATCTGAAACTGGTGCTTAGTCAGGGCCTGATTCTGGTCTCTGACCAACTTCACTGGCAAATGCTTGTCAGCAGGGAGGTGAGGGAGGAGATCATCCAGCACTCCCAACAGGGGATCAGGACAGGATAACTGGCCTGGCAGAGACCAGGAAAAGAAGCAGCATCAACCTTCTTGGCCACATGGCCAAGCTTCTTCAACTCTTTGATGGGTACTTGTCCATGTCCCCCTTGACCACTAGACTTCCAGAAGGCTGAGTCTGAGACCAACCTTCAACCACTGGGTGGTCAGAGTACCCTGAAAGCAACCCCATAGGGACCACATACTTGTGGATCCTATGGGTGGAGGGTGCTGGGTAGGAAGCTGGACACTGGTAAAGCTCCAGGGCCAGTACCAAAATGGCCTCAACCATGGGAAAGGTAACCAGCAGGGAATTGTCCATGTCCAGTATACCAGTAAAAGGATACTTAGCCCACTTCTGAACTGGTTCCAAGGGCACATTCAAGGACTCGATATAAGGCAGAGAAGAGACAAAAAAAAAAAAATACTGGCCCATGATCAGTGGACACTTCCTTGACCAAAGCATGGTCCAAAGTGTGAGTCCTTGAGGACAACATGGATGACCTATCTGAGTCATCTGAGGACTCTTTAAAAATGGCCCTTGACCATTTTCCACCATAGACCACCCTAGCGTACTCAGATTGGGTGATCTCCACTGAAAACCAGCCTGGCAAGCTGGGTGCCATATGGAAGTCCTTAGCTGGGGCTCCCACCAAGGGCTGCAGTGAATGTGGCTCTACCTGCAGTGGTGGAGAGGCAAATGCCAGAGACATCTGTCAAGGATGGACCAGAAAGGGCAGGGGGGAGGACCCTACCCTGCCCCCACAATGGTCCATTTCTGCCACAAGAGCTCCTTGTAGCTCCTCCACATCTTGCAGCAGTGCCTCTCCTCACCCGAAGACTAGAAGGTCAAAGAGTATCGACCGTGGTGCCTCCCTATCAAGTGGGATTGAGATCATAAGTGACACCTCAACTGTCAAACTGAGGGCCAACTTTGAGGAGAATCCTCTGAAGGGTAAAAGTAGACCACATGCCAAGCCATATTTAAGAGCATCAGCTCTGGCGGTACTACCACTGGTGGAAGCTGGTCCCAGGTGGAGCCAGTCGAGGACACCACATCCCCCTGAGTGAGGACTGGAAGAACTAGGGAATGGGAGACTGACTCTTCAGTCTCCTCTGACAACTGCTCGACAAGTCGGAGAAAAATCTCGACCACCTGCTGGACTGGTATAGAGGTCGACAAGCCCGATGGGGGTACGGAGCAGCTGTTGACCAAATCCTTGACTGAAGGAAGCTTGAAGTGAGCTGAGCAATTGGGGGTATCAAGGAAATTGTAGAACCTTGACTGCTTCCAATCCCAGCGCTGGTGGCACTTGTGTTTCTTATCTTGGTGAGAAGGAATCTCCCCCAAAGGTATACAGGGCCTGACATATTTCACCAAATCCCTCTGTGAAGGACCCTCCAGCACTGGCCACAACTGGAAGCAACTCAGAGGCCATTGAGGTGTTCACCATGGCAGCAATCACCAGCTCCTCCAAAGCTGCAAGCTGAGCAGTGGATCCAGCAGTCATCAAGGCCTTCTTGCAATTTTTCAGTCAAATTTTCAGACTCGCAATCAGCCCATCTACCAAGGAGGACCCTGGCCAGATGATCTTTGCATCACCTGACAAAGGCCACAGCTCTCCACACTGTGCCGTGCACCCAAGAAGTAGAGGCAGGACACATGGGCACCAGTGTTCAGCATTTTCTGCAGACATGTCATGCAGAACTTAAATACACAAGATGTTTTCCATCTTCCATTTTTGAGATCAATGAGGCAGAGCTGGAATGAGATGGAGAACAAAGTATTGAGGTTTGATTGAAGAAGTTTTTGCCCAAAGCACTAACTGTAGGAACCCTCAAATGTTGCAGGGCAGCAAAGGAAGAGACCTGTCCCTTCCAGCTGAAAGAAAGATCTGACGTCACGGGGCAGAGCTGGAGGATATACCACCTGGGTGGTGGGAGGAACATAGCTTAAAGACATCTGAAGAATTAGACCATTCCAGTGGAACTGCCAGAGTGTAGATAGTGAACTGTATCCACGCCCTTAGAATATCCACATATTATTAAGATTCTACCAATAAGACACTTAAGTTTACATGACTATACTCACCCCCATTTAATGATAAACCCTTGCAGGCAGCATAACCACCATGGGCAAACAAAAAAGTGCATATAATCAAGGGAAGGCTTATTTACTAGATTTCACTCCAAACTGTGTGTTGTCCAGGTTGGGCTGGGTTTTGGTAGCTAAGGCCTTGCTAGCTTAGCCCCCCCCAAAAAAAAAAGTTCATGTAAAAAAAAAAAAATAATAAATTTATCAGGTAGTTAAAGAAAAAACATCTTAATTTAGTTGCACAACTTACCCATCAGGCTTTGCCTCTCTTCCTTCTTCTTAGCTTTCTGCTTAGCCTCTAGCTGAATGACAGACAGCGGAGGGGAGATGATGGGGCTAGGTAAGGCGCTGGCTGCAAACCTTGCCAGAAGTCCCAACCCACTCTCATCCAGAGTTGGCGAGAAGAGTCCATCACTGCTATCCATCACCCTATAATCCTCTTCCTCTTCCTCCTCCGAGCTGTAATCTACCAGCACATAAAATAGGATCCCAATTATAATCCGGTCTTAATTTACTCAAGACAGGCTAATACAAGTTAAGCCTTATTAAACACAGAAGGACTTTTTGTTATACCATGGGTTCATTTAAGAGAAACATACTGAATGGCATTGCAATAACCACTTAAAAGAAATAAGAACAATAAACTTCCCCCCAACCCAGCCACATTACCATATTAGCATGTTTGTTTAAAAACAGTTCTGAACAGCTGTATCATAATTGTTCTGATCAGCATCATCATCATCATTAGACTTTTGGGAAGTCAACCAAGTAAAAAGAAAAATTCCCATTGAAATTCTTGTTTGTTTGTTTTTTTTACTTGGCAGCTAGGCAACAATGTTAGTTGCATTGTAGGAGGCAAGCCAGACTGATTATTTCTTATTTCAGTATATGATAATATGCCTAATATGGCAAATGGGGGAAATTCTGAAAAATTCTGTGAAGGTTATACACTACATTCTAGCGTTGTTTTTTTCAAGACAACAAAAGATTTGTTTTTTAAATTAAAAAGCAAGTGTCATGGTTTTGCTGATCGATGGACAAGCAAAACGAATGTATAGAGCTGTTTAGAAAAAAATGGTTATAAATCAGTTAATCCTCCTGGGTCCATCAGGAGGCTGGATTGCATGAAAGACATTTTAAGCCCCAAGAATGAGGTTTCTCATGCAGAATCCTGGAACTTATATCAATTTGAAAAAATGGGAGCAAAGGTACATATTTGTTGCTAAAAGGTTTTTTTTTTCTACAGTATATAACATTAAGGTATGTTATGAAGCAACCTTTAAGTACTGTCTCGCTTGAATCAGACTATTAAAGCACTTGACAGGGCACGTCTTAAGTCTGTTCTCCAATACAGACCATCCTAATCTGTCCAGAGATAGGTACATAGTACACCAATAGAAATATATTTGCAGCATTCCTGTTTAAATAACAAAACAATATACCAATTCTGGCAACTGGTTTCTTGAAACTGTACTTAGTTGTTATGAACATAGCTAGTCCCAAAGAATCTCTTTAATGAACCCATAATTCAATATGGAAATAAAAAAGGGGCAAGGGTAAGCCTGGATACAAACCATTTGACGTTTTTGTCCTCAGTTTCCAGTCAGGTTTTTATTTTAGGAGTCCCCTGCCCCTACCCGCAACTCGAGTTGGAGGATTCATTATGGACCCCTTCTTTTCTCTTTTGTGAAAGTAGTCATTTGGGAGGCAACGTGGTCTAGTGGATAAAGCACAGGTTTGGGAACCAGAACACCCAGGTTCAAATCCCAGCAGAGCCACTTACTCACTGTGTGACCCTGAGGAGGTCACTTAACCTTTCAATGCTTCAGTTCACCTACTATAGCTGCAACTGAGTAAAAGCTGCATCCCACTGAAAATGAAATGTGTTATTTCAGTTGTGCTTTCCTGAGAAATCCCCTGCACTGGTGTTAGGTGCCAAAATATGTTACAGGCTTCGAATCTCAAAACCTTAGAAACAACTTTTCTGTTGAACAGGAACTAATGCTTACAATTAGCCCCCGGCCATTCAAAGTAGCAGCAGTCTTTTCGTGAAACTTCTGGGGAGGTGGAGGATGAAAAGGATGCATTTCAGAGTGATTGCCCAAGGGGTAGGAGAAGCAGAGGGCGTACTCTCAACAGACTGGACACTGGCATTTGCACATGCACCATTAGACTCGTGGCTGATACTGGCGGGGATCCACTTCTGAGAAGCATGCAGTATGTGCAGCTCAAAATATTAATAGCAGTCTCAGTCCTTTCTGGTCTGGATAAAATATCAAGGTAAGGCAATAATTTTATGGCTATAATGACTGAGTAATGAAAATAAAAAAAATTAAAGAATCAACATATAGACAATAAGATGTTTTTAAGGATTGAGCTATGAAGCCAATGGTGTTTATCATTTTTCCCATAGGAGCCCTAAGGGTTCAATCATTGATTCAAATTTTACTTTTTATTTTCAGCACGCATTTAGCACAACTCTTTTATGTTGTTTCTTAGTGTGAGCATTCTGAGACTGTATGAGCTAAATTCATCATGTGCGATATGTATTTTATGGGATACTGCCAAACTACTTGAGCCCATATAAGCCAATGCTTTGTAAAACAGGAGCCCACATTTTCTGCTATTATTTTTCTCTAAAGATTTAATTCATAAAAAGATTAATATTAAAGGGAAAAATGTCTTGTTCAAATCTTGGTTATGGTTAACAAAAGGGGTTTTAGGTACAAAAGGTGTTGACAGTGTCCCTTAAATTTAAATCTCTCTTTTAATCAAGACCCTTTCATAATATACTTGTCCCAAAATGACTGGCTTAATATGTCTGCGCAGAGGATACCTCCTAGAACTCTATTTTTGGGACCCCTGTTAGCACGTTACATTAATAAAGAAACTAAAAGATGTAGATCCTCAGATTTTTCAAGGAATTTTCCAGGAACAGCGAGTGAAAGTTTTAAAAGAAAAAATTCCTTTCAGGGTCTTAAATTTGTTAATTGTCATGAAGTAAATCATGTTTGCCTAAGGGGAACACTGGAGTCACAAACGCCATGTTAATCTGCTGTGAAGCGATAACATGATACATATTCGAGCACTACGCAATCAAAGTAAGTAAATAACAAGAAGCAAATCCAGAGGAGCAACATTGTTGCTTGTCACAGCCTTATAGGAAGGTAAATGTAGAGGAAGAGGCTACTACCAAAGAAGTCTTTTCAGAGTTAGTAGTTAGGGTATAATATATCAACACACAGTTTTGATGACGCATGGAAAGATGTGTGCATACTCTGATATATAAACAAGGAGGTTGTGTGGCATGAGGCCGTAGTCATGAGCCTTAACAACCTTGATGGTATGTTCATAACAAAGATAAAAAACACATATTAGGAATGTGTTATCACACTTAAAAACATGGATTTGTGTTGAGAGAAAAAGTGAAAATAGACGAGAAAATAAAAAGGAATTCTGAACCAAAGGTGTATCATGCGACCGCAACCATGTGATTGGATTCCATCAATCACAGCATAAGATTTTTCCAACTCATTTAATAGACAGGCAGGCAGACAGACAGACAGACAGACAGACAGGCAGATGTGTTAATGAAAACAAACTTATTGATCAATGGTCTTTCTTCTTTCCTGTTTTCTTGTGTTTACATTCTAAAACATACAGACAGATAAGATATGGGCACCACTGTGTGTGTTTATAGAACTTTTATACATGGCATGCGAAACTTAAAACATAAAAATAAACATGTTATTTTTACATTTTAATATCAGCAGAATAAACATAACATGCTTATTCCCATTTCTGATCAGTCATCAGCATTTATTTCCACTTGGATAGGTCAAAAAGGAACACAATCTATGGCAGGGTAGCTGGCAGTGTTTCTAATGACACCACCATGGCTTCTGCTGCACTAAAAACAGTACTGAAACAAAAATAAACCGTTAAATTTTAATAAAAAAATTCCAAAGTTTTACAATTGGAACTGCAGTGTATTATTTGGACAAACAATGATCTGACAGACAAAATGCTATTTATTATATTTTGCGAGGGGAAAGTAAGTTCATAACCCTCACTAGTGAAGATACATGGTATATTCCGAGTCAGGCCATTGCAGTGTGTGTATATGTATGTACGTACGTATATATCTATATATAGAGAGAGAGAGATATACATACACACACACACACACACACATATATATATATATATACATACATAGGGCTCAAGGCGAAAGTTCTGGGCCAATATTAAGGACCTCTGTGGCAATGATCCCAACACTACCCCTAATCAGATCATGGTTGATGGGTGCCTAACCTCTGACCCAGCCCAAATGACCACAGCCTTCAATGACGCCTTCTCTAACCTCAGCAAGGTTCTCCCTTCAAACTTCTTTGACCCACCCCCAGCCACCTCCCCCTCCCCCGTAGCCCCTCCCTTTTTGTCTGCGCAGCACTGCACCTAAGTGTGCTGAGACATATCTCAGAACTGCTCTAAGTCACTCCCGCTATAGTAGTGACTCCTTAGACCTGACACTCCTCCGCCTCTTTCTCTCTCTCTCCCCCCCCCAAGAGGTGCTCAACCTCCTCACCCATATACTAGACCACTCCTCATGCCTGGGTAAATTCCCCTCCCATTGGAAATCTGCTTACATTATGCCGTTATTTAAAAGTGAGGACCGTGCCCTTACTAACTACCACCATCCTATCTCCATTCTCCCTCCCCTATCCAAGGCCCTAGAGAGGATCATCTCTGATCAGCTCATTGACCACCTCAACAAATACAACCTGCTCAGCGAGCAGCAACACGGCTTCCAGAATGGACATAGTACCACTACTGCCTTCCAGGAACTCACAACACACATCCACTCCACATTAGATAGAGGTCAAATCACTGGGGCTGTCTTCATTGATCTCACAAAGGCGTTCAACACCGTTAACCACCCACTCCTGCTATCCACACTGACCAACATTGGATTCTCTCAGGATGCCCTTGGCTGGTTCTCTGATTACCTGTCTAACCATTCCCAGCAGGTCAAAATTGGTAACACCTGAACTAATAGGTTACCGGTCCTCTCTGGTGTCCAACAGGGGTCCATCCTTGGACCACTACTGTTCAGCCTCTTTCTTAACTCCCTCCCCAGGTCTTGTCCAGGGAACCTGCTTCTCTATGTGGATGATGCTGTCCTATACACCTCCAACTCTGACCCTCTCCAACTCCACCTCTCCCTTGAATCCTCCTTTAGTGGTGCTGAAAAATGGTCCACTTCACAACGCCTTATCCTGAACTATAATAAGACCAATGTTATGTTCTTTTCCCACACGCTTAATGCTAGAAAGGAACTTTGCCCTCAAGTAAGAACTGCCAACCTGACCCCTCTGGATCAAGTGGACTCCTTCAGATACCTGGGCATTACCCTAGACCCTGCACGTACTTTCCACCAACATATCCACCTCCTATCTACCACCCTCAATGTGCAGCTCGGGCTCCTTTATCACTTCAAACATTATTTTACCCCAAACACAATGAGGCTTGCCGTCTCCTCCTCTGTTCTCTCCCTGCTAGACTATGGCTTACTCGTCTATGGGGCAGCGAACACCTCGGCCCTCCATAGACTTCGTATCTTCCTAAATAAAGCCTGTCACCTCACCCTGGGCTGTGATCGCCTAACTCATACATGCTCTCTATGCAATGATACCAACTGGCTTAACCTTGACAACAGGATTAAATTTCACACCTGCCTCATGGCAAAAAAAATTGCCCTAGGTCACTGCCCCATAGGACTCACACCACTAATCTGCCCGGCCCTGACACTTAAGCAAACTCATAGCTCTGGAAAGCAACTCCTCTCTGTCCCTCACTGCTGTACCTCCCAATTCCAAAGGTCCTTTAGCTACAGAGCCCCTTCCTGGATGAACAGCCTACCCACCCCACTTGCCAATGAGATCAGACTTGGACCCTTTAAAACCTCTCTTAGAGACCTCCTACAGTCCTCAAACCACTGCGACTGCCACTGAAACACCTCACATTACCTGCCCAACTAAAGCCGTTGGCCGGCTTCTTCTACCCTACCTGCCCCAATCTGAGTCCCTCTAGCCTAGCTCTACATCTGGGTGTTATATGTATTGTGTGTTTGCACTAATTTTCCCTAGTTTTTCACTGTTAGCCTCACAATTGCTCCTGTAACAACCTGACTGTGTACTGATGTACTGCTAAGTAACTGTATGTCTCTGTATGTAAATTCTGTGACGTGGAACCTTTGTAAAGGAGTCTCTGACTCAAAGGTATTTTCCGAACCTCCAATAAAATAAAATAAACATACATTATATACACACACTCACATATATGTGTGTGTGTATATCAGGCCATTGCAAAATATGCATATATGTGTGTATCATAAATAATGGATAAGGGTGGTATACAAGGATGTATACCCATCAAGGGGGCTAATTAGAACTATCACACCACAAACCTGGCGGGCGAGTGACGTTATTGCCCTAATTAGCCCCAGAGATGGGTATACTTCTGAGTATTCCACCCTTACCCATTATTTATGAATATACACATATATATATATATATATATATATATATATATATATATATATATATATATATATATATACTATGTGACTGCATACATTAAAGTTACAAAGCCAAACAAGAAGGAAATGTAGTATAAGAGTTAACCCTAACAAACACCCAGTCCCTGCCCTTATGACTCAAGGCAAGATCACAGGTCTGGAGCCATGCCCAACAAGTCTGCTGCTTTACATGGAGCCCGCAGGATAAGTTACAGCATCAGACACATGGGGCACTGTCTCAGGCCTATAACTTGGCCTTCGATCATGAGGGTAGGGTCTGAGGGAGTGGGGCGAGTGTTATGGGCTTGAAAACCCCTGATATCACATTTCCCTATTTTGGCTTGTAACCCTAATGTATGTATTAACATAGGTTTTTATAACTAGGTTCCTTCAGCAGGTAGAATCATAACTTGCTTCACAGACCCTGAAAGGCGCTGTGTGAAGCAGGAAGTGAGTTCTTACTTGCTCTAACGAGGGCCCGTTCGATCCTGCATGGAGAGGAAGTGTCCTAACGCGCTTTGAACTCTGCACAAAGCCAGATCATAGTCCTTTCTTTTCACAAAGCAGGACATGAGACATAAGTTTCTTAATATTTTGTTTGAGTATGACTTCAAATGTAGTGCACAATGCACACAATTGTTTGGTCATGTTCTTGTCTGCTTTTTGTGTTTCACAGCTCTAGACATTTTGTTCACGTAGGACTTAGTTCATTTTTCACGGCAGTTTTTACAATTTCCAAAGTAACTTATCAACTGAAGGAAAAAAATATATTTTTTTTTCAATTTTTGAGTTGTGTTTTGGACTATTTTTAATTCAGTTGTTCTTTTTTTTGGGGGGGAGGGCGGTTCTTGTGTTTTACCAAGTGTACAAGCTTTTTTTTTTGTCATGTTTTACCAAGCACACATGCCATCTGTTATGCATACATTGAGTTTGTTAAAATCTATCTCGATAAGTTTTCAATATAATTATGAATATTTATTTCTAATTAAAATACTAATTGTAATTAATTTAAGTCAGCTCAGAAGACATCTTGTTAGAATGTCTTTTGACAAACCATACAACTCAGCCTTTACAGTTAAGTATTTTATATGTTTATATTTTTTTATCTGCAATTTATCTCTAAGTACAAAACAAAAATAATTTTGATGAGAATACCATCAGTTATATCAGGGCTCAACTGCATATCCTTTCTATAAATGATTTTCTTCATGTCAACTTTTACAATGACTTACATTTTAGCCCCCCCCCCCCGTCTCACTCTTCTCCAGCTGGCACCTCCACTGTTTAAGTTTTTGTTTATGACCAAATTTAACTCAGAGAAAAGCTGTGCATTTTTTCAACTATTTATTTCTATTGCAAAAAGTAAAACCTAAATGGCTTTAAAACAAACTAAAAGTTCATTTTAAAAATCACTGAAAGGCATTTCTTAGAATCAAACACTAAAGAATCTCTAAGTTTGATAAAAACTCTACCTAGGTGTTTGCTAGCCGTGAGTGAAAAAGGAATAGAAATCTGTGTATTTTACATAAATTCACAAATGAAAAACTAACAGAACTGCTGAATAGATTTTCACCAAACTTACCAAAACATTAGTTGCTAGAACTAAAAGAGTGCATCCCAGTTTCTGCAGCCCTAGGAGCTAGGATCACAGGGATACAACCCTAAAATAACATGTTTGACACAAATAACTAACTTAGCCGTCAATGCTAAAATTGGCGGAGCTTATCGCGTGTGCCACTCTCTCACTCCTTCCGCTAGACTTTCTGTTGCGAGAGGTATTCTCTTACCCCAGCTCCAATATGCTCTGACCCTCCTCTTTGCTGCAAACTCTGCTATACTCCACAAATGGGACACTGTCTACAACAACATCTGTAGATTTGCCTTAACTGCCCCACATCTTACCCATCATTGTCTCCTTTACGCTGGCTTAAATTGACGTCACCTAAGGATATTTGAGCCTACTCCCTGGGCTGCTTTATCAACTCCCTGTCTAGACCTCCTGCCCTGTCTATCTTGCCAACCTCCTGACTCCTGCCTCACACACCCATACCCTCAGGTCTTCCTCTGTCCCCATGCTCTCCACTAGACCTTGCATGACAAAAATGGGTGAACAGGCATTTGACCATTTTGCTCCCAAATTCTGGAACTCACCCCCTTATGGGTGAAAATGTCATCCTCCCATCGAGAATTCAAAACTCGCTGTTCACCCACCTTCCTAGCCTCTGGCCAATGCAAATGCTCTTAATTTGCTTTGTCCCACTGCAGGCTGTCGGTTCTGAACCAGAGTACTACACTAATGTTCTCCCATGCAATTTGTCTAGGTGGCTATGAACCTTGATGTCTTTACTGTTCCTCAGCTGTCTTATGGTTACCCTAATTGCTTTATTTTACATCCTTACTATGATCTATGCCTAAAATGTACCCTTATGTAACTGTTACTGCACCACCCAATGTATATCTTGTTTTGCTTCTGTACACCTATATTATGTCTGTGCATTTCTGCATATTGTAACCAATGTCCTGTACTCTCCCGGGTCGTGCCTGAAAATAGGCAGGTCTGTTGCCTAGCGCACTTACCCGGTTACCAAAAGCTAATAAATAAATAAATAAATAACTCAGCCCTAACCTATGAGGGTAACCATGCCTGTAGCATCACTCCATATCTCTCTCACTCATTAGATATACACACACATATATATATATATATATATATACACACACACACACACACACACACACATATATACACACACACACATACTAAAATGCCAGCAGAATAGGCCTAATGGTCTTTCGTGTCTGCTCGTCTGGTCAGCCCCCACCCTGGGAGCTGACCTTGCTGCCCCCCTCGCCTTCTCTGGCTTCTCCCTTCCCAGTTCTGGATATTCTCATTGCACTGGATTTTGCTTCCAGAACACTTCTCCTGTACCTGTCCCACCCCCTCTTGAACCCCTCCACCGTCTCTGCCTCCACCAGCCCCCTGGGCAGTGCATTTCATGGCTCCACCACCCTCTCAGTGAAGTAGCACCTCCTCCTTTCTCCTCTGAATCTTCCCCCTCCAGCTTCCACCCATGCCCTCTAGTTGCCCCATCTCCTTTCTTTGAAGCACCCTGACTGTTTCTCCCCAATTTACCTCCTTCATGTACCTGAAGACCTCTATCATGTCCCCCCAATCCCTTCTCTCTTCCAATGTGTACATATTTAGCTCTTCGAGCCTCTCCCCATAGGTCCTGTCCCCCAAGCCCCAAATCATTTTGGTTGCCCTCCTCTGGACCCTCTCCAGGAGTTTAATGTCCCTCTTTAAGTGTGGCCTCCAAAACTGCATGCAGTACTCAAGGTGTGGCCTCACCAAGCAGTTATACAGAGGGAATATCACTTCCCTTCTTCTGGAGGTGATCCCCCTAGCGATGCATCCCAGCATCCTGTTGGCCTTGGCTGCTGCCGTCCTAAAATTCTCAGAGTTGTTCATCTTGACATCCACCACCACCCCCAGGTCCCTCTCAGCCATCAAGACTTGTGGCATTTCCCCCCCAGGGTATACACTTGGCATATACATATATATAGATATATAGATATATCTATAGATACAGATATATATATATATATATATATATATATATATATATGAATGATATGGCATGACCTGACTGAAGATTATCATATTTATTTTCAAGAGTGGCCAATTATATTATATCTCAGAAGTGGTGAAACCAAGAGTGAGATATCTTACTATCATTGGGCTGTCATGAAGATAAATATATCTTCAGTCAGGCCATGTTATGTTCTGTTTATACAGAAACATGTTTTGGGATAAACAGGATTGGGAATGTATAGTAAATGTTGGTGACTTTGCAATGTGTGACTAACTTTATGCTTCTTCTACAGTTGCTGCAGGGCTTTGGTGCTGGTTGGAGAATTCAGAAGCTAGCCAGTCACAGCATTCTGCTTCTGCTTGTTTGGGATTGGCTAGTTCTGAGATCTGCTGCTGCTATTTAAGAGTGCACAATGACATAGTGTAACAAGGAAAGATATCAGCATTACATAATGCATCATGAAAAGATATTACTATATGTTCATGATGCCTGAGATAACAGTTTTTTATCCACTCAGTTATCTCATAATATCTGTTATAAATAACCTCAGGATAATTCTGAAGGTTAAGTAGGTCACAATTGATATCTCAAAGGTAAAGTACATCACAGTGGAATACTGAACCAAACAGACCAATCAAAGAACAGCTTTCACAATGCTGATGACATCACAGCACCTCTGCAGCACCGAAACCAGCAGTTGAAATCAATGAGAAACTGCTAAAACTTCAAACCACTGCATATTTAAAAGTTATAACAATTAAACTAATGTTGTAGTAATAGAATGTGCAGTGGTCTGACTCAAAATATTAAGTTCATCAATACATTTGAGGAAGCAAGACTTTCATAACTCACTCGTGTCTCTGCCATCTATGAGTTATAGTCCTGCCCCCTCACACATCGTAAAGACAAATTGCATATTCTGAGTCAGGTCATTGCATGCACATAAATACAGTGTGTGTGTGTGTCTATATATATATATATATATAGACACACACACACACACACATATATATATTATGCAACATGTTACTACTGCTACTTTATCTTGCCACCAAAGATACTTGAAGAAGCAAGATCACAGAGTCTTGCTACAATATCATAGAATAAACTAAATGTGTGTGTATATATAATTTAGCAGGGCATGGAATTTTCCCAGGAAAATGGGGCAGATATGGAACACCTAGAGTATTTTAAGGGTCTGACTTCTATTCAGTTTTGCAGCTAGGAGGGTCTGAAGCACAGAGATGGTAATGTGACTTGACTAATATTACATGGTAAGTGGCTCTGGTGGGCTCTGAAGCTGGGAATCAACCACTGGACTTCACTGCCTTCCCTCTACACTATGTCAGAGGAAGCATGATGAGAGCACAAAGTGAGAATCCATTGCCATTCGAAGCTTGGAGTTCAGTGTAAATGAATAGAGGCACTGCAAGCAAGCAAGCAATTGCATGGGGCAGGGTCTACATTCTTACTGAGATATATGGATGCCTTGGGTGTGTTGTGAGGCACAAGGTGAAGCAGAGTGTCTTCAACCATCCAAGAACTGTATATCTCTGTGAGAATGTATTACTACACTAATAAAATGGATTTCACAAGAAACAAATGATAAACAACAGCAAGCAAATAGGTTATGGGGAGTCAAGGTGTGTGAATAATGACACACTTTTGGAATCCTGTTCACCAATCAGACTGCCTCAATTTCCAATGCCATTTTATAACTCCATTTAAAGTTGGCCCTGGAAGCAAACTACTTAACTGACAGTTAAAGTAAGTTCATCACTTGTAGGTCAATGCTCAAAAAATGTGATGTTTAGACACCATTCAACTTATATTTTATGTATTATCTACATTTCTTTTCCATTTTTCTTCATTGCCAGGTTAATCAGCAACAACAACAACAAAAAACAGGATCCGTGTTTCACAGTTTATCCGCTTATGCTGCTCTATCCTTTGTTGAAGTAATCTTCTGCTTGCCTTGTGACATCAGTTTGTTACTGTAGAAATGATTGTGATGTCGTATACAGAGGAATGTGACTTCAGCAACAAATTAAATGGCAAGGGCAGATAAACTGTACATGACAGGGACCCTTTGTCCCTGTAAATAAACTTATACATGAAGAACACATGGAAATGAAGTACAGAAACGCTCTCAAATATAAGCTGAATTCAGTCTAAAGACTGTTTTTCAAACTTTATCCAAAAGTGACACACTCACTTGCTCCCAGCTTTAAATAGGGTTAAAGTGGTGTGTCCAGAACAAATCCTCGGCTCTGAATGTTCTATCACACTTCTTACAGAATTGCTAAACCTTCTCACCCCTATTTTGCCTCAAGAAACAGTCTTATTGTATCCCCGAAACTTGGGAAGGTAAAATCTGGTTCAACTTAGATTTAGAGGGCCCCCAACAACTCCATGCTGACAGGATCTGCATTATGTGCTAGATAATTATTACTTCTTAGCAGGCTACCTGCTGTCTTGACCAATTAATGGGCATGCTGCACTGAAAGCATGCTTTTTAATTAGTCTGAATGGTGGGAAGATTTGAACACAAAATTAAAAAAAAAAAACAGAATGACAAATAGAAGTTGATGGTACAGTATAGTCCCTTTACTTATTGCCAGACCTCTCATTTAATGCCTGCATTACGTCTCGTCACTAGTGCAGTATGGTTTATCAGTGAATCATTTGTCTTGATAAGAGAACTGCAAAAAACTCTGCTCTATAGCAGAAGGGTTATACAGTCAATGCCCATAGAGGGCATACAGATATTCCACTTTAGTGCAATTTTTCTAACTCCCATCCAGTCTGGTATAAAAAAAAAGCTGGACCACATCTACAAAGGCACACTCCTGCAATAAAGTTACAATACTTTAAATGGTAAATCATGAATAATTAAAACAGGATATGAAATTTTCCACTTTGTCAATGTTCAATGTGCCAACCCTTAAGTCCCACTCATCTCATTTTGATGCCCCCACCAGCCCTCACCAACAAACAAATACATTATGTGTGATGACCACGGACAAAGGTAGAAGACACCCCATGAAGTTAAGCAAAGTTGACCTGCAGTGACCAGCCACTACACAAAAAATGCCTTGCACCTAAGTAAAAGGGCGTTTTTAAGTAGTACTCAGAAAAATGTTGCTGGTGAAATCCATGAAAAATAGCAATTTTCTGGTCAGATTCAACAAAAATTAATGGAAAACAAATATTTTCAAAGCACTGAATTTGCAGCAATTTTCCAGCAATTTGGCCTGTCTTGAGAATTTTGTTTCCTGCAAGTCTTCAGTATGCAGAGCAAATAATTATCCAAGTCTAATTCACTGTACTTTACTGGCTTTTTTTTTTTAACCAGTATGGGACTTAAAGATAATTTTCCAAATGGAGCTAAAATCCAAAGATTATTTTTCAAATGGAGATGAAATCCATACATCCCATACTAAAAGTATTTGCAAACAACCTTTACAAATTTTCATTAATTATAAGGAAATTTTGTAGCATGTTCATAAACTTGCAAATGCAAACTCCACAAATTGCACCCAGCTCTATTTTTCAGTTAAATATTTGGTTAGTGTTGAAGCTCATGCAGAAACATTTTTAAGAAGAATCACAAAAATGTGTATTTTTTTCCAGAGTACATAACCTGAAGGGGGCTGTGAGTATATAACCTGAAGGAGGCTGTTCTTCTGCAGCTCTACTGGGTCCCCATATTAGATATAAAAGGCACAGTTGAAATAATTCACTGATTTAAACAAATGCAATGACTATGGAGATTTTAGGTAAACAATTAAGACAAATGTTAATAATGGTGCTAGTTATGATGTTGTGACATGAACACAACAGTTTTTGATCATACCTGCCCATATAATTATTCCCACCGACCTCTGACCCCCCATGCAAATACTACTGCACACACCATCCAAAAATGTTCTAGAAGATACTTGCAATGCTAGTTAAAAGCAGGGGGAAAGGCTAGTGTTAGCAGCAGCAAACATGAATGTCCTTTAGGAAACTGATTTAAAGGACTGATGTAACAGGATTTCTTTTTGCCAACAAACAATTAATTTGACAATTACAGAACAAAAATTTTTTTTCACAGAGCAAAGCAAGCCTACAGCATACAAAGCAGGCTGTGTGCAGGCAGACTTTGGACAGCTTTTGGGTCCTTTTTGGTCCTATCTTACTGTTTTTTTTCATTTTTGAAGCGACTCAGAATTCACTCATAGCTGAACTGTAAGACTCATTTCTTTTTTATGCTACTGACTCCAGGATTGTATTTACAGTCAATCACGTTAAGACTTATTGCCAAAGCTCTATTATTTATTAAGCATGAACAAAAATGACAAAAATATGCCTTTTTACTGTGTGTATATTCAGAGCCCCCCCCCCAAAAAAGTAATATTTCATCTTCAACCTTAAAGTTTGGATTTTCAACAACAACAAAAGTGCTCTTATGGTAACAAAAACAGTTTTTCAGTTTTGCATACTAGTGGTCAATGGAAATGCACTGGACACCAGAGAAAATTCACAGCAACTCATGTAATTTCTAGATATGATTGACTGCTATCTGCAAATAACTCTAGTATCAGTATCTGAACAGACAGACACAGATAACAAATAATTTGCCCAAATAGAAATAATATATCTGGATGACGATCCTTAAGTCTCATTATTGGCTATGGATAAAATAAATCCAGGTATCAGGTTGCCATTATGCTAGGTATCCTGAAGTTTTTCAAATAATCTATAATAATTTCATTGGATCTCATGAGTTTTACTGTTTTTTTAGCAATTTTTCATGCAACTGAAATTTTCTTTTGCAAACTGTGTAAATTATGTAAATATTTTGCTTCCAGACTTTAAGTCTGTGGTGCACAAATTGTCAGTTTTGTACAGCTTTGCCTATGATATTTTTAATAGTTCTTTCTATATTCTGCTCTATAAAATTACAATGGCTTGACTATAGCGATACTCTGGAGGTCCCTTGAAAGAGTAAATGAATCAACTTTCTTATTTAGGCTCTGCATGTCTGATTTACCACACTTCTCCCCTAAAGAGGAAAACCAACAAGGGGACATACTTGTCAGTTAATAAAATTACTGAAACAATTCAATGTAAATTCATTGTCTAGTTGCATGCCTTATGTATATTGCTTTCTTCAAATTTAGCTGTAAACATTTGGTAGGAAATTACCCATAAGAACATGATGCCACTGTGTAATGATGACTTGCATACATGGTTCTGGAGTCAATAGCACTTCAAAAGTAGAAAATGCAAGCAACTTTGTAATTTAAACATATGTTATCATTAATGGTTAAATTTGAGGTACCCAATAATATAAAATCGGATTAATACTTTGAATCATGGGTTAGAAACCAAAAAAAAAAAAGATCAAAGTTCATGGATTACGTAGAAAAAAAAAGTTATTTCCTACCTACATAACAATGTTCAAGGCTCTGTAGGAATGGAAAGTGACCCCACACTGTGCGGTGTCTGCCCTACTCCCAGCCAATCACTTTGCTTCTTTAGTGCAGCGTGAGAGCAAATGCAAGAGACCGATACAGACATTCAAAGCATCATGGGTAGGGGTCAAGGGGAAAGGGTGGTCAAGCAGCTGCAAGTGAAAGCGAGCAGTCTAGAAAAGCTAAGTTATTCATCATTTTAGTATTAGGGAAAACCATTAGGAACCCTATTACCCAAATATCCCTTAAGGAAACAATGTATTTGTACCATATAGATTATATGTATTTTTTTTTAATTACAGAAACATTTATTTTAGTCTTAGATTTTTCTTTTTTGAATCCAAGATCTTCCTTGATTCTGTTTTGAGAGTGCTACTATTTTTTTTTTTTCACAGGTAACAGCCAGCCAGGTGTTAATCTTTGCCTTCTAATATATCAACAGTCCCATAGTCCCCTTGTGAAACACTACACTCCAGAAGTCTGAGATGGGAAAGACACGTCAGTCTAGGAGATCTCTTTCAGACAGATCAAAGTTAAATGTCACTCAGCAGACAGTTCAGTTTTCTGTAAATAACTGGACTGGCCCACATGTCTGGGAGAAAAACAGGCTAATGTTCAGAAAAGTCCCATGAAAGTGCAGTTAAGAAATCATTTTTGTTTCCTAAAGGGGAAGCAGAACTGAACCTCCTTTACCCAGTTCCTTCCACAGGAAAAAAAAACATTCATCAAGATTCCTTTTAGCACATTCACTCATATGATTCATACCACCCGGTTGATTATAGATTTGCCTCCCCTACTTTCAGAAGAGGTGGCATGCTTTTCAGGCTTGTTACATTAAAAAGTTGTTAGGGGTGAGGGTGGAAGAGAGAGTGATGCAGTTGTCATAGATTCAGTTTTCTTTGCTTCATTTGAGTTCTGCGTCTCCTTCCGAAGATAAGTCACAGGAAGCCTTGATATACAATGTATATATTTTTGTTTCATTGTCTATGCTAATCATTGCATCACGACTGTGAACAGAACAGCAAAACAAAAAAAAAAGCTTTGCTTTTGAAAGAACAAAATCATGAAAGCGTTGTTCAATTAGTTTGAAGACCTGAAAAGAGAATAAGCCAAGTGTGTGTGTGTGTGTGTCTCTCCAAACCACCAAAGTGGGCACCTTCTTTGAGTCCACAAGCAATGTCCCCTGGGAGATGCGACTTAAAGAGCTGCTGGTGTCTTTTTTACTCTGGGGCAGGCAAGTCACAGGAGGGTGATATCTGCCTCAGAATCTGATCAAGCAGTTTAAAAAAAATTCACATAGCAATTAATTTTACACACAAAAAAAAAAAAACCTTTGTCGGGCCCGCTTGGATTCTGTAAGCTTTGGAGTCAAAGCTGAAACTCCACTCCAAAAACAACATTTGATAAGGCTAACTGTGGGACAAGGTTAGAGCATATATTCAATTTAAAGTGCAGCAGACTTGATCGTGGGGGGAGGCTATTTAATATACTGCTCTCAAAAATGAAAGGTGGTCTGCAAATTTGTGTATCAGTATAAACAGCCCCACCTCCCCATTCTACTACACTTTACATTAAACATTCTGTAGCCGTGTCCCTCTTGCAGTATAATCAAAATGCTGTTTTGGGGGGGAAGCTGCTGCTTGAGACTCCAAAGCTTCCTGAATCTAAACAGACCTTACTGAGGTTTTTGTTTAATGTATGACTGCACATTTTTAAAAGCTGCCTATTTAGCCACATGGAGCAGGTAGTATCCCGGTGCGACTTGCCTGCTCCAGTACTGTCAGCTGCTCTTTAAACACTGAAGCCCTTGTGGCCATATGGCACACCGCAGGGAGGAAGGAGTAGGCTAATTTCTAGGATATGCACATCTATGTAAAGACCTTTGGGACTCCCACCCCCCTCAAAAAAAAAAAGAGAACACTTCACTCAATGCCCCATCTCTTGCACATCAGCTACTCGTTTGTCGTACTTTTATTTGTCAGGAAATAGTTATTTCACTTACACTACAGCAATCGAGTGTACAGTCATCTGCACAGGCTCTGTTGATTGGATACTGTGAATAAAATTAACTCCACTGTGTCAAGGTCTAAGGAACTCTCACCCATGGATTTCAATGCTTTGAGAATGCATTTCTCCTAAAATAGCCATAATTTTGTTTGCAAAGTAGTATGCGAGTTGAAAAAATGTACAGACAATTTAGTCACAATATGCCAATCACAAAAGGGATATTTGAATAATAGAGCTTAGCACGGCTTTTGGGAATGAAGTGAAGCAGCCTATCACCTAAATAGGAGACACAGCAAGAGAGACAAAGCACACTGGTTTAGTTAAAAATGAAATCAACATGTTTAATAAATGTTTGGTACCAAATCGCAATACAACATCAAGCATATCACACACGCACACAAACAGTTTCCAAATGTACAGTTCTACTGATGCCTCCCATGAGGCCAAGCCCAAACAAATAAAAAACAAAAAAATAAAAAGCCAATCAAATTAGGGCTCTAAGAGAGCCAATAATAATAATCACATTAAAACAGGTACAAAAAATAAGGCAGACTACGCTGCCAAGATCAAAGATGGTCCCCCTTTCCTGGGCCATCAAAGATGGCCATCCCCATTGATGGCCATCAGTGTTTCTGTCTACACACTGAGGTTTGTTTTTTTTTTGTTTTTTTAGTAACCTTGGTCAAATGAGTCCTCCGAAGAGTCACTGAAGGAAGATCCAGCCTCTGCCTCTTGAAGCAGCAAAGCAAAGTGCTTGAGCTTTTCCTGACTTGCCGCTTGTTTGGATTTAAGAGTCCCTGTGGAAGACATGCCAGTCTTTGCTGGTCTACTGCCTCCTGAGCATTTGCTGCTTTTCCTGGACACTGTACCATAAAGACTGGGTATCCTTGGCTTGGACCCAGAAATACATGATGACAACTGTGATGGCCATCCATCCTTCAGGATCTCCTCCTCCTCCTCCGAGTCTGTATCTGTAATTAAAATAGTGGTGAATAAAAAACAATTATCACATACATTCCATCAGCATCGAATTAAGACAGTTTTGCTTTACAGAGCAGCTGGTGCCTTTGGGAAAACTTTTAGAAACATAATAGCTAAAGACAATTCAGCTTGTATTTCATATATCTTCTACAGATTTATCCTCTCCATTACTTATTACTGAAGAAATTCCCACAAAACAAGATCTTTATCCTTCAGATTTCATCTTCCTCTATAGCTTACTCGCTCCTTACTTGTAATCATTAAAGCTATGTTGTGACATCACAGTCTGTTGCTATGGGTATAGAAACATAAAAACATAGAAATTTAGAAGTTGATGGCAGATGAGGACCGCAAGGCCCATCCAGTCTGCCCATATCTTTTTCTACCTTATCAATATGCCCTCAGCCTTTGCTCTGTCAATGTCCTATCTATTCATACTCATCTGTATTGCTCCCTTTATGCATATCCCATGTCTGTTTCAAGCCCTGCACTGTATTCATATCCACCACTTCCTGAGGTAGGCCATTCCATGCATCCACCACCCTTTCTGTGAAAAAGAACTTCCTCACATTACCCCTTAATCAGCCTCCCTCTAATCTCATGCTGTGTCCTCTTGTCCTGCTATTTTTCTTATATTGAAACATGTTAAACTCTTTCACCTTGTTAATGCCCTTAAGGCGTTTGAATGTTTCGATCATATCACCTCTCTCCCTCCTTTGCTCTAGGGTATACATACTGAGCTCTGTTAATCTGTCCTCATACATTTTCTGATGCAGTCCCTGCACCATTTTGGTTGCCCTTTTCTGGACTGAGTCCATTTTGTTAATGTCCTTGTGCAGGTGCGGTCTCCAGTACTGCACGCAGTACTCCAGATGGGGCCTAAACAGTGTCTTGTAAAGGGGGGATTATTACCTCCCTCTTACAGCTTGTGATACCCCTACTAATACATGCCAATATCCCTCTAGCCTTACCTAATGCTTTACTGGTCTGCTGTAACTATAATGTCACAAGCAAGAGTATAATGACATCAGGTTGCGAAGAAGCAACAGGAGCTGGTGAATCCTCAGGGAACAACTCTCTTGTTTTCATGCATATGACCTCATTAATAAATAATGGAGATAAGAAATACAGAGCTAATGAGAAATATAAGTGGCTTTGTGTCCAAATATTAGTTTTTCAACGTTCTTCTTGAAGAGTTATCGGTTCTTTGACATGTTTCTATTTCCATTTCTTTATTTGGTGGATTTGCTGGTCAGCTTCTATGGGACCAGAGGTAGCTAAGTAAAGAAAATAGCACAAAAGAGCTAATTCACTATTTACACTGGCCAAGTATGGCCCTCTTAAATAAAAACACAACTAATCTATCTAACACAAGACTGACTTCTGTAGTCAAACACCTAAACAAGGTTTATTATTGTTTTCAAACAGTCTTTTTTCTGCCCCATCAGACCTGAGTGGGGATTCTCCTGTTTCCCTCAAGTCCCTTTCTTACCCATGGAGTCTCTGGTGGTCCAGCACTTCCTACTTGCCTTTGCTTGACTGCCAACATGACCCTACCCTACCTCTTCAAATCCAGTCACTATGACTCCCTTCCCTAGTACCACCAAGAGGCAACCACGCTTTAAAAGGAACTACCCCCTCCGAGGTAGGACGCATCCAAAACAGACATTTCTGCCCTGTCTTACCAGTTGGCACCAGGCATCCAGAGCCCAGGCTGCAAACCCAGATGGTCTTGCTGGCAAGCAGTAGGTTTATTTTTATTAACTTAAGTTTAGCACAGTAGCACTAAAATATTTCTTGGCATGGGCTCAATACACCTGAACTGGGTGCTATATTTTGGTGTCAGACAAGTTTGGTGCACTTTTAAATGAAAGGATACTGTATCTCTCTAGAGGGCTTGCACACAGAAAATGATTCTGTGTTGAAAACACCGTCCACCCCTATTTTTAGTTAAGAAGAGCCAAAACTGGCAAATGGATGGGAGTGTGGGTGTGTGTGAAAGTGTCATTTTAATAGAAGTGGAAGCTGTCAATGTCCATCCTCAAAAAATTCCTGCTCCGTATGCCAGAAAATGATAAGCGATTGTTAAGATTTTAGACTAGAACAATCTAACTACCTGGTTCTGCAAAGCACACATGGCAAAGTGCCCGACAAAAGTTAGCCCAACCTACTCTATTATTCAGAGACAAAACTATGAAAATAGCTCTAAAAACTGTCCTTCAGAGCAAGCACAGTATGCACAACTTAGAATGACTGAACTGTGATGATGGCAAGGACCTTCATGTTCACGGATTACTTTCACTTTTTTGTAAGCTTCTAAAGGTAATAATGGAACTGTTTGACATCTACAAGAGGCATTTACTTACTATACGAGTAACTGCTGACTTCTGATCTTGCTGGTGAATGAGAAGCTTTGAGTCGACCCTTGACCTTTAACCCCACCTCCATCTTCTTTATTTTGGCAGCCATTTTGTTTTTACCTTCTTTGAAAGTCTTCTGTGGATTACTGAAACTCTTTGCCAGATGTCTCTTGTCCTCCTTCCCCAGTAGGGCCTCCTGGGACCCTAGATGCCTGCCACTGCTGCTTCCACAAGGGCCTTTCTGCTTTCCTGCAGGGCAATCTATGTATTTGAAAGGGGATTTCAGCTTGTTTAATTTGGTGAGTGACAGAGCCTTATCCAACTTGGTTGCTAGTTGTTCCTGCTCACTGACCTTCTTTTTCTTCTTGCATTTCATTTGAACCTGCATAGGAATGTGCGTACAAAGTTTAGAATGCAACCAAACATCACCTACAAGATGTACACTGTTTTGCCACAGAACTTCCCTACTGCATTTTTATTGCTTTTTGAAGCCTGTGAAGCACGGGGGGTGGGGTGGACTACAGAAATATATAGTATAGGTGAAAGCTGCTAAGGCTGTATACTGAAGATAGTCCAGAGATATGCACAGCCTTTTCTGAATCTTAATTTAATTTCTTCAAACCTAATCCCCATCACTGCACATTCCACAGAGGCTAATACCTTATCAGACTCTTAGGCTCCTGGTCTCCAGTCTGACTAAATTGTTTACAATTTATTAAATATGCAAATTACTAGTCTCTGAATTAAAATACATATTTAGTACAAGATAGATAGGTTACTCACCTGTAACCATAGTCATAGGAGTGGTATACAGTTTATATCTACACTCTGGCAGTTCCAATGGAAGTGCTGATTCATCAGACATCTTGAAGCTAGGCTCCTCGCACTACCAGGGCAGTATATCCCCTGACTCCACCCCATGACGTGAGATGTTTGCACGCTGGAAGAAGGGACCCATGTTCCGCTTGCAAGGGAAGGCCTGGTGGGTTGTGTGGACATGAACTGTATATCACACCTAGAACTACAGTCACAGGTGAGTAACCTATTTTTCTAGGGGCATGGATACAGTTCACTATCCACAATCTGGTAGACTCTTAGCAATGCTCTGGGAGGAGGGGGAAAGGCACGCACCCCTATTTGGTGAACAAAGATTAGAGAACTGAGGTCCCAAAAGCAGTATCCCAGTGAGACTCAAGGCCAATGCTGTAGTGGGAAATGAAGGCAGCAGCCCTCCAGATTTTCTGTGTGGGAGTGTCTCTGGAAGCAGCCACCGAGGCAGCAGCATGTCTGGTGGAATGATCCCTAAGCCTTACAGGATACTCCCTACCAGCCAACCTATAGCAGAGGTTGATGCAGGATAATTCCACCTGCCAACTGTCTGCTTTGCAGCTGGTCTGACAAGCACAGTTTCAGCATGTGTTACAGCTTGCAAGCCTCACCTCTAACTTCAGCCATGCGCTCTGTATAATTTGAGAGTGCCCTCCATAATACTGGAAGGTTCATCACCTGGTTAAGGTGCAACTCTGATATTACCTTCAGGAGGAACTTTGGATGGGGGTGAAGAACAACCTTGTCCTTCTGGAAGACCAGATAAAGAGACTCCACTGAGAGCATCTGGAGCTCACTAATTCTTCTGGCAGATGTGATCGCCACCAGGAAGGCCATCTTTCATGAGAAGTGTGACATCTCACACCTGTGCATAGGCTCAAATGGCCTGCCCATGAGCATAGCCAGTACCAACAGTAAATTCCTTGGTGGTGGTGGTGGTTCATGAATCAGAGGGAACAGTGGTCAAGACTCTTGAAAAGCACCAGACCACCTTTCCTGGGCCACCGTCGATTAGGAGTCTGCACCCAGTAAGCAGAGATGGCTGCCAGGTGCACATTATGGATGTCACTTGCAGTCCCAACTGGGAGAGGGACCAGAAGTATTCTAAGATGATCATCACAGGGCAGGTAAGGGGATCAAGCTCCTTGCCCTGGCACCTAAGGGAGAACATCTTCTATTTAAATGCATAGGATCTGCGAGTCAACTCTTTTTGGTACAATGTGGAACATTTCCTTCGAAAGACACAAGGCGTGGAACTTTAGCCACACAGGAACCAGGCTGAGAGATACAGGAATGCAAGGTCTGGTTGCAGGACCATCCCCTGTTGTCTGGTCAGCAGATGTGGGCAAAGATGCAGCCACCATGGAGGTCTGCTGCCGATGCTGAGGAGATCTGGGTAACACAACTGCCTTGGCCTGTCTTGAGCTTTCAGGATCATCTGCACCTTGTCCTTCCAGGCCTTGACCACCACCCTGTGGATCAAGTGGAAGGGAGGAAAGGTGTACACCAGGTCTGGGGTCCAAGGCCTCGCAAAGACGTCCCCCAACAGTATCCCAGACTGTGGGAGGCAAGCATAAAACAGCCTCTGTCTGGCATTCTCCTAGGAGGTAAACAAATTCACCAAAGGAGTGCCCTACAGGGAGACTAGGTGGTTCACTACCTCCTGATTCACATAAAGTTTGTGCAACATCTCTCCTACCTGGCTGACAGAGTCTGCCCGCTGACTGTGAACCACCATGATATGGACCAGAAGATCTACAAAAATGCTGTGCATGAGGGTCTAGGTGCACAGGGCCTCTCAACACAAGGGAAGGGAGTGTGTTCCACCGGGTGGCCCCCTTTTGCACAACACCCCGACGGTGAAACACGGAAAAAGACCACTACAGCGACAGTCACTGTAATGGTCTGTTTCCGTGTTCACTTTCCCCCAGTGTTCTGCCCCCTCTCCGGACCAACTCTGACCTGGAGTTGATAATTCTAAAGTCCGGGGGGTGTGGAGGGCAGAGCCCCCTTCATGGGGGGTGTGGGGGATGCAGCCCCCCACAGAAAACACTTGGGGATTGGGCAGCACAATACCTGTATCGGTATTGTGCCATCGCTGTGCGGGAGGTTGGCAGTTTTACTGTCGACCTAACTTGGTGCTTCTGTTCCACCCTGCCTGTTCAGGTAGAACATGGCCATGGTATTCTCTGGCTGGACCTGCATGACCTCACCCATGACTAAAGGAGCAAATTCCATCAGTACAAGTCGCAGTACATGGAGCTCCAACAGGTTTATGTGGTGATGGGACTCCCAGGGTGGACAGAACCCTTGGACCCAGTGGTCTCTCACATGTGCTCCCCATCCCATCAGAGATTCATCCGTCATGACCGTCATGGTCGGTTCTGGATGGACAAACAGGATTTCTTCCTCCAGACGTTCTAGGACCAGCCACCACATGATAGTGTTCCACATCAGCTGTGTCACTGAGACTCACTTGTCCAAGTGGCCTAGGTGCTGGGACCAGTGATAGCCCAGCTCCGACTGCAGGTTGTGCATCCGCCAGAGGGCCCAATGGACTATGGTGGTGCAGGATGACATGTACCCCAGCAGCCACAGGAAATTGTGAAGAAGGAGCAAAAGCCCAACTTGAAATGATTGGGAAAAGGAAGTAAGATCCAGCGCCTGATCTGCAGGGATGTAGGCCTTGGCCCACAGGGAATCTAGTTCTGTCCCAATTAACCTGATCACCTGTGAGGAGACTAGTCCGGACTTATCTGGGTTGACCAACAGGCCCAAGTCACAACACATCTGGAAAGCCAGATCTCTGGATCTCTTGACCGTCTCCTTGGATGGCCTGGCTATCAGCCAGTCCTTCAAATAGGGATACACTCTTGCATCACAGGAAGGCTGCCACCACTGCCATGCCCTTGGTGAAGACCCTGGGCATGAACAAGAGACTGAAGGGCATGAGACAGAACTGGTACAGTACCCCTTCTGCCTGGAATTAAAGGTACTAGTGATGGGATGGATGGACTGGGATATGGAAAATGCATCCTGGAGGTGCAGGGAGCAGAACCACATGTCCTGCTCCAGAGACAAAGATCTGAGTCAGAATGACCATCCAGAACTTGCGCTTCTGCCTCAACTGGTTCAGATCATGCAGATCCAGTATGGCACGCCAGCCCCCTTGTCCATTTCAGAACCAGGAAGTACCTAACTGAATATATAATGCTGACTGGCCAGGGTGTCCAGGATATGAGCTATAGCGCCTCTTGTGAGGAGCTGAGCGATGTCCTCCCAAAGTAGTCAGCATGTTCTACAACACTATGGACTCTTGAGGAGTGTGGAGTCAGTATGGTGGGAGAGCCTTGAAGTGCAGAGGCAGCCCTCACCACAGCTAACACCCACGTGTCTGTTGTGATAGTGGCCAGTGTGGCAAGAAGTGACGTAACTGATGCTCAATGGGGAGTCCAGCCAGGGACAAGACAGGTGGAGGGATGACACCCAATTCCTCACTGTGCAGCTTTGGTAGGGGCACTGGCCACTGTGGCCATAGGGGATCCACCACCCTTGCCCCCCCGGGCCCTGACCACTGAACTTGGGTTTTGGTTGCCAGTCCAGGTATTGTCCCTGTTGAGACTTCTGCCAAGAAAACTGTGGCTAAAAGGGCCTATACTGAAAAAAACATTCTTAGGGTTTTACTTCTGGTCCTTCTGGGACAATGCCATGGAGTAAGTGGTGGCACTGAACTTCTCAATGTGGGTCAGATATCCCTTCACCCCAGGGCCGAAAAGGTCAGTGTCCACAAAAGGGACCTTGGTCAGCTTGTGCTAGGTGTCCGCCATAAAGCTGTACAGTTGTAGCCAGGCCCTGTGATGATGCATGGAGACAGTTGCTGCCATAGCATGGAGAGAGAAATTGTCCATGTCCAAGGCTATTTGAAGTTGGTGATTATCCAGCGATTGACCTTGGTGTCGAGCCACCTTCGCCAGTAACTGCTGATCAGCAGGAAGGAACTCATCCAAGACTTCCAACAGGCAGTAATAAAAGTTATTAATCATGATGGGGTAGCACACCGAAGGTGACCAAAGGACACCACAGTGTAAACCTTTCTAGTGCCATGGTGACTCTTTCTGGACTCCTTGTCCAGAGGCTTGTCCACATGCCCTTGGCCCCCAGATT
This sequence comes from Neoceratodus forsteri, assembly GCA_016271365.2. Classification (NCBI taxonomy): domain Eukaryota; kingdom Metazoa; phylum Chordata; order Ceratodontiformes; family Ceratodontidae; genus Neoceratodus; species Neoceratodus forsteri. The sequence continues at coordinate 409,077,257 of JADMNL010000025.1, forward strand.
TGTGGAAGATGAGAGTTAGAAACCAGCCCTTTGGCCAAAGGGTGGTCTGAGAACCCACAAATAGACACAGTAGGGACCACATACTTGTAGACCATGTGGGTCAGGGGTGCTGGGTGGGATGCTGGACGCTGCCAAAGCTCCAGAACTGCTCCCAGTGTGGTTCCAGGCAAGGGAAAGGCAACCCCCAGGGATTCATCCCTGTCCAAAATGTCCTGAAAGGGTACTTGTTTTTTTTCTGGACAGGCTGTAGTGGGACATGCATGGACTCTGATACTAAGCGGATGAGAGCCCCAAAAGACACTAGTCAATGGTCGGTGGTCAACTCCTCGACCAAACCCCAGTCAAGGATGTGAATCACAGAAGAGGCCATGGAAGAATCATCAGCATTATCCAAGCACTCCTCTAAAATGGCCCACAACTGTTTCTCACCACGGTTCACCCGATTATCCTCAGACTGAGTGATCTCCACCGACAAGTGGCCTGGCAAACCAGATGCCCATTGGGACTCCATGGTTGAGCACCCACTTTTGGCTGCAGTGCTGGCAGCTCCACCCATAGGCACGGTGAAGCAGTTGTTGGAGGCATCTGTGTTGTGAGGACTAGTGAAGGCATTACTGGTGGCTGCCAAGTGACCGAAGGTCCAAGAAGTAGAGCCCTGCCCCACCCTTCAATGGCCCACTGCTGTCAAAGAAGCTCCTCATAGCACTGACACATCTTCCAGTGCTGCTTCTCCTCACCTGAGGATAAGGAGGTCAAGAAACATTGACAGTGATGTCTTTTGGTTGAGTGGGATCAAGAACAGGAGCACTTTGACAGAGACCTCAACCAAGACCTTAACTACCAACCAGTCGATGTCAAAGAGAGCCTTCTAGCTGTTCGTGATAGACAACATGCTTGCCAACATTCAGAAAGACAGGCTTAGAAGGCTCAGCAGCAGACAGAGGCTCTTCCTGAGGTGATCTGGTCAGGGACACCAAGTCACGTCCTCCTGAGTGAGGACTGGGAGCATCAGGGTCTGAGAGATCGAATCCTCAGTCTCATCCAATAGCTGATTGACAGGCTTGAGGAAAATGCCCATGGCCTGCTTAACTGGAGTCAAGGTCGACAAGCCTGACAGGAGTACTGAGGAGCTCTTGACCTTCCCCTTGACCAAAGGAGTCTTGATCAGAGTCAAGTGGTTGGGGAAGTCGAGAGATCAGGAGGACCTCTATCTGTCCTGGTTCCATGATCAGCAGTGTTTGTGCTTCTTGCTGTGGTGGGCAGGGCTCTCTCCCCCAAGGTCTGGAGGGCCATACACACCTCACTAAATTCCTCTGTGAATGACCCTTGAACACTGGCCCCAGCCGAGAGCAGCGCTGAGACCAAGGAGGTACCCACCACAGCAGCCTCCACTTCCTCCTTGAAGGTCACAAGCTGTGATGCAGACCTGGCAGCCATCTATGCCTGCTTGCAGCCCTTAGGCTGTTTTTTTGGATCCTGCTTTGAAGGCTGGCTGAGGGTAAACCAGTGCTTCTGAGCCTGGCCGGGCTGTACAGGCATGTGTCATGCAGGTCGGTGACTGACATCTTCTGACGGCACTACACATAGAATTTGAAGCCCCACTTCCATTGCTCCACCATCGATCAAGAAGGGAGTTGAAGAGGTCGAGACAGAACTTGAAATAGTGTAGAAAGCCTTGAAAAGAAAAGTTTGCCAATGGTGCACTAACTCCTAAGAAAGGGCTGCGAAGGAGGTGACCCGTTCTTCCAGCAGAAAAAAAAATCTGACATCACAGGGCAGAGTCAGGGGATATATCACCTGGCTGGTGGGAGGAGCTTAGCTTCAAGATGTTTGATGAATCCGCACTTCCAGTGGAACTGCCGGAGTGTGGATAGTGAACTGTATCCAGACCCATAGAATTATTGTATTCATTATCACTGCTAGTTTTCATTGTAGAGATGTATGTTGCTTGAATGGTTGTATGCATCATGTTTGTACCCTTTTGTTAAAAAATTCTTAGTAAAAATATATAAAGCAAAAAAAAAGAGAAAGGAAGGAAGGGAGACATACAAAACAACAGTAATCTGTATTACAGAGCTAATAACTTTAGATATATTTAATGAGGGCTGTACAGTTTGACCTACGGTTACAGCACACAGTCCTATTTATAAATAAATCTATTTATTTCTGTACCAGCTCATTTACCAAATGTTGCTCAATTGACTTGTTATTGTGTAATGCACTGCAGTGTTCTACTGTTCCCCTTCCCCAGGTCGCACCTGAAAATGAGCCTTGACCCGGTGCGTCTCTCCCCATTACCAATTTTCAAAGAAATAAACAAAAACAAAACTATGAAAATGTAGACCCACATTTGAATCCCTAAACCCACTAACTGGTAGACCCAAAGCAAGTCATTTAAATTATGTTATGGTGAAATATTATGCCTGTACTTTTTTTGTTCTATTTTACATTGCCTTTTTCTCCTGTTTTGTAAGGTGGCCTTCTTCCCAAGTCCACTTTACTAATTTTTAAAGATTTGTAATAAGGGAGAGCTCTTTTTTTTTTTTTTTTTTAAACAATGCATTTTTTAATTCCCCTTGCCCTGTTTCCACAACTGCTTCCTCCACTCTTTCCTCTCACGCTCACCCATCTCCCTCCAGCTGCCCCTCTCACGTGCTACTTGCCCAGTCAGCTCCAGTTCAGATCGGCACCTTCCCTCGCTAGTACTCCGTAATGTACCCACAAATGGGGTCCTAATGGGCAGTGCGTATTTTGCAGCCACCAGGGTGTCTCGTAATGTGGCCAGACAGGGTCAGTGATGAGAGCCTCTGAATATTCACGGCCCTGAGGTGAGCAGGACTGTGCTCAACATCAGCTTTTCAGGGGTGGGTATTTTCTCCCTCGTAAGTGCACCTACCTCTATGGCTTACACATATGGCCATCTGCAGCACCATCCTATGAGCTGGGGGTGGGGTTATGTCATGTGGTCACTCACAACATCAATACCATCACTTTCTCCTCCATAGGAGGTGCTCATGCTGTGGGCCTGCTCTCTTCCCCCAGGGACAAGGTGCGGTGCCTCCAATAAGTGATAAAAGAGGAAAATCTGAACCAAAAATAAATAAAGAAAGTCATAATGCCTACACATTACACCCTAGACCCCTTCAGCCAGACTGGGGGGGGGGGTTGGTATCAGGACTCTGTCCCAGGTCTCTTAAGTGGTGGTGCAGTGAGGTACCATCAGGTCAGACAAAGAACACTTCTTTTAATTTTGCCACAGCCAGTATCTAGGGGATAGCTCTGTGGGACTACCTGACATGATGGAATTGGCTGGGGGGGAGGGAGATGATCCAGAGGTCCCCTTCCTACCCTGCCCAGGGGGTTATCTGAAGCAGGATGGGGGTCTGGCCCTTGGTAGCAAGACCCAAAGATGCCTGGCAAAACCTCTAGGATGCCTACGGAGTCCTGAAGGAAGGTACAGTTGCAGAGAGAGAGTGGGGCGTAGAAATAGCAGGTTTAAAAAAAAAAAAATTATCCACCCCCAAGTTTTCATCAATATTCTCAGCACTTTTTAAACATTGCTTTTTGAATGACTAAGATGAATAAGCATACTACATATTCTGCTCCCTGACTGTATTTGAAAATGTGGGTATAGAAAACAGCTGAGAATGTTGATCAAAACCTGGGGGTTGCCATATTACAGATAGCACTCTTTTAAACAACAACAACTGGCACCCTTGGGGCAGGCCACTCATGGCAAGGAGCTGCCTGCCCCAGGATCTAAATTAGCCACAATACATTTTTCAGAAGAGCTATTATTGAGATATTTAACTTACTTTAAATGCAGTCTAACTTCCTTATACTCTTCAAGCCGCCAGACGCTCGCCAAAGCCTCATGCACAAAACTGCATTTTAATAACACAAAGTAGGGAAGGGCCTGCAGTGCTATAGATAGGTGTATAATGCAATTGAGGGCTGTGGTAGCCTTTAAATGCTGTTCATATACTTTGTAGGCAATTGTACATGCTTAGAAGGTATATACATGTAATATTACCCACCTTAACATGTACAACTACCTGCAAAGTATACAAATAGCACCTAAAGGCCACCATAGGCCCTGATCGCATTATAACCCTGTCTAAAAGTAGTCCCTGCCCTACTTTGTCTCATTAAAACAAGGTTTTGTGGGCAGGGCTGCAGTGGGCGACTGGCAGCGCAGAGATAATCAGGAAATTAGATTGAGTTTAAAGTAAGTTAAATATCTAATTAACCTGTTTGGAAAAAAAAAGTAATCTGTGGCTTAATCAAAAAACAAACAAAGGCCATGATCTTCAGCAGCTCCCATAATAAACATAAGCACTTCCAACTCTCCGTTATCACCAGACAAGGTGCTGCACTGGAACAGGTCAAAAACTTTAAATACCTTGGGATCACCTTTGACCCTCACCTCTCCTACACTGCCCACATCGACCATGTTGCCAAAGCCGCTAACTCCCGGCTAGGCCTGCTATTCCATCATAGGAAACACCTGACACCCGAAGCCCTCGCTGTCGCTGTCCAGAGCTCCATCATCTCCATCATTGATTATGGCATTATCATTTACGGCTCTGCTACAACCACCGCACTCAATCGTGTATCCACTGCCCTCAACAAGGCCCACTGACTTGTCACTGGCTCCCAATGCCTAACTCACACCTATGACCTCTGTTCTCAAACTGGATGGTTGAATCTTGCCAATCGAATAAAACACCAAACCTGTATTACTACAAAGAAAATCTTGCTGGGCCTTGCTCCCCCGGAGTCTGTGCCCTCATACAACCGAGAATCCACACCCGACATACCAGGGGATCGAAACCTCAGCTTCTGCAAGTCCCGCATTGCCGCACAACACAAGGCCAAAAATCCTTTGCTTACTGGGCCACTAGTTGGTACAACGGTCTTCCCAGTGACATCTCATCCTCACTATCGCGCAACATTTTTAAGACTCATCTCCACCTAACACTGACTGCCTCCAACCTCTGTGACTGTTGTGGCTAAACATGTCTTTTGGTTCCATAGCTGAAGATGCCCTTTTGGATCCACATCTACTCCTGCACTTTGCCAGCACCCCCCATCTTCACCTCCCCTGCTGGCCCATGACAAATGCCACCCGGCTGCACTACCTCTATTCTTATCCGCCTTCCACCTCTCCTCTCTCTGTCCCCCCAACCTACCTCCCCTTTTCTCCCATACACTTAGTCTCCCTGGTTTCACCCTCCTCCTCCTTTCCCTTTCCCTTCCCCAAAGTTTCACCTTATTGTTCTTTTTTCATCTACAAGACTATGTGTCTTTTTTTTTTTTAATTTTATAAACTGTTATCTTTGCTTATGATTGTCTCAATTGTACCAGTGATGTGGAACCTTTGTAAAAGAGCCTCGGCTCAAAGGTATTTGTAATCCTAGAACAAATAAATAAATAAATAAAAATAAAAAAAATTAGGTCCTGGGACAGGCAGCTCCTTGCCATGAGCGGCCTGCCCCAAATAATAAATCATGTCAGCAGCTCTTTCATCACTTTAAATCTAAAACAAAATGCTAAAGGACACAGAAAATGGGAAAAGGGCATCTTCGAAGACAGGTGCTATGGAGCAGTCTTAAGTACAATAGAATAAAAAGGTATTGATACAAATTGCTCACCATAACATGCAGTGCGGCATTGACCTCAGTACCCTCTCTGTATTCCCTCTCGAATTTCTCCCTGTTCTGTTAGACTCTCCCAGCTGGGCAGCAATTGCTATAGCAGTAGCAACATTCTCTCCCCTCTCTCCCACTCCAGGCTTGTAAAGTGCTTTTGTATACAGTTTGTATGTGAAATGCAAAACCCGTCTAAAATCAAATTCCTTTGCTCTTCTTCCCAAACAACTGTAAACAATTCTATTTAATTAAAATAATAACAAAAGTAATTTGCAGAACTAGGGCTTGGGCACTATCTTCTGTAACATTCAGGTAGGAAAATGAGCAGACAAGATGGACTATGAGTTCACTGAACTCCTTGTATCCATGCCTGTAAAGTTAGATGTCTTCTTTCTCCGCTTGTATTTTAAATGTAAACATTACTTAAGAAATGGTAATTTACACCTTTCTGTATTGATCAGAATGTTTTTTTTTTCCTTTCTTTTTCAGTTTACTAACTGTAACCACTGTTAACCTTCTTTTAAACCAATAAAAAGATTAACTGTAAAAAAAAAAAAAAAAAGATGGACTATGAGTCTTTTCCTGTGGACACCTTTCTATGTTTCTAAAAACTCTCCCTGTGCCTGCCCATTGAAACAGACTTAGTGCTGTACATTTTAACAAAGTTTCCTGCTTTACCACAGAAAACCTTTTTTAACCTTTTTCTTGAAGGTTGATTTGGAAACAGAAAAATAACAGTGGACGGAACATTATAACAAAATAAGGCACAACAGGGCTTGTGTTATGTGGGGATAACATCACACCTCAGGTGTGTTTGCAAACACCCAAGAAGTGATGCCCAGGAGTGCCACAGTGCAATTATAAAATGGATCCTTTAGAATATAAAAAAAAAGATTTGATGTAGATGTTTCTTTAGAAGAGGTTCAAACTGTGATGATGCACTAGGATAACAATTACGGCTATTAAGTCACTCTAGATTAATCAGCTTCCAGGATTTTTTTCTATCCATTTTACAATACCCAAAAGCAGTACAGACAGATTTTAAATAAATGTTTTGCAGGTACACCAATTTCCCAGAAATACAGTTCTAGGAAATTCTGTTATTTCAAAATCAAAACAAACACCACAAAGTAGGTATTTTTCATGGTAGGATTTTCTGTACCAAGTATCTTTATACAAAAGTGGAAATGTGCTTCAGAAGGCTATAAGGACTTCTTGTTTCACGTCAGAGGCCAACTACATCTGCTCAGAAATCAATGCATACTACCTGTCTCTATAACGAATGAAGCAGAGTTTCCACCTTCCTAGGCTGCAGTTGTAACAAACAATGCAGCTGAACCAATTACTGTGTTTTAGTTTGTGCTGCATGTTGCATTCCCAATACACAGAGTTTGCTTTGTGTGTGCACGGGACAACATCATTGTTTTACAAAAAGATAACAGCTGAAATATAAAGCTTTGAAATGTACAGAATGTTTAAATAATGTATTAGTCCATCTAATGGATCTTTAAATAATTGAAAAGTCGCACCTCAGGGCTGGAAATATGGTTCATTTCCTACATTCACAATTCGTTGAACTGGGATCCAAGCCAACTGAGATGCAGTTTCTCTTTTCAGTGTGTATGTGTATGTATATGTGGGGGGGTCCTGCTTCTACTCAATTTTACAGCTGGGTGCTCTGAGACAAAGGCAGAGGTCAAGTGATTTGCTCAGGGTCACACCACAGGACCATATTGCTGTCCAAGCAAACAAAAAAACAAACACACAGATCCACAGGTTTTGAGGCTCTGCTACTGCTTGTTGGTATATGGAGATGCTCTGAGGGTACATTTATCTGCTATAGATCACCAGCCAGAGATCACTCCAGTTAACGGTTCATCACCCCCCCCACCGTGAAAGTCAAAAGCTTCTGTGCCTCCAAAGTTGTTGGTCATTTCACCTTTTTTTTTGTCTAAGCACTTCATGAGTCTCAAATTTAGAAATTCAAAGTTGTCAAAAGATAAAATCTTTGGAAGGTCATGTAAAACAGCTGGAAAAATAAGTTGTTCAGAAAAAAATCAACTATTTTTTGACTCCATGACTAAAAAATTTTAAGACGCACAATTTTCTTTTTTTTCCTTCCACTTGGAAATTAAATTATTTTTCCCCCTTTAATTTTGGAAGTTGACACCTTGTTTTGCGGATGTCAAATACTTCCAAAATAGAGGTTATTAAGTCCCTAGCTTTAGTATTTACTGCGGATGGACAGGCCTGGAGAATTACTACATTTTCTGGAGAACCACAGATTTTTTTTCCTGATAGTGACATGAACGCCTTTTTATCTGTAATTGGAAAAATCAGTGTCACAAATTGCAATTATCCGGGAGAGAGACAATGCAGATTCTCCAACAAATTGCAATTATCCAGGAGAGAGACAATGCAGATTCTCCAACAAATTGCAATTATCCAGGAGAGAGACAATGCAGATTCTCCAAGCAACTCCAGTGGTCTAGCACAGTTGCTTCCAAACTCACCTCAGTTCCCCACCCTGCTCTCTTTTTGTATTTGTCTTAATTTTTATTTTCTGTCTTCTTGGTTTTTAAAACTAACTCTATAGTAGCTGGCCCATTGGTGCTACCACTCCAGTGCTGGTAACCTGGGTACAGGGATGAGCCCAGATCCATGGGGAAAGCCAGGGGAGAAAGACTGAGCATCTCAGAGGATGGTCTTCTCCTCCTCTGGAGAGGGAGGTCGGCAACACTCTGCATCGCTACTGCCACCTGGGTGACCACAGGTGGGGAAAGGGCCCATGTCAGGGAGGGAGGGGATACTGGTCATCACAGGGAACATGCGCACGCATTGCATGCATGGCTACAAGATGTCCACCAAAGGCAACATCCTCTGGGCTGGGTTGTAACTAAGGGGGAAACCCCTCAACCAAGCAGAAAGATGGCTCAGGCACCCACAGACCCTGCACCAACCAACTCTAGGCTTTCCTCCTTCATCTTATCCCCTCAGGATTTTGTGCCATTTTGGGGGCCCTGCTGTGGGTGGTAAGCTAGAAACCTGGAGTGGTTTTAAGTCCTGGGAGATGGTGGGGTGACAAGGCTGGCATAGCTCATGGAAGGGGCTGGCAGTATAGCCTAGAGGTTAGGGGAACGAGGTGTGAATGAACTTGATACATCCAGCAGACCAGACCTGAGTTTGATTTTCACAACTTCCGCTTGCATACTGAGTGACTCTCAACAAGTCACTTAACCGCCCAGTGCTCCCAGGTTGCCTCTGAAAACAGGCACTTGTGCCTAGTGGGCCTTACCCAGTTACCAAAGACTAAAATAAAATAAAGGGGCCAGATGCAGTATAATCTCTGCTGGAAGGGGTGCGTAAATAAGAGCGTAAATAAGAGTTAACAAAAACACTAGCTTTGTACGTACTCCACTTCCACTGCACCGTTACAGGTACTCCAACTAATGACATCATCAATCACAGTCTGTCAATGGCTCCCTATACAAATACATTACTCGGAGAAGAGGCTAGTTGGATAAAAAATAACTGAGCATATGGAGAAACTGCTCTTGGTGTGGCAGCCCTTTTATTGGTATCAGAATTAAGAGCCACTGACCAATTGCCACTACAGGTGTCACAAGTTAGCACACCTAAAATGGAGCAATAGGGGTGCCAAATAAAGCGCTGGGTTTAAAGACCAGGGAGGTAGGCAAAAAAAAAAGCAGTGGCATATACTGAAAAGAATAGGGGTAAGTAGGCGTGATTTGGGAATACTGCAGTGCTTTCTCATCCTCTCTAAAACAACACTAGTTAGTAATTAAACCAACCTTAGATAGGTTGACAACTTTTTTTCTGCAACTTTCCCAGTTTTAAAGTGCTTTACATAAATTAAAAGACCAAACAATTACATGATTAAAGATATAATTCACAAACAGCCCCAAACATCTTACCTTCTCTTACGTAAAACACATATGTTAAATGTGTTTTAAAAATAAATATATACTGTATATATATATATATATATAAATAAATAAAGTGTATTGTGTATTGCTTTGGAAGCAGCTATGCTATACCATTAGAACTGCCTGCATACTCCACATCATCTTTTGCATACCCAGATACTGGCAATTTTTAACCCGGATTTATTCTCCCGTCATTAGTAATGAGATATTCAAGTCATGAGCAGGAAAAATCATCGGGATTATCTGGGATTATTCAGAAGATGTACACATTTTCCAGGCCAATCTGTCTGGATATGGATATTAGAGCTAATGCATCTCTCTTAATACCATCACGGCTGTAGCAGATTCTTAGAAATGACTGACGGTTTTGGATAGGGTATCAATCTAGTTGGGACTCAGAAGTGACACCTTCAACCAGTGAACTATTTATTTATTTATTTAAGTCTTTGGTAACCGGGTAAGGCCCACTAGGCACAAGTGCCTGTTTTCAGGGAATGAACTGGGAGCACTGGGCAATTAAGTGACTTGCTCAGAGTCGCACAGTATGCAAGTGGAGGTTATGGGAATCAAACTCAGGTCTGGTCTGCTGGATGTGTCAAGCTCGTTCACACCTCGTTCCTCTAACCTCTAGGCTATACTGCCAGCCCAACTAATCCAATAGCAAAGGAGGCTGTCGCTCTGCGAATACAAATCTAGACATCAAAGCAAATAATTTTTCTCAGTAGTGGAACTGGAGAAAAACATTACTGGGGTGGAACCTAGTACAGAACTGTAGTCCTGGAGATCCCAAGTTTGAATCCCAGTTCTTAACTGTGATCCAGAGGATCACAACTTTGAATGCCAGTACTAAACTGCAATGTGATCCAGGAGATCACAAATATCCGAGTCCCAACACACAACTATGATCCAGTATATCACACGTTTGAATCTCTGTACTAAACAGTGATCCGTGAGATGACAGATCTGAGTCCCAGCATAGAACTGTGATCCAGTAGATCACAAGTTTGAATCTCGGTGCAGAACTGGGATCCATGACATCACACACGTTTTGAATCCCAGCACTGAACTGGGATCCAGGAGATGACAAGTTTGAATCATACTACTGAACTGTGATCCAGGAGATCACAAACTTTTATCCCACTGCAGCCTCAATGTTTGACTCGCAGGCCACTTGACACCCTTGTGCCCCAGTTTCACCCAGTCAAAAGACTAGGTATAGGGCCTGCTCAGTAGCACAGTCTCTGAGGATCTATTTGCCGTGCTGGCAACCTGGACTAAGAAAGCAACTGCGGGACAGCAACAGGCTGGAGGTTGACTGGCTCAGATACCACCAGTCTCCCTTGAGGAGGGGGGGTAGGCTAGTCAGTCCAGTGCACGTTCACCCCCTGGTGACACAGGGGCCCATACACACAGACACCAGGGCACACCTCACTGCAGGGCGAGGAAGATGCCAACTGCTGTGTGTCACCACGCCAGTGTGTGCATGCCCTCAGAGCCTCACTGCTGATATCCTGGGGGGAAGCCTGGAGGAAAAGGATTGCTACAACTATGATAGCACCAATATTCTTAGGCCATGTGTCTGGATCCCCCAAACGGATTGTAATCTCCCAAAAGCTTCTACATAGGAGGCAAGCGTATATAGTATGGAGAGGACAGACAATAGGGTTGTCAGATCTGGGAGGTTGTGTCGTAAGGCCCAAGGCAGAGTGACTGTTAAGGAGTATACAACATTAAAAACAACACTTAAAAAGAGCAGGTCCCCACTAAAACAATATTTGCATCTCAGCTGTGCTATTCTGGGTGAACATCCTGTTTCTAAAAATAAATAAACTTTGGGTGCAGGAAATAAAATCATCGGGGGTATGTATGGAAAGTTCTCTCATATATTCTTTTCCCACTTTATGGGGTGTATTTATAAAAGGAGGTACATCTGAGGTTCTTTGTTTAAAATCTTTACCCCACCTGCATGACCCATCAATTCGATAACAAGAGTCAGTCTTTCCATTTCCCTATCAGAACTTCATTTCTCCATGCTGCCATCAAGATCAGATCTTTTTTTTTAAGTGCACATTACGTTGCTACACTACCTGTTGCCCACACTTACAGCAGACAGTAACTACTTGTTGAGGCAGATCAAAGCTTGGAGTCAGGCTGGGCGGATCAGATTTTTTGGTTGTTAGCATGAGCTGGTCAGCTAGCAAGACAGACAGGTCTCATATACTTCAGGATCGTTGATCATGAGCATGTAATAACTAGTTAATGCATCCGATCATGGGAGCTTCGAATGGAGTTCTGTGGATTTTTCAGGGGTGCCCACCCTCTGCAGCCTTTGCTTGGTGTTGTTACTTTAAAAATTGCATGGTGATTAGTGAGAACTTTCATGTATAGAAGCTTCACAATGTACGTTGTCGAAGATCAACATGCAGTGCATGCTACTGGTGCTCCCAAGCTCTGTCCATCTTCCTTCTCCTTAGTGATCAGCGGCACTACATGTCCTGTGGTGCTACTGTTCTAAAAGCGGAAGTAGGCAAGCAGAGATTGGAGGCACCGGCATCACACACTGCATGTGTAGTATATTATAGTTTGTGTTATGAAGCTGTTATAGAGTGGAGCCAGCCACGGTGCAATGCAATAAATGACATGTCACAAAATACTGCAGTAGCAAAGGGTTTAACTGCCATTGAATTACACTGTTCCCTGCAGCACACTGCAACATTTTAGATATACTGCAGTATTACTGCATTACATCCTGGCCGTCACCACAGTACACAAGGGATATACACTGGGGACCTGTGAAATAAATGATTTGCATGAACAAGAGCAGTTTGACCTCAGGTAACCTGAAGAGTGCCATAAGCCATGAGTGAGGTGTCTGAGGTCAAACTGCTGGAGTGCATACAGATTCTTTATTTCACAAGGTCCCCATCGCATATTCCATTTATTCAATAGTTAAGGACCTTGTGGGTTACTTTATTTTTTTCATTATTTATCCTTCACAAATTCTGAAAAATTGGTGGGTTTGTTTTGTGACTTGCCATATTTGTGCACTTCATCAGCACTGTTAAGGCCATCACTATAGATATGCCATCATAAATTTACATTTGCAGTGCGATGTTACTGTTTTTTTTGGTTTTTTTGAGCCAACGTAGTGGCTGTCATTAGCGAGCAAAGCTGGTCTGTATGCAGCAAGAGAGAGAGAGAGAGAGAGAGAGATCGAGAGAAAGATCATCCATGAAGCATAAAAAACCTGGCTGTTTGGGTGTCATACTTTTTTTTTTTGAGCAAGCGAGTGAGCATGTGGGCTGGCAGCCTTGGATAGAGCAGACTGGAGTCTGGAGTGCTAAAATGAGAAGAGAGATAAAAGCTGTGGAAAAACGATAACTTTCATAGTAAATACTGTAGTTTGTTGTTGTGGGCACTTTGGTGGGAGACAGAGATGAATAGGCAGGCAGGAAAAGATGTTCTGGAAGTAAAGAACAGATTTTGATAATGAAAAAGTGCTACTGTGTAAATGGTACCAGTAGATTGGGGATTACTGGCAGAGGGGGTGCGATTAATCTGAGGTTCCAAGATTTATCACACGAGTACAAATGAATAAATTGATCACACTGATAGTGTGTCCACACCTATTGCATAAATCAAATTATACAATGGGCACCTAGATTTAGATGACCTGCTTGGCCAGCTAAGGTCTTTATCCATGGGTAAACCCTGCACTATAACCTACATCTGAGAAAAGGCGTTTATAAAATACATGATTAAGATGGGCCTGCCAGTGCAGTGGCAAGGTGTCCACCTGTGACACCGACATCCTGAATTCAGGAATGGACTCGGGAGCTAGAGAGCAGGGGGGAGAAGGACTGAGAATTCAGGGATGGTTTTCCTTCTCTGGGGGGGGGCGGGGGTTGAGTGTCTGGCACACTATGGACCCCTGGTGGAGGCCAGGGGATCTGCTGCAACCGGTGCCTGGATTAGTGGGCGGCAGGACAGACATCCGCTTCTTCCCACGGATGTCATTGCACGTCTCGCCTCCCAGGGAGTACAGCATCATTTAAAATTATCCCGCTGCTGACAGATGACACCCTACTTCAGACCCTGCACTGCCAACTGGGCTCCATCATGGACTGATGCTTCAAATCTACTTGCTTTACAGCTCATCCATTGAGGAGATTCATTGACTAGTGTATTTAAAAACTTACGTGGGCCCAGGAGAGGAGAGGCAGGGCTTGGGCTTGCCACCATCTGCACTTTTCTTGCCAGCCAAACAAGAAATGGCACCGGCATGAGCCATGATGGCAATAGCTTGCCTCACTATCGTAGCTGGAGGAAGGGTGCTGCCATGGCAACCATGATTGTGGGGGCATTTTGGCAGGAGACAAGTTGGAAAACAAGGCTGAAATGAGAAGAACTGTGGTTTAAAAAAAATAGCATTAGAATGTATTTAAAAGAGAACAAATCTTGACTAAAATTACATTATGTTTTTGTAATACCCTGGTTTCTATGAGGGGAGTTCTTTGTGTGCACAGCACGACTGAAAGTAACTGTGAGCTATGAAACAATATTAGTTTTAAGGACAATTTGACCCTCACTTTAAAACGCTGCCAGAGAAAATAAAGTTTTGAAAAAGAACGGAAAAACATAACATTATTGCAAAGGCAAGAGACAAATTCTTCCAATGGAAGTTGTCTTCAGGGTAGCTCTGCCTCCGAGGCAGACATCATGGCTAGGAATGCCTCACACGCAGGACTTTAACCTCTACAACTAAAGAACTGAGCTTCTGTGCTGTGCCAGTTTGGTGGTTTAGTGGAAAGATCTACAGCTTGATAAAGAAGAGATTGTGAATTCAAATCCAGGCAAGAACCTCTCGGTTTTCTTTTACCAGTACTAGAGTCCTTTTGCCAGTACTAGAATCCTTACCTCGGTTATAGGGAGACTCATGGAATCCATGTTAAAAGAAAGAATAGTTGAATACCTGGTTGCAAGTGGGCAAGAAGACCCCCAGCAGCATGGCTTCACAACAGGGCAGTCACGTCAGACAAATACGATTGTTCTTTGACTGGGTAACCAGAACAGTGGACAAGGGTGGAGCAGTGAACGTGGTATATCTGGACTTCAGTAAAGCCTTCGATTCTGCTCCCCACAGGAGGCTAATAAATAAACTGGAGCACATGGGTGTAGGGCAAAATATAATAAACTGGATAAAAAACTGGCTCTATGGGAGGACTCAGAGGGTATTGGTCAATGACACACTGTCAAGGGAAGGTAAGGTGACCAGTGGACTGCTGCAGGGATCCTTGTTGGGACCGATCCTCTTCAACATATTCATCAGTTACATCGCTGATGGACTTGAGGGGAAGGAAGGCCTGTTTGCAGATGACACAAAGCTCTGCAACATAGTGTACATGCAAGGGGTGGGGGGGGGGTATTGGTATGGAATCAGACCTGAAAAAGTTGGAAGAATGGTCTAGAAATTGGCAGATGAAATTTAATGCCAAAAAGTGTAAGGTTATGCACCTAGGAAGATGGAATCCGGTAAAGAAATACTTTCTAGAAGGGGTACAATTAGCAGAAACAAAACTTGAAAGGGATCTTGGGGTAATCATATACGACGACTTGAAGGTGGGAAAGCAATGTGAAAGGGAGGCACAAAAAGCCAGCAGCATCATCAGGTGCATAGGCAGGGGTATCACAAGTAGAAAATGTAAGGTGATAATCCCACTGCATAGGACCTTGGCGAGGCCTCACCTAGAGTACTACGTCCAATTCTGGAGACCCCACCTCAAGAAGGACATAGACTGACTGGAGACTGTGCAGAGGAGGGCACCAAAGATGGTGAAGAGCCTGCATCGTGAGCCACATAAGGCAAGACTCAATCATCTTAAATTATACTCACTAGAACAAAGGAGGGACAGGGGAGACATGACTGAGACCTTTAAATACCTAAAAGGAATAAACTCAGTACAGGCTCAGGGCCTCTTCCATGTGAACAATGAGGCATGGACAAGATCGCAGCATGCACCTAAAGGGAGGGAGGTTCAGAAGTACTTCTTCACTGAGAGGGTGGTGGAGACTTGGAATGGCGTGCCCCTGGGGCTGGTGTGACAGGGGAAGTCCCTGCCACTGAATTGGACATTATAAAAAACCCTCCTGTTCTACCATATGGGAGATAGGTGCGAGTTGCTACTGACTGTGCAGTCGATGACTGAGTGAGGCTACTGCTGCACCAGTGGTTGTGGAAATGAAGCCAGTTTGCCACAAATAGCCTTGAATTATTGTTTGTTACTTTATTGCTGTATTTGATGGAGTTCTTTATTTTTCTGAGCAAGAAGTATTACAACGTTTATTTTATGTTTTTGTTGTGGAAAAAATAAACATCCTGCAAGAACAAGTGGGTTGCACCTAAAAAACTGTTGTTGGGTCCATCTGTCATCCCACACCTTCACCAGTGGTAGCGGCAAAGATGGTTAGAGAGTTTCAGCTAACATGGGACAGACAGTGTGGAAACCTTGGAAAGAGGAATAGCTGGGGGGGGGGGTAGACAAGATGGATCAAACTGTCCTCTTCTGCCATCACATTCTTATGTTCTTCTGGGATGATCCGTGACGATGTGGTTTTAATATATAGGAAAAAAAAGGACTTAAATGTGAAAAAGAATATGTGCAACAGTAAAATGCTGCCTCCGAGGCAGGACTGCCCTGGAGGCAACTTTCAGTGGAAGAATGTGTCCCCTACACTGAAATGCAAAAACATCAGAAGACTGATATGGAAAACCCAAATGTGGCTTAGATAACATTTTAGTATGCATATTTTCTATAGCTTTTATTTTGTCTTTTCTGAGAATGTTTAAAGAAATGTGTGGGTACTAGTCACAACATAGTGTTTTGTTTTTGCCATCCTCCGTGCCTCCAAGAGCCTCATCCTCCAGCCCCTCACATCATGCCACTCCTCTACTCTCCGGACTCCCTCATCATCGTCAAACCCTCATCAGTCACCAGTGTGTCCCTCTAATGGCTGGGTTGGTTTCTAGCCCTCCCTGGGAGACCCATCCTCCTGTGGGGCACCTGTAGGAGGAGATGGAGAAGAACGTCACCGAAGCCAATGTGTGGGCACCAGGGGCTGGATAACGGATGCACTGTTGATTAGAGTTTGGTGGCATGGGGGAGCTCCCATTTATAATTCTTCCATGCTGGGCATTTAAACTCTCTTCTCCCCACCTCTCCTAGTTGTAGCATGCCCACATCAGCTCCATGGGGGGGGGGTGAGGCTCACTGTTGTGTGGTCATCCACACCAGCTATGACCCCATACTACCTCCAGTTGATGCTCTCTAAGCAATACACATCTCCTCCCTTCCTCCCTCGAGGCACGAACCCAGGTCACCAAAACATGCCAGAGCTCAGCCCCATGGAGCCATCTCTAAAGACTGTGTAATGGATGACACACTGTAGTAAATGAAGACCACGACACAGTTTTTCCAGTGTGGTAGTTCTGTACAATATAAGCCATTATATAATAACCAGTACATCCTTTTTCCCATAGGGAAACCATGCCGTAATTCACCATTACAAAGGAGCATTTGTAACAACCAACACGTGCCCGGTTTCCCTCACACTGCGCAGGCACCCCGCCTCTGAAGGTCTTCCTCCTAGCCACTGTCCGCTTCGTCTTCCCCCTCTGGACCACTACTCTTACTCTGCGGTAAGTGCTGGCAGGCAAAAATGAATTGAAATGAGGGAAATACCTTCAAAATGTTGACTCCATACAAGACTAAATTAAAAAAAAAAGTAAACAAAAGCAAGTGACCGACAGACCTTAGAGCGCGTGTTCACACCTAAGCAGACTGTGGTTGCACGAGAACATATTTTTTATTTTACATAGTTGCTGTGGGGAAAAAGGACATCCCGGCAATTATACAAAATAAAGTATGGATCTTGGTGTGTGTGAACTCGAATTTACACACACCCTCGGGGTTAGATACTACATAAACCCTGAGAGCGAAGCTCAAGGGGTTTATGCGTAGTATCAAGTGTGTGTAAATTCTCGTTACACACCCAGACCCATACTTTATTCTCTAATAATGGATGGAGAGAAAACCCAGCAACTTGACTGGCTGTGACGTCTTCTTACCCGTGATTATATTCTAGCACATAATCATGGATAAGAAAAAATCCACAGTCACAGCTAAGAAAAATTCCAGCCAACAGTTTTTTTTAATAGCCATTTGCAATCCCTCCACCCTGCAGTCCAGCATATTCTTCAGAACAGCACCCTCCTACTGGCCAAAAGAGAACATAGAAGCTGCCGGCAGATAAGGGCCACACGGCCCATCCAGTCTTCCCTTTTTTGTTGCATTGCTTACACTGTAGACCCCTCCATGTCTATGGTACTTTCTCTGCCATCCCCTTACCCATCCCTTATGATTCCTTATCCTTATCCCAGGCTTTTTTGAATCCCACCACTGTTTTCGCCCCCACAACCTCAGCTGGAAGACCATTCCAGGCATCCACCATCCTTTTTGTGAAAAAGTATTTTCTCACATCTGTCCTAAACCTACCCTCCCCACCCCTTTCTTCTGGAAAATACCTCCTACTTGTACCTTATTCACCCCCATGAGGTATTTAAAGGTCTCAGTCATAGCCCCCTCTTCCTCCTCTTCTCCAGGATGTACAGGTTTAATTCCTTTAGCCTCTCCTTATAGGACATTTCATGTAGATCCTGTACCATCTTGGTAGCCCTCCTTTGGACAGCCTTCATCCTATCTATGTTCTCCCTGAGATGTGAGCTCCAAATCTGGACACAGTACTCTAGGTGGGGTCTTACTAAAGACCTATATAGTGGCAACACCACTTCTGTCTTCTTGCTGATAATACCCCTACATATACATCTCCCAGCATCCCACAGTCTCTCCCGATCACTTTGTCCCATTGTCTGGCTACTTTCAAGTCATCAGATATGATTACCCCCAGGTTTCTTTCCTGATTGGTCACTGCTAGTATCTTTTCCCCCATTTTGTACTGCACCCCCAGGTGGTTTCTGTGACCCAAGTACATTATTTTGCACTTTTTTTGCATTAAACCTTAGCTGCCAAAGATTTGACCACTCCTCCAGTTGTTTCAAGTCTGTTTCCATCCTTTGCACCCTCTCTGGAGTGTCCACTCTGTTGCAGATCTTGGTGTCATCTACAAAGAGAGAAATCTTCCCTTCCAGTTCCTCTGCTATGTCACTACTGAAGACATTAAAGAGGACTGGCCCCAGTACTGACCCCTGTGGTACCCCACTGGTCACTCTTCCCTCCTCAGAGCAAATGCCATTTACCACCATGCTCTGCTTCCTGTCCCCTTATCAGTTTCTTATCCAGGTTACCACCTTATTGCCCACCCCATGCTACCCAACTTGTTTACCAGCCTCCTATGTGGAATGGTGTCAAAGGCCTTGCCGAAGTCCAAGTAGGCCATGTCCACCCCCCCAATCCAACACCCTGGTTACCCAGTCAAGAAAATCTATCAGCTTGGTTTGGCATGACCTGTACTCCATAAAGCATCCTGCCTTGGGTCCTGCAGTCCACTGGATTCTAGGTGTTCCACGATTCTTTCCTTTAACTGTGTTTCCATCAGTTTCCCTACTACAGATGTCAGGCTGACAGGCCTGTAATTTCCTGCCTCCTCCTTGCTACCATGTTTGTAAAGTGAGACTACACCCGCCCTTCTCCAGTCCTCTGGAACCATGCTGGTCTCCAGTGAACTGTTAAACAAGTTTTGTCAGGGGGTGCAGCTAGCACCTCCCTGAGTTCCTTTAACACTCTTGGATGCATCCCCGTCTGGCCCCATAGCTTTGTCCCCCCTCAGATTAGCAAGTCCTTTCCTGACCCTCTCTTCAGAAAAGGGACTGGTGTCCATTTTCCTCCCCCCAATCTCTTGTTGCTTATTTGTGGTCCCTTCTCTCTCTCCCTCAACTCTGAGTACTGAGCAGAAATGTGTGTAAAATATTTGCCTTTTCTTGGTCCTTCTCAGTATAGCACCCTGCCTCCTTTATTAACTGTGCAATCCCTGATCTTCCTTTTATTGCTGATATACCTGAAAACTGTCTTGTCCCCCTTTGATACTGTCTGGGCTATTCTTTCCTCAGCTTGTGCGTTTCCGCTCCTTATTGCCTTGCCTTCCTCCTTCCATTTCCCCAAATATAATTATCTGTTCTCCTCTCCCTGGGTCTCCTTGTACCTTCTGAATGCCACTGTTTTTGCCTTACCTTTTCTGCCACTTCTCTCGAGAACCATAATGGTCTCTCCTCCTTCTGATTTTGCTCATTTGCCCGACATACAAGTTTGTAGCCTTTACCAGAGTTGAACAAATTTTTTACATGTACAAAGGCACAAAAAAAGCTATTAAAAATATTTTAGTTTTTTATTTTTTTATATTTACTTTTTATTCATAAAAAAATTGAACCATCACATAATATCAGTAATACACTCCAGGGTGTGGAGTGTCATAGGATATTGTCACTTTTGAGGTGCATGAGATGCTCAGCATTTGGCCTCATGTCTCACAATGTACCAGAGGCATGATGATATCTCAATATACCACACCCTGTTGTGTATTACTGCTTCAATATAAAATGGGTTCTGGAAAACTTCACTCTGATTGGTCAATACACATCATGTGCAAAGAAAACAAAACACCGAGTTAGGGATGTTTTTGGCACCCAGAGTATTTTTTTAAACCTTTATTATTTTAAATGAAACAAAAGTTTGTGAGTTGTACTCTAATAAACCCAATTCCAGTAGGCTGAAACCACTCGGCCCAACCTTATGGTCCCCATGTACCCATTTAATGGGTTTATTAGTGCACAAGCCATACCCTTTTGTGTATTATTGCTTACAAAGATAACCGTAGTGTCTGACCTCTTGGGAAAAGCTGGATGTCGCCTCTTGCTCCTCCCAGCCCTTGCCTTTCCCTTTTAGTTTCCCACTCATGTTTTCCACCTCATCCTCGTCCTCAGGATTCACGCCTTTCAACTTCTTCTTCACTCCTTCCCCTGTTTCAGAATCTTCTGATAGCAAGAGGCTCTTACAGAGTCTAAAAGAAGAAGAAAAAATACCCAGACTAGCAAAAATCAAATTTTGAATTGGTGCATTTGTACAGGAAATATAAGAACACAGGAAATGCAAGATGAAAAAAGACTAAGAGTCTGTCATGTGTGTCTCCTAGCTGCCATCCAGGCAGCTGCAGCATTCAGTATTAGGTGCAATAGCTGAAGTCACTGTTTAACTGGAAGTGCTACACGTACAATACAGTATCATTCGCATTAAACTGTCATGCCAGCAAGTTGGTTTTATATTGTATTTCAAGTTGAAAAGGCATCGGTAGCTCATTGCGTTGTTTTTCTACACTTAACTGGCTTAAAAGCAACTCTTACAAAAATGTTTTTTGCAACTTACCTGCAATGCATTAGCAGTTCTGTAACAATGCGATGCAAAAAGAACTACAACTCCTAGGCAGCCATGTTTGAAAGGCTGTGTGTTGGATCCAGCAGCACTTATTCAGCTCATTGAGAAATGCTAAAGCAACTGATTAGGGGAACAGTTTATTTTCAATGTTGCTGCACATGGACTGCAGGTGTCATTTTTACAGGAAATGTAATACACAGGACTGCCACCTGTCTGCCATTGCAATGGACCATTCAGTTTTCAGGGTCCTTATTCGATCACCCAGTTTTGCTCAGAGGTAGTTCAATTTGTAAGCCATTCTGAATGACCACATACTCTTAAAACAGATTCTATTGGGTGCAAGCCCACTGACATGTCAGCAGTGCAACTGTTCATGACACCAGTGATCCAGGTACAGAACTGAGCCAAGGCCATGTGGGGCTGGCCAGGGGCACATCCACACACACTTCCACTGGGGAGGGAGGGCTGCTGCCTCCACTACAACACTACTACCCGAGTGACTATGGATATCAGTGCAGTGGCTGCACAGTGTGGAAAGGGGGGGACACTGGACGGGATTCACCCCACCATGCAGTGCGTACATGATGCATGGCACCCCTAGTGTGCTGATGTTCCAAGGGGAGGGGGAAGCAATGAAAAAGGAAGGATCCAAGCATGCACTAGATGAGCCCAGGTGCACTAGGGCCCTGCCTTTAACCACTGTCTGCTTTCTGTACATCGAGTTGTCCTGCCTCTGCACCCTGAAGTAAATGGAAGGTCGAGCCTGGCTCAGTCAGGCCATACCCCAGGATTGATGGAGGTAAGCACTTGGGGCTGGAAGCAGAGAAAGTAAGCGCCAGAGATGCAGGGAGATGGGACTGAGCCTGACCTGGGGCACAAGGGCCATGCCAGTGGAGTAGCTTAAAGAAAAAAAGATTCTTTGATATCATTTAGCGTTTTCAAAAAAAAATCAAAAACAAGCTCTGTACACACCAAGTGGATATTTAAATATTTATTTAAGTTTAAAGAGCACCAGCACTCAGGGCTGGTCCAGCGGACACACTGCTGGTGGCCTATATACTTAAAAAGTTGAAATAGTCACTTGGTGTATGCACAGCCGTTTTTTTCCCCCTCGAGTTTAGGCCAATACTGGTGGCTTGTGCACCTCTGAGAAGGATAGTCTGCTCTTTTTTGAACATATCATTTAGTATTTTGGTTTGGCTGTATGTCCAGGGTATAAACAAGTTCTGATGTTGTACAGAGCGTTGCTTTAAAACCAGTCAATCTGGGGGTGTAAAGTATGGCTGTTAAGATCATTAGCAGTCAATTAGCCTAATCTTTTCCACTCTACATTTAAGTGCCCTTTTACTGACCCATTAGTGTATTCTCCGACATTACAATTGAAGGAGGAGCTTTGCACGGAGTCGTAAAAAAAGGGGTTTGTACTTGGGATGCAGTTTAGGGTCCGGGTTCATTATCAAGTTTTCATACCATCCAATGGTGGCAGCCCTACTACCACAGACGTGTTCAAGCCATGCAAGTTTGTCTGAGGGAAACTAACTGAATTGTTGATGCTATTTAGCACCATTTCATGCATAATATATCCCGACATGCTAATCCATGGACAGCAATGGCAGCATTTAGGTGCACAGAGGGAGGTTTAGCAAGACTGAGGAAAGTTTAAGGAAGTCCTGGAATGTTATTCAGAGTGAGAAAGAAAGGCAGTTTAGAACAGTGAGGCTAAGTAACTGGCTCACAGTCACAAAGTGAGAGGATGGTTCTGCAATTCACAACTGAATTTACAGAGTCACAACTGTGCACTCTTATAATGTGGTGTGATGGAAGGGTTAATGCCTCATGTATTCATCCACCAATTTCCAAATACAAAGGAAAAATTATTGATACTGTTCTACAAGAGCGGAATCCCCAGTCATGGACCCTAGTCACAAACACTATGAAAGCGAGGCTTGGAACCAAACAAAAGAAGGGGTTGGCAGCTAACAGAGGAAGTGATATCACTTCCTGTGTTGACCACTTCCTGTGCTTGCTACCAGTCTCATCTTTTGTTTGTGTTCCAAGCCTCACTTTCAAAGCACCCATGATTAGAGTCCATGGCAGCCATGACATTTAACATACTGTAGAAGGTAAGCTGTAACAGTATAGTCATCATTCTTGTGGTCTTAATTGCTTTCTGCTTTGTTTTTCATTTCCTAGGCTAAAGACACTGGGACACTTGAAGCTGACCACTAGCACCTTCTGTTGACAGCACATACTTTGGTGCTTAGAGATTACGTACTTCCCACTCCTGCATTCTCCTTTTCCTCTCTCCACAGGGGGTGACAGAGCACTAGATCCATGCTTTCGCTTTCTTGGCCTTCCCGGCCCTCTTCTTGCCGAACTTCTGCTCTTCTCATCACGCTTGCTGTCCCTGAAACCCAACACAAAACTCATTTTTAACTGAGTGTGTTAGAGTCTGGATATCAGTTATGCTGTACTGAAAACAGCAGTGTAACAAAAAGGTTACTTTTTTTTAGCTTTTGATAGGTGCACAACAGGGAACTGTATGAGAGGAAAGAGACATTGCTGAGATAAAGTGCAGCTAGGGTATGATTTACAGCTGGCAGCCATCTTGTCTCACCCACCAAAATAAAAAAGATTTACTACATAGCTGTCAAGGTCAGAGCACCAAAATGAGTGAAACAAAAGAAATGTTGAGATTTTTAATTGTCTTGTAGAAACAAATGACTACTACACATTTTTTTAATTCTATAAGTCAAATTAAAAAAAAAGTGTGGGACACTGATTAAATTGCCTGCTCCTTAAATCTGATCACTGGATCACAGACTGGCTCCACATCTTCATTTGAATGATAATGCGTATCCTAGGATTAGGTGAGCTGGCATGAGGAAAATATAGATCACTCACCTCTAATTGTAATCCTATTGGTGTTTTTTTAGTTCACATTCACAGTCTGGCAGTTCTGCTGGAGAAAGAGTCATTGGAAGTCTTCAAGGTAAGCTCCTTTCACCACACGAGTGGAAGATTCTCTGGCTCCCCCTATGACATCGGATCTTTTGCATGCTGGAAGCAGGGATCCAGGTGCCACTTGCCAGGGGAAATTGTGTGGGTTGTGTGAACGTGAATCAAATACCACTAACAGAACTACAGTTACAGGTGAGTAACCCATATTTCTACTAACATGGATTTAGTTCACTATCCACACTCTCTCAGACTCCTAGCAGTCCTCCATGAGGAAGGGGCAAGGTGTACACCCCTATTTGGTTAACAGAGACTGGAGGACTGAGGACCCAAAAGCAGCATCACAATGACTCATGATGTCACTGCTGTAATGGGAGAGGAAGGTGTGTGCTTTAATCCAGGTTGCAGCTCTGCACATCTCCACTGTAGAGATAGCCCTGGAAACAGTCACTGAGGCAACAGTATGTCTGGTGGCTTGAGCCTTAAGCCCCTTGTGCCACTCCCTATCAACCAACCTATAGCAGCGGTAGATGCAAGTTGTAACCCACCTGGCAATCATCTGCCTTGCTGCTGATCTGCCAGGTGCCTCTTCAGCATATGTCACAAACAGCTTGTGAGCCTCTCCCTGAACTCCAGCCATGCAGTCCTTGTAATGAGAGAGCACCCTCAGCAGGTCCAGGGTATGTAGCCTGCGATCAGCCTCAGAGCTTCGGTTGGTAGAGTATACCATTAAATTAGTCACCTGGTTAAAGTGAAATTCCAATATGACCTTTGGGAGGAATTTCAGGTGAGGATGAAGGATGACTATATCCTTGTGGAAGACTAGGTAAGGCGACTCCACCAAGAGTGCCTGCAGCTCATGGATCCTTCTGGCTGACATTATGATCACCAAGAAGGTGGTCTTCCATGGCAGATGTAACATCTTACACCTGTGAGTTGACTCAAATGGCTTGCTCCTGAGAATTGCCAACACCAGCAGTAGATCCAATGAAGGCAGAAGCTCACACACCAGAGGGGATAAATGATCCGGGCCTTAGAAAAAGCACCCAACCACCTTTTCCTGGGCCTCCGTTGGCATACCAGTCCATGTCTGGTATACAGGATATGATGGCCAGGCACACTTAAGGACTATCACTCAGGCCCTGTCCACACTACACCGCTGTAACGTTACAGAGTGCCCAAACTGTTACCGCAATGGTTTGTGTTTACACCTGTAACGTTACAGAAGGTGTTTTCATAACCGTTGTTGAAACCACATAAGAGGTGGTTTCAACAATGGTTATGAAACCGGTCCCGCATTGGTAACGTTACTGGCGGTAGTATGGATGGGCGGCAACAGTCCTCTGCAGGGCCCGAAGTGCAGTGCGAGCTGCATTGTGGGATTGGGCACCGCCGTAACGGTCGCCCGTCTCCCGAAGTGTGGACTGGCGGTGCTGGTCCCGTAATGGACACCGCCGCGGTGTGGATGCACTGCACCACTCCCCAGCTGTAACAGACTGCATCCGTTACCGGGCCGGAGTGGTGTAGTGTGGACAGGGCTTCAGAGTCCTGACCAAGACAGGGACCATAGGTAGTCAAGGATGCTTACCATGGACAAGGTAAGGGGGATCAAGTTCCTTACCCTGACACCAGATCAAGAACTTCTTCAACCTAAATGCATAACATTTTCAAGTCAGCTGCTTAAGGGATGCCTCCACAACAACTTCTGAAAGACCCAGAGCCATGAACACTCACCATTCAGGACCCAGGCTGAGAGGTGGAGGTATTGAAGGTCTGGCTACAGAATGCTCCCCATATCAGGGCCCAATATCAGGCTTGCCTACTGGCAAAGAAAGCCATGACTGGGCTAGCTCCTGAAGCCACCTCTTGTCTATTCAAAATAGATCAACCTTCTATCAGTATACAAAGTTCATCAAAGGGTGGGCTGATGGTGCCTTTTAAGCATACCTAAATAGCCCAGAGATCTCGCTCCTATTCAGGACCCAGAAGGGTAAATGATCTCCCCTCAGACCTTATTAAATGTAGTAAGGTCAGCAAATTCAAAGCTCGTCTCCGCACACACCTAGCTCTTGCTAATGTCAGTGAGTGCCCTAACATAATCTAATCCTAATACCAACACTTGGGAGAGTCTCTGAATGCCCTCTCCAACCTCCCATTGTCACAATACTATAGACTTATACCTCCACCTGCCTTTACCTCCCCATGATCCCTCCCCTTGTTGCCATCCTCTGCTACCTCCCCACCCTTTTCCACCACACCTCTCCTCCTTCCACTCCCCCCTTCTCCCTCTCCTCTTTCCACTCCCCACCCTGTACTACCACTACTCCTTCACTGCCAACCACCCCCACCATGTACATTCTACCCCACCCCCACTGACCCTCCACCACCCAGGACAAAGCCTTCTCAGGCTGCCATGCATACACATCTTGGACAAAGCCTTCTTTTGGCTGCCTCACACTACCCTAGCACGTGATCCTGAAATCCTTCTGCTGTCTTATGCACCCAGCACAGTGCAGTCTACTCCCTAGAATAATCTGGTACTACTGTGTCTATATGTTGAAGTGACAGTGAAATTCATTATGCATTTCTAGACAAATTGTAACAAAAGTGTAATTTGACAAATGAGCACAATAGTCTACTATGTAATCAATGTCATCTCAAAACCAATGTAATGTAACCTTGAAACCAATGTTATATTTTGTACGCAAATGCATTTTCTCTGTAAATGATGTTGTTGTTATTTACCAGTTCTGTACTGTGTCTGACTTGGAACCTTTGTAAACAAATCCTTGACTGGAAGGTATTAATCCCAAACTGAAATTAATAAAGATGTCTGGTCAGCAGATCTGGGCAGAGTGTCAACCTCCACAGAGGCCTGGTGCTGAGGCTTTGGAGACTGGGAAACTAGAACTTCCTGGGCCAGTATGAAGATATCAGGATAATCCATGCCTTGTCCTTCCAGACACTGACTATGACCTTGTGGACCAAGGGGAAGAGAGGGAAGGCGCACAGAAGGCCTGGGGTCAAGATGCATGTGAAGGCATCCCCCAACAGTGTTCCAGGCTGTGGAAGGTGGGCACAAAACAGCCTCAGCATTCTGTTCTCCCATGAGGTGAACAGATGCACCAGAGGGGTGCCCCCCCCAATAAGAACAGGGGGTTCTACCACCTCCTGCTTGAAGGCCCACTCATATGACATGTCTCTGACCTGAGTGAGTGTATCCACCAGTTGACTGTTTTCTCCCCCAGTGTGGATCACCAAGAGAGCTGCACCCAGGCTGTGCATAAGTGCCCAGGTGTGATGAGCCTCCAGACACAATTGAAGGGAATGCATCCAGCCCTGTCTCCTCAGGCATGGAGGCCATGTTGTCTGTCTGGACCTCTATGACCTAATCCCAGATTGATGGGGCAAATTCTGTCAGAGCCAGGTGCACTGCATGGAGCTCCAAGAGGCTGATGTGGTGATATGACTCCTGGGGTGACCAGATTCTGTGGGCCCTGCGGTCTCCCAGGTGTGCTCCCTAATACACCAAAGATGCAACTGTCGTGAGTATGATGAATGGTTTTAGGCTGACAGATGGGATTTCTTCCTCCAGATACTGTGGGTTCAGCCACCACTGGATGACATCCCACATCAACTGGGTCACTACGACTGGACGGTCCATGTAACCTAGCTGCAGGGACCACTAGCAATCCAACTCCCACTATAGGTGGCACATCCACCAGCAAGCCCAACAGATCTTGCTGGTTGAGGATGCCATGTAGTCCAGCAGCTGCAGGAAGTACTAGGCAGGACATGAGCACCCAACATGAAAAGACTGGGCAAAGGATGTAAGATCCAATGTCCAGTCCACAGGGAGGTGGGCACTGGCCAGCAGGCACCTAGTTCTGCCCTGATGAACTAGAGCACCTGCAAGGAACCAGCTCTGACTTGGCTGAGCTGACCAGAAGGCCCAAGTGCTGACAGTTCTGGAGGACCAGACCCCTGGACCTCTCCACAGCCTCTTTGAATGACCCAGCTATCAGCCAGCCATCCAGACAGGATACACCCTGATGCTCTGGTGCTGCAGAGACCCTGGGCATGGATGAGGAGGTCAAAGGGCATGAACAGGAACTTATACAGGATTCTTCTCTGTGCAGAAATGACGGTACCGGTGATGGGATGAATGGACGGAGATGTGAAAGAGGGCATACTGGAGGTTCAGGGAGCAGCACCACATGCCCTGCTCCAGAGCTGGAATGACTGGATTCAGAGTGACCATCTGGAACTTGTACTTCTGCATGAACTGGTTCAGATTGTGCAGATTCAGCATGGGGCACCAGTCCCCGGTTATTTTGGAATCAGGAAGTATCTAGAAACATATCCCTGAGCAGCCAGGGCATCTTGAACACCGATTACTGCACTGCATTCTAAGAGCTGAGTGATGTCCGCCCAAAGCGCAAATGTGTCCTTCTACACCCTGGTCTCCTGAGATTGGAGCTGGTACAGTAGGAGAGCCTCCAAGTCCAGAGGCAACCCTCTGCCCACGAGTTCTAAAACCCAGTTGTCTAAGTTATGGTGGACCATTGTGGCAAGAACTGGTGCAACTGACTCCCTGACCAGGAACTGGTACAGAGACTGGATGGGATGGGGGAGTGACATACCACAGCCTGTTACTGCACAACCTTGGGAGAGGGCTTCAGCCACAGATGCACCTCTTCTGCACCTCTCTGCTGGGACTGCTGTGGTTAAAAGAACAGAAACTGAAAGGCCTGCTTCCTAGGCTTTGGAGCCTTTTGGTCCTTCTGGGATGAAGCCAAAGAATCTAGAGTAGCAATGGACTTCTTAGTTTGCATGAGATATCTTTCCATGCTAGGGCCGAAGAGGCCAGTGCCCAAGAAGGGGATATCAGCCAGCTTATGCCGAGTATCTGCCATGAAGCTGGACAAGCTCAGTCAGGCCCTCCAATGCATGGTGACAGCCATAACCATGGCACTGGCATAGGAGTTGCCCATGTCGAAAGCTGTCTGGAGCTAGTGTTTAGCCAGCAATTGACCATGGCCTCTGATAACCCCAACAGAAAAGTTGCTTGTTGGCTGGAAGCGAGAGGAGAAGTTCCCCTAATGCTGCAAACAAGAAATGGCCAAAATTTGCCATCATGACAGGATAGCCGGCCTCACAGAGACACAATGACATACCCGTTTACATCTTTTTAACTGTGTGGGTCAGTCGTCTTATACTCTGTCTGGAGGCTTGTCCACACTACCTTGGCTTCTGGATTTATGGAAGGCCAAATCCGAGACCAAGCGCTCCACAGAGGGGTGGTCTGAGAACCCAGAAAGGGTGCCTATTGGGACCACATTGTCCATGTCCAGGTATGGCAGTAAAATAGCTATTTTGCCCACTTCTGAACTGACTCTAAGGGAACCTTCATGGACTCCAACATAAGTCAGGCCAGAGTTCCAAATGACACCATACTGTTAGCCAGTGGTCAGCTCACCGACCAATATCTGGTCGAATGTATAAGACTTGGTCAAGGACATCAATGACTTGCCTTCAAAGTCATTGGTGGATTCTTTAAAGATTGCCCTTGGGCCAACCTGGTGGCGCTGAGGTACTTGACGCCACACCTCATGCCATGCCGGTGACCCGCATTTGTGAATGAGCATGACTGCTGGGGATTGGCAGGGAGGAGATGGATCGAGCATCCGGACAGCCCTCCATCTCTGGGGAGGGGGGTGATCGGCAGCAGGCACACGCCTGGCCTCCAGTGGAGTCTGGGGCTTGGCAGCACGGTGCCGCAAAAATGTGAGGTGGGAGTATGGAAGATGTTTGGCAGGGGTGCACACGGGAGCGCGTATGCCTCCGCCGCAGGCGTCATTGCATGCTGCACTCCTGCAAGGGGAATAAATTGGAAAACAAGGTCGGCTGGTTGCAGTGGCTTGATGGCTGTCCCAGCTCTCTGGCTCCAGAGGCATCGCTCCCAGCGCTGGATCCAATTTGAGGTGGGTGAGATTAGGAGGACTCCCCACCACGGGGGGGTAAGCCACGGAAGTAGCTGAGAGCAAGGGTCTGTATGTGAAGCCAGGCACGCAGGATGGCAGCTGGATGTATAGCCGACTGTGCCGACGAGGAGGAGAAAAGATATAGCAAAAAAAAAAAAAAAAAAAGACAGCCCTTGACCATTTGCCACCATGGACCACCCTGTTATCCTCATTCTGGGTAATCTTCACTGAGAGTCAGACTGGCAAGCTGGCCATGAGATGAGACTTCTTGATCTGGGCTCTGAATAGAGGCTGTAGTGGAGATGGCACCACCCAGAGATGCAGACACTGGGGATTGCTGAGATGCGTGGGCAGCATGGGAATGACTTGTGAAGGCCAAGGGACTGAAGACCTAGAGTCAGAGCTCTTCATCTCCCAGCAGTAGTCCACTGTTGCCAGAGGAGCTCCTCATAACACTGATACATCTTTCATCAATGCCTCTCCTCGCCAGAGGTCAGGGAGGTCAAGGAGCAATGATGGTGATGCCTCCTGGCCGAGCAGGATCGAGAGCATAAGCAGAGCATCAACCTGAAGATCAACGTCAACTGGTGCCCTCTGGAGGGTATTTGTAAACCACCTGCTTTGGCAGGTTAAGCATGAGAGGCTTTAGAAGCATTACCACTGCTGTTGGCCTCACTCAAGACAGCTCAGCTGTGGTACTGACAGGGCCTTGTCCTCACAGGTGAAGACAGGGAGCAGTGGAGTCTGGGAGATTGACTCCTCATCTATCTCCTCCAGTCAGTCAGTCAACAGTCTTAGGAAAGTTCTCAACTGCCTGCTTGACTGGGGTCAAGGTCAGTGGGCCCGATGGTGTCATTGTGGAGACCTTGACTGAAAGGAGCTCGAGCAAGGCCAAGAGGTCAGGAGAGTTGGGGAACTGGTAAGAGAGTGACCATTCTTAATCCCATGGCCTGTGATGACTTTTTCTGCATTTTCTGCTGTGTTGAGAAAGGTTTTCCCTGAAAAACTGGAGGGCCAGACACATTTCTCTGAACTTATCAGAGATGGACGCTACGACACTGGCCGCAGCCAGGAACAGCACAGAGACTGATGAGAGACTCACCATGGCCACGCCTAGTCTTCCATGACTGCAAGCTGATCAGCTGACCCAGCCACAACTGAGGCCTTCTTGCAGTGTTTCGGCCTACCAAGGGCCAGTTAAGCCTTCTGGGTCTCGATGGATAAGGGGCAACCAGGCCAGTCACAAACTGAATCTCTCAATGTCGTGAAGATTGCCTAGGCAGTAAAGGCACGTGTTGTGCAGACTGCTGTGGACATTTTCAGTCTACTGTGGTTGCAGAACTGAAAACCCTGTTTCTTGCTCTTCATCATCAATGTTGATAATGAAACAGCCAGAAGACAATGGAGCAACTGTAAAGTTGAATACTGACTGAAACGGTTGAAAAATCACCTGTTAAGCTCTTAAATAACTGGAATTCCTTTAATGTGAAGCCTGCCCAGTGATGCAGAGAGGTGAGGTGAGGTGAGGTGCCTCACCTGCTACCATGCCAGTGACTCGGGTTCAGGAACAGACCTGGATTGCTTAGGGGGTCAGCCAGGGAAGGAGGACTGACCGTCCCATAGAACACTCTCCTCCTCCTCCTCCTCCTCCTCCTCCAAGGAGGGAGGTCTACTGGCTCCACTGTGATACTGCCACCTGTGTGACCACAAGTGGTAGAGCAAAGCGTAGCCACTGGGGGAGGGCGCCTCATGACAGAGATGAACGCACTTGCATGAGTCTGCTTCAGTTCTTGCCCACCTGGTGCCCTAGGGGAAGGTAAAAAACAGGCGGAAAAAGCTGAGGTTATGTGGCATAAGACTGGACTCCCTCACTGGCCCTGTACCATCTACTGGGCTGCCCACTGCCACTTCCCTTACCTATCCCCTCCTGAGAGTGGGGTCCCTGGGAGGTGCCATTACAGTGGGGAATCCATGGGGCACTGTACAACAGGGGGATGGCAAGCCCCAGAGACAATGGGAGACAGGGCTTGGGGGAGTAGCAAGGTAGAGGGGGGGCTGGCTGAGAAGGGGGGATTTCCTTTAACACTGCAGAGCTGCAAAGGAGAAGACCTGTCCCTTTCAGCGGAATAAAAGATCTGACATAATGTGGTGGAGCTGGAGGATATACCACCCAGGAGGTGGGAGTAGCTGAGCTGGATGACTCAGTTGTCTCCAGCATAGCTGTCAAAGTGTGGATCGTGAACTGAATCCACGTAACTAGAAATAAAAAAATTCACCCACCTTAGAACTAGGCATTTATTCAAATTTGGAAGAATTTCGACCCTCTCAACCTAAAATGGGCCCGGGGAGCTAAAAATGCAAATTCCTGATTACATATGGTTTTGTCATATTGATGTAAATTAAATGCAACGTAGAAGTTCAGAAGCAAGAATCTTTTTGGAACATTTATTTTTGATTCTTTAAACCTTTACAGATCCAAACTGCTAAAGGTTTTACCCTCCTTACTGAATAATTTGTCTGTTCAATTTGTAACTGAAGATACACAGGCTCCACATCAGGCAGACTTGATAGACCCCAAGGCCTTCTTCTGTTCACAAACCTTTATGTATCTATGCAATCCCCCTGTTGGGGACTTACTTGTTTACCCTGTGGGCTGCCCCGGTCAACCATTTCCCCTGTTATGTCCCGCTGCCTGGCTGAGTCCGCATTTGCCCCTGGAGTCTCCGTCTGGCCCCTGCAGTAGTTTAGCAGTGGAAATGGGGCCAGAGGAGCTGAACTGCAGGGCTGCCATGCTGCCTTCAGTTTAAAATGGGTAGCAGCGGCCCGAGCATGCACACTACTGCATTGTTGTTTTTCCGCCATTCCTGCGGTTGCACGAGTGCCTCTCCAGTGGTCCCAGTCCTGGAAATCAGTTTAATCGGGGACCAGAGACCCGGAGGTAGCTCTAGAGAAGCTGAAATTGTGTTCATTTAAAGAGTGCCAATGAGCACTCAGAGGAGCCTCATAAATAATGAGGCTTATGAATATTAATGAGCTGAGCCTGTTTAGCACCTGGAGACAGTAAATTTTGGCACTAGTAACGGAAAGGGCTAAATAAAATTATTAAACTGTGAAAATGTGTGAAAGGTCAAAGGGGGCTGCTAATACACTGTGGGGCTACTGTGTAACAAAAACATTTATTCTGGCTGCAGCAGGACATTGAAGGGGACAGTGTATGGACTGCAGTGGTACTATGTATGGGTTGCCTGAGGACAGTGTAAAACAGCAGCAGAGACAGGCTGGAGGCCTATTATATGTTTATATGGGGGCAGCGATTGAATAGGGCACAGGAACTGCTATTAAACAGTGGGTCCATTAATAAATAAGGTTATATATTATGGCTGCACCAGGACTAAGAAGTTGGGACGCTGGCGGACTGGACATAAACTGTTTGTTTGGCAGCCATGTTTAGCAGCCTTTGACCCAAGGCTAGCCAATCAGGAAGCTAGGATTTTGGAAAGGACTTCTGGGACTGTGCAAGAGTATTATGGGGAAAAAGCTGGGGAAATACTTGCCACCCTTTTTCTGGACCAATTAAACATCGAGAGAGCCTGATGCATATTCATTTTGGGAAGCGATAGTTGCTTTGGCCAATGGGGAGCTGCCACAGAGCTCCCAAAACCCAGGGACTGTTGGTTCTGATTTCAGTTTGGTGGGAGCCCCTCCAGAGGGAGGGGGGCTCCATCTCCTTTATAAGAGGATGTGGCTACAAGATTTGGAAAGGTCTGCCTGGGGGTTGCCAGATACCTGTCCCCCAGGGCCTGCAGGTTGCCTTCCCACATTTTGTAGGAATTTTGGTCCAGGAATCCAGTTTTGCAGTTTCAGCTGAAAGAGAGGCTGCAAGGTCCACTTACACTTCAGCAGTGAGAAGTTCAGGCAAAGGTTCCAGAGGGAGAATGCCATCTGGAATTTCAAGGAGATGGGATCTTCCTGGGGGGTTGTGGATGCCCCTAGTTCAAGGGAAGG
The DNA here is from genome assembly GCA_016271365.2 of Neoceratodus forsteri. NCBI lineage: Eukaryota > Metazoa > Chordata > Ceratodontiformes > Ceratodontidae > Neoceratodus > Neoceratodus forsteri. The sequence continues at coordinate 409,111,243 of JADMNL010000025.1, forward strand.
TTGAATTCTGTCTGTTAACCTAGATGACACAGTGTTACAGAAAAGGAGGAGGACATTTGGTCAAAGGAATGGAAAGGTATGGTTCTGCTTTATGGAAAACAGATTAACGGAAAAAAGGAATGGTTTCAGGTTATGGAAAAATGATATGGGAGTCTCCATGACATGCAGAGAGGATGGATAGTAAATACAGATTGTCTTCAAATAGGAGAAGAGAGAGCCTCTTCTGGTTCATAAGTACCTGCATGGTGAGGAAAGTACTTGCTGCATCAAGGGACTGGTTGAGTGAAACGTGTGTTTGGTCAATGCGAAGTTCAGGGTCCTCGGAGGAGCCCATGCTGAATGTACCCAAGTCTCACCGAGACTGTATGCTCAGTGAGAATCAAGCGACTGTGCCGTGTATGAAAAGAACCACGGCTGCCACGCTAGCAGTGTGGCTGAAAATGTCCTTTGGTAGCCAGATGTGACCAAAAGCTTCTTCTAACATGAAGTTGCCAACTTGATTGTGAAGCTGTGAGAGACAGAGTTTCCAGCATTAGCCACTAGCAAGGTGGAGTCCCAGAGAAAGCATTGCTGCATCAAGATGCTATTAATTCCAGCTCAGGTGGAAGACCGTGGCTGCAAGCTGCAACCTGGAGCCAGGTAGGGAAATTGCAACCCACTATTGAGTAGGGCAGACTGGGTTACAGGGAGTCACGGGTACATGCCTGAGTGCTAGGGCACTCTGGATCCAGTGGAGAGCTGGACCGTCGGGTCACTCCTGGGTCTGAGTTCCTTTGTGGCCTGGAAAGCCTTGTGTTTGTTCTGTGCACCTGGCCTGCTTGGTGGGCCGAAGAGGACAAGCTGCTAGAACCTACAAGCAAGTGGAAAGGTGCCAGTGTTCCAAGCTGCAAGGTGCCTCCTACATGTCTACTCATCTCCAGCTTCTCCAACTCCAGAGTTCTGCTATTCCAGTTCCACTGAGACTGTCTGCAGAACCGTGAGTTAATGCAGGGATTATCCTGGACCTGGGGACTGTATATAGTTGTTCCAAGTTCATATCCAATGGCATAGTAAAAGCCTTTAAGTAATCAAGAGAAAGGTAAAAGCTGATTTGATTTTCACTAAATGCACCAACGCCGGCCAACCAGCTGCATCACAGGCCTGCACCGTAGCTAGTACTGGGTACCCAGGGGCAGAATAGCAGGGTTTTGTCTGGACTGGAGACTGGTACTAGTTGGGGCTGTGAATTGTTAAAATCCAAGCAACTAATTCGGTAGAGAGCTACATCTAAAGGTAGGTGGAAAAGGTGCTGAAACTATAAAAGATGCAAAAAGATTGCTGTGCCAGTATTAAATGATGCAAAATGTTTCTTAACCTCTACTCCTCCTACCCATTCCTAATCCTCCCCTTGTAAATAAATGATGGTTTACTGCTTCGGGAAAATTCCGACTTGTGAGCATATTTTAGTGAGCATATTATTAGCGCAAGTCTTTAATTCAAAGTGTGGAAATTGGGGGGTTTGGTGTGTGGTATTCCATGTGTTGGGGTAACTGTATGAGGAGGAGAAGGGTTGGTACAGCATCCCAAATGTACTCTGGGTAGAGGCACCGTGCTTGTAATTCTATATTGGGAAAAAAAAAACTAACAGCAAAATGGGAGCCCGGGCCCCTCAGCCTTGGTCAGGCCTGCAAGGCAGGGGCAGTAGCCCTTGAGTACATGGTGCCAGGGCTACACCTATGCAGCTGGATCTTGTTAACCTAGTGTTGTGGTGACAGAAGGAACTTGGGGTCCATCTTGTCTGCCCCTCCTGTCACACTGCAGTGACTCGAACCAATCTGAGAGTGGAGAGACATCAACACTTTACAGTTGGAATGTTATCCCTACTCTTGCTGTGTAACCCTGCATGCCATTCTCTCTCTCTCTCTCTCTCTCTCTCAGGAATCTGTTTAGTCCTACTTTGAACAGTGCTAGCTTCCACAGCCTCACTGGGTAGGCAATTTCATGTTAACCACCCTCTGTGTGAAGTTATGCTTTCCAATGCATCCCCTTATCATGTCCCCTCCCTTCAGTTGAGTACTTGTCCTCTAGTCCTGCTTGCATCCCCAGCTCAAACATCTATGTATTCTCCACCCTATTTATTCCCCTTCGGTATTCAGAACACTATAATCATGTCCCCTCTCAGACTTTTCTCTTCTAGACTAAATAATCTGAGTATGTTTGCTACTTTGCTCTCTCTTTGCACCACTTGCCCCATAAGTCACAAATCAGTTTGATGACCTTGTGCCGATCCCTTTTTGATCATTTCAATGTCCTTTTTGAACTGCGGTGACCAGAATTAGACAGTGTTCCAGATGTCATCTAACCAAGGCCTTGCACAGGGAGAGGATCACCTCCATTGATCTGCTTCTTACCCCCCTCCCCCACTAATGTTGCCAAACACTGCATCTGCTTTCTTGAATGCAGAAGCTCATTGCCTGACCGGATTTTGGTTGCTGTCTTCAGCTGGTTGTGCTCTCCACTGTTACACCACACAGGATGTTAAATTTAGCAAGCCAGTAAAAAATCTGGTTCCAAATCTTGTCTAATCACATACCTTAAAATACCCCCAGCAAAGTTTCTGTTTGCTGCAATGCTGCTGGACGTGCTTTTATTCACATGTGATGTGAAACACAAGATTGTCTTTGTTCTGGCTATTTACTCAACAAAACCTCTGAATGTGGTGCAACAGGGAGGCAGTATAGCCTAGGGGTTAGATCACCAAGCTTTGAACCTGGAGGAGACCCAGCATACCTGGGCTTGAATCCTACAACCACTATTTGCATACTTTGTGACACTAAGTTAGTCACTTAACTTCCCTGTTCTCCAGGGTTGAGCCTGGAAATGAGATTCAGCATGAAGTGCCTTTCCCAGCCAGAGAATCTAAAATAAAAATCTCATTTGCAGTGAGGTCTTGCTTTGGTAAATGGGAGGCACTGAAAGCACAGAGAGGGCAAATGATGCATACAAGGTATAGTGAGACAGTGGCTGGGGAGGGACGTTTCACAGTTTTTATGCTTAAAAGAACTTTAGTTACCCAAGGATCAAGCGAACCATAAGGAAGAGGGCATAATCTCCTACTATGCACCCTGAAGTGCAACTCCTCCCAAAAAAATATAAAGGGTGCTCCATCAGTACCCCTGTTTAAATCATGGCTTTGTAATCACCTCAGTAGGCCCTGTACCTGCAATAAGAAATGGATTTACATTCTATACATCATTGTGTGTGTTTATTATCTTTAGAAAGGGAAACTCCTATAAAGGAGGTAAGTGCAGCAGCAGCTGTGGAAATGTCTGATTAGGGCTTTTAGCATCAAAGTATTTTTTTTTTTTATTTACCTGCTGCCTGGTGATTTTAATTAGAAAGATCCACTCCACCCATAATGCTGCAGAGCTCCAGGCAAATATTTTGCATACCCTGGGCGTCTTCCGCTGTGAAGGTTATGCTAATGAGGGCTACCAACAAATAGCAGAGATGGTAGCCCTCATTAGCATAACCTTCACAGTGGAAGCTGTCCAGGGTGCATGAGATGCCTGCCCGGGACTCTGCAATCATTATGGACAGAGCAGATTTTTCTAATTAAAATCACCACGAAGCAGGTAAAATAAAAAAATTACTTTGATGCTAAAAGCCCTAATCGGGTGTTTCTGCAGCAGCTGTTGCACTTACCACCATTACATTAGTTTCTCTTTAATTTATTGTGGAATTTTGTAACGTGTGTCTTTGTTTCTGCTGTTATTTGTGGCCCCAGGGGCCCTTTGAAAGAATAGGTGCTACCTCCTAAATGAGGCTTTCCTGATGCAGAAAACTTTTGAAAAATTAATCAATAATGAGTACAAGGCTCTCCATGGTAGTTTTATAGTTTCTAACTGGTTTCACTTCTTCATCTGTGTGGGTGTTGCATTACTGGTACATTTCTGTGTATAAAGCAATGTCAGTGTCTCACTGGATGTGGTAACACCTACATCCTTCTAGCACACTCCTCACTGCACTTGGTAGTACCCAGAGTTCACATAGAACTGGAAAACTGCATTTAGCCATTTAATGACATGGCCTTGGAATAACATTCAGAGGAATTTAAAACTCTAGAAGTGGATGGCTCTAAAGAAAGTTAAAGCTCTGCTGTGCAACCAATGTTCCATGAGTATGATCTGCTGCCTAACTGCAGAGCTGCACTGACTTGCACCTCAGGTTCATCAGCTGGGTCTTGGCAACTTACTCAGAGTCTCTACGTTTCTGGAGTCTAACCAGCTCTCTCTGTTTCTCCTTATATCTTCTCTGGAGCTCCGCCAGTCGCATTCTGTAATCCAGCTCCATTGCACCCATTCCTTCAATGGCAGACTTAATGGAGAACATCTGGAATCACAGTAACGTAAAGTGAACCAAACTAGAAAATGCCACACACCTTCACCATGAACATTATCCAATTATAAACCCCCCCCTCCATGTTTTTCTTTATCAATTTCTCTCACTTGCTCCTTCTAATCACATAATGGCACCACTGCCCCTCAGTGGCAAGGAGTGTAGTCACACAGACCCATCTGAGGTTGAAATTATGTCCCGCTCATTAACTATGCCTCAGGAGGTGCTCTCTAGGTTTGTCAGGCCATCCCCCCTGTGTTACAGTACATCTGTTTTTAATGGACACATGGTGCAAGGGACCCATGGCCATTCTCAAACTTAAACCTTGAATGCAACACAAAACCATAGAGCCATGCAAGTGGTTTCACAAGGTAACAGATAAAAGACAGCACTATGGCAAAGATCTTTACAACAACATAGATGTGCATTCCAGGAGTTAGGTTTTGCAAAAGCAATTTCTCCCCAAAAATGCTTGGATTCAAGAGAGACTGCTTTCCAGAGCTGAATAACAGATACTAAGTAATTTTGCGCTTTGCGACAAACAGGAGTGGCGATTTTATACAGTATTGAAATTAAAGTCCAACTACATTTTAAAGTGGACTTAAACCAGGATGTCATGTAGTTGTAAAGCTGCAAAGCTAAACAAAAGCAGGGTTTGCAAGCATTAATTAATCACTTTTGAGGAAACAAATTCTGACTTTGTAACCGGGTCAGTTTTGCAGAAGTTGCTGAAATGGGATGTTGCATCTAGGTTTGAATTCTTAGGACACATCCAGCTTATTCCTTCGTTATTCGTGACTCTTTGGGGGGGGGGTTACACTAATTAGATGAATCAGTGATCACTGTACTTAGTTCAAACTCCTATGGACACTTATCTAAACAGGTTTGAATGTAATGGCAGGAAATGTTCTTTAAGTCATTATTTCATTGAGACTCAACATTGTTTTTTAAAAACTGGGCAATTCATTCAGTGTTTCATGGGGAATCATCTCTTTTAGGTGCAGGAAGGGATGAAACTCCCCCAGGTTGCTCTTAACATCATAAAACGTTTTGGTAAGAGAAACCAAGACCTACGATTGATCAGTGATAACATGACCATGTATTATTCTAGCACAACAGCACAGGTCAGAAATACTTAACTTTCTGAACCTTGTTACTCAGTGTTTATAAAAAAAAAAAAAAAAAGAGGAACCACTTTATAGTCACAAGCCAGGGTGTGTGTAAATGTGGGATAACAGCACTTCTCAAGTGTATGAGGCATTCAGCACGGTGTTCACCATGCATTATTTCAGTGCGGTGGGCCACCCACTCTATATTTTTTACTGCCACCCTATATTCTTTTGCCACCACCCTATATTTTTTGGCAACACCCCTAACTATTTTTCATAAAATCCTCTAAAATGATCTTTTCTCACCATCCTTTATTTCTCTGACTTGGAACCTTTGTAAAAGAGCCATGGCTCAAAGGTATTTGTAATCCTAGACTTGATAAAATAAAAAATAAAACACTGCTATCTCGGTTTTGATACGCATGCTCTATACCTTGTTTAGAAAGCACTTATACACATGCACCGTACATAATGAAGGTTCAAGGAGTAATGTGCAAATAACCTTGCTCACCACAGCCACCACCCTGTATTCCCAGCCAATGGGGAACCCTGCAGCATTACCGCACAGCTCACGTCCTAAATGTGCCACTATCCCACGATAATGCACATCCTGTCATGTCTTATTGCTTAAATAAAAAAACTCTCACGTCCGTAAACCAGATAGTGTACACTGATATACTCTTAATACATTGCATGTATCCTGTACATCTTTGTCAATGTTGTACATGAGTTGTAAAATGCAATTGTTTTATTTTAAAGGCAATAAAAATAAAATAAGTTTAAAAATAAGGAGCACAGCTCATAGCAGAATTAATATATCTTGGAGGAACAGACACATCACTTGGATTCAGGATTAAGAAGTTTTTCACCTCAGGAAGTTTTCATCTCCACAGTGTCGAAGTCAATATGTTTTACTGGTAACACTCCAGTGGCCATCAGTACTTGAAAGCTCATAAAAAGCTCTTTTAAATGAGGCACTGGGCTTACCTGTGGCTGACGGCAGTCTAGCGATATGATGATGGTGAAGACTGCCCCATACTGGTACTACGTTGCCACCAGTTTATAATCTTGTGATGTCACTGAGGGTGAAGCTGCACTTAAGTACAATGTGGTTAGCCACAGCTTCCCCTCAAGTGACATCACAAGGTTCTAAACGTGGCTGAAATGTAGTACTGATTTACAGAGGACTCCGTCATTGATATCTCTGGACTGCTGACAGCCACTGGAAACACCCAGTAAGTCTTTGAAAAGAACTTTCCATGCACTTTCACACTGTGATGGCTGTTGTTCTTAAATGTTCTCCATTACATGACAGATTCACCGGTATTGCATAGTATTGAAGGCTGCTGTTGCCTGGATGGCAGGGAATGGGCACTATGGAATAAACAAAAGAGGAAAGGGTCCCACGACTCAGGAGAGAAGATTTACTCAAAATTCTGTAATGTAACAAATCTGTTGCATGCTAGCAAGTTAACAAAAAACAGCTGAGCAGAGACTCCAGCACTTTCGACCACACTGGTTCTTCATCAGGGGATTGACTCAATAGATGAACATGATGGAACCTTGGACTTTTTCATCTGGCATTTTCTATGGTTCTATACATCAAGTCCAGTGCTGTCCTGAACCTAATGTTAGCCATGCAGCCACATGGGGCAGCATAAGAAAGCAGCTTTCTGGCTCCGATGTCACGTCTTCCTGATTTTCTATATCTCTTTCCTACTTTTCTAAAAAAGTTCTTGCTTAGTCTCTTTAGCACCTTCTCCTCCTACAGACTCATCAATGTAATTTAGGAAGAACTAACAGACTGAGTGCCATCAGCAGGTCTGAGGATGTGTTTTTGGAGCTCTCCGCTTTGATTCTGGGGCACAAGTGAGAGTGTTCACACAGGGCCCTTGATCACTAGGACGGGCACTGAGTGTAGTTGCTCTTCATAAGAAAGTCACATTACCTACTTAGCTGCCAGTTAGCCAGTGTGTAATGTATACTAAACATTAACAGTTTGAAACTGCATGGTCTGACCCGACAACATGATGCATTAATTTTCTGCTCTGTGTCTGCACTTTGCATTCTGTTCCATGTAATGTACTGTATTATGTTTTTCCTGGTTCTTACAGTAGCCATTCCCTCAGGTCACACCTGGAAGCAAGCCTTGGCTCAGTGTGCCTCTCCCGGTTACCAATTTTCAAATAAACCAGACCCACTATTTTCTCATTGTTCTTTCAAGCTACTTCAACAGAGATTAATATTAATGCCTTCTGGCTAGTTAGTTTTCTGATTTGCATGACTGGGTACCCATTGTTAGAAGAAAAAAAAAAATGAGTGGCGCCCTAATTTTCAGTGGCCAAGGAGCAGATATGGATGGGATTGTCTGCATAGTTCCACCATTTTCTGTCCTTTCATTCCGATGGAATGTAGCAAAGCAATGCCCAAGACAATCAATAGCTTGCCATTCTAAAGTCGCAACGTGAAATGCCAATCAGCTAATTTTCATAGGCAAGCAAGAAGCATGGATATCTCCATGACAACCACTGCTGTGCCACTTCTAAGGGAATTGAGAACTCACACTCCCTATATAATCTCTCTCTATCGCTCCCTCTCTCTCCATGGTTCAACAGTTTTCAGATGAAGTAAGTTTGCAATTCAGTTGCATCATCTCAGCATGCCATTCCCACATGATGCTAGATGTGTATCCCCATTATAATTAGTCAAGGCAAAGGCTTAACAGTGGTAGAATCAAAGCCGTGCCTTCTTGGTGCTTTCATTCGAGCCTCGGATTCTATATACAGGTAAATGTATCTGGTGGTCATGAAATACCTGCCTCTGCAGGAACCAAACCCCACAGACATCTGCGCTTTCCACCCTGTCATCTGTGACAGAAGCCAGGTAGGAATAAATGGCAGTCTGTATCTGCCTCGAAGAGGGATGGGTGCAGAAACTGACACTTTATTATGCTACAACAAGGGATTTCACCGCTTATGAACAGAGGACAGACCGCAGCTTGTAGTGCTGGTACAGCTTCTCATGCAGTTTAACAATCATTTACTGTATTGTTTCTGCAGCACAGGCCAGTGCGACAGCAAATTGCTTTATGGAGGCTGCGGCATGGAGGCAGCAGCACAGAAAACCAGTGAAAACATTTTATAGACCGTCTAATTATGAGCACTAAAACTGTGAGGCAAAAAGTGATAATGAAGTCCAACTTGTCATGAAAAAAAAACATCAGGAGGAATTCCCATCAGTATCCGTTGTTTAGCACATAAGACTACAGTATAAGCAGAAATGAGCTCTATCAGAATTCAGTGGACTGGCCCAGTTATGCAGAGATTGGCAATTAGCATACAAGACCCAGAATATCATAATATGGCCTGCTTAGGGTCACGCATATCACCAAGGTGAGATGATCAACTTTGGTGGGAGGGGGAGGGGGTTTGGGTGACCTGGATTTGCACACCCCTTACTGGCTGACCCAGTCACTACATTGGCATGGACTGTGAAGGCAGCTACTTGCCTGACCTTCTGATTGAAGGAAGGAAGGAAGGAAGGGTGTCACCATGGCAACCTGGCATGTCAGGGGAGGGGCAAAACTAAATAGTACTAAACTAATAAAAAATGTCTATAGGATGGGGTCCACTGTACTAATAAAAAACTTCCCTGGATGCTGGCCCGATGGTGCAGAGGGCTGAGGCGCTGTAAAGTGCCTTACCTGCCACCACGCTGGCAACCTAAGTTTGGGAACAAGCTTGAGTCACCTGGGGTAGGGGGGGGACACCCCCAGAAGAGAGGCTCAAGCAGCTGCCTGGCAGCTCTCCTCTCCTGCACAGAGGTGATGGGACTTCCCGGCTCTTGACTGCACTAGGTGGAGGCCTGGTGGTAGCACCAATGCATGGGAAGCTAAGATGCAAGTCAGGGTGGGGTGGAAGGAGCTGTGGTCCAGGAATGCACATGCACCTCCACGTGCATGCATCCTCCATGCTGCTGCAGCACCAGGACCTAGCAGGAGGGAAACAAAGGAGGAAGAATGGAGGAGACCAGGGCTTTGTGCAGCCCCACTTGGACAACTTGACCAGCCTTTCCACTCTAGCTGGTGGGAGCTTTTGGGTGAGAGTACTTCAGGGGAGTGGGTGAGGGAGGCCCTCCCCTCCCTGGGCCTGCCTGAGGGAGAATTACATGAGAGAACTAGCCCCTAGCGTGAGAGGAGGAAAGGGACAGTTGGAGGTGCACCAGGCCAGGTCTGACCACCCACCAAGGTCTGGCTCAGATGATAAAAAACTTCCACGGAAAAAAAACTTCCCTGGACTGCACTAATACAGTTCAGAAGAGGGCATTTGGGGATTTGCATGACTGCTGTGTGCTGGAAAGAGATACTCTCTACTTAGGTTTGGAATGTTTTAATAGTAGTCCCAACTAGTGAGCTTATTATTTGTACTTAGAATACATTGATCCACCAATAAGAGCCTCTGGGGCACGTGTGCTTTGCTTACTTATGCATACCTATTTTCACATACAAACCCATCAAAACTATGCTAGGTTAGACGTATAGCCTTCATCTCATCACTCAGAAGCCCTCGGCCCCAACTGGAGAAGAGGATGCTCCTAAAGTAAAGGATGATTTTTCAAACAGAGGTTCTCATTGCTCTGAGCTGCTCACTCAACTGTAACCTCATTAGTCATTTCCAGAGTGTTCTGTAAAATTCCAGTAATACAGTTCTAATAATTTCATTAATATTGTTCAGATTAAATTTCAGTAAAATTCTATACTAAACAAAATGATATGGATTTTTGAGCCCATCTATCATTCTGACTTTACTTACTTGTAAGTTTCGACCAGAAAAGGCACACTGAGCTGTGCCAACTTGTTAACCAGGTGTATCCATCTAGACAATAGGTCTAGGGGTAGATAGGATATACCAGGGGAGACCGGATGGACCAACAGATTTTTCCTGCAAACACTGTGTATGTGTCTATGTCCTGGGGTGGTTTACATAGACCTGATCTACTGACATTTAATGTTAGTAAAGGATACTGGAAAACATCTCCTACTTTTGCAATAAGTGCCATGGGATCTTTAACTTCCACCTGAACAGCCACCAGAGATGAGTAGAAGGGACCTCAGTATAACATCTCATCTGAAGGATGATACTGCAACAGTTCAACACTCCATTAGTCCTGCACTTCATTGTCCAAAGTACTGGGTATTAGACCAAGTTTTTGGCATGGGCCTAGTACCTATGACCTCTACTGACCCCAAAGATGAGCATACAACCAACAGAGCCACTGACACTAACTTGATGTATCCCATGTCCCTTTTCCCCACATTGTGATGGAGAGTCTTAGATTATGGCAACAAGAGGCTGAGTGGTATGTGTATGGCTGGGAGGCTTGATAATACAAGGAGATGATGTAATCTGCCAGAGAACCAACCCAAGCCCACACAATCAGCTATAAGCTACACTCGGAAATGAACCAGGTTCTCCTAGCTTGCAGTCCACTCACTGATCAATGACTGGACCCCAAATTCTAACATTGATTTTGGAGGCCAGTGTAGTTTTACAGTTTTAACCTGTCACAGGTAAACTGGAAGTAGAGCATTGGTTTTAGGAAGCCTGTTCCAAGCAGGCATGCTTTTTCACCTTATTCCAAACCCTCATGTCATTGCCACAGAAAGAATTCTTCGGGCTTACTCACCGGCTCACCCTTTTTCTGCATCCAGCTGTATTTCTTGTTGGGATTCAGCTCCCGAGGCAGCCGGGTGGTGGTTTGAAGCTTGCAACCCTCAAAGATTGGTGAAGACAAGGCTTCCATTAGCACCTGTGTGCTGGCAGCAAGCAGGCTCTCCAAGTCCGAACATGTTTTGTACCCTTCCAAACCTATTGGTCAAAACATCACTGAGGTTAGTTAAGCTGCCTTAAAGATATAGTAAAGCTAACAGGTACCAAAGAGCCAAAGGTCCTGCTGCAAAGACCATCACTCTAAGTTTTTTTTTTAAAAGAAGATTACATTTCAGTAATATTGTATACTAAACTAAAGTATATGGATTTTTGAGTCACTATTCTCAAAAACTTGGTTTACATTTTGAATTGAAATAGTCAGATTTTTCATAGAAAAGCTTTTTTCCATTGACTCAGTAGCTACTGTAAGAGGTCTTAGAGCCCTTTTCAGATACAGCAAGGTAGGGTGGAGAGAGGGGGTCGATTCTCAGCTGTACCACATAAACAACCAACTGCAGTGGCAACATTTATTCAGGTCTCAATGTGTCAGGTGGCAGCCAGCCTAGAAAATCTAGGTTTTTAAGTTGGGTCTGTAGTCTGGCTCTGGGATGGTGGGATAATCATCAGTTGGGTGATGGTCATAAAATGTGGGGAGAATGACATACCTCTGAATGCTGCAGCATGACTAATTATTTTGCACAAGCCAAGGATGGTTTGCTTCTTGCTGGGAATGCACGGGGTGGGGATGGGGAGTGAAAATATGGTGCACTCATACACCGATGAGCCAGTGCACATCATAGGAGCCATGGCTGGCATTAGCAGGGCTCCACTTTAGGGAAACCTGCACCGATATCATATCCATCACTACTAGCAGGTATTGCTATAGGAAGTAAGGAAGGACCAATGAGAAAGAAGAAGGGAATAAGAAGAAACAAAGGGGTGAAGGGTTTTTTTTGTAAACAAAAAGGATCCCTTTATTAAACGCTAAGGACTTCATGCTAGCTACTGTAGACACACCATGCATGGTAAGAAAAGTGCATGAAGATCTAAAACCTCCTCCTACTGAATCCCCGCCTCCCAAAAAAAGTCCATCCATATGCAGTATGCATCATGTGTAGATCCCATCTGCATCCTATTGGCTGAAACATGGAATTGTGTATTCATTACTTGTTCTTGGATTACATATTTGAACAACAGATATCATGGGTAATGGATTACTTCTAATTAGGCAACACATAACTATGTTTTATTTATTTAATTTAATTATTTTTTTTTTTTGTTGACTTGAAATTGCTTGGTGAACCCACAGGTTATCACTACCCTACCGATGCCAAGTACTGGTATGCAAAATGTATCTGTCAGCCTGAGAAACTGGGTGAAAGCTTGAACTCCTTGGAGCCCACACAGCTCTGTCATCTGTGCGTCTATGCTAGAGGGTTTGAGACTGTTCTCTCTTCCAGTCCTAAATTGTTTCCTTATGTACCAAACTAGTAATCCTCAGCAGTAAAGACAGAGAAGTCTCGGTCAACTAAATCTGCAGTGAAAAAAAAAAGATAAAAATTAATTTTCTGCAACTCAACTATCATGATTGGGGCAATCTTTCAGTAGACATAATTACAAATATGTTCCCACTTACATTCTTTTTTGTTTCTCTTTCAGACTAAGATTTTCCAAAATTTTCACCCTTGACACCCCTCCCCCACCACCCACATGACTCCTCTCCTTACCTTCCCTCCTGCAACTATGCCTTCTTGGCACCATCTTCCTATGTTGCCCAATATCACCACATTGACTAAACACCTCTTCAGGGAACTCCTTCAGTCAGCAGTAATCCCGGAGGGAACATCACTAAAATGGCAGTGGGATAATCAGAGAGAGAGAGAGCTCCTTGGAGCAGTTGTGTAAAGGCAGTTAGAAACAGACATGTCAGCTGTGCACTGCATTTCATTACATCACGGGGAAGGGATGCAGAAGGAGATAGGCCACCGACAGCAAAGGACGATGGCACATTTATAAGGTAGAAAAAGAAATGGGCAGACTGGATGGGCCTTGCGGTCCTTATCTGCTGTCAACTTCTATGTTTCTATGAGAAAAATTAAGCATGGTTTGATGCAGCACTTTTCATGCAAACTGCATTTCAAAGCACCATACAATCCATGAACAGTTTGTAGAAGCCTTAAGGTGTGGATGAAGATGTTGCGTGAGACTGATGGAGGGTGAGAAATGTGCAAGGCTTTTAAACAGGGAAAGAATAAGTGATGGGGAAGATGGACTACAGTGGAGCTAAGTGTAAGTCTTAAATTATTCACGAGGCAAACATGTGCTCTGATTGACTTTTGCACCAGGCGTTAATCCCTTAAAAATGCCCAGTACAGTTTAAAGTGGCACAAGTGATTGTAAACCTTTTTTTAATGACATTTCCCCCTTATTAATGTGATTAGACTTATCATAATAATGCCCTCACATTCAGGCATTTCCATGGGTTTAATGCCCTTTTGGGGTTACTAGCCCATAGCCAGGTGTTAATCCATAAGAAATGCCCAGTTGTTAAGGCATTATTGCTCAAGTAACAAAGTAACGGAAATTTAGGGTCAGAAGGGGTTCTACATCCATCAGGGCTGCCACCCCACCACGGCTTAATAAGCAGAGATTAATCAGTATGCTGTGCAACATGTGCTAATTTATAACGCTTTGTATTGCTTTATGTTCTATAGTGTGTAAGCGGTAGTGGAATGTTAAAATCCTGGGTCTCTACTAGGCGACATTGGTTCCCAGGATGAAGGATCTGACAGTATGGCTTCCAACCTCCCTACCTGTTGGGCCATCAACCAGCAGTCATACAGCGACTATTGCTGTGGATCCTCCTCCAGAGGCATTGTGAAGCCAAAAAAACTGTGCTAAGCCTCCTGTCACAAACAGGCATTGTATCTTTAAGGGTGATGGGGCAAGACCATAACATCAGAGACCTTTCTCCTCACAAGTGATGCTGAAGTGCATATTTTGACCCAGGTCATTGCGTATTCAATTTATCAAACATCAGTTTACAAGCCTTTTGGTGAGCCTGGATGGGTTTCTGAGTGCTGAGGGAATTGTGGGATACCCAGGGTGGAAGGGTAAGTGGAGACTCCCCTATGAATTAATACAAGTTTCAACAGCACCATTTTTGGTCCCTGCTTAGGTGGGGGAACTTGAATGACCTTGGGTCCATTCTGACCTTAAATTGCTATGTTAAATTTCAAATCTGCTTTTTTGTGTGAAGACTTCACTATTTCTCTGTTATTTTAACTGATGGCTTCAGTGATGCACAAGGCTATTGTGATGTCAGTCAGCATTGTGAAGGCTGCTCTGTAATTGGTTCAGTAGTCCAATGCGATTTGGCTAACCTTCAAGATGGTGATTAAAACCTACCTAACAGAAATGATCTCATGATATCTTAAGGTTAGATACGCAATCAAAGAGGTCACTTGTTATCGTGCCGTTTTTATTTTTACTGGAGTGAGGGAGGGAGCACCAAAGAAGTGAGAAGCTTGCCAGATATCATATATTTATTTATACCACGGGGGTGAGAGCTTTCTCAGTCAGATAACCTGTGTTATTTCCACTGCAGTGAGGATAAATCCTGATGACATCAGCAGAGTGAGGATACTGACATTTATCCATACTTTGCTGATGTCACCAGAGTGAGGATAAATGCACTGCAGCTTGCATTGTAAAGGAAACTGCTTCAGAAAAAGTTTCTCTTTCTCACTGAAGCTGCTACTTACTCAATTAGCTTTTCAAAAGACTCTCGCCTACATCCCATTGTGTTTCTAGCATTGCTAGCCCATTACTGTGCTGATCTCAGCTTCAAAACAACCTGAATTCTAAATAAGTCTTTTACAAAGTAGGTTCTGTTTCTCAGTGCTACCTGCAGCAGTTTATCTTTCTCACTGAGCCTCTGACTCACTCAATTAGCTTTGCAAAACACACTCACCTGTGTTTCTGACTCCCAGTCCATTCAGAACACACACACACACACACACACAGACAGCAGAGGAAACACACAGACTCAGAAAAAAATGTTCCTGCAGCTCTCACCCCTGTGATATAAATTGCACGCATGATGGGCAGATCATGGCATATGGAAAATATTCTCACTTCTGCAGAGTGAGCTGTGTATTTTCACTCATGCCTTCGGCACTCATGAGAATACACAACTCACTCTGCAGGAGTGAGAGAGCAATGAGTACCAATGCCCGTAGTCTGAGTAACAAGCTTCCTGAATTAGTGGCCTTGATGGAGGAGGAACATCTGGATATCATGGCAGTCACAGAAACATGGTACACACAAAACCATGACTGGGATGTAAACATACCAGGATACACTATCTACAGGAGGGACAGGGAGGGTAAAAGAGGAGGAGGAGTAGCTCTTTACATAAGGGAAGGAGTCAAAGCAACAGAACAAACGGGAAAACAAGGAGAAGAAGCACTGTGGGTAAATTTGGAGACCGGCAATGGAACCACAATCTGCACAGGGGTTGTATACAGACCCCCTTCTCAGGTTGAGGAAATGGACAAGGAAATGATAGAAAGTATACTTAGAATGGCAGAAAAAGGGGAGATATTGTTGAAGGGTGATCTGAATATGCCAGATGTTAACTGGAGTGCAGCTGCAGCAGCCACTTCGAAGAGTGGGGTTATTCTAGATGCCCTACAGGGGGCATGCCTTAGACAACTAGTATTGGAGCCCACTCAAGAGGGAGCAATCTTAGACCTGGTTCTCTCAAATGGAGATGAAGAGAGGATCACAGATGTAGAAGTGGGTAGCCATCTGGGAACTAGCGACCATCGAACAGTATGGTTCACAATAAACACAGCAATAGAGTCAAGTCATACAAAGGCAAAAGTACTGGACTTTAGGAGGGCTGACTTTTGCCAAAATGGGTGAGTGCCTAAGGAATGCACTAGCAAATGGGCAGGAAGGAGGGGTGGAAGAACAATGGGGAATAATAAAAACTGCCATCACAGAGGTAACAAGCCTTTGTGTGAAGCAAATAAACAAAATGAAACGATGTAAGAAACCACTATGGTTCTCAAAGGAAGTGGCAGTGAAGGTTCAAGAGAAAAAGAAAGCATTCAGGAAGTACAAGGAATCACAGAAGGAGCAGGACAGAGAACTGTATCAGTTAAAGCAAAAGGAAGCTGGGAAGGCAGTCAGAACAGCAAAGGCCCAAACTGAGGAAAAGATAGCCAACTCGGTTAAGAAGGGGGATAAAACCTTTTACATCAGGGAGCGAAGGAAGACCAAGGGAGGGATAGTGAGGCTTAATAAAGGGGAGGGAAGGTGGGCAGAGGGTGACAGTGAAAAGGCAGACAGAGATACTAAACAAATATTTTTGCTCAGTATTTACAAAGGAAGAGGGGGGAGGTACCTAAAACAAACAGTAGAAACACTCTTGATACAGAAGTTGATACCAGCCCATTTACAGAAGAAAGGGTTCTGAAAGAACTCTTAAAACTGAAGGTGGACAAAGCAATGGGGCCTGATGGGATTCATCCCAGAATTCTAAAAGAACTAAGGGTAGAACTAGTGACACCACTGACTACCCCTTTAACAAATCATGGGAGGATGGGGTGGTACCCGAGGACTGGAGGAGGGCAGATGTGATTCCCTTCATAAAAGTGGGAGCAAGGCAGAAGCAGGAAACTACAGACCTGTTAGTGTAACCTCAGTGGTAGGGAAAATGATGGAATCACTTCTGAAGGAAAAAATTGTCAATTATCTAGAGGCCAGAGGGGCACAGGACCCAAAGCAGCATGAATTCACAGCGGGAAGGTCATGACAGATGAATCTGATAGATTTCTTTGACTGGGTGACCAAAGTAGTAGATCAGAGAGGGGCTGTGGACATGGCCTACCTAGACATTAGCAAGGCATTTGACACAGTCCCACACAAAAGATTAATTTACAAGTTAGCCAGCCTGGGAGTGGGTCCCAAGATGACAGCCTGGGTAAAGAATTGGCTGGAGAATAGGACACAGAAAGTAATAGTAAATGGAGTCCACTCTGAAGAAAGGGGGGTTACTAGTGGGGTGCCGCAAGGTTCAGTATTAGGACTAGTCCTCTTCAATGTCTTTATAGGCGACATTGCAGAGGGACTGGAAGGAAAAGTATGTCTTTTTGCAGATGACACAAAGATCTGCAACAGAGTTGATGCACAAGGTGGGGTGGAAAGGATGAGAAGGGACTTGGCAAGGTTAGAGGAATTGTCAAATGTATGGTAGCTTAGATTCAATGCTAAGAAGTGCAAGGTAATGCACCTGGGAAACAAAAACCCAGGGGAAGAGTACACAATGGGGGGTGAGATACTAACAACAACAAAAATGGAAAGGGACCTGGGGTAGTCATATCAGATGACCTAAAGGTGGGCAAGCAATGTGAGAGGGCAGCAAGGAGGGCTGGGGGATACTGGGATGCATAGGGAGAGGCATCACCAGTAGAAAACAGGAAGTTATTATCCCTCTGTACAGACAGCTGGTCAGACCCCATCTGGAGTATTGCGTGCAGTTCTGGAGACCCAATCTCCACAAAGACATAGACAGGATGGAAGCTGTCCAGAGGAGGGCAACTAAAATGGTGCAGGGTCTGCACCGGAAGACATATGAAGAGAGACTTGAGGAGCTTAATATGTATAGCCTCGAGGAAAGGAGGAAGAGGGGGGGACATGATAGAAACTTTCAAGTACCTCAAGTGAATCAACAAAGTCCAAGAGGGTAGCATCTTTCAAAGCAAGAGGTGTGCAAGAACAAGGGGGCACAATTTGAAGATAGAGGGGGGTCGGCTCAGAGGTAATTTAAGGAAGTATTTTTTCACAGAGAGGGTTGTGGATGCTTGGAACGGCCTTCCAGAGGAGGTTGTAGAGTCAAAAACAGTGGTGGAATTCAAGCATGCATGGGACAGTCATAAGGCAATTCTAGGGGGTGGGGGCAGAAAGAAGTAGGCTGCTGGTTAACTAGGATCTGCAGCTTATCCATTAGGTAGGGAAATGGGCAGACTGGGTGGGCCAAGCGGTCCTTATCTGCCGTCAAATTCTATGTTTCTATATACCCTATATGTACAAACCAGATTCATCTTAGGCAAGATCTGAAAGGGCAAGCCACATTGCTATAACCTGCTGGGCAATGTAAACAGGGGATATGCAGTAGACTGCTGCAGAATATGAAATTTATTTTCACAAGCAAGGGCAGGACCATAACTCATGAGTGGCAGAGCCACGAGTGACTTATAAAAGTCTTCCTCCTCACAAGTGACGATAGATTGCATAATTTGAGTCAGCTGATTGCATGGTCAATTGATATATCACTCTACTCATATCTTTTAACCCTTCTGTTTCTATGAAGTTGTCACTGTTTCTCTTCGATTTCTACTGCTGGCTTCAGTGCTGCACATGGCTGTGGTGAGGTCATTATCAGTACTGTGAAAGCTGCTGTCTGATGTGTGTAGTGTTCCATTGTGACGCAACCTGTTGTCTAGCTATCAGTTGTGACATACCGCAAACTGCATATATCATGCAAATGTGTCCAAAAATATCAATTTTATTCTGTGGCCTCTCTCTACACCTGTTATATAAATAGGGAATACATAATGGATTGCAGTGGAATAACACATTTATCTCCACTAGTGAGTGGTAAGACCCATAATTCACGTGTGGCGAAACCACAAGTTAGTTATACTAGGAGTTATACTAGGATTTGATAAATGTACAGAGGGTAGTTTGCCCATATGATCACATCTTCCAGTGCACTGGCATATTTCACCGACGATTTAACAAATAGATATCTAAATTATTTTCGAAGATTTCAATACTGCTAGAGTTTACTATGTGATTGGAAAGTGAATTCCATAATGGAATAATCCTCTGAGTAAAAAAGAATCTTCTGTTGTTGGTTTTAGGATAAGTTAATGGTAATTGGTAATTATGGCTTCTAAGGTTGCACTCTTTGTTAATAAATGTCATACCAAGTTTGGACATCAATTTCTTGACTCTAGATATTTCATACATTAACAGTAAGTCACCCCTTGTTCTACGGAGCTCTAGTGTGTACATATTTAATTCCGCCAACCGGTTATCGTAGGTATTATTGTGCATATTATTAGTCATCTTAGTGATCCTTCTCTGAACTCCCTCCAGTCTGTTCACAGCCTTCCACAGATGTGGACTCCACAACTGGAAGCAGTAATCTAGATGGGGTCTAATGTAATGTAAGCTCTGTATAGGGGCAATATGCAATCTCTATTCCTTGATAGTTATGAAGATCTTACCACTCGTGTGGAGATGAAGGTGTTATTCTACTGCAACCCATTATGTATTCGATATATACCACAGCATTTGTGATGTTTGTACTAGTGTTTTACTTTGTTTTAGCATAAAACTGACTTTCTTTTCCATTTTAAGTTATCTGTCTGGACCGTTGTTCTCTGTGTTCTATTTCCGGATTCCAAGTGCAAATAACTTGTTCCAAGTTAAATAAATGGTGTTCTAAGTGAAATAAATTGCATTATAAGTGAAAATAAATATTTATCTCAAAGCAACATAACTTATTTACCCAATGTAATCACTACTGGTGTGGTAGATATGCTAAGCCAACACATTTCATTCTTGTCCCCCCTCCAAATTAAACTGCATAATTGTTTAAAAAAATATATATAATGTAAGACTCACTGTAACATTCTTGTTTCCTCTTCTTCAGCTCCTGTTCTGCAATTTCACTCAGTAGAGCAATCCCCTGAAGTAACCCAGAGTCCTCTGGAAAAGGGTCAGATGTCAACTCATGGTCAGCTACTGTGGAAGTAATACAATGGTCCGACTGTAAGGAGCATGCTTGGGGCATCTCTGTGGCAGCCACCAGTGCATTCATGCCAGCCAAGGGGTCATCTAGCTTAATATTCAGTGGCGCCATGCTGGAAATTTGGCAAGCTAACTCACTGTCATCTTCATTATGGTCCCGAGCATCAGAAGCAGTTTCTTCTTCTGCTGCTGGAGCCATGTTTTCCAATGTTAGTTTGTTATTAGAGTCAAAGTCATCTACATCTGTTGCTAAAGTTTGATTGTCTGATTGTAATGCCAGATCCGCTGCTGACTGTTCTGTGTTGAGGCATGTCAAAGAGCTGTCAAAGTCCTCATGATTGGAGCAGACCTTCTCCTTGCTCTTAACCTCAGCCTGAGCCTCAATTTCTGAAGCACAGGCCACTGATTGGTAAGAAGGATGACACTCCTTCATTATCTCTTCCTCCTCTTGCCTGTCCATCTCAGAAAAAGGCTCATCGTCCTGTAATAGGTCATTCTGATTGCCTATATTCTCCATCTGAACCATACTGCCTTTGTGGACCTCCAAATTTTTCTCACAAAGGTTTTCCAGGTTTTGTTCCATCTCAGTCCTTTCCTCCTCCTCCTCCTCTATGTTGTCTACCATGGGTCCAGTGTCTACAGTGGGCTGTAAGGACTCGACCATCTGTGGAGAGTGCAAGTGCATCGTCTTCATTTCTGGAGAGTTAGGCATGTGTTCAGAGGCCTCAGTAGGCAGGGGCACATCTGGAGCCAACCCATCTGCATCTGATGCAGTGGTAGGTTGAAGAAGGTATGGATAATGACTTTCAAAGGAACCAGGTAGGGATGGAAAAGGATACCCTGAAGGAACATCTGTAAAAGATCAGATTAAGCCATGAACTTCCTATCAATATTATACTCCTCTTAAACAAACAGCTATGAATTATAGATATCAGTGGACTGACAGAGATGAGTATGATTCAGTTTACTATGTGAGAACATTTATTTTCTCTTTTAACCCCTTGCTCATAAGTCTTTGCCAAAACTCTGTGTATGCAGTCAGATTAGTAAAGCTACACTGAACACATGCAGGTGGTGTAGTATTTGGATATGGAGTGAATCAATCATAACGCAGATAACCCGACAGAAATAAAAAAGCCACTCTGTAACACAGACCGTATGTGCACATGGAGAGGGGTGAGTCTTCTAGATGTGTCAATAATGCTGAAAATCTTTCAATTTATGTCATGCTAAGAGTTTTAAACAAGGCTCATTGGAATTAAGTGGTCGGCTTTAACTGGTATGGTTTCTGTCAGACTATATCATGCATGTCCAACAGATTCCCTGGATTTATGAAAATATCAGTCAAAGAGGGATTATAAATCTGTAACCAGAATTGCTTTGGATAGTTCTCAACAGCAGCAAATTGCCACTTGAATGCTAACAGTAGACTCAAAGAACCACCATAGTCAGAAACGTTACAAGGCAAGGCAATTTTTTTTTTCCGGGCGCCCAATCCAGGAGGCTGTGGGTGCCATACATTAAAATACACTACCCACATAATAAATAAAACTCAAAAATGAATATAACAATAATATCAGCATAAAATAAATGTGTCCTATGGTGACACAAGACTGCTAAAATCAGACATGAAAGGGGGGCCCTAAAAGATTAATGGAATAAGTCCAGGAAGGCCTGACTAAATAGGGAAAGCCTTTAGGTGGGCCTTGAAAACCTCAACTGAAGGGGCCCTCCCATATAGCTGGTGGAAGTGAATTCCACAGGATGGGGCTGGTGACACTAAATGCTATGTCACCGACAGTTTTAAGCATCATACTGGGAGAGGTAACGGACCAATGCAGCAGGTGTAAGAAGGTCTGACAGATAGCCAGGGCCCAGCCTGTGTAGGGTCTTAAAGGTGAGCAAGCTCACCTTGAAGAGGTTCCTCCACCTTACTGGCAGCCAGTGCAGTTCATGCAGCACCAGGGTGATATGGCAGTATTTCGACTGCCATGTCAACAACCTGGCCATTGCGTTCTGTACTAGCTGCAGCCAGTAGAGGTCCCCCGAGTCCCTGAGTTAGAGAGAGCATTACAGTGGTCAAGCCTCGATGACACGAAGGCATGCACCAAGGAGGGGAGGTCCATGGGCTGAACTAGGGCTTAACCTGGCGATGTTCCTAAGATGGTAAAAGCTGGTCCAGACAATGGATGACATCTGAGACTCAAATGTCAATCTGCTGTCAAAGGTCATGCCTGGGTTATGCACTCTAGAGGAGGCTTTCAATGGCACAGATCCCAGAAACAAAACGATTTCCACACCAGAGGCCATGCTGTTCTGCCCTCTGACTCCACCACCAGTACCACCATCTTGCCAGGGTTCAGTCACAGCCAGCTGGAGGACATCCAGTCACTTCCACTGCACTAGATGTCACAGGCACAAAGGAAAAATACAGCTGGGTATCATCAGCACAGCAATGAAAACCAAAGCTGTACTTCCTAATGAGCTATCCCGGGGCAGCATGTACATGGCAACCAAAACTGGTGATAAGGCTGAACCCTGAAGTACTCCACACATCAGGAGGCTAGGGGAGGAGGAGAAATTGCCAATCACTACCCGCTGTCTCCTATTCATGAGGTAGGACTCAAACCAAAAGACGACAGAGATGGTGAGTCCACAAAATTCCCTCAGGTGATCAAGAAACACACAATGGTCTACTGTGTCAAAGGCTGAGGAAAGATAGAGGAGAATGAGAATTATCCCCTCCCCCTGATCTCTAGCCCTGAGGAGTTCATTTGGCACCCAAACAAGTGTGGTTTCTGTACTATGCCATACATGAAACCCAGACTGGAATGGCTCATGGAGATCAAAGGCCATGAGGTGCTCCTCCAGCTGTAGTGCCACAACCTTCTCAACAACCTTCCCTAAAAATGGGAGGTTGGAGATTGGACAATAATTCGCCCTGACATCAGGGTCTAAAGATGGCTTTTTCAGGAGGGGACGCACCAGTACCTCTTTCAAGGGAAGAACCCCTCCATTAAAGAACATTGGACAATCAAGGTGAACACCGGGCCAGTGGTATCAACACATCCCATTATAAAACGAGTTGACACTGGGTCCAGTTCACAATAAGTGTGCTTCAACTTGGATGCAACCCAAATGATCTCTGACACCTCCACTGGCTTAAACTCTCCCCCAACTAGGCAGAGTGCTCTCCGGTCACCTGAGGTGACCACTGTTGACTTTAGTAAGGCTCACTGGCAAGACTTCCTGCCGGATCGTGGATACCTTGTCTTTTTCAGCTGAAGACAGGCTGGGTTTAAGAGCTGATCCATAGTCTGGAAAAGCACAGTTGGTCGATTCTTCCCAGTAGCAATCTTCCTGGACAGGAACTCTGCCTTCTTACAGGTGATTGCCTCCTGATACTCATCAGGATGGGTACGCAGGGCCAGTTTATCCACCTCCAGGCTGGACCTCCGCCAGCAGCGCTCCAACCTCTGACCCATAATCTTCATCACCTTGTGCTCCCCATTAAACCAGGGGGACCTCAAGTGAGAGGATCTAGGTCATACACGGGCTGGTGCGAGAGAGTTGAGTGCTGCAGCCATCACCCTATTATAGGTGGAGACCGCCTCACCTGAACCCCCTACGCATGCACTACCTACACCAGATAGATCAGCTACTGCCAAGAATCCCTCTGGGGTCAAACCCCTCAAAGGGCGGTAGAATCCAATGCCTTGTTTGAAAGGAACATAAGCCATGCTTTCATTTTTTATACAAATATAAATTTGCCATATGTTAAGTCTGTTTTTTTTTATCAATATCTTTTATATATTAAACAATGAACAACACACATGAATACATTTCCAAGGTACATTACACTAATATATAATCCTTGATATAATAAGTGCATAAATTAAATCATGCTTACAATAACCTTAGTTTAAACCGTATTATTAACCAATCCAATGGTAACTTTAAAACAAACCTCCTACATAAATATATATATATATATAAATAAATATGTATGTGGCCAAATTACTGTTGTCTTACTGTCATTACTGTTCATTCTCTATTGGTAGTAATTTGACCGATCTATAAAAACTTGCATCATTTTCTCCTACTAAATGCTAATTCAAAGTCGATAACTGAGACTTATATAAAAATATGTATTCTTATGACAGAAATAAAGGGAGGTCAGAAGAGAGAAAGAAATGAAATATGATGCAGTGTTTTAATTTCAAAGAAGATCAATAAATGCATCCTACAAGAAAAAACAAAAAGAAAGGAAGCCATGTGCCTTAGAATAAGTGATTAGAAGTAATAAGGTTCCCTTTTTGTCAGAAATTCGCAAAAACCTTGCCTATGTTCCATAAGCATTAGTTCTGGCACTGGGTATTAAAGATCCTAATGAAGGTTTATTTCTAAAGGTCAAGTCTGTTTAATAACCCCTGTGTTCTGTTTACAATGTTTTTTTTAATAGGCCCATTTTGTTCTCATTTGGGGTCCTTTCTTAATTCAGCCCTTTTCCCACTCAATATTCATTTTGTTAATTAAGCAGTGGTTCTGGAGCCCTGTGACATCAAACAGCTTATCAGTGTCAGTGGCTCACTCACCTCTGAGGCCAGGAGATCAGAGGGCTGTGGGTTCAGTTCCCACATCTGGCACTTGGGTTAATATCCCAGTACTGACACTGTAGTGCAGCATGAGAGGGGTGCTGCACTTCTGAGGTGCTGTCTTTCGGATGAGATGTTAAACTGAGGTCCCATCTGCCTGGATTTGTGGTAGTTCAGGTGGATGTTAAAGATCCCATGGTACTTATCGAAAACAGTAGGGGAATTTCTCCGGTGTTCTGGCCAAATTTCCCTTATTCACTAAAAATACCACCAACAGCTTAATCTGGTTTAAGATCAGTTGGCATTCATCTGTATTCCCCTCCCACCCCCAGGTCATGCCTGAAAATAGGCAAGATTTGTCTAGTACACTTACCCGGTTAACAAAAACTAAATAAATAAACACTGTACGGAAGACTTAGAAGAAAATGTAAATTGTCCATAGAATATTAACACACTATCCAACAAAATAAATCTGAAACTCTGTCCGCACAGATCTTAATGAAGCAAAACGTTCATCTTGTTATAGCAAAGAACTGATGCATTTGCTAGGTAGTGCTTGGGGTACCACTAATCTGAGCAAAGCTGTCTTACCTGGAAACAGGGCCTCAAATGGGGGCGAGGTCTCTTTGCCCAGTGCCAGTTCTTTCTTCTCAATTTCTTCAGGTACTTCTTCCTTTAGAGGGATGGATGGGGTAGGAGGCGAGGCTGGGGGCGGGCTGGAGTGTGCGAACTTGGAGTTGCAGGATAAGAATAGGGCTGCTGGGTTAATGGTTCCTCAATTTTGTGCCTAATTTCAGTCTTGAGTGCAGGTACAGGTGAAGTCAGGGGAGACAAAGGGGGTGTACTAACTGGCTTGTTGTAGGATGTGGAGGTGGTAGGGGAGGGAGTCGGTCGTTTCCTCTGTAATATTCCTGAGGTAGTGGTACTCAGTCCCTGCTTTGCCCCGTCAGAGTTTCTCTTTGATACCTTTTCCTCAAGCTCAATTCTGTGTTCACTAGCTTTTAACCTCTCCTGTTGAAAAATATATATATTTATCTCTCCATTAGTACCTTGTAGCCATATTTAGAAACAGAAACGTAGAACATTTTTACAGACAGAAAAAGACAGCAACATAGAAACATAGAATTTTTTTTCAGCAGATAAGGATAGCTTGGCCCACCCAGTCTGCCCAGAAGCCCATCTAGGCTACTCTGTTCCTACAAAACAGCCTTCAGGCTCTTAAAGAGGGACTTTCATACTAAAGAACATTTTTAAGATGCATAGTATTTAACAGACATTCGTTTGTTAATTAAATGTTTTCTATTATTTAATGTAGATATCTGTATTTAAACAAGAGTTCTCTCTCTCTCTCACATACACACCCCATCTACCCCCTTCCCAGGCTACTAGCGCATGCAGTGACATCACAGTCCTTCACTTTTGACACCTGTCTTTTCCATAGTAACATACTGTACTACCACAAATCAGGATTATGATGTCACCACATGTTCCATCATTAAGAGTATGGGGCTTGGAGGGAGAAAGCTCTTCTCTGAAGAGTAACTGACACAGCTGGGAAAATTTGAGAAACACTTATGCCAAAAAATATATATATATCAATTGTACTTTAAATAGTTTCAGTATCACTTTCTACCCGCACCCCTACCCCCAGCTTTTTCTTTGTAAGGCTATCTACATGAAACAGTGAGCCCTTATACCTAATCAACTACTGGTGTTCATTCAACACTTAAATGCATAATCCTTTCTGTGGCATTGCAGAAGCTGTCACAGAAGCGAGCATGTGGTCAGAAGGAGCTGATTATACTTTAGGTGGGGAATAAGCAGCCAGAACAGCTGAAATCTAAGGGATAACATTTCTGTTTAAATGCTAATATTCTTACCAGTGAAGAACAAGGAACAGAAAAATACAGAAACTATATAAAATGTTAGTGGAATTCTGAAGCGTATTGCTGCTCAAAACATCTGGGCTGTCGGTCCACCTCCCTTTGCTGTTTGTCTGTGCCATTCTATATGTACTGTCACCTTGGACAACATAGAATTTGATGGCAGGTAGGGACTGGTCACCCAGTCTACCCATTATTTTCCCTGCCTATTCTGTCAACACAGATACTACACGGCATCTGGCTTCCTCTCCCCTTGCTTTACACTAAGATTCTCTTGTGCCTATCCCATGCATGAGCCAATAAAGAGTTCTGCTGTGCTAGGTTGTCAGGTCTGTGCCTATGTACTACTTTGGTGTTTTCTCTATTGCTGTGTCTTGAGTTTTAACTGGTTTGCTGATTCCTTGACTGTCCCAATTAATGAAACTGGGGTCATCTTGGGCCAAGAAGGCAGCACAGGGTACATTTTATTTGTGTGTTGAGATGAACAGCTGAAGATAAAAAACCAAAAGGAGACCTCCAAAACACACACACACACACACACACACACACACACACACACACACACACACACACACACACATATGCACACAGACACACATGTCCTGCTTAAAGTGACACTGTCAACCCTTTCTGTAGCATACTGTTTCAAGTTAAAAACCCACATTTTATGATTACTTACCTGCTCTAAAATGAATTTGTGTTGCTGGGGGTTTAATCTGCCTCATTTCTCAGCAAACTGAAATACATTTTAATTATGTAATCATACCTAGCCTGGCTTTGTTTCAAATCCTTGATCTGCTCTCCTTGCTCACTTCCTGAACATCAGGAATACCCCCAAACAGTGCAGCCACTTACGATGCGATAGTCTTCTCTGCTCACACTGCATCTTGAGTGGCTATGCTGTGTTGAGGATGCTCCCAAGTTCAGGAAAGATGCAGTGGGGTTGATTAAGGAATGTAAACAAACACATTTTGGTGTGATAACACCAGTATGGCGAGCAGTGTGTTTTACACTTTTAAAAAGGAAAAATTAATCAGAATCAACCTTCCAGCCACATCAGCATATTCTACAGAATTCAAATAATCTTAAAATATGTTTTTTAAACTAGGGACAGTTTGAGGCATAAAGGGGTTGACAGTGTCCCTTTAAGTGACTCCCTAGTGCTTTCCAGGCAGTAGCTCAGTGATGGACAGGCAACACCTGTGGGAAGCCTGAAGCTAGCTGGTCCAGCACTGCCTTTCCAAGCAGAGGTCACAGCAGGGCAAGGCAAGATGCACACCACTGGGAACCTGGGACATAAAAGGCTTCTTCAAATAAAAAAAAAAAAGGTGACTGACCACTAGCTATGCACTCCTCTGTAACTCCATGGCATGGGCTGCCTGCTGTTGTAACATGTACAGTTCATGTTGCCGCAGTAACTGCTGGTGAGAGAGCAGCTGAAGCTGATGAGCATGTTGAAGTGAACTTCTTGCAGGATACATCCCCGGCCAAAGAGGTGGCCCTCGCTCCATCAACTCAGCAAAATGAGGGAGCAAACAAACATTGAATAACATGAGCAGAGGAAAGAAACAGAAGGCTGTACATGTAAAGTCACCTGATACCCAGTGTACGACATAATGCAGTAATTAAGACCTAAACTGACATCTCCGCTCCTTGCTAACCTTTTTTTTTTATTCTGTGCTATTACCTTCTTAAATTTATTTATGAAATCATGTATTTTTCTTTATCAGATTTGGGTTTTGTAGAGATCAGATTGGGCTAGCAGTATAGCCTAGTGGTTAGAGTAATGAGCTGTGAAGTAATGAGCTGTGAATGAACTTGGTACATCCAGCAGATCTGGGTTTGAATCCCATAACCTCTACTTGCCTAGTGTGCAACTCTGAGCAACTCATTTAACTGTTCCAGTTCTCTTGGGTCACCCCTGAAAACAGGCACTTGTGTCTAGTGGGCCTTACCCAGTTAACAAAGAAATAAAAAAAAAAAAATTTGAAAACTCCAGTTTTTAGATTTTTTTTAAATCTGCCTTTTTTTCCTCCCTTTTGGTCCAGGCTGGTCAGAGTAGTCACAACCATACAAACCCCTGACCCCTAAGAAAAGCCCATCCTGGGCCTAGGCACTCAGTGCTTTCCCAATGGTGGGCAGAGATGAAGCCCCAACGGTGGGCAGAGATGAACCCCCAATGGTGGGCAGAGATAAACCCCCAATGGTGGGCAGAGATAAAATCCCAATGGTGGGCAGAGATAAACATCATGGAGCTATGGGCCAGGTGAGCATCTGCGGCATAAGGAAGGAACCGCTGATGCTGTCCATGATCTTGGGAGGAGCCATTCTCTCTTTTTTTTTTTTTGGTTCCCCTCCCTCCTGGTTCCTCTCAACACAGACATATGTGCATCTCATCACCAGCACATGTGTACTGCATTCCTCCCCCTCTATGAACCGATTATCTGATTCTCTGCATTCCTATGACTTGAAGTATTGATGCTAATATATCAAGCACCTCTTGGCCCCGCTGTAGTGATTCATGGAGTAGTGTGAGAATGATGTCCCCAACATTGGGGGGGACTACAGGCAACAGTGCTTTCCCACCTACTGCATGCTGCAGCCCAAGTCTGCAACGTGAAAATAGTCCAGTCTCATAGCATTTATATTTAGTTTCTAATGAACCGAAACATTTTTAAGTGCACCCGACATCTCCAGGGATACTTTGACAAAACATAATTTTTAGCCTCATTTTAGCCTACGTTTCTTCTATTTCCTGTATTTAGCACGTCTTTCTCTTTATAACTATGGACACTGACGTGGAAACAGGCTTACTGTCCCCTAGAACCCACCTGCTCTGGCTGCTTGCCTACACCTGACATCAAATCCTCTGCTTGTGACATCACAGTCTGCTGCAGTAGAAACAGCCAAGATGTCATAAACAAGGGCTTACGATTAGAGATGGGCAGGCAAAGGCAGGCTGGAGCACCATGTTGGCTCCGGCTCAGCTTGACTTGTATGAGGAACTGAAAGCCAAGGTCAAGACAAGCCAGTTAAGATGAAAACAAGTAGTTTAGTCGGCCTGAGAAGTTAGTGCAGTAGCGGAAACTTTCAACTCCTTTCAGGCAACTGATGAGGGACACTGTCAATATTGCAGAGGACAACCTGAAGTAGCCATGTCTCAGGCTGTGTTTTAGTTTGTAGAGTCAAATCATAGCCTTGGTTTGGCTCTGATTCAGCTCTAGGTCACAAATTACTGCTTTGCCCACCTCTACTTAGGTTACATTGATTTGTTATAAACAAAACAAAAAGGGAGGTTAAATACAGACAATATGTGAACTTAATATGAAACAGGTCTAAAGGGATGTTTTCTGAAAGTTTCCCTATCGGGGGTTTTCAAGGTCCCTATACTCCAGCCAAAATCTCCTCATCACATCCCCAGCTCTTTGCTAGTATCAGTTCTGATGGGGCTGTCAGCAGCACAACTCTCAAAGTTGAAATAGATGAAGACTGCTCTGGTGTGCTTTGTCACCTTCAGATCCTAATGGAACAACTCTCCCTCAGAATTTTAACTGAGGCTTGAAGCTGGAAAAAAAAAAAAAAAAAAAGAGTGCGAGTTCTCATTAATCTCCACGGTCCCTGAAAAGATAGGGTAATAGCTTCCTCCTTGGAATAGCTAGGCAGCTCCCTGCAGATAATATTTCTTTCCTTTGAGCTGAAGGGCGGTCAAACCAAAAGTGCTTACAGATACCTGTTGAAAGGAAGAAATGAACTTGTTCTTATCTAGCAAAAGCTGATGCCTGGCTGTCTGGGAGATACTAAGGTGCTGTAATGCTTGTACGTCTTGTGACTCTGTATCCTACTTACCAAAATGGGGTAAATGTTCGGTTGGAATGACCACCAGCTGTCCAGACTGAGGATCCCGTGCAAACTGATAAGCAGAGGAGAGAGCGCCAGCCATACTTGGAGGGAATCCAGGAGACATCCCCTGGTGTAAGGACGGGTGGCCTAATCCTGTGAAGAGAAATATTACGTTAGAATAATCATTTTTATTAGCACCCCAAAGAGCAACTCAACCTAGAAATGTTGGTACCCTTACTGACGTCAAAAAGCTGCTAGCCACAGCAAAAACAAAACCTATTTCTTACTGTTACAGATTTTAACTTACCAGTCACAGACTTTAAAACTGTATGTTAGATTTAAAGCTTTTTTTGAATAGCTAGTGATTACAGAGTCTGAGTCTCTGACATGGGGTGTCAAAGGCAGTCCAGATTTTTACTTTAACTAGCCTCGCCTTTGGATCTTTCTGGATGTCTAAATAGTGTAGATGTGGGTCAGTAGTGCCAGGCCAGTGGGGTGTTGAGATCTTCCTGCACTGCCATGGTGTTTTCCACTTTTTCTCCTGTCCCTCTCCCTCAGGTCACCAGCAATGAGTACACACACACACACACACACACACACACACACACACACACACACACACACAGCAGGTCACCACATGACATCAGCCAGCATCCCCCCCCCTCCTAGGAGTACCTGCCTGCACCTTCAACCATGGTCACCAAGGTGACGCTAGTGTGGTGGTGTTGCACAGCATCCCTCCCCCCCATGGAGAAGGGCCCTTGCAAGCTCCTGATAACCCAGGCTCATTCCTGAACTGGTATCACCAGGTCCACCAGACTGAGTGGCCAGGTAAATTGAGGGGCTGTTGTGTCCACCAATCCCCTGCGAGCAGTGCTGTGCAACTCTAGATCGATCAGGAAGAAGACTGCCATTATTGAGGACTTGATTTCCCTAGTCAATCTGGCTTGCATTACGGAGACCTGGATTGGGGTTGATGCAAGCCCAGTTTTGGAGGCTACTATCCTCTGGTTATACCATCACTCACTACCCCAGAGAGGAACGTAGGGGTGGTGGGGTAGCCATCTGTTTTAGATCTGACTTGGGCTTCACTGTGCACCCAGTGAGAACCCCAGGTTCCTCTGAATGTGTGGCCATCTGTGGGGTTCTGGGCGCAGGCTGCAGGATTCTCCTGATTTACCACCACCCCCCTGGGGTGGTGGGAGACTTCCTGCAGGAGGCTGCCAGATTCATCGTTGGTGAAACATTGGAAGCCCCCAGATGTATTGTCATGGGGGATTTCATTGTTTGGGCCGACGATGAATTATCTCGGCTTGGTCATAACCTTTTCCAGACCATGTCATTGCTGGGCTTGTCACAGGTAGTTTCCTTCACGACTCACCAGGGCGGGCACACTCTGGACCTGGTGTTCTCACTGGGGCTTGAGATAAGTGATCTCAAGGTTGATCGGGTGGCATGGTCCGATCACTCCACAGTGTGATTCATGTTCAGGGCACCCACCGCATGCCCTCCCCCTACAGAGATGATGAGCTACCGCCCTTTGTGGGGCTTGACCCCGGAGGGTATTTAGTGGTAGCCAATCTATCTAGTGTGGACAATGCATGCATCGGAGGCATTGGCGATGTTATTGGCACCAATAATAGGGTACTATCGGAAGCCATTGACTCCCTCGCACCTGCCCATGTACAACCCAAATCTTCCTACCTGAGATCCCCTTGGTTTGATGGGGAGCTCAGGGAGTTGAAGAAGATGGGTTGGAGGTTGGAGCACTGCTGGAGGAGGACAAACTGGCCCTGCGTGCGCATTATAGGGTGTACCAGGGGGCAATCAACCGTAAAAAGGCAGAATTCCTGTCCAGGGAAAAAGCCACTGGGAAGATCCAACCAGCTGCACTTTTTCAGACTGTGGACAGGCTACTTCACCCAGCCTATCTACAGCCAAGAAAGGCTTTTTCCAATGCTGAATGTGAAGAGTTTGCTTGGTTCTTCTCAGATAGGGTGTCTAATATCCAGCAGGGAATTCCTTCAGTCAGCCAGTCCAGAGTTGATAGTGGTCACCTGAAGTGTCCTGAGTGCACTCTATTTAGTTGGGGGAGTTTAGACTGGCGGAGGTAAATGAGGTCATTGAGGTAGTGACCAATCTGAAGTACACCTTTTGTGAACTGGTCCCAGTGCCAACGTGTTTCCTGATTAGATGTGTTGACACTATCAGCCCGGTGTTTGCCTTGTTTATGGAGTGTTCCCTGTCACAGTGGGTCTTCCCCGATGCCTTGAAGGAAGCGTTGGTGAGACCGCTCCTAAAGACACATCTTTGGACCTGGAGGTCAGGGCAAATTACCATCATATCTCCAATGTTCCATTTTTGGCAATGGTTGTCAAGAAGGTAGTGGCACTTCAGTTGGAGGAGCACCTTGTGACCCATGAGTTATACAGGCCCCTCCATTTGGGGTTTCAGGCAAGGCATAGCACAGAAAGTGTGCAGAATGATGTTCTCAGGGCTAGAGATCGAGGGGGAAGAACAATTCTTGTTCTCCTCGATCTCTCTCTTCAGCATTTGACACTGTGGACCATTGTGTGTTGCTGGACCACCTTAGGGAATTCTTCAGACTCACCGGTACTGTCATCTGCTGGTTTGAGTAATTTTTAACTAACAGGAGGCAAAGGGTTGTGATGGGGAATTTCTCCTCCACCTCTAGTCTCCAGCTGTGTGGAGTTCTCCAGGGTTCAGTCCTGTCCCCAATGTTGTTCACAGTGTACATGCTGCCCCTGGGGGGGGGATCATAAAGAAGTATGGTTTGGGGTTTCATTGCTATGCTGATGATACCCAGCTGTACTTGTCCTTTGCCCCAGGAACATCCAATGCACTAGATGTGCTAAACAGCTGCTTTGCCAAGATCAATGATTGGATGGCCTCCAGCTGGTTGTGGCTGAACCCCAATAAGATGGAGGTATTGGTGGTGGAGTTAAACAAAGTGTGGGATGGGATGGCCTTGGTTGCACAGACTGGACTTGTTCTGGGATCTGTCCCATTGAAGGCCTCCTCTGAGGTGCAGAATCTTGGTGTCATTCTGGACAGAGGTTTGATGATGAAGGCACAAGTAGTATCTTCCATTGTCCACTCCTGTTTTTTCCATCTTAGGAATGTCGGCAGGATAAAGCCCCTTGTGCCACCTCTGGACCTCCCCACTTTGATACATGCCTTGGTGACATCAAGGTTTGACTACTGTAATGCATTCTACTTCGGGGTCGAGGGTGAATCTATCCGCAGACTGCAGCTGGTCCAGAACACAGCTGCCAGGTTACTTACAGCTCACCCTAAATATTGCCATATTACACCAGTACTGTGTGAGCTGCACTGGCTGCCTGTCAGGTGGAGGATCTTCTTTAAGGTGGGTCTTCTCACCTGTAAGGTCCTACATGGCCAGGACCCTGGTTACCTGTCAGACCTTCTTGCACCTGCTGTCTTGGTCTGTCCCTTCCGCTCCTCCAGTAGGGGCCTCCTGGCGATTCCCAGGATGAGGTTGAAAATGGCCTGTGACAGGGCTTTTAGTGTCGCCAGCCCCGTCCTGTGGAATTTGCTACCCTTCAGGGTCAGGGAAGCCCCATCTTTGGAGGTATTCAAGGCCTGCCTTAAGGCCCTCCAGTTTGCCCAGGCTTTTCCCGACTTAGTTGTTTAGTGAGATCTGTATGTAATGGTTTTGATCTCAGTTCCCATCCACCTCTGTTTTTTAAACTTTTTTAGGAAGGTTTTATTTTTATTGTATAATTTATTGTTCGATGTTCCCCACTACTTATTCTGATTTGCTGTGTCTTTTGTTTATTTACTTTGTACGGTGCCCAGAGCCTCCGGGATTGGGTGTCCTTTTAAATAAAAATTGCCTTGCCTTGCTAGCAGTAGCCACTGCACTGATGACTAGCCATGCCCCAACAGGGTTGCAGTGGGGTAGACAAGGGCAGATGATGACCATGGCCATGGACAGTCATCGGGGGGGGGACATGACTCACTGGACCAACAGACATCTTAGGAATGGTAGGTTATGGATGGGGGACCCAACAGATCACCACAATTAATGGACCCAAGGGGACCAGAAGTGCCTATACAGGGGCATCAATGATCTGGGGGTGGCTTCTTGACGTGATGCTTACAAGCCTGGTATCACCAACATGGGGTTACTTTGAGCTTCTTAGCAGCTGCACGTTGCAGTGCCATCTTAGATCTGTAATGGCAATTTGCATTTGTAGTGCACTCACAGGATCAAGAGCCCACCATCTTCATCTCCTGCTACCTAGGTAGGCAGCAGCATCACCCACAATTAGGTAACCTAGGGAGCACTCCCTTTCTCAAAGAACGACATTCTGTTCCCAGTAATGTTATTCTCTATGCATGCACATATAAATACACATCTACAGTACTCTTCAGGAAGTCAGATAAAGCGGATATGGTTTCATTCACTCAAGCTAATATAGGCTCCTGCCACTACCACA
Organism: Neoceratodus forsteri; assembly: GCA_016271365.2. NCBI lineage: Eukaryota > Metazoa > Chordata > Ceratodontiformes > Ceratodontidae > Neoceratodus > Neoceratodus forsteri. Next base: position 409,146,068 of record JADMNL010000025.1, read on the forward strand.
TGTATTACAGAGAAAGGGAATATTAAATTGTAAATTTTCTGTTTACCGTAGGGATGACCTGTTAACCAGATGGAAGGACTACCAGTTCTAGGTATCCACGGATGCGTTGCGAGGTGGGAGGCAGAGTCGGGAGGCCAACGCCCTGAACCAGCCAGGGCAGATCCCCCAGTCACCATCAAGTTGGAATTTAGACCATTTGTAGCACATCCGGGTGGGGTGTAAACGAGCAAAGTCTGCCAGCTCCTTACTTTCTCTGTCATTGGACAAAACAACTAGTTAGACATTGTACTGTGGAGGCAGCCAATCAAAGTTTCACTGGCTAGGAAATAAGCACAATTAAAGCAGGTTAGTGTCAACAGGAAGAGAACCCTTGTACAGGCTTACAGATCTATGCCTACTTGACATTTTGAAGCCAGAGTGCAATATCTGAACACATAGCTTGGTTCCTGTATGGGCCCCAGGCACATTTAATTACCCATGAGTCCCAACATACGCCTTGGTTCACACATGCGCACACAACAGGAATCCATTCTATCACACCAGTTTTGACTTACTGATGACTGTGTTACCATTTATTGGACCAACATGGATTTTGTACCAGATTTTAAAGGACCTATGTTGCCCTGCAAGTGTGTATACTGCAACATCTAATGTGGAATAGATCTGCTGATCCAATGAAAAGTATGGCAGTCTTCTACAAATTCAGTTTTCTAGGAATTAACATAACTACAGACCTTCTATCCCACCAGTCTGAAAGACTGCATTGGGTAGGTTGGTAGGTAGAGAGGTTGAAGGGTGGGTGTGGTATGTGTGTACTGCCTTTGGTATATCATCACATCAACAGTTTGCAGTCTAAAGGTCATGGTTTAAGGCCAGTTTTCTGTAGTGTCACACTCCAGCTGGTTCAGATAGAGGAATTGGTTTCCCCTTTTGCCAAGGAAAAAAAATGAGTACTGTATTGGATGAGAATATGGCATTATCAATGAGGGACCCTACAAAAAAATTAGATAACCTCATAACTTGCACAAGAAGCAGTACAGGTTACAAACACACCCAAATGTCTTAAAATATTTAGAAAAAAGGAAAGCTGCTAGCCGATGGTGGCATTTCCACTCACAATGTCAGTGAATGTGGTTTGGGAATGAGCCTGCATTGCTGATGGACCTGCAGGGGGGAGAAGGTCCATTGGACTCTTGCCTCCTGCAGAACAGAAGGTTGTCCATTTCTGTTGTGTTAGTGCCATCTGGGGTCCAGCAGCTGGAGGCGGCTTAATGGAACAGTTGAGGGTGGTAAGAAATGCCAGGTTTCTCTGTCTGCATGCCTGCTGCATACTTTCACAGCCAGCATCTCAAGGGAGAGAATAAAGGGGAACAACAGCAGCAAGATGATGAATGCTTTTCTCAGGTACCACTTTTGCCGACTGGGCATCTGTGACCCCAGTTAGATTAGTTACTGAAGGGGATTGTCCCGACTCCCTTCCCAAAAGGCCTTATTATGCAGAGTAATCCGTGAGGGCTCATGACTGGTAGGTAAGCCTCAGATATTGCCGGGAACAGGGCTGGGAGAGTACGTTGAAGGTAGGGCAGGTCAGTCATGTTGGGAGTAAAATAACAAGAATGGGAAAGCCAGGTATGTGTTGCCGTTTAAGTTATAAAGTAACTTGCAAACACTGCAACTGTAGTTAGGTACAAAAATGGGAAAGTCAAGTAATGTACTCCTTGCTCTTCTAAGGCTGTGCAACCCCTTCCCAAACAGTAAGCTAGAAAGGCAGCATAGTTCAGTTGATAGTGGCGGAGCATGTAACTGTAAACTGGGCTAAGATCTCACTGTGGCTACTGGTCCATTGTGTGACCTTGAGCAAGTCACATGACCTTTGTTCTCACATTCTTCTCGCTAAAAAACTGGGTAGTTGCTGAGTTACCCTAAAAATGAGATGGAGCAGCTGGGCTATTATTACCAGTACACTACACACACAAAAAATGATATTATAAAAATTGGCACTGCAATGGCATGGTCACACTATCTAGTGTTCCAAGATCAAAAGGACTGCTATGTTTTTTTTTTTTTTTCCAGTTCTTTTCCCCACGGTCGCGGCCCTGGGAGCCTCTCTCTCAGGCATCTGACCAAATATCATCCTGCCTTAAGTCCCCCGATCAAAACTTCCTCTCTCCTCCACCCTGCCTCACAGCTGGCACCCCTGGCTTGACCCCTCTGGGGTGACACCGCCCCTTCTACGTTGGCCACACTTGAACACATAGACTCCAGCTGCGGGCGTGGGCCCCTGGCGGAGGAACCCTGAAGTTCGGCCAGGTCGGACATGGGGGTTGGTGCCGTCGCCTACCCCCAGGACCAGGTTTTTCCATGTTCTGTGGTTACCCCCCATGCATGAGCATGCCCCGATGCTGAGGCACATGGCAACCCTGCCTGTGTTGGCCATGCTGGTACGTGCTGCCTGGCTTGCTGCAGTGTCCCCCTGGTCTCCGCTGGGGGTCCCTGGCTTGCCGAGCCAACCCATCCCCTTAGACCGGGGAGGAGAGCTCCACGCGGGCACTCAGTCCTCAACCCTTCCCTGCCATCCTCCAGTGCCTGAGTCCATTCCCGAACCCAGGTTGCTGGCGCAGCGCAAGGTATGGCGTCTGGCACCTCAACCCTCAGCACCACCGGGCCGGCAAAGACTGCTATGTTGACAGGAGTTAGGCTTCCAACATGACCACAGTGCTGCAAATTTAACTAGGGGCATTTGTGCTAGTAGTAGGTAATGTTTCCACACTTATGCACCGCTGTGGGGAGTCTACTATATTGGCTAGAAAGTGCAGCCCAGAGTTTCTATCCATCTGGTTTGGGGCCAGGTCATATGGTTTTAAGTATTCATATCTGGTGGTCCAGGTTTCCACAGTGGCACTCTGGTTTTAATCCATTTTAGGCATGGACACCTGATCACATGTTCTTAAAACAGATGCTACCAATTCATTCCTTGTATTGACTACACTTTTGGGCTGCAAGCAACTGTCAGATGTCATGAAAGTATTTGGAAAACCAGCAAAATTTGAGAGATGAGAGTATACCTGTTAAGACCCTTATCAGTACTGCAACTTATGTCATACACTTCTCCATAAACATTTGTCTCTGATGTAGTGCATGGCTTTGGAGAAGATACAAGGTGCGTATCAATCATGAATAGCAGTGGGGCTAACAGTAAGTCTTGGGTGTAGTTTACCACACTAGTGTGGTTTATTAGCTGGTCTTAACCTCACGCAAATGTGGCTCCCATAGTGCAGCCAGATTTTCTGAGGGACCATATCCTAAATCCCACCCTCCTGGTGCAGCCAGCAGTACTTGTTATAGTTTTCGCAGTGGTAGATCCCTCATCCTGATTCGGATAAAAATGGACCCAACCCATGCTAGTGTCATGGCCAGAGATGGTCTTAGGTACTAAAGTACCACGAGGCAAATATTATACCAGTACACCCCACTTAGTTTTTGTCTTCTTATGCCCCCTGTCTTCTCCAGCAACCCTCTTCTCCTCAGGGCCTCCAGGCACCCCTGTGATCCCCTTGCCTCTCTCAGCCACGGCCACCAACCTCCGTGGAGCCATGGTTGTACCCCACCTGGTGGGGATGGGGTGTGGGGTGTACCCCTGAACTTCTTGTTCATCAAGAGGTGCCATGCTGGGGAGGTGGAGTCCTGCTATATCTGGGTCCATTATTGGGGGGGTGCTGAGTACATTTTCTATTGTGTCCCAGCCCCTGGGGATGTCGCATTTGCAGACGTCAAGGCATGCCCACACAAGCTCTGTGCGTGTCCGCATGCCGAGGTCAACAATGTCCCAGCCTCTCCGCTATCCTCCAGCTGCATTACCATCTGTGGTCAGCCATTTGGTGGTATTAGGGCAGAGGACAAAACCCTCCCCCCCGAAGAGGAGAGCATCCTCTGGTATGCCCGATCCTCCTACCCCCAGCTGGCCCCTGACGACCAAGGCTCGTTCCCAAACTCCAGCCACCAGCATCATGAGCAGTAGTACAACTGCTGAACTGACCCTCACCACCTAACTGGCACTCCTAGGTAGCTTTCTAGTTTGCCTGTCCTTAAGGTGAACCTGGTCCTGGCATACATCCGCACTTTAATTTAGACCGTAATATTCGAGTGTTCAAATACTTCCAGGTCACACAGCACCTTGCCTGCGGCAGGGCTTGATCTCTGCATTGGAATTGAACAGTTACTAGAATAAACTAAGAGTTCTCATGCCACCAAAGTCCCTTATTTTGAAGGGTCTCTGACACCATAGGGACAACGCTGAGAAACCGTAAGAAAGTGTAGTCTAACTTATAGTTCATATACTTTCCGTTCTCTCAGTTTATCATTCATAACATTTGCATAAAAAAGTGGGCTCTGCCACTTGGTCTGCATCTGCTCTGGCTGCATGTCTGCAAATGAGTGACATCACCATTTACTGTTTGTGATACATCAGCGTGTTGCTGCAAAAAATTACGGTAATATCACAGAGGATTATGATGTCACTCTGACAAGTAGCCAGGGATGATGAAGACCAAGAGAGAGAGAGAGGGAGAGAATCTCATTTTGATTCAAATGATTGAAGTATTAGGGGAAAGGTAAATGTGGAAATCTCTGAACTGTAAGTTGGAACCAAGTCTAACTATTATGTTTTTCAAAGTCCTACCTTGGACATCAAAGACCCTTTAATCAACCATTATCACTTCAGTAGTGCACAGGACACAGAAATCCCTTCACGCCACTGTAGCGGCATGCCCCAGAGAGAAGGCAGGAATCTGAACTTTTTATGAATTCTTGCCACACTTTCCCAATTCAAAGGTCCCAGAATGGAACCAGCCCTGTTTTTGTAACACCCCCATAGGGATAAGACACATAAAAAATATCTTCCAATCTCAGCCAAACTAACACTGAATAAAAGAACAGAAAATAAACTTGTTTTCTCATGGCAAATCTCAACACCCACTGCCATCGTGGTTATCCATTAAGAAACAAGCTAAAGTTCTTGCACATAATTAGATGCAGGAACGTAACTATCCTCTTGGAATGGGACAGTGAGTCCTTCGGTGCCTTTATATTCTTTCCATCAACTTTGGAAAAAAAAAACTCTGGTCATGTAACCCTATCGCTGAGCATACTCAGTCATCACCTGAGAGCTCCAAAGCACTTCACTTTGCCTTGGTTACTGTGACTGAAATTCAAATGTTAGCAGTCCGAGGAACACTTCACAGCTAACTGGTGTCATGCCATGTTTGTGTGGGCTGGATCCATTGGTGTAAACTGTAATCTTTCAAAAAGACAAAGGCATCCCAAGCCAATACACCATTTTTTTTAGTCAGCTGAAAGCTTAAGCTTTAAGTTATTTACCAAGCTGCATCGAAGCACCAATTTGGGGATGACCCAAAACAGCACAGAGATGAGTTAGAAGATATTTAGACCAGACTGCGTAACACAACTAACACCCCTGATGGCCAGTTGCCATACAAATTGTTTTTCCTGCTGTAAAATTATGAGCATTTTCCAGTTATGTGGACTGTGGTAGGAGAATGAACTAAAATCATAAGACATTTTCTGAAGATCTAGGATTTTGAAGCGTTTGACATCACTGATGACGCCTGGTTAGTTGCTTTTCTTTATATTTGATGAGAAAGTGTACCCTTCCACCAGTCCATGGTATTAACAAGCTTTAGACCTTGGGAAATATTCTTTTGGAAGAAGGGTCTGTCTATTTCATTTGTTTTTCTCAGTTTAACCCTCTTTTCTCCTGGACCCCCAACACACAAAATATCCCCTCCTCACTCCCTTTACCACTGCCTATGACGACTATGAAACTACCACAAGCTTCTTCACTGTAGTGCCTTGACCTGGCCTGCTGTTCTCTTTCTTCTTCAGAAAAAGAAGATTTTTTTTTTTAACCTTCCAAAAAATGTGAAGGGTGCATATCCCATTATAATCAATGCTAGGGCTTTTTCCAAATGTGAGACATTCAATAGCAGCTAGTAAAGAAAAGAAAGAAAAGCATTTATCACAAGTACGCAAAAGCTAATAATCATGAGTGATTTATACCATTCCTTGAATAAATTTGAGACTGTTTATGGAAATCCATTAATTATTCCTAATTACAAAACCGGGTGCATTATATGGGATCCCTTCCTCCAGCTTGTTTTGCTTTGTTCATGAATACTTCTTGGCAAAGTCCTGATGGACCAGATGTAACCATTACTTCACACTCAACCCATTAAATACATTTTATTAGCTTGTTTGGCTTATACCCTGCATTTTAGGGCAATGTTTGAAAAAAAGCACCCATTCCTAAGGCAGCACCCACCTGAGCAGCTTCTCCTGCTCCCGTTCTAATCGCCCTGCTAAGAGGCGTTCATCTCGATGGCGACTGCGGTCATCGCTGCGGTCCTCATCTGTGCGGACAGGCCCTAGGAAGCAAAGGAAACATTTAGCTCTCTAGAGCACAGCAGGGTACCCTACAGATCTCAGCCAAAATCAACTCTACTTAAGAAAGCAATAACTTCATTTACTGCAGCAGCTTGTTAGGTAGTAAAACAGAGGCAACATTCCCCCTCAAGTCTAAAGGACTGCTTAGGTGGTGGAATATAATAGATGTTGCATGCTTCAGGACTGAAGTTTCACCTCTTTTTATAGGGGAAATCTAGGGGCCCGTTTACTGTACATAAAATGACCTATTACAGAGAAGAGCTGTTAAATCAGACCATCAGAAATTTAATTAGCTAGAATATATTTAAATATCAGTGAAGACTGCTGCGAAAACAGATGCTAATGGATATGCTAGCTAAGCCAACTCAGGGGGTCATACTTACTAACTTTTTTTTTGTACTCTGAATCCACCCCAGTTGATTGACAGTTGCTCTAGCACACAGATAATTATACAAATCCACAGTTACTGGACAGTGCAAGAAGAGAATGCACTAATATCAGGCTTGTGGCCAAGAAAGGACACAAAAACAGATTAGTGGCAAACATATGGCTGCAGTGCCAGTGACAGCTAAAGTACACAAAATGGACAAGAAATTGACTAGGAGTATTTCCACTATTTCCCAGGCTAGGGTTTTTTTTGGTTTAAACTTCAAGATTTATTGTAGACACAAAAAGATTCCATCACATTACATTCAAGGGATAGTACATTGCCATATGCCATTATTAACAAGCAAACTGATTAAAAATCAAACAATTGTGTACCGCAGTTGAATATAAAGGAACCAATGCATAAAATAATGTTAATGTGATGAATGACCCTTACAAGCCGTCAATAATATTCAGTAGCCAATGTAGATTGGCTATAGCATTTGGCTAACTGTAGGGCAATATGGCCTTGTGGTGCTCTCACTACAGCTACTGTATTACTGTATGACCTAGAGCAAGTATTATCACTTGACCTTCCTGTGTTCTATTTCTGTTACATGAAAAACTTGAAATAGAAGACTGACCCTTAATTGAGGGTGGTGGTAAGATGGTTAGAACCAGGTTATTAATGTACCAACATCTCAGTCTTCCTCCCAGTTCAGGCCCACAGCTCATGATTAAGATCAATATCCATCTTCCAAACAGGGGCACCAACTGGGAGGCTGGGACTGGCACCTCCAGGGGCAGGCTGGGACTGGCACATCCAGGGACAGGCTGGGACTGACCGCTGCTTAGGCTTTCCATGACTCCTGCTTTTGGACGACCATAACAGGGACAGTAGCATGCACATCTTTAATGATCTGTCTCCTATTCTGGTCAAAGAAAAATCAGATGTATAGCCCCTCACGGCTCTCACCCTTCTCCTGGCTACCAAACAAAAAAAGTCAGCTCAAGCAGTAAAACTTATTCATACAGCACACAAAACAGATACTAACAATTCACTACCACTTCAAACAACAAATTTCAAACGCAACAAGACAACCAGCTGTTCACATCCATTAGGAAATGGCTTAGTAGAACTGCTAAATAATTTGGTTCTTTTTGTATCAGTCCCATAAAAAAAAATCCCAAATCACTTTTATTGAGAACACGCACAGTAGCATGAGTTTACTTATGGTACGTACATAATGAGATTGGGGGGGGGTTAGATCATGCAACCCCTTGCTTCTTTCCCCTTTCCTCAAGCTGTATATGATAGTCAGAGTAAAAGATGCAAATTGGTAATCTAAGAACACTTGCTTAGTAGGAAGAGCAGAGTGGTATGAGGCTGAACCCCCGTGGGATATTAGCGGCAGAGATGGTTTAGCCATTTGGTATCTGACTACTATAATGTACATACAGCTAGATGCATGCACAGAAAAGCCACAAGACAATACAATTTACATTTATCTAACATATTTCATGCTGAGTATCGTAAAATGCTTTGCCGAGCAATCCGAGGAAGTTATGCAATTAAAATGAACAGTAAAACTAAAATTAGTAGAGGATATAAAAATGAAATGGCTAGTCAGGTGCTACTAAAAGATTATAATGAATATACTAGTAGATTATTATAGATATTATAATAAGCGCTACTAGTAGATAAACTAGACACTTCTTGTCACTAGATGCTTTAATAGGGAAATGTTGGAGAGGAGTGGGTGGCTTATAAAGAGAAAACAAACATGTGTTGAGGTGATATTTAGAGTGGAGTAGTCCATTTGGCAGACAACAAATAGTTTGCCTATTCCATACATGGAGGCAGAGGAAACTGAAGTAATGACACCAACAATGGCAGGTGTAACAGAGAATGAATGGCAGGTATAACAGAGAATGAATGGCAGGTGTAATACAGAATGAAGTAAAAGGAGATGCTAAAAAAGCACAGAGGACCAGAGTAGAATGTGTAAGGGGAACTTTTTTTGGATACCCCATCTGAGATGCAAAATCTCATTGTCAGTGCAGGCTTGCTTCTACCCATTTCTGCAGCTGGGTGAACTGTTGCACTGGGAGGTTAAGTGACTTGCAGAAGGTCATACAGTGAGCATTTTGGCTCTTGAGAGGTTTGAACCTGCAGTCTGCTGGTTCCTAAGCCAGTAGACTAACCACTAAAGCACACCAGTGATGCAGTAGCCTTTCATTAGCAGCATCAGGTTCACGAGGCAATCAAGATACCCTGCAGTCGTAAATATCAAGGAGGAAGGGCAAGTAGTTTATGAAGCAGGGGGCATTTATTGCCAAGTTCACCTGCTGCTAATTTGTGGACAACTGCTTACAATGCAAGTATTGAAAGATCAAAAGAAGAGAAAGAACAATAATAAGCTGAATTATAAGTTAGGTTTTTTTTTGTTAAAGTTAATGCGAGTCCATCAGAATGCAGAGATTAGCATAATGTACGGTTAGTAAGCTCTATGATAGGATGACGGGGAATAACCATCAACTAGCTCTGCATTTTGATTGGCCAACTGGGTCCACTGGTAGTATAACAAGTAATAATGGAAAAACTGCATAATGGCAAACTGCCATGGTAGGTAAATTAGGCTGTAAACCAAACTGTCATCAACCTCATGAAAAAATGATGTAACTGAAGCAGCGAGAGAAGAGCTATTTATAAAGTGAGGCAACTGAGCGTCTATGCTAGGCAAATCAGCTTTAGTAAGATTTTATATTAAAGTTTGTTTCAACTTGCATCTTGGCAGCCTGACGAAGGTGGAACAAAAATTGGCCTACAAAGGCTTTTATCTAATTAATTAGTCAATGATTTATTTAAACTGCTGATTTAGACCCTGACATGACTTACCTGCCCTGTTATCAGTGGCTCTGCATACTCTACCTTATAGGGTAATTTTAAATCAGATTAAACCAAAATGGTAGCCAAGTTACAACAGCCTTACATCCAAGATCTTGTTGATTTCAATGAGCCCAGTTGTAGTCAGTTAGTAACATTGCCACATGAGTATATGGACATACAAAGAAGTCAGCAGAATAAGGCCATTTGATCTATCTAGTCTGCTCGTATTGCAGGGTCCACAGCTTAAGCTACCGACCCTGCCCCCCATGTATGTCTTCCTGTTCTAAATAAAATTCTGAGGGGGAAACCTGAAGCAGAGTATAAGGGAAAGCCCTTGTTGGACTGTCATTAGGTCCAGTTGGACCGGAGGATATGTTTCTTGTTGATGGTCTTTTTATTGCTCCTTCCAAGATCCCTCGAGCCCCCCATTTTTTTTGGCAACCCAAATTCTGTGACCTGCCAGACTCCCTGCAAGGTTGCCATTTATGATTACCTGACTCGGGTCCTCAGGTAATCTCTCCAGCACTCGAGTACCCCTTCTCTAGTGGCCCCCTTGTAATGGAGACTGGGAGGGGAAGCACGTAATGACTGGGAGTGCTTGCCAAGGGAATCACTGCAGTATGCGGAGAATGCACAGAATGGCCTGGTGGCGTGGGAGAAGAGGGAGTGGTCATCAAGCACACCCAACTGAGGTCTTGATTGTCTTTATTCTCCCTCCCTTCACCAACAGGATCACACATGTGCTAGTGTGTGGGGGTGGGCGCTGCGTAGTCATACATGTTGCTCAAGGCACCACCACCATGCCAGTCCCAGAAATAGCTCACAGAGAGGTACACTGCTTTATAATCACCCTTTCTGCTGGCCTCTGAGCCCATCATCATGGCTTGTGGCATAAACCCTGGTTGCCAGCATGACAAGCAAGATGCCGCACCACTTCATTCTATGGAGCCACCAGTGAATCGGTTTTACAAATGTAAACCGGCACCATGGCAACCCTGCTTTTCAACTTCAGGTCAAATGGATTCAGGGCAAGCCCTGAAAGGAATGTCCTGAGGCATTGTGTGACTCATCTCCTCCGAGGCGCTCAGAGAAAGTTCTGTGAAACAGCTGCATTTACATTGCTACATACACATCCTGCCTTCAGTCGCTCATTCAGGAAGCGGAGCAGAGCAGCCTGGATTTCCTGGCTGGTGGACAGTTTATATCCAGAAACACAAAATGGTTTCATCTTCAAACTACCCCAAATGGTTCAAGAACGGTGACTGTAAACAGGACATTTGGGGAAACTGCGTACATTACCATGGGATCTTCTCTATTCCAGTGCTTTCTTTTCTTATCACAAGAACCACATCTGTAAATCCTTCTGTGTTCATTTTTGTAATCTCTCTCCATCTCCCTCTCTTTCTCTGTCCCGTCTCAAAGTCTGTACCGCTCAAACCTCAATGCATCCATTTCTCTCAACTTGCTGTCTCTGTCTTTGCATCTCCCCGTACCTCGCTCTTCTCATTTTCTGTGCTAGCTGAACTTTTCAGAGCTTCCTAATGATTGCGATGCTACAACTCACGAGGCTTATCCTGGAGACTTAACTTTAATAAATGACTAAAACTATAACAAGTTGAAAATTCTGCAGCCCATCTCTGGGGGGTGTGGGGGAGAGCAGAACACCACACTGGCTAGAATGAAGGCCTTGGGACTCTTGGCCCACATTCCACAGATTGTACCCGAAAACAAGCATATAATTATCTAGTGTACCCACCTGGTTAACAAAAGATAAACAATAAATTCACCTGGTTAACAAAAGCTAAACAAACATTAAACTTAAGACAAGTACTGGGGTGCGCAATCCCTTTTTCTTAACCAACACAACTATTTACATTTTATTTCTGCAAAAGTTAAAAGGAAAGGTCCATTGGCCCTCCTAGCATTCCTTGAACCTTGATCTTTCTAAATTGTCTGATATTTCCTTGCAAACCCCCTTCCCCCACCCACCAAGTCTCTGATCTAGCCATTCTGTATGGTCGTTTCTATTACCAGCACACTACTGGAACTGCCTTTTCTAGGACCCACACATTAACCATTGCTCTTAAAGCAGAATGGTGTTCTGCCTTTTTGCCCTTGACATCTCTAATGCCCTCTCAATGAGCTTTTTTGTCCAGCTCAGCCCATGGTCAAACTCGCCAGGAAACCGCATTTGTAGAACAGAACCTAGGACAGGGTTTCTCAAATGAGGCACCAGCCAGTGACAGCTCCAGACAAAGGCCATAAAGGGCATGAATTGTTAAAAGGTCTTGATCTAAATTCTGCCCAAGTGCCCATTCATAAGGCATGTGCACCATGCCTGTGCCCTAGTCATTCTTAATTCCTGAAGTCACCAGAGTAAGGATAGATCCTCCCAATTAAAATGGCATGGAAGTAGCAATTTTTACATCAAGGTACTGATCCTGTAGTACATCATCTTCCATGGGTGCAGCGGTGACCTCCTAGCGCCAATGTCACTTGTACAGCTGCACACGTGTGCTGCAGCACCAGACAGCACAGATGACTGCCATTCAGGTGGCTCAGGTTGTAATTTTCTCTTGTTTTCTTCTGAGTCCTGCTACCTCCCCTAGTGTTGCATGGCACAACAGACTGGCTACAGGAGTCTGCAGATTCCCCTTTAAAGGAGTTGAACTTACTTGGGTCACCACAGGGGTTGCTGCAAACATAGAACACTGCACTGCTTTCCTGCAGTCAGGCGAGTGCTACTCCCAGTAGAACCCCCCAACCAAGCAGCCACTGTCATAGATGTCTGGGGTTTGCTCCTGAACCTAGGTCATGCACGTTGTTGCACACCATAGAAACTTGAAATCTGTTAGCAGACAAGGGCCACTTGGCCCACCCAGTCTGCCCACCACACTTCTAGGGTCATCAGGCAGCCCAGAACAAGCACTGATGTACCTCAATAAGACTTGGGAGTTAAACGTCAGATAAGCAGGCTGCAGTAAGCTAACCAAATGTGTACTCTAAAGGCTCATTCACAAGAGGCACTGTGAGCCATCGTCAGTGGCTCACAACTGCAAGATCAGCATACTTGCCCCCATGTGAACCTTACCATTTTGGTGATTTTCTATTGTGTGGCGTTGCCACCACAATCCCTCTTTCCTTGGGTTTGCAGAGTGGTGGTGGTTGTTTCCTGTCCCGTGTGCACATCAAAACCACCTGCAACACCACAATTCCCCACCCAAAGTAGTGACAACACTTTAACACTGGAATCACTGGAAGGGAAAAGGCCAGCGGCAACACCGATGTGGTGTGAATGCGGCTCTCTAGTGCTTCCAAATAATTTTTTTAAGAATGATTAAAAAGTAGTGGCTGTGGCAAGGCACAGTGTTGAACGAGCCTTAGGATTCAGGGAGAAAAACTAAATGGTGACCTACCAGCAAGCTCTGATAGATGCACTTTGAGGCTACAAGGATTTGGAGTTTGAGAACCATGGATCTAGAAAGCACCTTAGATAGGAATCAAATATCTGCTCCACTGCTTTTTGAACACTTGCTCCATGGATTGATTCCCTTCTCTGGCTCTTTCTGTGATACATTCTGAAATGCATTTTACTTGAGATTGACCCCCCCCCCATCCCCCAAAACCGGCACATAACAGATAAGCCTGTGGCCGTGGGAAACCAGGTGCGGAATTTTTTTCAGATGGATTCCAAAAAAATAAACAAAAAGGAATGAACTAAAACCCATGGCTTCATGTCATACTTGGTTCTTAAAAAGCCTGGCCTTTAATAATTTGCGGTCTTTTGTCTGTTCTTGTCTGACACTTCCTTCAATCATCTCCACATCACCGCCCCATTTGTTTGTCTTTATTCCATTCTCACCTCTTTGCTGTTCTAACATACCCATACAATAGCCACTGTTGTTTGGCAGTAACACCTCTTTCAAAGACCCCACTGTCTTTAGGGGTTCTCAACCCAGTGAGAAAACAGAACAAAGTCGTAAAAGTACTGTGTGTGTGTGTATGTATGTGTGTTGGGGAGAGGGGTAGGAGGAGATGACAAAGCTTTCACATTGTCAATTTTATAAGTATGTCCCCCCCAAAAAAAATCAAATTCCTTTTAACTGACATACTGTATAATAAAACGGCCCAAACTGCCTTCAAATCCGTTGTACTGCTGTGCATGCATTCACTTCTGTAATGTCACAGAGAGTACTTGAAAGGCAAGGAACCTTTTTCTTTTAAGAGCTGCTTTCATGGAAGAAGACTTTGATGTGCAGAGTTATCGATGGAACAGCTAGTGATGAATACACCGTGGGGGTGGGGTAGGGGATGTGCATTGCATACTACAGCACAGTTCAGTGGGTGACATTGCATGCGATAGTAACAGAGTGAAAAATAAGATCATCGATATTTAAGAATACAACGCTGGCCTGTGAAGAATTGGTTGTGCCCTTTAATTGCACTACATTTCTACTGCGCATTCTGTTTGTTTTATTTTTCCTTGAAATGCTAGCTTATACAGTTGGGAAAACTGCCTATTTTTGAACCTGACAAAGTAAAAGACAGCCAAAAGTGCTCCCTCTACTGCCATTAGGCAATGCAGGTTTACAAGTTTCCATAAGAGTAATATTTAAAGTTCTTTTCATACAACAACCAGCCCCTTACAGTAGGAAGAGGTGGTGGTTTGGTGGAGTTATCCTGTTGGAACCAACGCACTGGAATAACTCCGGAGCATGTGGATGGGAGAGGAGCTATAAAGCAGAGTAAAATATGGTATCCTCATAGTGCCAGTGTCAGTTGTTTGGGAGTCTTTTTGAGGGAACTTCAGTGGTAAAGCTGACTCCCTGGCATTTGCCTTTGGGGATGCCAGGCTGGGGACAGGCTGGAACACACGCTCAGGAGCAGTGGGCACTGCCAGTAGGTGGGCTAGTAGTGCTTTGGTGCCATAAGTGCCATCTGGAGTGCCCAGGAGGGGGGTACTAACTAGTGCTTACTATACCATTCTTACCTCACAGCAGCAGGGAGAGTTGATGCCCAGGTCTCAGTCTGGGTGGTGGCTGGCTGCAGGATGCAGGCCAGGACACAGGAGGCATTGGGGAGGAGGCTCCAGATGACCACCTGGGCAGGAGCAGAGTGCCACAACTGCTGTCAGGGCTCTAAGAGTGGCAGAGATCCAGGAGGCCAAGCAGCTTTTAAAGAGTCAGTGGGGACAGCAAGAGAGACCCTGGTAGCTAGCAGGAATGACCTCAGGTACAGGGACAGATACTGAGCTGCTGGGGATCGGGGGGTCACACCGAGGGTGCTGCCTATAGAGGAATAACAGGGACTACCCAGGGGGAGCAGGAATCATAGGGGAGTTTCCATTCAAAGGAGACCACTCGATTGCCTTCAGTCCACACCCCCAAGGACATCAAGGGAAGTCCAGGTGAGGGAGACCCCAGAGTCTGAACTGTGCAGAGTAATCACACCTCAAGACTGCGAGATCTGGTGCAGATTTACACCAGCAAGCTAAGGATGCAGGTCAGGGCACAGGAGGGCGTCTCCATATGACCAAGTGGACAGGAACCAAGTGCCAGCTGCTGTTAGGGCTCTGAGAGTGGCAGAGGTCCAGGACACATAAAAGGGACAGCAGGAGTGACCCTGGTGGCTACCAGAGATGAATCTCAGGCACAGAGGACAGATCCTGAGCTGCTGGGAATCTGGGGGTCACATTGAGGGTGCTGCCCACAGACAGGAGTAGTGGGCCCACCCAGAGGGTGCAGGAATCAGAGAGCGGTTTCATTCAAAGGAGACCACTCAATGATCCTCGGGCCTGTGGGGAGTTCCCACGAAGACATCAAAGGATGTCCTGGTGAGGGAGACCCCAGAGACTGGACTGTGCAGACTAATCACACCTTATGACAACATGCAAGATCCATGGCAGATTTATAGCAGCAAAAATAAGGTACACAATCCATCATCTGGGCAGAGGGGATAGGGGAAGCAGAGTTCCTTTGGTAGCAGAGCCCATGGTCTGATCCATCAATGAAGGGATCGGAGTGATCTGGCATGTCCTTACTTGGATCAGGACAGTAGGAGAATCAGTGGCTTGCTGGCAGGGGAAAGCACCAATCTGCTATGGTATCCTATGCGAACAAAGGCGCTCACATTCAGGGAAATGAGTACCCTCTTGGCATGCTGCAAAACACCTAAATGAACACTTAAGCAAACCTAAACCCCTAGAGAGCAAAGGCGATATCTGTTAGGCAGTCAGTGGGGGAATAGGGATCCCCTTCCAGGACCATGATCTAAAAGATATGGCAAGGTTATCCATGATAGCTAATGCACACCTGGGAGTGAGGATGGGATAATACACGGAGCCTAGGAAATGTGTACGGGAATGTACAGAATATCAGTTGTTAATAAGTGAATTAGGATCCCTGGATCTATGATTTAAGTGCACAAATGAACTTAGACAGATCTTTTCACTAAAAACCACGTGCCTGGACATTTCAGTGTGTGCGTGCTTATTTACTACTACTACTTCATGGCAGGGTGCCCCCGAAGTCTTCCAAACCCAAGAAGGAAGCAACTAGAACAACAGAGTACAAGAAAGCTGCCAGGGAGTGCTAAGATACCCCTAGTCACAAGAGTTTCCCAGGGCCATGCCCGCCCCCATTCCAGGGCAGTGAACTGGGAGGGTGCATCACTGTATCTCCCGAAAGGCAGGGGGAGGGGAAGGTACATTTAATTCTCTGTGTGATTTGGGAAAACTTGATTCCACTCTATTGCTAAGAAACTGCATTTTAAGCAGGTGAAATGTCTATTTAAAAACATGCTCCAGTCAATATTTTGCAGTACTTTTATACTGCAGTGAATTCCATAAGTATACTGCACTGTTCAACCACGCAGTGAACTTTTTTGAATATTGTTAAAAACTACTAACTTCTTTGCATATTGTTCATCTATTATTTATAAATCCTCTTTTATTTTGAGCTTACACAGATTTGTTTTAATGAGATGATTCATTTTGCTACAAAAAGGTTTTGTCTCTATCAATGAATAGCCATTTTGTCCACATATAAAGTAACGCAGGGCACGCATGCAGATCTCAATCAATTATGTACAGTGGAAAAGCTTAGGCCCAGTCTCCTTGGCAACTAAGGACTGGGCCTAAATACTAGCATTTTACTCACAAAACATTACAGATTAGTCATCTAAATCCTGCTTTCTTTTTCTTAAAAGCTCTGTAAATTCAAACATTCTCTGCTCAGCACAAGTAGGGTAATGTTATTACTAGGATCTTTTGGCACATAGGAGAAAAAAAATGAGCACTTTTTATCTGTCTTAATGCCAATTCTATCGCTTAGCAACAGTCTCAGAGGCCTATTAGAATGCAGTTCTTGTTTGCAGCCTTTTAGTTCTGCTCAGTAAATTACATTTAATGCAGGCCGGCAATGCCCGGTCCCTGAAAGCTTAACAAACAGCTCCCTGTGTTGGCGAGGCCTACTGTGGGTTGGAAGCCTTGGCAACAGCCTGGAGAGGAAAAAAAAAAAACAACACTTCATAGACAAAGGTCTGGACTGCGCAGGGCATATGATGGTTGGCCTGATGAATATCTTCACAGCTGCACTGAGCAGAGTAAAAGGAATGTGTTTCTCATTTTTCCAGTCCCTTGGTGTTGCCAATCAATTTTCTTCTTAGACATTACAAGCACATCTGGTGGGGGGTGATGGATGAGGGATGAGTCATGTGATCCAGAGATGGATGCGTCAAATAGAAGGAACTTGCTCGTGTTTTAGTCATCAGGCTCTGCTTCTCAGAAGCAGGACCTATATTGATTTCATGAGGCTTAGTCAATACGTTCAGGGCAGCTGATATTGCAGAGAGAACCTTTCAACACTTCGGCATGCCATGATAGGATATGACCACTCCAACATGTGACTTGACCAAGGGATACGAGTTTCATTACAGTGAAGCCCGCCGTCAAATTGCAATACTGCTTTTTAGGCCCCCACCACCTATTCACCTGAGGATCAAAACTGTCACTGCTCAGTGAACAGCAAACCTGGCCGCATTAAATACTGCAGTGTCTCACTGTCCATAGATCTGGTGTCAACCTTGTATGCCCAGGGGATCTCTTTATCCTGTTCCTCTTACGCACCACCAAAATGAGACTCAATACAAGGAAATAAATGCAAGGACCAAAAAAAGGTTTATGGATTTCAGCTAAAAATGCGCAATTCAGAAAAATAAAGCTTTTGTTTTCTCTCTGTTCTAACTACAACAAAAGGTTGCTTTGTAACACAAAATATATTAAATTGCCTCGTCTTGCAGCGTCTCTGTTCTGTATCCTACCATAAAAGGTTTACTGCAATGCTTCAGAGCAGTGACTACTAACCAGATATGCTATGTACATTTATAGAGACAGGCAACAATAAATTGCATATACAGTATTTAGTATCAAACACCCCCAAGGATAAGACTTTCTCCGAACATTACATTTCCTATTGTCAGTTTGAAAAACAAAAAGTATTGGGCCATTCTTTCATCTTAATCTAGCGATTCTAATAAAAGGGATCTTGATTAACCATCTGGGGCTTTGGGAAATGACTCTGATGTTTAGTCAATTCCTTTCCCCTCCAGCTAAAACCTATGAAAATTTCTAGCTGGCCCCCTACTGGTTTGAAGCGGCAGAGCACTCCTAGAAATATGAGAGGACAGAGCCTCTGCAAAATATTGACTCTTTGTGAACCAGCGTCTGCTGATCTGCTCCAGCAGGGAAACAACTTGATTGGGCCCACAATCCATACTTGGCTCTCTGTTGGTTTCGTGAGGGACAGATGTACAGCTTTCAGTTAACGAGCATTTTGGATGAGGAGAAAAAAAAAATAGTAAACTAGATGTAGCACCTACTGAGACTATCCAGGTAAGAACATTTTAAATGAGTAAATATTAAGTGGCTCTCTGGAAATCTGGGAGACTTGGGGCAAAATTGTTTTTTAAATTTCTTTCTCTCCCCATTTCTCCATAACGCTCCCCCCTCCCAACATCCCAACAACTGGGAATACTACAATAGTATACCATTTTCTGGCCAGGAGATGGGGGCGGGGGGACAGATCAGTTCGAGAACTGATCAGTTTGGCCACTAACTTTCAAAATTTGGTAGACAAATCAATAGTTCTAGTGGCCATAATTTTAAATAGCTTAAAAAAATCCCTTTGTGGGCAGATTGCCAGTTGGCCTGTAAATTTCAAAATCTGGTAGCCAAATAATTTTCTTAATAAGCCATTGACCACCTGGCTACCTGATGTGTCCCACCCTGCCAGCAGTGTGAGCAAGTAGCGATCTTCATAGCCAATGCTGCTCACTTGTTGGCCAGCAGGAGGCGCATGGGTACTGAGTAGCCCATAGCCTCCCTCCTTTGGAGATGGATATTTGTCTCCCAGTTGGCATAGAACAAACAATAAATCAAACTACCAACAAAGCAGATCACCACAGATAAACGGAATAATTATACTGTATTCCATGAAAATGTGAATTGCAAGCCATTTCATTCATCTTTGCTAAACAAACATGGAAAGAAGAGCTTTGTCCTTTAGACCATGCACACGATGTTCATCGTTTTCAACAATGTGGTCATAAAAACGTGCAGACTTCACTCTGACACCATGCTAGCCCAAAAGAGTTCCCAGGCATCACTGTGGCACCAGCTCAAAGCATTGCAAGTATCACAAACCATGCCAGATACACACACACACACACACGCGCACAAAATGTTAGAATTGCCATAAGTAGCCCACTGTGAGCTCATTAATATATGCAGAATAATTTTTTTTGTCTGGAACAGCCACAAAACACATTTCTGGTCACAGGTGGTTGACTTAACCTCTGTCACAGCATGGATTGCGCCCACACTGCTGTTAACACTGGGTGCCATGGCAACTGTTGATCTAGACCTGTGCAGTAGCCTACCTATAAGCATGGTTAGAGCATGGTTTTAGAATGGACTGCGGCATGGTTTGTACTATGCAACAATCTGGATGCAAACCAACGTTTTTTTAAAAGAGCTGAAACAAGTTGAAAAGTCCTAGTGTGTACAGTGCCTTAGAATTCACATATAGCCGAGGCTTATTCTGGAGTGAAGTTGTAATGCTATATTCATGTTATTTCCACAGCAGCAGACTGTGATGGCACAAGCAGTACATGAGCCATAAGTGAACTAGAATTTATTTATTTAAAAATGTTTAGAAATATAGAATTTGCCATCAGATAAGGACTGCTTGGCCCACCTAGCCCATTTTTCCCTGCCTGTGGTATCACCGCAGATCCTACTTGATCTCTGGCCCATTCACCTCCCCCTCTTCCCATTCCCTAAGATTCCCTTATACCTATCCCGTGCATATTTGAACCCCACAACTGTTTTCACTCCCACCATGTCCGCTGGAAGACTGTTCGAGGAATCAACTACTCTTTCTGTGAAGAAGGACTTCCTCACATCTCTCCCAAATCTACCCCTCTCCGACTTATCATGTCTCCTTGTCCTTTAGCACTTTTCTGAAAAATACTTTCCTTCTGTACATTATTTACCCCCCCATGAGGTATTTAAAGGTCTCTATCCTAGCCTCTCTCCCTCCTCACATCCAGGGTATGCATTTCTAGGTCCTTAAGTCTCTCCTCATAGGGCTTCTGATACAGACCCTGCACCATTTTAGTTGCTTTCCTCTGGACCGCCTCCACTCTGTCTATCCCTTCTAGAGATGTGGTCTTCAGAACTGGACACAGTACTCTAGGTGGGATCATACCAGCAATCTATATAGAGGCAATACCACCTCCCTCTTTTTTCTGGCGATACCCCTCCCTATGCACCCAGCATCCCACTAGCCCTCCAAACTGCCTTGTCGGGCTGCCTGGCCACCTTTAGGTCATCCAATATGACTATCCTTAGGTCTCTTTTCTGCTTGGTGGTCATCAGTACCATGCCTCCTATTTTGTATCCTGCCCCTGGGTTTCTGTGCCCCAAGTGCATTACTTTGCACTTTTTCATACTGAAACCCAGCTGTCATACCCTTGTCCACGCCTTGACTTTTCTCAGGTGTCTGCTCATTCTTTTCACCCCCCCCCACGAGTGTCCACCATGCAGCAGATCTTGATGTCATCCACAAAGAGGCACACCTTCCCTTCTAGCTCCTCTGCAATGTCACTTATAAAGATATTAAAATGGAATGGTTCCAGCACTGATCTCTGAGAAATAGCACTGGTCACCATCCCTTCCTTGGAGTGAACTTCGTTTACCACCACCCTCTGCCACCCATCACCTAACCTAACCAATTTCTTACCCAGTTCACCACCTTTGGACCCACTCCTAAGTTATCCAGTTTGCTTACTGGCCTCCTATGTGGAATGGTGTTGAAAGCCTCACTGAAACCTAGCACGCCATCGGATATCGCCCATCAGATTCAATTTCTTGGTCATCCAGACCAAGAAACAGATCAGATTCGTATGACTTGACCCCTACCCCTATGAATCCATGCTGCCTCCGGTTTTGTAACCCACTGGATTCAAGATATTCCATGATCCTTTCCCTCACCAGTGATTCCATTAACTTTCCCACCACTGATGTCAGGCTGACTGACCTATAATTGCCAGCTTCTTCCTGCTACCACTTCTGTGAGGAGGGACTACATCTGCCCTCCTTCAGTCCTCCAGAACCACTTCTGTTTCCAATGAGCTATTAAACTGGGATTTTCAGAAGTGCAGCCAGTACTTTCCTGAGCTCCCTCAGTACCCTTGGATGCACCCCATCTGGCCCCATTACTTTGTCCACCTTCTAATTAGCAAGTCCCTTCAGGACTCTCTACAATGAAAACAGGACTAGTGTCCATCTCCCTTCCTACAATGCTCCTGTTAATTTTTTGAGGCCCTCCTCTTCTCCTTCCTCTGTGAACATTGAACAAAAGTATTTGCTCAGGATGTCTGCCTTTCCCTGGCCCCCTTCAGCACAGTCTCTCCCCTTCGCTTTTAACCTTACGATCCCACGCCTGGTCTTCCTTCTTTCACTTACATACCATTGGCCAGGAAAAGCACGCTGAGTCGCCACTCATTTCTAGGTGTTACGTGGGGGGGGGGAGTGGGGTAGGGGGCATGGGATGAACAGAAAATACAAGTATACAAAATGTATAATTTATTATCCGAGGTAGAGGTAGAAAATACTGGAAATATGCACAATAAACAAGTGGCCACAGGGCAACCATCAAGACGTAATGTTAAAACAATCACAATACTTTCCGATATATCAGGAAATGAGTAAAAGAAATTGTGAAGTTAGTACACAGAGAGGTAGCGTGCGCCAGTGAGGCAATTTGCAAGATCAGTACACATGCTGCATAAAAAGATACAAGGAGAGAAAATACATCTGCATTGCTTGGTCCCTGTGCTTCTCTTTACAACCATACACATAAAGCCTCTGTCTAATGAATCAGATCTACACTACAAGCCTGTATTTTAAAGGCAATATAACTAGGGCTGGCAATTTCCTGCTTTCTGATTGGTTAAATAAGTTCTGAGCTCCGTCTGTTAACCCCCAGAGAACTGCACAAGTTGGAACAAGTTCAGGCAGTGGGATTTGGAATATAGGCAGATCACAAACAGAACTCATAACCCACTTCACTCAGCCCCGACTGTCATCACAAACATAGCTGGTGCCGCCTTTACTCACTCAAAACCTCCAACGAGACGCTGAAAAGAAAATTATCCTTATATATAAAAAAAAACAGTCTTTCTACTTATAAGCCCCTCAAACAATAAAAAAAAAAAAGTGAAGCACTATTCATACTTTTAGTTGCTAATGTTTTGTTGGTGACCATGAAAAATCCCCCTTCTAGCCTCACCAGATTGCCAAGGCAATCTCTGCTGCTTACCATGCCACAGATAAAATTAAGACTCTGGCTCCATATAAGGCCTTCTGTTGTGTGTAAGGGTAACCATTCTGCCAGAGAAACTCTAAAATACTTTGAATTCATGTACTGTATGATAAACACACACTCCAACTATTAAATGTGTGGAAAGAGGACTGGCAGGTAGAGAGAAACTACAAAAGCAATAAGACATGACAGGGTGTGCATGCTTTGGATCTGTTCTACTTTTGACTTCAGCAAGGCTTTTGACTTGGAGCCTCACAGACATTTGCTGAAGACAGAGTATCCGTGTGCAGCTAAGGTCATAGTAAACTGGGTAGGTAACCGGCTAAAGTGGTGGCAGCAGACAGTTATGGTTGGTGGGGTCAAATCAGAAGAGAGGGATGTCACAAGCGGGGTACCACAGGGATCTGTCCTGGGTCTGGTCCTCTTCAATAGAATCATCAGTAACATTGGTGAGGGAATCTGGGACATGCTGTGTCTAGTGTTGCTCAGATGGTATCCTAGAAATTAAGATACCAACAGATATCTCCTCTATTTGGCCAGATTGTTGCTGTGGTAGGATAGCAGTACTATCTAGCCTTGGATCCTAATTATCTGACCTAGGATCCATCACTATCTGTCCCCGGATCCTAACTATCTGACCTAGGATCCCTGGATCCTATCTGGGATTCATCACTATCTGACCCTGGATCCTACATCTATCTTTGGTAGGATTTTTTAGTAGGATCCAAGGTAGGATACCAGCACTATCTGACAGATAGTGGTAGAATCCACAAAAGCACTATCTGAGCAACACTAGTTGAGCCTCTTCGCTGATGACACTAAACTCTGTGGGAGGGTGGATAGCGATGAGGGAATCACAGAAATGCAGAGTGACTTACATAAGGTAGAGGGGTGATCTAAGGTTTTGTAGTTGAAATTCAATGCCAAAAAGTGCAAGGTAATGCATCTAGGGAAGATGAACCCCAGGACGGAGTACTGGATGAGTGAGGTGAGACTCACCATTTCGAATGAGGAACGAGACCTTGGAGTTCTCATCAGTGACTCCCTCAAACAATCAAGTCAGTGCAACACGGCACATAGCAAAGCGAGTAGGATGCTGGGATGTATCGGGGGTGCTGACAGCAGAAGGGAAGAAGTAATGCTTCCAATATATTATAGATCCTTGGTGAGGCCACACCTGGAACACTGTGCCTAGTTCTGGAGCCCTCACCTCAGGAAAGAGGGGGAAAGGCTGGAGATAATGCAGCAGAGGCCAACAAAAATGATTCAGGGCTAACAGGGCAGGTCCTGTGATGAGCACCTCAAGGCACTGAACATGTCCTCGCTGAAGACATGAAGGGAGAGGGGGGAGATTTATGATAAGAGACCTGCAAGTTCCTAAAGGGAATTAAGGTGAACTGCAGGGGAAACATTTAGCTTTAATACTGGTTTGCAATCACGTGGACATGAGTGGAAACGGACAGGAGGAAGGTTCCAGAGGGATATGAGGAAGTATTATTTTACAGAAAGGGTGGTGGAGCTGTAGAACAGTCTTTTAGTCAGAGTGGTGGGGGCTAAAACTGTTGGTGGTTTCCTGCACAGTTGAGACAGAATGAAGAGTATAATGGGGGCTCTGGGCAGCAGAAACAGAGGAGAATTGGGGGAAGGATGGAGACGGCTAGGACTCCGGAGGGACAGTAAGTCCCAGGGCTAAGTAGGGAACTTGGGCAGACTGGATGGATCACTGGTCTTTTTCTGCCATCATTGTCTATGTTGCTGTGTTCTATTTGTCGAAGTCTTACTGTGCTTATGAAATAGCTTTTAAATGTCTGACTTAAAATAAACAAAAAGAAGAAGAAATGATTTTTAAAAGATAAAAATGGAGGCCTTTTATTGAAATATGCTTCCATTTTTACTTTGAAGACAACAAATAGTGCATATTCTGGTAACGGAGCGGGATGTAGCTAAAAACAATAAACAACAATGAAAACCATGTGTGGTACGTATAAAAAGACATAGTTCCCTAATCTGCATTTCATACCAGTATAGGTGTTTTTAATGGAAGTGTGTTCAAACCAGTTGAACCTGCCAGGTTTTTTGGGAGGGTGGAATTTTCTTGAAAACACACATCCCTGATTCAAAAGCATGTTATGAACATCAGGAATTTCTTAAGCAGTTTGAGTCTGTCTTTGACTAGGCAACTGTGTTTTCCCACCTTTTCCCTCTGTTTATATTACTGCTACCCTTCCTCTTTCTGTTTATTTTTTCACTGTGTTTTCTCACATTCAACAGATAGAATCTTTATCTTGGAATACAAGCATTCAAAATTCTGCACAGTTCTACTGGCAGCATGTTCCTCTCCCAACATACATTAAAGGCCTCGCGGAGTCTGAGGTTCAATTTTATCTGTAGCTAGGCAATCACTATAGATTTCCTTACTAAGCAGGGAAAGCTAGGAAGAGGACTTTTTATGGCGAGCAAAGAAACACTAGTAATGAAAACTTTGAACAGTACGTCATTTTTTATGTTTGCTTGTACGCGCAGCGCACAAGAAACATAATGAGATAGTAGAGCATTGCAGAGGTGTGGCAGTGTTGTGGCCCATGCGGCAGATGCTTTAATGGGCGCATCCCTCAGCCACCAATTAATGCGAAGCTGCCGACGATGGCAGTTTCAGAGTGAGCGCTGCACTTGAAAGAAATCTGCCGCTACAGTCAGGGGCAGTTTCGTCATTGCAGCAGCAGCCCCCCCCTTCCAACCAGGCACACAGCAGGACAACAAATTTAAATGTTAGCTCCCTCCCAGTGCTGCTTCCCACCCCACACCCTCTGTTCTCCATCCCCTGCTGACATTGGGGTGCTCACTCCCTGTGTCAGCATGTATCCCCCCCGCCCCCATTAATGTGGCACACTGGGAGCCCACCCCAGTGTGCCAAAAAATACTTCTTTGATGGGATGCTCCACCCCGGTGTCAGATGCGCCACCCCCACGCCAATACCCAGGTCACATTGAGCCCCTTCCAGTACTCTGGCACACTGGGAGCCCACCCCAGTGTGCTGAAATTCATTTTGTTAATATGTCACCTGTAAAAAAGAAAACAGTACCATGACATGTTTTTTTTTTTAAACCTGAAAAAAAAAAAAAAGAAAACGGTCCCTCATCGTTCCTGCCAGCCCCCTCCTCCAAACCACACCCTTCCTCTGTGCATCTTACCTTCCTTACCCCCCTCACAGATAATTACCTCTGGAGGTCAGGAGCAGCAATCTTCTGTGGACTGGGAACACGTCTGCACTCTTCAAAGACCAACTGGGAACTGAAGAAATGACGGTAAACCCTATAACAGCAATCAATGGGGGGGTTTCAACTTAGGTTGATATCTCAGCCAATTTTTGAAGTTTTGGTCCCACATTTTCAACATGGGATTCTTGGGACCCCACCTCATGAACACAGGCATTGTCATTTCATTTCTCAGTCCCGAAAGGTGATTTCATGGTCACTGTGCGGAATCACCTTTTGGGAGCAATTAATGAAACAACAGTGCCACTGTTCATGAGGTGGGGTCCCAAAAAGCCCTTGTTGCAAATTTGGTGAAAAAAATTCAAAAAATAACTGTGTTATGAGTGTCTATTGAGCAGTTTCTATGCATGCTCATAACTTCTAAAATTTTTAATATTTTCACTCCAAATTTCCAACATTGCCATTTTTGCACACCCCCTTATGAACAGTACAGTTTTTTGCATCCTTCCCAAAATGTGTTTTTGCACCTGTGGCACAGAATGGTGCAGTCGCTGTGCAAAATCAACTTTCAGGACAGATTAACAAAATCACAGTGCCACTGTTCATGAGGGGAGGTCCCAAAAAGGCCATGTTTAAACTTTGGTGAAAACATTCCAAAAAAAATGACTGCGTTACAGATGTAGATGGAAAAAAAAAACAGAACTTGTGATTTCCTCCTCTCTGACCGTGGTAGTGATGGGGGAGGGGGGAGACAGTCCCAATGCGGTCCTGCTACAGCTATAGAGTGTGGTTCACACGCCGTTATATGAAGCTTTCAACTCGCTCCATTACTGTCTGGCCCTGATCTTTCATTAGTCAGCATGCATTCCCCCCCCCAATCACACTACCAATGCAACAACCCATCCAACTTCATTTCTTCGTATCTGCAGCACATTTATTCTACACTGTTAAAAGCCGTTATTCAGTTCAGTTTTAAAAGCCACGATTCAGCCACCTTTTTTTGCCTCGTACTGACACCATGCCACTTGTGCATCTCCTGCTAGTATTTACACATAAACTAAAAAGCAAAAAACTGAAACCCTTCTAAATTCTGTCCTTTCCGATGATGCTGGTGTTCCGGGGTGGGGGGATGTCCAGCAGCAGTTCACCTAGGGATGGCAGCCCTGGGTAAGAGGAAAACTACAAGTATATATACTGCACTGGGTCAAAATATCCAAGTCAAAGCTGTAAATCCAAACACGTTCTGCTAGGTTGAAGGATTATTTAGGTAAAACCCTCATTAATCCTAACTTTTAACAATTTTCTAAATAATTATTTTAATAAATATGACTTTTTAACAGCAAAAGTCCATTTTATAAGTGCAATAACGCATTCTAGGGTGTGCATTGTACTAGACTGGCGCACTTCCCGGGTGGTTGAAGGCACTTGGCCTGTGGCCTTGTGCCTCACAATGCACCCAGCATGTGCGGCAATCTAGAACAATGCACACCCTTTCGTGTGTTATTGCTAGTTTAATTAATGGTCATTATTTTTTATCCCCAGATAACCGTGGTTTTATTCCCAGTTACAACCTCCCTGTTGATATTCTTGGTTACAACACGGGAGGTTGTAATCACTGGCTGCCACTCGTGGCCTTTCTTTTGTTTTATAAATTGTTTCTCAGTTTACACATTTTATAAGCCCAAATACACACTTCAGGTCACTGGTTGTCTGAGGTTAGTGCACTTCAAGTCCTGGAGATATTTGGCACAAGTGCCTTGTGCCTTACGATGCATCTGGGCTTCAGAGGCATAGCTACAAGGGTGCAGTCGCACCCGGGCCCATGAGGTTTGAGGGGCCCAAATAATAATCTTGATGTTTATTCATAACTGGGGGGGGCCCTATAACATAGCCTTGCATCCAGGCCCCCTGGGAATTTGCTACAGTACTGCTGGGCTTGCGTTAACCCCAGACAATCAATTCCCGTTGTGTTTTATTGCTTACTTATCTGCACTAGTGCAGCCCCATCAGCATGCCATGATGCTGTTTTCTGGTTTTTATAGTACAGAACATGCATATGGCTTGGAGAGTGAATTTTTAGAAATAAGTACAAGAGTGGACCGTGAAGTCATGGAGCCAGGCCTTTAGGGTGAAGAAACAGGAAAAGGAGGAGGTGTGACGAGAGGGCCACTGGGAGTCTGCAGGAGAATGAGGCCTGTCCAGCAGTAGGTTTGAAAAAAGGAACTGAGAAGCAGCAGAGGTCATAGGTTCTGGGGGAGTGAGATGGGAAAAGGGAGGGGAAACATAGAAACATAGAATCTGACGGCAGATAAGGACCGCTTGGCCCACCTAGTCTGCCCATTTCCCTGCCTAATGGATAAGCTACAGATCCTAGTTAACCAACAGCCTACTTCCTCCTACCCCCACTAGAATTGCCTTATGTCTGCCCCATGCATTCTTGAATTCCCCCACTATTTTTGACTCTATGACCTCCTCAGGAAGGCTGTTCCATGTATCTACAACCCTATGTGAAGAAATACTTCCTCACGTTACCTCTGGGAGAGAGGCGAGATTGCAGCAGATAGGAGGGTAGGGTAGTGGAAGGGACAAAGATCCAGTTTTCAATTTATAAATATGATGTCATGTGAAAATTAGGATATCTGACAAGATGTGCAATGTGAAATAATAATTATAAATACTGACATTCTTTGCTGATCAAGATTGTTTCCTTCTATGATCCCAGAAACCTTGGTCCCACTAGGCAACATCTGTTACCTACTGCCACGACCTCTGGGGCTCTAACTGAGCTGGTTGAATCTATTAAATACTCTGGAGTGTATATGGACCAGGAAGTCTCCTTTAAGCTCCATGTGGATCATGTCTCGAAGTCTCTACACCGGAAAATTAGGTCACTTTACTGGCTGAGCAGTTATCTGTCCAGTAACTCCAGGCTTGCTACTGTCAACAGTATGCTACTCCCAGTTCTATTATATGGTGTTCCACTTCTCTAGACCCTAAGGTGCACAGAGGCTAATGATTTAAAGGTCCTGTATAATGAAATTGGTAGATTTGATGCCAGTGCTTCACCTAGGGAGCACCGTTGTGATGTCTTCCACTTGGCCCTCCTTTGAAGGATGATCCCACTATCCTTTCCTCTGTCTAGCATACAAACTAGTAGGGCTGTGCCAGTCAGCAAATTTGGCCCAACAGTCCAATTTCGAGCTGGGCTGGGCAAAACCTGAATTGGCCCGAAATGAACTGCTCTGAAATTAAATGTCAATATTGCTGACTCGCGTGGCCCCAATCTCCACCACAGTGGTGATATCGCCACCCCCATCTGCACATTGGGAGCTGGAGTGGCAATATGCAGTGTAAAAACTGCTCTGGATCATTTTTTTGAATTAAATTAATGTGCTGTTGCTTTCAGAAGTTTCAGGTTTCCATTTCGAGTTTGGCAGTGTGAAACCCGATTTGGACCATTAATTCCTGAACACTGCCAAACCTGAACGGCCCAAACTTGTGACCTGACACGATGCCCAGCCCTACAAACTAGTAAGAGGTGTTGCCTTCTCCCCCAGACTCAGAGATGTGTAGGCAACTGAACACTCGAGGAGAGTGCTCCAGATCGTCCAGCTGTACACTACTCGCGGTTTGGAAACCAAGGCCTTGTGCAAGCAAAAGATCCTTTGCCTGCTCTGTTCCTTGTCTGTGGAATGCTTTATTTTATTTTATTTATTTATTATTGTCTCAGATTATAACACCTTTAAGCTAGCAGCTCGTTTACAGAGGTTCCACGTCATGAGGTAAACAATATTTCAGCAACAAATACAGAAATCAGAACAATGGTTACAAAGATGCAGTAATTACATTCACTTTTTCATTCATGGGATAACAAAGAAGATACAAAAATTGACTGAACATAGTGTAGAACAAAGGGGCAAGGCAGTTTTGACAGGATAGGAGACGAGGAGGCAACAGGAGGCGAGGGCAGTTAGAACCCTACCAGTGGGTAGGAGGACATGGGTGGAGATACGGGGGATTCATGGGAGCAGCCTGTGAGGCCTTGTTAACTGTTTGTGGGATGGCAGTGGTGTACCTGGGAGGGATAGATGTAGCTAGGAAACAGGGTGCGGGGGGGGACAAATAGGTCGGGGAGGGGGTGGCAAAGGATTGGAAAGAATGTAGTGTGAGGTTGCAATGGAGAGGAGATATGGGACAGAGGTTATGGGTAGTGGGTAAGTGCTGAGGTTGTGCAAAAATGCCAGTGTAACTCTGGAGGAGTCAGGAGCTACAGTCACACCCACTGAGTATAGCAAGGTGAGAGCATGGTTTTGATTTGAAGGGGCCAAGTTTAGATTCTACCATTAAGTCATCATGGAGGGAATTTAGCCAATTGGAATGTACCTGTATCCCTTCAAAACTGTTCCTCGCTTAGTAGCTTTAAAAAAAGACTTAAGACTTTTCTCCTTGAAGGCAGTCCCCGTACTATTATTCATTGAGACGTACCTACCTGTTGAATCTGCTACTTTCTGAATGGAGACTTGTCTGTGTGCTCATACTTTAATGTGTACGTACCAATGTTGCTAACTCTGTTACCCTGTGATTTCATTGTTCTTGTTATGGCTCGTACTGCTCATCTGTCTCAGTGTTCTGCTTTTGTTATGTTTCCATGTGATTAATTCTGGGTCACCCCTGAAAAAGGGACTTTTAGTCTCAGTGTGCCTACCTGGTCAACAAAATTTAATAAATAAATAAATAATAAACATTCCAGGTAGTCTTATAACCACAAGAAGGTGTGTTATGCATATAGTTCTAAAATTCTGAAGTTCCAAGTTCAGTTGACAATGTCCATTTCCCACAAAGGGGATCCTCTAACATTCAGCTAAGTGAAACATTCCAGTTTAACTTCCACTCAACTTTTAAGCAAAGATAGTTCATGTGATTTATAGTATGTTTCTATGTATAATTTCTGTGACTCTTAGGGTTATAAAAGTTTCTTCTCATGTTCTTTGTATGCCAGAACGGCTCAGCTTCCCTTCACAGTTCTCTCACCCAAACATCTCAAGTATGCACTATTAGAACCATAAGTGACATTACAGCTTGAGGGAGTGCTTCCGACCAATTGGAGCATTCCTTTCCTCTGCGCTTGGTACACTCTTATTCTGTGAAATCCATCTCCCGCAGCTGCCCTGAAAACCGGTACATTTGGGAATTTGTTTTTAAATTGTAATACATTATTGTTCAATTACAGTTAATAATATATTAATACCACTGCTGAGACCACTCTTACGGTTGTAAGAATGGTCTCATACTCTTAGGGTGTCAGTACTACTCACCTTTGGTTTGCAGTGGTCATACCCTAAGCATGCATGTGAGACCTGTCTTACAGGAGTGGCCGGAGCGGTGGTATTACAATACACAATAACTCTACATATTAACATACATGATAACACAGGTTAGGCATTAGGACTTTGGCTCCAATATAAGCATCAGCTGTGCGTGAACTCTAAGGGACAACGCTCCTGTTTCCACCATCTCCTGTGACCCTATCAGGAACAAAGATCCAGTTTTCATGTAAATGTGCTCAATGATAAAGAACAGAAGAGCTTGAATTTCAAAATGATCTGGAATGTTGCGGAACTTGAGCTCTGCAGATACCAAAAGTGGGTGCAATGGATAATTTTCCCACCTGCACATGGCTCAGCAGAACAGCTTTCTATGGATCAACAATTAGACATGAGTCAACAGTATACTGAATACAGTGGGACCCGTTGCTTTCAAGTCCCTTAATAAAAATCACATGATCTACAACCTTTTGCTGCAAAAGCAATCCCAAAGCAATCAGTACTGTATTAATTTGTATGCAAAATAATCCATATTCTGTAATCGATTACTCTTCAAAAGTAAATTTTTTATTTTAATTTTTCTATTTTTTACCTCCCTTCACCCATGGTATGGAGGCTTCAAGCATGTGGGTTCCATATCATTTCAGCTACTGAAAAAACAGAGAGTGCAATTTCAGCGATGCAATCATAGAGACGCACATTTCAATGACCGGCAACTTCAGCGAAGGACATTTCAGCAAATATAGTCAGATCTTATTTTTGCTGCTAGTTATTGCAGGAGGGCTATCTCCCCCTGCACCCCCCATGGGGGCTGCACCCCCTAAACCTCCCCTATTTCTAAATTAACATCCTCAGAGTCGCTCATTGACATCGGAGGATCGCTAAAATGTCACAGTTGCTGTAATGCTGCAGTCACTGTAATTGTAGTCGCCGATTTTGCTTCACTGTAATTGAGTAGCTGAATTGACGTGCTACCAAGCAGGTGTAGTATTGCAATAGGGGCAGTGAGGTGGGAGGTGTCACGGAACACCAGTTAGGGTCTGTGGAGAGAAACTAGGCTGGGAACATCTGGGCAGACCTGGTTAGCCAAGTGGTCCTTTTCTGCTGACAAATTCTATGTTTCTATGTTAGTCTGCCCAATTAAGTTGTGCCACTGCTCCCAACCATGGCACTTCACCTGACTTCTCGTGGACTTACGCCAACTCCTGAACCTCCCTGGTATACCAACCCCGATGAAGGCCATTGAGATAGGCAGGACCCACCCGCCTGACATGGCATTCAGTGCAGAGGTGGGTGCCTCAGTCAGCATGTGGGACCTGGGGAGAGTGTCCAGCTTCATGATGCTTGGGTGGGCGGGTGGATACCATTTTTCTGCTAGTGAGGATGGATGGACACAGGGCGCATGACAGGGAAAGGCACGCATGTCAGAATCCCTGTGTACTTCCTCCCTGTGCTTTAGCTGCACAGCCACCTGTGGCCACCCAGGTGGCGTTAGTGCAGCAGAGTCTGTGGACCCTCCCTCTCCATGAAGAGCATCATCTGGAATGTTGGATTCTCCAACTCTTGGCTGGCCCTCCAGTGACTTAGGCTTGTTTCCGAATACAGGTTGCAAAACTCCAAGTGGTAATCTTCATTACACTACCAGTTCTCGTGTAAGCATAGTGCACTTTTCAGATTCCAATGTTTATTTATTTGTACATTAAGTGGAGAGATAACTTGATTCCAGGCACATCCTGGGGGGTGGGCTGCGTGGACCTGTTTTTACTGACATCAGAGTCATCAATATCCACATCCTATAGGGAGTTAATGGTTATATGGTATAATCACAAGAGAGTGGCTCTAGTGAGCTTGCATTTTGCATTTACCACCCAATCTGCAAAAAAATAAATTCTGATTGAATTAAATGCTTGCAAAGCTGCAAATACTGATCACTGGAGAATGAAGTCCTTTGTTTCTAAGGCCATGTAGAGTGGCTAATTACATTAACTGGCTCCTCAGTACTACTCATAAAACTGTACCTCCGCCCAGACCTAGAGGTCTCTCCTGGGAGGAAGGTAGAACGCAGTCTTTGTGCTTATTAAATCCTTTGTTTCTTTTCAGCAAAGACTGCTAATAGAGGCAAATCATGCAGAGGTGGGCACGTGAGAAATAGTCTTGTGATGTGAACGGTTATTCAGCAGGAACTGAAGGGAGACCACTAAGCTCATTTGTGAATGAGCTGTGGACCTGGCTCTTCACTGGTGTAAAGCAAATGCATGCTCAGTCACATCACTCCCCCATAAACGTCACTGGTACAGATGGAGAAAGACACCAAGAGAGGCAGCTTGCGTCAAAAATGTGTGGGGGATGGGACAAAGGGGGGTGGGACAGAGTTGGGAGCCCATTTAAAAATCTGTTTCACTCACTAGCAGTTATTGGCTTAGAAGAAAAAATATGTGGTCCCTGTTGGTGCTGCTACTGAATTTAATTTAGCTGCGGGTCATTACATGACTGCACTGTACACAATTATAACTTCAAAAACCTCTTAAAGGTATAGGAAACCATTGTAATTGTAAAGGTCTATAAAACACCCTCCTGTACCTCCCCGTTCATGGACACTCATTATTATGATATTTGGCTATTCTTCGATTCAGAAAATTACATTTATTATTTTTTAATGCTGTACAGTGTGCCTGATTTGCATACCCTTTACTGTGTAGAACTTCCTGTTCCAGTGTTTCCTGGACATTCTTGGACCTTCATTCTTATTGTTCTGCACTGATCAGTGCCCCCCCCCCCCCAATTCTGCAATGTGGCCAAGTCAGTGTGGGACCATGAGAACTGACAACATAGAATTTCGGGATACAAAACAAAAAAGCAAAACAGTGTAACACTGAAACAAAATGGAAAATCAACACTGTAGTATTAAAAAATAAATAAAAACAATATTTTTAAAAAAGAAAATAGCCAAGGTAAATCAAAAGAGGTATACTGTTAGAACAGCAACTGAATTTTGTCACCACACCAAGGGTGACAATGACAGGGGTGATCTTGATTTTAGATCGCCCCTCAGTCATGCCATCCTTTGCGCCCACACAATTTCTGCCCCCTCCAGGGCATGCCCACCCCAGAGGAGGTTATATTTAGTTGAGGACAGTGCAGGGAGCAAAGCCCCCTACAAAAGGAGACCGTTTCCCTGGAGGGCACTTTGGCGCTGTAACTCCTGGGAGACATAATGCTGGTGTTGTAATGCCAGGTGGCATGTTGCCTGTGCCATAATCCGCATCAGCAACATGTTTTTTGCTCTGACATGGGTGAACCATCAAAAGACAGAGTAGGGTTGAATGAAATAAACAAGGAACTACCTCAGTGTAAAAATATTTTAACATTTTTTACAGGATTGTACTTTTGCCGTGGAAAACGTTTGGAGAAGATCATGGTGAGGCAGTATAGTGCAGTGATTTAAGGCTCTGAGCTGCAAATCTGGAGACCTGGGTTTGAATCCCACAGCCCCCACTTGCATACTGTGTGACCCTAAGCAAGTCACTTAACTTCCCCTGTGTGCTCCCAGGTCGCACCTGTAAACAAGCTTTCAGCTTAGTATGCCACCCCTGGGTAAACAACTGGGGGGAAAAAATGGTGTTATCATGGTTAAAATGACAATAGTAGGAGTCATAAAACATCGTGGCTGTATTGTTTGTTAAACAAATGACCTCTGTTTTGACATATTTTTAGAAAAGCACATCAGCAAAGACTTCAATGTTTGAAAAAATTAAATCATAGTTGTCCTGGTTCAGTTGTAGAAGGCAGCCCACTGAGCTACCATCTGAGAGACCGGGGCTGGAGTGCAAGCCTCAGAGTTCCACACTGGTGGTGACTGGGACCAAGCATGTTGCAGTGGTGAGGCACAACGTTGTGGGTTTGCCATTTGCAGACACCAAAAACTATGGTGCGTTCATGCCAAAGTCATGCTGTTGTCATGGAAAATGTCCCAAATCATGGAGGTTTACTAAAATGGGGAAATGCCGTGGAATCCAAGACTTCCATGACAGAGGTAGAGCCCTAGTCATTCACTATCACATTTGAACCTCGTTCTATTTTTGTCATCTTATGGGGGGGGGGGATCTCCACCTCCCCCCACCGAGATTTTATTCTCTGCACCAAAGGTCTGTTTATGCAGGACAGCCGAACTGAAAGTAGCACTTTTTTGGGGGGAGGGTCCTGCTTCTTCCCAATTTTACAACTGGTGTAAGGGGACTAAAATATAGGGATGTCAAGTGTCTTATTCAAGGTCACAGTAAAGTTGAGCTATCATGGGATCTGAACCTGGGATCTCCTGCTCCAGTGCTCTAACCACTAGACTGCCTGGCCTTCCTAGTTAGAATGACCATTACAC
Organism: Neoceratodus forsteri; assembly: GCA_016271365.2. Classification (NCBI taxonomy): domain Eukaryota; kingdom Metazoa; phylum Chordata; order Ceratodontiformes; family Ceratodontidae; genus Neoceratodus; species Neoceratodus forsteri. The sequence goes on from JADMNL010000025.1 coordinate 409,181,581, forward strand.
GGGAATACTCCGATACCAATTTTAGTAAGGAAAAAAAGGGCCTTTTTGTGTTAAAATGTCACCATGGCATCGTTTCATTGCAAGGAATCTGGGCACCACCACCACGCTAACCAGTCTAAAATGTATGCTGTAGGAGACTTTCAAATGCAAATCGCTCCAAAGAGAAATGTTAAATGGGAAAGGCAGGCATTTGTTTCCTTCAGCTGAGAAACAGGACGCTTTTATCATGCTGATGAATTTTTAATAATGCCTAAATTAGGCTTCGGAAAGGGAATACACCCCTTCAATGAAAAACTATAATACAGCACTGTGAAGGCTGCAGCAGATGCTGACAACTGGCTATAGTACATCAGACCAAATGGCTAGAAAGGCAAGGGTCAAGAAAAACTGATGACAATTTGTTTTGTCAACATAAATCCCTGTATATAAGTTGTGTATAGTGAAAAGACATTTTTTCCCATGAAACCTCTTTGGTGCATGGTAGTTACGTGTTGCAATACAGAGTATTCTACAAAGGAGCAGATATATGTTCTTACAGTGTTATATATAAGCAATAAGACGTGATGGGGTGTGCATTGAACAGATATTACCTCACGCCCAGGGGTGTAGTGAGGCACGATGCCGCAGACCGAGTGCCTTCAGCCCCTGGAAGTGCGGTAATATCTGTTCACTGCACACCCTGGAGTGTCTTATTGCGCTTATAAAATGGGTCACCTTTTTTACTTTTAAATGTAAGAAAAACTATATGTGTTAATATTCGACATAAAATAGTCCTTCCGACAACTAGAATACGATGTCAGTGTTTTTTTTTCACTATACTGCTTTCTGTCTTTTATGGTACTTTACACTGCAGCAGCCAGGAGCTCCCACCCTGTATAATGGAGTGGAGGAGACACTGCAACAGTTTTTTGATTGTGGGATGGCACACCAACTAGATGCTGAGGGTGAAACTATTTTTTGTTTTTCTTGTTAACTAGTACATCCACCACCAGTAGATGTATAACATCCAATGCCCCCCCCCCCTTCCCAGGAGAGACAGCATTTCACAGAGTGAGTAATGGAAGTAATTCTCACCCCTTCCCTGTTACCTCGCCTACCACAAGTCAGCAGATTTTAGAAAGAAGTAACTGAAATTACATAAGCCGATTTTAAGTTCAGAAAGTGCCTGGACAGGAGCGTAATTGCATGTACAGTATATGTAGTGACAGAGGGACTGGCACGACATGGGAGCAAGATTGTCTAGTCATAGAAACAGGACACACCAGAAGTTGTTTTTATTCAGTTTATAAAATGAGGAGAGCCAAAAGAATGGAAAATGGTCGGAGTAATTATTTGTTACTATTTATTTTATGAGTACGGGAGCCTAATCTGCATTGGGGATACGCAGAGGAGACATGCTGTGAGCCTGCGTGAGCAGCAGTGCGATCTGAAGCAGACAGTACAGAAACAGTTTCAAATCCTGTATGTAGTTTTCACAACATCTCACTGACAGATAATTGTGGGGCTAAAATGCCCAAAACAGCATCCTCAAAGAAACGGTGTAGCAATGTGTCTCTGTCAGCTCGAGCAGCGTGTAATGGAGAAGATGGTGTCAGCTCACACAGTCTGTCTGCTCTCTGTGTTGCTAGTACAGGAGTGATCGGCAGTACACCCTCTCCCGATGGCACAAGCAGCAATAATGAGTCTGTCCCTGGCTGTTTTATTTCTCACTATCTGCCTCCTGGTTTGTGAGTACAGCACAGCAGGACCAGAAGCAAATATTTATTTTTTTTTACTTTAAATTTAAATTTGTGGGCTGGGCTGATAATCACTTTTATGTTTTACACTGTGGGATGTTAGATGAAAAGGTAGGTTAGACATGGAACTCAGGATGGAGTCATACAAGTACAGAATAAAAGTAAAGCAGGATGTACAAAAATAAAGCTTTATATAAAAATTTAAATGCCTAGCTGGCCCAGTGGCACAGAGTTGAGGCACTGGATGCCACACCTCGAGCCACACCAGCGACCTGAGTTCAGGAGCGAGCTCGGGCACCAGGGGCTGGTGGGGGAGGGAGAGGATTGAGCATCTGGAGGACTGCTCTCCTCTCCCTGGGGAGGGTTCTGGGACTTCTCTGGCACAGTAGAGACCCCCCTCAGTGGAGACTGGGGGACTACTAGCGCAGGAGCGCATTGTGTGGGAAGAGCGTGGCGGACGTCTATGGACAGACGTGCAGATGTCATTGCATGGCTGTGCTTCTGGGGGAAAGAAAAATAGAAAAACCCATCCCAAAGGATAGGCAAAGGCACCGCCTGTGCCTCGACCACACTCCCACCGTTGGGCTCACCATGCAGGCCCCCCCCTCGTGCATTAGATTTCAGATAGAGCACCAGGGTGCAAGGCAGTCCCACCTCGGGAGAGCCACTGGGCTGGAGTGGCCTGGATGTGTGGGCTTCAGACAGGGAGGTAGAGTCGAGGTCACAGGGGTAGCTGGACAGAGTTCCCCGGGTGTCCAGAGAATAAAAGTCTAGAAAAAAAAAAAATTGGAATTCCCGATATCTGTACAGGTTAGATCGTCTAGAAAAATTACTAAAATGTGGTTACTGGAAAGCTGAGGTATTTACGAAAGTTTCAAATGACAGTTTCTTGCTAACGTAAGAAACAAAATGGTGGCTCCTTTGAAATGAGTGTTCAAATGGTATCGTGATTTTTCCTGTAGTGCGGTACTGCTTTATAGCACTTGTTTTTACCTGTACATTGAACGGATTTGATACACAGGTAAAAACCAATCAAAATGCAGGATTTACTCTCTCCATTTTATAATAATGCACTAGTGAGAGTGTGTGTGTGTGTGTGTGTGTGTGTAACATACACATACATATATGAAGTTTATGTTTTACCCTGAATTTCATTGACAAAATGCTATTTCTAGCATTCTGGTAAATTCCAGTTGCACTTCACATGAATGAATGAATGGTTCTCCTTGTAAACCCCTCCTCCTCCTCCCCCTTCCCCAACGATGTGGTTGGCCACTTTGACTCTCTGAGGTCTCAAGGGGAAGCACTACAGTAACACTGTTATTAATTGTCAGATGCAACAGTTTATGACTATTATCACTTCAGCTTTCACATGTCAGCTCTGGGGTCTCAAGGGGCAGGGGAGGGGGGAGTCTCATCAAAGTGACAGCCTCATGGGATAACCAGTACAAACCCAGAGATTCCAGACAGAATGTAGCATTTAAAGAACAGTGAAATGCAACACTGGTTCCAGAGCACCAGAACAAAACGGCCTTTTGGTTAGACTTTCTTCACTACAGCTATATAAAGAAACTACTATACCTTGGCATCTAGGTAGACTTAGTATGAGATTCATTTTATAGCATGCACTGAATCATAACATATGGAAATGCTTGGCTGGCACAACTGTGTAAACCACCTCAAGGAATAATTTCGTAAAAGAGTTCACTTGAAATGAGTTGCCTGTACTATTGCGATACCCACTTCCTTTACCTTTTATGCTGCTCATGGAAAGTGACCGTTCCCTGTCCACCATGTTGGAGGAGGGCTTGCTGTTATTGTCCTTCTGCCGTGACACAGCCACAGCAATGCCCACGGGTGGATGCCTCACTTCCACCTCTCCCTGTGAGCCGATACTCTCCCGACCAAAGGATTTGGCACTCTCAGGTCTCTCAGGGTCTCGCTTTAGCTGCTTCCCTGGCTGCTGAGGAGGGAAATGCTGAACCTTGGATGTTCCGGGGTGACCTGCATCTATTTTCACATTCGCAAGTCCCCCAAATGGGCTCTTCTTGCCACTGTTTTGCCGCGCTGCAGTCTCTTTTGCAAAGCTCCCACTGTACTTTATCAAGCTTTGCATGGCCGATCCCTCGCTGTGGGAAGTTGGGTGGAGAACCTCGGCATTGTTTCTTCCTCCTCCGACTGTTGCAGACCTTTGATGGCCAGTAGGATCAAGGTAGGCCTTCTTGGCCTCCTCTTCTACTCTACTGCTGTGGCCGTGCTGAGCAGCTAACACAGCCATCTGAGCAGTTGCAAAGTTCCCCATCTCAAAAGGTTTCCATTTTTGCTCAGTGTGCACTGTTGACTTCAGCTGGTTGGGATCCAGCTGCTGCCTTGAGGAATCTAAACTGTTGTATGTTTTGCCAGAATCCTTACAGGTGGGCCTTTGTGTCCTATCTCGTTCATGGCCACGAAGCTCTGGCTCATGGCCCAATTTTAGCACTTCTTTTGCTGCGAGCAAGTCTCTGTTTTCGGATGGGCTCAGCCCAGATTTGTTTAAAAAGGATTCTGAAGCTAAAGGCCTCCTCATGGCTAAACAGCTGGACCTTATGATAGAACCCTCTTCCCTCAAAATGTCTGCTCTTTTTGTGTCACCATGCAGAGGCGACTCTTGTGACAGCAAAGGGCGAGATGGGTCCACAAGGGCTCTCTCATTGGTGTTGTGAAAGTGGCCCATTTTTCCATTGTCTTTCTCTTTGTTTTTTTCATTTTTGTTGTCCCTGGCCTGAGATGCAATTTGGATAGGCCCAATTCGCTCATCGTACACCTCGACTGAAGGCACAAAGGTGGGAGCAATCACTTTGTGCTCCCTTCCTGGCTCCTTGGTGGGTGGGAAGATGGTATACATCTTGGAATGGATAGGCTGGGGAGGGAATGTGCTAGAAGAGGGCATTTTTGAGGCCTGTGAAACATGAGGTGAGGCACAGCTACAAGAAACGTGTAAAGTGCCAACTGAAGTTACGACCGAGTCACATTTTTTGGATTTGTCAGAATGAGCATGAGCTGAAGGCCTCATGTTCTCATCGTGCCTGCTGAGGTCCTTGATGCATCTGTCCTGTTCAGTGCCAGATAATTTTATTGATGACTCGCTCCCACTGTTACAGTTACTTAAGGATGAAGTTTGTAAGGGATTTTTTGATTTTGGTTCTCCAATGTTCAGACCCCGGTTTGGCAATTGCTCACTGAGAAAAGGAGATGCACGTTCCCCCAGTTTCAAAGGTCTCTCCAAGCTTACTTTCCTGTCATTTTCTGGTCTATTGTCTTGGGTAAGATCAACTACATTCCGGGCCCTGGGCTCCTCTCTGGGCCTTTCCTTATCCTTTTTAGCAAATGAAGAGTTGTTTTCAGTCCTGCACATTTTCTCTTTGTTGGGATCTTTACCAGAGTCCTTCAAACTCTTGTGCAGATGGCCAAGTTCCTTTTCTCGGAGAAGGGAGTTTGGCGTATGATTGGCCGTTGTCCTTGAGATGGAAGCTTGGGGATGTAAGGCCGACTGACCAGCATGGCCTGGTAAGAAGAATCCCTCTGCAAAAGAATGAAACATAAGCAAAAATAAGTATTTAACATTCAATAAGTAGTAAATATCATAATAGTAGCACAACATAATATAAATCTGTTCCGTGTTACTGTATACTGTATTTTGATCTTTCTGGTCATATGTACGTAAGTTGTATACTCATAATATTTTGTTGTACACGGATCTTCCTTTTTACTGGTGCGTAGCATAGATACACAAGATGTAATGCATTCAAGAGAAAAAAGGAAGATGGAACCATTGCATACTATTTTCAGTAGTCACAGTGTGGAGTCAGATCACCTCATTAATATCTATCAGATCACTGCACTGCTCCTTCCCCCCATAATTTTTTTTTCTTTCTTTCAATGCCTGTCATAGCAGGGTCTCTCCCCCCCCCCCATGCCCACTGTGGCAGGTCTCAGTCCCGAAGAGCTCTTGTTCTGTTTTTCAGTGCCCACTGCGGGGGGGGGGGTTCCCTCACTGGCCCCCAGTCCTGCTGACAAGAGAAAGAAGATTTCCCAGCCACTGGGCCCTTTGGTTAAAAAAAAAAAAAAGAAACCCCCCAAAGCTCCCATGTGATCCCCTTGCTGGTCCTGGCTGCTGCTGGTGAGGGGAGAAGACAGTCAGGCCACCAAACCCTTCATTTAACACGCCCAGAAATCAGCAGAAAGAAGCCCTTCCCCCAACCCATTCACCAGCACCCAATTCCCCTTCCTCTTCTCCCCCACCACCCACAGGCCCATAAAACAAAGACAAAACACAAAAACTGCTGATACCATTCCCCCCACCCACACAGAACCCAATCCACCCCATGGCATCCCACAAAAGCATATCTATCTGCAATGGAGGTATGGCGACCGACACAGAGCCTCCTCTCACCACCTCAGCCGACCACCATTTGAGTGAATGAGGGCAGGATCAGAACTCAACGCTATTTGTAACTGCACGCTCATTCACTTAGATGGCCAAGGTGACAAGAAGAGGGTTCGTGCTGGTCACAGTCCCACTGCCACAGACTGAAGTGCTTTTGTTGTGTAACATTAAGTGAGTTGGGTGCCGAGTGGGTTGGGGAAGCAGTATCATTATATTCATTTATTTTTTGCTGGGCTTGTGAGATAAGGGAAGAATTGGATGCTGGTGAGTGAGTGAGTGGGGGGGGCAGATTTTTGCTCATTTCATGGGGGCTTGGGTAGGAGGATTGGATTGGGACTGCCAAGTGTGGTGGGAGAAGGGTGGTTCCTGACAGATACTGGTTGGGGTCAGGAGGGTGACAGAGTGCTACAACATGGTAAAAAAGTCCTTCCAGCCCTCCTGTGATTCCTTAGCCGGTCCTGGCTCCTGTTGGAGAAAGGATAAGACTATTGGGCCATTGCTCCTTAAGTTAAAAAAAATACCGGTGTCTGCTCCTGCTGGTAAGAGAAGACAATCAAACTACTGGGCCTTTTGTTTACCCCTCCCCATATGTGTTCTCCTTGCTTGTCTCAGCTTCCATCAGTGAGGGAAGACAACTGCTGGGCAACTGTACCCTTTGTTTAACCACCTCTGTCTCCACTTCAGTTAGCAAGGGAAGAAGACTGTTGCCTTTGGCAATTTTAAGAAGTGTCCCATGAAGAAGAAGCCCTACTCTAAGACCAGCAATAGCTCTCAATAGTAGCACTATCAACAGCCCTTTTCAGACAGGCGTCTGCAAAGGTACTACCCCTCCTAGGCAGGGCATTACTCAGTAAGTGCATCTTTGTATTTTTAAACCTTCTGTGTGGCTTGTGGAAGAAATAAAAGACCTTTGCACTTACTGAGTGCATGTGTATATGCATGTATTTGTGGGTAATGTAGAGCTGTGTGTATACAACAAGGTGGTTCGGTGGGGTCAGTGTGGGAAAGCAGCAGAATCTATGTGTAACAGTAGCATGAGCTGAGTGGGGGAACTTTTGGATCAATTTATGGGCATGGTGGGGGCTGTATGTGTGTGTGGTGGATGTGTGTGCAGGCATAGCAAAGTCTATACACAAGCAGCTGATTCTTGGTGCATGCTGTGTGTGCAGGTGCAGGGTGGGCCCTTGTACACACCCAGGGTATTTAGCTGTGCTTGCTGGGGGTCAGTGTGCATTTGGCAGGGTCCTTGCTTGTGCACTAGGGTCTGTGTGCATCTGTTCTGGTCTTTGTGTGAGTGCATACTTTGGGTCTCTGTGTGTATGCAGAGGTGCATTAGGGTCTATATGAACAGCATGCCGAGGTTTATGTCTATGCACACAATGGGGTCTGTGTGTATGTGAGCGTATGTTGTGGTGATTGTTTACATGTGTCTGGGCTGTGTGTGAAGGTATGCTGTGGACTGTGTGGGTAGGTGTATGCATGTCTAGGGTTGAGTATATCAAGGGCTAAGTGTGCATGCTTGTGTATGTTGGAGTCTGTGTGCACACACTGGGATCTCTAGGTTTGTATATGTGTATGCACGTTGGGGCTTGGGGGTAATTTCTGGGCATGTCAAAACTTTTGTCACTTTAGTGTATGTTAGCACATTTCTGTGTGCCTGTGGTGGGGTTCATGTGTGTCAGCACTCCTCAGGGATGGGTGGATGCACATCAGGTCTGTGTGTGTGTACATGCGGGGGTCTGTGTGCCAGTGGGCCAGGATGTGTGTACACACATGGATATCAGTCTGTGTATGTCTTTTCTGTTTAGTTTGTGTAAATATGTGCGTGTGTGTGTATATATATATATATATATATATATATATATATATAAATATGTGTGTGTGTGTGTTCGCCGGAATCTGTGCATGCCATCTTGTTGGGGGATTTCTACAGGAGGTTGCTGACTTCATCATCGACTAGGTGTTGGAGTCCCCCAGATGTTTAATCCTGGGGGACTTCAATGCTTGGATTGACGATGAATCCTCACATTTTGGTTACAACCTCCTCCAGTTGATGCAGTCTCTAGGCCTGTCACAAGCAGTTGCTTCTGCTACTCACCAGTTTGGCCACACACTCGATCTGGTGTTCCAGCTGGGTCTTGAGGTTGACAACCTCAAGACTGTTCAGGTCATTTGGTCTGATCATTACACTGTGGAGTTCACATTTGGGGTCTCCCCTGAAAGTCCCTTCCTTGTGGAAATGGCCAGCTATCGCCCTTTAAGGGGCTAGCACCCAGAGGGACTGTTGGCGGTTACTGATTTATCTAGGAATGATGCGGCATGTGCAACTGGCACCAAAGAGGTGGTTGCCACCTATAATAGGGTGGTTTCCAAAGCTCTGGACACCATCACACCAGTTCGTTTATGACCCAAGTCTTCTCACGTGAGATCCCCGTGGTTTGATGGGGATCTCAGGGTGATGAAGATCAGTGGTTGGAAGTTGGAGCGTCGCTGGCGGAAGACCCGACTGGAGTCTGACAAGCTGGCCCTGCATGCCCACTATGTTGAGTACCAGGGGGCAATCTCCCGTAAGAAGGCAGAATTTCTGTCCAGGATGATCCCTGCAGGGAGGAACAGATCATCTCAGCTATTTCAAACTGTAGACAGGCTTTTACATCCTGCCTGTCTACAGCCGAAAAAAGCCTTTTCATCCACTTTATGTGAAGAGTTTGCTCTGTTCTTCTCCAATAGCATGTCAAACATCTGGTCCGGGATTCCGCCAGGTAGGCTTTCACCTAGCAGTGGTTGAGCTGGGGGAATAGAGGCACTCCACCTGTCTGGAAAGAGTTTAGGCCAGTAGAGGTGCCCGATGTGACTAAGGTGATCTTAGTGCTGAAGCATACATTTTGGACATGTTCTGTGAACTGGACCCAGCCCCAACATGGTTCTTAATGGGATGGGTTGAGGCTGTTGGTCCAGTGTTCACCAGGACTGTCAGATGCTTGATGGTGGAGGGGGTTCTCCTGGTTGCATTGAAAGAGGTGCTGGTGAGGCCCCTCCTTAAGAAACCTTCCTTCGACCCTGATGTCCTGGCGAATTACTGTCCTATCTCCAACCTGCCTTTTGTGAGCAAGGTTGCTGAGAAGTTAGTGGCACAACAGCTCGAGGATCACCTGGTGTCCTCAGACATTTATGAGCCATTTCAGTTGGGTTTTTGGGCTAGACACAGCACTGAAACAGCTCTAGTGAGGGTGCATAATGATCTGCTCAGGGCTAGAGATAGAAGAGACAGGTCAGTTCTTGTACTCCTCGATCTCTCCTCAGCCTTTGACACTGTGGACCACGTCATGTTATTGGATCAGATCCAAGTTTTGTGGACTCGCCGGTACTGTCATCAGGTAGTTTGAGTCCTATCTCTCGGACAGGGTGCAGTGGGTGGTGATGGGGAATTTCTCCTCCTCCTCCCCAATGCCTCTGTCCTGTGGAGTTCCACAGGGCTCGATCCTGTCACCGATGTTGTTTGCAGTGTATATGCTGCCCCTTGGTGAGATCATTTGACAATACAGTGTGGAGTTTCACTGTTATGCAGATGATACCCAAGTGTATTTGTCATTTGCTCCCAGAACATCAGGAGCAGTGGATGTGCTTAACAGCTGTCTGGCTAAAATTAATAACTGTATGGCTTCCAGCTGGCTGAGACTCAACTGGGCCAAGATGGAGGTGCTGGTGATCGAGCCTGGTCAAAGGCATGATGGGTTGCTGGCCGGGGTAGATTCTGGTCTTGTACTGGGTTCCACCCCATTGACAGCTTCCTTGAGGGTGCAAAATCTGGGTTTGATCCTTGACAGCAGACTGACTTTTGAAGACCAGGTGTCATCTGTAGTCAGTAGTGGTTTCTACCATCTACGGAACACTGCCTGGATTAAGCCCCTCATTTCACCCGAGGACCTGCTGATGCTAGTGCACGCCTTTGTTTCCTCCAGGCTCGACTACTGAAATGCTGTTTACTTCGGGGTCACAGGAGGGACCCTCTGCAGACTGCAGCTAGTGCAGAACGCAGCAGCTCGGTTACTGACTGGTCTTTCTAGGTCCAGTCATGTGACCCCTCTTCTGCATGCCCTGCACTGGCTGCTGATCAGGTGGAGAGTCCTTTTCAAGGTGGGGCCTCTCACCTACAAGGCCCTAAATGGACTGTGCCCTGGCTATCTATCAGAGTTCCTGTCACCAGTGACCTCTGGTTGCTCCCTCCTTGCCTCTTCGAGGGGCCTCCTGGATGTTCCCAGGGTTCGGCTCAAGACTTCTGGAGATCATGCTTTTAGCATTTCTGGGCCATCCCTGTGGAACACACTGCCATCTGCCATTCGGGAGGCCCCTCGGTAGAAAGGTTTAAGCAGAGGTTGAAGGCACACCTCTTTGGCCTGGCTTTTAATGAATACTGAATTTTAACATGTTGCTCAGTCCCTGTTTATGATATTTTATTAGTCTTAAACTGTTTTACATCTTAGTTATTTTAAATTGCATTAATTAAACTTTATATTGAAGTTTTGTATGTTTATTGTATATTTCTGTGAGATGCCCAGGGCCTCCTGGATTGGGTGCCATACAAATAAAACTTGCCTTGCATTGTAACCTTTTCCGATATAATGTTGTGCTCTTGAAGTACTTCTAAAAGCAGTTAATGTCCATCAAATTATATCACTATTATTGCACTAGCAGCCACTGTGGCTCTGACCAGAGACTGTTTTGTGCGCAGTTACTCCTGTTGTATCCCAAAACATGTATAGTAACAAAGTAATTTTCCAGTATCCAAGTAAACATTTCAAAAATAGAATATTTAGACAATTTAGCTTCGGTTTCATTTATTTCCTGTATCTCCCTGTCCCACTTTCTATATTACCCAGGACATTTGCATGAAAACAGAACCTTTGTCCCCTAGACCTCATTTCATCATCCTGCTTTTTCCCCTCATAATTCTTTATTTGTGACATCATAATCACTTCCCCAGCAACTGACTCTGATGTCACAAACAGAGTTATCAGGAAAAGGCAGGCAGATGAGATGACATCTGTTGGAGGCAAGATCGTGTTTTCATGAAAATGTCCTTAAGAGTCGAGTTGCACGGGATATGGAATTCTGCCCACAGAATTCATGCAGAATGGCAATTCCATTTCCAAAATGCTTTTTGCAAATTACTTGTTTGTTTTTTTAATTCTGTGGAATTACGAAAAGCATTTCTATGAATTATGTAATCCACAGACTAGTATTTTGGAGTCTGCGGAAAATTAATCTGTGGTTTACATTAACTGCGAAATATGATTTCACAAAGCTCTACCTCAGAATAATACAGAATGAGGGAGATAGATACAGAAAATTAATATAACCTATATTTGACTTTAAATATTACATTTTAAAGAGGTTTCCTGGATTCTGGAAAATTTGCTTTAAGAAACTCTCCTCCCACTAACAGGAAATGACTGTCATTCTTAAATTACGCAAACAAGGTCTAGGTCAATTTATCTCTTGGTTTGGGATGCTGTGGGTGGGTGTATCTCTGTATCTCTCTCTCCGTCTCTCTCTCTCATTTTAATCTCTCTCCCTCTTGCACTTTAAGTCTCTCAATTTATGAGGCAGCCCAGCTCAACTGGTTATAAAAATGTCTTGAAAATATTGCACTGAAGACCAGGGACTGGATTTTACCAAGGTCCATGAGCACATCATAAGAGCACTGTGAGCTCCAGTGCATGTATAGTCATGAATTTTTGCTCTTACTAGAGTGATTGGAAAAAATAATTTTGTGGGGATTTTTTTGTTTGTTTGCCAGGGTGGCAGGAACTGTGCATTTTCTGTTTCAGTCACTGTTGTAATTCTGGTAAAAGGGGTCAGAAACAGCGCAATGGCAGTATGACATCCAAGATGGTAGTCATCATATTTTAGAAATGGAAAAAACTAAATGACATGTTTGAATACCGAAAAAGAAAATTAAGTGGCTACTTTGTAAATATCTAATTAAGGGGCAAGGAGAGGGGTGTGTATGCCTTATTAAATCTTGTTATTACTGGGGCTACAATTAGATATGGTCAAAAGCTGTCTACCTAGTGATATATACAGACATTTTTGCAACATTTTGGGCTTGGAAATCGGCTACAATTGCAAGTCCTAAATAATTTTATTATAATACCATGACTAGTGTATGGGGTAACTGTGGCAAATTCTGGTGTGTGGCATTTGAAAATCTAGTCTCAGAAAAATCATTATAAAGATTAGGAATAGGTGGGTCAGCTGTAACCCAGTTTTGATACAGACTGGTCTTTTTGCAGAAAGTTCTGATTTACTGTGATTTGCCAAAAAACTTGTACTTTTTCCAGACAGGATCAGAACTGGGTCAGTGATCTGTCTGGATCATGTCAGATAACAGAACCAGGTTGCTCCTTCCCCATTACTAAGCTACATTACCATATGCGGTTTACTGTTTTAATGAGTTCTTTTATGTTTTTTCACCAATCTTCATATTTTTTTTTTTTTAACAGGAATAAAGCTCCAAAAGTCACTAACATTATTCAGCCAGGGTTGGAACCTGTTCAATAACAGATTTGAACCCACTCGAGTGACTGGACTGGACTGGGTCCAGTCAGAACTGAGTTACAAATTACTCCGATTTCCACAGTCGAGCTGAGGTGGGCTGGACCAGAAGGGTCCAGATCTTCCACAGAACCAATTTTCCCATCCTGAATAAAGCCACTGTGATTTTCTAATGCAAGTAGAAGGGAGGGTTGCATCTGATTGGTCTTCTTTACTCCCCCAAACATGATGCAAACTATACCCCAGAGCTCCTCACATGCAACCAAATACCTCATACGATATGTGTGCTAATAAGCGATAAGTGAAATAATCAATTACTTTAACATGACTCGACAAAGATAACATAAGTGCAATCAGTTCTACAGCTCAACTAATCATGCTGCTCTATTAACTTCTCACATATAGATTATGTGAAAGGGGGGTGCTGAGCAGTTTTAAACCTCTTGGTATACACTCATATTGGTGGCAGATGCTGGGGGTTACAGTTAGCAAGGTGGAACCCTCAGCAGTTGCAGCACACATCCCCATGGCGATGTACCATAGAGGTACATGTACCAACCATGGCTCTTTAGGTTAAACATCCAGTTTTTCACAGCCGAGTACCAGCTGGCTACAAAGCCCAAAATGTATTGTGTGCTATACCATGGGAGGGATGAATAATAACAGAGCTGAATGACATTGGTTATGCAGCACTGTTGTTCACCTCTGAGGTAAACAACATGTTATTCTCCCTGCAGCTCTAGTTATTCTCCTCTCAGTGACATTATAATGATGTTGCAACTCTTTTAAAGAGCTACTGACACCTCACAGAAAACCTTGAAAACCATAACAATTAGGTACGAGTCTGCTTACATTCCAAATATATTCTATATATTTTTCCTCCCCATTATTTACAACTAAGGAAATTTGCATGAATATGTGATCTTTAGCCCTTAGAGTTCACCTGCCTCTATGGCTTAATCCTTACTCCATGTTATAATCCTTTGTTGTGACATCACAGTCTGTTGCCATGGGAGTAACTGTGGTGTCACAAGGAGTGCATTATGACCTCATGTAGGGAATAAGCAACAAGAATATAACTCTTCAGGAGCAAAGATCCTGTTTTCATGCAGATGACCTCAGCAATAAATAATAGTGAGGAGGAATTCAGAACTAATGTGAATTACAAGCTGAACTATGTCTAAATATTATGTTTGTTAACATTCTCCTGAAAGTGTCAGCTGCTTTTTAAGTCCCATGGTATAGAAATGACATCCCATAGGACATTCAAAGAGAAACTTTTTTTTGTTGTTGTTGTAAATTGGAAGTTTATTGAGAGTTTTGTAAGTTTCCAGACAGGGATACAGAAGGAAATCATATAAGTTCACAGATAAAACAGTACAGGGAAACACTAAGTATCCTTAACTACACTGTAGTTACAACATAACTACACTGTAACTGCATTGCAACTGCAATGTAGTTACAGGCAACAAAACATGTAACTACAGTGCAGTTACCCCATTGTATGTAATTAAGGGTTACCTACACTGCAGTTACATTGAAACTGACACACACGAGTCACTGTCAGCTTTTGAGCAATTTTAATAACCCCTCCTTTTTTTGTGCCTGTAAAAGGTACTGCCAACGCAATTTCTATCATGACAGTACTAGTGTATTTTAATTTCTTGTATGCATTTTTATAAAATATGTATTTCACTCGTCCTGACCTTACATATGCTGTGCACTCCTTCCCACACGTCCCAGATAGAGATCCGGCATTGAATCCTGCTGAACATGCACCTACATGAACTAGTTTGGTGATTTTTGTGGTAAATCAACAGGACAGTTGGCAGTATTAATGGAACAGTGCTGATTATGAAAAAAACTTTACTTTCTTGAACCGAGGGGTATTTCAGAAAAGAATTGGTGATTGAAAAGTAAAACTGGGACTCAGTGCGTAGTACTCAATGCCAGCTGCTTGTGCATGTGTTGAGTCCCAGTTTTACTTTTCAATCACCGATTTCTTTCTGAAATACCCCTCGGTTCAAGAAAGTAAAGTGTTTTCCTAATCAGCACGGTTCTGTTAATACTGCCAACTGTTCTGCTGAATTACCACTGCAATTGCCAAACTAGTTCATGCACGAGTGCAGCAGGATTCAGAGCCAGGTCGGGGACATGCAAGGAGGAGTGCACAGCACATATAAGATCAGGACAAGTGAAATACATTTTTTGTAAAAATTAATGTGTTCAAGAAATTAAAATACACTTGGACTGTCATGATAGAAAGTGCATTGAGAGTACTATATACCGGCACAAACAGCAGGGTCATTAAAATTGCTTACAAAGCTGACAGTGTGTGACCCAGTACAATATACATTTTGAATTATAAATATTGCTGTAATATCAAAGGACAACCATGTAATAAAGTACATTCTATCTGCTGGGTAACTTGGGTTATTGCCCATGACCATAGCTCCTGTACAGAGAGACAGGGAAGAAAGAAAATACAACCCAGACAGTGCAGGATAAACCAGAACACATATAAACAGGGACCTGCAGGATCCCTGGAGGAAGACTGCCTACGGGGGAGGGTGTCCTTCAAGATGTAGAGGAGAAGGGGGAGAATAGATTCTGAGGCTGCAAAACTATATAGCCTGGCACATCATTGATGAGATCACACGAGACAAGTTGGTGGAAACATCCACTGTTTCCCAGTTTTAAGTTAGACCCTACCTGCCTTGGGACCAATTAGGAATCCCCTCTATGAGCCACCAATAGGTTGTCGAGGGTTGGGGTGCCCTCCTACTACCTTTGTGCAATTAAAGAAGAGGAGCCATCTGGCACTAAAAAGATCTTCTTGCAGCTGCATGCTGTGGGTTAGTTTCTCCATACTAAGAATTCTTTTGCAATAGCCTACCCAATCTGAATGGTGGTGGCTCCAACCATATACAAGTGATGGTCTTGGCAAAGATCACAGAGAAAATCCTAAAGAGGTATCTGTTGCTTGGATTAGAAATCTCTTGAACGGAAGGCCCAGAAAGAGCTGCAGGGCACTCACTGGGCCTCAACCTCTGAATATTTTCTGAATGGTGTTAGATACCTCCCTTATCAATCAATCAATCAATCAATCAATCAAACAAACAAAATCTTTAACCAGGTGAGCATCATTGAAGAAGCTCATTTTTAAGATGGATCTATATACAGGGACAGACCAGGGCAGGGCCAGGGGATGTGCAGGTGGTTGTCTAAGTTCCCGTAACCTCTCCAATTGCGATATGTGTTAGCAGATTAAAGTGCAAAGTAATGAGAGAGATTTGGAAATAGCAAGTTACAGTCTTCCACTTGAATTCCTGCCACTGATTGCTGGTGGTGGTTCTGTGTGTTTCGGTCCAGATGTTAACCCACTACTGTTCATCAAGGGGATGCTGCAGTTCTTCCTGCCACCTGTAGGGATGTGTCCAGGAGGGCCTGCATGACTCAGACAGTTCAACCGAGATACAACCTGCAAAACCAATCTTTTGAGTTGGTCTTGACCAGCCATACCTTGCAGGAATAGGTACAAGGGGTTCTGAGATGCAGTAAAAGGGCTCTATGATGCCAGTTCGACAAGGCTTTTGTCGACCAACATCAGCATCAACAGGATTTATGTTGCTCACAAGTTGCGGTCGACATAAATCCCGACTGTCTCCCAGTCCATTTTTTCCATCGGAGGCTCTGCCCCCTGAGCCCCCAGTACTTTAGATTCTGAACTCCAAGTCGGAGTTGATTCGGGGAGGGGGTGCAGGACCGGGAGACAGTGTGCCCCTGTGTCAGGCACACCAACACAGCAACCTGTCGGCAAACTGTTGATTTTTGCGACAGTGATGTAGGTCGCTGTGTTGGTGTCGCTGTTGGGTGGGGTGGGGGGTATACCCAGTAAAAGTAGAAGCTTTTTAATCTTTCTGCAATGGTGACAATATTGCCAGCCTAGCACTCATGACTGTGCCGCTCACTGTTTGGCAGCATTTTTGGCAACATTCAAGAGTGAATAAAAAGCTTACCACTGGATGGCCTTTGGATTTCCCCTATAAATACTATGTATATCTAAGTTGAAATATAAAAATAAACATGCTTGTTTTAGTGTCTCTGGAATCCAGTGGCACCTTGTCCATCCTTTGACCTATAACAAGTGTCCCTGGCATCTCATGTTACCCATTCTGTCACCCAACCCAACTCATATGACGTGTTTCAGTCATCCAGTGGCACTCTTCTCCCTCACTCAACCTATAGGGTAGGACCCAGAGGGTGGTGGTGGTAACTCTCCAATACAAGGGAAGTTACAAGTGGTGTCCCACAGGGGTCAGTACTTGACCCAGTGCTGTTCAATGTGTTCATTAACGACACTGGGGATGGCATTAAAGGCAAGATCTGCCTCTTTGCAGATGACACCAAGCTCTGTGGGAGGTAGACAGACAAAGGAGTGCAGAATCTAAAGGAGGGCGTGATGAAGCTGGAGAGGTGGTCAGGTATCTGGCAGCTGGAGTTCAATACAAAGAAGTACAAGGTCATGCGCACAGGAAGGAAGAACCTGAGGGCCAAATACAGTTGGGGGGGGAGGGTCAAGACCACTGAATCCGAGGAGGAAAATTACTTGGGGATAGCTGTCACCACCAACCTTAAACAGTCTATGTAGTGTATGAAGGCAGCAGCCAAGGCAAACAGAATGCTGGGCTATATTGCTAGAGGGTTCACAAGCAGAAGAGAGGATGTTATACTGATGTTGTACAGATCCTCTGTGCATCCATACCTGGAGTACAGCATGTAATACTGGAGCCCCTGCCTGAAAAAGGATATCAATCATCCCACACGGCAGTTCAGAGGAGGGTGACAAAGATTGTTCTGGGACAGCATGGCAGGTCATATGAGAACAGACTGAGAGACCTCAACCATGTACTCACTCGAGGAGAGGAGGAACATGACTGAAACCGTCAAGTTCAGACAGCAAAGGGTGGTGGTGGTGGAGGAATGCTTGACATCTAGGACGGTCACTAGTGGGGTCCCACAAGGATCGGTTCTGGGCCCACTGCTATTTAACACATTCGTAGCCGACGTAGTGGAGGGAGTTAAGAACAAGATGAGTCTGTTTGCTGACAACTCCAAATTGGGTGCAGTGGCTGACCGTGAAGAAAGGAGGAGGGCAGTCCAGGAGGCTCTGGAAAGACATGGACACTGGTCAAACACATGGCAGCCGGACT
This sequence comes from Neoceratodus forsteri, assembly GCA_016271365.2. Taxonomy (NCBI): domain Eukaryota; kingdom Metazoa; phylum Chordata; order Ceratodontiformes; family Ceratodontidae; genus Neoceratodus; species Neoceratodus forsteri. Next base: position 409,199,514 of record JADMNL010000025.1, read on the forward strand.
TCAATGCTAGAAAGTGCAGTGTACTGCATTTTGGGGCCGGGAACCCAGGGTACAGTTGCCACTTGGGCGGGGGAGTAGTTATCCATCTCTATTGAGGAAAAGGATCTGGGTGTGGTGATCACAGGGAATATGAGTCACTCGGCACAGTGTAGAAAGTAGCGGCAAAGGCCAACGGAATTCTGGGGTGCATTGCTGGAGGGGATCACTTCCAGAAGGGAGGAGGTTATCCTGCCACTGCACAATTTGTTGGTGAGGCTGCACTTGAGTACTGTGTGCCGTTCTGGTGCCATACTTAAAGAGGGGCATCAGGCTCCTGAAGGGAGTCCAGAGGAGGGCGACTAAGATGATCCAGGGAATGGGGGAGAACCCCTATGGGGAGAGACTACGAGAGCTCAACACATACTTCCTGGAGCATATAAGGGACAGAGGCAATATGATCGAGATCTTGAAACACCTGAAGGGCATAAACAAAGTTAGTACTGAGGACATGTTTTGTTTGAAGGGGGAGGGAATCAAGAGGAAACAGTCTGAAGCTGGGGGGAGTTCAGGAGGGATCTAAGGAAGTATTACTTCATGGAAAGGGTGGTGGCAGATTGGAACGCACTGCATGAGGAGGTGATAGTGGGGAGTTTTAAGAAAGGATGGGATAGGTTCTTGGGCAAGGTACAAGTAGGGAGAGAATTGACCAGGGTGGTGAACCAAGGGAGGGAAAATCTGGGGGTGGGAGGGAAAGGAGAGGGGAGGGCAGCAGCAGTTGTCTGAACTGTGAGCTGCACTTTCAGCAGATGTGACAGACTGTGAGGTTTAAATCTGCTGGCATTGTTGTATGTTCATATGTTAAGTACCTGAAAGGTGTAAATGAAGAGATTATCAGGGAACTTTACTGACTCAGCGAAAACAAGACCGCAAGCGAGCACGGATATAAGCGGGAAGGGGAAGGTTTAAGGAGTTCCGGAGACACTTCTTTACAGAGTGGGTAGTCCAGGTGGAATGAACTCCCAGCTGAGGTTGTCACTCAAAATATGGCTGGGTTCAAGAGAGGGTGGGACAGAGTGAAGGAGAGGGGCCGGTTTGGTGGAGGCGCAGGGCCCACTGTAGTCGAGCAGACTTAATAGATCATAAGGCCTTGTTCTGCTGGCTATTTTGTATGTTTGCATATCAAGTGTCCCTGGCAACCAGCGGCACCCCCTCTCTCCCTCCCTCCTGTCCCTGAGTATGATTATGTGTGGCATCCAGTATTACCTCTCATCCTTTGCCACTGAAGTGCACCTGATCTAGTATTACCCTTTCCAACCTATCCTCCCCCCACACTGGGAACTATTGCAGCCCTCCTGTCATCTCTTCAGCTGAACACCATCTGGTTAAAATGACGTTATACCACAATTAGAAATACTAGCAGTTTAGCGCAGTTTTAATCAGATGGCAACAGACTGAGGAGGCACGAGAAGGGCTGTGCCAGTCACAGTTGGGGCTAGGCAACCAGAATTACTGGTTTAGCATGACACTGGGGTGGGGGGGTAACACTGGATGCAAGTTGGCTGGATAGTCAGACTGGATACACATATCCATGATCCAAAATTGGATCCAACCCTGGATCTGATTTTTGGACCGAATTATGGATTTTGCCACTTGTGAGTTATGATCCTGCCCTCATTCCTGAAAATAAATAGCTTATCTGAATTCTGTCTGTCTGTCTATCATTATAAAATTGACAGTACAGCTTTCATACTGACACTATGTAAGCCCAGGAGATCACTGGTAGGATCATATTCTGTCAGGATCCCTTAATGAAATAGGCCGCACGTCTCGTCAACTCATTATTAATGGAAGACATAACCAGCAGCAGGTGCAGCCCTATAAGAAGGTGGCATTGGACTTTTAATGATGCTACGAGGGTTCTCCCACTATAAAGGTCCATGAGGCCTGCCTTTTGCATTGGTGGCGAACTGTAGTACATCAGTGTTTCGTTAATAGTAGGCAGTACAAGTGAGTGCCAGGCTCTGCAAAGTGTGACAAAATGCATCACCCATCCTGACAAGTCTCTTTTTAGCCACAGTTTGAAATCAGGGGCTTTTGAAATAGTGGATTCAATAGAATTTTCAAACATCTGGATGTCCACTTCTTGCCTTTTCCACTTTTAACATGTTGGGTTCCAAAGTGCCTATTCTTGGAACATACAAGACACTGCCAGCTCACCCTGCAGAAGAAGTGATGATAGAAATCCACATGGATGTTTTTGACAAAGGAATTGAGGACTTCAGTGTTTTTAAACCAAGTTGGCATCTATAGAGATTCTTTCAGTTGGTATACCCATGAACATGGAATGTGTGTGTGTGTGTGGGGGTGATGTAGGATAGTAAATCATACTTAAACTGGACCCCCTACTGACTTCTACCAACATTTTCTGTGACCTTGGAAAAAGATATAAAGGTTAAATCAATAAATCAAAAAAACAGGATAGACTGCTATGAAAAGTAGGTCAGCATCTGGTCTCCTGTCTGGCAACAGCTAATGTTTAGGAACCATCATAGGCTAGGTTACGTGCCATCAAAGGGTTTTCTTTTGGACCTACATGGACACTTGTCTTGCTACAGTTCATAGCTGGTAGTGTGTGTGTGTGTGTTTGTGTGTGTTCTTTCAAATGTATTTGTTCTAAATAGCAGTGTGTAGTGTGCCTTTGTTTGAATTCTCATGTATCTGAGTGTCGTGCATTCAGATGCAGAGATCCATACAAGGAGTCAATATGAGTTCTCACGCTCCGCATCCAAAAGAGCACACATATTGAGCCAGTACACTTTTTTACAATTCCCTTTGGCATGGGGTGTGTGTGTGGGGGGGAATGCTGTATGCGTTTACGTACACACACACACACACACACACACACACAGTGTGCGCACATGCAGCTGCTGCCAAGCTTTCATGCAGTAATTTTCATGCACAGAATCTATATTTTGGGTTAACATGATATGATTCGCTGTGGCAAAAAAAAAAAAGTTTTACAAAGTAATGACCATTTTGCATGTGGAGATGCAAACATTCTGAAGTCCAAATCCAAACTGGGATTCCAAGGCTCACTATTAGCGGTCTATATTTCTTTGTGGGGAAATTAAGAAACTCATTTCCAGTGCTTTTAAAAATTCTCCTAGGAGACAGAAGGCATCTTTATCCAGTGGGTGGGGGTGGCTGTGAAATCTATCACATTTACAAAGCACTGACATCCACCTCTCCCAGCTGTTTCTCGTGTTTTAGCTCTACTCACTTAAATATTTGATAACTCGGAACTTAATTTTGTATGAGTAAAAATCTCTCTGGCTGCTGTACATATCCAGTGGAGCACTAATAAAGCAAACTGCATATGCTGAAAAAAGGTTCTGTAGTTAGCTGTTCAAGTCTCTGTAATGTATCGCTACTTGAGCCTTAACTACATGCGCCTTTGGCAAGTCATATTTTCTGCAGTTAACATGGATTATTTGTACTTTACATTGGTGAGGACAAAAAGAGGAAACGCCTATCTAGTCTGCCCCTCCCATTGCCTCACAGGTTTACCCTCTAACAGCCTTCAAATCCAGGTAGGCATCTGTCCTCCTCTCCCCCCCCCACTTACTTAAGCAAGCTTTTTAGCCCCCAGCTATTGCCCCCAGCCTCATGCACCACTCTCTCCTCTGTCGTGCAGGCAGGAATCCACATGTGGTGAGACCTGAGGGCACCGGCACAGTCATTCGAGGTAATGTTTTTTCTTCTTCCCACCCCCTCTCCCCTGGCATCATAGGACATGATATACGTCGCTGCACACATCCCTTAGAGACTTGTAGCAATGTCTGGGGGAAAGACAAGTTCCTTTGTTCCACCACAGGGAGTGTTATGGTGCTGGAACCAGCATGCCTCCCTTCCTTGGCTTAAACATAAATGTTTAAGAAGTTCTAGCTTAAAATTAAATATTACATGATACTGTTTGTTTTTGATTTTGTTTTACATAAATTATGAATTTTATATTCTTAAGAGTTATATAACCCTCCAAAGTTTTTTTGCAGCTGAACATTGCCTTCCCTGAATTTATGAAGATGTTAGCAGAATTAGCTGCAGTTATAAATTGTGGTGATGTTCCTGGAGACCAAGGGAGAGCGAAGGTGGAGACTGGCAACTTCGGTTCAGTTTCAGTCTGGACTCTCTATCTTTGGTTTGGCTTTGATACTTCAGCCAAAGACCCTTCGACCAAAGACACTTTGTGTCTGGTGTATTGGGGTTTAGCAGGCTACAAATAGGGGTAAGAGGCACCCCTTAACCACACCTCCCGACCCCAGTCAATTCTAATCTCTTCCAGTGTCCCCTGGCTCCCCAGTTAAACTTAAAAAAAAAAAACTGAGTCAGCACTTGGCACAGTGCCAAGAGCCAGAAATGTATTTTTATAGCAAAATGTCTGGGGGCAAGGTGAGCAATGACTGGAGTGGGTGAGGGGGTGGCCATGGGACTAGCCCAGGCCACCGGGAAGGACTAAAGTGTTTTTTCTTTTTTTTTTAAATTAACTGAGTACTACAGTCAAAATTTTCCAAAACATATGTTGTGCAGAGTATTTTGATTTGTGTGTTTACACTCCTGGTATGGTCTTCCCTTTGTTTGCGCGTAAGAGTTTTTCTAAATTTGCCTGCTAGTTTTATGGCCTCTGGGGATCTCCACGTTAGCGTGGTTTATTGCTCTTTGTCCTACAATGCGCCTACTGTCTCACGTGACAGTGATGCGCCCAGGACCATGGATTCAGTGAGAAAGTACTGCAGCCGTAATCTGAAGATAGGAGCCTCGTGATCTGGCCTCAGCTAAATAACTAACTGAACATTTTTGGTTTCATTATGTTTGTCTAAGTCTAGCCAGCAGAAGTAAACGTTTTGCTTTTAAAGCTTTTGCTTTCAATTTCATCAAACTACACCCAGCCATAAAAAAACACACACATCACCTTAGGTCATCAATGCTATAATTAGTAAAGACTCTAGTGTTTTCTTACAGAATACTCACTCAATTAGATCTCAAGTGATTGCTAAGCTTTAAATGTAGCCTTCAGTGTCCACAGGATAAGGAAAGCGACTTAAAATCGCAGCTGTACTGCTGTAAAATGGACTGTAAACCAGTACTTGCTGAATCTATGGTCCTAGATGCCTCTCCTGAAGAAAGCTGCTCTGGACCCAATCTGTCTTGCAAACTACAGACCGCTCTCTAACCTTCCCTTTGTTGGGAAGGTGATTGAAAAAGTTGTGGTGCTGCAACTGGAGAACCACTTGACCATCCATGACATCTACGAACCTCTCCAGTCTGGTTTTCGTAAGAAGCATAGTACTGAAACTGCTCTAGTTCGGGTGCTCAATGATCTCCTGATGGCAAGAGATCAGAAGCGCCATTCCATCTTGGTACTTTTTGATCTCTCTTTGGCTTTTGACACTGTGGACCATGGGGTACTTCTCGAGCACCTAAGATTCATCTGTGGCCTGTCTGGTACAGTTCTCAGGTGGTTTAAGTCCTACCTCACTGACAGAACTCAGAGGGTGGTTTCAGGGATTTTTTCCTCTGACCCATTCTCTCTGCCATGTGGGGTCCCTCAGGGCTCGGTGTTGTCCCCTATGTTGTTCGCGGTGTATATGCTGCCCCTCAGAGACATTGTAAAATGGTACGGGCTGAGGTTTCACTGCTATGCCGATGATACCCAGCTCTACCGATCTTTCGCACCTGACCAGGATAGTGCGTGTTCGGTATTCAACAACTGCCTCACTGAAATCCAGGAATGGATGAGCTCCAGCTGGTTGAAGTTGAATTCTGGTAAGACTGAGGTGATGGTGGTGGTTCCTGGTCAGGGGACAGGGGCTGGTCAATCCACCAGGCTTTCTCTGAGGGGTATCCAGCCTCTTACCTCTAAACGGGTGTGATTCTTGATGTTGGGCCGACTGCGTGCACAGGTGTCAGCAGTCATCAAGTCCTCTTTTTACCATCTGAGGAACATTGCCAGGGCTAAGCACTTTGTTCCATCTGGCAACCTTCCAATGTTGGTCCACACCTTTGTGACCTCGCACCTTGACTACTGCAGCTCCCTCTTTCTAGGGCTCCCGGGGGTTGATGTCAGCCACTTGCAGCTAGTGCAGAATGCTGTGGCCTGGTAGTTGATGAGGACCCCACGTGTGAGTCACATCACACCGATGCTGCGCGAACTGCACTGGCTGCCTATTCAGTGGCGGATCACCTTCAAGATCGGGCTTCTGATCTACAAGGCCCTACACAGACTGGGCCCGGACCATCTGAAAGAGCTAGTGATTCCTTACTACCCTGGATGACCACTCCACTCAGCTGACAAGGGGTTGCTAGAGATTCCCAGGGTGAGCCTCAAGCCATCTGGGGCCCATGCATTTATGTATGCGGCCTCAACCCTGTGGAATTCTCTACCCAATCAGATACGCTAGTGCATGACCATGGAGGGCTTTAAGAAGGCCCTTAAAACACACATCTGGCATAAAGTGTACCCGGATTAACTGTTTTTATCTGTGAAGCCACCCTGATTATTGGCATTTTATTGATCTATTTATTTTATTGTTTTACTGTTTTTACTGTTCAGCGCCTTGACATTTGAAAGGCGCTTTATAAATAAAGATTATTATTATTAGATATATTACAGTCACACAGGACAGGAAGTACTGTAAGAAAAAGATGAGCAATAAATCATGGAAATACAGAGATCCCCAGAGGCAATAAAACTAGTAGGAACGGCCATGAAACTACTGTAGAAGGCAAATGGAGGAAAAAAACCTAATAACAACCAAAGGGAAGGACACACCAGGACTAAACACACAAATCAAAACACTCTGCACAAATGTTTTTGCAAATTTTGACTGTAGTAGTCCTTTAACTGGATGGAGGTCAAAGTGATCCCAAAGTGGCACAAAAAATTGACCTAGTAAAATTAAAGGTAACAGTGCTGAATTTCAGCACATTTACAAAATACAAACTCCAAACTCAGCATTGGTGAATTCTTACTGGCGACTCTGAACAGTCATGTGTCTGCATCCCCCCAACTGAAAACATGCAACCAACTTGCATGTACAAATGTTTTCGCCCTTCCCCACCCCTCAAGGTTATCAGGAATTCAAGTCCCACTGTTTTATTTTTAAAGGTTATTTTAGGCTGAAGGAAGTGGGGGAAGCAGAAAAACCAGAAGTGCCCGTTTAAGTATGTTATGCCATGAACAGAATTCTGCTGTACTGTGCAAAAAACCCTTGTATCAGCATTTCTGATCTCTGTAGTAGATTTTTTTTTTCTTACATATACGGAACGATGTGCTTGTGAGGCTGATTAGCAGGTTTTTTCAGACTCTGGCAACAACAGGCAAGATACCAGTTTTAGAGAGCAAACTTCAACACTAATTGAAGTCTGTGCTGTCCTTTAATTTAAATAATGAGTCTTGAGTTAGAGGGCCTTTCTAAGAGGAGAATACCAGGTGGGAGTAGTTAAGCTTCAACCTCCCAATGGGCATTATACTCACTAGAAAAGCCAGAGGCTGAAGGCCCATTAACTATTAAAACTTTTTTGTCAGTGTCAGTGACTCAGCAGGTAGTACACTTGCCTCTGCGGTCAGAAGATCAGAAGGTTGTGGGTTCTATCCCCACACCAGGTACTTGGGTTAAAATCCCAATACTGACACTGTAGTGCAGCATGAGGGGGGGGTGCTACACTCCTGAGGTGCAGTCTTTCGGATGAGACATTAAACCGAGGTCCTGTTCAGGTGGATGTTATAGATCCCACGGAACTTCTTGAAAAGAGTAGGGGAAGTTCCCTTGTGTCCTAGCCAAATTTCCCCCATTCACTGAAAATACCACCAACAGCTTAATCTGGTTCAAGGTCAGTTGACATTCATCTGTATCCCCCTCCCCTGGGTCGTGCCCGAAAATAGGCAGGATTTGTCTACTGCACTTACCCGGTCAACAAAAAATAAATAGTTATTTTTTAATTGTCTAAAGCAGTTTAAACTGTTTTAGATGTTGTTAATTTCTCCACAGTGATTGTAGCATGCAATGAAATGTTTTCTGGAAGCATTTTGCAGTAATTTAATAGTCAATAATGCAAATTTGCTTGACCAATTAATCAACACACAGTTTTGAGCAGACAACACTGAAAAAGTTTATAATTTAATGTAATCATTGAACACTATGGGATATCAGGAGAATTTACAGGAAATGGAAGATGTTCTTCAGAAAGTCTCAGACTAAGTTAAAAAAAATGGGTGCGGTGGTCTGGGGTGGACCCCCTTCCTCTCCAGTGACTACACAGATGAGGTGGAAAGAGCCGATCCTAGTAATCACAGTAATACATGTTATGGTCTTAGTATCAGCCAAGAGGACTGATCTTTGAGGTTGAAACAACCCCCCAAGAAAAAAAAAATAAAGGGAGATGCTGGAAGGTGAACCTGTAAGGGGCATATACTGCTAATACTGTTAGAGGAGTATAGGTGTATGTGTGTGTGGCGGGGGGGGGGGACTGGCTGGTGAGGAGCTAAGCACTCAAAATTACAAAACACTACTTATGAAGCACTACAGTTTTTTTTCGATAGAACGGGGAGAATGTCATATGGTGCATTAGCTGTGGAAGGTTAATGACTGAAAGACCTCAATTCTTGCTATGTGAATTGAAGCTAGCAGATATTGTGGTCTTGTCAGAAATAACACATATGGGGAAATGAGGGCCTGGGGCAAGATGCAGCCGTCGGCACCAGATGGACAGCTGCGTCACTGATGCTGCAAACTAACCTTTCTGTGGCTCAAACAGACCATGCTGGCCCAGCTGGGCGAGGAGAGGACTGCTGCTGTTTGGGTGCTCCAGGTGGCTCAGGGGAATGTATGGAGAGAACAGGCCATTCTGTAAGTGGGGGAAACCTGCAAGACAGGAGACAAAGAGAAAAAAAAAGTATCATTAGAGCAAGTTCAGTTCTGCTAGAGTTCCAATATTAATGGCAGGGACTACTGCACAAAGGAAATTGAGGACTGCTTTCTTTTTTCATTATTCATATTATTTTCCAACATCTTTGTGCCTTTTATTTATTTATTGTTTTTGACAGAGTGGGCTTGGTGGGACAGTCATGTCCCTTTTACAGGAGCAACACGGACACCAAGTTACACACATGATACAGGAATACCGAGATAAGCATATAGGGAATATAGGACTAGTCATGGACAGTTACACGCAGAGAACAAGAATAAATAGTCTTTGCGCTTTGGTTTAATGGTGGCTTGGCTAGTGATCATTCTGGTATTTACTGTCAGGGTATTCCGATCAGCGGAAGCTCCAGCCACTATTGCTTACCTGGGCATGGGAGAGGGGGTACAACAACTGGCAGCATGGGTACAATGACAAAGTGCAGATATTGCTCCTATGTGTGTAGCTCTGCATGACATGAGGCACCAACCGGGCATAGCATTTGTTTACCAGGGCATGTACCCTGGTGTGCCCACCTAACATAGAGCTGCCAATGTTCTAGATTTTGAAGGCCGTGAAGCAAAATGCTTTTTGACCCATACAATTGGTTAGGGTCAGTGGATCGGAGACTGTAGGTTCTCCTTGGTTGGGGGTTCCAGTTGGGAAGCTAGCTATACAAGAGATCTGTGCATCATCAGCTTGTGTATGAGCAAACCATATCACAGGTGTCAGTTACATCCATTGGGAGCCAGTTTAGCCTGGTGTAGAAATGGCAGTGATGTTTCTGCATCTGGCAACATAGCAAACGTGGCAGTGCAGTTGTATAAAGTAATTTCCCACTCATCCAACATCCTGAAGGGGGGGGGGGTGTCACCACGGCTGCACCCTTTCTCAGGAGGGGAGGGAAGGCAGGTGGCTAACATTACAGCCAATGCCAATGTAGCTCCTTGGTTAGAAGACTGGGGGGGCACAAATGCCATGTGGCCTACACTAGCCCTCCCATCTTCCCTGAGAGTCGAGTACCTTGAGTCTGTGATGTGTCCAGGCAGCCAGCCCCAGTCTGGAATTCCAGGTTACACACCCAATCCCGGGTCACCATGTACAACTGCTGTGAAACTGGGCCTGCCATGCAACTGCTTTCTAGTGGAAGTCAGCACCATTTTATGCAGCCTGGTTCTCTGTCCATGCATTACATTATGAGCTTCCAAAACTGTGCAGAACCTCCAGATGTCATTTGGTCTTGCAGATTTTCCACAGATAGTAACCCCCACCCCCCCATGCAGTATCTCATCTACATGGGGGTCGGGGGGGGCAGCAGCAGGCCAATAAACAGTAAGTACTCTACAATCACCATGCACAAATTGCTTAATTACACCTGCTACATGATGGAAACTCGGCAAGCAGGTTGCATCTTATAAAGCCAGCTGACTGGAATCACTCCCCTCAGGCTCTACAGCAGGAATCATATCCTCACAGATTTTAAGCTTCTCTTCACGTGCACGCCAATGACAACTGCAACTCTTACAACTTACTGCTAGCTGGTGAGGTGGGATGATGTAGTAGCATATGTCCCCATCAACACATCCGTGCTCCGCTGCTGAGTTTGAATTTGATTAGCCAATTGCTAGTACATAAATATAAGAACTATGACGAACCTCAAGTTGAACTACTGTAGTAAATATTAATATAGCCTAAAAAAGGCCCTAGATTGACTCGTAAGGTATTTTCTGCTGTGCTTTATGATGCCACAATTCTGATACGATGTACGTAAAAGGTGCTGTTTGTGTCTTACTACATTAGTTGCGTTATCTTTTGTCTGTATTTGTTAATCTACTAGTATTAGTACGTACCCATAATTATAGGACTAGGACTTAACTGTATATATATCATACACGTATTGTAATGTGTTATGTGTATAAAGAAAGTACACCAAGTTGAAAAAAAAAATGTAGGGAAGTAGAGTTTTGCATTTACATGTCCTATGTGTTGGACCATGCTACTCACTGACCTGAGGACCTGCTCTGGCCCCTGGCTGTCATGGGCAGTCCTTTCCAGAAGACTGTTAGATAATGTGCTAATATCAGGTGCACACTTAAGTAGACACCAGACAGTATTTGTACATGCATTATTCCTGTGTGCAAGATATGTGACTTAAATGTTAGCATTCTTCTGGTATGTAATATTACTTTTAATGACTGGAAATTAGTTTACATATTGTGCATCAACTTGAATAATTCTGTATTCACTCTGATAGGGACATCATTGTCATTTAACTGAAGCAGTGCAGTCTAGTAGTTATGACTTTGGCTTGGGAACTGGCAGGTCACAGATTTAACCCCCTGCTAGAACCACATGCTCTCACTGTTTGACCTTGAGCAAGTCATTTAGCCTCCCAGTGCTCCAGTCCACCCAGCTGCAGAAATGCACAGAAGCAGGACTCCACTGGAAACAAGATGGTTGCATCTCAGCTGGGCTATCCTGGGTAAATAAATTGTAAAACAATTATAAAATCAGTGTCTGCTCAGTTTCTTTTCTCCTTTTGATGATGATTCGAATAAACTTATTGACTGATTTAACATACATTGTTAATGTTCTGCTTGCTACTTGGTTGTGTAACACACCACTGTGGTGTCTGTGTATTTTTACTTTAGTAGCTTGAAGAAGTTTGTAATTATGTTACTTTAACAGCATATATTTGGGTGTATCATATTAATAAACTCATGTGTTGTCTTATTTATTCAATATGCATCTGCTGCTGATGTACCATTCTGCTCAGGACACTTGTGGAAACCAGATATTACCATCTCATTGGGTTTAACCCTGGTCGAACACTTTAAATAAAGCAATAACTTGCAGAAGGGGTTACCTGGCTCAGTGGTGGAAAGTGGGGACAGACAGAACCAGTTCTACATTGAAAACAAACACTCTGCAGGGGACAGACAAGGCTGACAGCAGTGCTCTGTTCTCCTTCAGTGCAAACACAAGGACTAGAGGTCACAGGAAGAAGCTGGGGGGGCTGATTTAAGACAGGCATCAGGGAAGTACTTTTATGTGGACAGGTGGAACAGATTGACCAATTATATGGTCTGTGCAAAATCAGTGGAAAAATCAGTGGTAGGGTTCCAGCATGGATTTAGTGGGGGGATAAAAGAGGAATGACCACTAGGGGGCTCAGTCTTATAGGTTAGGGTAGGGATAAAGGCAGATAGGAGAGACCAGCTGGCCTTCTTCTGCCATCCATGTGTATGTTTCTATGTAGATTTCTACTCTATAACCTGGTTGGTGTTTAAATTTAGACTCAAAACTGAACCTGTCCTGCAAACACAGTTCTAGTAGGCTGAAATGCAGGTTAGTAATCAGCATGTAATAATCATACAGTAAATTTGCAACTTATTCCATACACTTTACTACAAGTCTTTCAGAATCTCTTTGGTCTGCATTTCGGGACAGTTCTAATTAGCATCCTGGAAATGTTTGGCCATCCATTTTGGAAATTAGAAAGCAAATAACTCCCGGGGGGCACTACCTTCAGTGCAGGAAGTACAATCTCTCACAGGGTCGGAGAATATCCACCCCCAGCATTCTGAATTCTTGAACTTTATTTGGTGTGTCACTATGCATTTAGAGGAGTGCAGCATGGTACTGGAGAGTTAGCAATGGTTCAGTGGTTTGAACACATGCTTGGGGGCCAGGCGAAATGGGTTCTAATCCCACTTAGTTAGGGACCTTGTGTTTCAGTCCCCCTACTGTAAAGTTGTGTAAAAAGCACCACCCCACTAAAATGAGATATTCCATCTCAGTTGATTGTTCTGCATAAATAACATAGTAAAATACATTTTAGAAAGACGTTTTCTGTAACATCAGATGCACTTTGTTTTACTGCTTAATCCTGCCACCACAGTAGCAATAAATACCCCCCCACCACCACTACCACCCCCAGATCAGACTTTGGCTTGCAATTTTAGCCCAGACTCTGCATTCTCAGCACGGCGCTGGATGAATTAGTAAAACCTCAGTAGAACAGTCTACAATGCTGTGTTTCTTGGCCCTCTCCGACAGGCACGCACTAGGCTATCGCGTCACAGCTCTACAATCCTTTCAAACAAACACTAATTAGTTTCTTTATCAGATCTACCAATGGGGAGCAGTGTTGGGGGTGGTGGTAGAAGTTGGGGGGGGGGGTGCTATAATGAAACAGACAGCTGACTGGGTGAAAGGTGAAAGATCATGTCATCAGTCTTTAATGAGACAGAAGACAGGTCACTACAGAATAAATGTTTAACATCAGCTGCCATGGTAACGGTGTGTATGTGTGTGTTTATGATCAGCGGAACTGGCTGAACCGGGGGAGAGGCAGTGCAGCTGTATTTGCTGCTTCTTGGCCAGGTCACCCTTGCAAAAGAGATTTTTAAGCTCAAAGGGTTATTTCACCTGCATAAATAAGGCTGCTATTATTATTATTAATAAACATTTGCGAATTACTTAAAAAATAGCAATGTACAAAACGTAGTGGGAGTCCAACATAAAGTGCACTGTAACACAAAACCTATTACAGAACAAACCTGAGCTATTCTATTTCTGTATCACTGTTTATAATATGCTAATGCACAGATCGTCCTCACTGTGCACACCCAGATCAAGATTGTTTAGTACAAGCTGCTTTATAAAATTTGTCGTTCCATATATCTGTGTAAACGTCAACCTCCCCAGGGGAGTAGGAAGGATTTTGAAAACAGAAGGCTGAAGCACTGGTACATGCTTGGTAGAGAGGCTGGTATTCATGGCCAGCTGAGATGAGGCAGATTTGGTCAACATTTTGACACCAAATAAAGGTCTCTGCCCTCAGGCTATGGTCTGACTACTCCCCTGTTGCCTTGGGATGGTTGCCAATAACCCTCTTTGATTTGATTAGATTAGAATGCCTGAGAGGGACAGATGGGTTTCTTTCCTCTCTCCTCTCCTCCTCTTCCCCCTCCCCTTACCAGCTTCGCTCCAGAGACCCTGACACCTTTACTCTTCCCCATCCTCACTCCAACTCGGGGCAGGCTACATTCATTTATCTCCCTCTCCACACACTCTAAAATAGGTCCTTTCCCATGCCTCCCCATCTCTTACACTTGTTCACCTTCATGACAAATGTATACTCTTCTCGCACATCCCCCTCCCCCCACTTGCCCTTTCTCTCTCATCTCAAAGCACCTCAAGTTTTCCACGCCACCCTCTCACTCTTGCTAACCCCCCTTTTCTTTCCACATGCTTCTCATCCATGTGCTTATTATATTCAGGGCACACTATTTGATTAATTGGTACACTGACTTGGTTTTCCAATCCTCATTAGTCCTTTGCTTCTTACCATACAGTACGCTTCACACCACATGTATTATGTATACACCACCCATTGTAAGACTATTTTACAAGGGTTTTATGACAGTGTGTAATCTATGAATGCTCCTGATGTACCACCAAATGTTATAAACTGTCTAAATGGTGTTATTCCTAATATGCACTCACTGAAGCATCACCAAATGTTATACTCTGTCTAAATGTTATTTCTACTACGCTCGTATTTTACTCCCACATTGTACCCTTTCCCTGAGTCGCACCTGGAAATGAGCCTCGACTCAGTGTGCTTTTCCCGGTTACCAAATTCGAAATAAATAAAAAATGGCCCTGGTCACCTCTGGTGTTCTTTCCCACTGTGTCCCACAAACCAGGGCCAGTATACTAAAATTCATACATGTATTGTATCTCTCAGGTGGCAAGGAACAGAGAGGATAGAATGTTGATTTGATTCTGTCTCACCAGTTCTAGGATTCTGATGTGGAGGCATTTAGTTAAGTCATCAAACTTTTATTTCAAAACTGAAAAACTCACTTTAAAAAACAAATGCATTTTCTAGTAAATTATAATAGCAGAAATCTTCTGTTAAGAACATATACTGGTGTGCATAGCTGCTCTTTAAATTTTAGTTAGCAACCATTAGCAGGGTTTGACCAATCAGCACTGTGCATCTGCCTATGCATAAAGATCTTATTAAAAACCCTGTGCTTGAGAAATTCTTCTCGCGATAAATGTTGAACATCCTATTCACTTCAAATAGTATGGGATGTGAATGGTGCCTGTTTTAAATAATTATATCATTTCTCTTTTTAACATGGTGCACAATATATCAGTAATATGGAGTGATGATGATAATGATTGCCATATAAGAGTATCACCTCAGATGATCTTAGGGTGGCCAAACTGTTCAATTTTCTTTTGAGGTTTGCTCTTTTTCTGTCTCTTTCCCTCTCCCTCTTTCTATCAAGATAAGCACGTGGCAACGCTCCTATATGTATAGACACCTGTCACCATCAATATACAGCCTATTCCATTCTTAAAAATGCCCCCACAATTCTTGTAGGACTTGGTGTCCTTTGGTATGGTTCCTCAGAAAAACACCAGCTAATGGCATCTTTTTCTGGTGGGGCTGTGAAAAATTGTATATTGCACTGTGACTCTGGCTTTCTGTCAATGTCTCAGAGTCATGCGTTATGGTTTTTTGAGTGCAGTAAACGTTTCTGCTTAACTAGATTGGACTTCTGTGCCCCTGTTTTGACCAACGTCCTCTTACTAACCATCCGTCAAGCTCTCTCTGGGTAGATTCAAAAGGATTTGATGGCTTTTAAGACACTTTATTAGTCTTACCTCAGCTTGTTTTATTTCAGTTCATACTCAATCAGGGGCCGCACTAAGGCAGTTGGAGATATTGACCCAAAGCTGTAATAGCCCACGAAAGATTAGACTATACCTCACTTACTGGAGGGACTGAGTTTTGCATGACAATTACTGTAAAATTAGGTTTGCTTTAACAAAGCAAGATGATGCATTCTCATCTATGAAAGTTTATCAAAATTGCACAAACATGTTTCCCTGAATCCAGTGTCAGCAGTTTGCAAAGAATATAAGCACAAATGGCTGACAGGCATTCCCTTACAGTGCTCCCTACTTTTGGTTGCCAGACGCTACCAACCATTTAAATCATTCACCTAATAAACATTTCCAAAATGTACCAGGCTCACTGTTTTGGAGTCTTCTGTTAAGATTTAATAAGTGTGGCTATCCCAGTGTGCAGCAATTCCAAATAGAAGATGTCTGAGGGACATCATTCTGTAACTAGGTAATGCAGCTGCCCCCAGCCCTCCTCTATCAGAGTGTGTGTGTGTGTGTGTTTTTTTTTTTTAGTCTTGATGAGTTTTCGTACCCTGGTAAAATAAACAGTTCAGTAAATGAAGCTATAGGCCCAGAATATGTTGTACACATTTGTCATTTTAGTATATTTAATTCTTGCTTTGGGAGAATCATCTAGCGCCAGGTGAACCCAGTTTAACTGTGAATGGGGGAAGGGAGTACTCCCATTTGCTTGAGTGAACAACAGAGGGCAACAGCAGCCTCTTTCTGAAATGTTAATGTTTATTGGTCATAGATCTGAATTTGAGGGGGAAAAAGTTCTCACATTAGGTCTCAGTTGCTAGAGCTGTCTTGGTAGGGTGCTAAACTTCACCATTCTAATCCATGGGACTAAGGACTCCTGAATTTTTTAAATTAATTCAGTTAATTTTATTTTTGATTGAATTTTTTTTTTTTTATATATATACAGTATGTCCCCAGGACCCTCTCGAAAAGTGCTGGAGTTAACCTAAATGAGGCTCTCTTGGTATGTACAAATCTAAATAAATAAGTACATCAATAAATGAAATGAACTCACATTTAAAAGTTTGTTTTAACTATTAAAAGAGACTATTATCCAACTGATACTGTTAGTAAGACATAAAGCATGACAGAGTAGGTATTATACTACAGTAACATGTCAGTGGGTAGGTTTGACAAAGGCAGTAAACCACCACAAGGAGTATTCTTATAAACGAGTATCCTTGCCCAAGGAATCAACCCTGTTAACAAATAAAGAAATACTCTGTCATGCCTTATTCCATTTATCAAGTGTTTTTTTTCTATTTTACGCTACTTTGACTCTGGTTCTGACAGTTGCAGGTCCTTTTATTTTTTTGGGGGGTGGGAGGGGTTGTTATTTCATTATCCCTGCCCACTTCACCTTATTGCATTGAGGTCATGTTATCTGTAAGACAGCATAACCCACGTGACCAGGTTTCGACCAATGAAGAGGCTAAATTAGTCAGCAGCCCTTGATAAAGATTTACCCCTCCCCCCATACACACACAAATATATCTATACACAGACACAACGGTAACCTCAGGTCATTTCCTGGAGAGGCCAAGACCCCAAGGACAGACATGGGCCTAACATGTCATGGTTCATTAACAGCCAACTTCTCCACAATTGAACCCAACAAAGGGAGCTTTGGCAGAGGGGGATGATGGCCTGGCAATGAATACTTTGTTCTAGCATCAATCAGGAGGCTCGAGCAGCAGTCACTGGCCTTAACAACAAAAGGGGAAACTGTATTGTCTCCATAGCCAAGATCCAGAGCACAAATGACTATCTTCCACAAACTCTACCCCTAGGAGACAGCTGGGATGCCAAGCTAAAAAAATGAACAAATGTTTACTTTGGAAAGGAGACCCCTCTTTTTTAAGACAAACACGCTAGATGCTTTACTAAATATAGCATATTTCACATGGCAGCCCTTTATACATATAGTGATGATCACAAGAAAAATGAATTTAAAAACCCTTTCTTTTGTTTCCTTTCAAACAGCTGCCACTGATTTCTGTGCAGGACTGTTTGTCTGGGGATTTCTGGGTTTCAGCAAAGGTGTAGCCCAATCAACCAAGCCTCCTACTGGGAAGTAGGTGTGGGGGCAGTTGGGACAGAGATTAACCTCCCACCCCACCATTAACACAACCACTACAATTTCAAATTCACTTTTAGAACCAGAGTTTTTCTCTTTCTGGATTTAAGGAACAAATTCTTTCTGTTGGAAGCAAAGGTGGATAAGGAATTATACAATATGTGCAGTGTTTAATTAGCATGCTGCTTTTCCTCAACAAAGCCCTCTGATGCTATCAGAATATTTTTCAGTTTTTTTAAACCACCACAACTGCTTCTCTCATTGCTTTTAGTATGCAGTACCCAATTCCCCCTTACATCTCTCTCTTTTGCTCTCTCTCTCTCTCTCTCGTTAAACATTGCAAAAGCTTTCCTCATACTGTGCACTGCTGCCTTTAATATACAGTATGACTGCCTGAGCTGCACTTCAAAATTGCATAACGTCCACGGACTAACCCTACTGGAAAGAGAAAGATTGTTATGACACTTGTAATTCCAGGCAAGATCCCCTATGATCTAAGCAAACAAATGTAAGTTTAAAATAAGAAGTAGGGAGTTGCAAAAGTCCTGTAGTCACCGGTGCTACTGGAGGGCTGTTTTAAGATTATTCTAGACTTTGAAGAACATAAGGAGTGGGTTCCAGACTCTGTGTTCGGGTAGCTTATTTTACGGAGAGGGTAGTTCATTCCAGTGAACATTTTAGGATCAAGTAGTTTCAGAATAGCTTTATATGGTAAAACTGGATCACTACTTTGAAGGAAAAAAAATTCTGGGCATAACTGCTAGGACAGCAGATTTAATGGACCACTGGTACTTTTGAGTATTTCGTTTCTCCTTTTCCCTTTCTGTGAACCACTACTTGTAACTCAACAGTCACCACAAGATTAACTAAGATTTAATGGGGTGGGGGGGCTCAGTAAAATGTTTCCACAAACCCTGCACATTGCCGCTTGCCCCTCTCCAAGTCTGCATAGCTCTAATTTCAGTAAGCAGTTTTGTCGCCTCGGTAGCTTTAGGACCCAGAGGAATTCCAGTGGCAGTTCGGATTTGGGTGAGGTGTGGCCTCTTCTGTGAGCAAATATTTTGTTTTCCAGCCAACCAAAAATCCAAGAGTGCTCATTCTTCTGCCTGGTACTTCCTTTGAGGCATTTCTGGGTGTATGCATGGGGGAGGGGCAGAGGCTAGCCCTGGCAGTTACTTAACGCAGAATTAAACCAGAGTCACCAGCAAGTTTGCACAGAAGGCTTAGCAGAAAGGCCTGGTATTTAACTGCCACACCCTCAGACCTTTTCTATTTAATAATCACACATGAATCACAGCAGGAAAGATAAAAATAAGGCTGAACTTCAAAAGGCAGAAATCAATACAATCAGGCAGTTTAATGCTGGGGGTAATGATTAACTAAATCCTTCACAAACAAAGTGGGGAAAGGCACCTTTCTGGTTAGGTTATTTATTTTTAAAAGTTCACCTCTTGGTATCAAGATGGAAAAACAAATTCTTTGTGTGATTTTACTCCATAAAACCTTGCTGGAGGGGTCTTCTGTCATTTGCAGCCTTCAATACCTGCCGCACCATCATTAACATGCCAAGGTTACAGTGTTTTTGAACAAGGACTGAGAGAGAGAGAGAGAGAGAGAGAGAGAGAGAGAGAGAGAGAGAGAGAGAGAGTTGTACATGGGGATCCAGCTGCTGTTCAGTTTCTGGGGAAAAAGCAACTATCTAGAATTCCCTTACTCAAACAAATCTGAGTGCCCCCAATAAAGAAATGTTGCGGTATAGATATACAGGATTACGTGATAGACGGTGATGAGATATTTTTATCTTCATGAGTGGCCAGTGACTTCTAGATCCTCACGAATGGCGAAGCCATGAAGCTATAGCAACACTTATGCTTTCATCTACTCTTCTGAAGCCACTGGCTCGCTCGCGATCCTCGCTGTATACTCAGTGTTTTTTTTGTTTTGGTTTTTTTAACACAAAAGTAACTAAACACTTAAAAGCGTGCATCTTACATGCAAAACCTTCCTCACTGTAAACCTTTGGCAGCATTTTCTTATGCTACACTGGAAGAAGAAAGTCAAAGTCATGAATCCTCAAACAGTGTCAAAATGGCAGGACCAACCAAATAAGACTTTTTTTTTTTTTTATTTTATGTTCTTTTTGTTCCCCACCGTGCTGGTACCTCAGTCCGGTCATGGACCCCTCGCTCCACTTCGCATTGGGCACCCTCCTTGATGCCCCCTGGCTTTCCCCCAGGGTGGGGCTGTGGCACTTGACTCCCCCATTAAGTGCCGCGGACACCGGGATAGGCCGAGTGCAATTGTGACCCCTTTGTTACCCGGGGTTACTAGAATCCCAGTAAGACCTAGTGGTAGGCAGGGAAGGCAGCTTGAGAAACTCTAGTTAAATTGGTTTCACACTGTCTCACTCTGTCCTCAGTCACAACTGAGACTGGAGAGATGACATCATTATATAGAATTGTTACAGCTGCATGAGCCACATTTGGAACCTTCAGCTCAGAGAGTTCTTAGAACTTTGGGATTCAAAGAGAGAGAGAGTCAGTTTAGTTTTGTCCTTGAGCAAGAAGGAAGCATCAGACTGTAGTTTGAGTTTTGCCTCCACACAGAAGGAAGTTTTTCTGTGTTTCACCATTTATAAAGTGGTGGAGACCGTCCCCTCGGTCTCAGTGCCCCCTCCCTCCGGGGGTAGGAAAAGGTCTCTGTGGGTTCCAGGGGTGATCCCCTTCTCCCGCCAAGGAAAGAAGCTGCCTGATTTTGTGTTGGCTGTTCTACAATACAACAAAGGTTAAAGGACTTCGCCTGTGGGGCCCTGCAACGATTGGGTGAGTGTTTGGCTCCAGTGTAAGGGGCAAACAACTGTTTTTTTCGGTCAGGATATGTTATTGGGGACTGCTGTTTGGGAGGACTATATACACTAGGATGAACATATGGAGCAGTCAGTTTAAAGTTTAAATGGATTTAGAGTTCTCAGTAGAGGGGGTGCGTCAGTTCATCCACCATGCAATCTACATGTTACAGTCCTAAAGTTTCTGTGTGTTCAGAGAAATGGCCGGGTATGGGCTGTGGGAGCTGGAGGTGGATAAATCCCCATCTTTAGTAACCAGGTCCACCTCTACGAATTTCTTCTGTGTTTTTGCTACTTGCCCCATTCGCTTGGCCAGTGATGGGGTGGGTACCCAGACGTGGGTCGCAACAAGAAAATCTCTCTAGGAGTCGATGACTTCAGGTGGTGTGGGGAGCCACAGGATGGGAAACTTACTCCTTGTTTGATGGGAGTTTCGATTTGGAAGTACGAAAACAAAATCCCTCTAGGAGTCGCAGACTTCAAGTGGTGTGGGGAACCACAGCTTGGGAGCCTCCTTGTTTGATAGGATGTCTTGCCAAGTAAAGTTTGGGTTCATTCTTCAAGTGGACAGTCAGTCGAGTGGCCGGCAGGGGAGCCGGGCCAGTCAGGCCGTGTATCCAATGCGCATGCAAAGTCCGGGCTGAGTGCCTGGTGGGTCCAAAGCCAGACAACTGTTGTATTGTGTTCATTCCTCAAAAGGACCGCTGTGTTTAACCTCTAATCTGCATTACAGTTATGTAGCCCTTTGGGGGACCATACAGAGCTTTGTTTATGTTCAGTGAGTTAATAAATAAAGCTACACTGAAAAATCCCAATTCTGGTTCTGGACATTACAGTTATTGCTTCCTGTAGTTGGATTTACTTGGGTGCCCCTGTGCAGAGTAGTCAAACCTAGGTCTCTTGTGCCAGGTAACCTCATCCTTCCCCAAACCCGTAGATACACATATGTATATCCATGTTAAAAAAATGGACATATGGGTTACACAATGATATCCTGTGTCCGCTCCACCCCCTAGCACTTGTTGGTGCCTGGTCGCTGCAGTACCCCTGGCCTCCGCCAGGGGTTCGTCAAGTGCCGGACACTCTCCCCACCCTTCCCCTGGAGAAAGAGAGCAGTCTATGGGACGCTCCAGCCTTCTCCCCCTGGCCGGCCCTCTGGTAACCTGGGTCCATTCCTGAACCTGGGTCACCGGCGTCGCAAGCTGAAATCCAACTGATGTCAAATAAGATTTTTTAATCACTTTTTACCTATCACAATCATGGCAGGATCAATCCAATAACTGTTTAGTATGGACAGCTATATAGAATGATTTACTTGCTTGTAGTTGTGGCAGAGTGTGTGGCAGTGTGTGTGCCAGGTGTGGAGTAATCTCGCTACTAGTAAGAAGATTCTAAGGGGTGGAAAGTAGTGCAGTTTTGTGGTTGTAGTTGGAGGGGTGCAGTCATTGTGGGATAATGCACGGTCATGTGGTGTGTTTTATACAATCAGGGAGCCTGATTTACACTGATTTTTCAACACACACACACACACACATATATATGTATATATAGATATATATATATATATATATATATATATATATATATATATATATATATATATATATATATATATACACACACACACACACACACATACATACATATTATGGTAGCATGGTAGTGCTACCATAGTTAGGGTCAAGTACCCCTTTTAAGGTTAAAGGGTGAAACTTTGCACCTTAATAACTTTGCCAAAATTCAACAGATTTGCCTGAAATTTGGCAGGCACAGGGCATAACCATAGATCTTGGGATCTGCTACCTTTTGTACTGGTCGGATATACGGCTGTGGAGTTATTAAGTGACATTCATGTGCGCAATTATATTTTTTTGCACATTCTTTGCTCGCGCCTACAGATCGCACGGTTTGTGCGACTGGTCCAAAAACTTCAGGAAACATGTTGCCAGGGTGTCACTGATGTGCCTTTTGAAGATTTTGTGAAAAAATATTAAACGGTTCAAAAGTTATTCAAAAAAACAAGTTCCCATTACAAGTCAATGGGAAAAGTTAACAAAAAGTTTGAAAGTGTCACAAATGCACTTTTAGTGTCGCAAATGGCCCTAGTAGTGTCTCAAATCCACCATTTTGTTTTCAGTTACTGATCACAGAAATGCTTGGTATTTAAAAATTGGACCATCTAGGGACATAATTCTTTTGGTGTTTACCTATTCCAGCCTTGAGGATGCTAGCCATGTCTTTATTTTGGGGTTCAACTCCCCAAAAATATGTTTTTCACATTTCTGGAAAAAATAGTGTCGCACTTGCGGCACTTTCACAAATTTTTGCGAAAGGTGTCGCAAATCACAATACTACTTTTCTAGACTATGGCCAAAATGACAGGAATTCTTTGCCACCCTGCTGCAAAACAACGGTTTGGTCTTTTGGGCTGAAATTTGGAGGGAAGGCAGCCAACACCTCACAGATGTGCCTTTTGGTGACAAAATATTGCACGGATGCAAAGTTATGGTACTCCAAAGTTGACGTTTTTTTCCCCACAGACTGACATGGTGGCGTCCGCTGCGCCTTTCAGGGGTTGTATCTCGGAAACCGTGCGAGATACGGAATTTTCATTGCGACAATGCGCAGCCCATAGTGAAAACCTAGCCAGGAAACTCATGAATCATGTGAAATTTTAATTTTTTCTCTACGTCGTACGGTTA
This sequence comes from Neoceratodus forsteri, assembly GCA_016271365.2. NCBI lineage: Eukaryota > Metazoa > Chordata > Ceratodontiformes > Ceratodontidae > Neoceratodus > Neoceratodus forsteri. Next base: position 409,222,810 of record JADMNL010000025.1, read on the forward strand.
CTGAGATATTACCATTTTAGTATTACAACTGCTCGTTTTCTGCGCCGAGGCCCATTATTATGCATACATTTTTGGTTTTCACTGTGTTTCTCAATGGAGCTTTTGGGGAAAAATACGGTGTGCGCTCCAGTTACTGTTACACGAAGGCTTTACACTTGTGTTTCCATGCCCATTTGCATTACCGTCGCCGTGTGCGTTACCCTTTGCATTTCCGTTTGCGTCACTGTTACCATTTGTGTCTCCACTACTGTTTGTGTTCGTCTCTCGCTTAGCATCACCATGTGCATTACCATTTCTGTTGGCGGCCGCCCTTCCGTTTTCATTTGCATTTCTCTTCGTTTTGCGTCATTGTTGTTCTTACCATTACCATGTGCATTTCCAATTGCATTCCCATGCCCATGTGCATTACGGTTTGCATTTTCATACCGCTTACATTTGCGTTTCTGTTTTCTTTGGCGTTATTGTTACGGTTACCATTACCACTTGCCTTTACAATTGTGGTACCATCACTGTGCGTGTTACGGTTTGCGTTTCCATACATGCTTGCATTTCTGTTTCCTTTCACATTATTGTTGCTGTTACAGTTATCATTTGCATTTACAATAGCAGTACCATGACTGTGCGCATTACCAGTTGCGTTTACGTATGCGCTTGCATTTCCATTTGCATCACTGTTCACTTTGGCATCACTTTGCGCCTGCATTTCTATTAACGCTTGCTTTACAATTCACGTTTGTGTCACCATGTGCGTAACTGTTACTGCTTGCATTTGCAATGCTGTTACCGTTATTATGTCACAAAAAATCATGTGGTGGGAGCATTCCATTCACTATTTCAGTCCTTATGCTCAAAAAGAAGGGAAATTAGAGGCAAAAAGCTCCATTTAATGCATCAGTTAGGGTTGTTCCACAGCAACAAAAGTGAGGAAATTCGGTATTAGGGTTGAAAACCTCCCTTGCACCCCCTCAGCCCGCCACCCCAACCAGCACTGGGGTGTGCGTTGGGGGTCATCGGTCCTAATTCTCACCCATTCGCCTATGCCTCAGCTTGATCACGCATGTGATGGGGTGAGAGTTAGGGCTGATGACCCCAATGCACACCCTGATGCTGGTTGGGGGGGCCGGCTGAAGGGGTGCAGGGGGGGGGTTCAACCCTAACACTGAATTTCCTCACTTTTGTCGCTGTGGAACAACCCTAACTGATGCATTAAACTGAGTTTTTTGCTCTAATTATACACACACACACACACCAAAGTACAAGTCACATTAAACTGTTCCTTCGATGAGTTGCTTTAACATTTCTGACTGAGTTTCACAAGTGTTGCTGGATCCAGCACAATGCCTTGAACAAACTGTTTCTTAAGAGTTAAAACTCAGTTTTGTATTGCATTGTGACTGGACTACAAATGCATTCTAACTGAGCTGCAAAAACATTTTATAAACATCGCTCTTGAGCTCGTTAAACACTGAAAAACAATGCAATATGAGTTGCCAATGCATTACCAACTGTAAAAAAAAAAAAAAAAATGCTAAACCAACTCATTGATAAAATAGTTTAATGTGACTTGCAATATATCTATATATATTTTTGACCACGAAAAAGTTCTTACTGAATGCCAGACATGAAAAAAGTCCTCTTACTGAACTATGCTTCGAGGTGCCTCAGGTTTTGGATGCAACTCCCCTTGAAAATAATGGCGGGCCATGCCTCACTTACTGCAGCAATCTGCAGCACTGTGAAATGTTATTGGGATCACCAATGGATGGACAGATAAAACAACCAAACATAACAAGTGTGTGCACATGCATATATATCAACTCAGCTTTATCAAGATTCACTGAAAAATAATGCAGTACACTTTCATATCAACTTTCTATCTCCTCCACCGCCCTACCAAGAGGTGGCCACAAACGAAGTAATTTGACAATTTCAGTGCTCAGCATTCTCTAGTCAGATACATACTTTAAATGTTTATTTTGTCCGTCCCCCCCCCCCAATTTCATGCTACGCTTTCCAGCATAATTCCATTCAGAGTTCCCAACCTGTTAAATTTCCAGGTTTATTGCCCTTTAGCTTGCCCTTCCTGTAACTTACTTTAACAGGATTTCCACTGGTCCAGTTCCTCCCACCCTCCCCAGCATGCACTGTCTGTACTACCCCCATACTGATGTCATGCAGTTCCATACATCATGCACATATAACCTTTCGGCATTCATGCATTATCCCTTTAACATTAAGAAAATTATGTAAAGAGTGCTACACTCTCCTTGCTATATATATATGTGTGTGTGTGTTTATATATTTCTATATATTTTAATATATAAAATGAGTTAGGAAACTCCTGTATTGTGATTGATGATACTGATCACCAACTAACTCCTTTCTATTTTCTTGTCTATTTTCACTTTTATTCTCAACACAAAAGCATTTTATAAGAGTGGTGACACACTCCAAGGACGGTGTTCTCAATCTATGTTGTTATTTTACAGTACTATATACAACTGACTGCATGCGTGCGCGCATACACACACACACACACACACACGCACGCACACCTACCTCAGGGGTTGATCTAGCTAGCACTTCATTATCCCTCCTGCCAAACCCGTGTGTGTGTGTGTGTGTATCTCAGAGTATAACCACATACCTTGTTTGTTATTATACATAAAATACATGCATACCTCTTCCAGCATTTTCCTGAACTGGGACATACAGTAGATAGGGGCTGTGTGGAACCCAGATTTAAGAAAGGGGCATTTGTTTCTAGGCACTGACTTTTTATCTGATAAATATATCAAAAAAGAAATGACAGTGAAGGAAAGCTGTGTCCCTTGGGGAACAAGAGGCACCCAAAACCCAGAGATTGACAGCAGATAAACACACCCCTTCAGATTTGGCTTTAAGAAAATGGATTTGCTTTCCATAGCAATGCAATGAAGAAAGAACTTTTTACATTTGACACTAAACAGGAAACACAATTTTAATGAGTACAATGTTTGCTTGTTTTTTTGATTTTAAAACTTGTTAAAACGTCAACATCAGGAGCAGAATCAAATTTAACTTGTGTAATGAGGTCAGCCTAGGTAGGCAGACTCTGCAGAATACAGCAGAGGGAAGAGAAAGCAGAGAGGGGAACCCTCCATTACTAACAGGAACAGACATGGTGGAGTATGCGCAGATATTTGAGCAGTTGAGGGAAAACAGAACTGGAGGACATGCACCGAAAACTGACCCGGGGCTGGATAAGGGGAAATAGAAGATATTACTTCACACAGAGGGTGCCTAACATGTGGTAGCCACAGTGAGGCTGTGACAGTTAACAGTGTTCTGGTTCCAAAAGGAGGACACTTATTTATTTATTGATTGGCCAAATGTAAGGGAAAGTACCCTCTAAATGATGGCAATTTGGTAGAGTTCTGACCAACTTTTAATGTAATGGTTTATTTTACTTAGAATTCATGTGGCTTTCCCTTTGCTCTCAAACAAATCACTTTTGTTTGTTACAGTACTGGCAAACTTCTGGAAATGTCGGGGAGTCCCAATGTAGTGTGATGCACAAATGAAAAGCTGCTTCAAGTGGGACAGTCCCCTGTGAAAGCTGCATCTGGCCTCATGGCAATCCTTTCTGTCACAACTGTACCCAAGGACTACAGAGATCACCTTTGTTTGTTTGTGTACTGGTATGCACATGGTTTGTGGGGGGTATCCAGGCTTCCAGAAACATTTATTTATTTAATTTATTTATTAAATTTTGTTACCCGGGTAGGCCCTCTGGGCCCCCGAGGTCCCTTTTTCAGGGATGACCCAGAATTAGTTACATAGAGTAAGGCATTTATGTAGTACAGTACATTTATAAACAGACAATACAAGGTCAGAAATACAGTGTTCCATGCAAAGCAAGATTACATACTGTAGGGTATTTAGTGAACAGAAATTTGTAGCAATCACAATACTATAAGACAGGGTTTGGTTGGTATACAATGATCATGTTCACAAAATCTCAGCAATTTGTGTTACCTTAAAACAGGTGTGTTGGAAGAAATCCCCAAAAAGGAGCAGAGAGGCAGGAAGGTAACTCTCTGTGATCCTGAGACACTGTGCCATCTATTTATTGATATTCCTGCATACCAGGACTCCCGTGCTAATTCCACAGAAAGGAATTTTATTAGCAGTCTTTTCTCACCTCTGCTGCAGCCTGTCCTTTTCTGTGTTTTCCCTTGTGTCCCTCAGTCTCCCTCTCCCCATGAATCTGTGCAGTAGAGGCCTCGCATGTATGCATGGATGCAGCATTGGCAGGCATGCCTCCTTACCCCCTATGAGGGAGCTGGCTCCCTAGCACCCTGCAAAGGGCCGCTGTGGTGCTGAATCATGGCAATGTCCCTCCCTAGGCTGGGATACACTGCAATGAGTAACAAGCTTCCCAGTCAGGCCACCGACCACAGGAACCAGAGTATGCTTCTGGAACTGGGCAGCCTGCAAGACAGCATAATGCACTTCCTCTTGGCCACAGGTTAGTCCAGGAATTTGATGTTTATATGGTGGTGTGTGTGTGAGTGATATCATATATATACATACATACGTACACGTACACGCACACACACACACACACACACACACACACACACACACACAAAGTGGTTCTTATTTACTCCTGCAAGGGTTCCCCCACCCTTAGTCACAGTCTGGATTTATGGCCATCACTTGCCTCGAGCCCCCACCCCAATTTTCAATATATACAGTACTATACATATTTTCTATATTTCGTTTTTTCTTTTTTTCTTTATAACTAGGTACCTTACTATGAAAACAGGATCACTGGGCATTTAGTGCACTTGAAGTTAGTATACCAAAAAAGGCAGCCAGATGTCTTCTGCTCCGACTGCTTATCTACATGCACATCTGGCATCACAGTCCTCAGTGTGTGACATCACAGTCCTCAGTGTGTGACATCACAGTCCTCAGTGTGTGACATCATAATCTGTTGCTGTGGGATCTTGGTAGAAAAGTGGGGAAGGGGGCAGTAGCCAGAGATCAGGTAGGGTCTGCGGTGATGGTATAGGCAAGGTCAAAATGAGTGGACTGGGTGGGCCAAGCGGTCCTTATCAGATAACAAATTCTATGTTTCTAATTATGTCACTGACAGAGGTTTGTAATGTCAGGTGTAGACAATCACCCAGAATGGATCAATAAATGAAGTGCAGAGATTAGTTCCAACGATAAAGGGGAGGCTAAAGATAGAGATATGAAATGTAAGCTGAATTGTGTATAAACAATGTTCTTTTTTTCAACATCCCCAAGATGTTAGGGGCCCTTTAAATGCAATGGTTTAGCCAAGGTAACCCTTTTCTTCCCAAACACTGGAAACTTGCAGAGCTAAAAATACAACAAAATGACATTTCAGGGACTGTGAGGTGATGGAGTGTGTCCTACCTTCCTGGGAATGAGCTGCCCAGAGCTGTGCCATCTGCAGGTTGGTGGGGGTTGGGGTCCTGAAGGAAGGCTCTGAGGATAATTGGTTCGGGTTTCCATGAGGCGTAGAGGAGGACCCCAGTCCGCTGGCTACGAACCCCCCCAGAAATGGAGTTGAGCCGCTGGCAAAGGCCTCACCGGGATGTGACAAGGAAATAAAAATGGAGAACATACTCAGAATTCAGTTTTTATTGCAAGTAAAAAAAAAAATGAAAAAGTTTAAAAGGTAGTGTCTTCCTTGTCTAACTTTTGTTTTTTGGGGGTGAGGTAAAATAAAGGAGTTAACGCATACCATTTTATAACCTTCTTCCCCCGACAAAAAAAGGCAGACTATATATAAAAATCACCTGCAATTTGCAATTCTTCAGAGGGACCCGTTCAGTCCACCATCTTTTCTTTTTTAGTGAAGGAACAAATCCTGACGAATCTCTACCCTCCCCCTCACAATAGACAGCGAACAAGAGGCTGGGGGTGGGGGGTTGGGGATAAACACAGGCTGCCTACAATATTTAGAGGTGATCGCCTCTAATTATTTGTCTATTCTGATTATTTTTCTCTGTTATCCTTTTTAGTTTTGTGATACTACCCAATTGTATAGTTTCTTTCTGATGTCACTGTGTCAGTTCCCAAGGCCATTATGGGATATGTTTGTATAAAATGTTATTCTAACTGTATTATATTACATTGTGGTGAAGAATAAGTACCATAACTTCTTTTGTAAATAACGGCAGTACGGTCGCTAAGCAGACTGTTGCTTTTAACTGCCATTATTGTACACAACATAGAAGATGTTGAAACAGTTATGTGAAACATTCTTCCTTCTGCATTTTAGTTTTTGTGAAACCTTCATCAGGTCCATGAGCTTTCTCAAAGCAAGATATATGTATAACACAACAAGCTGGGTTCCAACCTGACATAGTTCCAGCAGTCATTTCAAACTGCAATCTCCTGCATAACTGTCGCTTTGCAATATAAAGTAAATCCCCCTGTATAGTGGGATAAAGTCAGTTTGCCTATGATATTTTACAAGCTATATATTTTTGTATGACTTATTCCACCAGAGCTCCCCATACTAAGTGCAGTTATGCAGGGTGACTTGAGTTAGATGCCCCCCCCCCCAAAAAAAAAAGAAAAAATGAATATAAACTCAGTAACTCTGCCTAATGCCTTCCAGTTCTCCCAGGGTGTACATTAATTCTCTAGAAACCCATGTCCTCTCATGGGTTAATTGCCTAGTAATGCATTCCCTCTTGTGGGTTATAGTTTACTTATTTTATGAACTGGTTCATAATGGTTTCAAAATAATTCTGTCTCCATCAGCGGAAAGATAATAGTACCAATGGACTTGAATCCATGGTTTTATTCAATTAAATTGTGCCACCTTGTTTATATTGCTACTAACTGAATATATTAATTACCCAACATGCCCCAGTGCCAGACATAAGACTGAATAGCAGGCTAACAAACAGTATCATTCAGTTTAATGGAATCCATGCTCTGTATTACAGACCAGGGTTTGCACTGGTGGGCATTATTTCACAAAACTAGTGTTCTGCTGATTCTGAGAATGCTGGTAGGACAATGATTTTTCCATTTTCAACAGAAAACACTGATAAAAAAAATGGAATTTGTCATTTTCAAACCAGCACTTGGGAGTCAGTTTCTCATGAAAAAAAAAAAAAACTCGCTTTCCACCACCATTTCCCTCAATTGTGAGCCACATTTGTGTACCAAACATGTTGATTTGACCTCAATTTTGGGGGAGGGGGGGAATGGAAAAAAGACCTTTAAGATTTTTGCCAAATGGAACTGGCCATTTTTGAAAACAGAAAATCATTGTTTTTATGCTGGTGCCACTTCTTCTACAAAAAAATAATAGTAACCCTCTGGTCATACAACTGTGCAAACCCCTGCCAAGTAATCTGAGCTCGGAATCCAAAAGTTTGATTTGGCTACAAGTGGTGGGTAACTATTAGCCAAGAAGCAAACAATTGTAGTCCTTGGTAAACACTGCAGACCTCAGCTGCTTCCTGCCATAGTTAGAAAATGTCCCACAAGTATGATTTTTTCCTACTTAAAAGTAAAAGGAAGGAAAGGGAACAGAAGGGGAAATTGTTTAACCAGGAAAGGCACACTAAGCTGGAACTTATTTCCAGGTGTGACGTGAGAGCACAAGGATGTAAAGTGACTTGCTCTGGGTCACATAGTATGCAAGTCAGGGCTGATGGGATTCAAACCCAGGTCCCCAGGTTTGCAGCTCAGTGGCCTTAACCACTATGCAATACTGCCTCCTGGCACAGGGTATGGGATGGTCACCTGGAAACCTAAGGTTCACATGCAAGACCCAGAAATCACACACTGGGGTTTACTCAAGGGCTCATAGCATCTCTCTCTGTCTCTCTATCTATCCATCCCTCCATCTCATACAAGAGGTTTGTTAGGTAGTGATGCTTTTTATTGTGTTCTCACCCATATTCTCTGTATCTACCCCTTCCTTGCTTTTTTTTTTTTTCACCCCAATAGAGCTTTTTCTCCCAAGTAGGCTCGTTTTCCAGGGATACACCCTATTCCCAAGGATATTTCTGTTCAGCCCCAACAACCCAGTCTTCTCCAGGTCCAGCACCCCACCAACTACCCTCCACAGCTTTTTCTCCTCCATGGGAGGGGCTGCAGGGGGAGGGCCATCATCACACCTTAACACAGTCCACTGTGTTGACTAGGATCCAGGGCCAGCAGGCACTTACACCCAGAGGAATCCCCCAGGGGCCCAGACTACCCTACAGATGGACAGGGAGTTTCTCTCCTTTGGTTTCCTCTCTTCTCCCATTGTGTGAGTGCAGCCTTCTGGATGGCCTCATACATGCATGGCATGGCCCTGTGGCAGGAGTCAGCTACCTGGCCCAGCTGCAGGGGTAACTATAGTGCCAAAGCTTGTAGTCAGTCCTCCCCGACTGAGGCACACTGCTACACAGAAGCAACCTCTGCCTACCAATGTGGTAACTCAAGTTCACGCCTGAATCCGAGTTGCCTGCATAGTATACAGCACACTGATGCTGGGTCATCAGGGCTCACATTTTCGTAACCAATCGGTATGTGCCTTACTGCTCCTGCACACAGTTCATGGACTGCAAAGCACTTTGGGATACAGTGTTTATGAAAGATGCTGTATGAAACAAAATGCCTTTTTTTTTTTTAGATGATTTCAGATCCTAGCTAACACAAAACAGCACAACACACTGCATTCCTCTATTCCCGTCATGCACCACGTCATCAGAAATTAGGCATCAAATATTCAATACTGCACTGGCAAAAGCAAGCAGAGCTGGCTGCATTTCAAAACAAAAAGTGAAAAAAAGACTTTCTCTTTTGTATCAGAACTGCAGAACTAGCTTCTGCATCTCAGAGTAAAGCAGCCCACGGTTTGGTGAAAGTGAATGTATATCACCTGTACAACTTTTTGGATAATATTCCTAGCTGCAGATTTGGGAAGGAGAAAAAGCTGCAGGAAGCCTCAGGCAGACCAGTAACCATGCCGGTTTAGAGGGACAAACACTGGGACAGTGTAGGGATGATCCCAAAGGTAAATGGTCCTGTTTGGATACCAGTGTCCTCTACTGCTTGGCAAAAGGAACCTGTGGACTCGGACAGTGGGATTGAACTTTTTGCCAAACAACAGCTGGAGGGTCTATGTTTTGAAATGCCAATAACATCATAATGATTTATGACAATGATAATAACATCATATTCAGGGAGTCAGGGTTGAATTCCCAAGGAGATCACAATATTTCTTTCAACTAACAGATTTTGCTTATACAGTGCAGCCCACTTAAGTGCACACCCTCGGGATATGAGATTTTTGTGCACTTAGGCGGGCTGTGTACTTATCCGGACAGAACAATTTCCCACTCAAACGTTCAGTTGTGTACTGCGGTATACACTTTATTAAACAGGTGCAGTCATATCAAAACAGTACAATGAAAGGTTAGCAAGTAAACAAGCAATCAAGCAAAAAAGCAATCAGATTATTGTATAAACAAATCGGTAATTTTTTTTGTTTTGTAGACTGGATTGCCAAACTGTTAACATAACAGTCAAACTGAAATAATAAAGCAAAATCACTTTTTCTTTGTTTAAAACAAAATGCCTCACAGTTTCCATCGCTGCGACCTATACCATTGAAGCAACGAGGCTTCCTGGACTTCGCTATGACACCAGGCTTCAGTTTTTCAGTGCCTGACATGTTAGCACACAGCAGCACACATATGTGCTCCCTTGCCTTTTTTCTACCGGATGCTGCATCCTGTTCAAAAGCCAAGGTGCCTTCTGGCATAGCCCGAAAGTACCGGCCAGTCTCATCGCAATTAAATATGTCTTGGGTGCTGTAGTCTGACCAAATAATGGGCGTATGTTCTTTATCCAGTTATCATCAGACTCTGCATTGGCGTCTTTTTTTTTTCCTCCATGACACTGTTTATAGATTATGCCATTTCTCTCTTTCCATCTACACAACCACCCGTTCATGGGTGTAAATAGCACCTCCATAATGTCAGCTAGTTGCTGAGCTTTTTGCATCAAAATTGGGCCATTAATAGGCGCATCCACAGAACGACTTGCAGTGAACCACCTGAGCAGCGCAGTTTCAACTGTGTCACTTTTTCCCCATTCTTTTCCTCTTTCACCCAAGCTTTTCACCGCTCTCCCACTTTGGTAGCAGTTTTTCTCAAGAAGCATAAATATGGGAAATTGTAGAAAGATCTACACTGTACTCTTTTGCCAGGTCAGCCCGTGTAACATCAGGCTGTGACAGCTTATTCAGTACAGTGATTTTCTGCTCCAGGGTAAGTGTATTTTTTCTTATTTTATCCATGTCACAATGCTGAGCCGAGCACTGCCTAGTTCCGTGTGCTCTGAGCAGTTTTTTATAAGCCAGCACTAAAAAAAAAAAAGAGTCAAGTGGTCATTTACAGTACTGTCGGCCCAGTTTCTAAGTGAGCAATTGAGCATTCAATTAAGTAATCATCCAGGTCAACGTGCACTTATACAGATTCTGAGCCTAAAAATGTTACATTTTAACAATGAAAACTGTGCATTTATCCAAAATGTGCACTTACATGTGTAGTGCACTTATCAGGACAATTTAACATTGAGCATATAGGGGAAAAAAAAACAAACAAACAAACAAAAAAAAAAAAAAATCGGGATATTGGTTTTCTGTGCACTAAACCGGGATGTGCACTTATGTGGGCTCCACTGTAGTGCTTAAAGGGACACTGTCAAGCTCCTTAGGCCTCAAAATGTCCCTAGTTTAAAAACACATTTTATGATTGGCCACATTCTGTAGAGATTGCTGATATAGCTTGTAGTTTGATTAGGATTCCCTTTTTTCTTTTAAAAAGTGAAAAACAGACTACCCACCATACTGGTGTTACCACACCAAAACATGTTTGTTTACATTCCTTGATCAACTCCCACTGCATCTTTCCTGGACTTGGGAGCACTCCCAACACAGTCTAGTCACTCATGATGCAGTGAGACAAGAGGAGACTATTGAGTCATGAGTGGCTGCCCTGTTTGAAGGTGTTCCTAATGTTCTGGAAGTGTGTAATAAGAGTAGATCAAGGAATTGAAACAAAACAAGGTTGGTTATAAGGACACCATTATCATGCATTTCAGTTCTACCAAGCAAGGAAGCAGATCAAACAACCAGCAACATCAGTGAATTTTAGAGAACATAATCATAAAATGTGGGTTTTTACCTAGAAATAACATGATACAAAAAAAGGTTGACAGTGCCCCTTTAACAGGCTCCACTTCCATGCCCAGAACTCCTTTCCGCTTCAGTGACAAGAATGACACAAGCTGTAAACAATTCCTTTGAGACAAGCTGTCCCTTCTCGGCACCACAATTGGTTTCAGAAGGACCAGAATCAGTCACCTTCAGGATCCTAATTTGAAATAGCTGCTAACCTAAAGGACTAGTGAGGGAAGCAGAAGCCTTTTATTCTATAGAATTGCAGGTACAGGACAGCATGCCATGCTGCACTACCACATGTATTAAGCTGAGAGTTGTCACAAAATGTAACAGTTTACAGAAAAACGTAAAAACTAGATCCACGTCTCACTTTTTAATGTTCAAATTGATGCAGGTTTTCAAGTAGAAATGTTATTTGTGAAAAAAATATTAATTGTAGTTCTTGGCAAAATATTCACAACAAATAAGCAATCCAGGGTTTTTCAACACCAAGTAAGTTTACTTAAAAAACCAAAGGATAATTATCGGAAAACTAGGGAGGAACCCTACCCAAAATATAGGCCAAAGGGACAGCGCCGTATAAACAATTATAGGTAGGAGATAAAATAGACAACTCACAAGGAATGACCTACAGCATACAGAGAAGAATAATAAAGACAAGCAACTCTGTTTAGGTTTTTTTTTCTCTATTTTTTATTAAGAATAAACCAAGATACAAACAGTATATATGTACAGTAACTGTTGAAAGTAAAAGTGCATAACATGAATGTAATATCTCAAATGCCAGTGTACAATTGTACTGAACTTTAAATGCACAATAAAGAAAATATAAAAAAAGTTTACTTTAAAAAAAGATTAAATGTGATTCTGCTTGTGAACCTACATTATCAGGATCAAATGTTTCTGTTTATGATCCTTTCATCCAGCAAGGAAACTGCTCTACAAGTGAACACATTTTCCAGGTGTAATTGGGAGATTTCATAAACTCTCATGTGGTTATCACTTTGCCGGAGAGATATCATCGGATTACCTCTACCGCTAAAGAAACCTAATATAGTGTATGGTAGAACGCTGTTGAGCGTGGAACTCCATGCTCAGAACAGCGTTGTTGTGCTTCACTCAGTGCGTCATGATCTTGTTGTGCTGCACTGAGTATATCACGGTGTGGCACAACAAGATTGAATGCATTCACGCATGCGCGATGTTGGGCCTTGGTGGTGACAGTGGATGAGGAAAACCGAGGTCCCATCTGCCTGGATTGGTGGTAGTTCAGGTGGATGTTAAAGATCCCATTGCACTTATCGAAAAGAGTAGGGGAGATTTTATTGAAAAAACACATATATATCAATCTTTGTCACAACATTGTATACAATCATGGAAGAAAAACAGTGCACCAAACATAATACACAGTAATATACAATCCCGCATATCTAATTGTGCCGAAATTATCTAGTGATTGCCCTTATACCCCTTCATTTATATTTAATAAAGTAATTGAACCCCTTCCACCATTGCAACACCTTTTGTGATGAATATAAGCATCTGTCCTTAACATAGACCTTTTCCAGTTCATTTGATACCGAAAGACTTAGGCATTCATACGACATTCTCTTTTGATGTAAAACCCATTGGCATCGAGCTTGCCACAAATAAAATCTTATACAACAAAAAAAACAAAACAATAATGTATCATGATGGTAATGCACTAGCCCTCGGCCATATTTCCCTAAGATTAGTATCTCATAATTCAGACACCTGAGCCAACTCATGTTCCACTTTAAAACTAAGAAACCCCACAATGCTGTAACATATGAACAATCCAATAGAAAATGTTCCATGGTGTCAGTTCTAGCTACACACTCCATATAAGGGCAATTATGTTCCTTTATGACCTGATGTTTAGCATTCCCCCTCAAATTCAACCTTCCATATACTGTAAGCCAGAGATTCTCCCACATTTTATGGGGAATCCTGGGATGTCTGCGAATTAAACTATTATCTACTGAGGGACAATTTTAAAACTCTGTTCCAACGGGTATACACGAGCCATTATTTCATGATATAACCTTTTGTTGGAACCATTTTGAATAGCAGATTTCGTAACCCTCCATTTATGTAATTTCTGTGCTGCCGATTTAAAAGAAGTGGGGATATGAATACGACGGTTCAGTTTAGGTGCCACATTAGTCCATACATGGAGATATCTGGCCAAGGATATTCATGTCCAATCATTTTGGCTTGTTTCTGTAATTGTGAGAGCACTTCTAACCGCCTGCATAAAAAATAAAACGTGTAAAAAAAAAAAACAACACAGGGTCTATCATTCCTAGTCCCCCTTCCCTGGTCCCTAAATATGTGTAACATCTCTTAACCGGGTTCAACTTATTCCCCCATAGCATCTGGAAAAAAGACCATGAAGTTTAGTCTCGAAATGTACAGGTAAGGAATAAATCACGGCTACATATTGTAGTGTCAGAAGTATGAATTTTTTGAGAATCGCTATCCGCTTAAGTTTGGATAGCTTCCAGTGCTTCTTCCATCTTTGAATTTTTAAATCCACCTTATGAATTGACTTCTCCCAGTTGTCGTTAGGAAGGTTTCGGGAGCCACAAACTATTCCCTGAATCTCTATCGGCTCACACGATATTTTTATACTTTCCATATAAGTAGGAGCGGAATGGCCTGTCCCAAGGAAAATACCCTTACTTTTATCCATATTTAACTTGGCATTGGAAACTAGCTGGTATCTGTGAATTTCCTGAAAAAAAACAGCTTGATCTGCTCCTGACTTGGAAAAAAAAAACCAAAAACACAAATGTCATCTGCATACGCTTGGATGTATAGGCCATGAATACCTGACCCCAACAAACCCTCCCATTTGGGCTGATCCATGATTGTTCTAAGCAAAGGATCTAGTGAGAAAATATACAGAGTGGGGCTTAAAGGATATCCCTGCCTAACCCCTATGGGGATATTGAAGCCATTTCCAACATGTCCTTTAATAAAACGCCGTACTATAAAAAAAAGAATATAATAATTTTAGTTGCTTTATACATGCTGAAGGTATTTTATATGATTCTAGAACCAAAAATAAATAAAGATGATATACTTTGTCGAAAGCTTTTTTCTGATCAGTAGCCACTATACACCCTGAAATCCGTAGTAAATTGCAACGTTCTGTCGCATTTCTGATAGTCATCAGTGCATGCTGAATTCTCCTGTCCAGAAGCCCACAGTACTGCTGTGGTGAAATCACTAGCGAAGCATAAAGCTTTAAACAGTTATTTAAAATATGGGCTAAGATTCTGTAATCTGTATTTAATAACACAATTGGCCTCCAGTTAATAATATTAGTTGTATCTCCTTTTTATAAATATGAAGCAGTACTCCCTCTGTGAAAGAAGAGTGAACAGAATTTGTAAAAAAATAGTGCGCATACACTTTTTCCAAACACACTGCTATCTCTCTGGCAAAAGGTCTTATAGCATATGTGTTGAATGCCATCCAAACCTGGTGAAGTGTTATTTTCTAGAGCCATAATTGCCTTTCTATTTCAGTGGTGGTAACTGGGGCTTGTAATTTAGGTGTTTCTGCAGAAAAATATGGAACTGTTACTGTTTGAAGAAATTCCATGGTGTCATGCTCCTGAATTAAAGGCTGTGGTTTAAGCATCTCGTAATGCCATGGAATTAATTCTTCTATCCCTTCAGTTGAACTTACCCTCCACCCTTCTGGAGAAATCAGAAAATCCATATTTGTACTATCTTTAACAGTTTTACGTGCTTCGCAGGAATCCCCGATGGGAGTTCTGTGAGTACCATTGTACAGCATTGCTTGGATTATCTGAGTCCTGTCATATTGGTAGAATTTCATATCATCTTTAATTTTATTTATCTGAAGTGTATAGTCATGCTTTGAGAGATTAGCCATAGTATACAATCTTTGCAAATGGCGTCTTAAAGATAAATATTTCAAAAATGTATTATTTCCTATTGTTTTGCCATATTTCATAAACCAGACCTTGATATCCTATTCCAACACCATGAAGTCTTGCTATCATTAGGACTGTATGCAGTCAGCCTCAGCCTCTGAACTGCCCCCGAGATGAAATAGTTAACTCCAGTGTAATCTGGAGTTCCACAGCGAGAGGGCGCTATCCAAAGCTCTATCTGGTCAGTTTCAAATGAAACTGCCAGATTCTTTACTCCGCTTTCACTGAACAGTCGCTCCGGAAATCAGCTCCTTCAGCTCGGTTCGTTTTGCGGTTTTATTCGGTTCATTGAACCGGCAAGTATTTTAAAATTACCACGGTTTTGGTTCAGAAGCTCTGTCTGGTAACGTAAGTACAGAAAATTGAAGTCTGTGTGGAAACTCATTATCGGTTCACTCGGAACCGATCGGTTTGCTTAAAATTGTGTTTTCTGTCTTTAGAGTGAGGTACCCGGTTCTTATCGGTTCTAAAAAAACCTTTACATTTCTGGGTTTTTTTTCCAATACCCGTGACACGGTTAGGAACCGATAAGGGTGTCTTGCCTGGCATGGCCAAAAAAAGGGCAAGTTTTGGATAGGCTGGCATTATGTCTGAGAAACCCAAAAGAAAATCCGGGCCCACTGGGTTTCAACACTGTGATGGCTGTGGGGAAGCCTTTGCCAAGGCTGACCCACACACCACTTGTGTCTATTGTCTGGGGGCTGACCACCTCCTGTCAAGACTGCCAGGTGTGTAAAAATTTCCCTGCAGCCACCCTGGAAAAGAGATTGGGCCGGCTCAGGGAACGAGAGGCCAGAAAGTCCGCTGACCCAGATGGCCAGCCCAGTCCAGCTTCGGCTGGACCAGAGGGAGTGCCCTCTGACCAGGGCGAGACTTCCTTGGGCAAAAGAAAGGCTGGTTCTGAGGAACCAGTCAAAGTAAAAAAGACGAAGAAATCAGCAAGTGTGGAGTCCAGTTTTGTCTCTCCTTCTGCTGCAGAGATAGCTAAAGCCATTCAGATTGTCCAGTCTTTGTCTCAGGGACTTGTTGAACCCCCTGTAGTTGAAAAAGGGGTCTCGTTCAGAGTCAGTGGTTCAGGATTATGATGTTGAGGTTTTTATGAACCATAGGAGGGGATCAAGATTTTGATGATTGTAATTGTGACTGGGAAGGTCTGGAAGTGCCCATGAGAGCGGACATTTCTCCAGACAGACCCTTTGAGTCTCCCCTTCCGTTGTCCGAGTCCCTTCTCATTTCAGGTTTTATAAGAAGGTGGTAGCGAAACCTCCAGCTCCCTTTAGAGGGCTGTGACAGAAGCAAGAGGAGCCTGATTATGTAGAAATGATGGATATTCCAGAGTCTAGAAGGTTGTCTATTCCTTTGCATAAGTCATTTAGAGGCAAACTACGAAGATTTTAAAAATCCTTTTCTGTTCCTCCTGTAGATAAAAAATGGACAGAAGGTATGCTTTGTCAGGCCCTAATACAGACTTCCTCACTGAGCAGTGTAGTCATGTAGGTGTTGTTCAAGCTGCAGCCTGTGATAAGCTATTCCTTAGTCCTCACATCCTCCTGATAAAGATTCCAGGAAGATTGATGCCATGGCTAAAAACAGTATGTGGCAGCTTCTTTGGAACAGACAAGCTAATTATATGGCTTATGTGGCTAGATATCAGAAATCTAGATGGGACACTATATTGCAGTTGGCCAAGCAGGCCCGGGCCAGCCGGCTAGTGAGTTGGAACAGGTGGCTGCTGATGGCATTGAAGCCTCTAAGTTCAATTTCATACTGCTGTTGATGTTAATGATGTTTCTTCTAGGGTCATGGCCACTTCTGTAGCTCTCCAGATTGGCATGGCTCAGATGCACTAATCTGTCCCAAGATACTCAGTCAAAGGCTATAGATTTTCCTGTGATAGGAAATTCTCTGTTTGGGGATCAAACGAAAAATTACATGAAAAAAAATGGATGAATACAGAACTACCTACAAAAGTGCCCAAGCTAAGGAGAGGCATGCCACTCCTCAAAGGCATGCCCAGGGTAGGGGCAGGCCTTACCATAAACCTTTACCAATTTCAGGCCTCTTCTGCTGCTGCCAGAGAGAGGTTTTTTCAGAGGCAGAGGCAGGCCAGGGCACAGGCAGGCCCTCTCCTCTCCTCAGCCTAAAGCTGCTCCTGCCAAGCAGGCACCCTGACAGGGTGTCCAGGGCCGACTCTTCTGTACCGTGTAGGGGGCAGGCTGGCTTATTTCAGCCAGAACTGGTTTGTCCCTAACCTCGGACAAATGGGTTCTGGAAGCAGTAAGCTCAGGGTCTGGTTCTCAACTTTAAACAATTCCCAAGATGAGGCCAGGCACTTTCCCCCTCAAGTCCTTCAGAAACCCTTGCTTTAGAAGCAGAGGTTTCTTCTCTTCTGACTGAAAGCAGTGGAAAGAGTTCTCCCTTGCCATCAGGGCAGGGTCTGTACTAGGAGTACCCTGACCCCAAAAAGACAGGAGACAGGCGGCCCATTCTGGATTTAGATTTCTGAACAAACATCTTGTAAAACCAAAGTTCAAAAGTAACTCTGGCAATGATTTTGCCTTCCGAGACCAGGGACTGGTTAACTTCCCTGGACCTCAAGGGCGCCTATTCCATATCTTAATCAGAGCCTCCCACAGAAAGTACTCAGGTTCGAACTGCCTCTGGCCACTACCAGTTCAGGGCAATGCCCTTCGGTCTCACTTCTGCCCCAGGGTTTCACAAAATGTCTAGCTGAGTAGTGGCCCATCTAAGAAGTCGGCAGGTAGCTGTGGTTCCTCACTTGACCGACTGGCTCATTGTGGGTCAGTCACCAGAGCAGGTAAAATCCCACTTGCAAGTCACCCAGAAACTTCTCATCACTCTGGGGTTCCTGTTGAACTTTCCAAAGTCAGTTCTCGAACCAGTTCAGGTACTACCTTTCATAGGGGCAGAGTTGAACTGAAGTCAGCCAGGCATTTCTCCCTCGGAAAGAGAGTGGACAAAATCATTGTCCTGGCATCTTCCTTCACCCCGCGGTCTCTCGACCAGCAAGGCATTTTCTACAACTCCTAGGGGCACATGGCTGCTTCTACAGCTGTCGGGCAAGGAGCAAGATTTCAGATGAGGGACATCCAGTTCCACTTGAGGTCCTTCTGGTCTCAAAGGAAGGACCCCCTCACCAAATTAGTCCTAGTGACCAAAACCCTGATCCTAGCCCTTCAGTGGTGGCAGGATCGAAGCAATTTAACTCAGGGGGTCCCCTTCTTACCCGTTCTTCATTCCCTCACCCTCACCATGGATGCCTCCCTGTTAGGGTGGGGGGCACATTTGAGCGACCTTTCCACTCAGGGAGTGTGGTCCCCTCAGGAATCTCTGCTCCACATCAACCTTTTGGAACTCAGAGCTGTTCTCTTAGCTCTCCAGGTTTTGACTACTGTCCAGAACAAGGTAGTCCAAGTCAGGACAGACAACACCACAACAATGTGGTACATCAACAAACAAGGGAGCACTCGGTCATCAGCCTTGTGCACGAAGCAATGAGAGTTGTGGTCCCTGGCCTACTCCTGAACACCTCCCTGATAGCATTCACCTCCCAGAGAAGGACAATGTCCTAGCGGATGCCCTCAGCAGGATTTCTCAGGGCCATCATGAATGGGCTCTGAATCCTCAGGTGCTGGGGTCAGTCTTCGCCAGGTGGGGCACCCCTCAGATGGATCTTTCGCAGCCCCAGACAACCACCAACTTCCCCTGTTTTGTTGCAGGCCTCAGTGCTGGGATCAGTTCCTCTGGATGCCTTTCAGTTGAATTGGAAGGAAGTTCCTTTATGCCTTCCTCCTTTCCCTCCTCTTCAGGGTACTGGTAAAATCAGAACTCAGCCTGCAAAGTGATTCTGATTGCTCCAGACTGGGCCAGGCAGCCCTGGTACCCTCTTCTCTTGTCCCTCTCATTTCGCCCTCCCCTGACCTTGCCCAGGACCCACGACCTGCTGACCTGTGCACAGGGGAGAGTGTGGTATCCGGACCTCAATTCCCTCCACCTCAAGGCCTGGTTCTTGGAGGAGCTAGAATTTGCTGATTTACACCTTTCTCAAGGTGTCTTGGATATTTTGAAGGCTTAGGAAGCCTTCCACTAGAGCCACTTATAATTCTAAGTGGAAGAGATTTTCCTTTTGGTGTTCTGAGAGGCAGATTG
This sequence comes from Neoceratodus forsteri, assembly GCA_016271365.2. NCBI lineage: Eukaryota > Metazoa > Chordata > Ceratodontiformes > Ceratodontidae > Neoceratodus > Neoceratodus forsteri. Next base: position 409,242,192 of record JADMNL010000025.1, read on the forward strand.
TACCACAATCTGCTGACTTACCTATTTTATTGGACTATTTGGTCACTTAAATTCCCTAGGACTCAAACCAGCTACCTTGAAGGTTCATTTGGCAGCTGTTTCTGTTTTGTTTCTGCAGAAACCGGTTTCCCTCTCCTCTCACCCTATGTTTTCCAAGTTTTTCAAAGGTTACTTCCTCTATACCCTCCCTTCGGGAATCAGCTCCCCATGGGACACTAGATATTTGCATCGCCCAGCTAATGCAACCCCCTTTGAGCCTCTGGCCGGCAGACCTCAGGGTTTTAACTTGAAACTGTTTTCTAGTGGCTATCACTTGACTAGGCGTATAAGTGAATTACAAGCCTTGTCTGTGGAAAAGGATTTCATTTCTTTCCACAGAGATAAAGTGGTCCTCCGGACTAACAGAAAGTTTTTACCTAAAGTGGTTTCAGATTTCCATCTTAACCAATCCATCTCTCTCCCAGTATTTTTTTACTGAGCACTCTTCCTCTGGTGAGAGGAGACTGCACAGTCTGGACGTTAAAAGAGCCCCTAGCTACTATTTGGAAGGTACCAAGGGTCATAGGTTCGAATCCCTCCAACTCTTCCTTACTTATGGAGAAGTGGGTAAGGGGAGACCTGCTACTAGGAGGACAATCGCAAGGTGGATTGTCTCTTGTATCCAGTTCTGTTACCAAAAACTAGGTAAAGAGCCTCCCTCAGGTTTGAGGGCTCATTCCACCAGGGGTACAGCTGCATCTCTAGTGGCTGCTAGAGATATTCCTATCTTGGAAATTTGTCAAGCTGCTACCTGGAAGACAGTCCACACTTTCACCAAGCATTATTCTCTGGACGTCCAGTCCAGGAGAATCGTTCGCTTTGGCACAGCTGTGCTTCAGAGCCTATTCCCTAAGTAGGTTCTGGCCCTCCTCCATGGAGGTACTGCTGTATAATCTGCATACAGTCCTAATGATAGCAAGACTTCATGGTGTTTGAAGAAAAAATTACTCACCTTAGTAATTGCTTTTCTTCTCATGGAGTCCTGCTATATTAGGACAACCCCCCCTCCTACCCCTCTCAGAATTCCTACTTGGGTATGGGGTCGGCAATTTGGTGCAAGCACTGTGTCATGCCATTTTAGCCTTCTAGTCCCCCCCCCTTGTTTCATTCGGTTAGGAAACAAGGTAATTCTGATTTTTGTTAGTGCAGATGGCCCCCTCTCTGGACTTGAGTCTTTTTGGGAGAAGGGGGCCTATTAGTGCTTGTCAGGGGTGATCCTATCAATAATAGGTGTGTTGTTTTTATTCTGTGTTTGTTGTTGTTGTGTTGCGTTGTTCTACTACTTGTAGGTAGCCAATGGCTAGTGTAGGGCTTTTCCACACAGACTTGCTATGTTAGTTTAGCTTTGTAAAGAACCTGGCAGTTTCATTTGAAACTGACCAGATAGAGCTTTGGATAGCGCCCTTGCACTGTGGAACTCCAGATTACACTGGAGTTAACTATTTCATCTCCGGGGCAGTTCAGAGGCTGAGGCTGACTGCATACAGTCCTAATATAGCAAGACTCCATGAGAAGAAAAGCAATTACTAAGGTGAGTAATTTTTTCTTTTGAGTCATTCCACCATTCACCTGTGTCCGAATATAAAAAATCTACTGACAATCAGAAAGAACTGGAAGGGGACAGGATCAGTTGTGTTCCAGGACAGTAGCTGCTGCTGTTGTTTTCACAGGGTTCTTGTGGATTTTACTTGGTAGGTTAGTTCTTTTCTTTCTTACTTCTAAGGGGCTAGCAGGGTATTGTTTTGGGTGCTGTTGAATGTTTGTAAACTGATTTGGTGGCTGTAAGTGGGGCTCATTTTGTGGATGTTTCACTGTGTAACAGGCTGCGCTGGTAGAGGCCTCATTTCTTCTGATTTAAAACCTATTTGGTGGGATTTGCTTGGGCTAGTTCTTTGGCTGCTGGGCTTGGAGGGGAGACAGGGCTGATACACTCTCTCTCTGAGTCAGGTGTCTGCCCAGGCCCACCCTCCCCACCCTCCCCCCCAGAAGTCTGCAAATTTATAGGGGAACACCTGCCCTGCAATTGAGGAAAAGGCTGCAGGTGCAGCTCATGTAGTTCTACCACTGGGGGTAGGATTTAAAGGCTGGGAGAGAGGAGCTTTGGGAGTTGTTCATTTCCTTATAAGTTTAATGTGTTGTACTGCACCTAGTAACAGGGTTACTGGTGTACAGTGGGACTGTCTGTAAGATTAGTGGGTGACCTGATTGGGCAGGAGAGGTATCTTGGACTAGGGGGAACCTGGTAGCTCACCCATGAAACCTATTTGGAAGGGATGAACACACATCATTAGGGCGGCATCTTTGGGAGGGTGGTGGGTGCATAGGGTGGAGACAGCCATGATACTGGACTGGGCTTGAAGTTCGTGGTTGCCCAGGCAAGGCCAGCTGCACACAGCTTAGGAGGAGGTTGCGGGGATTGGAGAAAGCTGGGGAAGGGGGTGGTATGGTTGGGGAAGGGGCTCTGAATCTCCAGGGTTGCACCAAGCACTGGGGGTGGGGGCATAGGGAAAGGAGTGCAGGAGAATACTCAGGGGTCACATAGGGAACCTGGCAGAGGGGGTCCAAAAGGACACTACCAAGGAAGCAGGCAGGTAACTGGGGGCCCTCACAAAGGGGGGACGGAGGGACAACATTCTCAGGGAAGTAGGCAGATGGCCAGGGCTGGACAGAAGGAAGCAAGGCGGGGAAGTGGATCAGACCTTACACTCAGTAACCGCTTCAATTCTCTTCTTCTGCTTGAGGATAAGGGGGGTCATGTAGCCATGACAGGGGTAGTTAGAGATGGAAAGGGAGTGGGACGCAGGAGGCAGGGGCCAGTTAGCAGGAAGAACGGGGGGGACCTGGAATACAGGAGAACGGGGGAACAGTGAATCAGAGCAGGAGGGGCAGGGGGAAGAGGGAGGAAAGCACAAGGAGAAGGACCAGTTGGGAGGAAAGGTAAAGGAGAAGGACCAGAAGTACAAGGAGGATTCAGTAAAGGGAGCTGAGGGTTTAGGCCAAGGGAGCACGACTAGCAAGGAGGAACTAAATGGAGACAGGAAGGAAGGAAGGGAGAACGAGCCAGGCTAATTTAGCAGATGGGGGAGAAGGACCAGTTGCGAGCAGTGAGGGGGGAATTAGCAAGGAACAGAAAGATACTCAGGAGGAGGAGAGGCATAGGATTGGAGAGGAGGGGGTGGCATGTGGCACCCAGAAAGGAGGAGGTCACGGAGCCAGCTGGGTGGAGGGCCTGTAGAAAGGATGAGGGACATGGAAGGGGGATGGAGGAAAGGAGGGTCAGAGTGCTCCTGCTGGGGGATTCTATGATCAGGGTATCAAATGGGATAGGAGGAGAAGCCTGGCCAGTTAGAACAAAATGCTTCCCTGGACTAACAGTGCACAGGGCTAAGCACGAGGTATATCAGCTGGCAAAGGATTGTGGGGTTCCCAGACATACTGGTCCACCTGGGTACAAATGACATTGAGGGAAATAGCGAGCCAGAGATACAGGCAAGATTCAGGAGCTCGCCAGGGTCTGTCATGACATAGGATGCACAGTTTCCTTCCTCAGAAATCCTGCCAGTGCCAAGGGCTAGTGGGGAACACAAAAGGAAAATTAGGAGATAAACCAGTGGCTCAGGGAGGTGTGTGAGGCCAGAGGGTATGGGTTGATGGGGATTGGGGGAGACCTGGGAGGATAAGACTGTATGCTAGAGATAGACTACATCTCAATTTGAGGAGGGAATCCTTAAATTGAAAATAGAGGGTTCATTGGTACAAAGTGGGGTTTAAACTTGTGAAGGGGGTGGATGGGAGAAAAGGCTGTCAAGGGGTGCCGATAAAGGAGGGACTCTGTCTCCACCCCTGGGGACCAGGAGGATTGCAGGAAAAGGCCAACTGGCAAAGTGCAGACCAGGGAAAACAGAATCCCTATGGGAACATGAGCAAGGGAAATGGAACTATAGGAAAGGGTGGAAGGTAGTCCAGCAAATGCCAGGAGCTTGGGCAATAAAATGCCTGAGCTCCAGGCGATGTTAACTGAGGGAGCAGTGGATGTGGCAGCGGTCACTGAGACTTGGGCCACTGCAGGACACGACTGGGACCTGAACCTGGAGGGTTACACTATGTTCAGGAAGGACAGGGGGGAGGGAAGGGGAGGAGGGGTAGCAATGATAGTCAAAAACTGCATTGGCATAGGGGGAATAGAGGAGGCGGAGGGAACCGTGGAGGCAATTTGGGTCACCTTGATAACAAGAGGGGCAAGAGAGTAAAAATAGGAGTGGTGTATAGACCCCCTGCCCTGGCAGAGGAGCTGGAGGACAGTCTGGTGGCAGATGTTAGGAGACACTGCAGACTGGGCAGAGGAACGGTGGTGGTGTTGGGGGACTTAAACATGCCAGGAACAGACTGGGAGACTATGACATCCTCCTGTGACCAGGAACAGAGGCTGTTGGATGTCTTTCAAGATGCATTCCTAACTCAGCAGGTGAGGGAACCGACCAGGAGACCATGGGTACTGGATGTGGTCCTGGCAGACAGTGACCAGATTGGGGGCCTGGAGGTAAGGGACCCATTGGCGGGAGTGACCATGCCACCAGTCTGGTTCTGCCTGGACCTAGGAGGGGTAGAAGGCTGCACAAAGCACGAAGCAACCGACTTCAGGGGGGGATTTTAAGGAAATGGAAGGATCCTTAAGGAGCATTTGGATGGGATTGGGTCAGACATGGACGCTGATAGTAGGTGGAAATCATCAGGAGAGGGGGCAGGATGCTACCAGCACCTGTGCAAGAGTAAGACAAAATGCGTAGGGCCAAAAACCCTGTTGGTGGACCAGGAGGTCCAGGAGGTGGTGCGGGGAAAGAAAGCAGCCTATAAGCAATTCAAGTGCTCAAGGAGTGAAAGGGATCGAGGGAGTATGAGCTGATGGCTAGAAGGGCCACTAGAGTGGTAAGGGCGGCAAGACAAGGAAGGAGCAGAACCTGGCCAGGGAATTAGGAGAGGGACAAGGGTTCTTTAGATACATTGGGGAAAATGAAGGTGAAGGGCAGATTAGCAGGATTAAATCAGGGAGGGATGGGCACAAGACCCGGGAGCAGGCTGAGGTAATTAAATGAGTACTTCACCTCAGTTTTCACCAGGAAAATGGAAGTGCTGCATCATACATGGGAGGAGACAGAGATACTGAGGAGGGGACCATTACCGTCGGCAGGTCTGGGAGAGGGGAGGCATCACTGGCAGGTGGGGGAGGCTAAGCAGGGAGAAGGTACCGAAGTGGAAATCACAGCTGAGAGAGTGAGGAAGCCCTCAGCTCCCTTAAGATGGAGAAAGCACCTGGGCGGATAAATTACATCCCAGAGTGCTGAAGGAACTTGCAGATGTCCTGGCAAAACCCTGGCAGAGCTTTCACCATCTCTGAGAACAGGTGGGTGCCCCAAGACTGGAAGGATGGCCATAGTGCCTATCCAACAAGTGGGGGATCAAGGGAGGTGGCAGAGAACTACAGGCCTGTCAGCCTGACCTCCGGTGGTGGGCAAGGTGATGGAGGGCATTGTCAAGGGAGGCTAGGGGGGACCTGGATAAGTCAGGGTGCCTGGACGATAGACAGCACGGATTCATCCCGGGAAATCGTGTCAGACAAACCTGGTGGAGTTCTATGACTGGGTGACAAGTGCCTTGGACCTGGTCAGACCAGTGGATGTCCTCTTCTGGACTTCAGCAAGGCATTTGACTCTGTTCCTCACGTGGGCCTGTTGGATAAGCTGGGAGAAATGCGGTCGGGAACCAGATGATCAGATGGATAGGCAATTGGCTCCAGGACTGGACCCAGAAGGTCGAGTTGGCGGATAGTCTCATCCCCAAGGAGGGTCATTAGTGGGTCCCACAGGATCAGTCCTGGCCCCTTCTGTTCAACGCCACTGATCTGACATAAGGACAGGAATCAGGAGTGAGATGAGTCTCTTGCAGATGACCAAACTGGGGGGCGGTGGTGGATGGGGAGATGGGGAGGTGGCCCACAGGGGACCTGGAGGCTCTGGAAAGATGGTCCTAGAAAGTGGAAGCTGAGGTTCAATGCAGGGAAATGCAAGGTACTCCACCTGGGGCCAGGAAACCCAGGTCAAGTGTACACCCCTGGAAAATGCTAGTCTCGATGGCTGAGAGGACCTGGGGTGGTGGTGGTGATGTCAAGATGAACAACTCGAGACTTGTAGGAGGGCAGCAGCCAAGGCCAACAGGATGCTGGGATACATCGCTAGGGGATCACCTCCAGAAGGAGGGAAGTGATACTCCCTCTGTATAACTGCTTGGTGAGGCCGCACCTTGAGTACTGCGTGCAGTTTTGGAGGCCACACTTAAAGCGGGACATTAACCTCCTGGAGAGGGTCCAGAGGAGGGCAACCAAAATGATTTGGGGCCTGGGGGACTGACCTATGAGGAGAGGCTCAAGAGCTAAATATGTACACATTGGAAGAGAGAAGGGACCGGGGGACAGGATAGAGGTCTTTAGGTACATGAAGAGTGTAAATAGGGAGGAACAGTCAGGGTGCTTCAAGGAAGGAGGAGGGCCACTAGAGGGCATGGCTGGAAGCTGAGGGGGAAGATTCAGGGAGAAAGGAGGAGGTGCTACTTCACTGAGAGGGTGGTGGAGCCATGGAATGCACTGCCTAGGGGGCTGGTGGAGGCAGAGACAGTGGAGGGGTTCAAGAGGGGGCCGGACAGGTACAGGGGAAGGGTTCTGGAAGCAAAATCCAATGCAGCAAGAATATCCGGAACTGGGAAGGGAGAAGCCAGAGAAGGCGAAGGGGACAGCAAGGTCAGCACCCAGGTTGGGGACTGACCAAACGAGCAGACACGAAAGACCGTTAGGCCTATTCTGCTGGCATTTTAGTATGTTAGTATGTTAATCTAGCTGTGAGTAGATTCCCAATATCCCAGACAACTGTTGGGTCTGCTAATACCGAGGCGTTAAGTTTCCACCTACCATTCTTAGTAGATCTTCCCACCACCTGGTCCAAATGTAGTGTTAAGAGGAGATGATCCGAAAATTCTAGGGGGGTTATGGGCAATGTCCCTTTACGGAGATTCGGGGAAGGAAACATATAATCTATTGTGGATGTATATGCATTCCGCATATAAGTAAATTTGGGCCTTGTGTATGATATGCATGGCAATCAGTTAAACCTGCTGTTTCCACAATTTGTGCCAATGCATTTGAATCACAGTAGATTTTCTTACCATCGTCTCTTTTCCTCTTTTTATTCTTTACAATACTACAATTGAAATCCCCACAGATAAAAAATTTGTAATTGGTTACTAAGAAAGGCTGTATAGATTTCATATAGCCAACTTGCTCAGCTTTTACCTGTGAATTATAAATATTAATGAACCGGCAATCCATACTGTTCCATAACCCGTCCAAAATCAAAACCCTGCCTGGAATCAAATCTATCAGATTATGCAATTTAAAAGTATAGGAATGAAACAGTATTCCCACCCCATCTGCTGCATCCAGTCGAAATGACCAATAAGAGGGAACTCGAACCCATTCCCTCTTAAACATCCATATGTGTTCATCAGTATACAACCAGGTCTCTTGAATAAAACAGATATCTAAGTTAATGTCATGCAGATGCTGAAAAACAGCTTGTCTTTTAATAGAATTAAATAAACTATGAATATTGACTGATCCTATTGTACAAGAGGCCATTTACGAGAAAGAGAGACCCATAACTATGATTAGCTATTTTTTTTCCATTTTTTCTTCCTTTTCCCTTTATATGTCCCTTGGTCCACTGGTGCCGGAACAGTTTGAAAAGTGATAGGTCCAAGGATGTAAGACATAAATTCTCCCCTATTAAATACATTTACTTGATAGCAAAAATTGATAGGGCCATTTATGAAAGTGGTAAGGCCGTGGCCCTAGTGGCCCCCCCTGTTCCGGCACCTATGCCTTGGTCCAAATTATGTGAACCCTGTTCTGCAAAGGATTTTTGAGAGTCCGAATCCCCCACCTCCATTTCAGAATCCTCCCAGGATGTGAACAGAGCAGCATAGGAGTTTTTGGTTTCCACCGGGGTTGGGTCAGGAGATGTGGCCTTCACAGATCTCGAGGACTTTCTTCATGGCAAAGGAACCTGTGCAGACAAACCTAGCTTCCCATTATCTGAACGAGTAGGGTCTTTATAACAGGCCGGGGTTAAGATACCTAAAGCGAGAGACTTTTCTGGGTCTGTGCTCTGAAGTTCAGGTTGTTCTGGAGTCTCCTCTGAAATAACTATGAGGTCTTCCACCTTAGGCCTATGTGGAGAGGAAGGGGGAGGGTCCTGAGGGAGAGCCTCATAGCAGCAGAGTCCACAGTGGTGGTGTCCTGCACCTGCTGGATGAGTAAATTCAGGGCTAATACATGACGCCTTGCTTCATGCTGTCCATGGGCATTCCCCAAAAACATGGCCAAACTCCTAGCACAAATCACACCTAGTGTGGTTTCCGCAGTGCATTGTGATATGTCCAACCTCTCCACAATTTTTACATCTGGGCCCATCGCAAGTACTCGAGAGTAGGGGGTACCAGATTTTGGGATGCCAAAAAGAAAGGACACTTAGTCCCTCCCCCAATAAGCCCTTGTGCCAGACCCCGAGCAAATGGGTTTAAAGTTTCCACTGCCTTCACAGCTCATTTACAAGGAGATCCAGGGCAGAAGAGAGTAAACAAAGTATAAAAATAATAATACAACAGGATAGAGCAGGTACATGAAGAAAAATTGGCAGCTGGAACTTCATAAAAGAGGACATCTGGTAACCCTACTCGACAGATGTGTCCTAGAGCCACATTTGTAGCACGGCCTAGGCTGACCCACATAAAAACAGATCCCTCGATCTCTACCCAACAAAAAATAATTCGGGATGTGCTCAGTGCCAGTCTCATTCTGTCGAAGTTTAACTTCATGCTTCCAACTCCTGTCCAAAAAAGTTCACTGTCTAATATGGCTTCAGGCTGTCCTAGTACATCACATTTCTGAGATATTCAGTATGTTATATCCTCTACATGGACCCCCTCGTTACGAGACATAACAGTAACATATTTCACTAGTGGTTTGGTAAGAGGAATAACCACAAAGGGAGTCCATGTATAGGGAAAAATTTCACTTGCCCATACCTTTCCCGAAACAAATCCAATTCATGTGCAGTGCAGAAACTGACATCAAAATTGTCCTCCCCCGAATTATTAATAAAAGCATACCCTTCCCTCAGGGTAACATGTAAGGAGTCTTTTAAAAGAATCTTTCCCACATGATGTCTATCAGGTCTGTCCTTCAACCCCCCTTTATATCTGATTTGTGCTGCATTCCTCTGAGGTGCTGCCTCTTTCTTCACTTTAGCAAAAAGATCAGACAGTAATGGCTTTTGGACAGAGTCAGTGTTCCTTGAACCATCTTGCACCTGGAGAGGAATATCATCTTGTTTTTGATGAGATTGCAAGGATTGGGGTGTCTGTAAAATTTTTTGCAGTCTCAGCCACCTCCTTTAGGCCTACAGTTGGCTCTAATGGAGCAGGTGCAACAATTGCTGCCGTCTCATTATTACTAATGAAGCCTTGTCCAGCCTGCTCAGTCTCTTGTGGTTTCCACTCAGGGGAAGCCTGTAATAAGGTAAAGGGAGTGTTCCAGTCTGGGTCAGGCAACCAAATGCCCCCTGGAGTTTGTTTCCAACTCACAGGGGACAGCAATTGCCGGCTGCATAGAAGATGATGCTGTAGTTTATTATCCAATCAATCAGAGATATTTCTGTTGGCTAGGGTGATGGCAGCCCTTTTATCCCTGACTTCATCCGTCCTCCCTTGTTTGTAATGTGCTCCTTTAAATGTGAAACATGTAATTCCCTCCTGGTTATTATCATGAGTTTGGTAAGTGATCTCTTGTTTATTTCCCACAATCTTCGGCTGTTTAAACACAATCCCAGCCGTTTTCGAAAGAGTAATCACTTTAGGAGCATTGTCATCTGACTCCATTGCGAGCAGGTCCAGGTGCAAGTCCTTTATTTCTTGCATTACATTCCCTTCTGCATTTTCCCCATGAACATTGATTTCAGTCACTTTAGGCTCAAGGCACACACTGTGCGTGGTGTTACTACTGCCAGCCTGCAAAGAACCAACAACAGGAAAAACCGCAACAGACTCACCCAGCCCTGTCAGGGCATCTGATGCTTCTGCATCATCCTAATGCCTGACAGCGGAAAAAAAATCAGGTTGAAGTTTAGCAAGTTGTGCTGCAAGGTGCTTGCTTTCCGCTTTGTGTTTCTCTTCTTCGAATTGTAAAAGATTCAGTATCTCCTTTTGTTTTTTGTCAATATTTAAGGGTATATCCTCCTCCTCCTTGTTAGGAAGTAAAGGCTTACTTAAGTCTTCTGTTGAAATATAGACATCAGCGATGTCTTCATCAGAAACTTCTCCCATTCGTTTCTTTTCAGATTTCTCAGCCTCTGGCAAATCCAAGAAAGGAGAGGAGGCCTGCTCTCCCATCTCTGACACGTCTGCACTCTCCAGTGCTCCAGCCCGAGTGGCCATCCTGAGAATGGACAGCAGCTCCCCCTACAGCTCAGTAGGGGAATTTCCCCAGTGTCCTGGCCAAATTTCCTTCATTCATTAAAAATACTACCAACAGTTTAATCTGGTTCAATTTCAGTTACTTACCATCTGTATCCCCTCTGCCCTCTCTAGTCGCCCCTGAAAAGGGACTTCTAGGCCCAGTGGGCTTACCGGTCAACAAAATTCAACAACTTCCTAATACTGCTTAAAAACTGTATAGACTCACCATACACTATAAAAGATTGTCTATGGAGAGTCATTCATAGACAAGGTTATTCTTGATCTTGAGGTCTCCTTGGCAAGACTAGACCTCAAAAGCAATGCTCTCGAGGTCTAGTCTTGCCAAGGAGACGTGGAGGGAAAGTTAATCGAATCACTGCTGAAGGAAAGGATTGTAGAATATCTTGAATTCAGTGGGTTACAAGACCCAAGACTGTATGGTTTCACAAGGGGGCAGTCATTTCAAATGAATCTGATGGATTTATTTGACTGGGTGACCAAGGAACTAGATTAGGGTGGAGTGGTGGACGTGGCCTTCCAATATTTCAGTAAGGCATTCGACACCATTCCACATAGGAGACTAGTAAGCAAGCTGGATAGCTTAGGAGTGGATCCAAAGGTGGTAAACTGGGTAAGAAATTGGTTAGGGGATAGATAACAGAGGGTGGTGGTAAATGGCACCATTTTCCATCGTAATTGTAATCTTATGAAGTGTACTGTATTGTATTAATGCCCAGGACCACCTTGAAAATTAGCTTGCTCAATGGTGTTTATGCCTGGTTAAATAAAGTGATTGATTGATTGAAATGGAGTTCAAGCCAAGGAAGGGGAGGGTGACCAATGGGGTGCCTCTGGGATCATTGCCGTGACCAGTCCTCTTTAATGTCTTTATAAGTAACATTGCAAAGGAGATGAAAGGGAGGGAGGGTCTTCCTCTTTGCGAATGACACCAAAATCTGCAATTGGGTGGACACTGGGGTGGAAAGGATGAGCAGAAACCTGAGAAAACTAGAGGAGTGGTCAAGGGTATGGCAGCTGGGTTTCAATGTGAAAAAGTGCAGAATCATGCATTTAGGGCATAAAAACCCAGAGATGGAGTACAAAATGGGTGGATTGGTACTGATGACTACCAAGCAGGAAAGAGACCTGGGGTAATCATATTGGATGACCTAAAGGTGGCCAGACAGTGCAACAAGGCAGTAGGGCAGTCAAGTGGGATATTGAGGTGCATAGGGAGGGTTATCACAAGCAGAAAGAGGAAGGTGGTAGTGCCTCTACATAGATCACTGGCAAGACCTCACCTAGAGTATTGTGTCCCATTCTGTTGACCACATCTCCAGAAGGACATAGAGTGGAGGTGGTCCAGAGGAGGGCAACTAAAATGGTGCATGGTCTCCATCAAAAGCCTATGAGGACAGACTAAAGGACCTCAATATGTACACCCTGGAACAGAGGAGGTGAGATATGATGGAAACCTTTAAATACCTCACGGGGGTACATAAGGTACAGGAGGGGAGCATTTTTCAGAAGAAAAGGTGCTCAAGAACAAGGAGACATGTTATGAAGCTGGGGGAGCAGATTCAGGAGAGATGTGAAGAAGGGTGGTGGATTCCTGGAACAGCCAGCCAGTGGAGGTGTTGGGGGGGGGGAGAACAGTAGTGGGGTTCACGAATGCATAGGAGAAGCACAAAGGAATCATGGTGGAAAGGAAAAGAAAGGGGAAGGAGAAAGAGCTGTAGATTGGGCACAGTCTAATGTAGTAGTACAGGTAGGGAGAAATAGGCAGACTGGATGGGCCAAGTGGTCCTTATCTGCTGTCAAATTCTGTTTCTATGAGCAGTTACTGCATTACTTGAGAAATTTTGTCTAGTTACCCCAGTTACGCTAGAGATCTCAACTAGTTACCCCATTGCCTAGAGATCTCATTTGGTTACCCTATTGCCCAATAATTCTCATTTGGTTACCCTGATGCCTGGGAAATCTCTGGTGACTGTGACACCTCATCTAGTTCCACCCAATTACAATGCAATCTTACCTCCCCAAATGCCTGAGAGGTCCCTTCTAATTTCTCCAATGTCTTGGAGGTCCTGTTTAATTCCTTCATGGCCAAGAAACTTGTCTCCCCTCCATGCTGAGAGATCTCATTCCTGCCCCCCCCCCCATGCTGAGAGATCTCATCCCACCCCAGATTCCTGAGAGACTGGTAACCCCAATTCCCAAGGCCTCTCATCTGGTTACTCTGTTGCTTAGAAGATCTTGTCTGGTTACCCCATTGCCTGAGAGATCTCACCTGGTTATCTCAATGCCCAAGAGACTTCTGCTTATCCCAATGCCCCTCAGGTTAACCCACTGCTCAAGAGCTTTCATCAGGCAGCTATACTGTCTGAGAGCCTTGTTGGTTTCAGTTTTCCACTAACTGCCCTTGGAGGTAGGGCTAAGTTTTAAACCCTAAACCACTGTGCAGAATGTTGACCAGTCAGCACAAACTCTGGTAAGTGGAGCCATTGTACTAGCCCCCACCCCCGCCACACACACTCCTTTAAAACAGCTTGTTTAAAATAATCTCTTTGGAGTTTCCCATTTTAATAACGTTTTCCATGTGTATACTGTTTTGAAAGCAGCTTTTATGATTAGTTTAATAATGACAAACAGGTCTGGCATAAAACAGTGAGATCAGCTACTGCAGGCTCTGTTCATTAGGCCAAACTACCAGCTGTACCAGGCCTAGTAAAATTCTACAGCAGAGCATACATGAAATTCCTGATACGTTTAAGATTCTCCAGTTCCCCAGTATTGCATAGCAGTGTTCTCACCAAGGTAACAAAATGCAATAAACTAAAGTGCTTTTACTGCTCGTTGCTCTATTGTCAAATCAATCACTGTGTTTTTTTACCCCCAACCCCCAAACTGTTTTTTTTCCTTTTAACTGTTTCATGTCTTTTGCAAAGAATTACTCTATTTGTTATGGACAAGGTGAGAATGAGAAAGAACTGGATTTGCAGAGATTTTGCTTGCCCCGAGGTTGATCACAGCCAATCAATTTTATAGACAATCTCCATACATTTATACTGACTGATGAGCAAAACTCCCCCTATTTGTTGATCAGTGGAAGAGACCTATTTAGCTGTGTTCAAGATCGTTATGCAAGGCAGCTCGTTAAAACCAATGCTGGCAAGCACTGAGCTGCTGGCAGAAATTTTAATAGACAATCAAAGCTGCCTCCAAGGCAAAAGCTTTTTTCAGTTCTTATTGGGATTCAAACCCTAGTAGACTCACAGCTTCACAGTCCCGTGACAAAAATTACTAAACTAAATCCACTTGCACTGCTTGCAGTGTAGCACAATGGACGTTTGTGCTCTATGACTGTGAAGCAGGTGAAACGTATTTGAATCCTGACAAGAATTTTAAGAATTTCTTTTTAACCTGTTGTGTGTATTTTGACTTTTGACAACAAATTAGCTTTTTCTCTTGATTTGACCAAAATACACAAGTCTCTTTTTACTTAATGTAGACACTGAAAATATCTAGACTCTAATTCAATATATGGCAGACTCAATAGACCTTTGGTCTCCTTATGCCATCAAACACTGTGTTTCTAATTCATTGCTGCTGTAGCTATACTGTACAATAGGTCCCAGGTCTGTGGCCAGACTGGATGGACCAGTGGTCTCTTTCTGCCATTACTGTCTATTTTTCTATATGTTTCTAGTTTGTGAGGAAACTTACTTACTCTTTGGGATTTTCAGGGAAATAGTTAGCCAAACTTTCTAACTGGGCTCCTTTAGCTAGATCCAGGTTTTCTGCTGTTACTATAAATTTAACACATATCAGAGGTTTTTTTTTCCCCCAGTATTTTATGAGGTTTAAAGGGCTTAGGGAAAGAAATGTTTTTTTGTTTCTTAACTGGAACAGACGTACAGTGAGAGAGAGCGTTAAGGGTTAATGGTTAGAGTGCAGGACTTTGTCAGCAGAAATAGGCAGAAGTGACCTCCGTTCAATGTCTCATTTGAAGTATGGCCTACTTAACAGTGCAGCTCCCCACTTATGCAGCACTGTGGTGTTTGTGTTGGGTATTATCCCAAGTGCCTTGTGCAGAAATGAAACCCATGACCATCCGATCATTCTGTCGGAGAGACAAGCCTGCTATCAACCCAGCCAATGATACAGACAGACAGGTTTTCCCTGCAACAGCTTTTCTGTAGTCTTCAGCAAGTTTTTCTTTTGCAACCACATGGTGGTCACAGAAAGGCTGTGGCTAGGAGGCTTGTGAAAGAGGTTGCAAAAGGACAACCCAGATGTTTTGGATGGCTGTTTCTTTGAGGTTTTCTTTCTCTTTACATGTATATCAGTTCTGCTGAGTCACACAGAAGGTCAAATTTTTTTTGTGTGTGTGTGTTGCTGAAATATTACCAGACGGAAGCTGGGGTAGGGCACAAGAGGAAAAAAGTACATCATTCTGTTTCCACACAACCATCTGAATGTGCTGCCTCTCTATAGATATCTTATCACCATCTACATCACCTACTGCAAATGCCATGGTATGAAATCTTGACATTGTGATAAGATTGTACTAAAATAATGTGTCCATTAATTTCTGTAACAATACCTCTTTTTCAGGATTAAAAAATTGAAGGAAGAGGGTTTATGGTGGATGATGTTTAAACGGCAGCCTAGCATCTGACCGCCCTTTACTAGCTTCAATGACATAGGGCACTGAATAATTGCTGCGTATGAAGATCGGAATTGACACTTCCATGTACCCATCTGTTAACACCATGCCCTTCTGGACCTGCTGGTTAGCCAACTGAAAGCCTCGATTTCCAAATCAGTGTTTCTCAAGGACTATCAATCCCACCAAATCAACATTCGCTAGGGACAATAAATCATACCAAATCAGTGTCGCCTATAAATTACAAAATCCTCTGCTGATTCTTTGTTCCCCATGGATTATACATTTCCACCAAGATCAGCGTTTACTATAGAATACAAATCCCCAAATCCATGTTCCATGTGGATTATAAATCTCCCCAATTCAATGTTCCCAAAATAAATGTTCCCCGTGGATTAAAAATTAGCCTAAATTAATATTCTTCATGGACTACAAATACCCTCAAAGCAGTTTTCTCTATAGATAATACATCATTCCCTTTAAAATATGTTCTCTGTAGATTAAGAACCCCAAACAAGTGTTCTCCATAGATTACAAATCCCCCAAAATCCATGTATTCATGGAGTATGTAAAGGGGAAAAATAAGGGTGGAGCCAGGAAGTGTTCAGGATTAAGAAGGGGGTAACTACCAGGGGGCACGAGTGGAAGCTGGAAGGGGGGGGAGTACAGGGGGGAGTGCAGGAGACACTTCTTCACAGAGAGGGTGGTGGAACCATGGAAGGCACTGCCCAGGAGTCTGGTGGAAGAGACCACAGTGGAAGGATTCAAGAAGGGTTGGGACAGGTTCAGGGGGAAGCTGAGGCCAGGGAGGGCCACCTCTATGACTGGGGGGGTGGAGAAGCAAGCTCCCAGTAGGGGGCTAGCTTCCGAGCAGACACGCTAGACCATGGGGCCTATTCTGCTGGCTTTTACTATCATACTATGATTACAAACTTCATAAATCGTTGTCTCCACAGATTACAAATTTGCCTAATTCATGTTCACTATGGATTATTAATCCTCTAAATCTGTGCTCACCATTGAGTCCGATTTCCAATCCGTGTTCTCCATGGATTACATACCACCACTAGTCTCTGTTCCACATGAATTACAAATCTTCCCAATCAGTGTTCTCCATGGATTGCAAACTCATCCTAGCCAAATCAGTGTTGTCTGTGGATTAAAAAGTGTTTCCCCATACACTACATATTCACCTTTTCAACTCCATGTTCTCCAGGGATTACCGATCCTCTAATTAACTGTTCCATATGGATTATAAATCCTTCTAGCAGTGTTCCCCATGGACTACAAATCCCCTGAATCAGTGTTCCTCATGTAT
The DNA here is from genome assembly GCA_016271365.2 of Neoceratodus forsteri. Taxonomy (NCBI): domain Eukaryota; kingdom Metazoa; phylum Chordata; order Ceratodontiformes; family Ceratodontidae; genus Neoceratodus; species Neoceratodus forsteri. Next base: position 409,258,778 of record JADMNL010000025.1, read on the forward strand.
TATAAATCCCCTAAATCAGTGTTCACCGCTGATTACAATCCCCCAAATTAAGTGTTCCTGATAGATTACAAAGCAATCCAAATCAGTGTTCCCTCATAGATACAAATCCCCAAATCTGTGTTTCCCATATATTACAAATGCTTCCTCCTCCAAAAATGAATCCATGTTCTTGATGGACGACAAATCTCCACAAATCAGTGTTCCTCATAGATCACAAGTGCCCCCAAATCACTGGTCCTATAGATTAAAAAAAAACATAAGCAAGGGTGGGGGCTGACCAACGAGCAGACGCGAAAGATAGTTAGGCCTATTCTGCTGGCATTTTAGTATGTTAGTAAGTATGAATTACAAATTCCCCATAATCATTTATCTCCATGGATTACAAATCCCTCCAAATAAGCATTCCCATTGATTACAAATACCCTAGTTTAGTGTTCCCTTTGGTTACAAACCTCCCCAATCAGTGTTCTCAAACAATTACAAATCTTCCCAATATGATTTCGTTTATAAGTGAAATGTTTTAAATGGTCCTTTCTTTTTTAATACTGTTCCATCTGAAATCACAGATTATAAAACTGGTGTTTTAAAACCCGTCTTAAATTATTGCTCACAAACAAAAATGAATGTACATGTGCATTGTAGTAATTGATGTTACATGTTTAACTGTAATGTTTTTTATATGGTTATATTTATTTTGTACATCTTGCTGACTTGTTACCTGTGAAAATGGGCAGGTTTTTCTCATTGGGCTTACAGGTATAAAAATAAAAATGAAAAAAGGCGGGAAATTACAGGCCCGTTAACCTGCCATCGGTGGTCGGCAAGGTGATGGAGGGTATTGTCAAGGAAAGGCTAGGGGGGTTACTGGAGCAAACTGGGTACTTGGACAATAGGCAGCATGGATTTGTCACGGGAAGATCATGCCAGACAAACGTTGTTGAGTTCTATGACTGGGCAACGAGGGCCCTAGACCAGAGTAGGCCAGTGGATGTTCTCTTTCTGGGCTTTAGCAAGGCTTTTGATTCAGTACCCCATAGTGGCCTGCTGGCTAAGTTGAAGGAAATGGGGGTAGGGAGACAGTTGTTAAGATGGTTAGGAAATTGGCTCTCTGAGCATACTCAGAAGGTGGTGATTGGAGGGTTAGCCTCATCCCCAAGGTGGGTTACTAGTGGGGTTCCCCAGGGGTCAGTGCTGGGGCCACTCCTGTTCAATGCCTATGTCTCAGACATCAGGAGGGGGATCAGGAGTGAGATGAGTCTCTTTGCAGATGATGCAAAGCTGGGTGCAGTGGTGGATGAAGAGAAGGGGAGGGTGGCCTTGCAGGAGGACCTGGAGGCTTTGGAAAGGTGGTCGGGAAAATGGAAACTAAAATTCATTGTGGGGAAGTGCAAGGTTTTGCACCTGGGAGTCAGAAATCCAGGCCAGGGGTATACCCTGGGAGGAGACATGATTCAAGTCATGGAGGGTGAGAGGGACCTGGGGGTAGATGTAGATGTCAAAATGAACAACTCAAAGACCTGTAGGAGGGCAGCGGCAAGGGCAAATAGGATGCTGGGATGCATCGCCAGGGGGATTACCTCCAGAAAGGCAGAAGTGATCCTTCCACTGTACAACTGCTTGATTAGACTACACCTCGAGTATTGTGTGCAGTTTTGGAGACCACATTTAAAAAGGAACATTACGCTCCTAGAGAGGGTCCAAAGGAGGGCAACCAAAATGATCTGGGGCCTGGGGGAGAGGACCTATGAGGAGAGGCTCATGGAGCTCGACATATACACCCTGAGAGGAGGGACAGGGGGGAAATGACAGAGGTCTTTAAGTACATGAAAGGGATCAATAAAGGAGGCCCAGTCAGGGTGCTCCAAAGGAAGGAGGGTGGGGCAATGAGGGGTCACGGGTGTAAGCTGGAAGGGGGCAGGCTCAGAGGGGAGAGGAGATGATGTTATTTCACTGAAAGGGTGGTGGAGTCATGGAATGCACTGCCCATGGAGTTGGTAGAGGTGGAGACTGTGGACAGGATTAAATGGGGGTGGGACAGGTACAGAGGGAGATTAAATCTGACCAGGCCCAGTACAGGTGGAACATCTGGGACTGGGGACAGTATAACCCAAGGGGAAGGGGGAAGGGGACACCAAAATCGACCCTTAATGCGGGTGCTGAAAATCGAGCAGACTTGAGAGACCATTAGGCCTATTCTGCTGGCATTTTAGTATGTTAGTAAATGAAATCGTTTTTGTACTTGATCTGTCTTGTGTCCAAAAGGAACCCAAGAACCTTTTGCAGGTCACCCATCTTACTGTGTCTAGTTATTTTGTTCCCCATGGATTATAAATTCTCACCAAGGTCAGTGTTCACCATAGAATACAAATCCCCAAATTCATAACTAAGTCTAATCGAAATAAAATGATTGAATTAAATGCATGTTGAAAAACAGTCAGAACAAACATTTCAACTATTGGTTCTTATTCCCCATGTCTATCCCATGCATACATGCTTGAAGCCCGCCACTGTTTTCACCTCCACCACTTCTGCTGGTAATCTGTTCCAGGGGTCTACCACCCTTCAGTGAAGTAATACTTCCTCAGACACCCGCCCCTCCAGCTTCACTGCATGCCTTCTGGACCTGGTGCTCTTTCTCATTTGAGAGAGACTCCCCTCCTGCACTCTGTTCACCCCTGTGAAGTACTTGTAGGTCTCTTCTGTATCCTCTCTTGCTTTCCTCTCTTCCAGGGTGTACATGTTGAGATCCCTTAGTCTGTTCTTGTAGGGCTGTTCATGCAAGCCCAGCACCATTTTAGTTGCCCTCCTTTGGACTGCCTCCACTCTGTCTATGTCCTTTCTGAGGTGCGGCCTCCAAAATTGGACACACTACTCCACGTAGGGTCTCATCAGCAAGCGACAGAAGTTTGAACATTCTGTTGCTTAACATGGATACAAAATGGCTGCCTCAGAGGGCTGGAGTTCCGTACAATAGGGAATACAAGTATTTTATCCCAAAGACTACAGCAATGCAAGTTACTTGTAAAATACATGGCAATTCAAGGCCACAGCAAAGGACGGTTACTCATACAATATATAAGGAAATGGATGCCACTAGCCACATGTGTTAAGAGTTGCTCTTCATACACGCAAGCATTATGGAGAGTAGAAAGAGAGGCTGGTGATAGTATTCCACACAACACAACATTGGGGGGGGGCATCTATTTGTTTTACTTTAGAAGTATTGATTGGCAAAGGCACAGTCAGCTGAAGCTCGTTCCCAGGTGTAAGTCAGAAGCACAGGGACTTGCTCAGGGTCACAAGTATGCAAGTGGTGGTGGTGGGGTTCAAACCCAGATCGGCTGGGTCTCCAGGTTTACAGCCTTGTGCACCATCTCCTAGGCTATACTGCCTTCCATCTACATCGCTGCATGAGCTGTTCAAGCATAAGTCTTTAAAAAGTCGTCACATTAATAATTTGACAAATGTGGGGGCTGGTGGGCTGTTCCACTCTGCAGGGCCTGAGAAATTGACTAGGTCTGAAAATAGATAAGCAAATGAAAACAATTTGTGGTTCTAAGTAGAACTGTAAGAGCTTCACTCAAAAAAAAAAAGAGTGTAAAAATTACAAGAAAACTGAGGGGAAAATACTCTGTAATACAAACTTGGATAAATATGTTTGCCCACTTGAACAAAGGTCCAGCTAAAAACAAAAATCTCTCTTGTGATCACCAAACATTTCAAGAACTAGTCTGCTAACAAAGCTTAGCTCTTTGGTACGCCATGTTATAGTCAGAGCCTGTGTGGTTCTATATATACTTTTGCCACTGCAGTATATTTTTGGTAGACCGCCTTTAAAGATGTAAGAAACTTTGTAAAAAAACATAATTATATATGTTATTCAGCTAAACTGATACTACAATTCCACAACTTTTAGAACCCTATGATGTCACTGTCAATCAAACTGTGGCTAACCAGATGATCTCGAAGATGTTAAAACTAGACTGGGAAAACTAAACCCAAATAAATCCCCTGGACCAGATGGCTTACACCCTAAAATACTCAAAGGACGGAGTGATGAGATAGCTCCAGCCCTTATCTATATGTTTCAGACCACATTAGACACAGGACAGGTGGTGGATCCGTGGAGAGAGGCGCAACAGTGATCCCTCTATACAAAAAGGGGGCAAAATCTGATTCAGCAAATTATCGCCCTGTCAGACTAATGTCTATTCCATCTAAAATTCTGGAAGGTATCCTTAAAGATCACATTATCAATTTCATAGAGCATGAAAACCTAAGAGACAGGACTCAGCATGGTTTTACAAAGGGCAAATCATGCCAGACAAATATGTTGGAGTTTTATAACAAAGCAAGCAAAGCCTTGGATATGGGAGATTCCGTGGATGTCATATTTTTAGACTTCTCCAAGGCTTTTGACAAACTCTCCCATCCAGAACTAGTGGATGTCCTCAAAAGTATGAGCACAGATGGTAGTATTTATTTAGTTTTTGTTGACGAGGTAAGTGCACTAGGCAGATTCTGCCTATTTTCGGGCACAAACCGGGGGAAGGGGATACAGATGAATGCCAACTGACCTTGAACCAGATTAAGCTGTTATGATTTGGCTAAACCACATTTGTCTTTTTATTGGTTTGCACCTTCTACCGTTAAGTTGGAGGGGTTATGATTAGGCTAGACCACATTTGGTGATCTGTGCTTAGTGCATAATCATATCATAGACTGGATCCATTCCTGGTTAACAAACAGAAGGCAAGGGGTTAGTATCAGGGGAGTTTTCTCAGACTGGAAGTGATGACCAGAGTGCCCCAGGGATCAGTACTGGGACCTTCTTGTTCAACATTTGTGTGTCATCAATTCAATACAATCATAAAATATGGCTGGCAAAATTTGCTGACAATTGCAGACTGGGAGCTACTATACAAGATAGAGAGGATGCTAACTCACTCCAGACAGCATTAGAATATATTCAGGACTGGACTTCCAAATACCAACTACTCTTAAATCAGGACAAGTGCACAGTGATGCACATGGGGGAAAACAACCCAACACACTCTTATACTTTAAATAATAATAAACTCAAAAGGACAACTGAGGAAAAGGACCTTGGGATAGTTATCTCACAAGATTTTCAATTCAAAAAACACGCTGTAGGAACATAGTTCAGAAGGGAAATAGGGTATTAAATAGTATTTTTAGGGACACAGAAAGTAGGGAAAGGGAGGTGATGGTTCCTCTGTATACTTCCCTGGTGAGGCCCATCCTGGAGTACGGAGCTCAAGTATGGTTTCCTTTAAGAAGGGAGAAATTGCAATGATAGAGGGGGTGCAAGAAAGAGCAACAAGATCTGTAAAACTCGGGAGCAAGGACTATGAGACTGGTTTGAGAGACTTGGATCTATATTCATTACACTATAGAAGGACTAGAGGTGAGCTGTGCTTAGTGCATACAGCATGAAGCATGGTCAGACAATGACCTGTAGAATAACCTAGGGCTGGAACTTAAGGATCAGGCCTATAATACCCGCACACATCCCCTCCAACTTAATGGTAGGAGGTGCAAACCAGTAAAAAGTCAAATGTGGTTTAGCCAGAGTGGTACAGGTGTGGAATAAGTCTTATAAATTAAAGATGGTGGTATAGTCTGAGTCAGTTAGGTAAGTTTATCAATGAGTTCAAATGCACAGTATTCCAGGCAAATCTTATAGTAATGTGGCAGTTTAATGTTAATGACCACCAGCGCTTTGACCCTCATGAGTCTTCCTCGGGGTGATGACGACTCAGAGGAGTCAAGCACTGGTGGTCATTTGGCATGTTAGAGTTGCCACATTGCTAAATAAAGGATTTGCCTGGAACTTCTGTGCATTTGAATTCATTGATAAGCTTGCCATTACATTAGCTCAGATTGAGTGCCACCATCTTTTGGTTTATACTGTGTGTTTTCAGGGCTGGCTGCCCGTCAAAGGGCACCTTCCTGATTTGTTCTGGTCATAGCATTACTTTTTGTACTCTCCGTGGAACATTCTTCCCCTTGAGGTGGTAGTAGCTAGCACATCTATGCACCAATTTAATGCCTGGGTCAGGCCACATCTTAAGTACTGCATGCAGTTCTGGAGACCTCACCTTAGGAAGGACATACTAACATACTAAAATGCCAGCAGAATAGGTCTAATGGTCTTTTGTGTCCGCTCGTTTGGTCAGCCCCCACCCTGGGAGCTGACCTTGTTGCCCCCCCTCGTCTTCTCTGGCTTCTCCCTTCCCAGTCCCATATATTCTCGTTGCACTGGATTTTGCTTCCATACCCTTCCCTGTACCTATTCCACCCTCTTGAACCCTCTATCGCTTCTGCCTCCACCAGCCCCCTGGCAGCACATTCCATGGCTCCACCACCCTCTCAGTGAAGTAGCACCTCCTCCTTTCTTCCCTGAATCTCCCCCCTCCAGTTTCCACCCATGCCCTCTAGTTGCCCCCTTCCTTCAGAGCACCCCGACTACTCCTTCCCTATTTACCCCCTTCATGTACCTGAAGACCTCTATTATGTCCCCCTGGTCCCTTCTCTCTTCCAATGTGTACATATTTAGCTCTTTGAGCCTCTCCCCATAGGTCCTATCCCCAAGCCCCAAATAATTTTGGTTGCCCTCCTCTGGACCCTCTCCAGGAGTTCAATGTCCCTCTTGAAATGTTGCCTCCAAAACTGCACACAGTACTCGAGGTGCGGCCTCACCAAGCAATTATACAGTGGAAGTATCACTTCCCTCCTTATGGAGGTGATCCCCCTAGTGAAGCATCCCGGCATTCTGTTGGTCTTTGCTGCTGCCCTCATACAAGTCTCTGAGTTGTTCATCTTGACTTCCACCACCACCCCCAGGTCCCTCTCAGCCATTGAGACTTGTAGCATCCCCCCCCTCTGGGTGTACACTTGGCCCAGGTTTCTGACTCCCAGGTGCAGTACCTTGCATTTCCCCGCACTGAACCTCAGCTTTCACTTTCTAGACCACCTTTCCAGAGCCTCCAGGTCCCCTTGTAGGGCAACCCTTCCCTCCTCCCCATCCACCACTGCCCCCAGTTTTGAGTCATCTGCAAAGAGACTCATCTCACTCCTGCTACCCTTCCTTATGTCAGAGATGTAGGTGTTGAACAGGAGGGACCCAAGGACCGATCCCTGAGGGTCCCCACTAATGACCCTCCTTGAGGATGAGACTATCCTGCCAACCACGACCCTCTGGGTCCAGTTCTGTAGCCAAGGCATTGTTGGAAAGGGTTCAGAGGAGGGCAACCAGGATGATACGGGGCATGAGTGAAAGGACCTATGAGGAAAGGCTGGAAGTCCTTGGGCTGCACTCAGTGGAGGAGAGGAGCAACAGGGGGGACATGATTGAGGTATTCAAATATGTAAAAGGGATTAACAGGAGCAGAGCCAAAGAAATGTTCAGGCTAAGGAAAGGGGCACAACCAGGAGGCATGAGTGGAAGTTGGAGGGGGGAATCTACAGGTGAGAACGTAGAAGGCATTACTTCACTGAGAGGGTGGTGGAGCCATGGAATGCATTGCCTGGGAGGAGTCTAGTGGAGCAGGGCACAGTGTAGGGCTTTAAGAGGGGGTGGGACAAGTGCATGGGTATACTGAAGCCGAAGTTGACCCTCTCAGGGGCTGGGGGGAGGAGGAGGAGCTAGCGCCCAATAGGGGCTGGCTACCAAGCAGACACAAAAGACCATTAGGCCTATTCTGCTGGCTTTTAGTGTGTTAGTATGTTAGTATTTAAGACTAATTTAGACAGATTCTTCAGCGAATTCTGGAACCTTTTTGATAAAGGTGAGCATAGTGGATGAAAGTCTAGTTACGCTCTGAAACTACCTATGATACCTACGAACCATATTGTAGTCAAGCACAGCTTGATTGTTGGTGACATCACAGTGTAAAAATAGAAAATGATGGCAATGTACATCAGTATGGGGAAGATTTAATCATCAATATCTCTGGACTGCTACTAGCTACAGATAAGCTCAACACCTACTTTAAAATAACTTTTCATGGGCTTTCAAACTCTGCACAGGCATGATTCATGAATGTTCCCCTTTAAAGCAGCAGTATTTCTTAGTCACCTTAGTTTTTTCCAGTGATAATTGTTTGTCTAGCAAAAATATCAGTTTTCTCTTAATTTGTTCATTCCTGAACCAAGATAAGAAACACTGAAGTAGTTAAAAGTTTCAACACCTGTGCCATGCCTGCCATGAAAGGGGAAAAAAACTATCTTGGTACAGTGTTGCGTTGTTTACTATCAGAAACATGTGGTAACACTATCCTATCCGCATTATGAATCTAGCATGTACCTTCAACAGGTAACCTCAATGAAAGAGGTTTTTAAAAATTGCGTGTGGTGGCCGTCCTTAATTACACGGAGTCATTAATTACAACATTAGCTGTAAAAGTTGTTCTGACAATATCTAAGACTACTGAAAAATACCCTGATCATGGTGCTAAGGACGTCAGAAATACATTTTTGCCAAAAAAAAATTTGTTGCAGACTAATAAATACTGCTGCTTTAAGTGTGGCACAATGTAAATGGGTTTGGGGGAAAAATGGACAGTACGGATAAACATTGGGAGTTACAGGAAAAATGGACAGTACGGATAAACATTGGCAGTTACAGGAAAAATGGACAGTAGGGATAAACAAACATTGGGAGTTACAGGAAAAATGGACAGTAGGGATAAACAAACATTGGGAGTTACAGGAAAAAATGGACAGCAAAGATAAACAAACATCGGGAGTTACTGGGAAAATAGACAGTAGGGATAAACAAACATTGGGAGTTACAGGAAAAAATGGACAGCAAAGATAAACAAACATCGGGAGTTACTGGGAAAATAGACAGTAGGGATAAACAAACATTGGGAGTTATAGGAAAAATGGACAGTAGGGATAAACAAACATCGGGAGTTACTGGGAAAATGGACAGTACGGATAAACATCAGGAGTTGCAAAGAACGTATTATTAAGTATAGCAAAAAAAATGTTTCGACATATACTGCTGTTTAGGTTAATCCAGCTGTTTATCTCTATTAAAAGGTTATTTCCTAGCACTGATTACTTCTAGGCCCTGTACGATTTTTCCTTTTACCACCAACTGTATCCAGATAACAGATGGACAAATTGTTTCAGTTTTTGAAATACAATCAGCTCTTAAATTGAGTCAGAGAATGCTCTATATGGCTCCCTGTTCCCAAAACTGTCATTTGCATATTGTACGCTAATTAAATGAAAACTACCTATCTGCATTTCAGTCGCTTATTTATTTAGATGGCCGGGGTAAGTGCACTGGTGCCTAAGAGTTTGTTTGTTCATTTTTAAAGTTGAACTTCTTTAGGGTTCTAGAATTTAAAAACGAGCTGTGTTTCAGTAGGTTACTCTTTTTCATCCAGTTCTGCCTATCCCCAAACTAGCACTTCTGGAACTTCAAAAAGAGGAAGACTAGGGAAGGGCTTGTGAGAGTCAAGTGATTTTGTACCTTTTCTCTCTTAAGGTCCCACTTTCATACTAACATACCAAATGCCAACAGAATAGGCCTCATGGTCTCTTTGTGTATTTGTCGATCAATAGCCCTCTGTGGCATTTTTTATTTTTATTCTCAGCCTTTATTTAGCTTGATGGGATCATAGTTTGCCCCACATGGTGGTTAGCCAATCCTTCCACTCCTAGTCATGTATACACCCCCACCGCTCCAGGCACGTTATGACATGCAGCATGCGGCATGGGTGCGCCTGAATGGATCGGGACTCCACCTCATACTATTCAATATGTATGATGAGCGGAGATCATGAAGGCCACTGCTCAACTAATAAGGGCCTTGTTAGTCGAGCGGTGGCCTTCATTAATCTCAAACTCACCAACACGATGTATTAAACAGTAATGAAAATTGAGTCCCATTCAGTTTAGTGGGGCACACCCCCATACTCTCCCTTGCTGCATGTCATAATGTGCTGGAGCGCAGGGGCGTGTACAAGACTAGGGAGGTGGAAGGGATCAACTGGCCACCTTGTTGGGAACAAACTGCAATCCCTTCAAATTTAATGAAGGCTGAGAATAAAATATTAAAGATGCCACACTAGGACTATTGCCAACCTAAGGTACAACATCCCAAAAGTGATAACCGAGGATCACAAAATCATTTTACGAAGGGCTGGTGGGGACTGTGCAGAGGAGGACCAGGGAAAGAAAAGCAGATACCCTGAACAAATACTTTTGTTCATTCTTCCCAGAAGAAGGAGAAGGGAATGGGTCACAGAAAAGCAGGAGGGGCGCTGGAGAGGGGGACGTAGACACAAGCTCCTTTACAGGACAGAGTCCTGATGGGACTTGCAAATCTGAAAGTGGGCAAAGCTGTCAGGCTAAACTGGGAACACCCAAGGGTACTAAAGGAGCTCAGGGGGGTACTGGCTGCACCTCCGGCAGTCCTTTTTAACATCTTACTGGAAACAGGAGTGGTTCCAGAGGACTGGAGGAGGGCAGATACAGTCCCACTTTACAAAAGAGGTAGAAGGGAGGAGGCAGGCAACTGCTGGCCAGTCACCCTGACATTGGTGGCAGGGAAGCTAATGGAGTCATTTCTAAAGAAAAGGATTGTGGAGTATCTTGGATCCAATGAGTTATAAGACCAGAGGCAACACAAATTCACAGGGAGTTGGTCATTTCAGACAAATCGGATAGATCTCTTTGACTGGGTGGCCAGGGAAATAGATCAGAGTGGGGCAGTAGTGGTAGCCTACTTAGATTTCAGTAAGACTTTTGACACCATTCCACATAGGAGGCTCATAATGAAACTGTGCAGCTTAGGGGCTGTTCTAAAGGTGATAAACGGGGTAACAAATTGGTTAAGGGACAGGCGACATAAGGTGGTGGGAAACGGAGTTCACCCTGGGAAAGGGTGGTGACTAGCAGGGTGCCACAGAGCTCAGTGCTGCTACCAATCCTCTAATGTCTTCAAAAGTGTCATTGCAGATGAGCTGGAAGGGAAGATATGACACCAAAATGAGAAATAGGGTGAATTCTCCACAGGGTGTGGAAATAGTGTGCAGAAACCTGAAAAAACTCACGCAACGGTCAAGGGTAAGGCAGCGGGGTTTCAATGAAGTGCAAAATCATGCATTCATGATACAGAAACCCAGAGGCAGAGTACAATATGAAGAAGAGGTACTGACAGGCACCAAACAGGAAAGGGGCTTGGGAGTAATCATATCTGACGATCTGAAGGTGTCCAGGCAGTGGGATGCTGGGGTGCAAACGGAGGGGTGGTATCAGCAGGAAGAGGGAGGTGTTGCTGCCACTGTATAGCTTGCTGGTGAGATCCCACCTGGAGTACTGTGTTCAGTTCTTGAAACCACATTTCAGAAAGGACATAGAGTAGAATCAGTCCAGAGGAGGGCAACTAAAATGGTGCAGAGTCTGCATCAAAAGCCCTACGAGGCGGCGAGACAAAGACCTTAATATGTACATTCTGGAAGAGAGATGAGAGGAGGGAACATGATAACGACCTATAAATACCTCTGAGGTGTAAAAAAGATACAGGAGGGGAGTATTTTTCAGAGGGAAAAAATGCACAAGAACAAGGGGGACACAAAATGAAGATGGAAGGGGGTAAATTCAAGAGAGATGCAAGGAAGTACTTAGCTGAAACAGGGGTCGAAATTAAGTTTTGCAGCCACTAGCCAGCAGGGCTAGTGACTGAAAATCCACTAGCCCCACAGATTTTTCCACCGGCCCAGTTGGTGTACTTATTGAAATGTTACCTTCTTCAGTACAAGCCCACAGGGCTAGTTATAGAAAAATCTCACTAGCCCGATACAAAAATCTAACAGCATTTGGCTAGTGGGCAAGTGCCAATTTCGACCCCTGCAGAAAGAGTGGTGGATGCCTGGAACAGTCTTCCAGTGGACATGGTGGGATCAAAAACAGTGGTGGGCTTCAAGCATGCATGGGATAGGCGCAAGGAAATCTTTGTGGGAAATGGAAGCGAAGGAGCTGGAGATCAAGTAGGGTTTACAGTGACAGTATAGTCAGGAAAAACCAAAATGGGCAGACTGGGTGGGCCACACAGTCCTCATCTTCCATCAAATTCCATGTTTCTGTCACAGAGACACACACACACACACACACACACACACACACACACGAGATAATGACAAGGCTGTACTGCAGCTGCAAGCTCCCCCTTTAACACACCCTGACAACATGGGATAGGACTCCCATGGCACAGGCTACCTCAGTGGTGAGGGCAAGACATCAGTGAACACACAGGTTTGCTGACCACAGAGATAAGCACTTAACCTAGTGTACTGTCTGAATCCAGTCTCTGCTCAATTTAAAGACAGATTGGGGGGTGTGGATTGGCCCTGTAACATCCTGTGGAATCGAAAGTAAACAAAAGACTGAGACTCCTTGATCAAAGGTCACTTTGTCTCTCTCTTGAGCAAGGGGAAGCCCCACAGTCTCAGACAGAAACCACAAAACAATCTCATCACACACATCCCTGCAGCATAGCCACCAAACCATCAGAAGGGAAATGATTAGACAACATTAGCTGTCAGAGAGTAAAACAAATTACCTTCATACCTTACGAGACAAACGACAATCAGGGAACACAACGTTGCCGGAAAACCTGACACTACGCCGGCTGTGTATCAAGGGCAATTTTATCGGTTTTTAGACCTCTGTCCCTCAAGCAAGATCAGCCCCAAGTGACCCATATCTACCCCGATTGTCTCTGCCTCTCTGCACAGACTCTATGAACTGCACCTTGTTCAGTAAGTTGTCCAGTCCTTCTCCGTATGACCGGTCCTCTGATGCTTTAGGGAGAACCGCGCTGAACCTGTTTTTTTTTTTTTTTCCTTAGTAGCAGCGGTTTTAATATTTTTTCATTCTTGTTCCAATTCTGATACTGTTCCATCAGTGTGTGTGTCTTTTAGTAACATAAGTGGATATTTCTGATGTATACCGCTGAGTACCATTTTTAACTTTATGACGTAGATCATGTTCCTCTCAACCGAAGAGTTCTTTAATAGAACAGTAATGCATTGTGTCCACAAAATCAAAGCTTTACAAGTACATAAAACTACATCGGCCAGTTCCAAAATGGTACTTACCACCCAAGTGAAAATCAGAAACACCACTGGGATAACTTAAAAGCTTGTACAGACAGAACAATTACAGAAGTGAAATCAGAATTTAAAAATCAGCTGCTACAGGAAAAAATGATGTACGGGTTCACCGCAGTTCTCACTGAAAGAGTGTGAATGTCTCAGGGAAAACAATGTTTTTTTTTTAGATACATTTTAACTTACATTTCATATATTTTCTGTATTAAGCTACCCTTTCTCTTTAGATTCACACACACACACACACACACACACACACACACACACACACACACACACAGCAGAGAAATGATGGCAAAGTGTGGTATACAAGGAATAATACCATTGAGGGATCAAACAAGCCATAAAGCCACAAGTTTGAAGAGTAAGTGGCCTTTATGAGCTTGTTTGACCCTGAAATAGTACTATTTCACAAGTATGCAGAGTCTGCCATCTTTTATTTTATTTAATGCATAAAGGGCAGGACACTTTTTGCTGTGTCCCATATTTTACCATGGGGGGGACCCTAGAGTGGCTGTTACATGTGTTATTAAGGGTCTTGTTACATGTGTGTATGTTGAGTAACAATGTGTTATTAAGGTGTTAATACCACATTAATATACTGGTCATTGATGGCCCAGTGGTGTGGAGTGTTGAGGCACTGGGCGCCTTACCTCCTGCCATGCCAGTGATCTGGGGTTAGGAACGGACTCGGCTTGTTCGGGGGCCGGTGGGGAGAGGAGGGATTGAGCATCCCTCAGAGAGTTCTCCTTCCTCGGGGAGGAGGGTTAGTGTGGTGTGCTGCTTGACTGCCAGCCAGCCAGCAGCAGCTGGGTAACAGCACATGTGCCACCACCACATAGGGAAGGGGAACCCACGTTCAGGATGGTGGGGCATCTCCGCAGAGGTGGAGCTCACACATTGCACCCATTGCATGTCCATGGGCCCCAGCATGAAAACCAGGGGGAAAAACACCCAAGGCAACAGGATGAGGCCTGACCCTCCGCAGGCCCCACACCAGTGACCAGGCGCCACCACAGTCTTGTGGCAGAGTATACATGCGTCAGGTAAGCCCTGGAGAAGCTGGGTGATGGGATCAGTCGGGAGAGCCAGGGAGACCAGAAGATAAAATAGATTATGGAAAAAAATGTGTAGCAGTTATATATTGATATATGTGAGTGTGTGTATAGTGTATATGGTATATGTGTATATAATATATATATATATATATATATATATATATATATATATACACACATATATATACACACACACACATACACACGCTTGATATATGTGTAGTGAGTATGTGTTGTGTGGTTAGGTGTGCGTTGTATGCAGATATATATATATATATATATATATATATATATATATATATATATATATATACACACATACACACACACACACACACACACACACATATACATACATACATATATATAAAACGTGATGGAGAAGGTACAGAGGAGAGCTACAAAGATTATAGCCAGTCAGCAGGGCAAGGCATATGAGAAGAGGCTGAGGGCACTGAACATGTACTCCCTGGAAGACAGGAGAGAGAGAGAGGGAACATGATTGGGACATTCAAGTACTTGAAAGGGATAAATAATGTTGATAAGGAAAGTCTCTTTAAGCTGAGTGGCAACCATATCATGAGGGGGCACAGTCTTAAGCTGGAGGGTGGGAGGTTTAGGAGGGATGTCAGGAAGCACTTCTTCACAGAAAGGGTGGTGGACACTTGGAATGTGCTGCCGGAAGAGGTCATCTCATTAAAGACAGTGAGCAGCTTTAAGAGAGGCTGGGATAGGCATGGGGGAAGATAAGAATTATGGGTAGGGAGGATGGAAGGAGTGGGGAGGGAGGGCAGGGACATTAGCACAAGCTGTGGACCCTGCAATACAAGCAGACTTGATAGCCCAAATGGCCTTCTTCTGCTGGTTTCTTCATATTATATTATACACACACACACACACACACACACACACACACACACACACACACACACTGTACATACATACATACACACATACACACATATACGTATATATAGTGATTGTTGGGTATTGTGTTATTATTGTGTTAGCAATACATAAATACAGTTTAATTAGCTAACTGACATCATTATATACTAATTGGCTACCCATATATGGGGAAATATATTATGGCTTCTTGTATGTGGACAAGGGTCTGACCAGGCATATGTAGATATCTATAATATATATATGTATATATCTCCATCTCTATATATCTCTGTAAACAGCAAGACACAATAAGGTGTGGATTATTGTCTGATGGTATACCACAGTAGCATAATGAGGCATGAAGCGCTTGCAAGAGTACCTTTGTGTGCAGTTCAAACAATAAATTTAAATTAATTTACCATTTTTGTCCTTTTTTTCTGCAGTGAAGAAAACAGTTCCTTTCAAATAGTAACAGAATAACTTGTTTAAACTAAGCATAATAATTCATTAACCTTTTTTTTAGCTAAACTGAAGCTCAATGCTGCAGTCACCTGGAGCAGTTGATGAGCGTTAGCAGCTGTGCAGCTTGACAGGGTGGTTGTTCTGCTCATTTTACATAGCTGCTGGGTGGTGATGCCACTTTAAGCTGTGATTGCATCATAGGGCAGAGCTTGCCATGCAGTTTCGTGGAGAGAAGTGCTGCGAGACGGCATTTGCAGCTCGGATGTTACTTGCAGCTCAGATGTTTGACTTCCGTTAGTCACTGGAACCTGGAGGACAGCCTTCTGCTGTTGGAGACGACGGAAAATGGCTGTGTAGGAGAAGGCTGATCCCAGAGGTGTGCAGTGATGACAGCACTGGTGGAGGGCTGATTTATTTCTGTTGCAAGAGCATTCCGTTTTTCCTTTGCAGGCTATGCAGCTTGGGGATTATCTGATGTGGACAAAATGGTGTTCTACAGTTGCCCCTCTTGTTCCGAGACTGAAACTAGCTATGCAAACTGGATTCTGAGTGGTGCCCAGTGACGGCCACAATTTGGTGGGCATCTAAGCTCACCTTGGCTAGCTGATGGACATAGCTTGCATGAATGCTGTGGTTCGTGTATCTTGTAGAAAGTTTGGCTTTACTGCTTAACCGAGGCATTAAGTTTGCATGGCAGTTGCTGCCTAGTGGTTCACAACCGTACCAAATATCTGTGGTGGCATAGGATTGGGTTTTATATTTCCATGGATGCAAACAAAACATTGGTGGCTCAGGGGGCAGTTTAGGTAGATATTTTTTAAATGACGCTACTGGGCAGAGCAGGGTATTTTTTAGTTTGTATATGTAACCCTTGTATTGTTGGTGGTTTGGTTCTGTGTTTTTTTGTTTTTGCAGACTTGTTAAAAGTCAATGTGATGTACTCTGCTCCCTGGTCATCTTTATTAACATTGAAGTGTTCTGGTCTCAGCTGCCTTAAACATTCTCTGCCTCGTTGAGACATACAGAGCTGGATGTCCAGCCCGTCCTTGGAGAGTATGCCGCTTGAGGTTTCAGTAGACATCACTGCAGAGTTTTTCAGTTTCTGCAGATCTGCAGAGCTGGGGAGGGGGCGGTGGACAGTTGTGTCCTTATTTTATCAGCAGTATTTTTTACAAACTGCGATTAGGATATTGTTAGCTGGCTGTAACTCTGGGTCACTAATTATACTGATAGACTGTGACAGTGCTGGGCTACTCAAATGGCGATTTATTCCTGCTTTTAACGTTAAAAGACTTGAAAGGCTATATTCGTTTCTGTTTGTCTGGCGGACCTCCATATAGAAGCAGCATAAATGATGCAAAGTTCAGGTCCTGTGATAGTTTTTTAAATCACAGTCAATGTTTCTCGAGGCAGCCCAACTGGTGAATACATTTGCAGCCGAAGCTGTTGTTTTCTGTGCGTTGATCCAATCTTTTCCCATTTCGAACTATGCTTGCTCCAGATAGGAAAGAGTAGCATGTTTAATCACCGCTGTTTTTATTTCTTTACAGGAGGTTGTGACTGGTCATCAGACTGCTCTTCCTCTTGGTTCAGAAGACGCTGCACGATTTCCTCAAATTGAAGGTGAAACGGACTATCAGGTATGTCTGACAGGTTTAAGTCTCACCGGCTACTGCAGAGTTCTAAAGGTGGACAATTCAAGGTGGCTACTGATGCTAGTCTTACTTTCTAAGGTGGCACAGTAGTGTTACCTGGTGATCAGTCTTTCTGTTGACATAATTAGTACTAGTTGGCAAGTTATGGCTGGATAAGAGTACAGGAAATGTGCCTCCTGTTCAATCAAAACCCTGGAAATGTTCTACCCATTTTATCGATATACATACACACACACATATATATATATATATACACACATATATATATATATATATATATATATATATATATATATATATATATATATACACACACACACACACACACATGCCCCAGCTGCTGACTCCAGTCAATCACTTTCATTTTCTAATGACTCTTTCTCACAGCACTATCTATCCAGAGTACAAGCAAAACCACTTTAAAGCCAAAAATCAGATATGTTTTCCTCTGCTGTTTATCCTTTGGGCTTGTGATAGTATTATCTAATTAACCCCTCCTTAGTGGATATATTTCCTTGTGTATCACACATACCCATCATCCACCCATCAGTCCGTCCGTCCACCCATCCATTTATCTAGCAAGAGATTCATATATACACACATACTTATATACAAATGTAGATTCACATATATACATACATGAGATATATAGATATAGATAGATGAATAGACATAATGACTGATAGACAGACATATGCATAAACATATACCTGGGTTCACCTAACGGGATCCTGTTCTTAATCAGTTTTACACCCGATAAACTAAACCACAGGGAGGTCAAATGATTTGCTCCATTTCACACAATGAGCAAATGGCTTTGGTGGGATTCATGGGTATGAATTCTAGCCACTATGCTGCACTGCCTCTCTTGATCAGTGATGCTTCAAAGGCCTCTGCCATCTCAGGGAGAACTTTAAAGAGCCCCAGGCACCATTAGAAAAACGTGAAAACATTTGAGATTTAGACTCAGTTCATTTTATATTTCATATATTTTCTATTATTTTTTTAGTATTTATTTATTAGAAAAGTCGGATTTACAACCTTTGAGTCATGGACTCATTTACAAATGCACCTCGTCGTGGGGGGGGGGAGGTAGACAGAGTTACATAGTGTGGTTACAACAGTGAGAACAGTACAGGTGCAGAACATTAAACATAGGGTACACATAGGTTACATAATAGTGTTACTTATAATAGGTTACAGTTATTATTCTTTCCCCTTTTTTATTTATTAATGAGGACAGCTGTATGAAAGAGGATTACTGTCCCCTTGACTTTATCTGGTCTTTCTGCTTGCCTATACCCTACATCATAATTCCCTGTTTACGGCATCATAATTATCTCCATGGCAACAGATTGTGAGGTCATAAACAGAACTGTGATATCAGGTGTAGGCAAGCAGTGAGTACAGATAGGGCAGTGATCCCGTTTACATGCAAATGTCCCTTAGTAATAAAGAAGTAAAGGTGAAAATTACAGAAAGAATATTAAGTATAAGCTGAATTGTGTCCAAATACTAAATTTTATTTTTCCAAAGTTGACACAATGGCATCACGGGCTCTTTAAGAAAATGTTTTTAGCCGTATTTCAGCTTATATTTCATGTATTTTCTGTATTTAGTTATCTTTTTACTTTAGATAGACACACAGATTGAAAGAGAGACAGAGATAGATAGATAGACATAATTGTCAGTCTAGTCAGAGGTGTCCTTGGAATGTCCCTGATGTAACAGAATGCAAAGACTCATATTAAGATAAGGCAAGTCACAAATGATATGAAAGCTTTAGAGTGTGGATTTGAACTCCAGATCAGAAACATGTGTATTCTGAGCTAAGTGTTAATGCTGGGGTTTTAACGTGGCGACGTCACTGTGCATGAAAATTTGCTTCATGGTATATGTGAAGATACTGATAATAAAAACCCAGAAGTATCACAAGAAAACCACATTCACAGAAGCTTTAATTTTTCCATCAATACTTTGTCTCCTGATGACCCTCCATACAGCGACCCCCCCCACCACCACCACTGACCCATCTGGTGGACTTACAGGTTAACCAGCCAGAAGGTGGCTTACCACCTACATGCAGGGCCTGTGGGGGAAGCTGAGCAGCTGGGGGGGCCTTTTCCTCCACGTTCACCCCCGGGACCTTGGTGTGCAATGATGCAGAGCTTCTGTTAATATCCCCCATGTTCTGACACTCCCTCTGGCACTGCCACCCAACCTCCACCAAGTGGCTGTCAGGTAGTGGGATTCATGTTTCACCCCTCTCTAAGGGAGGAGAGCGGGTCTGTGGATGCTCAACCTTCCCCTTACCCAGCAATGCGAGTCCATTCCCTGTACTGGGGTCACCAGAGTGGCAGCAGGTAAGGCACCAGTGCAGGCAACAGAGCAGGCACCAGTGCATCAATCCCCTGTGCCACTGGTCTGGCACCCACAAAATCATTTTACATGATTTTCCAATATCCAAGAACACATTTTAAAATATAGTATTTGGACACAATTAAGTGTCTGTTTCATTTATTTACAGTTATCTAATAATATCATTATTATATAGTATTATTAGTATAAATTACTTTCTATGATATTGTATCATACTTATCTTGTTTACTCCATGCAATTACTTGTAGCTCCGTGACTAGGCTCCACTTGAGCTGACCAATTGGTATTGTCCTCTGGACTATCTCCTGTATTGTCCCCAAATGACGTGGAACCTTTGCAAATGAGTAATCTGTGCTCAAAGGCTGTTTCTGAATATTACAACAAATAAATACATAAATATTCATCTCCCATAATTTCTTACTGCTGTGGATAGCTGCATGAAAACACAATTTTTGTCCCTAGATTCCATCTCATCCTCTTGCTTTTTCATCACTAATATTGTTTGTGACGTCAAACTCGTTCCCACAGAAATGGGTTGTGATGTCATAAACAGAAGATTATGAGTGAAGAGCAGAAGGATGAGATACAATCAGAGGAGGAAAGAGCCTATTTTCATGCAAATATCCACAGCAATAAACATAAAGGGAGATAGGAACTGGAAATAACTGAAATAGAAGCTGAAGCGTGTCTAAACATTATATTTTAAAGTGTTTTCTTGGTTACTGGAAAACTGCTTTAAGCAAATGCCATTTAAATCCCAAGGGGGTGGGGGTTCTGAAAAGGCCCCATAAAGCAGATTTTGTTGTTGCTGTTTGAGATGCAAATGTAACGAGCTGTAAATTAAAAATTAATGCTTGATCACAGCTCTGTGATCCATAGTGGTTCACATTAAAATGAAGGATGGTACCATCAGTCCCATTGCCTTCAGTTCAAGCTGACTCACCTCTTTTCAAACACTGCCTCCTTTTTAATGTGATGGATGAAAATAGCTGAAGTGCTTTTTTTTTTCTTAAGAAAGAAGACCATGCTTATTAAAGGCTGAACATCTTCTTAAATCCAATGAGGGACAACTTTCCCCCCGTTAACTTCTGTTTGATCAGACAGACATGGTGTTTTTAAAAGGCACTCACTTTAGTCAATCGGCTGACAGCTCTCTGTGACACTCATTTTAACCAGTAGCACGGTATGGATCTCCAAGCTCCTATTAAAGCCTCATTTTAAATTATAAGCTCATTCAGCTTGGTACTAGCTGGGATTGCAGAGTCCAAAATGACCAATTCAGCGGAATTTAAAAACCATTCCATTATGAACTTTGGAACCTCATGGCATCCATTCCAACGTGTCACCACCCTGCTGGCTAAGCACTGTGGTTTCAGGTCCACATTGCAACATCTCCCCTTGTAAATCACCCCCCCCCCCCAAACACACACACACACATTTAAACCACCACTCCCCACATATTGCAGCCTTTGACTTACATGCCATGGAAAGAATAGCACTAAGGCAGTAGCAAATCCAGGCTAAGAATTTATAAATCTCCAGAGACTTCTGCAAAAACTGGGAGAAGGTTTTGACACTTAAGCATCTGTCTCAAAAGCTGCAGCCTCCCTGCTTGGGTTCAATTTAACAATATCATATGGTGTATAAAACATAACCGCTTTTGTACACATTGTACATCAAGTTGCTTTTTAAAGGGCCTGTGTGCTGCCTGAAATTATCTTACAAAATGAAGCGAGCCATTACTTCTTACATACAAGTATTTTTTGACGTTTCCCTTTTGCAGTTAGAAAATGTTGTACCCAACAATACTGTGTGTGACTTGTGGAATACTACTCTATCTGGAGGCTGACATAGCTAGTCCTGCTCCTCCTTATGCATCATCCACCCCTATGAGCTCACTGTCCGCAAAATCACAACTGACCAAGAAGAGCCAATCCCCTGCTGCAAGGTCGGTTGCTTGTGATGTCACAATAAATGAGGTCACAATGCGGATGAGGTATTAAGCGGAATGGAACCATATATGTCAGTCTCCAGGTAAAGTACTGCCGTTTACATCACAACTAGTCTTATCAGGTACAAAACCTTCAAATAAGCAAAGCGAAAAAATGAAATACTTCCAAAATAAAAAGTAACAGTAGACTACTTTTAAAAATTAATACTGTAGTATTTTCTGCTTATTACTTTTGGTACTCCTATTACTTTTAAGCAGCGAGCTACATACCAGGCTCGTTCACACTGAGCCTTGCTGCAGTGGCTAGTTTCTAATCGATCTGAAAAATTCTTTGGAAGTGCTAGAGAGCCACATTCTTATGGCATCGGTGTTGCCACTGCCTTTTTCCTTTCTGGTGATTCGAGTGTTGTCCCAGTCAGTGTTGGGTGGGCAGGGGAACTGTGGTGGTTTGGAAGTTCACATGGCACAGGAAACCAACAACGCTGCTGCACAAATGCAGAGAAAGAGGGATCATGGTGACAAGACCAAAACAGTAAGGTTCACACCTGGGTTGGGCAATGATCTTGTCGCTGTGAGTCACTGACAATGGCTCACAGTTGGTCGCGTGAACAAGCCTATCGATTGTGCAAGTGTAACCCCCCTGCAAATGGGGGTTCCCAAAAGACTTCCAGGAGCTTGCTTGAATGCTCCAAGCCTGAATGGTGTTTGGCATTTAAGCCATTTATCAGTGAGTGTTTTTAGAGCCTCTGGTACTGTCTCTTTAAGAGCTGTCTGCTTGCAGACATAATTAGTTTGTATGGGGGGACTGTGTGCTTCTCTGAGTACCACTCGAGCTGCTGCCAATTCACTTCATTTTTGCAGTCACTAGGGTGCAAAGGAACCTATCTGAAAGATGTAACTGTTTGCCAGAAATTATTTAGAGTAATAATGAAATTACAGTTTGTCTAACCTGCTTTCTTTGCAGTCAGAACTGTGTCTGCTAGTTCCCATTCTAGTTTTGAACTGCTGAACTGGACCAATCAGTGTGGGGTAAGCTAGCTCTAAAATGATGCCTTGGACGAATCAGAACTTGGACTCATAATCTGAGCCAGCCACAAGAGGATTGTATGGGCAGTGACTCTGGGAGATGTAGTTTAGACTTCAGTGCCTTTTGGACCAACAGCAGCAGTCTATTGTGAGTGACAGCCAATCCAGTCAAGAACTGGGAGGAACTCAAAGGAAGTGCCCGGTTTCGTCAGTTGGAGTTCAGTTGAGCTTTGGCAGTGAAGAAGGAAGGAGCCCTGTCTTTTCAGTGTGCAGTTTTAGTCAAAAACGTGTAAGGCCCAGAGTTCGGTCTGCAGCTTGTTAGGACTGAATCCGTCCTGTGAAAAGAATCAAAGGATCTCTGAAGAGTAGAAACCAGGCTCACCCTGTAGAAGACTGGAAGAATTGCTGAAAATTGCACTCGGTCTGTCAGGAACTGAATCTGCTGTGTGTTCTCCGGTATTGTGCAGTAATTGCATCGGGATACAGATGCAGCCTGCCTGGTATAGTGCTTTTTTATATAAATGTGTGAAGAGGTTTGTGTACCTCAAGTGAGCCCTGCTGACATTGAAGGACCCTATCTTATTTGGAGGTCGTGAGTACTAATTCAGGGTCGCTCCCTGTTGAATTGCCACATTAAATCCAAATGGAATTACTGTACTGCTGACTGTTTAATTCTCCTTTTCTCTGTGTGAAAGGGCCCTACCAGCTGCCACGGTTTGGACTAGCCACTAGGGCTTGGGTACCCAGGACAGTAACTGATAGGGATAGGCTGTGCACAGAGCCATAGGTAGATTATTAGAGTGATAAGCTAATTAACCTGATTTCCTGTCCTTGTTATATCCCCTAAATAAATCAGAGCTGCTTGTTTCAGCAAAGTTATACTGCCTGAGGTATTTGTCTCATGTTAAAGTACTGTTCTGTGATTGTTGCACTGTATCTCATTTCACAGGAGGTCCCAGTGCCGGAACCAGACCTGGGGGTAAGTGTATACTGTGAAGGTAATTTGATATATTGTGGGGCCACTAGTGGAAGAAAGGGGTTGCAGTGTCCCAGAGGGCTGTGACCAAGTTAGTTTAACTATTGCAAACCCTGACCTCTGGGTGGAGGCACCACCATTGGATCCAGGCCCCTCAACCTGTTAGTGGCAAATCAGGCAGGGTAGTAGCCCCGGGATAGCGCCATCTAGGGGTTACATCTTGGAGGCTCACCGCTGGGATTGTGTGTCCTCTAGTGGCCATATTCTAGAACCACTGTTAAGAAAAATGGGTACCCCGACAGAAGTGGCTGTGCACCGGCTGGTGGAGTGGTGTACTGGGGAGGAGATCGACCCCAAAATGCTATGCTTATCCTGGACATCCCCTGGGTATCAATACGGACACTGTGCAGGGAGTACTTTCCAAGGTGGAAGGTTTACAAAACCCTGTGGTGGTGGGTCGGCATGCTAATCTGCTCACCCACACTTTCCTGGCCCTAGTAGAGTTTAGGATCCCATAGATAGCTCCAAAGTGCCACAGACCATTACCCCAGAGGAGCCCTCACTGCTTGGAGAGTGATAACTAAGGACAGTGAAGACCGGGGGAATCAGCCCCACCACTATCTGAAACTTTTGAGGAGAAATTTGCTGAATGGTTGCTGGGAGAGGGAAAACTGTGGAGGACTTGAAGAAACTATTCTTGCCACCTGGGGGTGTTCCTCCCCCAACACCCTCTCCTGCTCCAGTGCCCGTAATGGTGGCTGAACCAATGCAGACTCCTATTTCTGCACCTGCCATTAGTCACAACTCTCACCGAAGGTTGAGGATCTTCTCTGGCACCCTCCCCACCCCCAAGGGAGGATGACTGGGAGACCTGGATAGACTATGTTGCCCCCAAGTGCTAGAATGGCAATGCTGGGAAGGCGAAAAGGAAGTTAGGTAGAAGAGCCTCCAGGTCCTGCCCTGGCTACCATCCGTGCTAAACGGGCCAGTAACCCTGATCGCGACTGCACAGGCCTATCTTGAGGCCTTGGAGAATGTATGGGAGCCCAGATTCTGATGAGGACCTATGGTGGAGAGTAAGAAATGCACAACAGTACCAAGGGAGTTGTTGTCTGTGTATGTCTCTGCTGGAAAATTGTTGCAAGAATGCCTCAGAAAGGGTAGTTTGCCAGCGATTGAACTAGACCGAACCAGACTGGACAGAATCCTTAAGTCTGCCCCTTCTCAGAACTGCTGTTGCTTCAGTTACGCCTGGCAAATCGACTGGAATCCCCACCTCCCATGATGAGTTAATGAGAGAAATTCGAGGAGTTGAGAAAAGGCGACCTCGGGAGGTACCTGCACCAACAGCTGTGGCTACGACCCGAGTGACTGAGGGTGACCCATCAAGTGAAGTTCAGGGGCAGAGGTTGACAGTCAATGAGTGCTCTGACAAGGAAAAAGATATGCCACAATGGGGCGAACTGTTGAGAGAGATCCGGAATTCAAAAACAGTCCCTTTATGAAGGCCACGCTGCAAGTACGGGCCCTGACCTATATCCGACTGCATCTCACATGGGGGTGGGGTACCCACCCATGTATCTCCTGCTGATAACAGCTCCAAACTCAATTCCTTAACCATGGAAGTGCAGAACTGACGAGATGTCTCCAAATGCTTATCACGCCGCAGACAGAGATGGCACCCAGGTTTCCAGTTAGTAATACCCGCCCTGGCTCCCAGTGTGGCGCCCGGCCAGCTCAAACTCCAGAAAGTATGTTTTGCTATAATTGTGGGAAAGATGGGCACATGAAAAGGGAATGCCAGTCCCCAAAAGACACTGACAAAGTTGCATATAGGCTACAAGGAGAGCTCTGGAGAAGAAATCAGTGGTTAAGAGGTGCACACATGATCCCAGTGAGGGCACCAAAAATGCTAATTCACGTCCTTTGTGGCAAGGTCAGTTGCCCAGGCCCCCACTACCGCCCTCCAGACTGGTCCAGAATAGTGGGTCCCTCCATGGAGACCACTGTAAAGGTGAATGGAGTGTCTACAAGAGCTGTATTAGACAGTGGCTCCCAAGTGACAATTATGTTCCAGGATTGGTATCAGAAGCATTTGTCAGAAGTCCTTACAACCATTAGAAGGACTGCATGTATGGGGGTTAAGTGAGAAGGCCTACCCCTTTCCGGTATATCCGAATTTGGCTGTCTTTCCCACCTCCGTGGCTGGAGTGGCCGAACAAGTAGAGACCTAGCCTTAGTGTGTCCCCCACTGGACTGTATGATGGTGTCCTTTGTTGATTGGAACAAATGCTCATATGTTCGGAAGGCTGGCACAGTTGTGTTATGAAAACAGGGTCAAAGACTAGTAGAGCTTTAAGAGTTCCGCTTTAATTAAGAAGGCCTATGAGGCACAGAGAGATGCTGAAAAACAGAACCAGAGGAACCGGTCGGAATTGTATGGAAGAAGGATCCTGAGTCTCTGATCCTGGCCAAATGCCCAGTGTACCTTACAGGGAGAGGTCCGTATCAGAAAGGATGTTAAGAATAAAATATTAATGTTGGATGCACCAGGCGATGGAAAATTGCCAGAGGGACTGCTGGTCAAGCCTAGTATTTTGCCCGCTAGAGCCCATGCTTATGCCAGAAGGGTAATGGTCCAAGTTCATAATGTGTCTGAAAGAGACATTCGAGTAAACAGAGGTTGCATCCTGGCTAATGTGCATTGTGCAGACACTGCAGTGCTACCCAGCAGCAAGAGTTCAAGGAAGAATGACAGAGTAACGCCTGACTTGTTTGATTTCGGCGACTCCCCGCTGCCAGCTGAATGGAAAGTGAGGATCAGTGAGAAGCTTGCCCAGAGAGACCAGGTGTTTTCTTAAAGGAATGGGATGTAGGATGCTGCAAGGAGCTGAGCACAATATCCGCTGCATGACGAAAGACCATTTCGTGAGAGGTCTCGACGCCTGGCACCTGCTGACATAGATGATGTGAGACGGCATCTGCAAGAGATGTTAGCTGCTGGTGTAATACAAGAATCCAGAAGCCCTTATGCTTCCCCATTGTGGTAGTGAGGAAAAGAATGGAACAGTAAGGATGTGTGGATTATCGCACCTTAAACCGCGGACTATCCCTGATCAGTACACAATGCCCCGTATTCAGGATGCTTTGGACTGCCTAAACGGGAGCAAGTGGTTCTCTGTGCTGGATCTCCGCAGTGGGTACTACCAGATCCCGATGGCCCCAGAGGACCGTGAGAAGACGGCCTTTATCTGTCCACTTGGCTTTGTGAATTCATGAGGATGCCTCAAGGGATTTCAGGTGCCCCAGCCACTTTTCAACGATTGATGGAGCGGCAGTGGGGGACATGAACTTACTAGAGTGCCTGGTATACCTAGATGATGTTATTGTGTTTGGCAGCTCACTGGAGGAACATGAGAGCAGATTATTTAAGGTATTGGACCGACTGGAGGACTTTGGCCTTAAACTGTCCATTGATAAGTGTCAATTCTTTTCAAACATCAGTAAAGTATGTGGGACACATAGTATCCACCGAGGGAATAGAGACCGACCCAAGTAAAGTTGAGGCCTTGACCACCTGGCCACAGCCCAAAAATCTAAAAGAACTGCAAAGATTCCTGGGATTCTGTGGTTATTATCGGCGCTTCATCAAGGACTATTCAAGAGTGATCCGCCTTTACTTAACCTTACTCAAGGGTATCCCCAACCCACAAAAATACCAAAAGTCAGCGTCCCTCAAGACTGAAAGAGTGTATTTTCATCCAGTGAAGTATTTAGGGCCGCTGGACTCCTGATTGTGAGACTGCTTTTCATGAGATCATATATCAACTTACCCATGCTCCAGTGCTGGCCTATGCCGATCCAAGAAAACCTTACGCCCTGCACACTGATGCTAGCTTGCAAGGGTTGGGGCTGTGTTGTACCAAGAGCACGAGAATGGCCTGAGACCAGTGGCCTTTGCCAGTAGAAGCCTGACCCCATCCGAAAAGAACTATCCTGTACATAAGTTAGAGTTCCTAGCTTTGAAGTGGGCTATTGTTGACCAATTCCATGAGTACTTTAAGGGGCTAAAATACTAGTAAAACTGACAATAATCCTTGACCTATGTGCAGACCTCAGCTAAGTTGGATGCCACTGGCCATAGGTGGCTTTCTGCATTATCTACATATGACTATGCTCTCAATACCGAGCAGGTCTGAACCACATAGATGCTGATGCTCTCTCCGAGGCCTGTTCCCCAGAATGATTGGGTCCGATTGGCAGAACCTGACATTCGGCACTCTGCCGGAAGTTTGACAGGGAGGAACAATGTCCACGGACGCAGTGGACTGCATGGTGGATTGCTTGGGACCTCTGAGAATTGCATACCTGCTGCTTATTGCCACTTTTCTGCACTAGACATTGGTGCACTGCCTCAGCTGGACAATGACAGTATTCGCGGGCTCAACTCACGATCCCATGATCAAAGCAGCTTTAGAAGCCCTCTATGCAGGAAAAGATGTGTCCAAATTACGCCCACTGATTTGAGAATTGCACTGTTATACAAAGAAGGTCCTAAGTTGAAACTGATCAATAAACTGTTATACAGAGAAACAGTAGACAGAGGGGGACAAGTAGACAACAACAACTAGTGCTGCCCACTGCCTTCGAGACTCAGTACTGAGGTCCTTGCACAACCACATAGGGCACCTTGGTATAGACAGAACACTTGACTTGGTGAGATCCAGATTCTATTGGCCTAAGATGGGGCTGATGTGGAGCAACACATTCGAACTTGTAGTCGCTGCTACAGAGGAAAGCTTTGCCCAGAGGGCTGCCCCCTTGTTAACATCACCACCAGTGCACCCATGGAGCTGGTCTGTATTGATTTTCTGAGTTTGGAGTCAGATCAAAGAAATATCAGTAATGTGCTGGTGGTCACTGACCATTTCACGAGATATGCCCAAGCTTTCCCCACCAAAGACCAGAAAGCATCCACTGTCCAAAGTACTTGTAGAAAACTTTTGTTCACTATGGGGCTCCACAAAGAATCCATTCTGATCAAGGGAGAGACTTTGAGAGTCGCCTGATCAAAGAGATGCTTTCTCTGTGGGGAGTGCGAAAGTCCAGAACCACTCCTTACCACCCCAGGGGACCCACAGCCTGAACGCTTCAACCGCACTTTGCTAGATATGCTAGGCACCCTGCACCCAAAGGACAAGCCTAGATGGAGCCAACAAATTAGCACCCTGGTACATGCTTATAACTGCACCAAAGTGATGCCACTGGATTCTCCCCTACCGCCTGATGTTTGGAAGAGAAGCTCGACTACCAGTAGATGTGTGTTTTGGGGTCTCCTGATGGGGTTCAAGCTGACAACTATTTACAGTATGTGCAAAAGTTAAAGGCCCAGCTAACTCATGCGCACCAACTGGCTCAAACCATGGCTGCCAAAAGAAATCTGGCCAACAAAGAAAGGTATGATAAAAGGTGAAAGCACAGGAACTCCAGGAGGGAGATCGGTATTGCTAAGAAATCTGGGACTGCATGGCAAGCACAAGATTGCTGACAGATGGCACCATCTCCTCACATTGTAGTGGGCAAACTAGATGATCTGCCAGTGTACAAAGTAAGGCCTGAGAATAATTCAAAAGATGTAAAACAATGCATAGAAATCATTTACTGCCCATTGGACAAATCCTGATTGAGTCTGAGCCCCCAGAAGATGCCCCTCTGGACCAGTGACTAGAGCTGCTGCTAAGAAAAGATCAAGAAAGTCTGCACCTACAGAAGCAAAGTTAAAGTGTTCCTCCACAAGTCCCAGTTGAGCATGACTGTCAGTCCATATCAGAAGAAAGTGAGAGTGACTTTGAATACTATCCTTCTTACGAACTGAGTCAATTGTTTGAGGCAATCCCTAGTCAATACTGGAGACAAAGCTGGGCCTTCTGGACTGTCTAAGCCCCAGCTTCATCCCTGGAGCCAATGCTCCCAGAAAGTGAAGTGCAAAGCATCAGATCAGATGAAATGGAATCATTGTGCATGGTTGAACTGTTTGAGCTTTCAGGGAGGAAAATGATAGATTGGGGCAGACTGGTGATACACTTCAACAAGAAGAGTATTTTGAGTGCCCTGACAGTCCACTGCCAGTGTCCGAAAGCTCATGCAGCCAAATGTTGTGGACTCAGAAACTGTAACTCCTGGAGCTGAAAGTGCCCCAAGTTCTAGCCTCTCTACCCCATGGAGACTCCTGACAAGTGAGGACAATGCTGAAAATGAGGCTCAGAGTGCAGAGACTATAACAGTTCCCCGAAAGACTGGTCGAGCTGTAAAGCCTGTGGTGCACCTCAGTTATGATTCACTTGGGAGGCCTGTGGACTTGCCTCTCAATGTTGTCCATAAAGGAGTGTATGTCCCCGAGCTCACTGCCCAAACTGAGCATCAGTGCTAACTCCAAGTTACTTGTGTTGCCCTCTAGTATGGTGCCCTTGCCCCATCCAGCCCCAAGGTAACTGATAGGGAAGGGCCCTCTTCAGGTTTCATGTACAAGAGATAATAACTTAGTTATGGTACAATGTGTATGTAATACTGTGTAAAGAGTGACGTACTGCAATGTTTCAGAAATGTGTTCTTGGTAAAATGATATATTGACTGATGATTACATGTGCGAGCCTAATGCAAATGTATATGGTTGCAGTTGAAACTTATGGGTACTGCTTGACGCGACGCCAGCTTTCCCAGGCTAGAAGGGTGTAACCCCTGCAAATGGGGGTTCCCAAAAGACTTCCAGGAGCTTGCTTGAATGCTCCAAGCCTGAATGGTGTTTGGCATTTAAGCCATTTATCAGTGAGTGTTTTAGAGCCTCTGGTACTGTCTTTAAGAGCTGTCTGCTTGCAGACATAATTAGTTTGTATGGGGGACTGTGTTCTCTGAGTACCACTCGAGCTGCTGCCAATTCACTTCATTTTTGCAGTCACTAGGAGTGCAAAGGGAACCTATCTGAAAGATGTAACTGTTTGCCAGAAATTATTTAGAGTAATAATGAAATTACAGTTTGTCTAACCTGCTTTCTTTGCAGTCAGAACTGTGTCTGCTAGTTCCCCATTCTAGTTTTGAACTGCTGAACTGGACCAATCAGTGTGGGGGTAAGCTAGCTCTAAAATGATGCCTTGGACGAATCAGAACTTGGACTCATAATCTGAGCCAGCCACAAGAGGATTGTATGGGCAGTGACTCTGGGAGATGTAGTTTAGACTTCAGTGCCTTTTTGGACCAACAGCAGCAGTCTATTGTGAGTGACAGCCAATCCAGTCAAGAACTGGGAGGAACTCAAAGGAAGTGCCCGTTTCCGTCAGTTGGAGTTCAGTTGAGCTTTGGCAGTGAAGAAGGAAGGAGCCCTGTGCTTTTTCAGTGTGCAGTTTTAGTCAAAAACGTGTAAGGCCCAGAGTTCCGTCTGCAGCTTGTTAGGACTGAACCTGCCCCTGAAAAGAATCAAAGGATCTCTGAAGAGTAGAAACCAGGCTCACCCTGTAGAAGACTGGAAGAATTGCTGAAAATTGCACTGGTCTGTCAGGAACTGAATCTGCTGTGTGTTCTCCCGGTATTGTGCAGTAATTGCGATCGGATACAGATGCAGCCTGCCTGGTATAGTGCTTTCTTTATATAAATGTGTGAAGAGGTTTGTGTACCTCAAGTGAGCCCTGCTGACATTGAAGGACCCTATCTTATTTGGAGGTCGTGAGTACTAATTCAGGGTCGCCTCCTGTTGAATTGCCACATTAAATCCAAATGGAATTACTGTACTGCTGACTGTTTAATTCTCCTTTTCTCTGTGTGAAAGGGCCCCTACCAGCTGCCACGGTTTGGACTAGCCACTAGGGCTTGGGTACCCAGGGACAGTAACTGATAGGGATAGGCCTGTGCACAGAGCCATAGGTAGATTATTAGAGTGATAAGCTAATTAACCTGATCTCTGTCCTTGTTATATCCCCCAAATAAATCAGAGCTGCTTGTTTCAGCAAAGTTATACTGCCTGAGGTATTTGTCTATGTTAAAGTACTGTTCTGTGATTGTTGCACTGTATCTCATTTCACAGGAGGTCCCAGTGCCGAACCAGACCTGGGGTAAGTGTATACTGTGAAGGTAATTCTGATATATTGTGGGCCACTAGTGGGAAGAAAGGGGGGTCGCAGAGTCCCAGAGGGCTGTGACCAAGTTAGTTTAACTATTGCAAACCCTGACCTCTGGGTGGAGGCACCCGCCATTGGATCCAGGCCCCTCAACCTGTTAGTGGCAAATCAGGCAGGGGTAGTAGCCCCTGGGATAGCGCCATCTAGGGGTTACACAAGAACTGTATGCAGCTGTTAGCAACCAAGAACCTTAGACATGAGTGGGCATTTCAGGGACTGGAATGAGGCTTAAAACAGAGTGGTAGGCACCAAAACAAGAAACACTGATGGTGGTCTACCATTACTGTGTTCCTTAGCGCATTAGCAATTTCTTTGCATACCAGTGTTGCTGTGGATTCAGCATGGCAGTGGTGCAGCTAAGTTCTATAAATCTACACACACACACACACACACACACACACACACACACACACACACACACACACACACACAGCATCCCAGGAACATTAGTCAGTGCCGCAGTGGTAAGACCTACTTTTGCAAAACATTCTCTAGGATTTTTTATTTCCCCTCAGCAAAGGGAACTTAGTTTAGCATTCTAATCAAAGGATAGCGCCCCTACTCCACAGGAAAAAAAAGAACCACACTGCAGTGTAAGTATGTTATAAATCCATACCTCTTTGAAGTCACATATTTTACCTTAAAGTACTTGAAAGTATTGTTCAACCAGTCACTGACTGGGTAGAAATCGAGTGTTTTCACAAAACTTAATGTCACATGGACACGTTTTTTTTTTCTCCATAAATATTTCAGTTCATTAACATGAAACTGCTATTACTGTCCCCTAGACTTCATCTACTCTGGCTGCGTGTCTAACCTGACATGCTACATATCAGTTTATATATAGAATAAATGATGGTTAAGTGTGATATACAGTATTTATCTTATAGGGATAAGAGAACTATGGTTGTGCTTTACAAGGTAATAATTGGACCAGGGTGAATAAACACTGAGGCCGGAGGTCGAGGTCTTTATTAACACCCAGGTCCAGTTATTACAGAGTAAAACCCCAGTCGCTACACCACTATAGCTATTATACTGAAAAACAAAAATAGAAAAAAAACATTAAAAATAGAGAGCCAAAAATCACTCACTAGTAATACAGTGCGTCTGTGAGAAACTTATACTGTTGAACAGTTTCCCCACAGACAAGCTGTACTGCTAGTCTTAGATTAGCCAATCAGAACATGGTGATTAGTATGCAGTCCCATTATTGAGTTTACTGTGTGGTTATTGTAAAATAACAGAACAGTAGCTCTGTTTTCTGACTGGCTGAGAGGGCTCTTTTTCAGTATAATATAATGTGAGCTCTGGTATAAACTATGGGCAGTCTACAGTATTGTCATTTAGTGCTTCAGCACTGAATGATGGCATGAGATATCTGTAATCATTTATTATTTACTTCAGTTTTGGGTAAGAATCATGTATTTATTATGCAACAACAAAAGTACGCTCAATCCCTACAAAAATGAGGGTGGTAACACACACACACACACACACACACACACACACACACACACACAATGTCTGCAAAACGTATATTATGCATTGCTGAGTACAGTTATCCCTTATATAATCCTTTCCACAATACATTGTGATGTCACTAGCACAGGATTATGAAGTCGGGTGTAGAGCTGCCAGAACAGAGGAAGTCTCAGGGAACTGTATTTATAAATAAATAAGGGGGCTAAATACAGAAAATATATGATATATATATGATGAAATATATCTAAGAATGATATCCTTTTTTACAATATGACATCCATTTCTGTTAAAGATTCTTACTGGAAGTAGACACCAGATTAACTGAAGGCTCCAGGCAAGTCCTCAACCTTCCATGAAAATCCTGTCCTTGTTCTTCTGGAACTGCAGCCTTTAGCCAGTCCAGATCCATTGTAGTGAATCAACTGTGATATTCTGTCAATCTTTGTAATCAGTGTTTACCATTAACACTCTAAATTACCACTTGTGGAGGGGAGTAGACAAGTCTTTAATTAAACTTCAATAAACTGCTTTCCAAACATCTGATAATCCCCCACACCCTCCTCCCCGAAAGACTGGGCTCTGAGGGTAGCAGAGGCTAAGACAGGAAAACAACAGATGAAGCGTCTACTACTCCAGTGCAAAATGACCGCAATGCTTCAAAACCCACATGACCTGGTTTGACAGCGGGGGATACTGCAGTGACCCTCTTTGGGATCATTTAGAGAAGCTGAATCTCTTAAGCTGGCTGTCTCCACCACTGCTGCTCTGACCCCAGGGTCAACACAGTAAGGCAAGGCAAAGTTTATTTATATAGTGCCCAAAGTGGCCCAGTAATCTCACAGAAAATGGTTTAATCAAGTACTTTCTTTAAAATATAGTTTATAAAGCAATAATCAGCAACCAGCATTACAACCAGGTAAGCAGTCATTACAAAGGAGGCAGTATAGCTGGGTGGTTTAAGGCTCTGAGCTGAAATCGGAGACCTGTTTGAATCCCACAGCCCGCCTCAAGATGCTGTGTGTGACCTGAGCAAGTCACTTCAACTTCCCAGGTCATACCTGTAAACAAGCTTTCAGCTTAGTGTGCCACTCCTGGTTAAACAATTGAAAAAAAAAAAAAGATCACATTACTTACAACTGGTTGTACAATTCAAAGCTCGACAAAGGTATAAACAGTTTATGTCAGAATATACAACTAAAAATGTACAACTTAACTGTGCAATAAGACTATATGTGAATTTGGTTATGTTTCATACCCTGTTGTTTATTAAGGACAAGTGAATCAAAAGGCACCAAAGTAGATTCTAAAACAGCTGATCAATAGTGAAGATTCCCTTTTTCTCCTCTCCCTACAGACAAAGAAGAGCAACCACCTGGACTTGAATTTCTCTATAGTTCAGTTCAGGCCAGAGGTTCAGTTCAATTGCCTCTCCTTGATAGAGAGGAGAGAGATTGACTGACTGCCAATGTGGTAACCATGCCATATCTATAAGATATGGCATGCAAATCAGTGTTTGTCTCATCTGGCCTTAAAGAGGAAGTAGTTCCCAAAATGTTATTAATGTTGAAAAGTAGCCAGCTACTTTTTTTCAGAAGTATTTCTTTTTGCACCTTTAAAAGTTGTTTATTTTTTGTTACCTGATAGTATTAGGTGTCATGTGAAATGTACAACTTTACCTGGCGGCTGGACTATGTACCTCTGTTCCCCTTTATGCCTCATCAGCAAGGTGACCTCATTCCTCGTGACACTGCTAATGACCCCTCTGGCACAAAGTGAGTGGCTGCTCTTAGTCAGTGTTGTTGTTACAGTGAGGGAGGGATTATAATAATATTATTGCAACAAGAAGAGAAGCAGGAAGTGGAACAGAACTGAATAGGTCAGTCTCCAGGTAAGGTGCTATTTCACTGATCATACCCACTACTGCCAGATAGAAAATCTTCAATAAAAATAAAAAAAAAAAAAGGAAAAGTAATAGTTAACCATTTTAAAAAGTTAATATTAATTTCAAGCAGTGAACCAGTTCTCTAATGTATATGACGTGTACTGTGTGTGGAAGCAATCACTTTTTTTTCCAGCGTTCATTGTCTTATCATCTACAGGAGTTTGTATCCATATAAACTGGTGAGTTCCTAGGTTTCTTATAATCAACTCATTCTTTCCTTATGATGTCATCAATAGTAGGCAGTAAATGGTCCCTACATGGTGACTGTTGCAATCACCAAAGTGAAATAAAAATGCATGCAAACCAGAGCAGACTGTTAGCAATGCTAGAGCAGGTCTACATGAACTGCTGCCATCTCGGGGTTCTGGTGACAAATGCAAGACACTCATATTTCACACTTGGGGTTTGTAGATGTTCCCAAAACACCCTGATGCCATTACAGCCTTATTATATACATGCCAGTGTACCTTATTCCTATTTTATCCAGCTTTCACTGAAAAACCTTTTACTGGTAATGGAAAATTGACCTCTCTCTCTATTCTGATCTTAGAAGTGCACATCATAGGAGTCCTCTCTCAACACAAGTAAGTAAGCTGTGAGATATCAGCTCTTCCCAACACAAGGTCCTCGTCTAAACTGCAGTCAGATCCAACAGTTCCACAGTCAAGGCTTTTGCAAAAGGGGGGAGAGAGAGAGAGAGCCTGAGAAGAGCGAGCGTGAGAGAGAGCCTGCACACAAGCCAACTGGAGATGCAGAATCAGGTTTCTTTTTGCTCCCTGATGAGGCAGAGTTTCGGCAATCTGCCATGAATAAATTGTATCAGAGCAACGGGGACTTAGAAGACTCTAATATGGCTGCTTTATAACTCCTACAATGTATACAGAATTTTTGACACCAAGGTGGGCATTCTATTTTGCTGTGCCTTTGGATTTTGGCAAGAGTACGTGGTATGATTTTGCTAGATATAGGATACTGCACCCAGGAAATCTACTAAATGTGGTAGTTGTACAGTACTGAGATTATTGCCTGGCCCCCATTTCTTCTGTGACAAAAGGAATGTATGTATTAATCTGAATGCTGGCTGATGAAAGTTTAGATTATATATGGGGGAGGGTGTTACCTGCTTCGAAATAACAGCATAAATGTATTAATTTATGTGCATTGTAGTATGTTTATGTCTTCATGAATACTTTGATGCATAAACTTTGGCAATGCCTGTATATCATTTTGTATAAAGTTATCTGAACTGGAGAGAGAGAGAGGTGTCGGCAGGCATACACACTGTACTCAGCAGAGTACAGTGAAAAAAAAATCTGGCAGGAGAAACAAATCAGGCAGGGGAACAAAAAGAGGAAAGCAAGGACATTGCGAGTCACATTGTGTCTGTGTGGCGCTGAGCCCTTTTGCCTTTGTTGTTCACTAGGGGGCGCTGATGCCACCAGCCAAATACACAAACAAGAAGAGTTTACCAGGCAGGCAGAAAACTGAAGGAAGGGTATTACAGGAAGAAACTGCTTACTTGAACTCAGACATGGCAGATGGGGGGATGGGGGGTGGGCCTACTGTTGGTGTGGCATGGCAACCCATATTTTGGTTTATGTTTACATAATGGGGGGCAATAGTGCATCAGTTTTGAGTACAAGTTTAAAATTCTTGGCTACACCCCTGGAGAGAGAGAGAGAGAGAGAGGGAGAGCGAAAGAAAAAGTGGGAGAGAGGAAGGAGGAAGGGACAGAGAGTGTGAGAGAAGCCACTGGTTCGTAGGCACCCCATGTGTGTTTCTCCCTCCCCTTCCCTGCATAGACAAGAGGATATTACCCAGACACCATACAGACATAATTGCTGTGTTTTTTTTTTTTGGGGGGCCATTGACTGCAATCAAGATTCAGATCATTCTTGTATTACATCAATGCTCTTACTGCGAAGGAAGGTCCTAAGAAAAATACAACATCTCTGGAGAGATTATCAGTCTTGTCCAATATAAAAGACTGCAACTCCATGATATTTCCTGCTCAGATCTGGGGTTAAGCAATAATGGCAGAAGAGCCGGTCATTTCCTTTCGATTAACGATCAACTGGGGGGGGGAACACTAAGGGCCACCCCCACCCAGCTAGTCATTAATCGAAAGGAAATGACCGGCTCTGAGGTCATTATT
Organism: Neoceratodus forsteri; assembly: GCA_016271365.2. NCBI lineage: Eukaryota > Metazoa > Chordata > Ceratodontiformes > Ceratodontidae > Neoceratodus > Neoceratodus forsteri. Next base: position 409,296,074 of record JADMNL010000025.1, read on the forward strand.
GTGATTATAAGTCTATTTTCTATTTTCAGTGTATGTTTAATATAACCATTTTATTTTGCTTTTAATCACAATAATGATTTCTTTTATTTTTAAAATAGTTTCTGTGGTGCCGCTGTAGAGGGAACAGCTGAGTGGCTGCCGTGCCGGTCACTTCTAAGAGATTTCAGACCGGCACGGCAGCCAATCAGCGAGCTATATCCATCCATGAATACTTAATTAGACTTATGTCTATTACTCCCCTTCATACAAACCAAACCACAAGTGTTTTATTGGTTGGGGGGCACAAGGGCTGACCCATCTTAGCCTGATGTGAATTTCTGTAGCTACATATAGGGGGAATTTACTTATTATGGGGAGACGGTGCTCTGTTTAAGCTCTCAACACTCAAAGCATTATTCTAACACTACTTGACCATCTATAATTCCTTCCAGCATACAGTTTACTGGCGTAATCTAATACAGAATCCCCTACCTGAATCCAATAGTTTAAACCACTTCTTATGAAAATCTAGAAAGCTGACGTGCACTTTACCAGTGAAACCTGCAGTTCCATAGAGGATAGATGGAAAATACTAGTCCTTGTTAAGTCATTCTTCAGTCCTAACTGACCTGTCAATCAGTTCAGCAGTCTCCTCACGACTTCTGTTCTAATGGGGTCGGGTGGGGATGGGATTTCTGTGGTGGAACCACATGATTTCAACAGTGATGTAACTTATCTCCTAGTTGCCTTTCACAACCCAGTCAGAATCAATGGATTCAGTGGAATATGAGCCCATTTTTTATTTATTTAGATAGTTTTTGCTGACCAGGAAAGGAGGACTCGACAATTCTGCCTGTTTTCAACCTCGTCCCAGGGGAGGGGGATACAGATGGATGCCAGCTGACATTGAACCAGATTAAGCTGTTTCACTTCACTGCTGATACTTGACTGATTGATTTTAAGAATTGGTAACCAGGAGAGGCACACTGAGCTGAAACTCATTTCCAGGTGCGACCCAGGGGAAGGAGAGAAGCACAATTGCAAACAAAATACAGCCAGTCTGGTGATGTGGTTACAATGAAGATGACATACAGAGTATACGTTGAGTGCAGTACAGACAAAATGGCAAAAACGTTGCACATGGAAGACAAATCAATTAGCGTGCAAAGCATCTGTGCAAACTGAGCAAACTCAGAAAGTGCACAGTGCCAGAGTTAAGGGTGGCTGATCTAGTGCTGAAAGGAGGAGGAGGAGTCAAAACAGGTTGATAAACTTTAACTATATATAAACCATATGACTCCCAAATGCACCTTTCCCACCCTAACCAACTGAGAGAGAATACGTCTAACAAAAAAAGTCTGTGGAAGTTGCAACCATGAAAAAAACGAGTGAACTGGAATTTATCGTTACAGTTTATTTACTCAGGATAGCCCAACTAAGATACAACATCTCATTTTCTGTAGGGTTCTTTTTTTTTTTTTAACCCATTTTTACAGGTGGGTGGGACTTAAGCACTGAGAGGTTAAATGACTTGCTCAGGGTCACCCAATGAGCAAATGGCTCTGATGGCATTTGAACACCATTTTCTGTACCAGTGCTCTAACCACACTGCAAGGTTTTGCACAATTGTTTTCAATACCGTTATTATTTCCACTGGTATTTGGTAATGATAATTGATGCTATGGTGTACTATTCTATTGCATCCCAAAGCACAGGGAGTCGAAACTGGCACCTGCTTGTTAGCCAAGTTCTGGTAGTTTTTTTTTTAATTTTTTTTATAATCATTATTTTTTGACAAAGATGATGACAGAACAAACACAAATTATCAGCTTAATGCTGGTAGATTTGTATTATGCTAATAACATGTTTCTTTAAGTAGCCCTGCTAACCTGTACTGGAGAAGACAACACTTTGCTAGTGGCAAATTCTATGGGCACAGTTGATTTTTACTGGCCCTGTTGGCTAATGGATTAACTTAATTTTGACCCCCTGAAAAAATGGTGGGTTATGCTACCCAGGGCCATACGGAAATGGCACATTCCACTTCCTACACAAGTGGCATATTTGTTCTTGAACCACTTTTCATTTTGCCTTTTCCAAATCTAAGTGTTCAACATTTCCCCAGCCTTACGCTACAATTACCTTCGCCACCGTGACCAAGAAAAATGTCACGTCAGGATGATTATTTTTAAGTGCCATTATTTGTCTGCGTGCAGTGCATCCTCTCATCAGGAAGCACACCGGGAAAGAAAGCAACAATTTAACAGGAATATTACTCTCCACTCTTCATTTCCAAAATACTGCATTTTCGAACCCGTTTCTAAATAATAATAGCAAAAATTTAATGTGAATGGTCACTCAGATCTCATTCCTTTCCCCCAAAGCATTCTGGGCTGTTTTCCACAGAAGCATTTCTTCCCATTGTGTCTCAAGACTCCCACAGATCTGAAGTGAAAAGAGCGCTTTTTTCCCCCCATTAAGTATACTTTATTAGTTTTTCCTAGGTACAGAGCCCATACAATATTATATGTGTTTGTTGAACAGATCTTCTGATCCCCATACAATATTGCGTTATCACATTTGGTGTCTGTAACCCCCCTTCCCCCATCCACCCCTACCCTCCCTCCTATCCCCCCTCTCCTATCCCCCGCTGCCACAAATATTATCTTTGACAATTATGAATACATGAAAAGAGCGCTTTGTAATTTAAAGAATGACATATAGTTTATTCGTTAAAACAAAACAAACAAAAAAAAACTTCTGACAGAGTAACTACTTGTACTTGCAGGCAACATGCTTTCAAAGAGGCCCTGTTGCAAAGGGTCTTTATGTATAGAGTAAACCAAACTACGCAGAACAGCAACACGTTAAGAGAGACACGTCGACCTACTGTGACATTTTTTCTTTTAGAAGCATTTCTTGTTCAAATACTGGTTCCTGTTCTGTTTTACTGGCCTTTTAGCATTGCCAGTCTGTCTTTCTGATCTACACACTAAGACAGATTGAACAATACGGTACAGTTCCTATCCTAAACAATCACATGTTCTATAGTAGGACAAGGTTACAATGCAGCAACGGTTGAAGAGCAGCAAGGATACGAAATACATTGAAAATGGCCCTTTACCGCCTTTGTATAATCAGAAATGCCTGCTGAATTTACTAAAAGGACAGCAAGGACAGAAGAATCACAGAATGCAGAACAGTATGTGCAAAGAATAGTTTCTACAGAAAATTGCGGTGTGTTGCTAAACTGCAGTTCTCCTAGCTCATTGGTGCAGTGGTAGTCCTACAATTTGCAATGCCAGAGACCCAGGTTTAGAAATGAGCCTGAGATGAGGATAGTGTCCCACAGGACACCCTCATCCTACTCCGCTAGGGAGGAAGGTCAGTGTGCTCCGCTGGAGCACTGCCACCTGGGTGACAACAGGTAACAATGCAAGCAGACCCACAATGGGTGGGCGAGCAGCTCTTGACTGGGGACTTTGGCACACTTCCCTGCAGACATCTGCACCAGTTCCAGCCCCTAAGGTGCACAGTATGGGGGGTGGGGGAAGACAGAAATAGGACACTTCTTCAGCCTGCAGAAGGAAGCCTCCTCTCCTCGCAGGTCCCGCACCTGCTCACTGGGCTCCTGACCTAAACTCCTCCCGGGTTTGCAGAATCCAGGGGGCTCTGCTGCAGGGGCAATCTGTGGGGCACTATAGGGTCAGAAGGTAAGTCCCAAGGACAGCACATGACAGGGTTGGGGGGGGAGAGAGGCTGACAGGGCAGGCTGGGCATTAAGGGGGCATAAGCATAATCCATTTTGTTTAAAATGCCATTCTCTTAAGTTGTTATTCAGCACATGAAATGTTAGGTAGAACATGGAGCAGATTTGGGCAGAACACAGATCATTACTATGATACATAGATACCAAAGAAACAGAAACAAAAACATAGAAGTTGACGGTAAATAAGGACCACAAGGCTCATCCAGTCTGCTCATTTCTTTTTCTATCTTATAAATGTGCCATCGGCCTTTGCTCTGTCAGTGGCCTATCTATTCATACTCATCTGTATTGCTCCCCTTATGCCTGTCTCATGCCTGTTTGAAGCCCTGCACTGTATTCATAGCCACCACTTCCTGAGGTAGGCCGTTCTATGCAGCCACCACCCTTTCTGTGAAAAAGAATTTCCTCACATTCCCCCCTTTATCGGCCCTCCTCTAATCTCATGCTGTGTCCTCTTGTCCTGCTATTTTTCTTATATTGAAACATCTTAGACTCTTTCACCTTGTTAATGCCCTTAAGGTGTTTGAATGTCTCGATCATATCACCTCTCTCCCTCCTTTGCTCAAGGGTATACATATTGAGCTCTGTTAATCTGTCCTCATATGTCGCCTGATGCAGTCCCTGCACTATTTTGGTTGCCCTTCTCTGGACTGCCTCAATTTGGTTAATGTCCTTGTGAAGGTGTGGCCTCCAATACTGCATGCAGTACTCCAGATGGGGCCTAACCAGTGTCTTGTAAAGAGGATTACCTGACTCTTTCGACTTGTGATACCCCTATTAATACACCCCAACATCCCCCTAGCCTTACCTACTGCTTAAGTGGTCTGCTTGGATGATTTCAGGTCATCGGTGATGATGATGCCCAAGTCTCTTTCTTCCCTTGTGACTGCCAGCAACTCCCCTCCCAGCATAATGAGTAATGTTATAGAACGTTAAGGTATTTAGAGGGAGTGTGTGGTACATTATACAATAACAGGAGAGCACTCCTTTCAAGTTACAGTCACTAGAACCTGGAATGAGATTGTCATGGATTTTGAGAAATTGTATCCTATGCCGGGTTCAAGGACAAACTGAGGAAATTTCTACAAGCTGAATCTGTATGCACTTGCCTTGGGTAAAACATACTGTTTATTGTAAATTTTTCATGGTAAAATGTTTTGTCAGTCATGTCTGCTGTACCATCACTGTACTGTACATTATTGAGAGCACACTACTGGGTCCACTTGAAAATGGGGACCATGTTTCTCCAGTGCACCTGGCCAGTCAGTAAAAAAAAAAAAACAATAAAAATAAGCATGCATTTTAGTAATTATTTCTACGGATGTGGATACTGCTGGCTGGTCTGGTTTCCAGGTTTACTGAGTTGCAACCACCGGTAACTATGTTATTTAGTTGGGGTGACTTTATTTCTGTTGCTGGATCTGATCACATAGCTGTGGCGAGCAGTTACTGATGTTGAATTTGTCAGGAGGAATGAGAGAATTGTTACCTCTGTAAAGGGGAACTAAAGGAGTGTTTACGCCTCAGCTGCTGACTTGCAGCATTGCAAAACCTGTGTGTCGAGTATAGCGCTGTAGTCTTATCAGGCACATCAACTCATTCATTCATTTATATATTGAGTTCCTGGCTAACACCTGTCAGCGAATGCTTGTTGAAAGGTTCCACGTCAGATACATTAGACAACAAGGTACAATACTGTGCACAAATATACAAATACTGAGAAAAATATTCATAGAGGTTACAGAAAAAACAAACATAAAGCACTAGCTATGCTGAGGCATTGTACAATGTATGCCCGTGTCAAGAAGATAAGCAGACAAGGATAGGGAAGGATACAATGGGAGTGGGAGAGCTAGGTAAGCACAGCACATAAGACAGGGAGGAAGGAGGGTAGGGAGAGGTCCAGGGGCAAAGGGCAGAGCCGGGGGGGGTGCTAAGGTTTGACTGTCCCGTCGTGACAGAGGCAAAGATAAGTGGCAAGGCTTCTGGACATCTGCAGCCATATCAGATTCCACTGCATGGGTCATATCCAGCAACACCTGGTAGCGGTGCTCAGCCTCTGTCCGACGTTAGTCTGCCTCCAATCATTTTCCATTCAACCAGTGGATAAGCCACATCAGGTCAGTCACTCGATCTTCCTTCCAATCCTGGGCATCCATGAACTCCAGCTTGTGAACCATCCTGACTGTTTGCCCCTATAGGTCTGGACACCAGGGCTGGTGTCTAGTACTGGTCTCTCCCTCGTTCCTCCAGACAACCAGTACCAAATCCCAATCCTCACACTAAATGTCACAGGGTGTGGGAAATAATCAGACGAGGCAATGTGTCAGGATTTAAAACACAAAGATGTGCGACATTTATTTACAAATAGGAAAATAAATAATTGAACAACAAAAGAAATTGCAGTCAGAATGACCACTTGACATCAGTGGTTTCTTGGAATACAGTCTCAGATCAATAACAACAACTCTGATCTTTTACCTTCTGAATCACCCTTGTCTACCTGCACTGTAGACTTTCTCACTCCACATCCAATGCTCATCTGATAAGGCTCCCTTTAGCAGGGTTTATATAGGAGATTCAAGGGTCACCTGACCTGGTCATTAACTTATACAGACAATTTTCTACTGACTAACAACATCAAACAGGTGGGAGGACCCAAGCCCACTACTATTATAATAAATGACATCGTATAAATGCACATTGACAGTTTTAGATCCCCTTGGAAGCTTTGAACACCGTTTTCCATATTAAATTGGTCCCAAATGAGCTCTAAGCTCCTCCCATTTATATTTGATTGACAGCATGGTCCTCATTACTTCACTGAGAGGGTGGTGGGACCATGGAATGCACTGCCCGGGAGTCTGGTGGAGGATGGCACAGTGGAGGGCTTCAAGAGGGGGTAGGACAGGTGCATGGGTAAACTGAAGCCGAAGATGATCCTCTCAGGGGCTGGGTGGTGGGACAGCAAGCACCCAATAGGGGCTGGCTACCAAGCAGACACGAAGAACCATCAGGCCTATTCTACTGGCTTTTAGTATGTATGTATGTATGTTAGTATAAAACTAGACCAGAGAGGGCGCTGATCTCCCTATGCAACACCATTTTCCAGCATCATCATGGACAGAGGTCTGCCTAGGGGAATTGATAGGACCTGGAAAAATGGATTGCCCCAGAGAGAAAAGAAAAAAAAAAATTTGCTTAACAACAGTTTCAGTTTTACAGGAGCCATTCTGTCTTACCAGTACCAAGGACTATGTACGGGTACTCCTTTATGAATTAGCTACAGATATTTATATTAGGGCTGCTTATTTATTCATTATGCTCTCTTCCTAACTAGCAATGCATTTATTCCTTCTGTCAGCTGTAGAAGAAGCTAGGAAAAAGTGTTTCATGCAGTATAAGAAGCGGCCGGCTGAAATGGTCAAAATGCTTCCTCAGCCGCTGACTCCTCTAACCTGCTGTACAAGCATTTCTGCTTTTAAGTTTCCAGGAGCTTACTACCTGCAGACATTACCTTAGGTAGTAGCTCTTTTGTACGCTTAACAGTGACATGGCTTTCTATTGCAGCCCTCCATTTTATTCTGAGGGTTGCTACCCTTAAACTGCATACTGCTTCATAGACGACATTCCTGCATAGGGATATTCCTGTCCCTTTACATTTCTAAGGCTCTTTAGGTTGCAGCAGAGCAGTAGTCTGCAAGAAAAGACATACACTTGCCACTCTGCTGTGGGACTGAAAAAACCCTCTGATCAGCCCCTGTGTATTTCATTAAGGTTTTTAAGAACACCACTGTCCCTTGCACTGTAGCGTATGTATTACTTTGCCAGCAGCCGGGAAACATGAATACATTTCAACAAAGTCAAGGGGGGGGGGGGATGTTACATACCAAGTGGCATCTGGAAGTAAAGAAATGCCACCCAGTTTAACCATGAATACTGCTTTGATGCAGGATGTAGTTAAACACTATACAACGGAACGGTAGCTAAATTAAATAACTATATTCATACATGCCACTCTGTTTCATGCCTATAATTATTGGCTTCACTTAAAAGTCCTACAATACCTTTTTGGCAGCTCAGCAGATTGTTTTTAAACCCCTCACTTATTTATTTATTATGCTGCATTTTACTACATAGTTTCTATTAGCACTGCAGCCCTTTAATCACACAATAATCACTGTACGTCATTTCATATAAAAAAAAAAAAAACACAACCATCCATAGTCTCCACTTCTACCAGCTTCCTGGGCAGTGCATTTCATGGCTTCACCGCCCTTTCAGTGAAATAACATCTCCTCCTCTCCCCTCTGAGCCTGCCCCCTTCCAGCTTACACCCATAACCTCTCATTGCCCCCGCACTCCTTCCTTTGGAGCACCCTAACTGGGCCGCCTTTACTGATCCCTTTCATGTACTTAAAGACCTCTATCATGTCCCCCCTGTCCCTCCTTTCCTCCAGGGTGTACATGTTGAGCTCCCTGAGCCTCTCCTCATAGGTCCTCTCCCCCAGGCCCCAGATCATTTTGGTTGCCCTCCTTTGGACCCTCTCTAGGAGCGTAATGTTCCTTTTTAAATGTGGTCTCCAAAACTGCACACAATACTCGAGGTGTGGCCTAATCAGCAGTTGTACAATGGAAGGATCACTTCCGCCTTTCTAGAGGTAATCCCCCTGGCGATGCATCCCAGCATACTATTTGCCCTTGCCGCTGCCCTCCTACAAGTCTCTGAGTTGTTCATTTTGACATCTGCCACTACTCCCAGGTCCCTCTCCCCCTCCGTGACTTGAATCATGTCTCCTCCCAGGGTATACCCCTGGCCTGGATTTCTGACTTCCAGGTGCAGAACCTTGCACTTCCCCACACTGAAATTTAGTTTCCATTTTCCATCATTCTTCAAAGTTTATTTAAAGGCACAGATGCACGTTATTGAAACCCAGGCAGGAAATGCCATATAAGCACCTTAATTGTTTTCGTCGCCAGCTGGCATGCTGGACCTGAACATGATGCTAGCACGGAATGGTGGTGAGGGACAGGTGTAGGGAATAGGAATACAAGGCAGTAGGAAATAGACAAGTAGAGCGAGAAAAAAAAAAGATTGATGTAGATGGCCAACCTATACCAGGGCTAGAAAGAGGTGAAGAATACGGCCAAAAGACACTGTTGCGCAACAGATTTAAAGTGAGAAGAAGAAGACGATAATAAAGTCATCCCTCTAACAGGGTCTAGTAACTAGCGGAATGCAGAACTGCCACACGCATTACTGGATCCAGTCCTGGTAGATGCATGTAAGGGGGCTCTCCACTACTCTGCCGCAGGGGTAGATGCTGTGGGCCCGAATGGGAGCTAGTGGCTGGAGGACCTAGGGGATGCCAGGATGCAAGATAAGGCAGACTGGGGCCAAGGGAGAAAAAAGGAACAAAAAAAAAAAAAGAGTCAATTGTTGAGGAGCCAGAGATGTCAGGGGCAGTGCATTTACCCAGAGGGGTGCACGGTGAGAGAATGCATGCTATGCCATGGTAGTATGGCATCTGGGCACTTGGAAAATTTGAGTGGCAGAGCTTCTGGTTTGTCTGGTATTCATAGGCAGTGTTAGCAGGTTCTGTACCCTGTTGGAAGCAGATTTAATGTGACTTTTTCAGCAAGAAGGCAGGTTTGATACTTGATTCTGTCATTCAGTTGAAGCCAGCCAGCCCAAGCATAAGGTTCACAGGAGTGTGTGTGTGTGTGTGTGAGTCTTGGTGTATTTGAGAGTAGGTGTCAGGCTTTGCTTAAGACAGTTGAGATCCATTGGAGCGCCATTTTGATGCTAGCCCATAGTCTATGAGGGAGACAACTGAGCTGCTGATTGCCAGGTTTAAAGCTTTATGGGTTAGACAATGCCTGTGGTGATAGAGGATCCCGATTCTGGTATTAATAGCTCTTGCAGTGATATCGATATGCTGGGAGAAGGACAGGGAGGAGTCAATTGTAACCCCCAGGTATTTGAAATGTGAGACGAGCTCCAGTGTGTTACCACTGTCATTCCTTATTGCCAGGGGGTAGCTTTTTTGCTTGCTTTGGGCTGTCGAGAAGAACATGGTCATTTTTTTTTTTTGTATCATATCACTATTTTTGCCCCCCTGCAACCACTGACCTGCCTCATAGTCCAGCCACTGCTCCACCTCCACTACTGACCCCAGAGTTGCATGCCCAGCTGGCATATGCAGCTATACCTGCAAGAGGGGCACCCTCGATTGCCCCTGTGCCAGGCAAGGATCCAATACCAGCACACGACTATCCAGGCATTGTCGGCTGATGGGAGTAGCGGCCATCAAGGTGCCATGGTCTGTGCTGCCATTTTCCATGTTCTTTTTGCCCCAGGAGTGCAGCGTGCAATGATGTCAGGCACATATGTGCCTACACCAGCCGCAATCCCCACTCACTGCACCGTCTCTAGCATTGCCCCGGTCATCATCAGGGGTCACTGCAGAGCGGTGGCACACTGGATCCCACCCCAGTATAGGAGAACAGTCCTCTGGATGCTCAATCCTATCACCCCGCCGACCCCTGATGCTCCGGGCTCACATCCGAACCTAGTGTCAGCGGCGTGAGGTGTGGCGTAGCGCCTCAACCCTCAGCGCCACCGGGCCGGCATGAGTAGAGCATGGTCTTTGTTTTTTTATAGTTCATGACCAGTCTTTGTGCTTTTAAACCAGTTTTCTGCCAATGCAACGCCATTTTGGAGATCAGTTTCAAGGAGTTCAGGGTGCAGATTGCTGGTAAAAAATCACCGCATCATCAGCATATAGGAGCATGCGGCAATGGCAGGAGACCGGGAGATTATTTAAGAAAACACTGAACAGCAACGGTCCCAGAATGGACCCTTGTGGTACACCAGATAAGACAGATTGGCTGTCTGATAGCACTTCTCCAATCCTGACTTGCTGGGAGCGGCAGCTCAAGTAACTCCTAAACCATTCACACTTTCAGGTGCAAGTCCAATGTCTGATAGCTGTTTGAGGAGGAGTGCATGATGAACTGTATCAAATGCCTTGGATAGGTCAGTGAAGGCTGCCTCTACAAGGTGGCCTTGGTCTAAGGCGTTATGGATGTATTCAGTAAATTCGAGTAGGGCTGTGATGGTACTGTGACCACCCCGGAACCCATGTTGCTCTGGGCATAGGAGTTGGTATTGATTAAAGTATTCCACCATCTGGTCAGCCACAACTCACTTGAGAGTCTTGGAGAGTGGTGGGAGAATGGAAATCAGTCTGTAGTTATTATGTAAGGACCTGTCCCCACTTTGTGTACAGGGGTTACTGTAGCAGACTTCCATCTTTGGGGGATTTGGGAGTGGAAGAGGGATAGGTTAAGTATTCTGGTTAGTGGTCCAAGTATTTCATCCAGTGCTAAGTGAACAACTTTGAAGTCCAAAGAGTCCCCACTGTGCCTAGATTTTCTGAGGACCTTTTCAAGGTATTTCCTAGCATCTGATTCAGAGACCATTTTGAAGCGGAATAGCGGCTGGTTAGGTGGTAGTGCAGGTGGCCTCGTATTATCACTTGGGTTGGGGTTATTGAAAAACTCCCTGGGGAGCACACTACTGAGGTCAGTGAAAGCATGATTCAGTGAGCTAGCAAAAAGCAGAGGTTCCAAGGTTGGAACCCCCTCAACAGTAAGCATAGCAGGAGGAATTTGGGGTCTTTCCCTGTGATGTCTTTAAGGTTGGCCCAGAAAGACTTGCTGCTGTTCCATGAGTTAGAGAGGGCTTCTTCGTAGTATGTACTTTTGCAAGGCGGATAGCTTTTGTACAGTCATTGTGGGCCTTTTTATATTGTTGAATGTTTGCTGTAGTCCCCTGTGTGTGTGCTATTTGCCAGATATGATCTCTTAAGGCAAGTTGCTCCAGGAGTTCAGGGGTAATCCAGAGGTTAAAAGGCCCTGTGGATTTTCTTGTAGTAACTGATGTGTGTTCATCAGAGACAGCATTAAATTTTGACACAAAGAGGTTAAGTGTGGTGTCTGCATCATTGGTTTTATGGAGGTCTGTCCAGTCAAGGAGTTTTAGGTCTGACTTTAGTTGTCGGAGGTGACCTTTTAGTAGAAGTCTGTTTTCCATGGGTCTGGTGGGGGGGTTGCATTACTTGTTATTCCAGTTGCATTTGACAGGGGAGTGGTCACTCAAAGAGTCAGGGAGAACAGAGCTGTGGAGTGTTGCAGGCAGCTCAGCACCCTCCATGACCCTATCTTGCTATGAGGTTACTGCCGCCCCCCCCCAAAAAAAAAAAAAACACATAGTAAATAAAAAACCAAAACCTTATTCTCCCAACCAGACAACAAAATCACTGAAGGTGGTGGGGAAGAGTCCTCAGAGGGACTGAAAAATGCCTGCAACATTTCAGCTGCCCTTCACTGCAGTGCCTCAAGAGAATATGACATGGACTGCCCCCTTCCCCAACACTCTCAGAGGCCATCTAGACTGATCTTCTGGCAACTGAGCAACAACTTGGCCCATCTCACAGTTTTCAGATACTGTAAAGGAAATTATTCAGTTTTATATAGTTCCTTTTATACATACTGTATCTCAAAGCCTCTTACAATTTATGAAACAATTGGCAGGAGGCATAGGCACACGTAGATAAATAGGTCGGAATTGGTACAGAGTGAGACAGAAGTAACCAGAAGAAGGTTAAGCAAACTGTTCAGGATCACACAAACAGTATGTGCAGTTCTGGGATTCAAACCTGGGCTCTATATTCACACATCCACTAACCAGTGGCATTTACTGCCTACAAGGTCTACAGATAGTAAAGTATTTGCCGCTATGAAGCATTTGAAACACAGATTGCAATAAGAAATATTGTGACCTAGTGTATTGGGAACTTTAACCTCAGATTAAAATGGCATGTGAGAGTAGAGGGAAAGTTGGTATCTGTGTTCGAGTGGGACGCAAAGCAGTTCTCGAAACATTTGGCGTGCCTCCCCACCACTATTTGCCCCATCATCCCAACAATCAGGGCTGCCATGAATGTGAGGATGTGCGCCCCCCCCGCAACAGCTGATACAAATCCCGCTCCCTGATTGGACAGCAGGTTGTGTAAATGTGGTTCCAGCTAACTCTAGTTCGAGATTCAGGGGTTCACATCTGACACCCAGTCTCCCAGGTCGTGCCCCCCCTCCCCAAGTGTCCCTCAGCCAGCCCAAAATGTGGGGGCATAAGCTAGGTAATACTTGTGAGGAACTGCCTGCCCCATTATGAAGCACTAGTTTTGGACATATTCCTCTTTAAACATAAAGACTACACAATAACTGCATAGTCGGGACACGGGGGTTAGTCGTGTAATAAGCCAAAACTTCAATATCAGACTTATACAATAAAAATCAATTATTTTGTTCTCATATAACAGACCACTCTTGAAAGAACTATTTTATAAAATGATATAAAATTGTGTACGTTTACACACACACACACACACACGCACTGCTTATATGCATGCAAACATGTAGAGAAAATAATTATATAGGGTGCTTACTAATCAATTTTAATGACTACTTATGTTATTCCACTTTTGGAAGGCCGATCATACAATCCAGTAAGGTTTGTTTACAAGGTAAGAACCTTTTGTGACTGCTGCCTAAACAGGGTCAATGATTTTCCAGGGAAGACACCAGTAAAAACATAATTTGTCATTTGTAAACCAGCAATTGGGAGTCCATTTTTTCATGCCCCCCCTCCCCCCTTGCACCAGCGTTTTGGGCAAAACCCTCCATTTTAAGCCAAGTGTTTGTACAAAACATGCAGATTTGCCCTGAATGAATTTCTAAAGTTGCCCCCCTCCCAAAAAAATAAGAGGATTTTCTTTTCAATTATATTACATTGTGATACATAGAACACAGTCAGCTTGGAAACTGACATATTTAGTGCCTGTCCCCTTCATACTGCAACTTGGCACTGTGCCCTCACTCATTAGGGCATCACCAGTGACCAGAGAATGGTCCATTCAGAGGGAGATCTTGGATTTCCAAGTGGGGTCAGATAATACTAGGAGCTTTAGTAACTCAGATAGGCGTGGAGTGAGTCTGGACCCCTGTGATCCTCCCACCAGATCTACCACTGCAGTCAGTGAGGTAACAATGGTGAGGAGATAAAAAATGAGACTGGAACCCTGTATGTCAGCCTCCGTGTAGCGTACTGTTCCACATGTCCATCCTAAAATTGTCAGGTAGAAAACCTAATTAGCAAAAAGGAATAGAACAAGTATGGCAGACACAAAAAAAGTAACAGATGGCTACTTTTAGAAGTTGTTTGTTTCTGGCTGCGCACTCTCTCTCTTTAATAAGGCACTGTTGCCTACAGTTCCCCCTCTGGTTTGTATACTTAGAGTTGAGACTGGCAAACCTATTCTGGCTATTTTTAGAACTGGCTCTAATTACAATGCAAAATAGTTCTGGTTTTCGAATGTAGGAATTTATGTATGATAATCCAACTACATGGTAATGACTAATCTGCATGTTTCTACAGTGAGGTTCTAAATGGCTGCAGTGGGCAGAGCCCAGCAGATGTCGTGTGATAAAAAAAGGACTCGCACTCTGAATGAACAACTGTTTAGAAGTTGCATCACAGTCACCTCTGCAGTCTGTGAAGCACTCCACTGTGCCAATGCAGTTGTCTCATTGGCACTATTTTGCTGCCGGCCAGAGGCCCCGTTTGTACCATTGCCTCACCGCCGCTTTGGCCCAAGTCCCTCATGGTGTTTCATTCTCCATCTGGACCCACATAACGTTTCTCCTTGTAAAGAGGGGCGGGAGGAGCAGAGACGCAGAATCGCTTCTAGCCACACTGAGAATGTGCAAGCTGTCGGTCCGCATATGCTCATTGGTGTGTATCACTTTTCTCGCCACAATAGCGGCACATCAGGAGCTTCCCCCAGTGCTCCCAGACCCCGAGATTACTTTGCTGGGGTCCAGAAACATGAGGGCTGTGGCGCAGAAGCTGAAAAACTATTTGTTTAAAGAGCACCAATGACTGCTCTGGGACTGAAAATATACATAATAATGAGCTACTCATGAATATTAATGAATCCTGGCATGCGCAGACAACCAGCTTGCACATTCTCAGTGCAGCTGCAAGTGGTTCTGCGTCTCTGCTCCTCCGGGCTCCCTTCTGTAACCTTGGCTGCAGTCATATCGGCTCTGGCTAGAACCTGTTTTTCGTAGTAAGGACTGGTTCTTCCGCTCCCTAATTTAGGATACACCTTTGGTAGGAAGGGACTACTCCACTCATGCCTCTTCCTGTTGCCAGAAATTCAGGATTTTAATAACCTGATGGCAATGTAAGTTGCCCCGAATGCAATAGCAGTGCCTAGGATCAATACAGTTTGTCATATTTTAAATACATTTCCCCCATGAAGGAAGTGGGAGAGCACCCCATGCCATGCTGGCTCAGTGTACCGCAGGAACAGCCTGCTTTATTTAGCTATAGTTGGCAGCTTTACAGACTTAGCCTTTAGCTAAGAAGGTGCTCCAAAACAGCTGACTCAACACAATTTTTCAAAACCACTGCCTTATAAAGATTCAGGTTCCATATCGTCTGTCTGCTCCTTAGTTTTGCAGAGTGGCATGTCTTTTTAAATGAATGGGAATACCATACAAAGCAGTCAGGATACTGTTTTGTGGTACAGGAGAGCAGGGGGCCAGTTCATTTTGAGGGGTTGGAGTCAAAAACATCTCATGGGCCCAAGTTTTGAAGTCGTTCCAAATTTTATTGGAAGTCTAAATACTTCTCTGGTCCCAAATTTTGGAGGTCAAATATTTTTAAAGGGTCAAACGTTTGAGAGTTTAATGTAAGGTAGTATGTCCCCCAGAACCAGTTGTCGCAGGATAAGAGTGGTTTCCTGTGCAGTCATCATGTGTAACAGTGAAGCTGAACTGTTCAGACATTCAACAAAAGCAACTGAAACCACTCTTCTTTTGCAGTGAGTGGCTGTGGGGGACTTATAAATGCATTATAGACTGAGATTTTTTATTTTAAAAAAGTACCCTTAAAAAAATGAACCAGCTTGTCTGTCATTTAGTCACCTGTTGCCATGGTGCTATATATGTTGGGCTCTTACTAGCAGTGTCTTAAGCGCAAATGAAAGGAACACTGTTACTGTCAAGGGCATCGCATGACAGTCCGTTGATCTATGATACAAATATCTGTAATAAAACACCTCCTCTCTTAGAAAACTTAATCTTTTTTTTCTGTTTTTATCACGCAGCCCCACCATGCCATCTTGTGGTCCTCAGGTTTCCCACTGCTACCCCTATCAAGGGGAAGAGAGTAGTGGGCTTACATTCCAAGGTTCTGGGTTTTTGATAGAAGTGATAGGTGACAATGCAGGGCTCTGACTGTGCTGCGTTGTTATCCTGCCATTGTAGGGTGCTTCTGTTTTTGCTGTTTTACAGTCACCAGATGCTGGCATGCATGGAGCTCATGGGGACACGAGCACAGGACAACATATGAATGCTTGTACTGCAGCGGGGGCAATGACCCCACCTCCCAGGAGAGAGTATCCTTTGGGATACTCTATCCACCTCTCTCTCCACCCCCTGAAAGTGCTGGTTCATTCCTAAACTCAGGTTGTCGGTATCACAACAATCAGCCCTGCCCCTGCACTCATGGGCCAACATAAACAGGGGATATGCCACAGGCAGTGTGAAGTGGCGGAGTTACTTGTGAGGTCTATAGATGCCAAACCTTGATGCAGAAAAAAATAAATAATTTATTTTCACACTGTCCGTGGCGTACTTTATTTATGAGATGGGCAAAGTTCTGTATGGGCGCACAGCGTTGTTCCATGTCCAGGCCGAGTCTGAGAAAAAAAAAATGCCATTTGAATGATGACTTAGGAATCAGTGGCGAATGGAAAGCTTGTGCCAGTCTTGGTGCTGATGACATGGCTGCAGTGGAAATTAATGCTGATGACATGCCTAGAGTGTAAATAAATGATTTATTTACACTCTAGGCATGTCATCACTGTAAATAAAAAGGGGTTTATTTCCCAATTTTTATTCACTTCCCTATTGCATAAAAGCAATTCTTTTTCATTTTCATGTCTGCAAAATTAGAGATCACCGAGTTTTTCTTCTTCCCTTATAGGAGTTAAATACTTTCTCTCCCACGGCCCACCCCAAGTTCGGAATGTTTTGCTTTGTTTTTGAAAGTCAAATACCCTGCCTGTTTTCTGGGGGGGGGGGGGAGGAAGGAGCATCTGTCTGATAGCTGATCTAACTTGCTGAAAGTTCCACCCCCCCGACCTCCTTTTAAGTGGCACAGCAGTAAATATGCAGACTGCTATATCCGTTTTCTGAGAAACTGAAGCAAAGTACAAAAAAAAAAAAATGTTTACTGAAACTCTATGTCAACTTCCAAGCCCCAGGCCACAGAACACATGCTATTCTGATTTGAATTCGTAGGGTTTATTTATTGCCTGTTTTTTTTTTGTTTTTTTTTAATAAAGATTCTAGACTGCTTAGTTGGACAATATTGTTAACCAGACTTTCATGTTTTCCTACAGTCAAGCCAATAAAGTTTCAACTATCCTTCCTGAGTTTAAGACATTTTATGGTTGCACATCAAGATAAAACTAGATGGAGAGGAATGTACAGGATGGAGGCACTTATTCCTTTGAAATGTTCAGACCTATTCGTCGTTCATCTTTTATAGGTGACCCTGTGCTGCAGATGGAGAGCCATGTCCCCTCACTGACTTTACCAAAAGGAGAGGGGGAGATCACATTTTTCCAGAGAGGCACTGTTTGAAGCAGTGCTAGGGCTGCTTCAGGGGTTTGTTCAGATTACTTACTGCCAGCAGGGACTGTATTAGCCAAAACATACAATTATTAGTCATTCAGCATCTAAAGATGACTGGGAAAATTGCTGATGGCTTGTTAGCCAAGTTTCAACCAGTAATTAGATCCCAGCTGCCAGTGTGGCTTATGCGTTATGCAGCAGTCAACATTATCCCCAACACACCCCCATGGGCAATGTAGTGCAAATACGGAGGATTAGGGATTCTGGCATCTTCTCTGCCCCAGGAGTGGGGATTTCATGCGTTCACATCCCCACCCTGCAGGCATTTCTCCTGTGGGGAGCATTTTAGATAAAGTTTTACAGAGTTCAGACCATCGCTTGCTCCCACAGGGTGGGGCATTTAAGTAGTTTGGTGCCAATCATTTTTGAATTCTCCCTTTATTCCCCGAGATGGGCATTTACTCCGACTGCTGCATTAGCCACACTCAGAACAATGTGGTGATCTGTGCTCGGTTATCTGAGACACAAGAGAGTCTGGTCAATCAACTGACCTGTACAGATACAATCTGGTTTCAGTCTCAGAACAATGGATCAAGTCCAGATTAGCTCTGGCACAACTCAGTAGTGTGTAGTCTAGTGACTGGAGCATTAAACTGTTAAGCAGAAGACACCAGCCTCAAACCCACCATTTAATCATTATGTGACCCTGAGCAAGCCACTTGACCTCCCTGGGCTTCAGTCCCTCCCAGATTTAAAAAGTGGGTAGAAGTCAGCCAGCCAATAAGCCCAATAGTAGGGCTACTGCTTGCAACCCTGGTGACCTGAGTTTGGGGAAAGGGGTAGCACAGCAATAGCACGAGGGGGAATGTCATCTGGGGTCTGCATGAGAATGCTCAGCAGGCATCAGCTTGGACCACCCAGCATGCCAATGGCCCAGGGACTGGAACCAGAACAGAAAACAGAAAAAAAAACCTCCCTCAACAAAGGATGAGTCCATGGCAGGCACACTTAGGACCCAATCCTATAAACATTGGGGTGCCACAAGGGTCCTTCCTTGGGCCTCTGCTTTTCTCTATCTTCATAAATAATATCACCTCCAACCTCCATAGGACAACCTCCCTGCTATATGCGGATGATATTGTTCTATGCATGTGCAAAAAGCATTGACGTCATCAATCAACACCTCTCTCTTGACTTCAGCTACTCCAACAGTGGCCATCAAGTCACAAACTTGTCCTAAATGAGTCCAGAACCCAAGCTATGCTATTTGGATCAAATGCCAAACTCAAACACTCCCATCCTAAACTTAAAGTCTCCTCTTCCAATGGTTTAACACTTGGGGTGGTGAATTTGTTTAAATATCTGGGCGTCACACTTGATCCATCACTAAACTTCGACCTACACATCAAACAGACCTGCAAGCTGGTTAACGCTAAACTCAGAATAGCCTACCGAACTACTGTAGTTGTGTGCTCACCTCCTCAGCAAGGCTTGCCATTGCCCGTGGCATACTCCTGCCATAACTTACTTATGATGTTCCTACATACACCTCTGTGTGCAAATCAAGTCTTCGAAAGTGGGATGTCACTTACAACAATATCTGTCACTATGCATCCTCCTATCGCCGACTGAAACACCTCTGTCTCCTTTATTCAGATCTGGGATGGCTTCCTCCCCTGGAGCCAAGACTCTATGCTTACGGCTCTGTCATTGATAATACTGTCCGATTATAAATACCCAAACCCCTGGTGGGTCTCTTCCTAAATCTGACACCTTGCTATGGGTTGCGGTCTGCTGACAAAGCCCATGTCTTCATCCTCAGACATAACACCTCCAAAGGCTCAAGTGCTTTTGCCTGTCGTGCCCCCCAATACTGGAACTCCCTCCCACTAGCCTTACACCAATCTTCATCCCACGCCACTTTTAAGAAAGGGTTGAGAAATCATCTCAACACTTCCAGCAAATGCTCCTGTTTCAAACCCCCCTAGCCCATCTCCCTGACACTTCTAATTTGCCCTTCTAATGCACAGCACTTTCCCCCTACCTGTCTGTACTTACCTCTCACCTGCTTTGTCCTAAACTCTCTGGCCTCTTACCTCTATCTCCCTTACCCTTACCCCTCCCTTATTTCCCTATATCAGTCCAGTATGAATATGACAGTGTTACAATCTTTTTTTGTTTTCCTCAAATCCAACAATGTTATGTAGCCTTAGCCATGTAGCCATGGAATGCGCTGCCCAGGGGGGCTGGTGGAGGAAGAGACTGTGGAGGGGTTCAAGAGGGGGTTGGACAGGTACAGGGAAAGGATTCTGGAAGCAAAATCCAGTGCAGCAAGAATATCCGGAACTGGGAAGGAAGAAGCCAGAGAATGCGAGGGGGGCAGCAAGGTCAGCTCCCAGGGTGGGGGCTGACCAAACGAGCAGACACGAAAGATCGTTAGGCCTATTCTGCTGGCATTTTAATGTGTTAGTATGTTAGTTATTTAACGGTTTTGTATATTTCGACACTATTATTGCATCTACTTTGTCTGTAATAACTTTTTCTACTTGCTCTATATTCTTTTGTCAACTATGTCTAACTTGGATTGTAATGTGCATCTGCATTGTTGTACTGTACCCTCCCAGGTCGTGCCTGAAAATAGTCATTGCTATGGCTAGTGCACTTACTCGATAAACAAAAACTAAATGAATAAATCCCAACCACTCCCCTCTGGTATGAAACCTTGGGAACTCCTGCCTCGGTGTCCAGGGGTAGGCAAGAGGTTGAATATGGTTCAGCTGTACCCGGGGAGAGCCTGTGTGGTTGGAAACTGGATCAGGTAAGGGGTAAGGATGTCAGGGGAGATAGACCTACCCTGTGCAGGTAGAGGCCTAAGCACAGGGATGGAAACTATAAATTTAAAAAAAGTAGGTGGAAAACAAACCACTAAATGAGATGTTATATCGAAACTGTGCCACACTGGATAGAGGAATTGTAAAAATGGCAACAAAACATCAAATCAAAAATAAAATCAGCAGTGTTTTCTGCCAGATCCTCAAAGTGGAGGTCATGTTGCCAAACTGCTGGCAAAGTTTTCAGCTGCTGTATCAAATTCGGAGCCCAAGTAGCCAGAATGGCCACTAACTTATCTTTGGCTTTTCCAGTGGGGTTTCAATTTTTGCATTATAATGTCTGTACACAGTAATGCCATTAAGAGAAGTGAGACTTTTATTCTTACAAGTATGATACTAAGAAACGAAACTTGCTGTTATTCAACAACTGCACAACTATGTAACCTCACTGACTTATTTGTAATTGTACTGTAATCTGTATTCCAAGTTCTGTCCATGTATCCTTTTATGTATGACGTGGAACCTTTGTAAATGAGTCGCTGACTCAAAGGTCTTTCTGAATATTTCAATAAATTAAAAAATAAATACTTTAAAAAGTTGCGCTTGTGGTTCTGGAGACTATTTTTAAGTATTTACAGATTAAGTTTACATGTGTTTACTCCCCAGCAATTCAGTTGCTGCAACAGTCACTATTTATTTAACATAACAGATGGGGTGACACAGTATGGGAGTAGCTCGGAACAACTCTGATCTCCCTACTGTGTGCTTTTCTGTGTGTTCTACTTGAGGTGTAGGACGTCTCTGCCATTGTTTCACTGTTGCAGCAACACCATAAAATGCTAATTTTTAATGAATCCAGAAATACTCTGCGCTAGTGAAAAATATTTTCTGTGCCGCACGGAAACACAGGGAACTGGCATGAGTGACGCTGGCCGTTACTTAGTACGCAGTTAAGCGATAATACACAAGATGCGACTCATCATGGAATGACACTGCACCTTGGGCTGCATTGCAAGGTATAAGGCATAAGAGTGCCTTCAACTCGCCAAAGTGGCATTACACCAAATGATAGCCCAGATTTTTGAGTTTCTTATTTCTATTATCAAATGGAGTACGTTAAGAATCAGGCATGAAAGAGGAGGTAATATACCACAGTACAGTGCTGAGGGGTTGATTATATAGCTTGAACCACAGCTGTGTAATCACTCTAAGGCAAGTCAGGAAGTGTGATACCTCCTTCAAGTACCTTACTGCACTTTTATTCAAGTGGCTTTGCGTTTAAATTATAATGAATTAGTATTATTTTAAGGCTAGTCTGAACGCAGTATGTGCTGCACGTTACTGTTTCTTTAAACACAGCTTTCAGAGTGCTCCTGATCACATGACACTGCCCAGGCAAATGGAGCTGCCTGCTGTTTTCCAACTGGAGAAAGTAGTAGTTTCAGGTAAATTTTAAGGTTTAAATATAGTGCTTTTTGAATTAAGAGAAGGTTAATGTATAGGCAATAAGATTTGACTGACTTGATTTCATGAATTCATTTGAAGGTTTAGCTACATGTTTGAGAGTGGTGCTGGGTTTTAAGCAGCATGGTTTCCAACTCTTAACAGAATGAGCAGCTAAGGCTGTTTGGGTGTCTCCAGCCTTCCACTGAGTAAATTTGGAATGCAAACATTGTATTGTGAGGCAATACGGTTTGTGTGACTTATGAATTTATTTGAAGTTTTAGTTGTATACATCTTTCTGTGTTGTTTACCTTGAGGCTTAGTTAATTCTGTCCGTTTGAAATATATGTTTGTTGTTTTTAGTTTAGGCATACCTCTCAACTGTCCCCGATTTTCAGGGACATCCCTGATTTTGCCTCAGAATTTTTCTCTGTCCCTCCTAAAAATTGTGTTTCCGTGACCAAACAGTGGGAGTTGGAAGCACAAAATAATGTCAAACATTAAAGTTAAAGAGTTCTTCCTTAGAAAATGCATTTTGCACTAAGCCCCATATTCTACCAGCTTCCTGAGTGGATATCATCAAGTTTGAAGATGTGTCCCTGATTTTGGTCCTTTGTTCCTGATTTTTTTTAAGCCTTGTCCCTGATTTATGAGGCAGGAGGTTGAGAGGTATGAGTTTAGGAGGTATTTTTTGCCTTTTCGTTGCTTTTTTTGTGCTGTGTGCTTCAGCAATGTTAGATAGTATCAGTCATTTCTTGCTTATGGGAGGTGGGGGGACTTTATAGAGGGATTTTGTTATTGAGCTTTGCCTCTGCAGGTTTTTTTTAAATGTGTTTATGCTTTTGTACAATGCTGCACAGAATCATACCAAGACAGCAATCCAAAACAAAACATATTCAAGTAATTATAACAGAAGATTTGCGTGCTCCCTTTTTGCTATGTCTTCAGAAGGAAATCGGACACTTTAGTAGCAAAGCACCATCAGGCTCTGTACCCTCTAGTTGCTTGGCATAGAATCGTTTTTTAAAAAGTGTTTCCTTATTGAGTTTAAGCACGGATATTGGAGCGTCCACACTGTAGTCTGACACCATGCTTGCCCACATGAATTCTGAACCAGCAACCGTGTTAGTCTGAAACCATGCTAAAACCCTACTCCAATCAGGGTTTTAGCACGGTTTTTCAACATGGTTCGTAGCATGGTTTTACCATGCTATAGTGTGGAGGCAATCCATGTTGGCCGTTCTTGTAACAGTACAGACTGCAGGTAACATTACAAGAATGCAAATGTGGACAGGGCCTTAGTCTACAGCTTAACAGTAATATTAGTCAGCAAAGGTTGTTCCACAGACACCTCACCTTGAGGTTGGGTTATCATAAGTATACGATAACCTTATGTGACCAGGTTTCATCCAGTAAAGAGGATGATTTGGTCAGCGACCCTACACATTAGCAGAAACATTTTCTTTCTATAATGCTTTTTCTCCTTGGCTATGTTGCAGGGATATACCCTAGTGGCCTAATCCCAGGGTTGTATCCCTTCTGTCCCACTCCCTCCTCATCTCCCCCAGGTCCAACGTCACCCCATCTGATGCCTCCAGCGACTAATCCATCATGGCAGAGGCAGTGGGGGGAGGGTCAGCCTACTCTCCTCCTTCCAAGGCAGTCCAGTTTGTTGGCTAAGAGCCCATGTCAGGCAAGCATTAGGACCCAGAGGAATCCAGGCTGTTACATAGACAGTCCATGGGTTTTCTTCCTGGTTTTTGCTCTGCTTTCCCTCTTCCCTTTGGCAAGGTTTAGCCCTTTCAGGCCTCGTATCCATGCAGTGATGTGCTGCAGAGGGAGCAGACTCTCCAGGCCCACTGCAGAGGCTGCTGTGGCACCATGTGCTCGGCACCATTCCTCTACAGCCACAGGGCACTACCAGCCTGCCGCCTGAGGCGGGTGCCCTGAGCTCGCTCCACAGGTTGGGTGGCCTGCATGCCAGCACAACCTGTTGCTGCTGGCCCACCAGGTGGCCTAACAAAAACTTTTTCCAAGCTGTGGTGTTATCAGAGGATACTGCCACAATGTGAAATGGTTCTTAGCCAATCAGACTGCTGGAATTTGCCAGCCCATATAATACCATAGAACAACTGGTGCGATCTTGAAATTGTATGTTTTGCCATTCATATCAAGGCCAGTGGGATGCGCACAAGGATCATGGTGCTCACTCAGCAAAAATTCACAAACTTCTTGTATATAAAACTGTGGCACACTCAACCAAATTATGTAACGACACCGGAGCTCTGAGACTTGATGTTTATTATAAATAAAATACCACACCAGGCATAGCCAGACACGTTTCGGATCAGAGATCTTTTATCAGAGGCTTTGATAAAGGATCTGTGATCCGAAACACGTCAGGCTATGCCTGGTGTGGTATTTTATGTTTTACCATTATTCACTGTCGTGACAGCTTTAGTTCTGCAAGTGTGATGACAGAACTGTGAATTGTAAGGTTTTAACGAATGTCATCACTGTCGAAATGTTCCACTTTCTAAGGTAAACAATGCTTGCTTGAGTCACATTCTAATGACTAGGAAATAATTTCTTTCATTCATAACAATTTTAAACCCTGCAAATAACAACTGACCATACATTACCTCTCTTTCTGTCTATCTAAAAGTTCAATTGTAATTTATACAATAGGGTGACAGCATATGTCCTGAAATAAAACCCAGTATTTTCACTGCCATTAAATAAATGCAAGATGACATGTTCACTGTGAAAATAATTATAGGTGTGTATATATATATATATATATATATATATATATATATATATATATATATATATATATATATACATATATACACACACACACACACACACACACACACACACACACACACACACTGAACATGTCACCAAAAACTATACCCACAGTGTCTATGTCAGAGCACCCAGCACACCAGACTAGTTCCACAGATACAGATTAAAAAAAAAAATGGTAACCACCTGTACATATTTTACACCACACAGCAAAAACCACGTACTTCTCATGTTCCCAACAACTGCAGCGCTCAGCTATGGAAAGAAAGACTGGAGACTGAGACCTGAAAGAGAAAGAATAAAAAATCATAAGCTCGAAACAAAGAAACTACACAGTACGAGACCAAAGGCAAAAAGCAAACTCGAGTAATATAGTCAGACACCAAATTCGACTGAAGAAACCGCCTGAGACAAGACAACATACTCTACAAATATCACAGAACAGAACCTAGAAAAAAGTGAAATACAGAAGCCATACAGGCAAACACACCAGTAAAATACTGGAACGAGAAAGAAGTGAAGAAAACATTACCTCTGGTGAAGTAAACCGCTAAAAAAAAAAAAAAAAAAACACACATATCATAAAATGTAATGCACCTCCACTGATAGTAAAAGCGCCTACCAAGACAAAATCCCAATAAATGAATAAAATAAACCAATATTCACCTCCACAATGATGAAAATACACAAAATAAAGAAACAAAGCTGAATAAATCCACAAAATGGCACTTTTGCAAGCAGCAGCCCACGACTTTCACAAATGCAGCCATAAAAAAAACCCACCCACAAAACTACACAATAGTAACGCAACCTCGAACATGACATAGTAAACATTCAACTACCACAACAACCAGCAGCCATTCACAACAGCAAAGCAATCAATCACAAAACAAACAGCCCACTCATAAAACAAAACTAGCCAATCACAAAACTGAAAATCACCTCATTCAGAACGATGAATCACACACGCGGAGCAAAACCACTCGGTGAAAAAACATCAAGAGACACACAATAAACGGCAAAACAACAAACCAAAATCCACACGTAAAACAAGCCAAAACACTTACAAACCCTATTGTATACATTTCATACATGATGGGTGAGCATGTAATACACAAACTATCCGAACTTGTGGAAAGTGACCCCGGAACATCTACGGTTCGCTACGCCGCCACTCAAGGAGAGGTTACCTCAAGTCACTCTTTTCACTATTTGGATATCTTGTGCACTACATGCACACCCAGCATGTATCCCATTTCCGAGGCTTTTACCTCTTGGTTCATGATGTCACCAGGCCCCCTTGATGAAATGCACAGCCTTGGAATTCACAGTTGCCTACCATTTATTCTAGGTAGCGAATATATGTAACACATTAGGCTCAAGGTTCAAACGTAAGAGCCTCTTTGGGGTTTAATGAGAATGGGTTCTTTAGAGCCCTGGAAGAGGTTTGATCAGTCTTGCTGTAAAATGCACTTCCCATTCTCCCCCCTCCCCCAATAACTTTATGTAGGGGGGGCAGAAAGAGACCCTAGGCTTTCCCAACTGTTTAGTCTTAAGAAAAGTGGAAATAAATGTAGTGCATTTCTCCAAGGAATCAGTGGATGATATTTTTAAGAGGCAAAGTAAAGGCGGCCAGCATGAAAAAAAAAAAAACAGAAATCCATAAATGTGTTTCATTATGTCTGAAGGTACAGATTGGCAGGTTATGTTCCAGCTCTCTGCGGGCTAGCATGGTGCAGCAGAGACTAGCTGTAAATATCTGGAAAACAGGCAGGAGAGTAGAAGGCCCCCTGATGAGGGTAAATACTTAATATTTGGGATACTATAAAAAGGAATATGGCTTCCTTTACTGTCTACAATGTTCTCATTACACTTTCTTATTGCAAGCTAATATTTTATGTGGGAAAATTATATTAAAAAGTTAAATTAAGACTCACAATTCACCAAGATAAACAAATTATAACAAAAGTTAAACAACTGTCCTGAAATGGCACAGCTGTAGCAATTGGTGGTTTTTTTTTCATAGCTTTGCTCTTGGCAATCTCATGTGCACCCCCCCCCCCCCAATAAAAAGTCTTGGCAGTCTCATGTTCACCCCCAATAAAAATCCAGAGCACACGGAGAAACATTTTCTGAATCTCATTTGTCCTTGACAAGAGTGGAGATTAAGTAGCCCACCCACCTCCTTCATGTTAGCTGCTGTCCCCACCCCCACCCTCCAGTGAAAGGCAGTCTGCTTTGAGCCTCAGGCTCCAAGCCCAGACTGTATGGGAAAACACACTGCACTTGGCAGACCCCTTCAATCTGTTGGACAGAGATCAGTAAGTCTGTCAGCCAGCAAAGTCCTTTCCTTTCCAACACCATGACCTGCTTATTTTATTTTTTTTGGGGGGTATGATCAACCTATTTCTGTCAGTGCACAACAGAAAGAGATGTGGCAGGGCTCGAGACCCATGCTAGGGTAATGGCTGTATTGGGAGATAGTTTTGCCTAGAAAGCACTGAGGTGTGGGACTTGGTAAAAAAGGGAACAAGTCAAAATGTTCAAACTGAATGCCTGCAGAGCAGCCCCCTTCTGGCAGAGCAGTAAGTAGGGTGGGCATTCTAGCAGAGCCTCAGTTTGGGGGGGTGTACATACTGTTCTGGATTTAAGGTGCATTCAGATTCCACCCCTGGTGGAATACCCACATAGTTACTGCCCCTGCCTAAACACTCCTTGATATGCAGGGATTTTGGGGTATTAGAATTCTGGGTGTATTCCAGTTTCACTCACGCCCCAAAGCTGTGACCCTGGAATTAATGCCACTGATGCTATTTACACAATGAGCAACTGATTCAACCCATCTGTACTCTAATACATCTCAGTGTTGTTTGAATTTCCCAGAGTGCCTAGTGGCAGCAACATCCACTTCCCTCCTTCTCCTTCATTGTAAAGCACTTTAGTCTATAAAAGGTGCTATATAAACACCAGATTCCTTCCTTCCTATTCTGTTTGAGGCTGTCTCAAGCTTGTTATAAAATACCTGGGGGGAGGTGGAGTAATCGGAGAGGGTCTAGCCGCTAGAATGATTTTCACAGCATTCTGTAAACAATCCCCCCCCACGTCCCAGTAATAAATGAACAAGACATATGAACTGAGCAGATGCCTTGAAGTGTTTATTCAGTTTAACTAAACCTAGCTAAGCAAGCCTCAAACTGGTTCAATTTAGGCTGAAGAAGCCACACTGGCATGACTCTGCTGGTCACACATAAAGCCGTTTTCTGTCCAGCTGGAATTCCACTCGTGCCAGCTGGAACATAGAATCCAGAGACTGTGCAAGAGTCTCAGATCATTAGGGGCCCTACTGTACCTCTTTTACAGCCTCTCACGCAGACACAGTTCAGCACTCCCTCGCACCCCCCCAAAAACATACTGTGCATCCTGTTTTTTCAGCAACTGCAGAAGATTACTTTGGAGCAGCTAAAATCTTTACCCGTCCTCTGAATGCAGAAACCAATGTCAGTGACTAGTGTTAGCAGGACAGACAGGCAGAGCCGAGTATCTGAAGGGTGCTCATGCTATCAAGCATCTGTGTGTGCAATTCAGTATGAGATGGGTTGGGATTAACTGGTTTAAGTGTTTTTCTTTTTGCCTTGTTGCCAAAAGAAAGAGAGGAGAATAAGACAGAGATGCAACCAAAGCATGACAACCACAAAAAAATCGGAGACAAGCTGGTACAGCTGCTGTTCCGTCAGTGCGTCAACGGAACTTTGTGCTGAGTGAGTGTGAACAGTAAACTCATTCCTTCCCCCTGAGGAAGTATTCCTCCCATGTGTCCATGTGGGGGGTGGGGGGCTGCTTACAGAACAGATAAAATAATCAGGCTAGCAGCAGCCAGAACCCTCTCTGCCCCCTACCCCACTTCTGGCATTTTGCTACATGTGTGTACTAGCCCAAATAGGATAGAAAGGAAGGGATTTGGTTTTATATAGCACCATTTATACAAACAGTATGCCAGAGTGCTTTATAATCCAGGAGAGGGGGTAGGGGGTACTGGAGCAGCACAACGGGGAAGCCTGTGCAACGCCTGCTTACTTCATTCCAGGCCTTGAGTAAAAGGGAAAGGGGAAAAGCCCAGTTCTGTACAATGCTATTTATTTTTTTGTGTCAGAGAACTGCTTGTTAAGGGCTACTAACAGTTTTAAGGACATGTGTGTCATTTTCTAACATTTTAAAACTGATTCTAGTGATCCAGTAATTGCATTTCTAGGCTAGAATTAAAGGGAAACATAGAAGTGCAGAATAGGTTGCACCTGGAAATGAGCCCCAGCTCAGTGCGCTTTTCCGGGTAATCAAAATTTTAAATAAACAAATACCCACACAGTTTGAAATCCCATGAAATCTCTTTCAAACAAGGCCTTACCTGTAGGTGTCAGCATTCCAGAGGTATCTGTATGAAAACAAGGCAGTAGCGATTTCATGGGGTCTTGAGACAGGAAGGGGTGTCAGTCAGGCAAACTGTTGTTTAGCACTGCTTGCCCAACTATGACATCGCTTTTTGTCTCAAGGTACTATGGTGTGACTGCTGTGTTCATTTAAAGTAGGGCCGATTTAAATTGGCCCACGAAAGCAGCAGCAGTGCTACTCTCTGCGATGCCAGCACCCCAGGTTCGAGAACGAGCCTGGATCGGAGGGCCAGCTAGGGGAGATGGCTCAGTGTCTCATGAACGCTCGCCTCCTTGGGGGTGGGAGGGAGTTTTGACATTGCTGCAGTATCACCACCTGGGTGACCACATCTGGTGGTGCAAGCTAACATACTAACGTACTAAAAGCCAGCAGAATTGGCCTGTTGGTCTTTTGTGTCTGCTCGGTATCCAGCCCTTAGTGGGCGCTTTCCTCCCCCCCTTGCCCCTGTGGGGATCAATCTTGGCTTCAGTACCACCATGCATCTGTCCCACCCCCTCTTGAAGCCCTCCACAGTGTCTTGCTCGACTAGGCTCCTGGGCAATGTATTCCGTGGCTCTACCACCCTCTCTGTGAAATAATGCCTTCTATGTTCTCCCCTATAGGTTCCCCCCTTCAGTTTCCATTTATGCCCTCTGGTTTTGCCCCTTTGCTTTAGCCTGAATATGTCTTTGGCTACACCCCTATTAATCCCTTTCACATATTTGAAAACATCAATCATGTCCCCCCCATCTGTCCTCTCCTCCAGTGAGTACAGCCCAAGGGCTTGCAGCCTGTCCTCATAGGTCCTATCCCCCATGCCCCGGATCATCCTGGTTGCCCTCCTCTGGATCCTCTCCAACAGTGCTATGTCCTTCTTAAGGTGCGGCCTCCAGAACTGCATGCGATACTCAAGGTGCGGCCTAACCAAGGCATTGTACAGAGGTAGGATCACCTCACTCCTCCTGGACGTTATTCGCTGGGCTATGCAGCCCAGTAACTTGTTTGCCTTTGCCGTCGTTCTTCTGCAGTTCTCACTGTTGTTCATTTTGGTGTCTACCACCCTGAGATCCCTTTCTCTTGAAGTGGCTTGCAGTGGCATCCCTCCCAAGGTATAAACATGCCCTGGGTTTCTGACCCCCAGATGCAAAGCTGCAGTCAAGGATTGTGGGTGGTTGGACATCAGTGGCATGACGCATGCTATGCTGGCCAGGTCATCTCAACATCTGTGGGTAGGGACAAGAAAATGTAGGAAAAAACCTCCTGACCAAGCAGAATGCCATCTGCTGCCCACCGCGGGCCCTGCACTGCTGACTGGGCTCTCTTCTCCAAGACCAGCACTGCAATGCAACTCTGTTGGGGCAGCAGGACCCAACCCCCACAGACCTTCTCATAGGGAGGTCATCATCCATGGAGGGGACTGTGGAGTCCCAGAGATGGCAGGTGATGGGGCTGAGTGAAGTGGCAAGACCAATGGGAGCCAGTCAGGATAAACAGGGGCAGAAGTACAGTAAATAAACAAATTTAAAAAAAAAAGGGCTCATGTTAGCAATGAATACAGCTGGATTGTTGGCACCTAAAGATAAGCCCAGTTCTTCATTTGAAAGAGTTTTTTTATTGGCTTTGAGATTTTAAGAGACCCTACACACCCCTTTTGAGGGATTTTTAAGGTTTGACAGGGACCCTTTAACAAATGTCCTCAACAAATCATAGAAAAATACCTTTTGAATAGTGGTGTGGGATCCCTGAGGTGGCCAGAATTCTTGGGGGGAGGAAGTTATAAGTTTGTGAAGATGCCATGGCCTCATCACCCCGTGAGGCTGCTTACAACACATTGCTCATACGGACAGGGATCCTGTGGAGTTGGGGGTTAAAAAATAACACACATTAGATTATTTTAAATTGCTGTCTCCCTCCAAAAAAAAAAAACACATTCAGGGTTTTCTTCACAGTTCAAAGGGACTGTTGTAAGCCTAAGCACTTAAAATTTCTTCCTTTGTATACTGTTGGGGCTAGTGAGACAATGACATCACTGTAACACCCTTCCAGTCAACAAAATGCATGCCGACACATCACTGTGTCAGCAATAATTTTCAGTGTGTTGTTAAGGACAGTTGTGTAAGAGATAAAGCACAGAATGTGCAGGGGCGTACTGAGACTTATGCATGCCTCAGGTGAATTGGCACCTGAGAAGTCCATATGTATCAATTTCTGCACATCCTGGAGTGTCTTATCCCACTTATGTAACATGTATATTTTGTAGTTAAGTGATTAAATCTGGAAAAAGCACATTAATAACAGTTGAAACATAGTCCGTGTTGTGTTTTCAACTGTTTCAGTTTGTTTCATTGTACACTCAAGCTGGATTGTGGTGTTATCAAGCCTTGTGGAAGTTAACTTGTCGTTGGCTGGTGACTATGCATGCGTGCAAATGAGTGGAGAGCATGGTCATAAGGAGGGATTAACCCATGACAGGGTATGGGTTTACTGAGCATTAATCCACGCCTGGGAGGGGGGGGTTGGAATCACGAGGTGAAACTGAGTGATTTCAACCACCCAGGTGTGGATAATGCTCAGTAAACCCACACCCTGGAGTGGGTTAATCCTCTTGTAACATGGGCAATGTTTTGTTAGAGTTTTGCCTAAAGACACGGTGAAATAAAGCCACGTGACCATGCAACTGTGGGTATATCAGACATGAATCCACGGTCAGGTGACCTGTTTGGACGAATCAGAAGACAGTATTTTAGGAACCCGTGTTACAAAAGAATGTAATTCACCTTCAGGAGTGTCATTAGCCAGTCACATCACTCCAAGGACTACGCATTGCAGGACCCATTTTCTAACTATTTATGGATCCTTTTCCCCATACTTGACCTACTCCAGCTGTTTGTAACTTTGCTGAAGTCACAATCCTGCCTGTGACATCACACTCTTTTCCCTAGCAACCAACTGAGACATCACAACAGAGGATTATGACTTCAGAAAAGGTGTTTTCTGTAGAAGCAGATGAAATCAAGGGAGCAAGGATCCTGTTCCCATGCAAATTAACCTAGTCATGCAAAACAATGAAAGCAAAACGCGCCCACTATATACGAAGTGGAATTCTGTCTAAATATTATATTTTCAAAATTTTCTTTAAGAAGCAGTTCTCTGCTATAATAAAAAGCCTACAACCATTCGATTTATACCATTTAAATCTAAAGTGTTTTCTAGGCTGTTTTGTTTACTTTCTCCTGTTTTTGGTATAGTAAACACTGCAGATAATGCAGCACTTATTTCAAAGAGTCTTTCAAAAATGGGCGAGACTCTTCCCAGCTGACCTTACAATTACTGTTTGTGACATCACAGTGCGTTGTCATGGTAAGTACTATGGTGTCCTAAACAAAGAAAGGCACTGTGAGGTTAACTGGGGAGGGGCTAATGCTTTTTGTACAGACTTTTTGGCTAGATTAGAGATGTGCTATAAACTTTGGATAGGAACATTGAAGAAAAAAAATGCCTTCTCTAGTAAAGTGTAATAGCTGAAGCAACACATTTAGGAAAGCACATTCTGAAGCGTAGAGTCACTCTTTAAGCTCAGCGTGAATGAAAGAGTGAGGAAGTTAAGTGGCTTGCTCATAGTCACAGTGAGTAGGGGAGTGCTGGGAAGGGACTGGAACAAGGGTCTGCAGTTTCACAGCTCTGCTCTCTAACCACTAGCTTACACTGCCTTCAAAAGAAAATTAAGTGCATAATTTATGGGGTTTATATAATTCCTGCATTTATGATTAATCACTTCTGTTTAGTCCTGTATTTTGCATGGATACAATTTTCCTGGCTTGCTGCTAAAAAAAAAAATTATGAAAGGTGAGTTTTTCAAAACATTTACAGGTTAACAATCTTCCCTCAAATATATAGCTGAATGGCATGTCACTGGGGCGGTAACTGTTGGAGGCACTGCTAACTCTGATGAAAGACATCTCTCTGTGGAATGCAGTTCTGGTTGAGCCTAACTCCTGAAGCTGTCTTTGTTTTTTCACCTGTCTCATGTGACAGCCTACTCAGCAACCCAGAGCGCCCCTGCATGCTTGCTCAAGGACTTGAATGCATTCGGGGACAGCAGAGAGTCAAAAGTTGGCATGTTGGCACCAGGTAGTATCTTCACATCCCAACACTCACAAAATTGGATTCCAACACTTCATATAAGAAAATCTCTGTTATTGTCCCAAATCACAGCTAACGCACTGAACATTATACCTGGAAGAATAGCACAGGAAAACTTTCTCTGGTCTTGAGCTCCTTCCCTGGGCAATAGAAATGAAAATAAAAAAAACAGAATGCTCGACAGTTTCACCTCATACAGTGGAGAGAGTTTGAATCTTTAAAAGTACCTGTGCTACCAGCTGGAGGCCTGTAGTACACACTGGTACCAGATATAAAGACTACCACTTAGCCAACAGGAATGCCAATTTTGAGGGCTGGCCTAGTGGCACAGAGGTAGCCCTACTGCCCACCATGCCAGCGACTCTGCATCGGCAGTGATACCAGGTTGCTGGAGACCATGGGGTGGAATTGAGGATAGAGCACCTGATAGACTGCTCTTCTTTGCAGTTAATGTTTATTCTAAAAGCATAACACAAAGCTGTTGACAGTGAAAACAGCAATACCATCTTAGAACTGTTACTAAAATATAGTATGCAGTCAGTCTACCTATACCAGCATGTCACCTCCCTGTTGAGGGACATACATAAAGTATATAATGCATTGACCAAAAAAAGGAAAAAAAAATCACTCCAGAGGCTGCGTTAAAGGCCAGAGCATAAAGGGGGAGAAAGGCACAGTTAAAAACTGTGAAGGGGGGGGACCTACTGCAACCTGTAGCCAAGTGTGTCCAAGCAGTGACTAGGAACACCAGGGGTACTCGGAAGAACCAATGGTGGGTATACCTCAGAAATCATGGAGGTTTAAATAAGTCCTTATATTCCAGTAGAGGGAAATGGGGATCTAGAGTACACAGGTGCGACTGTACATAGGCTGACTAGCAGGCATAATATTTATCCAGGGAGTCCTTGGCCTTATGGGAGATCTGCATGAGTATAGCTAGAGAAGAGACCACCTTTTTCCTTGAAAGAAAATGAAGTTAATTACTTTATTTAGTGCTACAGAGTTTGCTTTGTCTTTTTGTCTCTTCAATGTTTACACTGTGTTTCTAGGTTTCTTTTCATTCTGTGGCGTCCATTCACACAGTTCTGCTAACCAGTCAGTACAACGGGAATGAACATCACAGAAGGAGTGGTACAGAAAGTTTTAACAACTAGTGAGTGTAAATCTAATTCTCCATTCGTCAACATTAAAACAGTACTACAGTCACAGGCTGAACAGCAAAAATAGTCAAAGTGTCAGAATAATGGATACCACTGAATGAAAAGAGAGGAAAAAACATTATTTATTGACTCCTTTAAATTGTCTTCTGGAGGCAGAAGACTGTCCATGAGCTCCAAGGACAATTGCTATTGTAAATCCTCTTGATATCCCTGGAAATTCTGTGGATGCATTTTTAAGCCAGAAAAACAGCATAGTATTTTAAAGAGCACTTTCTTGCTGCTAAAAAGCAGAAACGTAGTGCTCCCTTACCTTAGTGGGAGCTCCACCACAGTGTTTTAAAAACAATTTGATTAGATCCCAAAGGAAGGGAAGAGATTTGTAATTTGCCCCGAGGGGCTGGCAGCAGGGTCCCTTTCAACAGTTCTTGACTCTGTGATCTGCGCTCAGGCTGCAAAGTTTTGTGGTTATCTGTTAAGGGAGAGCTCAAGGGCGCACTCCACTTGCTTGAGTAGAGTGTCTTTTTCAAGGCTGATTTCCCAATTTCAAATCGGGTTTTCATACTGATGGATGCCAGCGTTCTGTTAACAAGAACGTTGTTAGTTGAACCCTGGCCATCGACTGGTACCAAAACCTGATCTGAAATTGGGAAATCAGCTTTAAAATGATGCTCCATTCATGATGCGCACTTCTGAACTGTCCTTAGAAAGACATCACAAACCGTCAGAGCATGGGGGCAGATCAGAGTCAGAAAGCGAAAAGGGATAGTGCTGCTAGCCCCTCAGGGGCAAATTATGATCCCTTCCCTTCCTTTGGGGGTTAATAGAAACAGTTTTTAAACATTGTTGTGGAGCTTCCACCGACGTATGGGGCCTCCATGTTTTTGTTTTTTAGCATAAAGAAAATGCAGGAAAGGGTCACTTTAAAATTTGCTAAAGCTACCTGACTGCATATGCAAATGTTCCGACTATCTGCTGCCTGAAGGTTTGCATCAACAAAACAAAACATGACAGCAGATTTACCTTTTCAGCGAAGAACCCAGAGGCAGGTAATACAATGCATCACTGTAATTCAAACTATCTGCAGAAGCTACAATCGTACCACCATGTCTAGCTAGAACACTGCCCAGGCCATTAGGGATAGTCTTGTGGCAGGGGGAAGGGTGTATGTGTTGAACAGTGAGTTTGTTGTCCGAACGACAAAAAAAAAAAAAAGCATTATGAAAGCACTGAAACAAGATTTAAATTAAAAGCACACTGGCAACCAAGCCAACAGACACATAATTATGCATATCCCCCCAGTGCAAGGTATCATGGGACATGCATGCAAATCACCATGAGGGAATGTTGGCACGTCACACTTTAAGCAGCCAAAAGCCCTCACAAGCTTTCCTCAAAAGCTAAAACAACAAACTACAGACAAACATTTTGTCTGTGTTGGCGCTCATTAGTGAGTTATTGCCATATGTCTCAGCCTAAAACTTGGGGGTCGGCCAGCAAAATGTTGACAGTGGTTTGGGCCATGGTGAGCCCAGAAGGGGAATGCACTCCAAAACACAAGAACCTCAGTGAAAGAGTACTGAAGTAAGGGCTGTGCTAGAAGTGCATTATTAACAAAGACAAGTGTTAAAGGAGAAGTCCACCCAAAACTTAAAAAAATATATGTTGTGCAGAGTGTTTTAAGTAAGCAATAATGCCCGACAGGGTGGGCGGTATTGGGCAATACCGGACCGGCCAGGGGCGTAATGAGGCCTGGAGCCGCAGGTGGAGGGCCTTATAGCCCTTGGCCGGTCTGGTATTGCCCATTCCGCCCACCCTGGAGGGCATTATTGCACTTAGAAAATGGGCAGTGTAAAAGAAAATAAGTTTAATAAAATAATGTAAATGAAAAAAAAATTTTTAAATGCATTTTTTTAATGAAATAGTTCCTCCGCCTGCATAATAGTGGCTGCAGCATCACAACTGGAAAAGACTTCAGAGTAGGGACAATCAAAGCCGTGGTGGTGATTTGTTTACATCAAGTAAAACTTGCGATGTGACAGCTGTGTAATGCTCGTTTTTTTTTGTTTCATTTTTTAAACACTGCAGGTGGTGTGCAGTTTTATTTTGACATCAGTTTCGCTTCAGTGGTAGAATGGGTGCTGTACATTGGGTGAAGGAGTTGTAAGACAGAGAGCACTACAGGAGCGGTACCTACTTTCACACAGTTGTGGTAGTAGAGCTAGCACTCTCACTGTTGGTCTTCACAGTCTGCGGTTCTGCACTCAAGCTGCTTTCTCGCCGTTTTCTTTGTCTCTGTGGGGAATGAAAACCGCGACGGCAAAAGCACTTTAACACCCACTCTCGTTTGTCTGGCAATTGCTTGCCTGCCATTGGAGGTGATTTGTATGGCAGCTGAAGTTGATAGGAAGAGGGACATCACAAACGACACTGGGGGAAACAAGAGCATGTTTAAAAAAGAAAATCGGCAGCAGAATCGAGCGAGAGAGAGGAATTAATGCTGGCAGTGCCGATGGTGCTGCTGGTATCCCGCTTTTATTTGTTTTACACAGTGGTTGTCTGGTGGAAGTTTAGGAGGAAGGCAGGGACTGGAGCGGGAGAAAAACTAATGGAACAGGCGGCTTCCAACAGAACATAAAACAATGACTGTATCGACAGTCTGTGCCTCTGTCTCTCTTTTCAAAATCTTTTTCGGTGGATAGTGAATGTTGTGTTTTTAAAATTTATGGCTGGTATCTGGTCACTCGCTGTCTCGCTAAGTGATATACAACACTGGTGTCAGTTTCAAATTGTGTACCCAGTGCTACAGCCAATGGCTGAGCAGTCTGGGTACAATGATACTTTGCTGGGCATGAGGCAGGTCTGGACTGTGACTTTTTATTTGGTGGGCATCTATTGAAAGTTAATGTACCCCTGTGGATTGGGTACCAGCCAATCAGATGCCTCCAAATAAAAAGCCCATTTTCTAATTTGTATGTGAAGTTCTAGTGTTTCCTTCCCTCTGACTGGTATTAGGAGTTTTTCCTAAATTAGCCTGCTAGCTTTAGGGTAGTTTTATGGCCCCTGGAGATCTCCATATCAAACAGTTTAATTGTATTTCTTTGTCCTACAATGCACCTTGTTTCATGTGATGGTGATGTAGCAGAGACCATAAATCCAGCAGAATGCATTGCTTTACAATCCGTTCTAATAGTAGAGATGGCTGTATTTTTAAAATCTGTAGAATTCAGCTTGGTGACCCCTCATCGTAAAAGGTCTTACTGTCCTGAAAACTTTGCCAGCTGGTAATTTTTGTGCAGCTTGTAAAGCTTCCAAGATATTTAGTTTGTTTGGCATGTGTGTGCTGAATGTTGGGTCTCTCTTACATCACTGTCACATGAGACAAGATGCACCATGGGAACAAGAAATACAATTAAGCTGTCAGGGATGAAGATCTCCAGGGGTCGTAAAACTACCCTAAAGCTAGCAGGCTAATTTAGGAAAAACTCCTTATACCAGTCAGAGGAAAGGAAACACTAGAACTTCACATACAAATTAAAACACTCTGCACAAATTATATTTTTTCAAGTTGTGGGTGGACTTGTCCTTTAATGAAATACAGTATTGCACATACTCTGTAATGCAGTGCTACATGGATAATACATGCAGTGTGTGAGTGTTCGGTAGTGACTATATGTGATGCATACGATTGTTAGAGCCCCAGTCAGAACACACACTAAATCTGAGTTTGTTTTAACTTAAAAAACTGGCACTATGGAAAACCAAAAGCAGTAAGTACTTAGTTCCAGCGTGCATTGTCACTTCTGGCCTTACCGGTCTCTGAGCATAAAACAGGTGACCCTGCAGGGTAAAATGTTTTAGAGAACAGACTGGATTTGAACTTGCATAATACGTCCATGAGTAAGGTCAAAAAGATCATGGAAATTATGCACACAGCTGCACGCACACTTATCTACAGACATGCATGCACATGTGCACACAGACGGGCACGCACATGTATATACGGACATGCATGCACACGTTTGTGCTGCAGAAGCTCTCCTTTTCTTTGCCTAGACAGACAGTAATGATTATCTCTCAGTGAGGCAAGGAAGGACAAAAAAAAAAAAAAAAAAGCCTGCTCAACAGATAAACACACAGCTCCACCAGGGACTGGATTTCAATTACAACTGTCTTGCAGACCACGCAGCACAATACACTGCAAACTGATTTATGCAGGGGCCTATGTATAAATACCTCAAAGTGTCTCACATGCACTTTGTTAAAAATACCAATTACACTTTGACCCACAAACCATATAGGCTAGCAATATTGACAGTAAAAGAAACCAATACCCACAGGTAATAAACAAAACTGAAAAGGGCCAAGACAAAGGGTAACTTAGTCAAATGTGTTCTGAAACCAGCATGCTTTGGTGCAGCTATAGCTATTTACAGATTTTAAATCTTCTAGATGACTATTCCAAAGAGGCCAGTAGCCAATGTCCCACTACGGTCTACACCACATGGAATAGGACACACAAAAGAGGACAGCATAATGATTTAAAATCTTCAGGAAGGAGGATAATAATGTGGACCTTAATAAAGCCCCTCACATAACTCGGAGCACGTCCACGGACAGTGGCATCCATCCTGTAAGAAACGGGAAGCCGATGCAAATGGTTGGGTGGAAGTTACATGGTTTCTAGCTTTAGACCAAATACTTGAGCAGGCCAAATCTTTACCAGTTGTAGCACATTTGTATTGCATCTGAGCAATCTGGGAACAATGGAAGCCACAACGGTGGAATCCTGACATTTACAAGAAATCATGTGCCAGTGCGTTAGCGGAGGAGGAGTAAATAACTCAGATAAGAGGTTACAAAGATGCTAGACAGTGACATCCCTCTCAACTGCCCCTTGTTAAGAGGGATGCCAGTCATTTAACCCATTAGAAACCTTGCCCCACATTTTGAACCAAGATATAAAAAAAGCTGAATGTAATAGTAATTTGTGACAATCACCAAGAATAAACTAGATGTGTTTTACAATACCACATGAGCACCAACAGGAAGTGAGATCAAGGTACGCATGCAACAAATATCTTCACATAATATCTGGACAGCACTCAATGTGTTATAACACTAGGGGTAGCATTAGCTAAACTTTGCAACACACATAATTAAAACAAAAGCTGCATTTGCCCAAGCAGAGGACACTGGATCCAAAGAAAGAGAACGCCAAATGTATCTGCCATTTCTAGTCAGTACAGTGCCCAGTATATAAAATCTGTAGGATACCTTTGACAAGCAATATAGGATACCCACACCATTGCTGAAAAGAATATTAAAAAACAAAATAGACAGTTCCCCACCTAGCCACTAAACAAGAGATAGCATTGGGGTGTTACTTAAATCAATGGCAACAGACCACATATAAAGCACCTTTCATACACACTGTATCCCAAAGCACTTTACAAAGACCGCACTTAAAAAGGGACATTACACTCATGGAAAGAGTCCAGAAGAGGGCAACCAAAATGATCTGGGGCTTGGGGGACAGGACATATGGGGAGAGGCTTGAGGAGCTCAACATGTACACCCTGGAGGAGAGGAGGGATGGGGGAACATTATAGAGGTCTTCAAGCACATGAAGGGGCTAAATAGGGGAGGCTCATTCAGCGTGTTCCAAAGGAAAGGGAAGGGGGCAACTCAAGGACATGGGTGCAAGCTGGAGGGGAGAGGAGGAGGTGTTACTTCACTGAGAGGGTGGTGGAACAATGGAATGCGCTGCCCAGGGGACTGGTGGAGGCAGAGACTGTGTAGGGGTTTAAGAGGGGATGGGACAGGTATAGGGGGAAGGGTATTGGACTTTGTCATCCTCCAAGGGGAACATCTTGGGCTGGGGACAGAGAAACCCAAGGGGGTGTAGGGACAGCAAAGTTGGTGCCCAGTATGAGGGCTGACTATTAAGCAGACACAAAAGACCATTGGGCCTCCTCTGCTGGCTTGTTAGTATGTTAGCATGTTAGTATGTTAGCATGTTAGTAAAGCAACCGGTCACATACTGGCAATGTAGAGCGAGTAACACTGGATTTTCACAACTAATGATGCACGAGGTGGCAGTTGTTCTGCTGTTGCTGCGTCACTGCAAATATCCCAAAAAATATGAGGATGATTTTTAAACACTTTGACTCATTTTGTGACACTTTGTACACTTTTTGGCAGTAAAATGCCTTAAAAAAAAAAAAAAACAAACAAACACGCACACCAATTTATTGACCAGCTTGCACGCTTATGGCAAAATGTTAACAGATTTGGAACAAGAAGTGCCATTGTGGCAACAAAAGTGCAGTTCTTAGAAAATCTAACCCTGTATATGGTATACGTGCAACAGGTACTGTATTAACTTCATCAGTAACACACACGCAGACGTGATGCATTAGAACCTGTGTTACTAATAGAGCAACTGTTGGCCAGGACACCGAGGATAACTCCCTTACTCTTCAGTAAAGTGCCATCGGATCTTTAACTTCCACATGGTAGCCACCACAGATGGGCAGAAGAGTCTTTCTTGGGTTTAACTTCTCATTTGAAGGATGGAGCATCCAACAATATGGCCCCGCCAGCACAGCAGTGTCAGGTGTTGGTTATTATCTGAAATGCCTGGTGTAGAACTTGAACCCATGACCATCAGCTCATCCAGGCCCAGAGGCAAGGCTGCTGCCAGCTGAGTCACTCACACTTGTCAAGCAAAAAAAGCAAACAAGGCAGTCATCAGTAAATTTAAGAAACACAAAAGCACACATTCCTACTGTCTTAAGCTTGCAGTGCCAAGACTTCATACGTCCCACATTTTTTGGGTCAATATGATTTTTATCCAAGACAGGTTCTGCCAGAACAGAGTTCAGATCAGTGAGTTGCATACATACATAGAACATGAAAGCAGGGTACCCTGCATATCATTATTTGATACTAGACTGAGCAATAGGGGTTAACAGCATACATTCAGGTGAGTTCCACATTTTGACTTCTTTTCCAATGTTCTGAAGACTGCTGTCCCCCCATTTGGGTGACACAAGGTTGAGGTGTGTGGAAAGTTCTGTTATGTACAATGCAGATGTGTGGAAAAAAAGCAAGCAAGACAAGATGTTCGCTGTTCTCAAAACAGGAGCTTTAAAGGAAAACCACACAAGAGATTTCCCCTGCCAATCACTAGCCCCTGGATTAGTGTGTGGAGTTCATACAAAAAAATGTTTCTTTTACCTGAAAATTCCCTTTTTTCGTGTTGTTAATAAGTCTGCCACATAAATTCCATTTTAAAGGCCACTGCCACACACTCAAAAGGAGGCGTGCACTTCCTTTGTTCATGTGATGCTAGTATGCCCTGCCCACCTTTGATCTTCAGGACCTTCATTTCCGACTTCCATTTTCATTCATCACAAGCTGTGCCACCTGTTCATGCACTACTGTCAACACATTGTTCCTTTTCTCTCATATAATTTAGGCCGTGAATAACAAACATGAATAATCTGTCAACCTAGTACCTGCAAGAACCATGCTCTCCAACAGGTTTTTCTGGCTTCCCTCAGGGGTAAAATTACTTTGGGTTCAACTAGCTAAAATACATTAACACAGGAAAGTTTACAAATGACTCTGAAAGCTGCATATTGTCAATAAAAAGACCCAGGTCTAGGTTCAGATCCCACCAAGGCAACTTACTCACTGTGTGACCCTGAGCAGGTCACTAAACCTCTCAATGTTTCAGTTTGCACAGCTGTACAAATAGGTAGACATATGACCAAACTGAAAATAAGATACATCTCAACTGGGTATTCTAGGGTGACCCAAAAAAAAAAAAAAAAGGGAAGCGGGCATGAGAGGGTCAGATGTCACCACGGTAAAGGGAATTAGAGTCAAGGTTTTCAGCATGCTGCCACAAAATGTTTTTCACATGCAGAAATGAATATTTATATTTCAGATAGCTAAATGATCACACATCCCTTTTTAAAGGAAAAACATTTTTAGAACTGAAATAAGACATTTATGCCACTGTACCTCCTGGTGACTGAAGCCCTTGTCTTCACTTAGGTCTACAAACTCACCAGTTAGTATAGTACTTATACGTAGTGCAATTACCACGCCACCAAATGTTATTGTTGTTGTTAACATACAGGGAAATGCTAACTGAACACCGTAATATGCCTGGAGCAAAAGTTTATAATGAAAATCAAACAGAACCAAGTGACAAGGTGCCAGACCCACATACAGAGAAAAGAAAGGCTGCTAAACGTTTCTATTACATACAAAGCCTACTTCACACAAAAACATAATGTCAAAGTAGTTTTTCTCAGATACTAGCCTAATAAGTCGGATAGTAGCCCAAAACTTGGATTTTCGATGTCAACAAATCCGGCTGACATCATAGAATGTATCTGCTTTGGGAGGGTCCCAGCTATGCGTTTGACCAAACTGGTTTGATACAACAGATCTGACAGTGGGATCCGTGGATCCGGCTGGTGGATCCAACTACACGACCGGTGGACCCGATGGATCCCACCTAGGATCCCTGGATCCAATCTTGGATGTCTGGATCTGACCTTTGATATATGTCCAACCTTGGACCCTAGATCCATGTTTGATTGGATAGTTGCCGGATCCTAGGCTGGATACCAGCACTATCTGAAGGAGGCTCGCTGGATCCACTAAAGCACAATCTGAGCACCACTACTGCAAAGTAACGCACACTGACCCCACATACAGAAAAGAAAGCTAGCTGGAACCTACTACAGTATTATTATTTTCAAAGTTTAAATTCACACACAGAAACATAACCTTTGAGACAAAGACACACAAACCATCCACTCAAACACTGTAAAACAAGAACATTTTCCAACTAAAGCACAGATCCACCTAACCACCACACTGCAAAACAACCAAAACTATAGACGAGAAAGATAAGTAAACAGCCGTGACACACCTAATTCATTTATCTGTGTGTGGATAACTGGCAGTGCTGAATGTTGTTTTTCCTAAAGAAGCTATTTTAAAGACACAGCATCGTTACTATTCACCCTTGTGCAGTCATCTTTCCCCTAACACCCCATCTCCATACTCCCTCCTTCATCCTGACAAAGCCTACTCAAGCTGCTACTACCCCGCTGTCTTGCACTTAAGTAACTCAAGTGTTTTCATAGCATAATAACTGTGTATTTGCACCTCAGTACTACTCTGTACTGTACATGTTGCTATTGTTACCACTTCGCACTTATGAAACTGTCAATGTAATGTATTTACTGTGTATTTACTGTACTGTCTTGTGAACTTGCCTCTACCCTATATCTTGTACTGCATTATAACGAACTTGGAACCTTTGTAAAAGAGCTCCACGGTTCAAAAGTATTAATCTGAAATAAATACATACTAACATACCAGCAGATTAGACCCTATGGTCTATTGAGTCTTCTTGATGATCAATGCCTTCCCAGGGCACAGTTTTTAGCCCCCCTCCCTACAAGGTCCCCCACACCCACCCCCTAGTGCGGCTCTGGGATGCACC
Source organism: Neoceratodus forsteri (assembly GCA_016271365.2). Classification (NCBI taxonomy): domain Eukaryota; kingdom Metazoa; phylum Chordata; order Ceratodontiformes; family Ceratodontidae; genus Neoceratodus; species Neoceratodus forsteri. The sequence continues at coordinate 409,339,940 of JADMNL010000025.1, forward strand.
CTCCCCAGTACCTATCCTAGCTCTTCTTGAACTCCTCCACAGTTGTAGCAGCCACCAACTTCCCAGGCAGTACATTCCAGGGCTCCACCACCCTATCAGTGAAGTAGTGTCTCCTTGTTTCCCCCCTTAGTCTCCCCCCATCCAGCTTCACTAAGTGTCCTCTGGTGGCCCCTACCTCCCTCAGCTGAAGCACCCCCTCAAGGCTTACCCTATTCATTCCTTTGAGATATTTAAAAACGTCTATCATAGTCCCCCTGTTCCTTCTCTCCTCCAGCAAGTACAGGTTTGGCCCCTCCAGTCTTTCCTCATAGGGCCTTACCCCTAGTCCCAGTATCATCCTGGTTGCCTCCTCTGGACCCTCTCCAGAAGGGCAATGTCCCTGTTTAAGCAGGGACGGAAAAACTGCACGCAGTATTCAAATTGTAATAGATAGTAAATAAACAAGTAGTAAATAAATAAATAAAACTATTCAAAAAAACATTATCAGTGGAATAAGACACTCCAGAGTTTGAATATTTATTTATGAAAACATATCTCATGGTGACTGATGCCCTAAACAATTGGTATTTTGCCATTGTACAACAGCTAGGGAGCTTTTTCTCCCATAGGAAACCTGATTGCAAATTTGCCATTATAACCAGACACACGCTGGGTTCCCCTCGCTCCATGCATGTGTACATTGCCTCCCTGGTGCACACACTTTGATCAGTGCACAGTAAATGGACTTACAAAAAATGTTTTCCCAATCTCCTTCACAAATATGCTTTCTGTTCAATTTGTTTATGTCAGGTTTCAGGGCAGTCACACAAAAAGAAAAAAAAAAAAGGGAAAAATGTGAAACCAGCACAACCGCCCTACCAGACCGTTGTTTTCTATAATTGTTAGTAGTGTTTTCAAGGTGAGAAAACCATGCGGTACATACAGGAGGACCAGCATAGGGGTTAGCAGATTTGGACTGTCAAACATGTCCTCTATAATTTGAGCAAGTGCCCCCCAAAATAAGGAGCCAAGACTGGACAGCTCAAAAGAAATGTGTGTCTGATTCCCCTGAGATTCCCCACAGGTCCACTAGCATTTGCCTGCCCATTTCCCCATATATTTCATCTGGATTGCAGTGGTTTTAAAACATGGAGTTTTGACAATTCCATACAAATTCCTTTAGGCAGGGGCCATAAATATTGTATAAGCAGACAGGGCATATTTTAGCTAGTGCTGCTCCTTGCAGGGGACTTGTAGGTCCGCTACCCATTTTTGAAGGACTGTTATGGGAGAATCGTTTGACAGATTCCCAAGTATAGTATACAGCCTTCCCACTAAATTGCCCTGCTCCTCCCCCGCCAGTGGAATAGGAGTGGTGCAAAAAAGTTCTGGTGCTGGGTCAGGGAGTTGTCTGTGTTGTGCGGGTAGTTTGTTTATACTAACATACTAAAATGCCAGCAGAATAGGACTAACGGTCTTTCGTGTCTGCTCGTTTGGTCAGCCCCCACCCTGGGTGCTGACCTTGCTGCACCCCCTCGCCTTCTCTGGCTTCTCCCTTCCCAGTTCCGGATATTCTTGCTGCATTGGATTTTGCTTCCAGAACCCTTCCCCTGTACCTGTCCCACCCTCTTGAACCCTCCACTGCCTCTGCCTCCACCAGCCCCTAGGCAGTGCATTCCATGGCTCCACCCACCTCTCAGTGAAGTAGCACCTCCTCCTTTCTCCCTGAATCTTCCCTCCAGCTTCCTCCCATGCCCTCTAGTGGCCCCTCCTCCTTCCTTCCAAGCACCCTGACTGTTCCTCCCTATTTACCCCTTCATGTACCTGAAGACCTCTATCATGTCCCCGGTCCCTTCTGTCTTCCAATGTGTATATTTAGCTCTTCGAGCCTCTCCTCATAGGTCCTGTCCCCAAGCCCCAAATCATTTTGTTGCCCTCCTCTGGACCCTCTCCAGGAGGTTAATGTCCCTCTTTAAGGTGTGTGGCTCCAAAACTGCATGCAGTACTCAAGGTGCGGCCTCACCAAGCAGTTATACAGTGGAGTATCACTTCCCTCCTTCTGGAGGTGATCCCCCTAGCGATGCATCCCAGCATCCTGTTGGCCTTGGCTGCTGCCCTCCTACAAGTCTCAGAGTTGTTCATCTTGACATCCACCACCACCCCCAGGTCCCTCTCAGCCATCGAGACTTGTAGCATTTCCCCCCCCCCCAAAGGGTGTACACTTGTCCCTGGTTTCTGGCCCCCAGGTGGAGTACCTTGCATTTCCCTTACAGGTCCTTATCTATAGGTAGCCATAATGATCCAAGATTGGGAGGGAATATTTGTCTCAAGTCCTGAAACAGGAAGTGCTCCCCTGGTGTCAAGAATATGGTGTAAGGGAAGAAGTCCCTGTCTAGCCCAACGTCACAAGAAAGGGCCAATAGTATTGAACAGGTTGGATCGGTCTCATGCTAATGCACTTAGCAGGGGACGACCCTTGACTCTCCAGCAGAGTTCCTTGCTGCACTCCATACCAGGAGCGAAAAACTGTGGTGACTGTGTTCGGATGTTAGAACGCTCTGGGGGGCTTAGCCATGGCAGGGGTGAAAAACTATAAATTAAAATAAAATCTGGAGAAAGGGAGGTAGCTAGAAGGAGAAGCATATTGAATAGCACTAATATTGTGAAGGTCATTAAGGATTAATTCAATATCTTTCCAGTGGGCTCAACAGCTGTCTGATGTTGAGAGGCAGATACATTTTAATTGGTAAGCTAAGGCATAGAGCTGCAAGTTAGGAACGTTCATACCACCTTTTGCAGTAGAAAGTTGCAGGAGGGAAAACCAAATCATGAGTGTTTGCTTAATGGATTTTCCCAGAATAAAACTGAAATTAAAATGAAAAAAGTGCCTTTGTTATTATAGCAGTATAAGTGGAAATGTTACCATCCGAGATACAAGTGAAGTAACTCTGCACCATACTGCACAACATCTGTGAATAAATAGCCAGAAACCTGACTGCTAGCTCTCCTTGACTGTATCACAGCCTCTGGGAACTTGCCGCCTAAGGCACAAATGTGCTAGCTCTCTGCCATCACGCGTAGTTGAGCATGTGAACTCTATAGCTGAAGGTATGGTGTTGCTGACTCTGTTCTATTGCGTAACATAGCCAATTTGAATTCATAACCCTAGACAAAACTGTGCTAGCTCTTGCATTATTCCACAAGCACCATGAAGATTTAAAAGCAGCGAAGCAGCCAGGCATAAAGCAGACAAAGCATGTGACTGAGCAAGTGACTTCTGCTCCAAGCCCTCAGTTGGTGGACACAGATTAGATTAAGGAACCTTCCCCACAAGTCAGACCACAGAACAGCTGATACAGCAAAGGGATTCACTGTACAGAAGAAAAGTCATTTATATGCTGTCTCCCATCTCAATTCACAGCAGTTACTGCCATGTGGTTGGCACTGCCATGGAGCTGTACATTTTTAAGTGCATGCTTTTTTTATGTCTGCCCATGTTGGTTTAAACAGGGCTTCTACTTCATCCATATTTCCCCAGACATGCTCCCATTTATTTGACAATCTCCTTTCACGTTCACCAGTTCCCAGGTTTTCCAGTTTTGGAAACTGTTCCTCCAAGTAGGCTTCCAGCCTTATCAAAATTGAGTTAGGTGGGTTGGCCTGGTAGAAGCACTTGACAGTACCACTTATACAAAAGGTTCAGCAGCAGGAACAGTCTCTGACTCTAGACCAGAAGAATGTAACAGGGGCAAATGCAAAGCACTGAACTGAGACCCTCAACAAGTGGAGGCAAAGCGTATTTAATGTAGTTAATGACTACAGTTTCCTGGAAGGGGTGGTGGTTACAATACTGGGCAAAGTCACAGTAATACTCTGAAATGGGTGGGGGCTTAGCTCAAGACAGAGTTTCATATACATATAAGACAACTAATAAAATGGGTGAGAAAAATTGGTAAAAATCCTGTCTCCTGATTGGATGAAACACACCACATGACTGTGCATCATCCCACAATGACTGCACTTCTTTCTATTTTACCTCCCTCCAAAACAATTTTGGCCATTTTATAAGACAACGATAATCCACTGCAGGGTGTGCAGTTGTCCTCTGATACATGCATGCCTTGGGTAGTTGAACACAGTTGGCTTGCAGCCTTGTGCCTCACAACACACACCAAGGCATGCATATGTCAGAGCACGACCACATGCCCTATAGTGAATTATCTGTTCCTTATCTTTCATGCAGAGTATGATGGGAAATCAAATGAGGAGGCGGAGACAGTACTGTGCATATACTGCAGTGTATTGCAGCAAAGCATTCTGGGCAAGATCAGTACTACAGCCAGATCTCCCATGTTCATACACAGAGAAAGGGCATAGACATCAGGGACCAACACCACCCGACCACTCATTAATCTGATGCTAATGCCATGTAAGCAATAAGACCCGACAAGGTGTGGAGTGTCGGGGGAGGGATACCTGCCCATACAGGGGGACGGGTTTTCAAAGGGCCCTTAGACCAAAGCAAGGTGCGTCAGACAACCAACTTGCATCAAATCCGGATGCACCAAATACTGTGTGCCGTATTTTGCAAGAAAAGCATTTGCTGTGGCAAAGTCCCCCAAAATGATGCAAGAGGATTGCTGCATCAAAAATATGACACATAGGGTGAGAATGATGCAAGCTGAGAATGATGCAAGTTGAGTCAAAAATACGATGCATGGAGTGAGATGGAGCACAAATGGTGCAAGCTGAGTCAAAAAATGACGCAAATTGAATAAAAAAAATCAAGCACATAAAGTTAAAAATACGATGCATAGGTGAGGTGGAGTGAAAAATGGCGCAAGTTGAGTCAAAAATTACTGCGGCTGAAATGGCCTCTGTACCCAATATTTTACATGTTACAAGCATCCTTACAATGTGTACAATGCAGGACTCTCCCAGCAAAGTGCCATCAATAGTACCATAGTCAGATCTGCCTACCTGCTGTGGGCTTCTGTATACTCTCTAGTGTCAGACCAACTCTGGCTGGTCCAACAGCGGCATGCATCTTTGATGCAGTGTTGACAGCTTCCATATTAGGAATTCCCCCCCTCAAAAAAAAGGGGATGGTGCATCATTGTTTTGATGCAAGCCCTGTTGCGACATGGCGCACCCATTTCTTTGATGCAAGCCACTTTGGCGCAGGTAGTTCTGCTTTTGAGGCAAGCTGCATTAGAAAAATCAGAATTGACGCAAGTGTTGATGCAGCTTGCTCCTTGCATCATTCTTTTCTGGTGCAAGCACCTTGCATCCTTCTCCACCCTTTGAAAATTGAGTGCAGGGTGTAGTGAGGCCCAACACCATAGGCGGAGGGTCTTACTGCCCCTGGAAGTACAGGTATCCCCATCAACCCACACCCTGTATGGTCTCACAGTGCTAGAAAATTAAAAGATTTAAAGAAAAAGTTTAAAATGTAAAATAGTCTCTATGTAGGTAAAGTGTTAGCTCTTTCTTTTTAAAAGGGCTATGTTGACTGATAAACATATGGCTTTATAGCGTGGTCAGCTAATGAAGTTTCAGTATTTTCCTAACCCATTTTCTAAGACTAGTTCTGCTAAGCCTGCACTAGTTAACCCAAAGCTAGAATTAACTTGCACTGGCTACCAGAGTCATGACGTGCTAAACATTTCTTAACCTACTATGGGTATTAATTGACCATGCTGCCAACATTTATTGACTAGGCCTTCGACCTGGTTGAACATAGCTTGATTTCTGGTATATTTCAAAAATTACACTTTTCTATGGATGTTATTGCTTAGTTTGTAGATTATTTAAGTAACAGAGCTCATATTACGGCTATTGGAGATAAGTACTCATAAAATAAATCAAGTTCTTGTGGTGTGCCCCTGGACTCTATCATGGGGTCACTAACATTTTCTTGAAGTTTGAATTCTGCCCCTAGTGTTTTTTCACAGACATCAATGATTATGTATGCTGACTATGCAGTTTTATTTGGGGTTAGTGCGAAACCCGATGATGCTCTTGAGAAGGTCCAGGGTGATTTTATCACCTTTCAAAATTGATTAAATCAGAAATCATATGGTTTTGAATTTAAAAAAAAAAAAAAAACAGTTATGTTTTTCCTTTTCAAACAAACAAATCGGTGAGGATTTTGTCCCAGTTTCTGATTTAAATGGGAATTTGTTTGAGTTAGTTAACCATTTTAGGTATTTGGGGTCATTATTAGACTCCACATTTTCTTTTGAAACTCATATAAACAATGTTAGGAAAACAATTCATCAAATGTTGGGTGGTTCATATTGAGTTAGATCTTGTTGAACCCCTGGATCCAGTGCCTTCCTTGCTCATAGCTTTTTATTTAGTGTGTTAGATTAAGCAGGGGTCGAAACTGGCACCGGCCCAATAGCCAAATGCTGGTAGATTTTATATCGGGCTAATAAGATTTTCCTTTAACTAGCCCTGCAGGCTAGTACTGGAGAAGGCAACATTTAAGTAAGTACACCAGTTGGGCCAGTGGAAAAATCTGTGGGGCTAGTGGATATTCCCAGTCACTAGCCCTGCTGGCTAGTGGCTGCAAAACTTAATTTTGACCCCTGTTATGGAATGATCATCTACTCCACTGCCCGTAATAATCTATTAGATTGTCTTTGGGTCACTTATAACTCTCTACTTAGGTTTATGTTAAATGGCCCCTTTCGTACACACCATTGTTCCCTTTTTCAACAGTCAAAAAGTTTGTCTTTGAATAACAGAACTCGGCGTAAAATAGGCATTTTTATGTTTAAAGTTTTCTTAGAGAATCTTCCAGATTCTGTCTCTGGTCTATTTTCCAGAACTATAAATGTTTGTGGTACTAGACCCCAGTAGGTAGTAGGTATACTTTCAAGTTACCATTGTTTCATAAGGTCATCGGCCAAAGATCCATATAATTTAGGGCCCCTAAATTCTTTAATACATTACCTGGGGAACTTCTAAATTTTGGGTCAGTTATCAGTTTCAAAAGGGGATGGACCCTGTTCTTAACAGATCAACAGCTTTGTGAATGTAAGAAGTGAGCTTTTTTATATGGTATGGTCATTGGTATAAGTAATGTCTATTTATCCTGTTTTGTACTTTTGTAATGTGATTATTTATCTTGTACTTTGTGATTTAATGTTTACTGTTATTGTGCCTCCATCTTGGTTTGTATCTTCTGACTTGTCGCCTGTGAAAATGGGCATTTTGCTCATCAGGCCTACAAGAATAAAAAATAAAATAAATGAAATGAAAATAATTGTTTTAGTTTACCTTACCCAGGATAGCCCAATTTGATGCAACCTCTCATTTTCAGTGAGTTCCATATCTATCCATGTTGCAGCTAGGCGAGAGGTCAAGAGGCCTGATTAAATTACTATGTTACTATAGGTACTTTTACACACAGGTTTTTAAAACAAAATGAGCGTTACCTGTGACGCCGTTGTGCTCTGTTGCGTTTTTTAGGATCCCTTTACACTCCGAGAGTTTTCCAGCAGCTCCCACCTCCATTTGTGTTTTGGCACCCCCCGCCTGAGCTTGTTGCTCTATTGCTGTTTGTGCACTGTTCAGAATGGCTGTTTTACACAGCCCGACGAAACGGAACACAACGGTGCAAACCATGGAAAGCAGAGATTGCAGTTTGGACGAACGTCCGCCTATGGAACGAAACAGATGCACTTTACGCACAAGGGATGTAACGGAATACTGTTTCCGTAACAATTATTCCATTACATAAACCTGTGTGTAAAAGCGCCTTATGAGACCTTAATGTCAAAAGGAACTCTAGGTCCATCATGTCTGCCCCCGGCTTCATTAGCAAGTATGAATAAGTATGCAAATGAGACAGTGGTAGAAAACAAACATGTGATTTCCTGTTTCACAGTTCAGCACTCAAATCAGCAGATCATGCCACTGTCCCTGAAATCCCAATCTGTATTTATTTGTTTTTGTTTGTTTTCACCAGATCAGATGACTAGAGTGTGAGACTAGAAAGGCTGATATATTTTCTGGCTAATAACATTTCTGGCTGAGCAACTGACATAATTTCTCATAAAACTCACAAACTGTAGTTGGGAAAGGCTAGAAATCAGATCCAAGACAGGAGCAAAAAAGGTATGCAGCTGGTCCTTGCCTAGTATGACTCTCAAGGATACGTTACATTTCACTTGACTGTGTAGCAGAAAAAATGTTTTTTTCTTGTTCAGCCGGAATGGCACAAACCATTGTTCTCACAAAAGATTTTCTTGTTTCAGTTAGTCTCAACATCTCCTCCCCTCAACGTATTTTCTCACATGCGGTCCCTAAAGAGAATTTTGTTAACTTCGAAAATATAAACAGTCTTATAAAGATAAGGTATTGATTCCCTCCCAGACCACCGCAGGGCTGGAATGCAGCTTTCCCAATCAATGCAAAGTACCTTTATGCTGACTGCGGCCACTGCATAGTGCAGGTCCCCTCAATGGTATGCACCGCTGAAATATTCTGGGGTCTTACATTTTCTGGAAGCAAAGGGTATAGCCTGGGGTTCAGGGGCAGAACTCCTAATTTAGTTACAATAACAACCCTGTGCGGAGTATTATTTATTTTATTTTAGTATTTGGTAACTGGGTAACTTAAGATGTATTTTTAAAATCACAGCCATGGAACCATCATATCATTCTTGTAATGTTTAGCAAAATACAGCACATGTTATTGCTTGTCTTATGTATTTTGTAATTATCAGGTGCTTTTACACAGAGCTTACTTGTACCACTGGTTCTCTGATGCACTTTGTTCTGCTCGGCCTGCTGTGGTTTCTAGGCACTTTTACATGCAGTGATCTGTATTGGAACGAGCGATACAGATCAACAGCAATGTTACCCAGTGTGTGGCATCTTCAGGCCATCCGCTCTGCAACAGCCAAGAGAACTTGGGATTTCCTTTTTTCATGGGACAGAAATGAGTGGAAGAGTGCTAGTACATGGATGGGTGAAACGCTACAACAGTCGACGAACCCAGCCAAGTAGGGAACACAGAATTGGCTAACGCTCAGTTTGGTTGCAAAGCAGACTGCCTATACACGCCCCCTATTTTATTTTAAGGCCATCACTTAAGGGCTAGCCAGGAAACATCTACTCAAAGTACTCAGGAAGTCTAGGCATAGTGCTGACTCCTTTGATTTAAAACTCATCACCCTCACCTTTGATGAAGTTCTGCCACCCCTTATGAAAATTCTCAACCACTCTCTTAGGCCCTGTCCACACTGCCTTCTCGGTAGCGTTACAGAGCGGCTTAACCATTACAGGGTTTTGTTACAATGGTTCGAGTCGGCATCTGTAACGTTACTGCTACCGATTTTGGATCCGATCTCAAGACCTGTTTGGAGGTAGTCTTGAGATCGGAATGAGAACCGTTACACAGTTGGTAACGGTTTGCTTACCAGTGCGAACGCTCGTCTGCTGGGTGAAACGGTCCTCCTTGCTACCAGAATACCGCAGAATGTGAAATACCGTTCTTAAAACCGATAGCAAACATGGATTATTTTCATCAATATGGATGCAACAGCTTGTAACGTTTTCAAAAACGTTACTGTCACAGTACGGATGCATCGTAACAGTAAGGGCAGTAACATTTTTGAGAACGTTACAGCACATGTTGTATTGTGGACAGGGCCTTATGCTCTCATAATTACCAAGCAAATGGAAGTCTGCTGTGGTGATTCCTATCCACAAAAGTGGTGACAAGACTCTCACAAGCAACTACAGGCCTATATCCATCCTTCCCCCACTCTCCAAGGCTTTGGAAAGGATAGTTGCTGAACAACTTGTAGAGTACCTGGAAAAACACAACCTCTAATGTTCCCAACAACATGGTTTTCAAAAAGGTCACAGCACCACCACTGCACTACTAGACTTCACCTCCTTTATCCACCAGGCACGAGACCACAACCAATTGGCCGGCGCCACCTTTATTGATCTGACTAAGGTGTTTAATACAGTTAACCACTCCCTACTAACCGGACAACTATCACATCTTGGCCTTTCACTGGATGCCACTCACTGGTTCCAAAACTACCTTAGTGACTGCTCTCAACAGGTCAGAACTGGAGACACCATCTCAACCCCCCTCCCAGTCTGTTCGGGTGTATCACAGGGTTCCATTCTTGGCCCTCTACTCTTCAGCATCTTCATGAACGACCTCCCTGCCACTTGCCATGACCGAATTCTACTCTATGCAGATGATGCTGTCATTTTCTCGAGCCACTCCGACCCCTATCACCTCCAGCAACAGCTACAGCATAGTTTCTCAGAAGCTGAAACCTGGTTCAGGTCATGTTGACTCATCCTAATCTACTCAAAAACCAAATCAGTGCTGTTTCATGGTTCTCACAACAAATTCAAACTCCAACAACTGCTAATCTACAATAGGGGTGGCACTGTGCTGGAACAGGTAAATCAGTTCAAATACCTGGGAGTGACCCTTGACTCCACTCTTTTATACTCCACACATGTAAATAACCTTGCTAAAGCTGTGAATACACGCATAGGCCTGCTATATAGGCATAGGCACTGTCTGACAGACAAAGCATTAAAACTTGCCATCCAGAGCTCAGTCACCTCTTTAATTGACTATGGCCTCATAGTTTATGGATCAGCTACTGACACTGCCCTCCGGGGTATAGCCATAGCCCTAAACAGGGCCTGCCGGCTCCTCACCACAGTCTCTAGACTCACACACACAATCTCCATGAACAGGCTAACTGGCTACAACTTCAAGGCAGAATTAAGTAAATCAGACCTGCTTACTTGCTAAGAAGACAGTGCTAGGCCTCCTTCCACCAAGGGTTCAGTCTGTACTTTCCCTTCACTGTGCCACCCACCTTACCAGGAGTTCTGGAACACTAGTCTTCACAGTTCCCTACTGCCGGTCCACTCAAGGGCAGCGCTCCTATAAAGTTAGGGCCTCTAACTGGTTCAGCACACTCCCAGTGGATCTCACCAATGCACCGAATCTCAGCTCCTTTAAGCACAAACTACGACAGCATTTGGTGGCCAGTGCTTACTGTGACTGCTACACTTAAATTCCCTGCTCACCCTCCTTGCCTCTCCATTACTTATGCATTCTCCCCACACCCCACTCCCTCCTTATTAACTCCTTCCAATATCTCATGTCAGCCACCTCAGCCTTCTCCCTTGTCCCCTCAGATTTCACTCCTCCCTCTCTCATCCTTGTCCCTCCCCTCACCTATTACCCCCTACACCTCCTAGCTCTCATATTCTCCCTTTTCTTTCTCCCCTAGCCCTCAATTCCCCTTCTACTTCTCATTTCTCTCTCTTTTCACGATGGGAAGGTCATGTCAGATGAATCTAATAGATTTCTTTGACTGGGTGACTGAAGTAGCAGACTAGAGAGGGGCTGTGGACATGGCCTACCTAGATTTTAGCAAGGCATTTGATATAGTCCCACATAAAAGATTAATAGTCAAATTAACCAGCCTTAGAGTGGGTCCCAAGGTTGTAGCCTGGATAAAAAAATGGCTAGACAACAGGACGCAAAGGGTAGTAGTAAATGGAGTACACAGTGAAGAAAGGAGGGTTACTAGCGGGGTACCGCAGGGTTCAGTACTGGGACTGGTCCTTTTTAATGTCTTTATAAGTGACATTGCAGAGGAACTGAAGGAAAGTATGTCTCTTTGCAGATGACACAAAGATCTGCAACAGAGTTGATACACAAGATGGAGTGGAAAGGATGAGAAGGGACTTGGCAAGGTTGTAGGAATGGTCAAATGTATGGCAGCTTAGATTCAATGCTAAGAAGTGCAAGGTAATGCACCTGGGAAACAAAAACCCAGGGCAAGAGTACACAATGGGGGGTGAGATACTGACAACAGTAAAAATGGAAAGGGACCTGAGGGTAATTATATCAGATGACCTAAAGGTGGGCAAGCAATGTGAGAAGGCAGTAAGGAAGGCTGGGGGGATACTGGGATGCATAGGGAGAGGCATCAATAGTAGAAAACAGGAGGTTGTTTTCCCTCTGTACAGACAGTTGGTGAGACCACATCTGGAGTACTGTGTGCAGTTCTGGAGACCCCATCTCCACAACACATAGACAGAGTGGAGGCTGTCCAGAGAAGGGCAACCAAAATGGTGCAGGGTCTGCACCAGAAGGCATACTAAGAAAGACTAAAGGAGCTTAATATGTATACCCTTGAGGAAAGAAGGGAGAGAGGGGACATGATAGAAACTTTCAAGTACCTCAAGGGAATTAACAAAGTCCAAGAGGGTAGCATCTTTCAGAAAAAGAGATGTGCAAGAACAAGGAGGCACAATTTGAAGATAGAGGGGATGGCTCAAAGGTAATGTGAGGAAGTGTTTTCACGAGAAGGTTGGAATGCATGGAACAGCCTCCCTGAGGAGGTTGTGGAGTCAAGAACAGTGGGGGAATTCAAGAATGCATGGGACAGACATAAGGCAGTCCTAGTGGGGGGGTAGGAGGAAGTAAGCTGTTAGTTGACTAGGATCTACAGCTTATCTGTTAGGTAGGAAAATGGGCAGACTAGGTGGGCCAAGCGGTCCTTATCTGCTGTCGCATTCTATGTTTCTATGTTTCTCCTCCTTGCCCATCCTAACTCTTCTGTCCTCCCTCCACCCATCCTGTTACACCCACTTACATCTCCCAACCCTTCTTCCCTCCCTTCCCCTCCATCACCACCTACCTTATCCCTCCAATCCCCCCCCCCTCTCAGTTCTTGCCTGTCCCCTACTACCCTGTCCTCTCACCAACTACCTCTGGATCTCTCATGCACTTGTCAGATAACTATTTCAATTGTAACTGCCCCAGGCTCTCTTTGTATAATGTCTGGCGATATTGCATCATTGCTTCCGTCCACGTTGATCCTGACAAAGCCTTTGGCAGCTCATGCATTCTGTAATGTTTCACCTGTTATTAATTCTATTGTCTTGTCTTATCTGGAAAAAGCCACTGACAGCTCATGTACTGTAATTGTATTACTGTTGTTATCTACCTGCCTATTCTTGTCTGTACTTGTCCAGTTGTCCCTGACATGGAACCATTGTAAAAGAGCACTGTTTGCTCAAAGGTGTTATCCGAAATTGCCATAAATAAATAAATAAAGGCAATATTGTAGTGTGTCTGTAGTGGTCATTCTGATGCAGAGCACTGCATGTAAAGGGGCCTTTTGACTAGGAAAGGCACACTAAGATGTGATAGCTTCTTTCCAATTGCATCCTGGGAAGTGGGTTAAATGGTCCCGTTTTATTGACAGTGGGAAATGCTGGCCATGGGATCTTTACCCTACATCTGGACAGTGATCAAAGATGGGCAGTGGGGACGTCATTTTAATGTCTCACCCGAAGGACAACACCTCAACAATGCACCACCCCCCTAATACAGCACTGAAGTGTCAGTTATGGGTATTACCCCAAGTACCTGGTGTGGGGCTAGAACCCCAAACCTTCTGATATTCCAGCCCAGAGGTAAGTGTGCTACATACTGAGCCACTGACATGGACTGTATTAGTAATGTACATGTAAATGTAATGGTATCAATCCATTTAACAATAACATTTAACTCTGATATCAATACATTTTTAGACTCTGTCCCCTTGTTGGTCTTTTAGGTACTTTTACATAAAGTTTGTTTCAGAAACATCCGCTAGTCAACAACTGACAAAAAGGGATATGTTGGTGGTATCAGAGTTTGTTGTCATGGAAACGACTCATCATAAAGAACGAGGTCAGTGAATCCACACTGATTCTTTTAATGGAACTGGCAAAAAAATGGAGCTCTGCTTCTGTGCCTACGTCAGTTGTGGCTTCTCTAGTTCTGACCACGGCCACAATGTCAGGGAACTGAAATTCAAAAAAGGAAACTTCTTTCTGCTCTAGTAAATATTAGCTTTATTTCTGGCTAAATTGCATTCTAGGTTGGGATATATTTTAGAAGGTATTTTGGTTTAAAGGTATTCCACTTACTGTCTGCTAGGGCAAGAAAAAGAAAACCTAATGAAGGACACTGAACTGGTAATTTCAAGAACGCGCTACATATTTAGAAATTAAGTCCCATGGTACAACTACTTTGAGTCCAGCATACAAGTTTTTTTTTTTTTTTTCCATCTTTCACAATCCAGTACCTCATCCACCCTTAAGCAATGAGTTTGCTTTTACAACAAGAACATGAGAATTTGAGAAACAGAATAAATGTCTTGGTCCAAACAGGCCTGTCCCATTTAGGGTCATCGTAAACCCTGTTTACACAGCCAGTCTCCTCTGTGCTGCAGCCTGTGTCAGTGCTCCCTTCCTGACCTCATGAACCAGCTGTTACTCAGTTTACATGGCTCCTCTCTGCACCAATACAAGACATGCTTGAGAAGGGCCTCGAGTCCAGGCAGGATGACTCTTCAGGGGTCGAAACTGGCACCAGACCACTAGCCAAATGCTGGTAGATTTTGTATCAGGCTAGTAAGATTTTCCTTTAACTAGCCCTGCAGGCTTGTACTGGAGAAGGTAACATTTCAATAAGTACACCAGCTGGGCCAGTGGAAAAGTCTGTGGGGCTAGTGGATTTTCTCAGTCACTAGCCCTGTTGGCTAGTGGTTACAAAACTTAATTTTGACCCCTGCTCTGGGAGGTACAGAGAGATGCTGGGAGGTCACTAGAGCACCAGAGTGAGCAGTGTGGCCTGTCGACATGGCAGTTTACCATGCTTGCTCTGGAACACATCCCAAGGTTTGTTGCAGCCCAGGGGAGAGGATCCAGGACCAATCTACCATGAACGAGCAAGTGTTCACATGGCCACATTTGCACTGTAACAACCTGAGCTCTTGGGTTGTTGTGGTGCAAATGTGGCCATGTAAACTGGCCTTTAGTCTTACCACCCTGCTATATCACCATATTCATTTATGTCGGCTTTCTACAGAGAGAGAGGTCAGGCTGTCTTTAAAGGAGAGAACTGCTTGAGCCTGCAAGTCATTTTTTCCTGTAGCAGCTGTTTTTATGGCTGCAGGGGCGGAGCTCTACAGAAGTATTACCATCATAGGAAAGATCACTGTGGAAGCAGGTCACTGGATAGCACTCTGGAATACTTCCACAGTACTCAGGCACAATTCAAGATGGTTGTGCTTACACAGCCCTTCCCCTCTGTGGGCTGCATAAACACATCCCCTTCATGGGGCACTACTTTGTTTCCACAACTGCAGAAGTTATGGCCGCGGTACCCAAGATGCCCACCAATGCTAACTGCACATGCGTGGGTATCGCACATGTGCAATATTCTCATGGTGGCCATCTTGGATATGGCAGGCTTGGGCACTGCAGCGAGAGCTCCTCCACAGTCTCGACGCTCTACACAGCTGCATTGGCTTGGACTAGACCTTGTTTAAATACTGGTTCCAGTTCTGTTATTGCTCCAACTTTACTGGCCTTTTGGAAAGATCAGTCGGTGTTGCAGACTTATACACTTGTAGGGGAATTCCATTTTAGAACTCTGTGATGTAGTTTATGTCCCTTCCAACCACTGAGTTCTACAGTACATTATAGATGCATTTTGATGAACAATGGGAATGCTTTGCAAGGACATAAACAACATCAGAGTTAAGGTCCTTGCCAGCAGTATGTAAATCAGAAACACTCATTGTATTTATCATGAGGCCAGAAAAGATGTTTCAGAATCAGAAATGAAACCAATATTTTTAAAAAATGGCTTCTACAGAAAGAATGACTTGGGCATTCAGTGCCATTTCTAAAACCAGTTTGTACAATTTGCTTCTGTGACATCCTCTGAAAACTTTTTCTATTTTATCATACACCTTCATAATTTATTAAATTATTTAGAATGTTTGGTTGGGAAAAGGCACACATCAAAGCTAGTTGCCAGGTGCAACTCATCCGAGCAATAAAGCACAGGGAGGTTAAGTGTCTTGGTCAGGATCACACAGTATGCAAGTGATGGTCGCTGGATTCAAGCCTGGGTCTGCTGGCTCTCCCAGTTTCCTTGCACTGTGCACTAAACTACTTTACTAAGCTGCCTCCCATAAGAATTTCTCATACAAGGACACATTGTAGTCTTTTCTCTAGGGACAATAAGCCCCTCTTCTATAAACTTAAATCATGACAAGTGTGTTTTTTTTTTTTATTAACATACATATCCTCATGGTTGCCCTACACTGTACCCTCTCCAGGGCAATAATATATTTTTCTATAGTAGTGACCAGTACTGTACACACTATGCCACACAGGGTCTAATGAGATTGCTTTATTAACAGTATCTCATTTTTCTTTCTACCCCTTTGCTTTTGCACAAGAATCCTGCCTGTCTTATTCAGTGCCATTGTAATATGTGATAAAGGTTTCAAGGATTTTTTGTACAGTAACCCACAGATTGTTTCCTGGGCAGAATGCTGCATGACTGATTACCTGAATACACATTCCCTTGTTGATTCATTGCCCCCAAACTTCCAATTTTACACTTAACACTAAATTGCATTAGCCTTCTGCTGTGGCAGCCAGCCATCAGTCTGCATCCCTTTTGAAGCTCGTTGCGATGCACTGTTCCTTATTAATGGCTAGACCTCCAACATTAAAGTGAGAATTTCAGAACATGTGCATGCGTGCAATGCTATTGACCACTTAGGGTGGGTGGATGCATACATGTATAGGGCAGACTGGATGTGCCTAGCGATCCTTATCTGCAGACAATTTTTATGTTTGATGCGATTATGCTGTTAAACCTCATAAACCTTTTTGGCAGAAAACTGCCTGTTCAGCATTTCACAGGGCTTCACTGAAATTTATACATTTTAAATTTTGGTGATGCCGCCCCCCCCCCCAAAAAAAAAACCCAGTAATTTCAGGAGTCTTATGACCTTTGGATTTCAACTAAATGAACTGGTTAAAGCAGTAGTATGTGTTAGTTGGCAAAAAGTTATTCATGTGGTGGTTTTGTTTTTTTTGTTTGTTTTTTTCATCAAAAATGTGTTTCTGACAGCTTTAGATTGTTTATTTTTTTATTTCCTCGGATTGTTTTAAATTAGTTTTTATTACTAATTTTGTAGTTAATGATTCAAGTCAATAAAATGACTGCCAATACAACGTTCTAAAAAAAATCTCTCTTTAATTTCTGACTGTACAAATTAGATTCCTACTGCAAATGAATCAGAATGGTGCTTGCATGTGTTTCTGATGGAAACAGAACAACACCAGGTTTCATTTATTCAAGGTAGGTGTGGCAAGTGGCCAAGAAAATGTAATAACTTCAAAATCACACATTTCAGTTCAGGAATGAACTAAAATGAAAAGGAAAATGGATATATTGATGGTTTTGCCAGAAATATAGTATTGCTCTCTAAAAAAATGCATTTTCACCATTACCAAATACTGTTGTTTTAAGCTTATACATTTCAAGAAAATATGGGCAAGCGGTTTTTGCCAAACAAGTGTGTTAATTTGATGGAGCAACCAAATTCCGTGTGCCAATGCTTTGAAGCATATGGCCTGTGCTATTATCAGAAAACAGTGAAGAGTGGGGGATCCCCCCCAAAGAGAATTCTGGCTCACATTGTCCCCATCAAGAGAGGTCAAGAGCCCTGTGTAACCCAACCCAAAACATAACTGGAAAGGAGTGGTGACATTTCAGTGTGCCTCTCCTAGGTCAAAAATTACAAATCTACAAATAAAGTAATGCTGATCAACATAAAACATTGTATGGGGCTGAAATTAAGTTTTGCAGCCACTAGCTAGCAAAGCTAGTGACTGGGAAAATCCACTGGCCCCACAGACATTTCCACTGGCCCAGTCAGTTTACATACTTAAGTGTTGCCTTCTCCAGTACAATCCTGCAGGATTAGTTAAATGAAAATCCTACTAGACTGATACAAAAATCTACCAGCATTTGACTAGCGGATTGGTGCCAATTTTGACCCCTGATTATGAGCAAGAGTGGCCCAAGAACTGACCAATGAGGCAATTCATTTTTCACAGTAACAAACAAATATTCAACACACTTAATTTTCTGGATCAACAAAGAGTGTGACTCTGCTGCAGGACCCAGTCGCCATCAATAAATGTAAAAGCTTGCACTCAGAGATTTTCAGCCTGCAGTATGTGAGCAAGACTGGGGGAGGGTCCCCTCACACCGCATCAGACTACAAGCTTTTAAATAAATTGTCGTTTTTGCTCCTACTCTGTGTTGCTCCTTTTGACCTTTATTCTTCTGTTCATAAGACAATTTAAATTAAGTCAGAAAGAAAAGACCAACATGACAACTCTTTGTTGAAAGAACACTTGAAATTTCAAATATAAGACATTTTATGTTTACTGATTGCATTTATTAGCAACTGAGAATGTATTCAAGCAAGAAAAATGTTCTCCCAGACATAGACAGTGACCCAGATTGTGTGTGTGTGTGTGTGTTTATTACCCCCCCCCCCGAGCACTGAGGCCCACAATTCTTTAATGTCCTTTTAGTCCAGGATTTCAAACTATTTCTACCCCAACCCTTAATTAAAAGTTCTCTTTGGAAAATTAAGAAAGACATTTAAAGAGACATAGAAATTGTCTGCAGATAAGGACCACTAGGCCCATCCAGTCTGCCCATAAGCCCCAAACTTATTTGTGGCCTCTGACCCTATCTGGCCAGTTGTTTTCCATTGGGAGGACTTCTTTTTCTGTACAAAGGTGTTTACTCTACAGCACCTGGTTTTAGCAGGAGTAAACTGCTGTAACTGAAATGACATCACACTGTCTCACAGAATGCTGTGGCTCCAACAGTTCAGACCAGAGACAGGCATGACAAAACACACAGTGAAGTTTCACACTCAAGTGTTACTTTCTTCAAAAATAATTAACATTATGCTATAGCGATACCATGGCAGTGTAAATAGCAGTGTACATTATATATTTAATGTATACATTTGCATTGATCTTTAAAGCAAGAATCCAATACTTGAAAGTCCAAGATAAGTTATGTACCACAAGTTTCAATTCTTAGGAGTCTCATTAAGTATGATACTATAGGACGTCTGTTCTGGCTTTATGCAATTCTCCAAGATAGGAGTTCTCTTGTCTAGTTAACATAGTAAGACGTTAGGTGGAAATTAAAAACACTGCATTTTGACTAATTGCCACCAAAATGTTATAGCCAAATTGACTACTCTCTTAGCCAACCCAGTTTTAATGGATTTTGCTTGGCAGCCAGTGAAGCTGGGGAGC
Organism: Neoceratodus forsteri; assembly: GCA_016271365.2. Taxonomy (NCBI): domain Eukaryota; kingdom Metazoa; phylum Chordata; order Ceratodontiformes; family Ceratodontidae; genus Neoceratodus; species Neoceratodus forsteri. The sequence goes on from JADMNL010000025.1 coordinate 409,359,142, forward strand.
CAAGCCATTTCCCTTTACAGCCTGATGGTGCCTCTCAAACTGCAGCAGCAGTTGGCACTGTGTGATGGTGTGTCACCTAAATATGGAAATGCTTCACAAAAGCGAGCCAGTGAGTCATAGCTCACACGTTGATAGTGCACAAAGAAATTAGAATATAAGAAAGTGACAGCCTGCCATACATGTTAGCGTAATAACATGCATAAGAAAAAAGAGCCCTCCTAATTGCAAGTGGGTTTATCTGCAGAAATGCCCATTCCAAGTGGTTATTGCCCCCTCATAATATATACAAGACTTGTACCACTATTATTATTATTATTACTACTATTATTTTTTTACAGCCTAGATTTCCTGAGCTCAGCAAAGTGAACGGATAAATGGTGCAGGGAATAACAGCGATATAAAACTGGAACAGAAGTGGACAACTTCATCAATAAAACCTTGGTGAATAATGCCTTGATGCTAGTAACCCCAGAACCCAATTTAATTTATGTTGACACACGATAAAATGAAGGCCACATATCTCCCTTGTCTTACTTAGGTTAATGTGATGGCCTAGCCGCTCAGCTGGTGGGACACCAGATCAGAATATAAGAGGCAGGGTTCATTTCCAAGTTAGCTTCCATTTCCCTTTTCTCTTGCTACGATTCTCACTTAAGGTACTGGTGGAGCAGAAGGCAGAGCAAACCACAGTTCCCAAGAATTCGATGCATACCAGGTGGTCAACTTGAGACTCCAGGTTTGGAAGTCATGCAGTATTACAAGGCTTCTAGACTTCTTTCATCTGAACTTCTGACATTAATGTTAATATATTAATGACAATAAAATATTACAATGTAGTCCTGCAAGTCTAGAAATTGTTGGCGTGTGGTCACCTTTAGATGAAACCCAAGTGGCATCAGTTTAAAAAAAAAAAATAAAAAAAACTGCGTCGAGCACAGGGCGAGGAATATTGTATACCTCTAAATTTCTGGATTTTATCATTTTGTTAATTTTTTTGTTGTTGAAAACTAACAATTTAAATGAGCAACGTAATCTGAGACTGGCCTTATTAACACCCTAGATATGTAGAGCTTTTATTTATTATGTATATTTTGTTCTTCTCCCCAGTTACCCCCCCTTCCAGCCCAGTCACCCGGCTCCCCTGGGACTTACCTCATGCAGGTGTCCTCTGCCATAGAACTGGTGGCATGTGCCCAGCTGGTGCAGAGCCTGTGGAGGGGGGAGTCCAATCTTCATCCCATCTTGGGGGTTTTTCCACGATTTTATCCCTTACTGTCTCTGGGGACCTCAGCCAACATGGTCATGCATGCACGTGGAGGCACGCATGCATGCCGGCACCAAGCACAGCCCCTGATCCACCCAGCTGGCCTAGCAATGCCCCCCCAAGTGCCAGATGCTACCACTGAACCTCCACCTTAGGAGCAGCCAAGAGCCGGGGAGGCTTACCTCCCCAATCCGGGAGAGGAGAGCTGCCTGATGGCTGCTCCATCCACTCCCAGCTCCCCCCTCCGGCCGACACCTGACAACCCATGCTCGTTCCCGAACATGGGTCACCAGCGTGGCAAGAGGTAAGGCGTCCAGTGACTCAGCCCTCTGTGTCACTGGGCCGACTCATGTGTAGCGCTTTTAAAGGTGGGGGAAATTAATATTTCCTAGTGTCCGATTCTGAAGTGAAAATGGAAGTAAAATAATTCTACAAGGTCAGTTTTGGAAGCTTTTCATATTTTATTTAGGCATAATATACTCCCCAAATCACAGGAACATATGAAGCTCTGCAGTTGCCCAAGTTACTTGTTTGGAGTTAAACAACACACCAAGGATGCACCAACTGACTGTAGACATTTAGAGACAGTGGTCTTGGTGAGGATGGTGTTACACCTAATCCTTATAAAAACACAAACGTTTTCCAGGTAGAGCAAGACAGGCGTTGTTAGTTGAGTCATAACTTTGATTTGACTCCTGTGGCCATCTAAATTAAAAAAAAAAAAAAAACATTATTTAAAAACTGGCTCACATTGCTATCAATAGAGTGCACCCCTGCACTCTCCAAACTAATATTTGACAAAAAGTGAGAAGGCGGGGCAGCGACTGCAAAATTTAGGGACTAGGAAGGGAAAGGCTCCTCCGACCGAGGAATTATGATCCCTTCACCTAAGTAATACACAGAGTAATAAATTCCAAAGAGTGCACTTTTGAATTCCTTATGGGGGGGGGCTTGAGGAAAGCACCAAAATTGGTGCTCTTTAAAGAGGACATAAACCCTGTTTACATATTTTAGAGAGTAGCTGACACAATTAGGGCAGGCAACTCATACCATGTAGTTGCCTGATCTAGGAGCTTTTTCAGCTATAAATTAATATTTTCTGCTCTGTGATTTTAAAGATATTTCCCTCATAAAGCCCAGCTCATAACCTTCATGTATGAACTGGGCAGTTGCCGAGTGCTGCAGCCCCACTCATGACAATAGTATAATTAGACACGGTTAGAACAGGGCTCAGGTTATATGGATAGTCGGAATGGAATCAGGGGAGGGGGGGGGTGCCTGAATGTACTAAAATTATCTTTGCTGGCATGTTTATATTACATGTATAGGGATATATCTCCATTCCTTATATGTAAGCATGCCAGCAAAGATAATCTTAGTACATTTAGGCAGCCCCATTCCCCTGATTCCATTACATTCTCCATAGAGGACCTGCAGCCTGTTCCCAACCTCGCGTCATAATTATGCTATTTTCAGGGGTGGGACTGCAGCACTTGGCAATTGCCCAGCTGATACACAGAGTTGCCTGACTGGAGCAAAAAAAAAAAAAAAAAGTGGCAGTATTGTAAACTTTTAGTTTAAGTAATACTGGATAGGAACAAGGTTTCTTTAACAGAGACCATAAATATGGAAAAATAAGCGCTTCATACCTCCAGGTGCTTTAAAAGAACAATTTTTAACCCTAGGTTTGAAGGGCTTTTGCTTATTAACATTGTATTTTACTCACCTAGTTAAAAAAAAAAATTGGTGAGTACAAGAGTAATCTGGTACACTGGATGGAAAATGGCAGTTTTAACAAGAGGCCCTGAATAAGGGAAAATGAACTATTTCAAAAGAAATACATGAAATAGTACACTGGGGATATAAACTAGACTTCACACATACCCGATTTCCAATTAAACCAGAGTTAAAAAAAAAAACCAAAAAAAAAAACACAGAACAGGTTTATGTTTCTATTAAAACCAGTACAATGTACCTACTCGGTCATTTTTAGATACTCCACCCACTGTTCCCTCTTCCCAGACAACAAGGTATCCCCCTTGCCTGAGGCGGTTGGGAGTAATCCAGAAGCTTGCTGATCTGCAAACCCAAGAATCAAAGTCACCACCTCTCTGGACATGTGGTGGACATGCTGGTATGCTGAGCCTCTGGTCCAGAATTTCCTTTCCTTTTTAGGGTACTAGTTGGTCTGAAAGGATAACTCGGAAACTCATTTTTTTTTTTTTAATAGAGCAGGTGGCCTGTTATTCTAGCCTGACATAAGCAAACATTCTCTTTTCTTCTTTTCTTTGAATGGCTACATTTATATAGCTCTCCACCTCAATTCATGAGCAGCCCTCCAGTATGGATTAAGTGAAAGGGTTACAGCAACCCCTGCAGAAAACTATTCAAATAGCTTCCGCACTAATTACCCCCTCCCTAGCACATGGGGGGGGGCTTTTCTTTCTTTAATGAAACTGGAGCAGGTAAATTCTTTGGAATTCACTTAAGACTTTGTCTGTTGCAGTTTAAGTGGAGCTTTGTCTGACCACTTCTCCCATGCCACCACACGCAGGCTGCCGTTTCGGGTTTCATATTCGTAATTTAAGGTAGGAATGTGCTTTGTGCGGAGATTACTTACAGATCAGCTATCCGGGTTACAGATGGGAGAGGAAGTAAAGCTATGGTTCATACACAAGCAAAAATTGTAGAAACCAGGGGATAAAGGAAAAGCCACCCCCCCCCACACACACACACACACTATTACTAAGTAAAAATTCCATTATCAGGGCAAGGAGTTGCAGTTGTCAGTTAGTGGGAAATTGAACAAGGTGCATCCAGGAATTAAAAGTAGTATATGTGGCTTATTCCTATACAAGGAGTTGATTCACGATAGATGCTGAGCAACAGGAATGATATGCAGAGTTGACTATAGGGAGCAAATATAGGTGCAACACCCTTAGGCACATTCACTGGGGGATAAAGAGACATTATCCACCCTCAAGTCCCCCGTTTACAATTAGCAAAAACCCATGTTTCAATCTACCCATTGCTCTTTGGTCTCTCTAACTTTTTATATATGGTTGCAACTCTGCAAATGCTTCAAACACTTCACCAGCCTACCCACTCAACCTTAAATGACATTTACAAAAAAGGGACCAGCAAATGAATAACTTCCAGGCTTCCATCCTTGAATAATTAATTTGGTACTTTTGTACCACTGTTTCTGACATATTATATATAATACAGGCCCAGTAAACCTGTATATTAGACTTGCATTAGAGTTTCATTAAAAATTGCCATTTTCAGAGCCTTATCTCTATCAGCTGTCTTGGATCCCAGGACTGTGAAATTTGGTATGCCCCTTCTCAGTCCTAGGCTCTCATTAATTTTATGAAGACTACTTTTGAGGTGTTTGAGATATTATGAGCTGAAATTCCATATTTGTGCCAATTTGCTACCTCAATTTTGTGCTCAGCTAAAAAATTTTGCAGATGTCATATGGGAATAGGTCCTTTTGGGGTGAAAAAATAGTTTTTAAGTTAATTACAATGAATTGTTCATGCAACCATGTTCAAAAAAACACTGAGAAAAATAGCTTGAGCTGCACACACACTTTTATGTTAAAGTTCAACACAAACAAAAACTTTAAGATAAGATAAATTAATTTTTAAGGGTGACAATGTAGTGTTTGCGAGGGAGGGTAAGTAGGAGTTACACTTTTTTTTTTAAATTAACAGCAATTAGTTATCTTTGATTAAAAATGAAAGTCTTTGCAAAGGAATCCTTCATAAATGTTTTTTTTCTATAAAATCTGTGTGTAGCATGAATACTGACTACCAGTTTTTAAAATATTTGTGCTGAAAAGTGGTTTTTGTCTGTGCAAAGATTTTTAAAGTGGTCATGAGGTTATAAAGTGTTTCTCATATTATTCGTGCTACATGATATTTTATAAATTATTGCAAAGCACGAAAACTATTAAATCATAATGCAATAAAAATATTTGTGAAAAATGTTCATGCTGTACAATAATTTTCCTTTTGATATGTGCGAGCGTTGCATATTAACATAGAAAATATAAGCACTTTGCTTATTGAGATGTGTGTGTTTTGAGAATACTTTTAATATAAAACTTGATTTTAATCTACATCTTCAACAACATCACTTGTGTATTGTACTTTGAAGCTACAGAATGTCTGAATAACTGAAAGGATGACTAGTACAATATTACATGATTTTGAAATAATACTTTTACCAGAATTTTAAAAATTCAAAGGGTGGATAACTTATCCATTAAAAAATAAAAAAAAATAAAACACATACAAGGTGGAAACATTTTGAGAAATATAAACCAAATAAACACATTAAAAAAATGTGGTTTTCCCAAAATAAATGTATTATCATATGTTACATATCCAGAACGGATTTAAAATATATAGTTTTTTAAAATAATAGTGGGTGGTTTAACTACAATAAGAATATTAAAAAAAAATACAGGGATAAGTAAATAAAGTTACCACACAACATATGGAAATTTATGGGAAAAAACTACATTAGTGCTCATTAGGGTTGCTACCGCAGAAAATGCAAACCACAAAGGTTGGAAATAAACTATTAGGTTTGCAAACACAATGCCCACAGAGTTTGGAAATGTCCTATGAGGACTGTTATGTCAACTCCCACCTATCCTATCATGTCCCCTTACCCACATAACCTAAGGATAGTCTTCAGATAGGAGGCCATAGATCAATCATATGGGTCCACATACTAAAATTTTTAGGTTTAAGGCTCTGAGCTGCAGGGAGGCAGTATAGTGCAATGGTTTAAGGCTCCGAGCTGCAAATCTGGAGACATCCAGCAGACCAGACCTATGTTTGAATCCCACAGCTTTCACTTACATACTATGTGACCCTGAGCAAGTCACTTATCTTCCCTGTGCTCCCAGGTCGCACCTATAAAAAAGCTTTCAGCTTAGTGTGCTACTCCTGGTTAAACAACTAAAAAAAAAAAAAAAATTGGTATACAACTCTAATCACCATCTCCTCCCCTACCCTTGTAACCAGGGTAGATAAATCAGTTAGTTATACTATCCAACTGAATACCTGCCCATGACATGATGTCTGAGCCCTACAAAATGACGACCACTAAAAATATTGAGTGAGCCAACACATTTTGAAACATACTAGCCAAACTGACTCCAGGTTACAGACTGATAGGCCAAGCTACAGGTCTACCATCATCCTACAAGGCTTTGTTAATTCAGCCACAAGACGTTGCATGAAATAGTATACGTGCACCAAACATATAACTTGCTTTGACTTTTTCCATGTTCATTTATGTCTTAAAGAAAGGAACTGACAACTGTGCAATGGTATAGTATGTTTAAATTTGTGACAGTTCTGCTGCTTTGTGGAGGGTGTTCCATACTGTGTGCCAAGTAAGGCATAGGTTATAATGGATGTAAACCTTCACAGGTATGCACCCAAAAAGTATCCAATTACAGATCTACAAAAAGTCTTTTAAACACCAGACCTGCGTGGCATGACTCTGGACATGTACTCTGCCCATCAGTTATGAGGATAGGGGATGGGGAGGAGGAGGGGTGGGATTAGGGTTGCTATATACAAATTGTAATATTTGGACCCTGTATAAGGCACCACTTCATTGATCTATGGCCCTGTACCTGTAGACTGTCCTTGTGTCATGAGAGTTGGGGACATGGTAGACTGTGTGGGAGTTACACATAAGAACCCTAATACGATATTTCCAGAATTTGTGGGCATTGTGTTTGCAATGCTAATAGTTTATTTCCAACCTTTGTACAGTTTACACTTTGTGCAGTAGCTACCCTAATGAGCATAAATGTAGTTTTTTGCCATTTGTGTGGTTTGTATTTTGTACGGTAGGTACTCTAATGGGCATCAACATAGTTTTTTGCCATATAAATATATTTTACTTATATCTATCCATCTCTATTATAGTGGCATGGTAGCATCACTATAGTTAGGGTTGAGTAGGCTATGTAATATTAAATTCCTACCTTTACACCTCAATAGCTTTGCCCCCACTGAATGGAACTGCACGAAATTTTGCATGCATGGTCGTGGGGAAAGAGACAAGGTATTTTTTTTTTTGTACTTTCTATTTTATCCCCCAGGAGCCTCAGCCACTTTCCACCAACCCGAGCCAATGATCTACCAGTCAGATCCCCATATAGCTGTGGCTGTACCCCCTAGATGGGGATGGGGTGGGCAGAACCCCCAAGCCTCTCTGTGTCATCAGGCCCCTGTTGTGGCCTTGCGGGTCAATCGGTGAGGGGTGCCTTCCTCTGTTGACTGCAGTGATGCCTGGCTTTTTCTTTCCCCAGTGTCACTTGGAGGCATGGCTGTGCCTAGATGTCAAGGCATACGTCATCTGCCACACCCCCCCCAAAGCAAGGCACCAGCCTGCTGTACCTCTGATCTCCAGAGGCCAAGCAAGTGTGGGCCATCATCCTCCCTCCCAAGGGAGGTGAGCAGTCCCTCAGACACTCAAGCCTCCCCTTCCCGGCTGGCCCTCTGGCTTTCAGGCTCATTTCCAAACCCAGGTCGCTGGCATCACAAGTGGTAATGCTACCTTTGTGCCTGTGGGTTGGCCCAGGGACAAAGTTTCTTGATTTGTCAAGTTTCATTCCCGGCAGATGTGCAGATTCTGAGATCTGAATAGTGCATTTTTTTTTTTTTTTTTAAATCAAGGTATTTTGTGGTTTGTTTTTTATTTTTGGGGTCATTGCCTAGCACACAGATGGTTTGGAATTTTGGTCTGAAATTTTCAGGGTAGAATGTGCTTGCCCTAGAATGATTCCTTTCATTAGTTTAGTCAGATAATATTAATTCGTTCCCAAGTTATAAGGATTTGAAATTTTGGTTCTGAGCATGCTCAGTAGGGTCTTTTGGATAGATGCTTGACACAAATGAAAAATTTGGCCATATGAAAGAGGATTTGTCTTTTGTGAGGGGGGTAATTCATGATGTCTATTCTATTGCAACCCTTTGTTGATGTTGCTGTAATTTTTGTTACTGTTAGTCTGTAATACTCCCAGTTTGTGTCTGAAAATAGGCATAATATTATACAAGTATGTATATGTGTGTCTAGTGTATCTGACCTGGTATCAAAAGCAAATAAATCCTCTTTCATGAGAGAAAAATTCTTCTTTCATATGGCAGCTGTCTTATTTCTGCCCCCCCAAGATTTTTTTTTGAAAACTGATACAAATGATGCCCTACAGAGGCACCAAGACATGAATCTAGCGAGATGGGATCCATTTAGCTAGATTTTGCACTTAGTTTTTTTTGTTTTTTTTTTTTTTAAATGACTCCTAAATTTGTTTTTGGAGCATTTAAAAAAAATCTTTCGTGAGACAATTTTCTTCTTTCATATGGCTCACGAAAGAATAATAGGGCCATACAGAAGAATCTGGACTCTGTTTTTTTCCACGGTCATCTTTCATATGAAGGCATCTTTTTCATGAGCTGATGAAAATCTCATGAAAGAGGATCAATTTATACAAAAGAATTTGGACCTTTTTTTTTGCATATTTCAACTTTAACAAGCTATCACTTAATCAATATTTGGAGCTGAAGGACAATCTATATATCAAAACAAGGTCTCAATGAGTACTACAAGACCAACACATAATATGCCAACAAAATCCATAGGGTCTGCACTGCACCCTATAAGTACCTCCAAACTTCACCATGGTGCCTAATCTACAATTAAAGTCTGATCATCATTAAAAATGCACCTCATCTTGGACTACAAGCATAGTAACTTTCAGACCAAACCAATAAACATTTATGACTTATGGCTAAACACCAAAAAAAAACATATTTTTTGGCTATATACAATCAAACACTGGTAGTTAAGAGGAACACTTCACTTCAAATATTTTTTCTTTGAAATGGGCCCCACTAAAAAACAATTACAATGAAGCAGATACATTGCTTTCCTGGAGCCATGGAAGCATAGGCCCTGATGGATGTGTGCATCTATGAAGGCATGGAAGCACAGTGCCCAGAGGGCCCTATTTTTCTGAAGCCAAATGGATGTGTTCACGTAGGTCCCAAAGGGACCTGCATGAATAAGGATATGATTCTACTTTCTCAAAAAGGAAGGACATTCTTTGCAAACAACTGTGTTAACACACCAGTTAGTGTTCAGATTAAAGTGGCAAAAGTAGGAAAATGTGGTGTTAGGGTTTCCAACCCTAACTCCCCACCCCTAAGCAGCAGAAGGAAAAAAATCATTACAGTTTTGGCTGTCCTTAGTCTTGGAGACTCAGGGGTGGGGTCTTCCTTGAAAATCTAAACCCTAATGCTCACCCCATTCTGATGTAGTTTTCAAACATACAGAACTGTGTCTCCCCACATGTTGCCAACAACCTGTGGGTCCTTCCTGAAGAAGATCACATCTTAACTTATTTGCTTAGGGAATGGGGTGAGAATTGGGGTTGAGAACCCCAAGAAAGATCCCACCCCTGATTCACCAAGACTAAGGACAGTCAAAATCATAATGTTTTCCTCTTGCTGCTGGGGAATGTGGGGGTGAGGATAGAATACACATTTCCCTACTTTTTTGTCACTTGAATTTTAACCCTAACTAGTGCGTTAATGCAATTTTTTGCAAAGAGTATATGTAATAGATAACCCACTCTAAGGTGTGCGGTTGTGCTCTGATATACGCATGCTTTGGTGTACGTTGTTATGCACGATGTCACAGGCTGAGTGCATTAACCAGCCAAGGCATGCATATATTGGAGCATGACTGCACACACTAGAGTGGCTTATCTATCTTATAAGATAGCAAAATTGTTTTGAAGGGGGGGTGAAAGTGCAGGTGTGCGGTCGCACTCTGATATATGCATGATCATGTGATGTGTTTCAACCAACCAGCAGAGATAAGTTTTCCTACCCATTATATATATATATATATGTATATGTATATATGTATGATAGATGGATGCCTTTAGTAGAGGAGCTAAAGGGATCAAAATTAAATTATCCAGCCATTAGCCAGCAAGGCTAGTGATGGGGAAAATTCACTGGACTGACGGACATTTCCACTGCTGAAAAGCTACCTTCTCCAGAACAGGGGTAGTTAAAGAAAAAGGTTACCAGCCTGATACAAAATCTGTCGGTGAGCACATGGTTAATGGACTAGGGCCAATTTTGGCCACTGGATCAATAAAATAATGTTCCTTAAAAGGTCATCAGCAACTAAACTATTTCAGAGAGCAAGAGTAGTTTTCAAAAGATACATTGCTAACCCTTGGAACTACTTTCCTATCAGCAATATTTTGACATTGTGCGGATTGTTATTGCCACTTACCATCTACAGTGCAAGAGGTCTTTTCAACACCAGTCAAGTGATGGCTCAGTCAGCGCTGTCAGTCAGTAACACAATTGGTTGCACAAAAAAATGGTCATGGGCCCAGAGTTGTAACGGGAGACAGCTCAAAGCTCTGCCACCCACTTCAGCCGCACACCATGTGGCACTCTTCTGAAGTGGGGCGAATTCCACAGTTCAAGTAAAATGCAAATCACCGATCTAGATGTTAGCATGTAGTATTGGGGAAAGTACCTACTAACATCGCAGTGAAAGGTCATATGCAAGACTAGGTTTTGGTGTTGTATCAGTGGTACCAAATCTTCAAATTCATAGCTTTGTTATAAGCACTCCTTGGTGTACACTGGCACCCTTCTCCCCCTCTACATTCCTTGTAATTGCTGATGTGCACTGGCACCCCATCTTTCTCCCTATCCCATTCCATACATTTTTCTTGTGCCCACAGGTCCCCCCACCTATACCCTACCCTCCAGTGACCTTCGACTTGTACAGTTATGGCTTGAGTGGTCACACTGCGTTAACATAGGAACTTAGAATGTGTCAGCAGAAAAGGACTGATAGGCCCATGAAGTCTGTCCTATTTTCTCTGTCTAACACTACACCCTGGACTCTATCTGGTCACAGCCCTCCTCTCTTATTTGTATTTATTTTAACCATGTGCTTATCCCACACATGCTTAAAGCTCCCCACCGGCTTCACCCCCACCACCTCCTCTGGCAGGATGTTCCAGGTATTTGCCACCCTTTCTGTGAAGAAGTATTTCTTCACACCCCTTTTAACCCCCCCCTCAAGTTTCATGGCATGCCCCTATGTTCTGGTGCTCCTCCTCCTAATTAAGAGATTCTTCTCCTGCACCTTGTTCACCCATGAGGTACTTATAGGTCTTAATCATGTCCCCTCTCGCTCTCCTCTAAGGAGTACATGTTGAGCTCCCAAAGCCTCTCCTTGTATGGTTTCTTGGGCAACCCTCGCACCATTTTACTAGCCCTCCTTTGGACCACCTTCACCCTGCTGATGATGTCCTTGCAGAGGAACAGCCTCCAGAATTGGGCACAGCATTCCAGGTGGGGTCTCACAAGTGAGCAATACAGGGCAACACCACTTCTCTTCTCCTGCTAGAGACCCTCCTCCCAGTGCACCCCAGCATTCTGCTCACCTTGCCTGCTGCTCTGTCACGCTGCTCTGCCACTTTGAAATCAGACATGATCCCTGCAAGGTCCCGTTCTTGCTTGGTAACTGTAAGTACCCCCCCATTTTATACACAGCCCCTGGGTTTCCCTGCCCTAGGTGCATGACTTTGCACTTTTTGACATTGAAACCCAGCTGTCGGTCCCTAGACCACTCCTCTAGTTTTCCAAGATCACTTTGCATTCTCTCAACCCTCTCTTGGGTGTCTACCCTGTTGCAGATTTTTGCATCATCCACAGAGACACACATTCCCCCTCCAGTTGCTCTGCAATATCACGTATGAAGATGTTGATGAGGACAGGGCCCAGTACTGAACCATGTGGTACTCCACTGTGGATATAGATATATATCCAGTCCTCCCTATCCTCCTCTCTCTCCCCCCAGTCATCCTTATCTTTCAACCACTTTGATACTCAGTACACCACCTTCTCCCCCACCCCCAGGTTACTAAGTTCCTTTATCAGTCTCCTGTGTGAAACTGTGTCAAAGGCCTTACTGAAGTCCAGATAGGCCACATCCACTGCCCTCCCCTGATCCACCTCCCTCTTTGCCCAGTAAAAGAAATCCATCAGATTTGTTTGACATGACCTCCTTTCTGTGAAACAGTGGTGCCAGCGGTCCAGCAACCCATGTGTCTCCAGGTACTCCATCAGTCTGTCCTTCAGCAGGGAGTCCATTAACTTCCCCACTACTGATGTGAGACTAATTAGTCGGTAATTGCTGGCCTCCTCCCTGCTGCTGCTCTTGTGCAGAGGGACCACATCCATTCCTGGAACCACCTCCGTTTCCAATAAGGTGCTAAACAGCATTGTTAGAGGGGCGGATGTCACTGTGTTCTGTTCCTTAAGTATCCTTTGGTGAATCCCGTCCATCCTCATTGCATTTGTTTTCCTTGGGGACTTCCAATCCACTGTGAACCTTCTTTTCCATAAATGGGCTTACGTCCACCCCCCCCCCCATGTCTGTTAATGCATGATGGCCCATTCCCTTCTTCCACTGTGGAGATGGAGCATAAGTATTTGTTTAAAATTTTAGCTTTTTCTTGGTCTTCATGTGCACCCCACAGTCTCCTGATCTTCACTATAGAAGCCCTTGCCTTCCTCTTTTCACTCACATACCTGAAGAAAGTCTTATCTCCATTGCTGACCTCATGGACAATCCTTTCCTCAGTTTGAGCCTTTGCTGCCCTTACCCTCCTTCCAGACACTGTACACCTCAGTGTTTGCCTCCATTTGGGTCTTCTTGTGTTCCCTGAAAGCTATTTTTTTCCACCTTTAGCTCCTTAGCCACCTCCTTCTAGAACCACAGTGGCCTCTTTCTCCTCTTACCCTTATTACCTTTAGACAGCTGGCCATCACCATAGTTATTCCCTCTTTTATCCTATTCCATTTTGCCTCCACTCCCTTCAAGGTATTTCCTCAGGCAGTCTCCCATTTCTTTAAATTCTGCTCTCCTAAAGTCTAGAACCCTTGTTCTAGTATGTTTTTTCTCCTGCCCAATCCATATATCAAACTACACTGTACAATGATCACTTGAACCCAGGGGGCTAACCACTGTCATACCTGTGAAACTGCCCCTGCTCTTAAGTACCAGATCCTGCACTGCCCCATCCCTAATGGGATCTGTAACCAGCTGCCTGAAAAATGCCCCTTGCAAGGAGTCTAGGATGACCTTGGTGCTAGTTGTAGCTGCGGCTTGGATGTACAAGTCTACATCGGGTAGATTGAAGTTGCCCATAATTATTACTTCCCCTTTGTCATTTTGCCTATGGCCTCTCCAAAACCTTGTCCATATTCTCCCCTTTTGCTGGTCACCTGTACACCACCCCTATGTGTATAAAGGTCCCTGACCCTATCTCCAAGCCAACCCAGAGAACCTGCAACTCCTTCTCCCTGCTGTGACCTTTCTTTCCATGGTCTTAAAGAGGACAGGAAATCATTTCTGACTGGTGGCCGTTTATAAAGTTCTTATTCTCAGAAATATGCATTCACTTAAATTATCCATATTTAACTATATGAATAAAAACTGATATAAAAAGCCGTATTTTGCATTGTCTTGTTTTTATGGTCAGCATTCTTTTTTTTGAGTTATCTATTTTACCCCCCGTCGTGCTCAGGAGCTGCCTCTCCTTCAGGCTGCCATGACCCCTCAGACATTCCCCCTAGTATCTCCCACACAAGCCATCTTACCTCAAATCCGCAGCCTGCCTCAGAATAGCCTGGCATAACCCTATACCTGGTGGGTCCCTCTGCGAGGGGGAAGGCACTGGCACACTATTTTTTCCTTCAGTCCCGGACACTGCTGAGGCTTTGTGTGGCCTGCTGGAAGTTTTCGGAGGTGTCCTGGGCCGGCAGCCATCATCTGGACAGTCTCCAGAGCGGTATTTCTGTTTTTTCCTGGTGTTCCCCTTGTAATGATCTCTTTGCAGTGCTCCCAGTCTCCACCGGGTGCCGCTGCAGAGTGACCATGCATCCCTAACCCACCGCAGGGGAGGAGAGCATTCCATCAGATGCTCGATCCTGATCCTTCCCCTGCCAACCCCCGGCACCCGAGTCCATTCCCGAACCCGGGTTGCCGGCGTGGTGAGAGGTAAGGCACCCATGCCTCAATCCTCTGCGCCACAGGGCCATGGTCAGCATTCTATTACAGTTCTCTTCATGGAACCAGTAATTTGGAGTTTTAACTATGTCATCATTTGTGCACAGAACTCTAAACAGGGTTCTGATAGGTCACAGCTCATAATTAGCATTCTGTACACAAATCGTGACATAGTAAAAACTCCACATAAGTGATTCCATGAAGTGAACTGTAACAGAATGCTGCCCATAAAAACATAACGATGCAAACTACAGCTTTACCCATCACTTTTAATTCACGTATCGTTAAATATAGATACTTAAGGAGAATCTCAGAAATGACATTCAAAGAACTTTAAAAAAAACAGCTGCCAAGTAGCACAAATGTCCTGTCCCCTTTAATACTTTCTTTTACATATAAAAACCACCACCTCTTTTCTCCCTGCCCTATCCTTTCTAAACAAGTTGTACGCTGGTATGGTCATTTCCCAGCTGTGGTTTTTGGTGCACCATAACTCTGTTGTGGCCACCAGATCCCAGTCCGCCTCTGCAATGCTAACCTCAAGGTCATGACATTTTGGTTCCTAGGCTCCCAGTGTTGGTGCACATGACTCTCCACTCCCTTTGCCCTTCCTTCCCTAACCCAACCTTCACCCTTCTTTTTTTAATAATACTGTCCTTCCCGTTACCCTTCCTCTGCCCACCCTCCCTGGTAGTTTCTTCTGCTCTAGTTCCACCTCTCAACACTCCAGTCCCTCCCCCTTGCCTCTACTCCTAATAACCCCTGGAGAATTAATTTCCCCTGGGCTATCCATCACTGCTGCCCTATCATCTTGGGGGGCATTCACTTTTCTGCCACTCCCCTTTGGCAAGTTACCCATTGAAGTAGCATTTAAATCTCCCTCCCAACTAGGTCTGCTGTTCCCCTCCTGGATGGATGGAAGCCACCCCATTTGTACAGGCCTCCATCTCTCCATGTAAGACTCCAGTCCCCGATGTAGCCAAACCCTTTCTCTCTGCAGCATGCCTTCAGCCAGTTGTTGAAGTGTGCAGTGCAGTATGCCCTTTCCTGCCCCAGTCTGTCACAAGCAGAACCTCAGTGAAGGTCACTGTGCATGCTACATGCTTCAGGCCCTTCCCCAGTTGCCTCCTCTGCCAGATCATTTGTCCCCCACATGGACAAGAACTCCCAGCTCCCAGTCCTGCCCTGGTGAGCATAAGGATCCACTACGCATCCCCCCATACTGATGCACCATGTAGGCACCTCATCTCCCTCCTTCTCTCACACATGGTGCTCCTAAAACTATCCACCTGATGACTGAATCCCTCCACCAGAGGTTTTTCTCTCTTCCACTGTAGTCCTCTTCCTACCATCTTGGGGCCTCTGCTCTGAAGGACCCCCATATCCTCCCTTGCCAGTACCATGGATGCCTCGTCTCAGCAGTTCTTTCCACCAGAGTGGTGAAAGAGTTCTTTAGTGGTACAGGCAGAGGAATGAGTCCCCCCCCAGCCACCCTTCCGGATCCCAGCACAGTCCAGCCGGTCCTCCTTCCAGGTGCCCTTTGAGGCAACAGCAGTGGACTTGGTGGCTCATGGTTGGGGGAACAGGTCTCCTGAATCCTAGCAAACTCATCCCAGAGTCTACAGACCTCCCCCGTCAGCCCAGAGAGGTGCACACAAATGGGGCAGCACCCATATCCAGAAGTTCCTCCTGAAGACTGTCGCTTCACAGCCACTGCACCATTCCCATAATTTCCAAATCTACTCCCCCTACTATCTTAAAAAAAATGTATACTCTTATCCTAGCTAGGCTGCTTCTTGATTCTCCTTTTTGTCCCAATTACCCCCTGCTGCTATATGCTAAATAGATACCAGTCTGCTTCCCTTGAGTTTTCAAGTAGACTTCTGCTTGCTTACTCCCTTTGTACCCTGGACCTAGATAGGCGTTCTTTGATTTCCTCCATTCCACTTAATTCCTTTGTATTACTACCTTAGGGTGTTTCCACAATTCCCAATCTTGACCTACCTTGACCCTCTGCCCGTCCCAGCAGTGAATGTCAGAATAGTAATCAGGGCTCCCTGTTCTCTGCATCACAGCAGGACTTAACTTCTGTGGCAGAGTCTATAAATTTCTGCAGCACCATTAGGCCTACTTCTGCAGCAGTGGGCACAGTTCTGTGATGCACAAATAAAGTGACCCGTGCATGTTTGCTGTTCCAAAGCCGATTTTCTTTTATTAATAACACTGTACACATCAGCGTTACTATGTAGTGACAGTTTGGAATTCCAGAGCCGTGCGTGATGGAAACAGCCAGGAATAATATGGAGAGGGACAATGGCATGATTTGCAGATCATCAGGACTGAATGATGCATCTACACTCCCGGTCCTGAAAACCTATTCAGGAATAAACGAGGTGAGAATGCCTTTAACTACATGCGATGGAGAGCTCATGGATACAATACATTACATTAAATTCAAGAGACTTTTTGAATGTCATGTAATCTGATTGAAAATAGTTGAGTTAGTAGTGCACCATGTCCTTTAGCTACAGTTTTACGCTTCAAGTATTTTATAATATTGTACACCGTCTCTTGATTTTAAATCATCACAGTGTATAATTTCAAATATATTATAGGACTAGTAATTGCACAGGTTACACAGAATTTCACTGAATTCAGTGCTCTGAACGTAGAACAACATTTCTATTCAAGAGGGTCACTTAGAAAATAGACTACACATTGTCCCCTTTAAAAGGGTTTAACAAGCATTGCACAAGATCTGAAAAGACAACTCCATGTACAATTGCAGACTATCAAAAATTAAAGTGTGCTTCTCAGGGTTAAATCTATGCCGCCACCCAGCAGGTCTGTTAGGAGGAACCAATTTCAAGGCACCCAGTTAATGGGACAAAATGTATACAGTACGAACTCTGACTTTCAAATAAACAGATTTCGTGGATGTGCTGACGAACAACATTGGTTTTAAGTGAAACTTGTCTGGGCATTGTGAACCCACTGCATATACAATTCAGCAAGGAGCAGCAGAAACAGAAATGGGGCAGTAGAGACTACAAGGTGACAGTATGAAGCATGCAAATCATAAGGAAAGGCAGACAGAAATGGGGAGGACAGGAGTGCAGCTGCTTACGAAATGCTGACCTAGAGTTTAGCATCTTTTTGCTCCATTTTTTTACCCTTACCCTGCACCAATAGTTCCTGTATTATTTTAATTCCTTATGGCACAAGACCCGGGGGAGCAGGCTGAGGTACTAAATGAGTACTTCACCTCAGTTTTCACCAAGGAAAATGGGGGTGCTGCATCATACATGGGAGGAGACAGAGATACTGAGGAGGGGGGGACCCTTACCGATCGGCGGGTCTGGGGAGAGGGGGAGGCATCACTGGCAGGAGGGGGAGGCTAAGCAGGGAGAAGAGGTACCGGAAGTGGAAATCACAGCAGAGAGAATGAGGGAAGCCCTCAGCTCCCTTAAGACGGAGAAAGCACCGGGGCCGGATAAATTACATCCCAGAGTGCTGAAGGAACTTGCGGATGTCCTGGCGAAACCCCTGGCAGAGCTTTTCACCATCTCTCTGAGGACAGGGTGGGTGCCCCAGGACTGGAAGGTGGCGCATATAGTGCCTATCCACAAGGGGGAATCAAGGGAGGTGGCAGAGAACTACAGGCCTGTCAGCCTGACATCAGTGGTGGGCAAGGTGATGGAGGGCATTGTCAAGGAGAGGCTAGGGGGGGACCTGGACAAGTCAGGGTGCCTGGACGATAGACAGCATGGATTCATCCCAGGGAAATCATGTCGGACAAACCTGGTGGAGTTCTATGACTGGGTGACGAGTGCCTTGGACCTGGGTAGACCAGTGGACGTCCTCTTTCTAGACTTCAGCAAGGCATTTGACTCTGTTCCTCACGTGGGCCTGTTGGATAAGCTGGGAGAAATGGGGGTGGGGAATCAGATGGATAGGCAGTTGGCTCCAGGACCGGACCCAGAGGGTCGTAGTTGGCGGGATAGTCTCATCCCCAAGGAGGGTCATTAGTGGGGTCCCACAGGGATCAGTCCTTGGGCCCCTTCTGTTCAACGCCTACGCTCTGACATAAGGACAGGAATCAGGAGTGAGATGAGTCTCTTGCGGATGACTCAAACTGGGAGCGGTGGTGGATGGGGAGGAGGGAGGTGGCCCACAGGGGACTTGGAGGCTCTGGAAAGATGGTCTAGAAAGTGGAAGCTGAGGTTCAATGCAGGGAAATGCAAGGTACTCCACCTGGGGGCCAGAAACCCGGGCCAAGTGTACACCCTGGGGGGATGCTACAAGTCTCGATGGCTAAGAGGGACCTGGGGGTGGTGGTGGATGTCAAGATGAACAACTCTGAGACTTGTAGGAGGGCAGCAGCCAAGGCCAACAGGATGCTGGGATGCATCGCTAGGGGGAACACCTCCAGAAGGAGGGAAGTGATACTCCCTCTGTATAACTGCTTGGTGAGGCCGCACCTTGAGTACTGCGTGCAGTTTTGGAGGCCACACTTAAAGAGGGACATTAACCTCCTGGAGAGGGTCCAGAGGAGGGCAACCAAAATGATTTGGGGCTTGGGGACAGGCTCAAGAGCTAAATATGTACACATTGGAAGAGAGAAGGGACCGGGGGACATGATAGAGGTCTTCAGGTACATGAAGAGGGTAAATAGGGGAGGAACAGTCAGGGTGCTTCGAAGGAAGGAGGAGGGGGCCACTAGAGGGCATGGGTGGAAGCTGGAGGGGGGAAGATTCAGGGGAGAAAGGAGGAGGTGCTACTTCACTGAGAGGGTGGTGGAGCCATGGAATGTGCTGCCTAGGGGGCTGGTGGAGGCAGAGACAGTGGAGGGGTTCAAGAGGGGGTGGGACAGGTACAGGAGAAGGGTTCTGGAAGCAAAATCCAATGCAGCAAGAATATCCGGAACTGGGAAGGGAGAAGCCAGAGAAGGCAAGGGGGGCAGCAAGGTCAGCACCCAGGGTGGGGGCTGACCAAACGAGCAGACACGAAAGACCGTTAGGCCTATTCTGCTGGCATTTTAGTATGTTAGTATCAGTGGCAGGGGTGTCGAACCTGGAGCTTCTACATCCTTAGCAGTTTTATAATCATGGATACCTTTATAACGCTAACATTAGCACTAGCATTTAATGTGGTAGATCCATTCTTGTGTCATTATGTATAACTCAAACACCTGTCCATCTGCCCGCCCCAGCATATTCTTCATTTTTTGATTTTGTTTGTTTTTCATTTATTTCTTAGTCTGTCAGACAAAAGTTCGTATGGTATTCAAACATAAGCCAACAGGAGAATAATGTGACCCACTGGAAACATTTTTGTTTTCACATTCTTCTTTCCTCCCACCTGGCATGCACAGTCACCTATCTCCCCCCCTACCACCAAAGTCCATCCACCACTCCCTAGCACCACCGAGCGCCTAGTACCCCCGTGGATTTCCCACGGTGGTGGGGCTGGGAAGGGGAGGACTGTCCTCCCCCCCCACCCAGGGCATCCAATCAAATTCAGGACCTCTGGTGGTCAGATGACGGAGCGGGACACTGGTTGGCAGGCAGGGCTCATGGAGCCTGTGGACACCATCATTTTCCATTATTCTGTCCCTGCCCTACGTGGCTGTGAGTGCACACCCATGCCATGTTGCCACGTTCTTCTGCCTCCCTAACTCCTAGCACTGCTGCCCAACCTCCACCAGGAGGCAGCCAAGGAGCGGGACAGCCATCCCTCCCTTCCCAAGAGAGGAGAGGAGAGCAGTCCATTGAATGCCTGATCCTCTCCCTCCACCTGCCAACCCCCAGCAACCTGAGTTTGCTCCCGAGCCCAGGTCGACGGTGTGGCATCCAGTGCCTAAACCCCCAGCACCATTGGGCCAGCCCACTGGAGACATTTTAAACTGTATGCTTGCCAGTATGCACAAGTTATATTATGGTACTAGTTGCAGCACAATAAGTTAGTATTTCTGCATCTGTGCATGTGATAAGAATTGGCCCAAGTTTGCAGGTCCCCTTGACAACCACTAGGGCTTAAAAATAGGTAGCATTCAGAGCAAACTACTCCATTATGGACATTGAACCATAAGGGCTAAAGAGTAAGTGTTGTTTTTAATCCTCACAGGAGTGATTGACTATACACCTGGAGTCAGGCACAAACTTGTTAACTGCATCTTTATTTTTAGGTCAGTGGGACTGTGAATGCTAATATCTGTACTGAAAAAGCTTCTCCATGAGTGGCCCTTACTTACGCATATGGCCCTTACTTTCATGGCTGGCTTCATGGCCATGGAACTGCAGAAAACAGGGGACCTTGACAGTAGTGGACAGGTATGTTGTCTTAGTAGAGTGGAAGAGTCCCCTGCTTCCTCCTGCAGATGGTTGCCAACACCTAAGACACCAGTCTTTCACCTGTTCCATTCCTGCACCTGCTAACACCTAAGATACCAATATTACACCTCTTCCACTCCTGTGCTGCTTGACTCACATGCTAGGACACGAATGTGTGTGCGGACACGTTAGGAGTTACCACTTACTTGGTGCACCTACAGGTTAGCAAGTCCCACAATGTAAAGAATAAGCCTGCAGGCAACTGGCATTGAAGGCCCCACCCCTTTTCCTGGGCACTCACAATCACTTCTCTAGGCACCCAGGAAGAGTTTACAACCCCCATCATGCATGGTTTGATAGGGTCGCAAACTTAGTGCCGGCACAAAACTGTCTTTAGCCCTGTTTACATGGACACTTTGCTCTGAGTCCCATTTTGGTATTCCCTTACCCTCCCAATTTGTTGTGGTTTAGTTTACATGGCCCCACTCTGTGCCAATGCAAGATATGTTGGACATGGGCCCTGGGTCTGGGGAGGAGAATACTGGGAGACATAGGTGGATATTGGGAGGGGCACTTGTGTGTCCAAGTGAGCAGGGCAGCCTGCCCACGTGGCTGCTTTCACCACTTGCACTGGAATGCTTCCCCAGGTTTGCAGGGAGAAGAAGAAAAGCAACTTCTTGTGATCAGGTCAGGAACATCTCCACATGGCCACACTTGCACCACAGGAACCAGAGTGCTTGAGTTGCTGCAACTGGCCTTTTGAGACCACTTTTTTGATAAAAACTGGGCCATTTACAAAGCCATTGGGCTGCTGCAAATGTTAAGTAAATTAAGCCCAGAGTGATTTCTTGCTAAGCTATGGAAAAAAAAAAAAAACGAAAATAACTAGTTCATTACGATCTAAGCACGGCTGAGGCAGTACAGTAAAGGAAGAACAGAATGAAAAAAATGTCATTTCATGTAGACTGAAATCCCTTGCTTGGTTATGGGGTTGTATCAAATGGGTATGGGAAATCACCTGCTTCCCCAAGTAGCAAAACCTGGCCATAGGTAGTAGTGGTATGATATACATTTTCTTTTTCATAGATGAAGTTAGCTATAAATTTATTTTAATAAAAAACTAAAACCATTTTATAAGAAGAATAACATTCCAGAATTGCTTTAAGTCCCCCACACTCGTACAAATGAATGGGTTATTGTGGCTCATGGCCCTGGCTATACTTTTCCCAGGTAAACTTTTGCAGAAAACCCATGGTACTGTCATTATTAAAAGGGCAGCTATCACAGAAATCATAGCAAAAAACATCACAAAAGCCATTGAATCATTTTTTGTTACCCCAACTGACTTTATTTTGATTATATTTATACACACATCAGCAAAGATTTCAATTGTTTAATCCACACTTTGGGGCTAGCCCAGAGGCAGTTCATTGTAATGCTATGTGGGAGACTGGGATTCATGTGGAAATCCCAGAATCTCATATTGGGGCATACTGGAAATCATGCACATTAAATGGTGCAGCAAAAAAAAAAAAAAAGAAAATCATAGGTCTGTCATGGCAAACACCAGAAACTATTGTGCTTTCATCGAAAACGCTACAAATGATGGTACTGTCCTAGAAAACAAGACACATTTATGGTGTTGTCATAGAAATTGTAAAAAAAAAAAAAAAATCTGAGTTTCCATAAACATTGTAAGCATCATGGTATCCCTGACTTCTGTGACAAGGTACAATCCTACTTACGTAGCACACTCATTTATAAAATGCCACTGAAAAAAAACTTCTCTGAGATAGATCACATGACCACACACTGAACTCCCGTCTCCTAGCTTAACCTTCCTACTCATACAGACTGCTCGCCAGAGGCCACGTGTAACCCCTGAATAAACTATATGCAAAGTACTACCAATTGCTGACATGTCATGATGATAACCGTGCCTGTACCCATGCCTGCATCCACTGCTTTTCTTTTACCGTGCCTGTAGGCCATACCTATATCCACTGCTTTTCTTTTACCATGCCTGTATCCACTATTTTTCTTTACTGTAACCACCTCATGATGTAACTCACAATGCCTCAAATGTTCCTTATGTCCTTGTTCATTCTTATAACTTGTATTGTTATCCCGGGGTCGCCCCTGAAAAAGGGACCTTCGGGGCTCAGTGGGCCTACCCTGTCACCAGAATTTAATAAATAAATAAATAAATATTGATGCACAGTCAAGTTTCAGATCTCTTTTATAGCTAAACAGCACATTTAGTAAATGGCAGCAAGCCATTTTACAAGTAGCATGACTCACTCCAGGGTGTGCACTAATGCTAAATCACTGTATTTTCTCAGGGTTGTAAAGGCACTTGGTGTTTACACCTTGTGCTTCAGCATCATTGAGCATTATAGAGCCAATCAGCCAATCAGTAAGCAATAAGACACAATGGGGTATGCATTAGATTAGACAGATCTAATGCACGGCTAGGCGGATGTAGTGAGGCACGAGGCCACAAGTCGAATGCATCCAGTCCCCTAGCTGTGCATTAAAGCCATCTAATGCACATCCCCGGAGTGACTTATTGCACTTATAAAATGGGCCTGTGTATTCTAAATAGGGTTTTTAATTTTAGCTGTGCATTAGACACATCTAATGCACAGCTAACAACCAATCAGATTGCTTGAAATCCTTTGCCCCATTTTATAAGATTGCTTATCTAACATACCCTTGTCAGGCTACAGAGGCACACTAGGTATGCTTATCAGTTTCGGACCCAGCATTCACTTCTTGACCATTCTGGCAGAACTTAAGTTTGAAGTGAGGAAACTTTGCATCAAACTCCTGGTTCATTCAAATAATGAGTTGTTCAACTTAAAACTGATATCCTTAGCATGCTTGTATAGCTACTTAGAAATGTCACAAACCAATAATCACATTAAAATGGGTAATTAGGCTTTCAACTGTAAGCAGCCCAAGTCAACACCTCAGTTCACAACAGGTGCTGGCAATTTTGTTTCCAGTCCCTGCTTTGTAGAAGGCTCGGCCTTAAACACATACCTTTGAATCCAAATGTTTTAAATACTTCTGAATTTGTCTGCAAGCTAGTTAGTTAAATACAAGCTGGCTTTAAGAGCCCCTAATGCCATTGTGACAACTTTGAAAAACAAAATGTAATATTTAGACAAAATTCAGCTTATATATTTTTTCCCCTGTAATTCTCACCCTTACTTTTTTGTTACAAGGACATATGGATGTAAAAAGGATTGCTGCCCTATCTGATCTGGCTGCGTGCCTACACCCGACATCACAGTTCTGTTTATGATATCACAGTCCGTTGCTGTGGAGATGGTTATGAAGCCCTAAACGGGAAGGCATGATGTCAAGTGTAGGCCAACAGAAAGAGCAGATTTCGGTCTAAGGGACAGTAATCCTCTTTCACACAGCTGTCCTCACTAATAAAGAAAACAGGGAAAGCTTATAGAAAATATATGAAATATAAACTGAATTGCATTTAAATCTCAATTTTTTTAAGTTTTCTAATGGTGTCGGGGGCTCTTTAAATCAGCAAACCATTCAGTATACAAGACAACTGCAGAACCTCAAAACATTTAGGCCATGCTGGGCAAATCCCTTTGATGATCAGACATAAATAACATTTCTGCTCTTTGAAACTGCACGAGTTTCTGTCACTTTACAAAGCTATGTAGCAATCCCCTCAGGTCCAAGCATGCTGGTGGAAACCATTTTGAACCCTTAAAGAAATATGCTATCAGTTCTCGTGTAAAAGTCATTTTGATGACCCCCCCCCCGCCCAAAACACATTTCACATCGGATTTCCAAGGTGCTGGTGTTGGGGGGGGGGGCGCATTTATTTATTGACTGATTGATTGATTTCATTTGCTTGTATTAACCTAGTTTTATTTATTGACTGATTGATTGATTTCATTTGCTTGTATTAACCTAGTAAGTACACTAAACACCTGCATGCCTATTTTCAGGTATGACCTAGGAAATTGCAACACAAGTACATGGGACAAAATGAAATACAATGTTAATAGTAATTACACAGAGGTAGCTAATGTTATGAGCGTAACAAAAACAAACGCTAAAAAAACTAGGTCCTGATGCATGCATGATTACTGCATTTCAGGACTTTATTGCAGGGTTTTTTCTTTAGTTGACGGTGGCCAGCCAAGGTGAAGGGAAGGATATGCCAGTTCTTCAGCGCTGGTTTATCCATGAAAAAGGTGTACCAGCAAGGGAGGAGGGTGGGTATAGGTGCTAAGTGGACTAGGGGTATGGGGAGCATTTTTTTACTTGCATGGGGGAGGTGGGTAGTAAGCATGTTAGCAGGTGGGTGGAGGTCTGCACAATGTGTGTATGATGATGCAGCTATAGAGTGCCTCTTGCAACGTTTGCTGCAGGTCCGATGTAATGCATGTGATGATGTAGTTGCTTCTCTGGCCTCTCTCAGAGTGTGTGCAATGAAGAAGCTGCTTCAGGCCACACTCAAAGTCTGCTTCTCGGGCCATGAGTGAACTCCATTACAGGTCTGGGGCAATATTTGAGACAACAAGGCTGCTTTGCAACACGTATAGTGTTTGTCATGGAGTATAAAAATAGCAAACACTAAAGGTGGCAGTTTTGATATTTATTTTTCAAATATAAATAAATTGGGGTAAAAAACAAGTAGAGTTGAAGCATAAGGCATGCGAAGTAGGAAAATGAAAAATTAAGTTAAAAAGTCAATGGAACCTTGGCAAATCAGTGGTGCTTGGTTACTTGGGGTTTGAGCGATCACGCAACACAGTGTTGGTGTCATGTTAATATTGGCAAGGTCTTGTTAAAGTAAAAATGTGACAGCAATGCTTGGAGGGGTTGCCAATATTAGGGTAATGCTAACAGTGCATTGTATGATCAGACAAACCTTTATTAATAGTACACCACAGATTTGCCAGGGCTCCATTGACTTTTTACCCACATTTTTAATTTTGTTAATTTGTACACTTAGGCCCCGATATATTCAAAGGGGTTGCGCCTGGCGCAACCATGCATTGTGCCCTGGCGGGATATTGAAAAGGTTGCCCGGCACAGTGCAACTCCCGATGCACTGGGGCACAATGTAATGGTATGCAGCACAGATGCAGGGGGAGTGCCCATGCATATGCGGCACACCCCGATATTCAACCCGGGATGTGCGCTGCATATGCTGGTGCAACCCTGCATTGTGCCACATAGAGGGGCTCAAGGTTGAGCCCCTGCAGAGTAGGAGCAACTCCAGGCCACCCAAAGGTGGGCTGCAGTACTGCAGGGCGCAACACAGCAGCACAGCCTTGGGTGGTCACCCACCCACCAAGAACACCATTCACAAGCACTCACTGAACCTGCCCCCCCATCCACGATTGCACGGTATACATATAAAATTAACCCTGGTAGTCTAGTGGCCCCCCCAGTCCCTGAAATATATTTTACATGGCCATCCCTGGTGGTCTAGTGGTCCCCCTTCCCACCCAGTTCCCGATACATGTTACACGACTTGCCCTGGTGGTCTAGTAGAACCCCCCGCCTGTTGCTGCCATCATGGTAAATGTGAATACAGCAGTCCCTGGTAGTCTAGTGGACCCCCACCTGAGTCGATCGTGGTAAATAGCCCACCAATGTCTCCTGGTGATCCAGTGGCACTCCCACCCTCCACCTACACATGGGACCCCATGCCCATCCTGCTCCCCCATCATTTGGCGGCGGCATCCTGCCTGCACACCACCTGGCCACCGCCGAATGACAGGGTACAGTATGGGTTTATGCCATTGGTCCCTGTGTGGACCAATGGGCTTGTAGGGCATTGTACTAGATAGTCCCAAATATGTGAATGATTCATTCACATATTTGGTACTGTCTAGTACAGTATGCCCTGCAAGCCCATTGGCCCACACAGAGGACCAGTGGGCTTACAGTCCATACTGTACCTGTCATTCAGTGGGCAGCCAGGTGGTGTGCAGGTGGGATGCTGATGCCTGCCGATGACCAGGGGGGGAGCAGGGTGGGCATGGGGTCCTATGTGGGTGAGGGGTGCCACTGGATCACCAGGGACATTGGTGTGGGCTATTTACTGTGATTGGGTACTTGAGCAGAAGGGGAGTCCACTAGACCACCAAGGCAGGTCATCATAACATGCATCGGGGAACCGGGTGGGAGGGGAGACCACTAGACCACCAGGGATGGTCATGTTAAATATATTTCAGGGACTGGGGGGCCACTAGACTGCCAGGGTTTCATTTTATATGTATGCTGCATGATCATGGATATGGGGCGGGGAATGCCCGGGATCCCCACAGCACATGTCATGCTGTGCAGGGCGCCAGGCACAAGTTGCCGGGCTGCCCTGTGCAAGGCATGCAAATGGGGCCATAATGGCATGAAAATGGCCCCATCTGCACCATGCATATATTATGGCCTCATTTGCATGCCCCCTGCTGAATATCACGGGTGATGCACCTAGTGCAACTGCACTTGCGCTGGTGCATCCCCGTGCTTCCTAGCAGTGGCTTGCGCCAGTGCAGTGCTACTATGCCACGTGCAATAGGTGCACTGGCCCTGCCATATTCAGTGATGCTGCACCATGGCACATCCCCATTGAATATCACCTGGACCTGGCCCCAGCGCATCACAGTTGCACTGCGCCCAGGCTTGCACCACTGCCTGGCGCAGTCTGAATATCTGGCCCTTAGTGTTTAATCCCTTATGGAAACATTACCATAGTTTTTTTTTTTTTCTCAATTTAGAGACAAACAGGTATGCACCACTATGGTTAGGGTTGAGAACTGTAGGCATTTCTATGTTAAACCCCCAATTTCTGCCCCTTGATACTGTAGCCATCCCAGAATAGAATAACCTGAAATTCAGCATGCATGTGTATGTAGTCCATGCCATGATCTCTAGATTCAGTAAATTTGGGAACAGTCATTGGACCATTTCAAAGTTTGAGAATACATCACATCATTTTAAGACCTTTTTTTCTTTTGCTCGCCGAGAGCAAAAAAAAAAAAAGTGAGATCGAACATGAAATTTACAGGTTCATCAAGCATTTGGTGCAAGGATAATTCTTTGCTGGGTGACTTCACTGTGAAATTTGTATATTTAAATTATTAGGAAAATAAAATGCTGTTTTTTTGAATGAACAACTAATTTTTTCACAAATTTTTCATAGCTGAATTTCTACAAAACTGATGTACTGATGGTTTTTGTGCGCCTTAGTGGTCATGAAAGTGAGAAAAATCAAGAATAACATTTGCCCATAAAACGCACAAAAATTGTATTGGAAGTTAAGTGTGAAATGTTATGTGGTATAGTGAAAGGTGGTGTAAGGCTGATTCTTCAAGTGTTGTGTGTTTTAAAATTATATTAGTTTTTAAATACTAATGAAATCTGGCTGTTGGATCTCATGAAAAGAGGCTCTGCTGTTGTGACTCACAAAACCCACTTTTGTGGGTCTTAAAGCAGCAGTACAGGATAATCAGGAAGTGATTATCAGAATTCTGCTTTTTTGCTGGAAGCATGCAGCAATAGTTCTGGTTTCCATATCTGTAAACTTTTTTTTAGCGATCGTTAGCTTTTTTTAAGATATTTAAAATTTCCATTGTTGTGGATCCACAGCAAATATGGCTGTTGCCTAATTTGTAGCCAAGCGCCTCCCTCACATCGTACTGCATCTTTTGTTTACTTCCATGGGACACTGTTAACATAGTTCCCACTGGACCCTATATAGTACTGCGAGTCATGTGCATCCAAGGTTGGCAGCAGAAGGTTCCAATTCAACATGGTGGGTGGGAGAAATGTAAACAAAAACAAGGAAAATGGAGCAAATTACAGGGTGATAGTACAGCAAAAACAAGAAAGACTACCAGGTAAGTGCTCAACAGAGCACAGGAAACAAACTGTTGCAAAAGATTTGATTTTTGTTTTATCTAGTACTGCTGCCTTAACAGTCACAAAAGTGGGAAAACCGAAAGAAAACTTTGGCACTAAAAACAAAATCTACTGAAAGTTCAAGGGGAACAGTTAGCACAAAGGACTCCCACATTCATGTGTGGGACTGGTCCTAATGTGCACTTTATGTGAAAAACAATCTTGGTTTACTTACTGGTTTCTGTAGTGTAATAGATTGTAACAGACTAATTTGGCTTAGTTGTAGGCTAACATCTTCTGTTACTACAAATCCCAGAATCCCCTGCAGCTAAGATCAGAGCAGTAGGCAGCAGAGGGAGATTCAATAGCTTGCAGTGTGTGTTAGAGCATTTATGATTTCTGATAAGATGTTTTCAGGGTCTACTTTTCTCCAGAGGCTAAGTACAGTCCTCTGTGACCGTAATTTAACCCAGGTAGGGCAGTGGGAAGAGCAAAAAGGAGTTCAGAGCTTATACATTTACCGCAGGCTATTGAATCTCCCACTGCTGCCTACCGTTCATGTCAGCTGCAGGATTCTGGACGTAGGTAACAGCAGATGCCAGCCACAACAAACAAAACATGTGATACAATCTGCTATACTACAGTAAACAGTAAGTAAACCAAAAATGTTTTGCATGCAAAGTGCACACAGAGACCAGCTCCACACATGGCGTCGCACGACAGTAGTTGCCATTACTTACGTTAAAGATTCAAATGTATGTGTTCAATAGTGTGAAGACCATTGAAGGTCTGGGGTAATATTTGAAAGGACTCAACTATGGGCTATTTATGAAGCCTGGTACAGATCGGGTGCAATCTCTGTAATGATTCTTTTAATTTGTGCATGACCTGCTAGAACACTCGCAAAGTCAACTACAGATGTGAGCAAAATGCTTGTGATGATGCAGGTGCTTTGTGACTGACACACACACACACACACACACACACACACACACACACACACACACACACACACACACACACACAGTGAAAAACCAAATGAAACACTAAGCCGAAACCTTTTAAAGTTATTGAAGGTGCCAGAGCCAATTTGGAGAATGTTTGCGGTTTGGTGCTAATCTGATGCAAAACAATTCAGTGTGGCCTCAAATTATCATCAGTTTGACAGAAAGCCCATTTCTCTAAATGGTTGTCAGCTGCAAACTTGCAGTTACAAGTACAGTTCATATGATATTTTAACCCTATGTCAGAAGGGCAATTGTGAAGGACTCTGGACCTGTCCTGCGCTCATTTTTGCTGTGGAGACTTTACGGTACTGATGTCATGACGTCAAGACTTGGCACACGACCTGTCCAGAGTGATTCACAATCACTGAAATGGAAAAAGGAACATAAAAAAAAAAAAATCAGGGCATATCAGGGGGTTCTTGCTGGAAGATGTGTGTTAAGCAACTGATTTGAAACCCCTTAAAATAAAAACCATATGCTTTCTAAAATAACCTGGAGTTATAGGGTTGTTTACAAACCTAGTTTGCTACAAACCTAACCCCCGAGGTCAAGAGACTTAAGACAATTCAAAGTTTAGATTTATGTTTATATAAATAAGGGGGGGGGGGTGTACAGCTCCCCAACTGAAAGCAAGTAGCAAAAAGTATTACATTCAGAGTACTGTAGCCACTCCAGCGATTGTCCTCATTTTATTAAATACATGCTTTCAGTTGGGGGACTCCACCCCCAGTAAAGCATGTAGTCAATAAAATCAGGACAATGTGCTGTACGATATGCTCATACCTAGCTATAGCCAGATTGCACAGGACCACAGTTGTTGACATTGATGTCAATGTACTGTAAGTATTCTAGAATTAAAATTGATGTGTGACTGGTCCAGAGTGTTTCACAATTGCCTCAAGAAGGAGGGGGGCATTTTATTTCATGCTGCTTTGGGAAGAAGAGGGTTAAACTGCACTAACTGCTGCACAAGTTGTTTATTGCCACAGCAATAATTTGACCAGAGTTTCCCTACAAATTGTCATGCCATGGGGACAGTGCCCTCCTTTCACTACATTTGCTCCATAAAATTACTGTAAAAGTTTAAAACTAATTTTAGACAACTCCTTTCTAGCAACAGTCCTTCCCAACCATGCCCAGCTGCTAGATGCCCCCCCAGCACAAAAACAATTGGGCTTTTTGAATGGTGCTGCGTTTAGATGGTACGGGTCTCAATGTACTCTGCTCCTTTATGAAGGTTAGCACTCCCCTCCTCATTGTATTCCTTAACTGAAGGGTGAAGGTGGTAAATCAGAGAACTATCAGAATTGATGGGGGGTGCTGGCCCATCAAACCAGCTGTAGGAATGTCACTCATGATGCCTGTAACCTGTACTCAGGAACAAATAAACCCAGGATGTCAAAGGGCTGGTGTGAGAATAAGGATTGAATGTCCCAGATTATACAATGGTGTCGGAGAGTGCTGCATTGTTATTGGCTGACTGACTCATTTTAGCCATGGGTAACTCCTACAACAACCCATGCAAAAAGTGCTAGTCGGCCAATATGACAGCAGCACCTTGAAGGAAATCAGTGCACCCCAAAATTCAATCACAAAAAAGCTACCATTTTTCCCCCACTAAGCATGGCCGTTAACCATGACTAAAAAACACACAACACATATTCAAGTTTAAGTGCAGTTTTCCATTATCAGATAATTAAGATCCTGAACATATTTTCAATTCCCTCTCTGCTGCCAACATAAAAGAAGCTGAAAACCAAACCATTGCTTGAGTGCTGAAAAGCAAATGGCAATCCCGCCACAGAAACAGAACTTACATGTGTCAACTGATTTAGTTCAAGCCACGACACCGATCAAGTCATCGCTGCTCAAACTGAAGCACTTTACTACACAGAGGTAAGTTCTGTGTGGTTCTCTTGGAAGTGAGAGACATGGACCACAACCGAGAGTAAGAGTGTTACATGCATACACTCTTTACATCCCTGCCTGCTATGTGCTGATCGTGGATCAGAGACAAGCCGAGATCATTTTAATAAAGGTCTGAAAATTATGTGTATAGTACCTTTAGCTGTGTATACACAGCAGTAGCACTTTCAACTCCGACTGCAACAGCATGGTTCCGACCACCCATGACTCGATTGTCTGCCTGTCTACATGGCCCTTCTCTGAATCACTCCAGTCTGTGCTAGTGAGGGGCCATGCATCAGGGTGCTGAAATGGCAGCTCAAGGAATCATAAGTCACTAAATGAGTTGCAGTGGTGCACACAGTTCACATGGCAGTGGAAACCGCTGTAAGCCGCTCGCTACGCTTGGTGTTCCCAGCTTGCTAGGGAATCTGGGAGCACGTTAGCGAGTGACTTACCATGATCGAGTGTACCATGTAGACAGACATTTGCACTGGAGCAACCCAACCGCTCATGTTACTCCAGTGCAAATGTGACCATGTAAACACAGCTTTTGACAGCCAGGATTTCAAAGCTGAGACATGGTGTGAGACATGGTGTGAGAGAGCTGAGATGAGTAGCAGTGGCATCACACCCTGGTGCAGCCTGTATGTAGACTCAGACACCCTGCAGTAGAGACTGTTTCAAAGAAAGTTTTTAATGTGAAGGAGCAGTGACTTTCTCCATCTCCTTGTATCCAGACACCCCTCAGTAAGCCACTTTCTCCTCTCTCCAAACAGAAGAGGATATTAACATGAACAGGGATGTCAAAATGGCAGGTCTGCTTGCAATTCCTTTCATAAAGTTCAGTACAATAAACTATTTTTCAGTATGTAAGCACATTTTCCTTTCAGATCATTAAAAAATTAAAAAAAAAAATTGGCACCATTTGCTTGCCTCATCATTTTTTCTATCTATATTGTGAATTGTATAATCACAATAATCCACTCCAGAGTGTGGGTTGTTGTGGGATTTAACCATTTCTGGTGCTTTTTTGTTACTCAGCCTGCGGCAATGCCCACAACAACCCATGCCTGTTGTGAATTATTGCTTAAGTATGCTCTCCTTCACCAGGGTGAGTGGCCTACTGCCACTGCTTTGCTACATCCACCTGGGGTACCTCTCAGGTGGTGGTGCACAAGGATACATCTGCTTTGGGTGGGGGGGTGATATCCACAGGCTCAGCGTGTGTACCCTTGCAAGGATGTCAGGTTGTTGACATCCTGTGGGAGGCAAAACTCACACAGGAAAAGAGCTATGGGACAGCATGCAATATAAACCTACAGGACACTCTCGGGTTCCACATCACTGCAGCCTGAGGGTCCAGTAAGCATGTCTTTTATGCCATGATGCGGGGGCATGACTATAGAACCAAGCAATTGGAGCACTCCTTTTCCCTGCATGAAACCCTCTTATTCTGTAGAGTGTCTCCTGCAGGTGCCCTGGAAATGGCTCATGGGGGGGGGGGGGTAACTTTTTGATATTTTTGGTTGACCTTGAGCAATAATATATTAACACTGCTATGGAGACCACTCTAATAGTTCTGGGTGGTTTCACACTTAACCCTAAGAATGTATCAGAACTGCTCACCTTCTGTTTGTGATGATTATATCCTACAATTATTATGTCCTAAGAATGCACGTAAGACCACTCAGTGGTCTCTGTGGCAGTACTAATATGAAACACAATAGCTGTACATGTAAAGTACACTGCCTTCCAACACTAGTCAAGTTGCCAAGGTCTAAGAGTTAATCTCTTGGGAATAACAGCTCTTCTTCTGAAGTTGCCGGAATGTGGACTGGGTAACAACAATTAGGGCTAGCTAATAATGGGAATTGCCATGACAGTAGCTGCATATTGGCCTCAATAACCATATGTGTGCTGTATGTGTAGATTTGTTTAACACTTGGACATTTTTAGTATGTTTTATTTCTAAGTGCGTTTTCCCCAGGCCTCTAAATGGCAAGGGGGGCTGGAGAAGAAAGAATTCCATCCAGGACTTTAAGGCTCAGTTATGAAATGTCCATCTTTTATTAAATCCACTTATCTTCTTTATTGAAATTCCTTATTGTAAGGCACAGGTGTGTTCTGTAAGGAGCTCACTGGATATGCCAGTGTATGCTGGGTAACCCCCAGACCCAGGGCAAAATGGAAATAGTTGTCTTCCAAGGATATTTTTAAAACTGTGGCCATGTGCAGCTTGACAGGAAAGGGGTTAGCAGCAGCATTTATCCACATCAGTTTCTGTTTTTCTTTGTACTCAGCCCATAAATTTCATCTTAAAGTGTGTGTGTGTGTGTGTGTGTGTGTGTCTTCTCTCGGTCTCATGCATGAAAATAAGAAGACATTTAACTGAAACTATGTGGGTCACCATTATCCCAGGGGGCTTGCATCCAGCCTCCTTATAGAGGCACAATGCGTCTGTTACAGTAGATTAACTTAGTTATTTAATCTGATGGGGGGGGGGGGGAAGAGAATACATTTTCAGAAGGGGATTCCAATTTACTAATCACTGAAGCAAGGGTTTATTTTTAAGGTTTTCTTCACAGCAGTACATTTGGAAACCAGTCTAATACTGTACTCACTGGGTGTGAGAGGTGGAATCTCAGGGTGATTTTTCTTTTGATACATTTAAGTAAGAGGAATGCTTAAATGTTATGTTCTGATGGGAAGAAGGCCCCATTTAATGAAAAACATTTTTGTTAAAGGGTTTTGTTAAGGGCCATTTAAGTTGTATAGTTGGCAGTGAATCCCCATTCCCCACCCCTACTGGATATGTGTTTAACCTCTTAGGCTTTCCTTAACCTCATTGTGCTAATTAATAGTTGGTGCAACAGTTTGCGGCTCTTAACATACTCTAGGACACAGCGTGCAAGAAAGATGCAATATAAATCTGAATCCCTTCCCCCACACTGTGGATTAACATCTGAGTGAAGTGTACTAATGGTAGTATAGGTTGGATTCCAGTGACACACAAGAACATTTTATCAGCTTTGGGAGGCACCTCGTTTTAGACATAAGAAATGACCGACTATACAGACCCACAAAACACAGCAATGCAGGATATGCAAACGGAAGCCAGTGCTCTGAAAAGAAACCCTCTGATCCACATAGCACAGGAGTACCGGGCTCTCCTGCTGTCCAAGGAAGGGAAAGATGAAATGTGGCAGTTCTGGTAAATATATATTATATCCCCCAAGACACCCATAAAGCTCCCGAGTAGCAAAGCTGACGCCTCATTCTCAGGCTCAGGATTTCACAAAGGAAGGCCCCATGGGGCCCCTACTGCAACAGGCATACTACTGCCACTATGGAAAACAACAAAAATGTGCTATATTGTAACATATACCGGTGTTGTACAACACATCTCTGACAGTGCCTGGGCTCAGATGTTGACTGTTCATGAACTTCTACTATATACTGCTCTAAAGCACTGATCCATACTAACAACTAGCATGCACACTCACATGCCTGTTCTCCAAATATTTAATACAATTTTATTTTATATCCTTTTTTTTTATACAAAAACACATGATGTTTCCATGGGTAAACATGCATGAACCACAAAAAGCACTGTCAGCTTCTAGCAATTTCTGGAAAAGACACACACACACACATCCACCCACCTATCACATGGACCCAGATATGCTCCAGGCACTTGTAGATTCTCCTTTCTTCTTCCCCTGCATGGTTCAGAATGAGTGGTATGCCTTTCTTCTTGCACTGCTGATTTGGGTACTGCTCCCTCCCAAAAACAGAACTGCAGTGGGACAAGCTCCATATCGAGACACTAAATGAGACTGCACCTGTAGAGTCCTCATTCCTTTCCTCTGTGTTACATTAAGATACTTATATAGGCTAGTATGGATATTAACCAAAGAACAAAACAGAACAGTAAGAATAGGCTCTGTAGGGTGACTGACTACCCTCGTGATTTTAATATGTGCTCATTTTGGATACAGAAAACCACCTGATATCAAACAGAAAAAAATAGAGGCAGAGGAGGACCAGTTTGATCTTGCTGGGCAATACTGAGGATGGTATCACGTACTTAATTACAGCTGGCAGTCAACCCCCCATCCTCCAGCAAGAAGCAGCAACAGTCTATAGTTAATTCCAGTGCATCTATTGCCGGGATAAAAAAAAAAACTCTTGGGAGTTCACAAACACAGCAAACCATGCATCAGAAAGTTAAAATGTTATTCTGCCCACTCCTGGCATTTCATATGTTCTCAATTAAATTTACATGAAGTGTTGGTCTTGTAATAAGATCACAGTCGATACCAAGTTTCAGACAATGTGTCTCCAGGTCTGGGCTAATAAAATCATCATAGCAGATACCAAGCTTCAAATATTGTGGTCCCCTTAGCTGATAAAGGCACAGTGGAAGGCAAGTTTCAAATAGTGCGGGTCCAGGGTTGATGAGATCACAGTCGATACTAAGTTTGACATAGAGTGGGTTTACAACCAATACCAAGTTTGGGATATATGGGTCCAGGGCTGATCAGTTCATGACTCATATCAAATTTCAGATACTGTGGATCCCCCAGGCAGACAAGATCAATGCCCATATCAAATTTCAGAGAGTGTGGGTTCCCATGCCGAGAAGATCACAGCAGGTGCCAAGTTTCAGACAGTGTGGACCAGAGGTGCATAATACTACAGCTGATGACTCACAACTGGGGGCGGTGGTAGATGGGAGGAGTTGAGGGTGGCCATACAGGGGGACCTGGAGGCTCTAAAAAGATGGTCTAGAAAGTGGAATCTGAGGTTCAATGCAGGGAAATACAAGGTACTGCACCTGGGGGCCAGAAACCCAGGCCAAGTGTACACCCTGGGTGGGGGGGGATGCTACAAGTCTTGATGGCCGAGATGGACCTGGGGTGGATGTCAAGATGAACAACTCCAAGACTTGTAGGAGGGCAGCGGCCAAGGCCAACAGGATGCTGGGATGCATCACTTGGGGGATCACCTCCAGGAGGAGGGAAGGGAAGTGATATTCCCTCTGTATAACTGCTTGGTGAGGCCGCACCTCGAGTACTGCGTGCACTTTTGGAGGCCACACTTAAAGATGGACATTGAACTCCTGGAGAGGGTCCATATGAGGGCAACCAAAATGATTTGGGGCTTGGGGGACAGGACCTATGGGGAGAGGCTTGAAGAGCTAAATATGTACACATTGGAAGAGAGAAGGGACCGGGGGGACATGATAGAGGTTTTCAGGTACATGAAGGGGTAATAGGGGAGGAGCACTCAGGGTGCTTCGAAGAAAGGAGGGGGGGCAACAAGAGGGCATGGATGGAAGCTGGAGGGGGGAGATTCAGGGGAGAAAGGAGGAAGTGCTACTTCGCTGAGAGGGTGGTGGAGCCATGGAATGCATGGCCCAGGGGGCTGGTGGAGACAGAGACAGTGGAGGGGTTCAAGAAGGGGTGGGACAGGTACAGAGGAAGGGTTCTGGAAGCAAAATCCAGTGCAGTGAGAATATCCGGAACTGGGAAGGGAGAAGCCAGAGAGGGCGAGGGGGCAACAAGATCAGCTCCCAGGGTGGGGGCTGACCAAAGGAGCAGACACGAAAGACCATTAGGCTTATTCTGCTGGCATTTTAGTATGTTAGTATGATAAGGGAGTTCAGAAATGTAGTTAGGGTCAAGGCAGATAAGATGTTTCAGAGTGTAGTCTGGATAAAATTCCCGGTGATTCTACCTTTCAGGTAGTCTGGGCACAGATGTAGTAGGATACTAGCTGGTTTCAGTTTGTCTGTGTCCCAGGCAGGATAACAGCCCAATTATAAAACATTTAAGAGGATGAATAAATTCGGCATTGTGTTGGTGTGCCACATAGATTACATGGGATCATTGTTTACCTTTAGGATGATCAAGGCCTGGAACTCTCTTCCCTTGGATAAAATATAGTTTAGAGGAGTAAAATTTCTTTTAAAGCTATGCTGGACAAACGGCTACTGGATAAACAAAGTTTAGGATATTAATGAGTACTGGGATAGGAGCCCCATTGGGAGTTTTGCCTTTAGCTCCTGACACTCCTCGGCAAGAACCAGTACAACTTCTCCCGATGTGAGCAGTCAAGGATCCTTTAGTGCCATATATCCATATGCAATGCTCTGAACAGCACCTGCATGTTTAAACAGATAAACTGACTGGGGTTAAGAAAATGATTGCTTCTTTAATGGTAGAATGAAGTACAAAAATGCAAGCATAACTTAAAAAGCGGGAAAAGAGTAAATCGGTACCCAAGGAAGATCTATGGGAGATTCGTCGTAGCAGGCGACTCAGCAGTACTCTGTTAATACTGCACCATAAAATAACTGTATTAAAGTTCTGAAAGGACTGTTGGGTTGGGGAAAGGAAATTGCTACAAACGGGGTTCGCCCCTATGGGGTGTCGGTCAGCAAGAAGCACAACTTGTATTTGTCTTTCAGCGGGTGGAAATTTGGTGACATTAGGTAAGGAATAAAACGCAAGGAAAGCAATCCTGCCAGCCTCTTTGTATTTGTAGGCTTCATATGGGTTTTGGACAGTTCATGGAAGTAGAAAGAACATTACAACAGCACCCTACCCCCAATTAAATTGCATTATCTGTCATTTTTAGAAGCTGGAAGGACATAACGGCCAGAACAGGTCTTTCCAGAACTGATAGCCAGCGCTCCTTTCCACTTAGCCATGAGAAATGCCTGAGGGAGACCCACATACGAGTACTAACAAATGCTGTACAAACTGGGACACCAGGGTCTCGCCCCGAAGAGGGTTACAGCATAAGGAAGTTAGTCGATCCGATTGCCAGGCTTTGCATGAGACTTTCTTGTAGTGCTGTCTTCAAATACAACTTCAGACTGCCTGCCAGCTGACCTTATGGGTTGGGCAATTCTCACACCTTTGGTAGCCTAGCACCCCCCAACCAACATATCACACACACCACCACCACCACAAATCAAAGACAGAGCTTTAGGAACAGCACCCAACATTTAATATTAATGTGGGAAACTTAGATTAACGGATGTAGTTTTTTTTTTTGTATAAATACACGTTTTCGGAAGGGAGCTATGGACTTGTGCATTAATGTAGTGTATACTTCAAAATCCCGACTCTAGCGAGGGAAGGCATCGATGTCATGAGACGCTAAGGGAAGTTAGGGGTCAAACATCATGAACGTGCCGGAGAAGAATGAGCCCCCAACCCCAAACAAAGGGAGGGGGGAGACATAGACCCGCCTTACAAATCTCAAGAAATGTCGAAGTCAGAAATCATTCATTGAAAGGTATAAACACCCGGTCGGTAGGGATATCTGTCTATATCTAACCCCGACACACACACAGTTCCTACCATCAGTCAGACCTTTGCTATTAAACTGAATATTGCCCATTTCACGTAGAAAAGGGATGAGAACCTGGCTCAATTGGAGGAACGCTGGTCCCTGCAGCAGCATAGAGAAGCTGGTTTCCAACACGAAGTAGCTGTGTGCTCGCCTTTTTTGTGCAGTTAATTTTATTATAAAAAAAGTAAACGAACAATACAACAACTTGATTTTTTGTAAGTGTATTTTTACACCCCAGTCTATCGTTGATCCTTGACTGCATTCTCTCGCGCTCTCTTCTGTGCACGTTTCACTCACATACAGTGGGGTTAATGGGCCTTAGTTTGAAAACTATTGCACCCACGTTGTGTCTGCCTGGCAAAAACCTTCTGAAACAATGGCCACTGCATTTTATACTTCGGGGTTGTTTCGCAGACACAATGCAAACAGCTTTGGTAAACATAAAAAAAAAAACAAAGAAAAAAAAACGGTTTGACCACATACACAGGAATCAAGCTCAAGGAATTTACAAAATCAGAGTGCCAAGCCCACCTGGGCACTCAAACTGGAAGGATGATGGGCTCAACAATACAGATAATTCTGGCTGCATTAGTTCACAATGGTTGTAATTAGTGCGTCGTCAGTTTGGGGGTCAGATTAGGTTTTACAATCGCTACAGTCAAGTAATTGTTTTGGCCCCCAAGGTGCTAACAGCCCATTCTCTTAATCCATCTGTTTGCTTTGCAATTCCATTATTTGGCCTTTATGTTCTACTCACCTTGACCCCCCACACACACACACAGCTATCGGCATCTCCTTCCTTTTGCGGTTCTGCAAACAACTCTACCCGCAAATAAAAACAGATTACACAGCTGGCTTCGTCTGCTTTCAACATCTGGGTCGGTGTCTGTATAAAGCGGTATTTATTTGTTACAATTGTTTTTTTTAAACATCAGTAATATTCGCTTGTTTTATGCATATTCTCTGATTACTAAACCCAAATGGTACTTCGTGTTGTTTCCATGAACGGTAGAACAAGACTGCATAAATCGTATCCCCTGCATAATAAAATCACTGACAAGTCTTAAAAATAGCAATATCCGCTCAAGAGGTTGTTAAAATATGTGCACGAGAGAAAAAAAATAATTGTACAGGAGAATTACACCAACATTAGTGGTTGGCATCATTTCATGCTTTAGATCCCCATATTCAGTGGGCGAAAATGCCAGCTTTGGGAGGAAC
The DNA here is from genome assembly GCA_016271365.2 of Neoceratodus forsteri. NCBI lineage: Eukaryota > Metazoa > Chordata > Ceratodontiformes > Ceratodontidae > Neoceratodus > Neoceratodus forsteri. Next base: position 409,399,281 of record JADMNL010000025.1, read on the forward strand.
CAAGGAAATGTTTTAAGGCAAAAATCAGGGGCTCTTGAGAGGTATGCAGTGGACTGGAGCTAACGCCAGAGCCGACTTTACAAATCTTTTAGCAGCTCTAGAGACTAGATCTTGGTTGAAATCGCCTCCACCCACCCCAGCACACAGTGCCCTGCCCAGTTCCTTACTTTAGGTTGCTCATGCATTACACACCAGATAACACACGGTGGCAACCCCCCAAAACAGCAAGCCGAATTCAAGTAACACTGCAACGCGGACTTTAGACTTGCACACCGAACTTGAATGGTGTTCATTGCAAGTAACAAAAACACCAAGGAAAACAAGAGAGCTCGGCACTTCAAATGCGACTGCTTGCCGAGCCCTTACTATTTTTCAACAGGCTATGACTTTCAGTATGTCTTTCCATTAATTCTGTTTCCCATGCAACTATCTTAATATAGAGTGCCTTTGAGGGTGGTCGTTTTTAATTCCCGGTTACAAAGTCAAGACTACCCAGTGGCCCACATCTTCACATACACACCCCATCGAAAACAACTGAAGGGTACCAATTTGCCGAAGAACAGGTTTTTTTTCTTTTAGTAAAGAAGAGAGGAGTCTTGCCTCTCAGTTCGAATTGCCTTTTTCTCCCATTTGTGGTTCTGAAAAAGCTGAATCCCTTTCTGAAGTTTTGAACAGGTTCAATAAAGGAACTGAATAACGGCTAGTAGTACCCAAGTCAGATGTCTAAATGCAAACAAATTTTTTTTTTGGTTATTGTTGTTGCTGGAATAATGTATTTAGTTGTCGGATAGCTGTAAAGTTACAAGACATCAGAACTTAAAAAAAAAATCAATAAAAACTATAAACACGGATATACATACATGCATTAGTCTAAAAAATCCAAACTCACACACCACATAAAGTTGAAAGTGACATTTATGCATAACAGGGAAGCACTTTATACAATTTTGCAGAGTTTTGTTTGAACATATGTCGCCCAAATGTAAATACTTTATTATTTAAGTGGTCCAAGGAACTACATTTCTCTGTTATTTTGCCAGCCTCAGACCCAATAAATTGTTTTCTCTGATCGTTGATTACTTTAATATGATGGAAAAGACTGCACCTTTTTTGTTATTCTTTGTGCAATTGTGGGTTGTTGCTTGAATTAAGATTGGAATAAGTCATCTGTTCACACTTATATAAACACACAAATTACTTGTAAAATAGAGTGACCTTGAGTACATTCGGATATCTGATTAGAAATAAAATTGGTGAATAAAGCAGAAAAGCGATAAAGTAAAACTCTGATGGGACCTACCGGGATGTGAGTGGAGGTTGATGGCCGGTGAGAGGTATTTGCCAGCTTGAAGAGACGCCGCCGACTGGAGTCCCGAGCCCAGGTGACCGCTCGAGGAGGCGAGTCGCCCGGCCGCAGTCGCCGAACCCACACGGTGAGAGTCCATGGACAGTCCGGAGAGCATAGGAGGGGGGACGTGCACCGATCGGGGGGGTCCGAAATCTCGGCCATCCATTCTCCAATACAAACACCAGGAATGGGTGGGGATCGCCCTCTTTCTCCCTCTTTCCTAATCAGAAGTACTTAAAGATCCCCGGCTGCTCTGCAGTCCCATCATTTCCAGTGGTGTAAGGGTCCCTCCTCCGACATTCTGCATATCTAGAAGGAAAAATAAATAAATAAGCATTCCACAGAATAATCATAAAAAAAGATTGCAATTAGTCTTTTGCCTGATGCCCATCGCCCCACCCTTCACATCATCTATTTTTCTAGTAGTAAAATGTGGCGTGTGAGCGCTCTAACATTTAACTTATTTTAGTTTGTACGGTAAGTATTTTTTTAATGTAATGTAGTGAGGGTACTTTGTATATTGTCCACGACTGTCACTCTGGAACCTCCATGAAAACAAGATGCTGAAGCTATGGAGCTATTCTGGTTGGGGCATTTAAAACCGTCTCAGTGGAGCGAAAACCAGGAAACAAATGGAAAAACTAAAGTGCCTGTGCTGGGTCAACATTATGTCAGCACGGTCAAACACCGCCAGTCTGTACTGTAGGCTGTATTTGAACAAGCACCCACAGAAAATGATGACAGAAGGAGGCAGCTATATATGGAATCACAGCTGAATTTGGAGTCGCTACTGGAAGGAATGACCAAATCACATACAACTTAAACCTGTTATTATTTAAATTTTGCCCCATTTCAGGAGTTTGCCTTCCTTCTTGGCGGATTTACTAGAAGTCAGCGCATAGGTTTCGGTAACTGCATTACCCACTTTTAGGATCATCTCACCACCACAGTACAGCTTTTTCGAACAGATCTAGAAAAACAGCATATCCAAAGGACAAGGCGAAATGGGATAAATTACTTGCGGAGGGGGTCTACAGTAATATTTCTTTGGGTTATCTCTGGATTTCAGTTATCCTTTATGACTGTAACAAAACTTTTAAAATACATAGGGAGGTTGTATTCGACCCCCACAAAAAGGATGGGGAACAAACAGTTGGTGAAATCCATATTTGCAGTCTGATTTCTGAACGAATTGATATTTTAACATTAATCTTGCAAACACTGCTCTTTCATATCCCTTCCATACCGACTTCCAAAATTTGGAACCTAGCTTTAATTCCATCTCTCCAGAACTGAATAGCTTGCTAATCATGACACATAGAAACTTTCAGTCTCTGCCACACAATGAAAGTGAAGCCCTGGATCAAAAGTATTTTCCCACATAGATTTAACCAAAAAAAAAAAAAGAAACACTCAAAGCAACATCTGAAGATGTTACTTCGAATATCACCCCCAATCAGAATGATGGTGGTTACTATATATTATTTTTTTACCTTGTAAGCAAACAGTCCAAAAGAGCTTGTTTACAGTGTGTGTGTGTGTGTGTGTGTGTGTTTTGGGGGTCGGGAACAAACAAATCTGCCAGTTGGCTAAGTTATTAACAAAATTAATTAAAACGCTGATATTCATCGCAATGAACACCTATGCAACTAAAAATATATAACAGGAGCACCCGCACCTTGTGTTATTTATATGTATTAAACTTCGACGCCACATTTTACTACCCATGTCCATTTTTACAAAACGTTAAAATGAAGAATATATGCCCATTCATTTTAGAATTCTGACATTTAAAAAAAATAAAGTACACAGAAAAACGGACGCCGGGTGCTCCTTCAAACAAATGGTTTATTTATGCATAGAAACAGCGCTCTTGTAAGCAGCTGAAGGCACAGTTTTAATTATACATCATGAATGTGCCAGAACGGGAACACTGCTAGTCTGTGTATTCCATTTCCCCCACTTGCATTTCACTTCTAGAGAGCTCAAACTGTATAAACTAAAGGATTAGATATAAACAGGCTTGGTTTTAAATGCACCACCAAGTTCGTTAATGGTTCCCCAATTTTAACTAGGACTACAATTAATCAGCGTAGGGTTGCAGTGAGACGTCTCAACCTCTAATCAGTAGACTGTGTACACATTTTCTTATTACTACATGGGGATTTAATAAAACAAAAATACGAGAGCTGAAAAAATAATCAAGTCCAGTAATAGCACTTTGGATATCCAAATGCATTCACCAGTGGTAGGTCTCGTTTGCTTTTAAATTCCCCCCCAAATCAAAATGCAATAAGAAACGGTTGGATTGTTGCCTTTAATTAGAAACGATCCTTAGCTGCGGTCCTACAATTTCTACCATTCTGTTCTTCCAAAGCTTAACAAATACACAGGCTTCATTCAATAAAGCAGCTGAAGGTGCTGGCTTGTGGGAGTCGCAAAAATTGAACAGCTTAACGTACTTAAAATACTATGGAGTAGCCGAGCTTGTTCCAAGGATAGGATAGGGCAAAACTAGTGAGGGTTGGTTTACAGCGGGGTTGCAGCCCTTACAAACTTTCAGCAATGTAAAGTTTGCATTCCTACCTTGTATACTGCTCCGATCCCCCTCGCTTCTAGGGATCGCACTTTGAAGACATTTTTGAATTCCTACATTTGTTTTAAAAGCCAGTCTGTCTCTTTGTCTCTCTCAAGTCCGAGTTCTGAAGGATTCCGCCCGCCTTTAGTTTTGCTCTAAGCTGAAGACAAACACCAAGTCCTTGCGATCCATATCGTTCTCTGGAAACTCCTCCACCCTTGTGCATTCACCAGGAAAAGCTGAAATCCTTCCTTTTGGGAGATTCAGCTTCCTCCCAAAAACATTCCTATCGTTTGTTACAATCCAGACAACCTTTGGCAGGGCAAATTCCAATACTCCATCCAAAGCCCCGGCTTGGAAAAGGTATATTCTTCAAAAAAACCCTTTCAAGTTCCTCTCTCGCTTCGAGTCTCGGAAAACTCTTTAGCAATGAAGCGAGCATTGTTTCCTAGGTCCCTCCCACCTTCGGGCGAGCCAAACTGGAAGAACAGCATTGTGATTGGCTGCCGCCGCCGTCCATCATTTCCCCTTGTAAACACTTTGGCCTCGGGCCACTCCTATAAAACCAATTATGGACCAAGAGCTGTGTCGGTTTCCAGGCTCCCCTCTCAGGGCTGAATGATCAAAAGTGGTGATGAGAATTTGGAGAGCACGGTTTCCAGGCGACTCCTCCCCCTCCAATTTGGACTTGGTTGACTGATCAGAATAGCGGGCGATGGGTTGTGATAAAACTCACTTCTTTTCATTTCGCTCCATTTTTTAGGGCGCAGGCTGTCAAGTTCACTTCTGTGGGAAGCTGGCCCTTGAAGTGGCACATTCCTTAGAAAGGAATAATAATGTTGAAAGGAGCTGTGCAGGCTGGTGCTTTTCGACACGGGTAGTGCTCTGCTAGGAAAATGGACTTAAAGTAACATTTCCAGTAAAACTGTTAGAAAACTGATGGGGGGGGGGGGGGCGGCTAAGTATGTGTGTATACGTATACATAGTTTTGGTCAGAACAGACCTTGCCTGTCTTATTTATTTATTTTTTTGCTTTTTGTAACGGGTGGGTGCACTAGGCATCAGAATGCCTATTTTCAGGCATGACCCGGGAGAATACAGTTTAATACATGAGTATACATGTGACGCAGTACATACTTGGTACTGGGATATATGTTATTGTACATAACACTCCCCCAGTTCTGAATAGTTTCTCTGCAGTCATACTGCGCGCGGACACACACACACACACACACACACACACACTGAATTTAGCATATGTACAGTAAACACTGTAAACAACCCCATCATGCTATGTAATCTATACAGTTCAAATAGTTCACTATGTAAACACCGTTTTCTGTTGTTCAACATATACCGAATGTGGTTTAAAAAAAAGCTTAAATGCAGGTTAGGAAAGGCAAAAAATATCTTTAGACTAAAGGAGGGTGGTATCACCAGAGGGCATGGTTTGAAGTTGGAAAGTGGAAGGATGGGGGGGGAGGAGGTTTTTCTCTGAGAGGGTGGTGGATCCTTGGAACGCGCTGTCTGGCGAGCTGGTCCAGATTTCCACGGTGGATGGCTTCAAGAGAGGGTGGGGCAGATACAGAAAGGGGATGTATCGGAACACGGGGGTGGGAGGAGAGGGCTCGGTTCCCAACATGGGATCTGAGGTTCGAGCACACTCGATAGACTGGAAGGCCTAACCTGCTGGCAATTAGTATGTTAGTATGTTAATTCTGTACTCTAAGAACGCTAGACATCACACCCGTCTACACGCCCAATATGTCGGAAATTTTAAGCAGAGCATTTTAAAGGGTGCTTATGGATGTGTTTTCAAGTGTTATATATGTAACTATAGGAGTTTATATAACAGGGTAAGATAATACTCTAAATTTTACACAAAGAAATTGGAAACTGTCTCAGTCCTAAAGTGTGTGTGTGTGTGTGTGTGTGTGTGTGTGTATATATATATATATATATGAAGAAAATAAAGGTTTCTGGCATGGAGAACGCCCCGAATAGTTCAGAGGCAAATCCTTACTTCCATTATTTATTTCACTCAAGACAACCTTGTCCGGCTACATATATCCACCATTTTAGACACCAGTCTGTGCCTAATTTGCCCTCATCTTTAATTTGCTCAGAAACATTCATCTTTAAAAAAAAAAAGAGTTTCAACTCATTTGGCAGAATAGAATAAGCTATTATTATTTTTTTTATCTGAACTGGGTCATGAGAACTGGGGTCCTTCAATAAATAGTCTCCTTCAGCAGAGTTAAACTTGGTTAATATTTGTGATACTTAAGAGTCTTGCCGTTCTTTAAAAGAAACGTGCATGCGGTTTGTGACAGGGGTCTAAGAAGGGTTCTATAAAATGATCCACAGTGCTCGTTACATATACCTACTAGATATTATTTCTAACTGCAGTGACAAGTAAGTAACCCATTTAGGGCTTCTCAGATCAAGTAAGACAGTCCACCCATTTCTTCAAGTGATTACATTATCGCGTGGCGCTAACCTTGTTGTGCTAACTGGTCGAATTTATGCCATGCCTGTTCTTTCAGTTAAAAGCTATGGTTCTGCAAAACCCTGGGAAACGACCCAACACGGTCCTGGACTATTTTGTTTATGTAACTTAAAAACACCAGTTTTCTTTCTTCTTGCTTTAATAGATATTTTAAACCCACCTATTAGTCAGGCGCTGTTCACCCTGGCCCCTCTACAGCTAGTAGTTTTAAGAAGGAACAAACAAAAACAAAAGCAGGAGTATTTGTCGTTTAATTTCACTTAAAAACAAAGTTCAAGCTTTTGCTGTCGGTTTCAAGTTGCCCTGAGCCAAGCCCTATTGAGACGGTTTCAAGGACGCCCTTCCTTTGCAAATAGAAGACAGGAGAAAAAAAAGGGACTGAAATAGTAATGAGCCAAGGGTGAAAGCAATGGCTGAATGTTATAGCAAAGGGAGATCTCATCTGAATATCACCCAGGCATCGTCTCAAAGCCCCCAATGAAAGGACGGCAACTACAGGAGGACTCATCAACGCTGGATTGGTCCCAAATTAGCCAAAGGATCAGCAGGAAGAAAAGAGGAGAGGGAGAGATTGGGGGAAGGGGTTGTTGGAAAGAAAATGAATGCAACTCCTCCTAGACTTATGGCTGCCTGAACAGAATGCTGAGAGATTTTGAATGATCACTGGAGCAGCAATGACTGACAACCTCCCTTCGACGTGTTGTTTTTCAGTCTATTCGTGCTTTTAAAAAGTCGTTCTTGTTTTTTTTTTAACTCTATTAAATGCGAACCGTATTTTTAAAAATGCCTTTGTACTGCAACAGCTTCCTTGTAAGGCCTGCTACTACTATTACCAGCAAGAACAAAACGACGGGAAGCACGAGATCCTGGATTGTGGTGCGTTGTGTGTTTTAGACCAAAGGAATGAGAGCGAAAACAATTAAGAATGGCTAACTATGGTTTTTAAGTGGCGTTTTAAAGGCATATTTGATAAATGTTTAATGTGTTTCGCACCCGGATGCTACACACGGCTCTGTAAGTTTGATGGCAGCGGTATGTATGCAATAAATCATTTAGATGCTAATAAAAATTCTGTCTGTTTGTCTTCTGTTTGCCAATGGCGGTTGCACTCCTTTCTCTGCGGAGTGTTTTTCATCGGCGGTGAAAGGGAGGTGGGGTGTCTGCATTTCATTAAACGCTGCATTTTTTTTCTTTAGATCAAACGGTTTTTGCCGAAGCCCCCCCCCCCCCGAAAAAAAATTGAGCAATAGCATTTTACTGGGTTTGCCAAAAAAGTTACCATCCTTTTTAAAGCGGGTGCAGCCATTTTTTGATACTGTGAACTAGCCATCTGCTGCTATTATATTACTTAAATGTAAAATGACAATTTTCCATAAATAGTTTATTGACTGAGAACGGATAATTTCTGATCCATACATTGCAACTAACCTACTGTCTCCAAAAGCAACGACGTGGCAGTTCGTCTGTGTGGGCAGAGTCACAGTCTACCAAACAGATCGTTATTTTATTATTTTAAAATAACTTTCACGTTTAGGAGCAATCTAGTGTCATAATTTAGTATACCCTACCTGTTAAAATGTTATGGGCGTTGCACACCCTTTTCGGTTTAATTTCCCTTTCCATTAGTAAAAAAAATATACACAAAGGGAAGCTCGGACGGGGGGCCATCTTGTTGGGTGGAGCGGAGGAGCTGACTGCCTGGAAAAATGTATTTATTTTTTTATGTTATTTTCTTGTTTTGTCTGACAACCTTTTTCTTCAATCAAGTTAAAGATCTAACCAGATTTAGTCTGATTTTTGAGGGGTCATACTACTTGTGATAAAAAAGGTGTAGCTTAAAATAAAATGGGGCAAAATCTGAGCTCCGGTGCCAAAGGCCAGCCATCTCCTTTCTTCATTTCCTTTGCCATCTTACTATCGAAGTCCCGTTAAGACTGTTTCACTATTTTTCAAAGACTGTTTTCATCCCCAAGTATCCCAGTGTTGTCTTCTGGATGTTGACACCATTTGTCGAAAAAAAAAAAGGAGGAGGGGGCCCAAAGCGATCGGATGAATTTTTCACATGTAAAATTCTGACAAAAAATCATAGTGGCATTTCTGTTTACTCGATTAGTTTTAGGCTCCATAATTTTTAAAAGTAGCAGGTTCCTAAGAATGGTGTTTTGCTTTTGCAAAAAAAAAAAAAGAAAAGCAACTAATAATACTACATTTTTTGAATGTGTGCAAGTGTTTCTAAAATTAGATTATTTTGGGGAGGGGTCTTCAAATACATTACAGGCTCGCTAAACTCGAAATAAATGTGGTCAGATTTAAAAAAACAAAACAAAAAAAAAACCGAAAATATGATCAGATTGCGAGATTATTTTTTTTTCTTCTGGAACTTTGTTGTCAAATGCAATGACGCAGCATATAGTTATATGTAATATGGTATGACTTCAGTTCCTCGATTATCTTAAGTCGCCCCAAGTCGGTTGTTTCACGTATACTTGAATCTGTGCATCCCGCACGTCTATGCTAAGCAGGACTAACGTATCTTGAAGATATGATACTCATACAGTACAGTCGCGGGAGCCCTGTATGCATTTTATCATCTTTAATGAGATGGGACTACACTTTGGTTTTGTGCCTATCCAGGTCAAAAATTGCACATTAACTAATCTCTCTGGTTATCATTCCCTAGTGCATTTAATATTTCCAACAGAACAGTAATACGTATAGCAGACTTCAGTTCTGACATGGTTTCTCCTGTTTGCTGTTGTTATGTAATCTTAACGGATCCAACTGTAGGAGATGAGAAGAAGCCGACATAGGCACACATGCCGCGTTATTACTTAATTGAAGAGATTTTTAGTAGTTTCATGCAGCGGCCATTCTCAGGCCACTGGGCAACGAGTTTTCTGTCTGTCCTGTCCTCTGTCCTGTCCTGTCTGTCTGTCTCGGTTATTAGATATTTAGAGGTTTGTTGTTTTGAAAGAGGACAAAAGCCTTGAATATGTTTGTATTACTTTGACATCTTTTTCTACCAAACTCTCTTAATAAAATAGCTCCGACTTTTTATCCTGACGAATTATGACATGCTCCCACATTCCAGTGTTTTTTTTTCTTTCTTCCTTCGAAGCACTTCCAGTCTTCAGAAATATTTTAAGTTTTGCCATGTTTATTAAATACTTTATAATTTTCCTTGGTTATGGGGTGCTATAATTTCCTTAGTACATGGGGTGCTAAATTTAGTGCGGCTATTGATCTTGCATTTTTACCATTTCAATTTTTTCATCAGTTCGGTGTTTATAAAGTGATCCCTTCAATATATTCATTCCCGACTGGAAGAAAAAAAAAAGACAAGATGCATTATTTTATATATCTCTTTCACAATTCCCGATGGGAACCACTTTGACACGATTACAGCTGTTTTTTTCTGCATGTAGTGTAGTTTTTTATTCAAATGAATCACTGATCAAATTACTTTCTGGTACAAAATTATCTAAGCCTGTCCTCTTCTCCCTCGGTGCTGTAACACCATAACGGCACAATTTCCTCTGAAGGTTACTGTGTTATATTTATGTCTTGCACATGCCTTTCCCCACCCCCAACCCCATCCCTCTCTGGTATATGATGTGCATGCAGCATGGACGTGTCCTTGAGATGAAGGCACTATTTATTTTAATTTCCAGAATGAAAGGGGATGCTGCAAATAGAGCATGCCTGGCATGACTGCAGCGCTTGATTTGCTAGAACAGTTGTTCATTAACGTTTGTCTCCTTATCCCTGGCAGGCATTATAGCAGAACGTGGCAGGAAGAAAACAAATAAAGGAAATTAAATATGTAGGTATGGGGGGGGGGTGTATAATATATATGTATACCTCATATGTGCGATTTTTTTTATCTATGTATGCACGCACTATGTGTGTGTGTGTATGCGCACACACACACAAACACACGACTATGTAAACAGCCCCCTTTGATGTCAGTTTTTAGTGGGTATTAGACCAGAACGTGTGTATGAAGAAACTAACTTTAAAGTAGACTTTTACGCCAGAACTGCGCCTGCCTTCAAGTTTACACGTGGGCTAGCCCTGGCTGTGCTACTGCCTTCTGTGGTTTTACATATAATATACCCAGTGTTCCACCTAAAAAAACAATTTTCCTGATGCCATCCAGTGAGGGTGAACCGCATTATAGTGGTGGGAGGCATACTAATACTACGGACCTCATTTACTGGCACCTTTCCTTATAGTGGGCATTATTTTTTTAACTCCAGTTTACAGATTCTTGGGAGTTCAGACCGATGTGATCATAGTTCTAATCCAGACGACCATATTTAACACAAAATGCTGCTTCGTTTACTTCTTTTGCTACAGAGGATGTAATATGTTGACTAGTCATTGTATAATTCATGTAGGGTAAACATCTGGTCTCCAAACGGCTAACTTACACATAGAGGTTGTTTTTAATTTTCATTATATGTTTAAAGGAAAGATGGTTCAAACGGGTTATTTTCTCTCCTCTTAAATGTTGGACCTGAAGAAGGGCTCCCTGTAGCCTGAAAGGTTGTGTTCAGTAAATTTCTTGTTGGTCCAATCAAATGTATAAACTGTCCCACTTTGTTCGTCTTTTTGTACAAGGACCAATAGGGCTGCAACCAATTATTCTGCTCTTAAAGGAACACATCAATATTATTATATCAGAAAACTCTTATGTACCAGGTTTTGCAGCTCTTCGCCTTCTCGTAGCTCACCTGACTACTGAGTCAAAGGACAGACTGTCTGTCTGTCTAGCTACCCCTCCCCCCCAAGTCACAGGTAGGTTCCGACGCAACTTGTATTAAGAGACTGTTTCTTTTTTTAATACATTGGCTGTAAAACTCTTAAAGACGTCCCAATATAAATGCAGGCTTCTGCCCGGTTTTCTGTTCCTCTTTTTTTTATTATTTGTCTTCAGTCAGAATACGCATTCATTTTTCACAAGAAAGCGATCCTACGCCCTAAAAATGTTCAGTGAATAGTGTCGAATTAAAACAGGACACTGGAGTGACATGTCGTTTTTTAACATTCGGCATCACTATAAGAATTAAGAGAACCGTAATATATCACCTTTTATATTTTTTTCTTTTCTGATATTTAATCATGTGCTAATCTAATTATTCTAACTTAATTAAGCTAACGCTGCATCTATACCACATATACCAAAACCCTGTTTCTGGGGGAAAATGGGTTGGAGTGAATATCGTTTTGTTTTACGTGTTCGCTTTCCAAACAGCTAAATGTATTTAGTGTTTTTGCCTTCCAAATAGGGACTCTCCATAGAACTAGGTTCACAGTAAAGTAACCTTTACATATTCTATATTCTGAGTTATTAATGGAATGCTTGATCATGCACACCTCTTACAAAGCAAGCACCATGGGAAAAAGGCCTCTCACGGGAAGCAGGACCCCAATATCAATAAAAAAACATTTTGCAGAGTTTGTATATGTTTCTGCCCTTATAAAATCTGCATATAACATGTCAAGGACAATGAACAAAAATCAGTTATTTGGGTGCGTTAATTGGAATATGAAATCTGTGATTTGAAATTGGGTGGCTTTATTCAAAAGGGTAACACCTATATGGGAAGCAGTTTATAAGCTGCAGTGCCTTTACAGCCAAATGCCGTTTGTTCAAGTACCCAAAGTACCAGTTACACAGGCTGCAGATCAAAATATCATGTTGTTTTTTTTTTTTTAAGGTTTGGCTAAGATGCTTGTCATTTGACTAAAACATTCAAGTGCAGTACGTCTAATTGCCATGGTTTAAAACCTTCAATTCGACTGGTAAAGCGGAGAAAACATAATCCGAATTAAAATCACAAACTTCAAGCGCCCACTGTTCACCTGACAGTTGCAGCCCTAACCATCCCAAATGCTTTTCTAATATTATTCATTTAAAAGTTTTTCCTGGATTATCAACACGTGGGGACAACTGTTTTGCAGGTGGGTCATGGGGACTTCCACACAGTGCAAACCATACAGCCGCTATTACTGCGGAACGAGAAGCTCGCTGTCTGAAGTAACGTTCTGAAAACGGGTTACACTCATGTCAGCTGCATGATAAAAGCCTGAACAGCAGTTTGTTTTGGGATGGCATTATTTATAGCAGCGTGGTGGGGGTTGTATACTAATATAATTTCAGCTTTATATCGGCATGTTGACGTATGTGTTAGCCTATACAACAGGCAGGTATTTCATGTAAATTGTGTTTGGGTTCTAAAAAGTTAGTGGCAGTAGCGAGAGAAGCAGTATATAACGTGGAAAGGTTGACTACGCATCTGACAATAATTGAAAATATGAAATGGGCTATCTGCTTTTCACGTTTTTGCAACCAATTTGATTTGCACTCCAATTTTGATAAACTTACTCAGCATGTAGTCAATAAGACAATAACAATGCGGCCCAAACTATTGGGAAGAGAAAGGGAAAAGACGGGACATTTCAGAAGTGGGTTTGCTTTAAAGTTGCTTGTCAGATTCGGCGTGGGGATGACTGCAGCAGCCCTTGTTTTTAAACAGTCATGCGAATTCCTTTACCCAGCTACATGTCTTGACCCTTTTCTACATTACCGGATCTGACCGGCATGTTCCATCGCATTTGTTAGCGGACCATCCACGGCCAGCAACAGTTGGAATGGTGGAAATACAAGAAAAATGTAAGGAACAAGTCTCTCTCTCTCTAGCCCCCCATTATTGCTAAATGTACAAGCAATACAAACCCACAGATACAGCCATTTCTATATAACCGTTATACAGTAAAATAGTTCGGTGTGGGAAGTTGCAGGGCTAGGCAGGTAGAGTGGACACATGGGCTATGCGGGTCAGCTAATCTAGCAATGAGTTGAATTCTGTACCAATAGATATTTCCTCCGGATTCAGCAAACTCACATTAATAAAAAAAAAAAAAAAAGATTTGCATAGGCTTCATTTTATTTAAGGTACTTGGCTTACTGTATTTTGATCAGATAATTTTTTATACAACATTATAAAATTACTTTTTAATACAATGTAGGCTGAATGCGAACTAACAATTGTGAACATGTGGATGGATATAAAGGCACACTGACTAAATCAACCTGCCATATTTTATAGAAGACCCCCGAAATGGCCCACGAGGAGAATCGGCCTATGTTCTTTGAAGTTTATGTGCTGTCTGCCATAGCAGACAAGCATAATCCACTTGAAGCTGGTCTCTGGACAGTATGGGACTGGATAATATGTCAAATACCGGTAAAAGCAGTGCTTTTCGTTGCAGTATAAGACAAACGAAAAAAAAGTGCAGTATAAGACTAAAATAAAAGATAACGAATAAACTCAAATTCAGGTGCCTCTCTCTTCCAGGTGAGTAGATTGAAAATGGGAGCATGCCCCCACGACTCCTGAACACAACTGTAACAAATAATGTAGGTATAATATATATACACATCTGTCTGTCTACCTGTCACCGGCAGCCCCCTTTACTAGAAAGAGTCACGAGACACCAGATGACTGTATAAGAACGTATCTGAAACCGTGAAAGCCAAAGAGCAGCACTTTATCAGAATGCAATAAATTCTAAATATGGTATTGCACATCACTTGTTCCAGGTTTCATTACTTGTAAACATATTTGTAACTCCCAGTGTAATGTAAATCGCACAACGATCTGCCCTCCATCCCCTTAAAATTCGTCCATATTGTCTAAAAAAAAAATAACATAGTCTTGTGTTGCTAAAGTGGTATTGTGTATATATTTCGGATTATTCGGGGGAACTATTTGGGCGTTTTTTAAATTGGTCACATTTTGCTTAGAATGCATAAAACCTATGTCTATCTCAATATGTTGACGCCGGTATAGCTTATAACTGGGAGCAGGTAACCAGATAACTACACACAAAATGCATCTCTTTTGCACAAGATGGTTCAGCCATAACAATAATGCATAGTTATTTGGCTCGAGTTTTATAGCTACACATATGTTGTCGCCCAATGGGAAGCTTTCAATCGCCATAAAAACATGTTACTGCATTTCTTTAGAAATGTTGGTAGGGAAGCATAGTGAGCCGAGGTTCCTTTCCAGGTTGGACATGGAGTAAAGGGGCACGGAACTGAATATAGGGACATGGGGTATACTAAGGGGCATATATATAAAAGAAGAATCATGCAAATTGAAATTGTGTTGAATCATGCCTGTCCCTGCTCACCTTGAAACGCAAAAAAGGGTTCCTCGCAGGTATCATTTTTGCTGTAGTCCATAAACTGTATGTTGTGATTATAGAAGGTTAGTTTTTGCGAACACAACACAATCAGCAAACAACTTCATCATTCACACCGTGTCTCCCTATCTCCCCAGCCATTTTAAACTAATTGCACCAGTCTACCACAAACCTACAGCTTAAAGTCATGAGATAACAAGTTAGTTTACGTGTCCCATTCCCTCGTTTTAATATTTACAAACTATATGGTTGAAATGTGTTCCATTAGTTCTTTTGCCACGTTACAGCTCAGCAGTTTGCTCAAAGCAATATCCACTTTGCCCAGTATGCTCCCTGGAACAGTTTATAACGAAGTCAGCACGGACCTTACACTCCGGAAAGAAGAACAAACAGAAATCAAATAAGTATATACTCTTATACACATGTCCATTTATTTACTACCCCTGCAGTTACACTCAGTAAATGTAATATTTGCCAAACGTAATAACAGGTGAAGTTGTGTGTCGCGTTTGGATCTCTGCGAACTTAAAACCATTATCAGGTTGCATCTAATCTCGGATGTTTGTGCATAGAAAACACGAACCAAATCTGCATTTTTCCAGTTATTAATTATAAAAGCTGTTGGTTGCATAATTGGGCCTACCAATCAATGCAAAATATCACCTATGGACAACATTGTTGCAGCTGTGTCTGCTATCTCGGAACAGTCCTCCTAATGATGCGTTACTACAGAGTTCTCCAGTCCAGGTATGTGCTGTAATTTAAGTCATGCACTGCCCCTCCGTTGGCTTTGATGCATTTGTCTTGCATACACTTTATATTGGGGTGATAACACTTTAGCCTAACAGCGGAACAAAAAGAGTCGTGTGTTGTGAGTCACACATTTTCACACTCTTTCAAATAGTGCGTCTCTATAACAGCTGAAGACCCCCTCAAAAGATCTCCTTGGAATGAATTATACTGTACTCTGTTAATTGGAAAGTGACGACGGTGCAGCAGTATTTTGCTATTATCTCAGTGTCGTCGATGCATAGGATAGATAGATAGATCAGACAGACAGGTAGAGAGCGAGAGAGAAGATGACCAGCTTGCTACTGTAGCTAGAAATGAACACTTATTGTTTCTTGAGTCATTCGGGGTGCTTGTGCCACCCAAGTGCAAATACAGTACGTTCATTTGTAAAGTAAAACCATCATGTATAATTCAGTTTAAAGAAAAGTTAAAATTCCCATGGATCATTAGTATAATTAAGTAGGCTTTGTCCTTGCACCCAATTTATCTGTAACAAGCAAAATAAGAGAGTTGGTATTCAATTCACATCCGTGACCTCCACCAAAAAGCGTTTTAATGACACACACACACACACACACACACACACACACACACACACACACACAAGCAAAAACAGATTGCTTAATGGAAGTTCTTTGCCTGGAAATCAGTATACTTATTTTTTAATGTAGTCTGTTCCTTCTTTACCGAGGAGGGTCTCAAAGTATAACTATTTTCAGGATAATGTAAAACAGCTTCTGCACTGAAACCGCTAAAACATATTTCATTTCAAATATACCGCGTTTTATTTACCGAGCGATTGTTGGTTACCAAAGGTGTTCAGCTAATTCGTAACTTCCACTGAAACAGAACACTGGGAGAACTGACATTAAAAATTCCCTAAAAAACCAAAAACAAAAGCAAAAGCTTAAACAATACAATGAAAATAAAAGTCAGACTTCAGCAAGATAATAAATGCTTATCCCACTGGGTGAACGTTCTGATATGAGACTGCATATCTGAATACTGAATGGAATGATCTGTAATGCACTCGATTCTACAAACTGAAAATTAAAGGGCTGATGTGTAATATGTGATTGAATATCAGACTATTGAATGGATGGTATGTAATATGTGACTGTATCTAATTATTGAATGGAATGATCTGTTGTATGTAATTGTATAGCTGACTTTTTAATGGATAAATGGATTGGAATGATGTAACATGTTATTGTATATTTGACCATTGAATCGGATTATACCTAATAAATGTGATTTTATATCTATTGACGGAATGCTTGCTGAGTAATATGAGTGTGTATCTGACTATTGAATCGAATGATCTGCAGTGTGTGACTGTATAGCTGACTTTTGAATGGGATAACCACCTTTCAGTCAAATGTATAACACACCAGTCAAACCTTGTGCTTCACCACCTCACCTAACTCTCTTTTTTTTACTTTGACTCTGCACCAGTAACACATTCCCCATATTAATTTTCATTAAAACAATAATGCAAAAAGAACGTGTCAGTGGTGATCAGAGGAAGATGGAGAGCCTCAAGAAAATAAGGGAGAACACTGCAGGTGGTAAAGCCTTTAAAAACCTCTGCCCTGCGGTAAGTGTTCCCTTGAAATGAATACATCAATGCTATTAAAATAGTCATCTGTGCATAAAAAAGAGGTAGCGATTGAAGTGCATTCAGTTACAAAAGATTTCCATTCCAACGCGAAAAAATGGTGCTTATCCCTTTAAAATGTAGTCAAGATAATAAAACCATCGATCTGAATTAATCTGACCCATAGTATTACCTTAAACACAACCACTTGCCATACCTATAGGCCTGTGCAGCTTTTTGGGAGATGCTTACAACGGAAGTATTTTGACTTGAATCGCACAATGTGGTTTTGGGTTATTTGTAAGTATTTGCTGCGTTTCATGTATTTGGTTGGCTTTCGTGCTTTCTCTGAATCATTGCCTGTGGAGAAGCAAATACATTTTTGTGCTGTAGAAATGTTCTCTTACTAAGGCTACATTCTGTATTTGCATAGCTAACATTTCATTAAGGCAAATACCCCGGAGATCTATGTGCAATAAATCTTTGCTGCAAAAGCTCTATACATTCTATCAGTGTTACTCTTAAGATGTATTACTGTATATATCATTGGCTGACTTTTACACAGTTGATATACATTCGTATCTAACACTGTTCTCACACATGGGTGTACTTCCAAACCTCCTGAAGACAGTGCAGTATCTCCATTTTACTAAATTAATCTGGTCTTTATTTTCCATGCCATTTTAGAATAAACACAGGCTCCTTATGCATTCAAATACTGACTTGGATTAACCATAGTTTCTTATGCATACAGCTTTAGCCTTATCTCATTGAAGATCCAGTACCTGTATGGACTTTTATGGATGTGATCCTCCCCCCCCCCCACAAAAAAAGCACTATACTGCATAAGTAAGGTTAAAATGTTCTAGAGCAGTCAGTGGCTTAGAGGGGTCCTGAATCAAAATCATCTAGCACTATAGAAGTAACACTCAAATTTAAGCAATAAGACAGGACAGGGTGTGTGTTGTGGTGGGATAACTGCACACCTAGGGTGGATCAAAGCCTGAGTCCAAAGGCTGAGTGCTTTTGCCACCCTAGGTGTGCCATTATCCCACCAGGATACACATCCACGAGTGCCTTATTGCGATTATAATATATGGTTATAAAAAATTCAACATGACTTTAATGATTAAGCAATAAACAGACCTAAAACATGTGAAGGCTTAACTGTATTGCAATTAAATTTAGCTATAACATATAGAGATACTGTAGTCCCTTGTTATGTCTTGGACTGTCTCTTTTATTTTATTTTTTATACATTAAAAAGAAGCAAAAAAAAAAAAAAAACCTGAATGTCTAGCTGCATTGTAACAAAATGTAAAATATTTATCCACATTTCCTGTTCTCCCTTGCAGAGCTACCTTGCATCATTTGTTTGTTTATTTATTACATTTTACTGTTAGGTGTAACAAATTTGATTTTTATTTACTTTACAGTACTTATGCTGGTGATGGGTTGGAGGAAAATGATGCCAAGCTCCTGGACAAGCAGATTGACTGGTTTCTGTTGGAACAGATTGATATTTTTTCACCAGACCAGCCAAAGGCACATACTCTGAAAATTTCAGACCAAAATTCCAAATCATCTGGACCCTAGATGGTGACAAACAGCAAAAAAATTGTGATTTTTTTTAAACATTTTTTCACTATGCAGATCTCAGAATGCACCCATCCAACTGGATCAGAACTTAGCATGTCAAGAGATCTACCCCTCAAGACCATGCATGCAAAATTTCTTGCAAATCCATTGAACAGTTTGCGAAGATACTAAAGTGAAAATGTATCCAAGAAGGTGGTTTAAGATACTTGTCTTGGGTTTGAATTCAAGAGATTGAATGTTTACTATGTATAGAATACAATAATTCAAATCTCTGCTCAGTTCCACTGACAGAATGTTCACTCCTACTAGCGCACAACAGAAGGCCTCAGATGGAACCAGGGCTTTTGTTTTATGTGTAGCAGGTTAAACAACACAGATTTCCCCAGTAAGCAGGTGAGAATGGAGGGTGGGTGGGGTGGGCATGGTCAACAAAGAAAAACATATACACTTAAATTGCAAGTACTGTAGTACTTCATTTTTTTAAAGTTATATGTGCATGTGTGAGAGAGACACAGAGAAAGAGAAGAGGATTATGAGGACAAATAACAGTTAATTATGGCCAGGAATATTCAAAGGAGATGCGCCCTGTGCAACTGAGTTGTGCTGGCTCATTCCTGAAATGCGCCCCTGGGCCACATTCAAAAGGGACTGATGCACCACACACACACACACACCATCATCATAGTGTTTATTGTTCATCCAGTACAAAATATTGGATATTACAACAGTTATGTATAAACAGATGGCAAAAAAACAGGAGAGAAAATAAGAACATAAAAGTTGTGTGTTTACATAAAGTGCACTATAGTCAACAATATCATCCTGTATCATAAAAACGTATCAGCTATAAATACATACAACTTCGTAATCATTGTAAAGTACCATGACATAATTCTGGTCCATATTCAAATGGGGTTGCTGCACTGCACAAATCCGGATGTGCCGTGGTGCAAAGATAATGTGTGCAGTGCATCCGGAGGGGGTGTTCCCCTGCATATGTGGCACATCTCCATATTCAGCTGAGATGTGTGGCACAGCTGGCAGCACATCTCGGAGATGTGTCGCGCAAAGACAGGCATGGAAAAAACATGCCTAAATGGTAGCCACCCAGGGGTGGAGCCAGGAGTCCTATAGATGGGGGAGCTCAAGTCAGATGCATAAAAATAATAGACTAGGGGTCTGGTGGGCTGCCTAGTCCCCCAGACATTTTTTAATATTTTGGTGCATTTTGGAAGGTATTTCCAATGCAATTTCTACCCATTTCCTCCCTCCCCATGCTTTGTGAGTTGCACTCTAACACCATTCCCAGAGTCCCCACAGTCCACATGACAGTATGTTGCCCAAAATACCCTCCCACCCCAAAAGTAAAACAAAATACCAAAAGACTGCAGCTGGGCAGCAGCACATCCAAAACACACACAAATGAGACAAGTTGAAAGAGACTTGGTGATAAAGACAAATTGCAGACAAATTAAATGACAATCCAAGTAAACAAGTTGACAAATGTCACTCACTCAAACACGTTATGACATTACCATAAAGCCAACCCTCCCAGTTTGTCCTGCAGTACAGATTAACCCATCCCCAACCTTAACTCATAAATAAATACAATAGCTATAGAAATATGGGAACATAGTCACTTTGCTATCTAGTTTCTGAAAATATGATTTCAAGTTTGCTTGCTATTTTTGCAAAACAGATTTTATTCTACAGAGCAACTTATTCCAAAGAAAATAAATTTTTAAATAAATACAATATTTTTTATTGTTTTAAAATTTTCCTTTACTGGGATAACCCCATGGCATGAGGCATCTCATTTTTATGACAGGCCCAAGAAGTCAGTAAGCAGACAGCAGAACACAGTTTTTAAACAAATATGAAAGTGCATTTTTTTGATTAGTAACAACACTTGCTTGGGTACATCACAACTTGCACCCTCCCCATTCAGCACATATAACTACATAAACTAAACATTTGATTCTATCACTTTTTTCTCTGGTTTTGTAACTGCCTATGTCAATGTGCCAAACAAGGTCTTGTGACTTCTGTTGCTAATTTTGCTCTCCAAGCATGCAGAAACCTCTGCACATGCCATAATATACAGCAGAACACCTTCAAAACCCCTGTGTCTATTAACTCCCTCAGTGTTTATTCACACTGTACAACCATGATTGAAAAGACCACACATATTAGACATACAGTACATGCTGAAGTTTTTACCTCAGTTCAAAGGTCTCATGTACCAGTTACTGCCTCTCCTGGTTCATGCTGTTGCTGAGACCAGACCTGCCCTGGGCATTAGTTTTGTACCATTCCTAGCATGCTACAGGAGAGCATTACCCTCCAACTTCCTCGCCTGTCACTCCACACCAAAATCAATTTCCCATATAGGACAAAACCAGCAGTGACCTTAAACTATTTTAATGTCATTTATTTATTTATTTTATTTATTAAATTTTGGTGACCGGGTAGGGCCACTGAGCCCCGTAGGTCCCTTTTTCAGGGGTGACCCGGGATAACAATACTAGATAAAATACAGTGGAGAAAAACTTTTGATTACATAGGTTATTCCAGCATAAGGTGGTTACAGACATGATTATCATCATGACACAGTTTTGCCTTAGTGCTACTTGACATAGTGATATACATGAGGTAGCATTGGTCCCTAGGTATCCAGATACTAGAGGGAGGTACATGGTCAGCTCCCCTTTGGGAAGGTTTGACTCCCCATACTAGAAATTAATAACACTAGTACTACATTTATTACACACCCAGTGTGATGGAACACTAATGTCCTGTCCCATCCCAGCAGCCACCTCCCACCCACCATAGTTTGAGACTGTGAAAGTTTTTTTCTAAAGCAAGAAGTACCTGATTAAATGAAGACTTGATCCATTTTCAGCAGGCTGAAGTCTATGTGCCCCTAGCTGAGTACTGTCTCCAGTCATCTGTCTAGACAGCACACACTGACCCCATGACTCCTAATGAGCAGAGCTCTCAGCTATAGCTTGCTTCAGCTACTGGAAGATGACCTGAACCTCACTCCAATTCCTTGTACTGATTTACCAAGGCCACACCGACCCTGCGTTACTGGACTGCTGCCGCTTGAAACCCCGGCCTCTGCTCATCACTTGTGGGCTCCGCTCTCTCTCGCTCTCTGTCCGCTCTTCAGCAGTACACTTTCTCCAACATTAATCTTCTGAGTGAAGGAATTACAGCTCACTCTTGTTTGGGCAGCCCAGACATTAAAAGAAGGCACCCCTTGCTATTCACAGCCACTGCTGGACACAACAGCAAATCAGGAGCAGTGAGCACCAGGAGACCTGGTTGAGATCTGTATTTTAAAGGTCCACTCCACTTTGTGGCAGCTGTACCACCGCCTGTGCATAAACCCTACCTGTGCATGAACAAAGGAGCTGTACCAAGCCTGCAAAAGTAGAGAATGAATGCTCAGGCTCACCAAGGCAAGACTAGCTGCTGCCACAGTGCTGGGACTAGACCACATGGCGCAGGATGAAAGTTAGTATGAAATTCATGCTGGAAACTGGCTTTTCCTGGGGGGGGGGATCAGCTATGTAATGCGGGTGGGGGTAGTTGTTTACTGCACTACCAGGACACTGGAGGACAGATGAGACCCGTGTGGCTCAGGCGGCTTTCATGGAGGCTTTAGTGTATACCGATTAAGAATGCAGTACAGTGTGTTACTAATAGAGGAGCTCCATGATGGGGGAGCTATAGCACCCTTAGCCCCTCTCCAAATCTGCCTATGGCCACCCACAGGTGGGCTGCTGTATTGCACAGCACAACACAGCAGCCCAGTCCCGGGGTGGCTACCCCCCCCAGTCCCGATCATGAGGAAGATCATTAAACCCCCATATTCCTTGTAGTTTAGTGGCCCCACTTCCAGAACCCTGTCTGTAACATATATGACACCATCATAACCCCTGGTAATCAAGTGGCCCCCAACCCTGTCCAAAACATATGATACCCTCAAAACCCCTGGCAGTCTAGTGGCCCCCTCCTTTGTCAAGCCCAGCTGTTGTATTATTATCTATCACAACCACCTGATAGTCTAGTGGTACCCCTCACAGCCCGATCACAGCAAACCCATACCTAGAGATTGCCATGGTAGTTCAGTAGACCCCCCACTGAAACAACCAACCCCACCTTGTTGCCTCATCCCATCATAATCATGACAGCTGGTGGGAGCAAAACCCACCCGTGCACCAAAGTTGTGAATGAATGCTTACAGTACTCACTACAAGCCCATTGGTTGATGATGTCGACCTATGGTATTGCAGAGCTTACTGTTAGCTGTCATTCAGTGACAACACAGTCAGCAGGCAGCCGTGGAGGTGTGCGAGTGGAGTTTGCTGCCCACTGGCTGTCATGCCTATGCTGGGACAGGGGAGCAGGGTGGGGTTTGGTTGCCTCAGTGGGTAGGGGGATCCACTGGACTACCAGAGTGATCTCAGGTGTGAGTTTTGCTGTGATCGGAGCTGGGAGAGGGGTACCACTAGACTACGAGTGAGTTGTGGATAGACAATAATACTACGGACTGGTTCAGCAAGGAAGGGTGGCACTAGACTACCAGGGATGGAAAATATTATTATTTCGGCTCAATCGGGTATCAGGGAAGGGAAGTGGGTACCACTAGACTACCAGGAATAGGAGGGAAATAATTATTTCATTTGTGATTGGGGTATGGGGAAGGGGGGTCCACTAGACTATCAGGGACTATGGCCTGACATCCTACTTTGAAGGCACCCTGCGCATCCAGCTGGGTGCATCCCTGCATGGGACATGCAAATGGGGCCATAATGACATGCAAATGGCCCCAGTTGCACCTTGCATGGTAAATGACCTCATTTGCATGTTTTGGTCTGAATATCTGGAATTTGCGTTCAGCGCATCTGCAAGGTGCACTGTGCATTCCCATTCCAGGTATTCAGACCTGGCAGGAGGATATGCCAGCACATCGTCAGTGGCCTCCATTTGCGCTGCACACATATCTTGATATATTCAGATGAGATGTGCTATTGCGCATCTCATTTGAATATACCAATTTTATGCTCCGGCACATCTCAGTTGCGCGGAGCAGCCACCTGCACCCTTTCAAGGCACAGTTTGAAAATCCTGGCCACAGTTTTTAAATTTAAGCCAGTTTTATTTTTAGGGCCTAGTTGAAGGTTTTTAATGAGTAAAGGTGACAGCCACATTTGTGATGGCACATCAGTTATGTGTTTCGTACAATTGATTTCATATGTGAAGAGGCTACTGGTCCTTCTTCCAGTGCTGTTGGGGTGGGACAACAGCACTGGGTTCAGAGTTCTTCAACCATTCAGATTACTGAAATTTTTTATAGCCATATTACAATCAAAAATAACTTTATTGGCAGGACAAGATGTAGAGGCATTACCGTCCTTTCTACATCAAACTATTCATAAGACATATACGCACTACAATGCACTTAAATACATTTGTGTTGTATTTCAAAGCTGGTGACAAGATGCAATATCATTTGCAGCTATTTCTGCTACGTTGTTTCTTCCCCAGTAGTATACAGAGTATAGCTTCATTGTTCATGAGCTGAAAAATCCGCTATCCTTTGTGATGGTGCTAAAAACATTGTTGTCATATGCAGCCGCATTTTATACAGTAGAGAATGAAATGCATTTCTGTTTCAGTTTCTCTGCTTTCACACTGAGTACAGAGTCCAGTGTCTTTAGGTTTCCAGGTTAATTTGTGTCTGTCTGTTTCTATTTCTAGATTGTGGTCACTGATTCTGTATTTGGTTAGAATTTGTCTTGTGTTTAACATTTTAACTGTATGCAGATAAGCAGCAATACTGAAGTTTTTGTGGAGGGATCTGTAACACTCTAATTTTGCATGAGTTTTGATTTGCTGTTCCCAGTATAAAATATATATGTTCTTCAGGGCTCTCTCTAGTGTGCAGGATAAGATACAATCATGTTTAGTCTTACTTATGTGGGAGTCTTTTTTTTTTTTTTTTGTGTAATCTATTTTTCCGCCCCATGCTCACTGGTCCACCACTCCTTTGGGCTCTACCAAGTTCCCCCCCCAGCCCCTACTGTCCTTACCCAGCCCTTCTCTGTTCCTCATATTGCAGCTGACCCCTGGGATATCCCGGTGTACCCCTTCTCCAGGCAGGGTTCCCCTCTGAGGGGGAAGGCACTGGGGGGGAGAGGCGTGACCTCAGCACATACTCCTAGGGCCCGGGGATGCTGCTGAGAAACAGGAGGCCCTGGAAAGGCACTGAAGGCCCTCAGGGAACAGAGAGTGGTCATCCAGCGGCCAGTGAGCAATTTTTCCTGGTTTTCTTAAGGTGCGTGACATCCGGACGTCAAAGCAAGAACCGATGTCTGTCACGCACCACCCCAATGACCCTGATGAGTTGCTCTACCCCTGGCCTCCACCAGTGGTCGCTTCAACACTGGGTCACAGCCCCTTCCCTCCCTGAAGACAGCAAGCAGTCATGGGATGCTCAAGCTGCCTCCCCCCAGCTGGCCCTCCAGTGATCCGAGCTCGCTCCCGAACCCGGGTTGCTGGTGTCGCAAGCGGAAATCCAACCGCTGCGCTGACGGGCTGGCCATGGGAGTTTTTTTTTAATGTCAATATTACTATAATCTATGAGTGTGGGCGCATAGCAGTGTTTTTGTGCTTTTGTCAGTGTTTTGACAATCTCATGGACTTGATGGAGTTAATGGACCTTGATCAGACAGACACATGTCCATTCCTGAAAAAGATGGCAAAACTCCAAGGGGGAAAAATATGACACATCTTGCATCTCTCTCTCTCTCTCTCTCTCTCTCTCTCATGCTTTATTAATTATAGTGGCATGGTGGCACCACTATAGTTAGGGTTGAGTAGGTACTTTAAAGTTAAACCCCAGTTTTTGCACTTTAATAACTTTGCAATTGTTCAAAGGATTTGCAGGAAATTTTGCATGCATGGTTTTGTGGGTTTTATGTGACATGGTCGCGGATGAATGGGTGAGTACCGACAGGCGAATATGGAAGGGGGTGCACATGGAGGGTGACAGGGAATAAGGGCCCCCAGCAATATGAGTGATCTCACCAGGGCTGATAACAATGCATGAAATGGGAATAGTGAGTCCCAAGGAGTGGACACAAAAAAGGCACAAGTCAAAAGAGCGACTACAGCACATGTGAGAACACCATGGGCATCCATGCTGTAGGCAACACTGCATGACTGCTGGGCACACTGTCAAAAGGAGAAGGACACTTCCTGCAGATGCACATGCTGGTGGCCAAAGCATGACTACCACACACCATGTCGCAAGGGCTCACAGCCCCACCAACCACAACCCCGCCCCCACTTACACATGGAATTGAAAGTTGTGAGCGAGGCCGCAGAGGTAGTCATAGTGGCTGTGGGTACCATACTCTGCCACTATGGCCACAATCTGGGCATTCAGACCACAATAACACCTGTGGACCTGAGCTAGCTCTGCCTCGTACATGAGTTGCTCTATGTGGACCATGGCCATCCATTCTTTTTGCTGGAGGCACCGCAGAAGGTGCCAGATGCTGGGGTGGCATGCCCCAATGCAGCAATTGAATGCCCTGTGCCATCCCTCCACTGAGTTGTTAGTCCTGGCAAGGCCCTCGATGGTCACCCCATCACAGTTCCACTGGGCTATGGGGAATGCCACATCGTGATGCCTGGACTGCCTTTGGGATGACTGATCCAGGTGTCCTCAAAATAGTCCAAGATTGACTGGAGGACCTCCTCATGTGACACTATGTAGTCCCACTCCAGCATCTCTTCAAAAAGGCCCGGTATGTCATCTACTGGCATGAAAGCCAATGCCAGCTGCATGCGGAGATGCAGGGTGAAGTCAGGGTCAGATGTGTAACTCCCCAGGACCTTGGGGAACTGCTGCATCTTCCTCCATATGGCTTGCAAAAAATGGAAGAGGCAGCCCTGGATTTGGGTGTTGGGGAAGACCATAGACACCCCCCTCCAGCTGGCACATTCAAAGTCAAGCATGACTGTGACAGGTGCCAGTGCCAGACAGCAAACCTTTAGCTGCTCAAGCAGCCTGACACAGGTCTGCACCCACCGTGAACAGGTGAGGGCAAAGACGGCTGGCACAGCCGCCCCAGACTGGACTGCATGGACGGTATACAGCTGGTCAAAAAAGGTCCAGGCATGATTTGAATGTACCGTCCATGAGCCAGTCGGGGCAGTCGGCCAGGAACTGCAGACTTCTGTCAGTGGCATAGATGACTAGCTGGTCCTGCTCACTGGTGCTGTCGAAGAGCAGGAACCAGGCTCCATTACTGGTCACGGTGAACTCGTTGGGGATGGTAAGAGCTGTCATGGTCATGGGTGTCACCGGCCACTCCCGCACCACATCTGCTGCACTGTCCATCATAGTAAGCATATGCCTAGCATCTGTCCCACGATGGCTGGTGGTACCCCAGGCATACTGTCTACTATGATCTGGGATGCCATATCCGTGCTTCACTGTGCCCGGTCATGCAAGTTCCCGAGTACCCAGCGCATGCCCACATCAGTCATATTGGGGGCATGGTTGTGTTCCCGTATGGTTTTCACGGCTGTGTCATCCATGGTGAGGAGTCTGACCAGGCAGTTGCAATGGGCAACGATGCACCACCAGTAGGTCTTTTCTGGACCCTCTTTGTCCTTGCAGTACACAAAATTCATTGTGCACCACAAGAGGCTTGCCTTTCTGGCTCTGAATATATTGCACTGCCATCCTGCATTCAGGAAGATGTCTGTGGGCTGTTTCCTCCTGCACCTGTCTTATGTGTGCATGGCGCATCCTTGTGATGGGCCACACCTGTTCCAATCTTTACCGGTGGGCCATGAATACCAGTGCCATCCCCCCCAGATGGTACAGTGTGTTCTGCAGGCCATCACACAGCTGTGGGTCATCTGCAGCACTGTGCAAGCTTGTTCCACCCACCAGCAGCACTGCGTGTGATCCAGCCCCCACCTGTTTCAGTCCAGGGGCGCTCATTTTGCTTGCAGGCAGCGCCACAACAAAGGTATGCCTGTAGGGTGGTACAGGCACTTAGTGGTACCATTTTGCTTGGGGCCTCCCATGTCATCCTCAGCCATGCAGGTTTTCTACCTGGTGTACACCAAACGCATGCACCAGACATGTCTCTGTGGTTCCAATGAGTTTGATGTCTCCACCTTAACACAGACACTCCCACAGGCAGCACACTGTTGAGCAGGGAGTCTTCTACAATGATCAGAGGTAGGACCAACACAATGCAAGCTGAGCAACCCCACCATCCGGAGCATCATGCCACAGTATTAGCAGAGGTAAGGCATGGATTCATTTTGCAAGGTGGAACTATTGGCACTTTCACAAATGCATTTCCTGGCCTTTCTGAGCCTATATGGGCACTTACACTGTGCACAGGTATCTTCAACAGTGGTCTATGGTGACTGCCTGTGGCTTTCTGGTTGGGGGGCTCTGTGCATGTCCAGCACCATAATGTATGCACTCCTCCCCCTTTGTGCTGCCTGGCTGTCCATGCAGTAGTATTCCTACCCACCTCCCACACTGCAACTGTTCCTGTTCCACTTTGGACTGCGGGGATGCCGGCACCTTGTTCTGCCTCACCATCTGCTGTTTGCACCTGCCTGGGCCTCACCTGCCTGGCCCTAACCTGCATGAATGTAGCCACTTGGGAGTCGCCCACAGTGGGGCTTCAGCTGTTTTCGCCCTCGTACTGTTGGGTGGTATTTATGAGCATTCACCTTTTTGGCAGCCTCTCTCCAGGAGTCACCCACCCAAACACACTGAAAAATACATGTTCTTCCTTGCTGAAAAGAACAGTCTGTTCCTGGTGACAACCGATGTGAAAAATACAGGCTCTTCCTGGTGACAACCATTCGGGTTCACTGAAAAATACACGCTCTTCCTGCTGACAACCGGTATGCAGTGAAAAATGCACACTCCTCCTGGTGACAACCATTTTATGGGGTAGATCTCCTGACATGCCAAGTTTTGTTCCAGTTAGATGTGCAGATTCTGAGACTGGATAGTGAAAAAATGCACAAAATCAGAGTTTTTTGCTGTCGTGTAGCATCCAGACAGTTTGGAATTTTGGTCTGAAATTTTCATGGTAGAAAGGTCTTGGCCCACAGAAATGAAAAAAAATTAATCCATTCCAAAGTTATTACATTTAAAAAATTCTGGTTCTGAGCATGCCCAATCAGCCCTTCAAAATGGCTGAATAATGTTTTGTATGGTAACCCTTTTTTGTGAGCTTTTTTGAATGCTGCTATCTTGTTTTACATTTTTCCCTAAAAATTCAAATTTGGAAAACCACAAAAGTGACATTCTGGAGAGCAACCAACACATTTACCTTGTTTATCGGGACCCCCTTAACGGATTGTGCTCTTAACTGTTGGATAAATGCCCTTGCAATGTTGTTTTTTAAGATTATTGATCTTTTCATCACTCGTGATACAAAAAAAAAGATTATTTTTCATATCACAAGTCATGAGAAAAGATCCTTTTTCATGAGGGGAAAATCCTTTTTCCCTATCTGACTGATCAAGAACTAAAGCAACCATGTTGCCATGAAAGCCATTTCAGAAATAGTAAGCAAGTAGTTTAAACATCAATTGTTATGTATAAGATGATTGAATTCACAGGTTTCTACTGGATCAGCATGAAAGCCATTCCAAAAAAGAGCAAGCAAGCTAATAGTTTAAAAGCAGTAAATGAGATAAAATGCTCTCATTCAGGCAGTAGAAAGCCAACAGTTTATATGCAGTATGCAAAGTTTCACGTGTTTTTATTTAGTAACTTGCGATTACTGGGAATCAGACTGGCTCTGTTTTGATCATGATGACACCTCCAAAATCCAAGCCCAATGTTAGGCTTATGCCCCATGTTTAAAGGTGCTGAGAGCCTCTGGACTGCATTTCCACACTCCATTTCCAACGAAATTAAGGGCGCATTACCTGGAAGGATCAATCCTATATCAGTAAGCTCAAGAAGCAGAGGAAGATTTGAATTGACATGGCATCACAGCCTCAGCTCACATTTGCAAGGACCAGCCTGTGGGCACAACAAGTTGTCTCCGGTGGTTGCTAGACTTGAAAATGATCACTCAACTACTGAGAAGAAATCCCCTTTTGGAACAGAAACACAGTCTACACCCTTCCTACAAAATATTAAAGATCTTTCAAAACATTTTCAACGTGTGGCACATTGACAGATCATTGGAAACATGGTCAATTTGTATTTACTAACTTAGGGACCTTTGATCAGGGCTTGACCTACCTTATTGTTGAGAAAGAAGCTATAGTGATTTATATCTAGGTTTTATGTTTTGGGCGTCAAGAGATGGCAAGCCCTGCTGTGCCTTGATGAGAGGGTTGTAAGGTAAATATGGTATACAGACCCCATATCAAGGTGTTGTACTTATTAATTGTGGTAGTCTAAGTTGCTCAACTGATCCCCACAGCAGACCCAGTGTAATGGGTCTGTCTTAAACTGGTAAGTGTGGTTCCTCTATACCACCCTCCCCCATATAGGTTCAAGCAGAATTTGCATGTTACTGAAGATAAGGAAAGTGAGGACGGGCTACTCCAATGTAGTAGACACTAACCCCATCAGCCTAGCTGTGGGATATTGATTAATGCATGGCCAGATCCCCTGCAGTGATTGTGGATTTAGGTAAAAGTGGATGGCCAGGGGAACTGGATGAAAATATCCTTAGTCAGTGGTGGTACAGCTGGGCTACCATAGCCCACAACAAGCAGGTAAATCCTGCTGTGCCATCATTATTGAGGAACAACATGGTTATAGATTTACAACATGGGAGGGTGGGTCAAGCGTGGATGCTTAGCAGAATCCAATAGTAGAGACTCAAGATGGTTTATAATTCCTTTTCTACTAAATATTTCCCTGGTGTCTAGTGGCCCTCCACATCATTGTCCCTGTCATTAAATATATTTCCCTAGTGTCTAGTGGCCCTCCACATCATTGTCCCTGTCATAAAGTATATTTTCTGGTGTCTAGTGGCCCTCCACATCATTGTCCCTGTCAGTAAATATATTTCCCTGGTGTCTAGTGGCCCTCCACATCATTGTCCCTGTAGTGGCCATCCACATTGTTGTTCCTGTCATAAAGTATATTTCCTTGGTGTCTAGTGACCCTCCACATCATTGTCCCTGTCAATAAATATATTTCCCTGGTGTCTAGTGGCCCTGCACATCGTTGTCCCTGTCAGTAAATATATTTCCCTGGTGTCTAGTGGCCCTCCCCACCATTGTCCCTGTAGTGGCCCTCCACATTGTTGTCCCTGTCATAAAATATATTTCCCTGGTGTCCAGTGGCCCTCCACATCGTTGTCCCTGTAGTGGCCCTCCACATTGTTGTTCCCGTCATAAAATATATTTCCCTGGTGTCTAGTGGCCATCCACATTGTTGTCCCTGTCATTAAATATATTTCCCTAGTGTCTAGTGGCGCCCTTCCTATCCAAGCACCATCCCTGTCTTCAAATTCTGCAAAAAAGAAAACCTTCCCTTCATATATTTTTTTTAACCTGAAAAAAAGGTCTCTTGCCATTCCGCCCCCCCCAGCCCAACCTCTCACTGAGCACCCAGCACCCCGCATTCCCCTCACACCCACCCGCACACACCCTCACTCATCTGAACAGATCCCAGGGTCAATATCCACTCTTCAATCGGAGACATGTCTGCTGCTGGAACCACCGACTTCAATATGAGAAATGAAGATAAATGCGGTTCAGTGTATTTCAGTGGGGTCTTGAACTTTGATACATAACTTTGTCATTTTTGCAGATTTTGACCCCATATTTTCAACGTGGCCTTTTTGGGACCCCACCTCATGACCAATGTCAGTAGAATTTTGGAAATCAAACCCAAAAGGGGAATTTGTAGTCACTTGGTGAATTCATCATTTGGGCGGGATTTGAACATTTATTTATTTGTTTGAACATATTGGAATTAACCTTTGAGTCAGAGACTCCTTTGCAAAGGCCCCACGTCATGGAATAAAAGACAGGATAAAAGACAATACAACAGAGGGATGATACAACACATCAAATATGAATTACCAGTGTTGTTCATGAGGTGGGGTCATAAGAAGTCTATGTTGAAAACTTGGGGAAAAATATGTAAACATGTCAATGTTATGCCCATACATTGAGATTTTGCTACGCTGGCTCGTAACTTTGCCAGTTTTAAATATTTTGACGCCAACTTTTTTAATATAATTATCTTTTTACACCACCTCATGAATGTGACAGCTGTCATTTTTCAAACCCTGGCCAAACTGTATTTTCACACCTATGGCATGCAATGACATTGTGGTGGTGCAGAATCACATTTTGATGAGGGATCTAAACATTTTCATTACTGGGTTCGTGACATGGGTAATAAGAAGACTATACTGACAATTTTGTTCTGGTTATATGTACACATCTAAGGAGGGGTGGGGAGCACAGGGCCCACAGACAAACAAGGATACAATTATGCCATCTTAAAAAGCAAGGAAATTATTTGCAAAATAACTTTGTTAATGTATTTGTGAAGTGGCAAGAGAGGTGAATCCATAATGGCTTTTCCTGTTGCTGCCTGCAGGGTGGGGGTGGGGTGTTAGGATTGGAAACTCTAATGTCACAGTTTCCTACTTTTGTTGCTTTAACCCTAACTAGTGCATTGACAAAAGTTTTTTGCAAAGAATATATGATATACGTATATCTAAAACACACACTCACCCCCTATAATTAAATCAATCTTAACCTAGTGAATACTATACCATGTCCACTTTGTACAATATTTACATGGCATTGTAAGGCAGGGGCTCGAAACTGTTGGCTGTTGGTAACTGTGTTGTAAAAGCATGCATTTATATAACCCCTAGGAAAGGCATGAACTCAATCGCTTGCAGGTAAAGCTGAAATCACCAGGTGACTACTTTTGAGCAAATCTTTCAGATACACACAAAAATACTTCTCCATAACTGGCAAGCATGGGTTTGTACACATGGGTGCTGCTGTGTTTTACTTACAATAACATCTGGCCTGAGTCATAGAAGATGGCATGTGTGTGTTCCCCCACAAAAAAATCCAGCTTCCTCTGTTGATAACAGTGAGCCATGGCTGTTTGCTTAGATTGCCCCCTTCCCACCCAAGAAACAAAAATTAGCTCCCTTGTCTGCTGCACACATTTTTGTGACCTTATCTGGTCTCTAATTATTTTTTCCTTTTTTCACAAATCCTGGCAATTCAGAGATCTTGAAATCTATGCAGAATCCAAAGAATATACCCTTAATTTGCACGGGTTATGATGAGTAACATTGAATGACTTGGGCTGTTCACTTTAACAACTGAATAATGCAAACACAAATTTGCACTGTTATCTAGCAGTGTGATGCAACTGGGGATGAACTCAGGCCAGGCCTCTTGTTTACTGATCAAGTCTTGCACTAGCTGAGATACTCCATAGGTTAACTTCTTAGCCTGCATTATCTCCAACTGTCTACTGTCTCACTTTAGATTCTGCAGCTGGAACATTTAGATGGAAGGACGTTATTTGATACAGCTGGCCACCAATCTACCATCAAACAATAAAAAGGAAAACTGTAGTGGGAAAAGCACATTTCTAAGCCAATTCAGGAATCTTTGCTCCCATGAATTTGTAGTAAATCAAACTGTTAACCTCTGGTTAAATGAGTGACCACTAGGATAATTGCAACATACTATAGGTAGGGTTGGGTGGTCTGGATGGTCTGGGGGGCCTTTTTCTGCCATCGATGTCTATGTTTCTCAGTGCCCAATCAAGGCAACTCAGACAGCTGCCCCTCCTTCTTTCTCCCACACATCCAGGTACTCTGGTTTGAACATTAGCTGTCACCAATAGGGATTCCTAAGCGCCTCCCAGGTGATAACACCTCCAACTGGCCTCTTTGGAAGGTGGTGATAAAGCAAAGTTATTATTAATATTTATTTAAATTTTGGTGACTGGGTAAGCCCCCTGAGACCATGACAGTCTCTTTTTCAGGGGCGACCTGGGATTAGTTACAAGTAACTATAGGAAAAAAGAGGGTTCAGTACATATGACTGAGAATTGTATAAATCTACAAGTACATGACAAGAGCTCAACACATATGACTGAGAAATTATACAAAGTTGAGAAGTACAAGACAAAGTGTGCTAGCAGATACAGTATATAGCCACAGACGCAAGGTTCGAATCCATGTGTCAGTATTAGAGGTTCCCAAGCTGTGCTCAACATGGGATGAACTATCCAAGCATGAGGTTGTGTGGGCAACACCCCCATGAATTCAAAGTACTTGGCCACAGGTAGCAAGAACAGGTAGTCAAGTTTAATCAGGTGTGACTTAAGAACTGATTTGAAACCAATGAGAGATTTGCAGTCCTGCAGGTCTTTAGGGAGATTACTCCAGAGACTGGGGAGAACTGATCTAGCAGATCTCTGTCCATAGAAGGACCTGGCCCTGGGAACCTGAAGAAGTTTGCAGTCAGAGGACCCGAGTTCTCTGCTACTCAGTTTGAGGTTCAATAGATTCTCCAGACTTGGGGGAGCATCTGATTGCTGTAGCTTGTATGCCAAGCATAGCGCAGGGTGTGCTAGCTTGTTTTCTAAGGATGGCTAGTTAATGGTACCCAGCACTTTGCAGTGATGTTCCATATGATGTGTTCCAGCTGCAAAACTACTGACTCGGTGGTATAGTGTTCTCGGTTGCCGCATTTCTGTGGTCGTCAATGATTGCAGCAGTGTGGCTCTGTACAGTAAAGTAGGTAGGATAGTTCCATTATTGACAATAAGTTTTGACTCCCTGGTTAGGAAAGGGCTAAGCCTGCACAGGAAGTTTTTGATTGACCACTTTGGTCATGTGATCAATGTGGCATCTAAAAGTCATTTCATGGTCTATAAACATTCCTGGATACCTTATGCAGTCAAAAACTTCTATTCTTGACCCATTTGAGAGTGAGAGAGAGAGATAGCAGGTTGGACCTATTAGCAACCAGATTCTTAGGGCCGAAAAACATGGCCTTGGTTTTTCGCTGTTTAATACTAGTTTGTTGTCATGGAACCACTGCTCAAGGATTAACAGATCCTGACTCAGTGATAGATTTAGGGACACCACATCACTAGAGGTTCTGTACAGCATGGCATCGTCTGCATACAGGGTGACCTTGGCCCCACCACAGTTATGTGGTAAGCTGTTCACAAATAGTGAAAATAGTATAGGGACCAAAATGGAGCCCTGAGGAACCCCATCAGTTACCTGGTGCTCATCGGATCTAGCACCCTGCCAGTGGACAACTTGTGTCCTGCCATGGAGGTAGTCAGTAAACCACCATAAAGTTAGTTGATCTAGTCCCAGGGATTTCAGATACCCTGCAGGCAGCTGGTGGTCCACTAGGTCAAATGCTTTGGTGACATCAATAAAGTCCACACCAAATAGCTGACCTTGATCTAGGGCTGAATAGATATCAGAGGTGAAACTAACCAGAGCCGTCTCTGTGTCATGCTTCTTCCTGAAGCCATGTTGTTGCTCTGTCAACAGGCTGTTCCCCTCCAGGTATGATGGAACCTGCTGGTAGACCACCTTTTTGAGCAGTTTGCTAAAGGGACAGAGTGTGGAGATGGGCCTGTAGTTTTCCACCTGCGTGTTTGACCCGCTTTTGGGAATAGGGGTTACTAGGGCAACCTTTCATTTTGAGGGCACTTTCCCTTTGAGTAATGATTTATTAAATAAGTGCCGCAATGACTGGAGCAGCAATCTTAAGCAGCTTAGGCTCCAAGTTATCATTACCCACTGATTCTTCTGCCTTTATGCCCCTAAGCAGCTTTAAGACTTCACCACTGGACACAAGTTTGAGTTGGAATTCTTGGCCCTGATAAGTCCTCGTCACCCCCATCTATCTTGGGTGGTAGATATTGGGCTGGGGGCATCTGATTTGAATTTTTCTAGATCTGTAAAAAGTCAGTTAAAATGTGCCCATCATGTCCTGGGAAAATCTCCCTATGGTATGAAATGTTGTATAGTGAAATAACAGAAGTATATCCTTTAAATGGCATGACTCAAAAATTACATGGTTAAAAAAAAACTGGATCCAAGTTAAGGGTATTTTTTTTTTTTTTTTTACAAAAAAGGTTCAAAACAAGGTTGATTCATGTTCATCTTTTTTTAAATTCACATCCTTCCCCCTCAGGCACTCATTGACAACCTTCTCTCTCCTTCTCCTCCTTCAGGCTGTTCCATCTCCACTGCCCTTTATGAACACTACTAACTGGAGCCAGCTCCAGACCCCTGCAATGCACCCATGGTCACAGTGGCTTGCCTCACATGGTGAGTCCCTGAAAACCAGTTTGTGCTCCCCAGCCAGTGAGGGGGACTCCTAAGAGAGAGAGCCATGAGGTGGGGGGCTGTCACAGCATTCAGCAATTTCCGAGGTGGTCAGTCCATGTGCTGCCATTTGTTTATGTTGTGATTTGTTTTCTAGTTTTCTCTGTCTGTTGTCTGCTTATGCCTGCTTATGGTACCATCTTCTGGGCAGGGTTGGTAGATGTTGCATGATCACCCAACCACACTCCATTGGTGAAGGTGTTTGTTTAGGGTTGAAGTCCATCTTCCTCCCCAGGTCATTGCGCAATGCCTCCTTATTGTACCCCAGATGATAATGGGCTGGGGAGGGGGAATTGGGATCAGAATTTTATCACAGGTCTCCCAACAGTCAGCATCTCTGGGCCTGGCCAGCCTTTCTCTTCTAAACAGTAACCATAGATACAGAAAGACTCAAACCTTAACTAGGGTCCTGGTCATTTTAATCTAATTACTTTTAGTCATGTTATTAAAAGAATACACTTTTGTCAGTTTAGTATATTTTATCTGAACTCCCTTAAAGCAACTTGGAGACTTTTTTTTTTCACAAAGCTTTTTCTGCCAACCACGCTCATTGTTTCAGGGATCTCTCTCTCTCTCTTTATATATATATATATATATATATATATATATATATATTATATATTATGTATAGATATATATAGATAGATAGATCTATCCATCCTGTTCCCAGGGATATGCCCTGTTCATGCCTATATCCCTTGTCTCCCCAGACTCCCGTAATCCTCAGGTGGTATCCAGTCAATATAGTGTTTGAACAACAGTGCAGTGAAATGTGCACTGTTAAAATAGCATCTGTGAAAACAGTGACATAGACACAAGATTGTGGGGATTTATCAATCAATCAATCAAATTCTTTATTTATCCAGGTGAACACCATTGAGCAAGCTCATTTGCAAGGTGGACTTGCATTACACGAGACAATAATGTTGCATTTATACACATGGAGATATATACAGTAAAAGCAAGTGTAAACACTCTATAAAGGAAGAAGAAAAGTAAAAAAAAAAAAATTTTGGTACAGAGTATAGCAAACAATATAGGGCAAGTCAGCAAAGGGTTACACCGGGTACAACAATATACCTAGTTTACTTGTCCTGTACAATAAGTGTGATACTGAGCAACTTGGGGACTAGCTGAGACGGGTGTGATAGCTGAGGGGGCATACCCAGTCCTTTAGGATCCCTCAGAGAAATGGAGTGCACGACGTGTGTTGGAAGGAGTATGTAGCCAGTATGTGGGAGGGGGAGGAGGCTCTGATGTTAGTAAGTGTTAGGAGCAATGGGATGCACAGCTGGGGGTGTAGCAGCCAGTGTGGGGGGGGGGAGGATCTGAAGATGGCGATTATCAGGAGCAAGTGGATGTACTGTTGGGGTGAAAACTGACAGGATGGTAGGGAGGGTGAGGTTTGGCGCTGTGATAAATAGGGGCGCCTAACTGTGCAGGTAGGGAGGGCAAGGAGGAGGCTGAGGTTGCAGTGAGCAGCTGCAGGCATCTGAGAGGTAACTTGACTGGGGCTCCACTACGGCAGAGAGTAACAGTAGTCTTTGGATTCAGTGGAGTCTGAAGCGCATTCCAGAGCTAAGATCGTCGGAAGCAGTTGCAGGCTTCTGTAATGTATTTAGAATAAAGGGTCTTAAATACCATAAGACTAACGGGAGTCCTCAATTTCAACGATTTCTGTACAGTGTTCTGTCTCTACCTCTACAGCCTAATGGGGCCTCGTGCTACCTCCAGAGGTTTGCAATTCATGGAATCTTTTTAGAGAGCAGGTATGACCTGTTTGGGCTTATCTGGTGGAGAAAACCAGGATCATCAAACTGAAATGGGAGGTGATGCTTTAGACACTTTTTTACACACCTTCACTGTAAAGTACAGCTTTTAACACTTACCCCAATCTCAGAAATGTGGCTTCAAGTTTTTTTGGGGGGGAACATTTTTTTTTTAGTTTATTTTATATCTCCTCTATAAAAGACATATGAGCAAAGAACATTAATCTGAATTCATTTTCAGTGTGATAGTCAGTCTGGCAAAACTGGACACTCGTAAATTTTCAAATGGCTCCTCTCCACCAACCACTGAGCATCTTTGTATAATATGTATTTTTTAATTAAATATTTTCTAGTGTCTGCATGTTGATATGAAATGTGAAAAAGGGGTCAGTGAACCAAATTGAAGTGTTTTTGCTGACAAACGTGTGTTAACCTTGGGCCCCCACTTTTCAGGTGGGGACCTGCTCCACATCCCAATCCGGTAATCAGTAGAGTAGCAAAAGCAGGTGATAAAAGAATTTACGTTCGGCTTTAGCACAAGCTCCTGGACTCTTTTTTTGTTATTTATACAACACAGTAGAATACTTTACTTACAAGTAAATACCAAAAGTTCTTCCATGCTGTGCAGTTCCTTTTCACATGTTCTGGAGTGTGGTAGTCCATCAAGTCTGTCTCCATTTACCTGAAACATTGTTGCCCCTTAAGAATTTATACTATTTATTTAATTTATTTATTTAAAAGTTTTACTAGGAAGGCACACTGAGCAGTAGTGCTCGATTCCAGGTGCGTCCTGGGGGAAGGGTTCATAGGGAAACGATACATACATAAGGCAATAAACATCAATAATTTGCAATAAAACAAGGGGTAATATAGTACGTACTTAACAGGTAGCTAGTATACAGATAAGTGGAACAGTTTTTAATCAATTTAGAGCAAACATAGGAAACAGTGGTAAAGATAAAATCATGCTTAGTCATACAAAATAGTACAGAAATTAAACAGAATACAGCAGAAAGCACTAAGTAGTAAGACCATGGGAGACTGGAAGCCCAAAACTGACTGTCTGCAGCTATATGATTATTTGACACATATTACCTGCAGGCACAAAATGACGTGAAATGGGAATTGACAAGAGAGCTAAAGTGCTTAGTCTGGGACATATGGCTGATGGCAGACAGGAGGTTTGGGCATCCGGTATCTGAATGATGCTTGGCCGCTAGAGGTGGTTACCCGTGGGACTACCAAGGTGCACGTGTCATGGTTCCTAAGGGAGTGGATAGGAGGGGTAGGAATAGCCAACACATCAGAGAGATAGGTGGGCAAGGTCAGGGACCAGTATTTGGCAGTGAGTTTCCCGCAGTGGGACAGGCGGCGGTCGTGGAGTGAGGTAAAGGAGAGGGACCTGTAGAGCGCGCAGTGGTGAGTGGAGGGTGGGCTATCCAGTGTGAAGCGGCAAAAAGAGTAGAAGAGAGGCTCTAGTCTGGCTAACATGGACTTAGGAGAGGCACTGTAGACTACATCGCCATAGTCAAAAATAGGGAGTATACTGTCTGTTTATAGCCCTATTACCCTCCTCTGGAGTCAAAAATTATTTATATACAGCACCCAGAGCCTTTGGGATGGGGTGCTCTAAAATAAAATGTCCCCCACAGTGTTATAAAGATTAACCCCTTTTTTGGACTGAAGGCACTAGCAACAACAACCAAAAAAAGATTCTTTCCTAATTGTTTTATAGTTAACATTTTTTTTCCAATTGATTTTTAGCAATAATACTGTGAATACATATGTGCTACTGAGCACTGTACATGAACATAATAAGATACATGGTTACATTCAAAATAAGTTAGTGCAATATGTAATACATTCTACAACAAAGAACACACAACAACAAACTACAATGCCATTTTATTTGTCAGATCAATATGTAATACACCAGTGAGAGTGGAGGGTTGAATCTTAGGTGAAGGCACAAGGGTCCTCATCACAAAGGGCGCTTGCATAGGCGATATTATGGGTTGGTTAGAAACATAGAAGCACAGACTTTGATGGTAGATGAGGACCGCTTGGCCCACCCAGTCTGCCCATTTCCCTACGTATTGGATAGATTGCAAATCCTAGTTAACTAACAGCTTACTTCTCCTACCCTCCCACTAGAATTGCCTTATGTCTGTCCCATGCATTCTTAAATTCCCCCACTGTTTTAAACCCCACTTCCTCCTCAGGAAGGCCATTCCATGTGTCCACCACTCTCTCTGTGAAAAAATACTTTTTCACATTGCCCCTGAGCCATCTCCCCTCTGTTTTCAAATTGTGCCCCCTTGTTCTTGCACATTTCTTTATTCTGAAAGATGCTACCCTCTTGGACTTTGTTGATTTCCTTGAGGCAATTGAAAGTTTCTATCATGTCACCCCTCTCCCTCCTTTCCTCGAGGGTATACATATCAAGCTCCTTTAGTCTCTCTTCGTATGGTTTCTGGTGTAGACCTTGCACCATTTTAGTTGTTCTCCTCTTGACTGCTTCCATCCTGTCTATGTCCTTGTGGAGATGGGGGTCTCCAGAACTGAACGCAGTACTCCAGATGTGGTCTCACCAACTGTCTGTACAGAGGGATAACAACTTCCTGTTTTCTGCTGGTGATGCTTCTCCCTATGCATCCCAGTATCCCCCCAGCCCTCCTTACTGCCTTCTCACATTGCTTGCCTACCTTTGGGTTGTCTGATATGACTACCCCAGGTCTCTTTCCATTTTTGTTGTTGTTAGTACCCCCCCATTGTGTAATCTTCCCCTGGGTTTTTGTTTCCCAGGTACATTACTTTGCATTGAATCTAAGCTGCCATACTTTTGACCATTCTCCCAACCTTGCCAAGTCCCTTATCATCCTTTCCAACCCCCCCCCTTGTGTATCAACCCAGTTGCAGATCATTGTGTCATCTGCAAAGAGGCATACTTTTCCTTCCAGACCCTCCGCAATGTCACCTATAAAAACATTAAAGAGGACCGGTCCCAGTACTGAACCCTGTGGTGTCCCACTAGTAACCCCCCTTTCTTTGAAGTGGCTCCATTTACTATTACCCTCTGCGTCCTGTTGTCCAGCCAATTGTTTACCCAGGCTAACACCCTGGAACCCACCCCAAGCCTGGCTAACTTGTTCATTAATCTTTTGTGTGAGACTGTGTCAAACGCATTGCTAAAGTCAAGGTAGACTATATCCGCAGCCCCTCCCTGGTCTACTACTTTGGTCACCCAGTCAATCAAATATATTAGATTCATCTGACATGACCTTCCCACTGTGAATCCATGCTGCCTTGGGTCCTGTGCCCCACTGGCCTCTATGTACTCAACAAATTTTTCTTTCAGAAGTGATTCCATAATTTTTCCTACCACTGAGGTCAAACTAACAGGTCTGTAGTTTCCTGCCTCTGCCTTGCTCCCACTTTTGTGAAGGGGAATCACATCCGCCATCCTTCAGTTCTCAGGTGCCACACCATCCTCCCACGATTTGTTAAAAAGGGTAGTCAGTGGTGTCACTAGTTCTCCCTTTAGTTCTTTTAGAATTCTGGGGTGAATCCTGTCAGGCCACATTGCTTTGTCTACCTTGAGTTTTAGGTGTTCTTTCAGGGCCCTTTCTTCTGTGAATGGACTGGCATTGACCCCCCTATCCAGAGTGCCTCTATTGATTGGTTTAGGTACCCCCCTCCTCTTCTTTTGTGAATACTGAGCAAAAGTATTCATTCAGTATATCTGCCTTTTCACTGTCACCCTCTGCCCACCCCCCTTCCCTTTATTACTAATTACTAACGTCTTCAGGCTCCTGGTATCTGTTTCTGGGCCTAGGGACGTAGCGCTATATTGGCTGAAAGAGTTGCTCCTAGGTCCATAGAAAATTATCTATTTTCCATTGCGAGGTTGCCACCATCTGTTCACAGCTGATTTGAGTGCCCAACCCCCTGATCTTTT
Organism: Neoceratodus forsteri; assembly: GCA_016271365.2. Lineage (NCBI taxonomy): Eukaryota > Metazoa > Chordata > Ceratodontiformes > Ceratodontidae > Neoceratodus > Neoceratodus forsteri. The sequence continues at coordinate 409,441,095 of JADMNL010000025.1, forward strand.
TCCTATGGTAAGTGTCTGCACCTTCCTCCAATCTATTAAGATTATGCACTTTGCTATCACAAGGGCACTTAGTAGCCACCTTTGACAGGCACTGAGCATGGGGAAAAGGGCTGTTGTGTTATCTGCCATGACTATTGTGGCTGATAGTTGGCCTGCAAGCTTAATTATGGCATGGCAGATGTGAAAATCTCAACAGAAACTAAAGATGAATGGGCAAGCCCACATTATGTGTGAGATTTATGTGTGTATGTATGTATGTGTATGGATATCTCCCTTTACCTTAACACCCTTTCACGCTCTTGCTCAGGAAACATTCTATTGTACACTGATGATGCAGTCATCTTTGCCTCAAGTCGTAACCCTATTGCCCTCCAGGACTCGCTGCAGAAGTCCTTCGCTGAAGCCGAGGGCTGGTTCAAGGAACATAGATTGGTGATAAATCTTAAAAAACAAAACCATGTTCTTCACTCATCCTCAAAACAGTCCTGCAACTTCAAACTCCTCATTCAGTCTGGGTCCTCTTTCCCACTCGAACAAGTTTGCTCCTATAAATACCTAGGGATCCATTTGACCCCTCCCTCTCCTTCCATGGACACATCGCTGCCCTAGCCACTGCCACTAATATCCGATTGGGCATCTTACATCGGTATAAACACTGCTCCCCCCGAGGCTCTTCGACTCGCAGTCACCTCCTCTATCCGGTCCCTAGTGGACTATGGACTGCCGGTGTATGGTGCTGCTAATCAGACCGCACTCCATAAAATTCGCATTACTCTGAATAAGGCCTGCAGGTTAATTACTGGGGCACCTAGGCTAACACACACCTGTCTACTGTACGCTAAAGCACTGGTACTTGATCTTGATGAGCGCCTCAAATATCTGACCTGTACCCTTACAAAAAAGTCCCTCCTTGGGCTATCCCCGACAGGATTGACCACCACCATCCGCCGCTCTGTCCCACTAGTTCATACTCGGACCTCTGGGAAAACCTCTCTTGTTATCCTTAGAGCTAGGACCTCTCACAGCCAAAGAGCCTTCAGCTTTAGGGCCCCCTCCTGGTTCAACACACTGCCCCCCTCCATCTCCGGAGCTCCAACTATATCGTGCTTCAAAACGTCCTTACAGAACCACCTTGTTAACACCCGAAGCTGTAATTGCCACTAGTCAAAGCCGTACTCAGTACTAATGACAAAGCTTACTACTAAGCTGCCAAGGACAACATAACTCTGGTATTGTTTGCATCAATCCTACCCGTACCAGCTTGTTTGTATCTATGTCTTAAGTTACTGTTATACTGTGTATTTTCATTTGTCTTACTGTGACAAGGTACCTTTGTAAATGAGCCTATGGCTCAAAGGTTTTCCAAACTGCTGCCTAAATAAATAAATAAATAAATAAATAAAAAAAAATATATATATAGGCATGGTAGCACCATTTTATTTAGGGTTGAGCATGGGTTTCTATGTTAAACCTCAAATTTTAAATTGCAATATCTTCACAACCATTCAGTGAATTTGCATGAAATTTGCATATGTGGTCTCATGGGGTAGATCTCTTGACATGGCAAGTTTAGTTTCAGTCGGATGTGTGGATTCCAAGATGCAGATAGTGAAAAAAACATAAAAAAATCACTGTTTTTTTGTCATCACCTTGTGCCCAGATGGTTTGGAATTTTGGTCTGAAATTTTCAAGGTAGAAAGGGCTTGGCCCACAGATGTGCCTTTCACTTATTTGGTGAAAAAATATTAATCTGTTCCAAAGTTATTTAATTAAAAAATGTCAGTTTCTGGACATGTACAGTCTTTTGGATAGCTTCCTGGAATGAAAAAAGAATTTGGTCTGAATGAAAAAGGATCCTTTTTTGTTTGAGGCCAATCCTTTTTTGTGAAAAAAAAAATCCTTTTTTGTTTGCTGCAATCTTGTTTTCCATTTGTCTTAAAAAAAGAATGGTCCAAAATCCACAAATATGCCATCCTGTAGAGAGACCAAAACATGTTTCTTGCTGATTGGGGCTCTGTCAGGTGGATTCTGCAATTAACTGCTGGAGAACTGACCCTGAAATGTGTTTTATTTTTTTAAATCCTTTTTCGTGACTCACTTCCCCTTTTGCTGTGTGGCCTTTTTCATTCAAATTAAAAAGGATCCCCTGATATGGAAAAATATTTTGGACTCTTTTTTTTTTTTCCACCTTTCCGTATCACTTTTTTTCCTTTAAATGAAAAATGATTCTTTCTAACGTAAAAGGATTTCAGACTTGGTCTTTTTTCTGATTCTTTTTTTGTTTGAAAGGATCGTTTCTCATTTGATATTTTCATTCAAATCAAAAAGGATCCCTTCAGACAGAAAAGGATTTCAGACTTAGTTTTTTGCCAATTCTTTCTCTGTTTGAAGGAATCCTTTTTCATTTCCTTTTTTCATTTGATATGGAAAAGGATTCCTTCAAACAAAAAAAGTTTTTTGCAACCCATCCCCCTTATTATGTGATGTTTCCCTGGTGTCTAGTGGCACCCCCACCCTCCAATCTCCATGCTCATGATGTTCCCATTTTTCCCTGGTGCCCCACCCTCCGATTGCCATCCCTGTATTTTGCTACATTTTTCCCTGGTGTCTAGTGGCACCCTCACTCTGATTGCCATCCCAGTAATTAATAATTATTTCCCTGGTGTCTAGAGGTAATCCCTGCTCTCTGATTGCCATCTCCATAATTAATCATTTCCCTGATGTCTAGTGACACCCTCTGCCCTCTGATTGCTGTCCATTTAATTACTAATTATTTCCCTGGTGTCTAGAGGCACCCCCACCTTCTGATTGCCATTCTGGTAATTAATAATTATTTCTCTGATATCTAGTGGCACCCCCCTGCCCTCAGCTTGCTGTCCATGTAATTAAGAATTATTTCCCTGTTGTCTAGTGGCACTCCCTACCCTCTGATTGCTGTCCATGTAATTAAGAATTATTTCCCTGGTGTCCAGAGGCACCTCCACCTTCTGATTACCATTCTGGTAATTAATAATGATTTCCCTGATGTCTAGTGGTACCCCCCATCCTCCAGTTGCCATCCTCTTTCATAGTGTTGGTTTCCCTGGTGTCTAGTGGCACCTCCCCCTCACCCTCTGATTGCCGTCCCCCTTGAGAGTGTGTTCCCTAGTGTCTGGTGGCACCCTCTATCCTCCAGTGTCCGTCACACACTGAAACAAAGAGAACAGTCTCTCAATGTCTTTTTTTTTAATTATCTGCTCAGCCTATTTCATCAACACCCTCAAGCACAATTTGTGACATTTCTTTTTCAGAAGTTGGGGACTCTCCATTCCCTGGTGATTCCAATCATATTGGGCTTTAAGAAATTCAACAAGCTGGTCAATCTCGAAAAAGATATATTGGTTCCCCTGAAATTTAATCCTAACCTTTGCAGGTGCCAAAAGTTGGAAAGTCTGTCCCATCTCTAACACTTCCTGCCGATAATTCAAAAATTTCCTCCTTCTTTGTTGTGTTTGAAAAGAAAAATCAGGTTATATATAAAAACAATGAGATTTTTAAAGAAGCAGCCCTTTTACTCTAGATAGTTTAACCAAAAGGTCCCGATCTGATTCAAAGGCAAAACTCAGAAGGATCGAGTTTTTTACAGTAGCATTCACTTTGTCAACTTGTTCTGGTAACGCAGATCTTGCAGTTTTAACAATCCTGTAGGTTTTAGTAACAAATGGTAAATTCTCCAATGGAAGATCGAAAACTGATACAAAAATATCTTTAAGAAGGTCCCTTACCGAATCAAATTCCAAATCCAAGCTTTCTGGCAGCCCGACTAACCGTTAATTCTTATACCTCAATTGGTTCTCCAGGGTTTCAATTTTTCGATGCATATTGTAGGTTTCTCTAAATTATGCTGCATTTGTTGCTTCCAACATTATAAGCTTACTTTCTTGCTTGTCTAGCTTCTCTACATTCAGGGCAATATTCTGCTGATTCTCTGTAGCCATTTCTTTGGTAGATTTAACTTCTTTTTGTATAAAGTCCAATTTGGCATTGAATGCATCCTACTTGCGCTCCTGCCTTTCCAAAGCTGCAAGAACATGATCTGTTGATTTCCCCAAAGTTTCAATAGTGTAACTTGCATGGCTTGATTGAAATCCAGCCAGGCAATGGGAAGCCTGTTGAGAAGCCATAGCTTTACAGACTGTGTCCTGCCAGTGTTGGAGCGCCGCTCGTAAGTGGCTGATGTGGATGTTTGTTTTCGCTGACTTTTGCCTCCCTGCAATCTGCTCGTTTGGTCCTCCGGTGGCAGGCTTGCACGGTGTGAGAGGCTGTGCTGCAGGCTGCCTTGCCCTGTGATACTGGGCTGGAGGTTCGAATTCGGGGGAGCTCTAATTATAGGAGCAGACTTTTTGTGGGGGTGGAGACTTGCTGTGAATAAAGGGAAGCGCCGCTTGCAAGCGCGAGCGTTGTGAGTGGCGCGAGCGCCACTTGGCATTGGAATATTTGTCTGTAAACGGGGAAGAGTATTGGGTTGTTTATATATGTTTTAATGTGTGCCAAGTTAAGTAGTTTTATCTATTTAAATTTTGTTTAGATATAGTAAGGTGGAGCCTATTTTAGTATTGTCTTTATTGGTTTAATTAGTAGGTCATTGTTATTTTGTGCTGTTTTATAGTGCTTAAATAGCAGCTGTGGTTTTATTTGAAATGTTTAGGATTTATGTGGGAGGATCTATGGGGACTAAGATTACCTATAGCCACTCGTTGCTTTATGGTCTACGCCCCTCTATCCCCCTTTCTGTGTCTGATACTATTGCTAGACGCTGTCAGGAAGTGGGGATTGTAGGGGGTTATGTTGATTACTGGCAGTGAGGTGATCAGGCTGTGGGTGATGGTAGGATCGAAGTCCTTAGGTCCAGCAGGTGCCCTGGGTTGCGAGGGGCATCTGGGAGAGGCCAGACGTGGTTGGTGCCCGTCCCCAGGGAGTCCGCCAGTCTGAGTGGCCAGGTAGCCTGTGGGGCTGCACCGCCCTTCAATCCTCTGAGGGCAGTGTTGTGCAATGCCAGGTCGATCAGGAACAAGACGGCAATTAGTGCCACTTTGATTTCATCGGTGATCTGGCTTGCATTACTGAAGACCTGGGTGGGTGATGATGCAGGACCTATTTTTGAGGCTGCGGTCCCTCCCGGGTATACCGTGGTACACTGCCCCAGAGTGAATCGCAGGGGTGGCGGCGTAACCATTTGCTTTAGATCCGGTTTGACCTTCACCGTGCACCCAGTGGAAGCTCTGGGTTCTTTTGAGTGTGTGGCTATCTGCGGTGGTCTCGGTGCGGGCTGCAGGATTTTCCTCGTCTATCGCCCTTCTGGCCCGATGGGGAATTTCCTGCAGGAGTTTGCCGAGTTCACTGCTGGTGAAACACTAGGATCCCCCAGATGTATTTTTCTGGGGGATTTCAACGTCTGGGTGGATGATGGTGATCAAAAATGCGGCGGCGACTTTTTGCGGAGTATGTCCTCTCTTGGACTGATGCAGGTCGTTGCCGCACCCACTCACCAGGATGGCCACATGCTGGACCTGGTGTTTTCACTGGGGCTTGAGATCACTGATCTCGGGATTGATCGGGTCTCTTGGTCCGATCACTGCATAGTGAAGTTCACATTTGGGGCTCATCATGGCCCTTCCCTCGCGGAGATGATTAGCTGTCGCCCTTTGCGGGGTCTTACCCTGAGGTTTTCTGGTGGCAGCTAATTATCTAGTGTGGGTGCTGCATGCATCAGAGGAGTTGGTGCAGGCGTTGACACCTATAATAAGGTGCTCTCTGGACACCATCAACTCCCTCGCACCTGTCGTGTCGACCCAGAACCTCATGCCTGGGGTCCCCATGGTTCGATGGGGACCTCAGGAAATGAAGATGGGTCGGAGATTGGGCGCTGCTGGAGAGGATCCCACCTGGAGATGGACAGACTGGTCCTCTTGTATGCACTATCGTGCGTATCAGGAGGCAATCAATCGTAAGAAGGCAGTGTTCCTGTCCAGGGAGATTGCTGCCGGGAAGAATCGACCAGCTTCACTCTTCCGGACTGTAGACAGACTTCTTCATCCTCTCTGCCTGCAGCCTAGGAGGGTTTTTTCCGTCAAAGACTGCGAGGAGTTCGCTCGGTTCTTCTCGGACAGGGTGTCCATGATCCGGTGGGATGCCTCTTCAGCTAGCAATACCATAGCTAACAGTGGTGCGTCAGATGTGTTCTGAGTGCACTCCGCGCCAAGTTGGGAGGCGGTTTAGACCAGTGGAGGCAAGTGAGGTTATTGAGGTAACAGCCAATTTTGAGGCATACCTTTTTGTGAACTGGACCCAGTGTAGCACGTTTCTTAATGAGAATGCGTTGGCTCTGTTAACCTGATGTTAGCCATGATCGTACGGTGTTCCTTATCTGAGGGAGTCTTTCCGGATGCCTTGAAGAGGCTCTGGTGAGACCCCTTTAAAAAACCATCTTTGGACCCAGAGATCATGGCAAGTACCATCCTATCTCCAACCTCCATTTTTGGGAAGGTGGTGGAGAAAGGTAGTGCGCTTCAATTGGAAGAGCACCTCGTGACTCACGGAGTTATCGATCCCTTCAGTCGGCTTTCGGGCCAGACATAGCACAGAAACTGCTCTTGTACGGGTGCAGAATGATCTCCCTCAGGGCTAGAGATCGAGAGGACAGGACAATTCTTGTTCTTCTCGATCTCTCTTGGCATTGACACTGTGGACCATTGTGTGTTGCTAGTTCGCCTTAAGGTTTATGTGGACTCACGGTACTGTCATCAACTGGTTTGAGTCCTTTCTTACAAACAGGAGGCAATGGGTTATGATGGATAATTCCTCATCTACACCCAATCTCCTTTCTTGTGGAGTCCCTCAGGGTTCGGTATTGGCCCAATGTTGTTATGCATGTACATACTACCCTAGGTGGGATCATTAGGAAGTATGGTCTGAGTTTTCATTGCTATGCTGATGATACTCAGCTACTTTTCCTTTGCCCCAGGAACATCTAATGCAGTGGATGTGCTAAACATCTATCTGACCGAGGATAAGTGACTGGATGGCCTCCAACTGATTGCGACTGAACCTAACAAGGCGGAGGTATTGGTAGTGGAGTCGAACAGAGTTCGATATGGAGTCTCTGATTCAGCAACTGGACTTGTTCTTGGGGCTGTCTCATTGAAGGCCTCCTCTACAGTGCGTAGTCTTGGAGTGATTCTGGACAGGAACTTGACCATGGAGATTCAAATATCTTCCATGGTTCGTACCTGTTTTTTTCATCTCAGAAACATTGCCAGGATTAGGCCCCTTGTTCCGTCTCTGGACCTCCCTACCTTGATACATGCCTTAGTCACATCTAGGCTGGACTACTGTAATGCGCTCTATCTCGGGGTCACAGGAGGACTTCTTTTCAGACTGCAGCTGGTGCGAAATGCAGCTGCCCGGTTATTGACTGGGCAGAAAAAATGTTGCCATATTACACCGGTACTGCGTGATTGCACTGGCTGCGGTCAGGTGGAGAGTCCTCTTTAAGGTGGGTCTTCTCACCTTTAAGGCCCTACACAGGCAGGCCCTGGCTACCTGTCAGTCCTCCTGACACCTGTTCTGTCAGTCCGCCCTCTTGATCCTCAGTAGTGGCCTCCTGAGCCATTCTAGAGGCGAGGCTGAAAGTCAGCAGTGATGTCGGCTTTCAGCGTTACGGCTCCGCCCTATGGAACCTATTACCAACTATGGTCAGAGAGCCTCGACTATAAATATTTTAAGATCCGCCTGAAAACCTTCTTATTTTCTCAGGCATTTGATGTTTAGACTACATTAGACTATGATGTACTCATTATTTGCTATTTTATTTATTTTTTGTATTACGTTCTTTTAAAAATTTGTACGGCGCCCAGAGCCTCCGGGATTGGGTGTCTTTTAAATAAATTTGCCTTGCCTTGCCTTGCCCTTTACTTGCGATAGTATCAGACTCCACATTAAGCTTCAAGGGTGTCTGACCCAGAACATTTGGGGGATCCACAAAGACAGTACTCTGAATATGCAAGCTTTCCTCTGTAGCACCATATGTAGAAGAAAATAGCTCCAGAGCGGTCCCCGCAAATTGCAAACCGCCAACCGGGATGATTAATGGTCACAGGAATCGCTTCTCAAGTGGTCGAACATTCAGTGAGGCAAACTCCTCACTAGAAGATGAGGTAGGTCTGTCCTTGCGTTTCTGTCACTTATCAGCCATATATGCAACTAACGAACTTTACCACAAGTACCATAACAGAATGCAGATTTTTCTGCTATGTCAGAGCTCCTCACGGTACATCTAAGTGCTAGGACACCATATTGCCTTTTCTCTTATGATATTATATACATATATATATGTATATCTATCTATCCTATGTGTGTGTGTATATATATATATATATATATATATATATATATATATTTTTTTATTTTATTTATTTTATTCTTTGCTAACCAAGTAAGCCCACTAGGCACAAGTGCCTGTTTTCAGGGGTGACCCGGGAGCAGTGGGGAGGTTGTGACTTGCTCAGAGTCACACAGTATGCAAGTGGAGGTTGTGGGAATTAAACCCAGGTCTGTCTGCTGGATGTATCAAGCTCATTCACAGCTCATTACTCTAAGCTCTAGGCTATACTGCCAACCCAGAAAAAAAAAATATATATACTGTATATATATGTGTATATATATATATTCTTTGCAAAAAAAAAAACTGTTAATGCATCAGTTAGGGTTAAAGTGACAAAAGTAGGGAAATGTGGTATTAGTGTTCCCAACTCTAACACCCCACCCCCAACCGGCATGCAGCAAACCAGGTGTGGAGTGTGCCTTGGGATTCTTCAGCCTAACACGCACCACCTTCCATCAGTAAAGAAGCTGAGATGTGTACAGTGTATGAGAATGGGGTTAGTGTTAGGCTGGAGAACCCAAGTTTTGTCACTTTAACCCTAACTGATGCATTAACAGATTTTTTTGCAAAGAATTTCCTTACTTTTTGATATAGTATAAATATATACTCATTTACCTGTTGGGCCTTGTGCTCCCATCTCTCCATAAATGCATACATGAATGTAGGCATGGAAGCATTTAGCCAAAATAGCAACCAGAAGAAAACTGTCAGCATGAAGCTTGCTGTACACCTCACCTCAACGATGTGCCAGGAATGTTCAAATCCCTGCCGAAACATAATTCCATACCACTGCAATGTCATTCCACACCACAGGTGAAAAACACATTTTGGCCAGGATTTGAAACATGACATCTGTCACATTCATGAGGTGATGTAAACAAATGGCTATATTTAACATTTGGGGTGAAAATATTTAAAATTCCCTAAGTTATGAGCAAGCTTAGTTAAATTTATATGCATGTATATAACTTTGCAATTTTTACATATTTTTACACCAAATTTTGAACACATCCTTCTTATGAGCCCACCTCTTGAACAAAGGCAATGAAAATTTTGAAATCTTGCCCAAAAGGTGATTTTGCCAAGCAATTGCGAAATCACCTTTAATGCCAAATTTGCAAAATTCAACTGATGTTGTTCATGAGGTGGGGTCCTCAAAAAGCCATGTTGAAAATTTGGTGAAACAATATGTAAAAATGGTAAAGTTATGCTCCAAAGTTGAAAACCCCATTGAAATACATTGATTTCCCATATGAAAAGGGATCTTTTTTTGTGACTCATGATATGAAAAAATAATCTTTTTCCATATTGTGCAATACAAAACGATAAATGTAATCTTTAAAAAAACATTTCAAGGGCATTTCTTGAACACTGAACTGCAGAATCCTGCTAAGGGGGTCTCAATAAGCAAGTTGCATTTGCTGGTTGCTCCCCAGAGTGTCATTTTAGTGGCTTTTAAAAATGTTTTTTTTTTTTTTTTGCTGAAAAAATGAAACAAGTTGGCTGCAAATAAGAAAGGATTATTCCCATATGAACAAGGTTTCCATTTTCATTTCATACAGATGTCTTGAAGTACTTACTGAGCATGCTCAGTAGCCATGTGATCAAACTTAGAAATGTAAATAACTTTGGAATGGATTATTATTTTTTCACCAAACTAGCAAAAGGCACACCTATGGGCTGCTCCCTTTGTGCCCTGAAAATTTCAGAGCACAGTTCCAAACTGTTTGGGTTGTAGGCACATTCAAAGAAAAAAACAGCAAAGTCAATGAGCGAAAAGTCTGCTTTTCACTTCTCTGGAACTTGGAAACTGCACATCCGACTGGAACATAACTTGCCACTACCCTAGGCAGTGGTGCATGCAAATGTTCATGCAAATCTGTTGAATGGTTGTGAATGTATTAAAATGCAAAATTTGGGATTTAACATTGAAGTGTCTACTGAACCCTAACTATAGGGGTGCAACCATGCCCCTAATATATAGATATACCTAGAGAGAGAGAGAGAGAGAGAGAGAGAGAGAGAGTGGGACAGGGAGAGAGAGAGAGAGAATATGCAGTGGAAATGAGTGGAATACATGATTTATCTGCATAAGAGCAGTTTGACCTTGGGTAACCTCAGGAGTGGCGTAAGCCACGAATGAGGTGTCCAAGGTCAAACTGCTCGGATGAAGATAAATCATGTATTCCATGAGTTTTCCATTGCATATCTGATTTATGCAATAGAAATGTGATATTTATATGTAGTTTTTATTTATTTATTTTTGTATTTTATTTTATTTAGCAGGGTTTTTTATATATAATAGGGAGGATTTTTTTGTGTAAGTAACTAGGAACACTAACATGGTAGCTAGGGTCAGTACAACCCTCCATTTTTAGTGTGCCACTTCATTGGCTCTGACTGTGTGTGTGGGCAGTTTGAATGGTTTTCAAAACATGGTGGCAGCTCTCACATAGCCAGGCAGCCATGTTGCCACTTCATATTTTCTTTTTAGTTTGTGTTCCTTTATTTGCCAGGAAGCTAACTGGAGGTCTATTATATGGTTGATCCTGGGTTTTGTTCTCAGCAGCGTTTAAGTGTGGTTGTGGTCGGAGCTCGAGTGAGTGCAACTGCAGGTGTTGTTGTAGCGCTCTGTTGCTGGAAATAAGCGGTTCAGATGCATTTAATTTAAAAAGTTTTTCTTTCTGTTTTAATCATCTGGTGCACCATGGAGAGAAGATCTGGAGAAGCAGGCAGGTGGTATTGGGAGCTAGCATGTGAGTGGGTTAGTGGCCATGAGGAGAGTACGGGAAAGAGCAGCATGTAATGTTGATCAGGCAAGGTGATGGCTGTGGACAGATGTGATTCTGCTCTTCAAACCTTGAAGAAAAGGTACGTATTTTAATATGTAAGAGGAAAAGGCAGAGCTAAGTTGAGCGAAATTGAATCAAAGGAAACTAAGGGCAGTACACAGCAATGGGTTGAACTAAAGAAAGTGAAAGTGCCTGAAAAGTCATGCAGAGATGGCAGTGCAAATGATGCAGAAAATGAAAAGGGTAGCCAGTGTTGTAGTTCTGGCAAAGGGGTGGATGATTGATGGCAGGGTGTTAAATAAATGGTGTTTGATTGATGTTAGAGTGTTAAAGAAATGGTGGTTCCATGATTTATTTAACATCTATGAAAATAAACACATTTATTTAACAGTTTTTGGTCCCACCCCAATTGTATGTATATATATATATATATATATATATATATATATATATATATATATTTTGTGTGTGTCTATATTAAACTGGGCTGGCTGAGACTTAATAAACAGAGGCATTTACACTTGCTTACTTTTATATGTAAATGCCACAAGGGCATATTTCCACTGTATATCTTGGAGAAAATACATAGGAGACCAGTTAACGGGGGTTACAATCAGCTTGTCCCATCTTGTGGTCTGGAGGTAGGGAGAACCCCATTATATTACCTGGGTACTGTGTTATGGAATTCTATTCCTTCCATCTTGAGACTGGCTGACAGGAAACTCGGCCTGTCCTCCATTAAAAAATGGTTTGTTAACCAGTCAGTGCTTTCACTACCCTATTGCCATGAACTGGGCATATGCTAATTACAAGCAGATAAGTACATCACAAGGGTTATTGGCAGTATCCAAATTTCTGTGGGGCCTTAGGATAATACAGGCTTCGTATCACATCTATTTATATGCTCCTATGTATTCTGAGCTCATTTTTAACTGGCTTTCATTTAGTCAAACTAGTTTTCCTTTCTGGGTAAAATTTATAATAAAATCATGGAGTTTAGACACTTTTACATGGATAATGCAAAATTAAACATTGTATTGTATATATTGTACTGTACATACTTTCGTGTAAAAATTATGTTATGAAACTGTGCATTCCTTGTTGGAAGTATGTCTTTTGGCACCTGAAATGCTTATGGGGCCTCATTGAAAATGAACCTGTGGTTCAACTGATCCTTATCTCTGTTCATATTACTTGATATGAATAAACAATTTTGCTATTACTACTACTGCATTGTGCCTACTGTTGTGTTTAAGTAAGAAATTAATAAATGATCATTTAAGTTGTTTTTCAGAATGTTCTCTTTGGCATAAGGAACTCTGTAACTTGGGTTGATTTCTCAACCTGTATTCAGTCCAGCTGTACTGAAAGGATTCACCAAAGGCAGGAGGCAGACACTGGAGATAACCAAGGAAAGAACAACAAAGCAAAAGAGCCACATGGGAGGAGATCCACAGGGGGTGTGAGGACAAGTATAGAGGCAAATATTCTCCCTGACATGCAGCCTAATATGACAAGCATAGCTAGTAAGATGGGCATGCTCGTGGACATAATGAACTTTGAAGGCCAGGACATAGTGGCACTCAGAGACCAGGAGGGGACCAAAATTACTGTGACACCAGTATAGAGGTTTATAGACCATGACAAAGGGATAAGCCTGACAGAAAAGGAGGTGGGGAGGCTCTCTTCATAAGGGGGGGAGTCACTGTGGAGGGCAGAGGACATCAGGAGTGAAAATGATGTCACAATCCATCTAGGTTAAGTTCGGGGAAAAGAGAGGAAAAAGAATCAGATTGGGGTATGCTGCAGGCCCCAAAGACAGTTAGGTGGAGCAGGAGGTCCAGCTGGTTGGGAAAAATTAAGACAGCAGCCAAGTCAGATGCAGTGGTGTTCCTTGGAGACTTCACTCTCCTGTGCATATTCTAGCATCTTAAGAGGCTAATGGCAGGGCTGAGACTGAGTTCCTGTCCACTTTCAAGGACTGCTTCCTAGAACATGTCCAAAAAGGGACTAGGATTGAAGCCATGCTTGATCTTGTTGTCACCAGTGAGGATGGGATAATCTCCATTGTAGACATTAAGGAAGCAATGGCCAGAACTGGGTAACCATTTCCTTGGTGACAGTGATGATTAAACAGGCCTTAGCCACCAGGACCCAGAACTTTAGCCATGCAGACATTGCCAAGATGAAGGATCTATTGGCTAAGGGGCTGGAGAGGCTGCATGAGGCTGGTAATGCAGAGCTGATGTGGGTTTGTTGAAGAAGGCACTTGAAGAGGTCTGCATCTCAGTAAGCAATAAGGGGTAAAGGGCCAAGGAGTGTCCGCCTGGCTCAACAGGGACAAAAGGCAACTCATCCTATACAAAAAGAGGGTCTATAACTGCTGGACAAGACAGGTTGCCTCCAAGCTAGTGGGAGCAGTGGTAGGAAAGGATCCAAAGCAGACAAAGCAATGTGTGTCGTCAGCGACAAGGGCAAGCAGAATTCTATATAATGCTAAACATACTGTTATCCATAGAAGCAGGAACATATGGGGAGGACTGTATAGAACATACATCAGGCCACACCTGGACTATGGGTCACAGTTCTGGGCACTGTATCTGAAGGGTGACATTGTCATAGGGAAAGAGTTAAAAGAAAATTTAAGCTTGGAGGCTTCAACACTTCATTTCAGTGTTGGCAGTTCCTCACCCTTCACCTCTCACAATACATTTTATATACACTCTCCACTAGTAGCTATCCCTAATTCTGCGTATGTTCAGCATTTTATACAGATAGGCTGCACAAGACTGCAACCTTCATAATAAAAAGCTGTACACAGTGTACTAACTGACAAGTCTATATTTGCAGTAACAAGGACATGAGGAAGAAACAATTAGAACAGAAAATATTGTCATTAACCCTTTGCCTTCTCCTGCCAGCATTTTACAATTTTTTAATTATACCAAATTGTCATATTCCTGCAGTCCCCCCAATGCGTGCAAAGCAAATGCATCACTATCCAAATATGATAATCCAATATGTGCATCAAATGGTCCAATGGCTCAATACTGTTCTACCAATCAGTCCATAAGCAGCACAGTAAACATACATTTTCTGTGTTATACTGTCTACTGTATATTCTTCACTTGCTGGCATAGTGGGCCTACAATAACAATTTGGTCTGTTGCATAGTGTGTAAAACGCATAACTATTGGTGGTATTGGGCTAAAACACACTGCAAGCAACAAAGAACTATAATTATAATAACAAGTAAAACAGCTTGAAATATTACAAATACCTTAAAAGTAAGGTCTAGTCATGTGCTAGAAAGAACCAAGTCCAAGTAACCATCTTTTAGTAACTGATACAGTGCCTGTCTTGCTTCATGTGTACTATTACTGATCATAATCATCTGATGGACCTTGCAGGCAAGAAGGGATTTTAAATTTAAAGACAGCTTAGCAATGGGGACCTCAAAGACAGGTATATATTTTTCAAGATCGGTAAAGGACAGGGCACTCCCTATCTTTGGCTCAGTGTGCCTTTCCTGGTTTCCAAATGTTTAAATAAAAAAATAAAGTAAAATTGTACCTGGGCACAGGAGTGATGGCAGTGGCACCTGAAAGGGTTTTATAAGTAGGAATAAAACAGAAGTTAAGCATATGGATTGGACATTGCTGAGAGCCATGTAGGAAAAAAATTGTGGTTCGTAACCATGCAATACTGTCCTCCCCGTTATATGTGACCTTTTTGTGGTGCTCTCCATTTGATGGGGTGCACTGGGCAAATGAAGCTGACAGGTGTCCTTGGACCCTTGGTTGCTGGTACAGGCTGACTAGTAGTATTGGAATATCTACATACAAGTGTGATATTATCAAACACATCACAACGACAAAAATATCGATAACCTCTGACATCACAGCAGGTTGCATGAGGGGCTACCCATTGCTCTAACTTTGGGTGGTACACCACTATGCTAGGAAGGTCAAACCTTTCCTTATAAATGTCTCCTTCCAAGTGACCAACTGAATGAATGGAGGCTAACTTGTCAAAAATGGCTTTATCAAATAGTGGGAGAGATAAAGTGAAGGTTACAAACATTGTCTCAGGCAATGTACAAATTCCTGCTTATAAAAATCTTCCATTGATTACTGCAGGATGGGGTGTTACTGATCTCAAATTCCTAACCGTACTCAAGGGTAAATGGGCACACATTTCTAAACACTCCCAGCTACCCTGACAATTTGGACAATACTACCTTAGCAGGTGACTGTCTTCTAAAAGATAAGGTACACTTCCTTTATCAATCTCCCCCAATGGCTTAGTAATAGTAGCAAGGACATTATTATCAAGAAAGCATTAGAACAGAAAATATTCTTATTAACACCTAGTAGCTGATCACTTGGCAAAGATCAAGCCTGTTAAATCCTAAGGGGTGAATGGGATATATCCCGAGATCATAGTGGGGCTAAAAAAAACAACTGGCAGGGCCTCTTGCAGTAATCTTTGTGAGTACATCTGATTAGGTGTGGTGCCAGAGGAATAGAAAGTGGTTAATGTGATCCCCAACCTTAGGAAGGGAGCAAGGTCAGACCTGAGCAACTGTTGGCCGATCAGCCTGACATCAATGCTGTGAAAGGCCCATGAATCTATTATCAGGGACAGAATAACAGATCACTTGATTGAGACCAAAGTTCTCATTATTTCTCATTATGACTTTAAAGAACACCTTTCTTTGTGCATTAAAACACAAATAGGGGGCTCCCTTACCTGAATAGGAGTTCCTCCATACAAGTTTTAAACCAATATGATCTGCCTCCTTAGAAAAGGAAGGGATTGCATTTTGCCCCTGAGGGGGCAAGCCGCTTGATCCCTTCCACTTCCTCACTTGCCATTCCATCCCCACATTTCCTTGTTTTGTGATGTCACTATAGGACCACTGTGGGATGTGCTCCATACAAGTCTATGGAGTGTCATTTTAAAAGATTTTTCACTATTTTAATCGGATGTTTGGCAGAAATTTAAGCCAGTATTCAAGTAACAAGAGGCTTCTTACTTGAATACTGGCTTCAATTTCTAACAAAAGTCTGATTAAAATAGTGAAAAAAGCTTTTAAAATGATGCTCCATAGACTTGCATGGAGCACATCGCCATGCTGGTCCTATAGTGACATCACAAAACAAGGAAGCACGGGGATGGAGCAGCAAGTCAGGAAGTGGAAGGAATCGAGCGGCTAGCCCCCTTGATGACAAAATATGATCCCTTTCCTTTCTAAGGAGGCAGATCATATTAGTTTAAAACTTGCATGGAGGGACTCCGATTCAGGAAAGGGAGCCTCCTATTTATTTAAACTACACAGTCAGAATTGCGGGGAAAGGTGCTGTTTAAGAGGGGCAGATCATGCCAAATAATGTTGCTCATATTATTTAAGGAGGTAACCAGTGACGTGGTCAGGGGCAGGGTCATAGACAAAGTATATTTGGACTACAACAAAGCCTTTGACACTGTGGTGCATGATAAGCTTCTAGTAAAAATACACCAGTGCAATATACATAATGGATACACAAGGTGGACTGCTAACTGGTTTGGGTGCAGGAAGCAGAGGGATGTGGTTTACAGGCAGTACATTTAGTGGAGAGGGGTACTCCATGGCATCCCTCAGGGACTGGAAGTGGGCCACTGATTTTCAACATTTTTGTCAATTATCTGGAAGCTGAAATCTCCAGCAGATTGCTTGAAGTTGCTAAAATTAAGCTGGCCACAGTACAGAACTTCCTTGAGGATGGGGCAAACTACAGGAGGCCCTGAGCAAGCTGTTCTGACTCTTGGAGTCTTAGATTTAGTACAACCAAACCCAAAGTGCTAGACCTGGGGAGCATAAACAGAGGTAGGACCTACACATCATGTGGGGCTCTTCTTGCTGTGGTGGCGGAGGAGGAAAAGGACCTGGGCGTCATAATAGACAAGGGGCTGAAGCATGACAAGATGTGTGCAGCTGCTGTACAGAAGGCTGGAAGAATGCTGGTGTGCATTTAAAGGGGGGGGGGCTAACCAGCAGAGTAGGGGAAATAATCCCACCACTTTACAAACCCTCATCAGGCCCCACCTTGAGTACTGTGTATAGTTCTGTGCACCACGAAACAAACAGGACTTTGCGGTAGTAGAGAAGGTGCAGTGCAGGGCTGCCAGAATGATCACGAGTATGGAGGATAAAGGCAAGGAGGGGGAGAATGGAGACCCTTACAGGGACACTGTCAACCTGTTTTCATAATATTACTTTTAGTTAAAAACCTACATTTTATGATTGCTTACCTTCTCCAAAATTCATTGATGTTTCTGTTTGTTTTGTCTGTCTCCTTGTTTAGTAGAACTGAAATACATGCTAATGTATATTTATGAACAACCTTGTTTTTGCTTGCAGTCCTGGAACTGTTCTTACTGCATACTTCCTGAGCAATAGAAACACCTCCAAACAGTGCAGTCACTCATGAGGCAGTAGCCTCCTAAACTCCCACTGCATCATGATGGGCTAGATTGTGTTGGGGGTGTTCCCAAGTCCAGAAAAGATGCAGTTGGAGCTGATCAGGGAATGTAAACAAACCTGTGTTTGTGTGGTAACACCAGTATGGTGGGCAGTCTGTTTTTCACTTTTTTAAAGAAAAAAAAGAATCAGAATCAAACTACCAGCTACATCAGCAATCTTTACATAATGCTGGCAATCATAAAATGTGTTTTTAAACTAGGGACACTTTGAGACCTAAGGGAGTTGACAGTGTCCCTTTAATATGTTCACTCTTGAGTAAAGGGGGCTTTATGGGGACATGATCTCAGTGTTTTGCATACTGAAGGGTATCAACAGGGTAACACTGATATAAATGTTTGATAGTGTGCTTTCAGCAGGATGTGGCAACACTCTGTGAAGTTCAACTGTGGTAAATTCAGGGTTAACATTAGGAGGCACTTCTCCCAGAGGGGTAGTGAACCTAAGGAAGAGCCTATCAGTAGATACAGTGGACACAAAGACAGTACTGGCCTTCAAAATAAGCCTGAGCAAATTTCTGCTGAAGAAGGGAATCACTGGATACACTGGGTAGTACGAGTATGGTGGGTGGGGAATCTGTAATTTAGTATTTGTTTGCATGGCGTATTTGTTGGTTCCTGTTTAATGGGGTGGGGGGAGCAGACTTAATGGACCTAGTGTTCCTTCTGACCTTAAATTCTTATGTAACTATGCACTCTCAGAGATCATAGTGCCAAAATACCAGATGCAGATCAGCCAGGCTCAGTGACACGAGACTGAAACCACTTCCAGAATTATTTGTATGGGACCCAGCAGCAGTCGATAGAAAGAGCTATGGCAAGTCATAATTGGGAGCGCAGTTCAGCTGGAATGCAGTCAAACAGGTCAGTCAGAAGCGTTATTGGGAACAGGATCAGATTAGAGTCCAGTCAAACAAGTCAGTCAGAGAGTCTAAATGGATTCAACTGGAGTACCCTGGAACCTAACGTACTTCTTTTGAGAGAGCAAATCCATTTAGTTTCATTGTTGTTGTTTCTGATTAGAAATATGGATCAAATGTGGAAACGGGGGACTTATTAATGGAAGCCACCCTCCATTTAAAGCTTAGCCGAACATAGAAAAATGCAATCGTAGCTGTGACTTCAGAACTGTGAAATGGGATAGCAACATACATTTGTAAATTAAAGAAGCTGTCAAGCATTCCAGATAGGGTGAATTTCCTTTTAGCTGACTGGTTAGTTTCTGCCTTTGGGACTCAGGATCCCAAGTTTGAGTCCCATCAGTGGCTGGAAGGATATCTGCCAAACAGAGATGCAATATACATAAGAGTGGCGATGAGTGTGGTATAAAATCCAGAGAAGGAAAATGCAAGCTTTGGCAAGGAATCAGATTTGAGTTTAGATTAAGTTAGAGTGAGCTATTCAAATTATGAAGACAAATTACAACAATTGTTGGAAGCAAACCAGATTGAGGATGAATGTAAAATAGTCATGTTCCTTTTGGAGGCTGGAGCAAAAATATTTTACATTTATCTCCAAATAAGACAAGGTAGAAACCATTTCCAGAGCTTTTTACAACCCTGAGAGACTATTAACTGGCTTTTCTGAGGACAACACCCACTAGTACAAAGACAGTGCATTCAAAAGTAACTTTCTACCAGTGCAGTAATAAGAATTATCTGTTTCAGAATTGCCAGTTCATGTCATATCAGCGTAGGATCGTCAACCAGATAGAATACTTGGCCCAAGCCTTTAGACTGATGAGATAACACTAATTGTCCATGGATCAAAACATGTTACTCCTTCGGGGTATCACTACCTGAGAACTACAAGCCCTGTCAAGTGAAACCCTTTTCTGATCCTCTTGCTTAATCATGCAAGATACATTTCCCTTCATCCGAGGCCTTAAGGTAGCTGTGTCATAGAGAGGCGGACGGTGTTATGACTAGGGACCTCTCTACTGCATTACCCTCTGGCCACAGCTGGAACCATTCCACACAGTAGTGGGTGTCATCATAGGATTCTTTGTCCCTTTCCCCCTGACAACACCTCTCCAGTTGCGTACTACCTGCATACTGTACCTTACCTCCCAAGCTGGTGTAGCTGAGAGCTGCCAAGGTAGGGGATGCTGCACCACACTGACCTGGAGACCTACAGGAATGTGAGACACTGACTCTGTAAGCAAGGACACTGACACTTGGATTGATGAAAAAAGCAGGTAAATTTTACAGAAAAAGGCAAAAAAGTAGATTGTACAGCCACAAATGGCACAACACACTTTTGCATGAATTTGTGAACAAATAAACATGAACTGCAGTTCAGTTAGACACTTTCTTTTTCCCTCTTTCCCAGCAGAGCACACCACCCCACTACACTTTCCCTGGAGACTGCAGGCACACACCACCCACCAGCCCTCCAGAACACAAGCTAGTGCCAGGATAAATGCCCACTCTGGCCTTAATCCCTGAGCTTGATTACACTGTAGCCTTAAGGGTGAGCAGTTGCTACCAGGCCATATCCCACCTTAGTCAACCCACTGACCCCTTACACCAGATACCTACCCTGGTATCTATCACACAGTTGCTTTCCTTATGTAACCCTTACCCTGGCCAAGAACAGCATCTTGCAATCTGGACCCCCCCCAACTTGTACCACAGACAAGGCAACAAACCACAAGTTGGCATAAACAAAGGTACTACACCTGGCTTTAGGATGAATACCTGTCTCTGCATCTAAGAGGGCAGGGGGTTAGAGCACAAAATAACATCTATATTTACACTGAGTTCTGGGAGAGAGGTGCTAGGGCTATGCTATGTCTCCTATCTGAGGGGGCCCATAAACAACTCACACATGGAAGCACAGATGGAATGTCCACTACTAGAAATTGGGATTGTATGGTATGTCTTTTATTTTCTAACACAGATGGAACAAGAACATTGTGTGGTCCCCCAAGTCTGGTACTGTACCTCACAGAAACACAAGAACCTTTCTTTCTCCAGAACAGTGCTGGGCAGTTTTTTTACACTCTCTTCTTCACAGAACTACAAACAGTCCATCCCTCTTTTCTAAGGATCTAAAGGACATTTACTTTTATACATGTTTCTATTATGTGGGGGTTGCCTCACACTTAAAATAAATTCCTCCTAGTGCGATGATCTAAGTTAACACCTGCAGGGTAACCTTGCACCCTTCCGGTAACCAGTTAGCCCTGACTAGAGTTTTAGGTGAGGTTCTGTCCACCCTGGCCCCAGCCAGCCTCTGCCATTCCTTCCGGGTTTCATAAACGGATCCTTCAACCCCCTCAGATTGCTAAAGGCACCCACACATTCAATTTTACATTCAGCACATATTTGTGGTGAGACTGGGGCCCTGAGTGGTGTAATCTAGCCTTGTCTCTGGGCACATACACCACCAGATGATGCCCTTTTACAACATGTCCATGTTGCTGTACTCAGGGTTTGTTTGTCCCTTTGGCACAGACATCAGACCATTGGAAGAAACGGTTTCTTCCCTTCAAATCTGTAGCTTTGAAATTCTGAAACTCTCTCTTCGTCTCTGCTCTGGGTAGCTGGACAATCTTCTGATCCCTCAGGGGATTTCCCCTTGGACCCACTGCATTTCACAGTCCCAATTAATTCTCACAGACATGACCTACTGGGGTCCCAGAACTACAGGTCTCCACCACTTTCTGTGATACAGCTGTTGTCTCACACACTAGGGTGAGAAAATGGCCAGAGGTCCTTCACCCAGCCCGGGACAGGCTGGCAGGCACCACTCCCACCGAACACTTCTGCACTCTACTGTTGACTCACCCCACTCAGGCTGACCCCAAGATTCTAAAGCTATTCCCCTGCAGCTGATTCCAATGTGGATCATGCTGCTGCGAGAGTTCTAAATGACCTCATTCATTTCTCACTCAGGCTAGCTAGGTAAACAATGAGAGGTCTGTAGAGAGCTTCTACCAAACTCTCTACCAGCTGCCCACTACCTTCCTAGTCTAACACTGATGGGATTCTAGTAACCCCAGGGGACTGGGTTGTTACACTTATTCACTCTATAACTCTATACAATTAAAATAATTTAACATTTCTACATACAAATGCAGTTTAAGTAATCATGAATGACAGTAGCATGAAACATATCACATACTGGTACATTGAAAACTAGGAACATTGCTTCCCCTCAGTCCTTGAACTATTCAGTCCTTCAGATGACAAAGCCTCTTTAAAATGCAGAAGAACTGAAGTAAATTTCTTTTACTTCAGTGCCACTTGACTTAAAATATCTCCAAATTGTAGCAATAAGTTTTTACAATACCACATTCCTTTGGATTTCTTGAAGAAATTCTTTGATGAAACTCTGAGGAATTCTTCTGAGGGCCCTCTGGAGCAAGCAACCTTGGTGATGGTATACTGGAGAAGAGATTAATTCTTCAGGTTGCAGCTTGTTTCTGTGAGGGAAGACTTGGCATAACAGGATAATCAGGTGCCCGAAGCAGCAATCTTGCTATTCTCTCCCTGCTCTCACTCACTACCCTATCTGACTCTACACTGGGATACAGGTGATCCCCTGAGCCTACATTTGAATTAAATAAGGGCTGTCCCCATCAGGCTGTATCACTGCAGTAGTCCTCTTGTGGCTGGACACCCACTTGGCTTGGGTCCCTCCTTCTTGGTCGCTCTCTCTGCTTGAACTCCCTGCACACTGGCTGTGCAGCTACTTTTATGCCCCAAATCCATTTACATATGCTAATTACTGGACACAGGGTGGACACTGACCTGTCCAGGGGCTCAGTATCAATCACAATCCTTTCTGCAGCAGCACAAGCCACAATGAAATACACAGTTTTGAAATCCAACTGCCCCTCAACATTCTAAGATTTTCCTTTTTTTCGTCACTTTGAGTCCCATTTGTGTACACATTCATTTTGTCACAAAAAATATGCGCTTTCTCTATATTTAAGCATCTTTTCAATATTTTGGCTGGAAAGCTAACATCTCTAGCTCTCTCCTGATTTTTTTTCTGCACAAAATGACCCACAGGAAACCTAAGTCAATAAGTCTTAAGCTTATTTAATTACACTCTCCTGAGCACTTTTCCCTTCATTTTCCCTTGAAAAACAGCAGTTTCTCCTTTAATTACACTGACCACAACAGTTTGTGTTATCAGGAATTAAATATTCATTTTCCCCACACTTAGCTCCACCTCCTGTGTAAGTGTCTGCATGGATTATGTCTCACCAGGACCCACTCTCCCTAAAAAGCTTAGCGGCGACTCTATTTCACACATTATTCATTCAAAACTATTTTTTCTGTCATTTAGCACACTTTTCTCTACCAGTCTACCAAGTCTGGGGTACATCTATGGGGAAAATGGCTTGACAGCACAAATCAGAAAAAGCACATGCTTGAAGACAGTGTTTCTGACAGTATGTAACTTTCTGACACAGAGCTCTCCTTTAAACTGCTCAGTTTTTGCTTGTGAACATTTCCTTGTAGTAACTGTATTTTTATTAAATACTCAGGACTTCCCTCAGCCCCACTATGATATTTTTTTACTGTAAAATATGTATTTTAGTGTGTTTAAGTGTTTTCAGAGCCATGGATTCCTCAGAAAAATGCAGCACATATTAACTCTCAAAATGGCTCCCTTGTGAGCTCATTTTCAAAATGGTGTATTATTTTTAATGTGTGGGCCCTCCACAGAGTCCCAACCTTAGACCGTGCCCATCTCTATTTATTTATATTCATTTATGTGAGCCAGTCTCTAGAGTCCATTTCCCTGGTGCTTGGTGACTGCACAACTGAGAGGGAAATTCTATTTAGCGGATCCTGCCTGTGAGAGGACCACCTTTACTGCGTCTCTCTCTCTCCCCCCCCCACCATTGCAAGGCAGTATGCTGAAGAACAGATCGAAGCCTGACTCACATCCAAGGTCACAGTAGAGGAGTGGCCACCCTGAAGCAAACCTGGGGATTGCATTACTGAGTGCGCTGTGCTCTGCTGTGGCGCCGACTCTCGGCTGCTCACACTCCCCACTCCTCAGCTGCCACTCTGCATTACTAAAATTATCTCAGAGCAGCCTTCTTCCTTTTAAATACAGGAATGATTTCTTTATATTAAAAACCATTAAATCACTAGAAGGCAACCCAGGCAGACCAAATAAAACCACTGGACCACCAGGGCAATGTTATGGTAGCCAGAGCAATTGGATTACTAGCCCACTGGCCACCAACAATGAAAATGACCGTTTCTTCACAAAAATTACCATTACTTTATAAAAACAACCACCAATCATTAAAAAAATGAGCACAAAACTACATGTGAGTAAGGAAACCAGGGCCAGGTAGTCTTTTCCATACTCTGTGTTGCATCCTCCTACAACCATTAATAACATGCTCCTGATGAAACTCACAGCTATTCTATTTAGTATGTTTATTATTTATTAAATTCCTATTTTAGTTACTGATACTGCTTTTTTATGTTACTGCAGGGGCCACTTCTACCTATCTGGCAGCTCCAACCTACCCCAGGACAAGAACCCATGTCCTCACTAACTTATTTTTTTGATATCCTAAAATACCCTAAAACTAATTATATTTTTCTATTATTCTTGGTGGAACAGTCCTATGCGGCTGTTACAGTGTTGGATGAATCACTTGCCTCTGGGCTTCAGGTGGGAAGGCCAACTTGGTTTGCTTTTTTTGAAATTTGTGAGCAAGTTTTTAATCTGGTTTTCCCATGGCCATGAGTGATAGGGCAACAGATCATTCACACTAAAAAACAGAGTAGGTTGAGGCATAAATGCTGAGTTCATAAAAGAATCGGGAGACTGCTCACTGAGCCCTTCCTAGATGTGACCACTCAGCTCGGTTGTGTGATGAAAGTCTTGTTCACGTTCCCTTTCTCACTCTTCATGCATCGAGACATCATGCTGGTGCTGCCACTCTCATTCCACTTGTGTCTGGATCTTGTGCTGGCACTCCTTCTCTTGCACCTCTTGCTTTTGAATCAGATGCTGGCGCTCTCTCGCACTCCTCTGCCTTCAGCTTTGCTTTCCTCGTCTCTGCATCTGCCTTTACCAGGGTGAGCTCCCCTCTTATTATCTTGAGCTGATCTGGTTTCTGAGCTCCAAGGGTTCTGGGCTAAGGCTCACTCTCACTGGCACTGGTTTCACAACTCTGGCGGGCTTCCTGTGTGATCCTAGACTCATTGTCGTTTCGGACATGCTTCACAAGGGCCTCTATGAGGTCTATCTTTGTTTGTTCCTCATTCACAAGCCTTCCCTGATGGCACAACTCCTGTAGCTGTGCCACAGTCAACCTCTTATATCTTCTAGGCAGAGTGCCTCCTTACTGTGTTATGTTAACTAAGGAAAGAAACAGCAGTGGGAAGCACCTCATTTCATATGTCTTGCTCTGTGACTGGATGGGTAATTTTATTTTATTGGTGATCTCTTTGTGCGTGGACAACTGCTTACCATTTCCTGTGTGCGCATGCACACACACACACACACACACACACACACACACAAAGCTTCCAATGCCAACCACTTGGCACAATTCAGGAAGGAGTGCACATTTTTTCACCACTATGCCACTAGTTTGTCATACACACTCTGCAGACTCCCAAGAGCCTTGGGTGGTATGACACTGGTGGACTAAATCACTTACTTAATCATGGTTCCAGTAACCTGGTTACAATTATCTTGAGGTTGTTCCTTTGAGTCCCACCACAGGTGCTTGCTTACACAGTACAAGGCCTTTCAGACATAAGAACCCACTCAGTCATTCCAGGTGACCCTACCCTACTCTGTATCAGATACAGGGTTACTGAGTAAGACTGGCAGAGTGTTCTTCTGAAGCAAATCACAGACTTGTTCCCCCCAAAATGAATTACCTGTGCTTATTAAAATGCAGCAGTCACAGATTCATATTAAATGTAAAATGTTTTCTATTAACGCTAAATTTGCAAGTTAAACAGAAAACTAAAGGTCATGCAACACATTTGGAAAATAAACAAAAAAACAATGTTAAACAAAAACTGTTACAAACAGAAGAACCTTACTACACTCATTTAAGCATGCTTTCTTACCCCATGGATCTTCTCAGGAATCAGAAGTTTGGCGTTTGCCACACAGGCCTTGAGATCCACCGGTCCAGTTCTCCCTTTTCACACAGTTGGTCACTGCTCCATATCTGGCCTCCCAAAATGGGTTGGAAGAGCTGTAGCAAAAACAAACAAAAAACTGTGATGTACCTTGCATGTCAGCCACCTCACCACAGCACATAGATAGTTTAGCCCACTTCTTCTGAGAGGTTCTCCATTTTTTTCTACAAGCATAAGAAGCAGTTTAGAACAGATTGACTTGTTTGTCCAGAGTAAATAGTTAATTAGTAGGGCCCATCATACAAGTCAATTACTTTAATTACCAGCAATTGTGAGATTGGGAGGAAATACATTTGTGGACTTCATTGTGGGCTGGCCAGTTGAAGCCACTTCAGCTCCATTCTAGACACATTTTAAAAAAAAACACATCTTTAGACCCACTTAAGCTGAGTTAAGTACTTAATTACACTTGAACAATGTTTGCCTGAACCCAAGGTGACCTTCAACTGAGACTTATATTTTTAGCCACAGACACAAAAAGGAATACAGGAAACAGCATTGCTATGTTCTTTTTACATCTTATTACATGTTACAGCATTCTTTGTGTAAAGTGGGGGAAATTGTTTTTGCCACTGTTAAATTTCTTTCTAGTAGCCTTAAAAGCAATGTAATGCTGAGATATGAGGCAATGGCCAGGAGTTAGGTTACTCAAAAGGTGTGTTAGATACTGAGGTAATTTTCCAAATATTCCTTGATAAAGACACTGGCAGAAATGCAGTTCTGTTCTGTCACAGTCTAGCCATTTTAAAGTACTTGTGACATTGTCTTCTTACCTGCTACTGAGCTGAGACACTATATCTTTGCTACCACCAGTCTGTTGAGAACTCACACTGGTCTGTTCCTTTCTCATTCCACTTATGTACAAGGCTTTAAAAAAATTGACTTCATGGTCATATCATAATTATCAGTACGAAAGCCCATGACAGACTCTTTAAATGAGGTGTAGGGTTGACCACTAGACTGCAGTATTCTAGACATATTGATGACAAAGTCTATCCTGTACTACATTGTTACTATTTTTAAGACTTTGTAATATCGCTAAGAGGGACCCTGTGCTTGACTACAAGGGGGTTGGGCACAGCTTCACCCTCAATGACACCATAAAGTTCTAAAAATGGTGGCCACGCAGCATTGATATAGGGCAGATATATGGATATTTCTTGACAGCTCCCAGCTGCAGGTAAATCCAATACCTAACTTAAACCAACCTGTTATGGTCTTTCAAAGTATGAGGGACACTGTTGATAAATGTCCCTCTTTAATTGACTCTAAAGGTAAAATCTAGTAGTAGTAGTAGTAGAAGCAGCAGCAGCAGTAGTAGCAATAGCAGCAGTAGTACTATCAGCATAAAGAGTAGTAGTACCAGTAACAGTAATAGTAGTGGTAGCAGTAGTAGAAGTAGTTGTAATAGCAGTAGTAATAGTAATAGAAGATGATTTTAATGTATTTCAAGTGCTCCTGCATTGCTGGAATATTTTCCCAACAACTCAGATAGTAAAACACAAAAACATGGAAATAATAGTGAAACAGACAATCCAAGTAAACTACCCAAGCAATAACATTCCAAATTTGCTTACTCAATGAAGCCAAAAGCTTGTTACATCAGCTGGTTCTGAGAAGGTATTTGAATGAGGTCGGGTGCTGGTGGTGCAGACCTCATCCAGGAGTGAGTTCCATAGAAAGGAGGAAGGCACAGCAAAAGCCTGACCACCTATGAACTAAAACTGTGAGGGTAGCACCCTCAGAAGCACCCATCCCATGGACCTCATCAGCCTGGCTGGGGTATAGTAGATCAGGAGGTCACTGAGATACTGGAAGCCCAGTTCATCCAAGGCCTTATATGTTATCAAAAGGATCTTATAATCAGTGCATCACCAGAACAGCAGCCATCACTGCACCCTGAGCAAGGGAGTAATATGATCCAGCTTATATGCAGAAGTCAGAAGCCTCGCTGTTGAGTTCTGGACTAGCTGTAGATGATGCAGTTGATCTCAAGATTGGTCTTTGAGGAGTGCACTGCAGTGATCGAGTCCAAACACTTATGATGCCTGTATAAGAAACCCAGATTTTGTCTTTAATTAAAAGGGATGGGAAGCATTCCTAGTTCATATTTCTTTACCCCTAGTTCTCATTCAGTACAGTATGTGTTTGCCTGTTTTTTCTTTTTTGTTTTGTTTTTGTTTTTTGTTACCCTGGTCTTAAAAGAAAACTACACAATTCTCTGTAAACCCTCTACCCAAAGGCTAACCTCCTGATTACTCATATTGCAGGTACAATTATTTTACACATAACTGATATATTATAAAACAGGAGCCAGAAATCCAGTTTCCTTTTTTTCTATAGAGATTTTTCCCCAAGGTGCAGACTAGGCTCTCAGACCCTGCTCATCTCCTCTGCTGGCCACCACCTTCCTTAGGACTCTCCTGCCTGATGTTCCCTATGTATTTACCTCTGTGGTGGGGGAGAGGAGAGGAGAGCCATCCTTCCACCCCGGCATCACTCATCCAGAAGTGGCAGGGTCCAGAGTGATGGCACAGGCAGGAGCAGTCGAGCAGGGCTTCATGTTGTCATACCCCTCAATTTTCAATTTTTTTCCCTGACCCCTTGCTGCAGCAATGGATGACAGTGCATGCCATGTGAAGGCACACATGCACTGCGTCGGATTGCAGCCCCTGCATGCATGCTACTGACACTTGCACTGCCACCAGGCCTCCACATGGTGGCAGTCAACAGTGGAGCAACAGACCTCCCCTGCTTGTAAGAGGAGAGCATTACTCTGGGTGCTCAATCCTCCCCCAACCAACCCCCAGCAACCCAAATCTGCTTATGAACTCAGGTCACCAGCATGGTATCAAGTGTGGGGTCCAGTGCCTCAACCCTCCACACCACTATACTACCTGGAATTCAGCTTCATGATTGGCTGGAACCAATGCAAATGCCACACAGGCTCCTGACAGTGAAGAAGATGTCCACTCTCAACTGATATATAGTGTTTTTAGCATTGCATACATTATATGGCAATGAAAGTGGATGTTTTTATGTGATCCTGAGGGGGTCCGGTAATGCTAACACTTATTTAAGATTTCAACCAGGAAAGTATGTTCCTAACAAAAATGTCATTAACTTATACACAGTTTTCACTGCAATCCTGAAGAAGTGGTGTGACCATGAAATGCTGATTTGTTTTCACAAGGTGGCTGGAATAAATTACATGACTCATACTCAGATGTCATGCCCTCCTTTGTCTGTCTATGGAAATAGCACCACTCAGTATTCACATTGGTCTCATGTACGCACTGCCACAGTGTGAACCAGGCCAAGCACACAGGAGGATTCAGGTGAGGGTTCATCTTTTTTGTTGTTGAGCATAACATTTAATGTTTTGAAACACCGTATTGCATTTCATAATAGTGGTAAGGTGACCCCTGGAGATGAGTTATTGTCTGAAATCCCACCCCTATGGTGAACCCCACTCCCCTTTGGCTGCATAATTCCTTATGGCTCCCCCATGGTGAGCAACACTCATATTTGGCTTATATGGTTTTGTGCTCAGGGTGAAATTACTTCATGGTAACTCCCATCATACCTTACTGCTAAACTGGACAACACAATTCACAGGTCCCTAAGTTAGAACAGCTCTAGCTCCCTGCAGCCATCTCTGGATTGTAAAGCTGGGTTCTACCTCTCACTGTATGCAAATGTGTGTGGCAAACCCTGTGATTGGTCACCAGTGTATATTTGCATACATTAGTCTATGTAACTGCACTTTACGGATTGCAATAATGGCAGGAAGAACAAGCTTTTTTCAATAACAGATCACTGAATAATGTTATGCAAAAGATGAATTAGGCACAAAAACATCTTTTGATTGCAAAACAGGGGATCAAGGGGTTAGCCTTTTGGGGGAGCATTTTTAGAAATTTGTGTAGTTTTCTAAAAGAAAAACACTCGTTAGAAACAGGGAAACATAAACTGTGTCATCAGAAAAAGATGCACTGGTCCATGCAGTCTGCCCATGTCCCTACCTAACTCCATGCTCAGCCTATCACTGGACGGGATCTTTATTTATTGAATTAAAATTGATATCCAGAAAAGGCACACTGAGCCAAAGACTGTTTACAGGTGCAACCAGGGGGGTGATTGACAGGAACAAAAACTGCAAATGTAGTACAACAATTACAGCAAAAAGCATTATAAAAGCCAAGCATGACAGTGAAAAATTAGGTAAGAAAAATTAATTGTAGCTCCTCTACTGTACTATTCCATGGCACTTTAACCAGTGACATCATCAGCTGCCATTAGTCAGTGGCTCCTCCTAACACTGCCACCCACTACTTCCATGGGCTTCTACATTGATGAAAATTGAGCACGTGGAGGTACTGCTCCATTTACATCAATGCTGCAGACCTTCAGCACAGAGAGAGGAGTTGGATGAGGCACTTGGGAGGACATCATCAGGACGTCAAATAAAGGGGAAGGTGCTGCTACTTGGGGACTTCATTCTGCCAGATGTGGATTGGAACCTTCCAGATGTAGCTTCAACATGAAGCAGAACCATGATTGACTCTCTAAACAGGGCCTTTCTCAGGCAGCTAGTCAATGAACCCACTTGGAATGGGGCAGGGATGACCTGGTGCTTACAAGCAGGGACAGCATTGCAGACATCACAGTGGGCAGTCCCCTAGGTACCAGTGATCACTGTACAGTGTGGTTTAACATAAAGACAGGAGCAGAGGTGAACCACACAAGGATGAGGGTCCTGGACTTTAGAAAGATGGATTTTAAGGAAATTGGAGACTGCCTCAGAAACTGCCTAGCTGGGGTGGAATGACAGGTAAGGATAGAAGAACAGTGGGAAAATAAGGGAGGGCATAATTATGGCAACAGCCTGTGTGTGAAGGAAATGAGTAAAAGCAAAAGGAACAAGAGACCGTTACAGTACTCCTGGGAAGCGGCCACAGTGGTGAAGGAAAACAAAAGTGACATTTAGGAGATATAAGGAAATGCAGAGGGAGGAAGACAGGGAGGTGTACCAGGTGAAACAGAGGGAAGCAGGTAAGGCAGTAAGGGAAGAAAAGGTGCACAAGGAGGAAAGGATACCCAAAGGGTTAGCACATGGGGAAAATATTTTCTTCAGGTACATAAGTAAGAAGAGGAAAGCAAGGGAAGAGAGTGAAGAGAAAGAGGGTAGCAGAGGGAGACCGAGCAGAAGAGGGCCAAGAAAAAGCAGAAATATTGAACAAGTGGTTCTGCTTAACCTTCAGAATGGAGGGAGTGCGGACCACCAGTGATCAACAGGAACAAAGGAGGAGGGGAGGTGAACTCAAGTCTATTTTAGAGGAAAGAGTTCTGAAGGGACTTGTTGCTCTGAAAATGAAGAAGGCTATGGGACCAGATGGGATGCATGCAAGGCTACTAAAAGAACTTAGAAGGTGCCGGCTGCCTCACTGATGGCCTTATTCAACAGCTTACTGGAATCAGGCATGGTTCCAGAGGACTGGAGGAGAGCACAGTTCCTCTTCATAAGGATGGCAGCAGGGAAAATGATAATAATTATAGGCCAGTGAGCCTCACCTTATTGTTGGTGAAATAAATAGAAACAATGTTTAAGAAAAGGTTGGTAGAGTATCTTGAATACAATATGCTGCAAGACTAATGACAGCATGGATTTACAGGCAGGGAAAGGTCACGTCAGATGAATCTAGCTGAGTTTTTTGACTGGGTGGCCAGGGAAATGGATCATAGGAGGGCAGTGGATGTGACCTATCTGGACTTCCGCAAGGCCTTTGATACTGTGCCACACAGGAGACTGATTAAGAAATTGAGCAACCTAGAGGTGGGATCCAAAGTGGTACATTAGGTTAGAAACTGGTTAACAGATAGGCAACAGAGGGTGGTGGTTAACAACACTTACTCTGATGAGGGCAGCATGACCAGTAGGGTGCCACAGGGTTCAGTACTGGGACTGGTGCACTTTAGTTTCTTCATAGGTAACTTTGCAGAAGAATTGGAAGGGAAGATATGCCTTTTTGCAGATGATGCCAAAATATGTAGTAGGGTGGATAATAAGGAATGGGTAGAAAAAATGTGTAAGGATCTTAGGAAACCCAAGGAGTGGTTAAGAGCATGGCTGTTGAGTTTCAATGCCAAAAAGTGCAAAATCATGCACCTAGGGCATAACAGCCCAAGAACTTAGTATAGGATTTAGGGGGGTATTGTCAGTCACTAAGCGTGAAAGGGACCATGGGTTATCATATCGGATTACCTCAAATTGGCAGGGCAGTGTGACAAAGCAGTGGGTAGGGCCAGTGGGATGCTGGGATGCATACAGAGAGGTATCCCCCAGCAGGAAGAGTGAAGTGGTGTTGCCACTATGTTGCTCAGTGGTGAGACCCCATCTGGAGTAGTGTGTCCAGTTCTGGAAGCCATAACTCAGAAAGGACATAGACATGTTGGAGGCAGTCCAGAGAAGGGCAGCTAAAATGGTGCAGTGGTTGCACCAAAAGCCCTATGAGGAGAGACTGTGGGATCTCAACATGTGCACCTTAGAAGAGAGGGGACATGATAGAGAACTACAAGAACTAACGTGGGTGAATAGGTGCAGGAGGGGAGACTCTTTCAAATGAGGATGAGCACCAGAACAAGAGCATGCGATGAAGCGAGAGTCAGGCGGAGAGTTTAGGAAGGATGTGAGGAAGTACTACTTTACTGGAAGAGTGGTGGATGCCCGGAAGAGACTGAGGAAGTGGGGGGGTAAAAACAGTAGGGGGCTTCAAGCATGCATGGGAAAGATGAAGGGGAATATTGGGAAATGGGCAGGAAGGAGGGAGGCTTGCCAAAGACCAGCTAGAATCCATGAAGACAGACTAGGGTGGGTCAAGTGGTCCTTTTCTGATGACAAATTCTGTTTCCATGTTGCAACTCATGCAAGTAGCGATACCGGCATCAGGTGCTACTGACTAAATATGTTGAATCACCTATAATGGATCACTAGGGGTATATACAGAGATGACTCATTAGACCAGAGAGACAGAAAAGATGAGAACAGAGATATGTTCAGGACTAGAACAAGTGGAATGTACATATGAATTGAAAATACAGGAAATGTTTTCCTATACCTTCAGCAGTAAAACAGTCAGTGTGTTTGTGAAAGGATATTAATGCCAGACTACACCCAAAGCACTTACATACTTCTACACAAGATGGAGTAATTCCATCTTAAGTCAATAAATCCAGTTTGTTGATCACCCCGTGAAGTACTGCCTTGGACCCAAAAAGTGTAATTTCTCCCCTCCTCTTCCCTTCCTTCCTTCCTTCCCTTCCTTCCTTCCTTCCCTTCCTTTCCATCACATTTAGTTGTAAAAGCATAAAAGCTTGCTGTAACTTGTTTTGGACCTCAAATGCTCTTTCCCCCTGAGGTATATGGTGTCAGTTGCATACGTATGTTAAAGGGGAACGATCAGCACAGAGGACCCCACAATCAAGTGTGGGGCTGGTCCCAGTGTGCACTTTGTGAGTAAAAACATTTGGTTTACTTCATGTTTACTGTTGTAAGCTGACATCTTCTTTTACCACAAATGCCAGAATCCTCTGCAGTTTGCACCAGAGCAGTGGGCAGCAGTGGGAGATTCAGTGGGCTGTAGTGCATGTTAGAGCTTTTATAACCTCCGATCAGATGTTTTCCAGGACTGCTTTTCTTCACGGGCTAAGTACAGTCCTCTTTGACTGTACATAGCCCATGGAGAACAGTGGGACCAGCAAACAAAAGCTTATATAAACTCTAGCATGCACTGTAGGCTATTGAGTCTTCTCACTCCTGTCTTCTGCTCTGATGTCATCTGCAGGGGATTCTGGGATTTGTAGTAACAGAAGATGTTAGCCTACAACTAAGCAATATTAGTCTGATATGATCTACTATACTACAGTAAACAGCAAGTAAACCAAAATGTTTCTGCACATGAAGTGCATATTGGGACCAGATCCACACTTGATTGTGGGGGCCCTTGGTGGTGACTCTTCCCATTTAATAGAAGGAATCCAGCCTTGGGCAAACATCAGTTACGTACAGGGGGAATAAGATTTGTTCTGAAATGAAACCTTCTGGAACCACACACTGAGCCAGGAGAACATCTAATTCCACCCATTGATTTCAACCAACTCCTTCCTTTCAAGTGAATACGGTATGACCAAAACCAGTTTATTACAAGACAATGTAAACCCAATTTTGTAGTGTTGATATTGAAATGGTGTGGTCAACAGTGGTTTCTTTACAGTTTATTTACCCTAGATGGCCCAGCTGAGTTGCACCATCATGTTTCTAGCGGCATCCTGCTTCAACTCATTTCCACAGCTGGGTGGTCTGGAGTGCTGAGAGGTCAAGTGACTAGCTCAAGGTCACACAGTGAGTATTTGTCTCTAGCAGGGTTTGAACCTGCCATCTCACTGTTCCCAAACCGGTCCTCTAATAAGTATACCATACTGCCTCAGCATGAAAGGCTTTTGAGGGGTCCACTGTAGCAGCCTCTGAAAACTCACCCCGATCCATGACTATCAGAATGTAATTGATTGCTTTAGATACTGATGTTATTGCCCCCACCACCCCTGCTGCTGATTCCATTTTTGATACAGCCTAGCATTTCATCTTCCCTCCCAACTGCCATTGTGCGAGGGCTTCCAGGAGGAGTCTATGAAACTCCCAAGCCCCTTCCCTACTCATTTGCCTTGAAGAGGAGTCCTTGAGTCTATACATCTATTTCTTGTTCTTTTCACCCCAGTGTTTGCCCTTTCATTTGCCCATGGAAAATGCCATCAGGCAGCTACATTATGCATTCAGGTCAGTTGACAGACCTTTAGTCTTTTTTGCTGTTCAGCCCTTTCCAGCTAGGTGTCATTCATGAAATTTCAGCTGCTGACCCCTCCTTCAGATCATTGCTATAAAGGTTGCAAAATACTGGTCCTAGCTGGCCCAGAGGCACAGCAGTAGCACTACAGATTGCTATTCTGGTGACCCATACAGGGTCTAGGCAGGGAAGGATTGAGCTTCTCAAGGACAGCTCACCTCCCTCAGAGAGGAGGGTGGGCACTGTGTTCCACTGTTTGCCTATCTGTTGGACGCTGGGAGGCTGCACAGTGAGGAGACACACTTGGGGAGGGCCTGCCCCCAGATGCTGATATGCACATGCATCTCCAATGTTGTGCATCCTTGCACGATTGGCAGCCATTGGGTTGAACAACCATAAGGAAAAACTCCAGACCATGGCCAGGTGAAGACTAGTGCTGCCTATAGTCCCACATCAGCAACTAGGCACCTCCTCCTGGCTCTAGATTGGTATTCCACAGTGGTTTGGGCAGGATGAAGGCCCCACCACAGCAGGGTGGGGTGGTAATGTATGGGACCAGATCCACATAGAGATAATCAATCAATCAAATCAATCACAATCTTTATCAATCAAAGTCTTTATTTATCCAGGCGGGCACCATTGAGCAAGGCTCATTTGCAAGGTGGACCTGGTCATGCATACATCAAAGTACAGTACAGAAGCAGATATACAAAAAGCAATAATATACAAGGAAGAAAAAGTATATACAGTGTATAGAGTACAGTACAAGGTTGAAATAAATAAAAAAAACAGCAATATTTTACAATTGAAGAAATCGGCAGATGTACAATCAACCATAGGCATACAGGGGTAGAAGCAGAGATCTTTTGAGTGAGGCAGCCGGCAACTACACATATAGGGGAAAGAGGCTGTGTATGGGGTGGCAGGTTAAAGAGGTAAAGAAGAGGAGGAATATATTACCGTTGACTGGGGGAAAAATTGGGCTAAAACCACAGAAAGTGACAATGACTGTCGTGTACTTGTTTATTATGATAATGATGGAGGAGGGGTGGATAATTGGGACACTACTATGGATGGGATGGGACTTTAGCCAGGCTGGAATGGACTGGAAAGGGTGGGTGCAGCAGGAAGAGTTAATAGGGAAAGAGTGAGAGCCAGGGGTAGAAACATGGCGAGCGTCAGGATGGAAAGGGAGAGTTGCGGGATTAGTGGGCTAGCGGTGAGGAAAACATTTGCAAGGTGCTTTCATATAGCGATCGTAGAGTGCCTTGAAGATATTAAGGCTAACTGGGAAGCTCAGCTTCAAGTTCCTTTGTAAACCATTCCACAATGTGGGTAAAGAGAAGCTTAGAGCAGCTTTGCCGAAACGAGTTTTGACCCTTGGAACTTGGAGGGCAATTAGGGAATAACTCCTTAGAGCGTAGGTACCTAACACACTCCGGGGAATACAATCTGAGACATATGAGGGGAGCTTGTTGGTCACCACTCTGAAGGCCCACAGGCAGCATTTCTATTCCTTCTATAGTGAAGGGAAGTCCAGCCTAATGATGAGTACAGGGAGCAGTGGTGTGTGGCAAGTGGAAAGCCAATGATGAACCTGATGGCTCTGTGGTAGCGGGTGTCCAACTTAACCAGTGCAGAGGCAGTGCAGTGGCTGTAGAGCAGGTCCGTGTAATCTATTAAATATAGGAAGGTAGCTTGAACCAGTTGAATCTTGGCTTCCTTTGTGAGCAGGTGGTTAATTCTGTAGAATAGTCCTAATCTTTGCCTTAGTTTCTTCTGTAGTTCTTCGAGATGGTCAGTGAAGGAAAGTTTATGATCGAGCCAAACTCCTAGATATTTGAAT
The DNA here is from genome assembly GCA_016271365.2 of Neoceratodus forsteri. Lineage (NCBI taxonomy): Eukaryota > Metazoa > Chordata > Ceratodontiformes > Ceratodontidae > Neoceratodus > Neoceratodus forsteri. Next base: position 409,477,664 of record JADMNL010000025.1, read on the forward strand.
TTAGCTACATACTCTAGTGTTTCTCCAAGAACAGTGGTAATTTGTGGGATAGCCCCCCCCCCCGAGCAGGAATTGCTGCATTCAAGGAGGGGGAGAAGAGCATGGCTTTTGTCTTCTTCGCATTGAGCAAAAGCTTTTTGTTTATGAGCTGGTATTGTAGAAGGTTAAATTCAGCTTGGAGGTCTTCACAGGCTGCTTCCGGCATGGGACGACTCAAGTACAGTACAGTGTCATTCGTGAATAAGTGGATGTTGGCTTTTTTGATGGGGTCATTGACGTTGTTAATGTAGACTGCAAAGAGGAGGGGACCAAGGATAGAGCCCTGGGGCATGCCCCTCAGCATAGGTTTAAATGGAGAAAGATCACCTTCAGCTTTAACCTGCTGTTTCCGTTCTCCGAGGTAGTCTGCAAACCAGCACATAGATTTATGGTCCAGGCCTAAGGTGCTTAGGGAGGAAAGAAGCAGGCTGTGATCGACTGTGTCGAATGCCTTACTAAGATCTAAGAAAACGGCACAGACATGCTTCTTGTTGTCAAGTCTAAGGAGCCAATCATTGGCCACCTTAGCTAGGGCTGTTATGGTGCTGTGCTCTCTGAATCCAGACTGAACCGGGTTTAATAGGCTTCTGGATTCTAAGTATACCCCTCGTCAATGCATACTCATTTTTCTAGTAATTTAGACAGGATGGGGAGGAGGAGACGGTCTGTAATTATTTAGATCGCAGGGGTCACCTGCTTTTAATAGAGGGATGACATGGGCTAGTTTCCACTGAGGGGGGAGGCTACCCTGGGAGAGTGACATGTTGAATAGGTGGGTGATTGGCACCGCAAGCACAAGGTAGGCACATTTCAGATAGTATGGCTCTGTGAAGTCTGAGCCTGCTCCCTTCCTGGTGTCCAGCTGCAGCAGACTGGGCAGACTGGATGGGCCTTGCTGTCCATATCTGCCGTCAACTTCTATGTTTCTATGTTTCACAAGGAGATGTAATCCCTGGAGAAAGGGGGTGATGGGACTGGGAGGAACAGGGGGCCAGTCAGTGGAAAGAAGGTAAATGAGGGGAAAAAGTACCGCCTCAAGAACTGACATCCTGTGCCACTGCACTGGCTTCAGGCTAAGTAACTAGAGTTATCACAATGCCCCATCATATAAAGGTCTGTGATAAAATAAATAAAGGAATTTTGAGCTACTAGTTTCTCAACAACTGTATAGAGGTACATATGGAAAATGGCCACAAAGAATTCAGACTTGCAAAAGTAATTTTTAATAAATGGTACCAGGCCTTGAACTTCTGACCACAGAGTCTAGCCACTAACCTGCTGCTGTTCTGTTGAAGTCGATAGGACATCAATGCGGTAACGGGGACTAACCACAATGGGAACCCCTTTAAGAAACTGGATTAAAAAGATGCAAGTGCTTTGGTGATTTGGTGGCATTTGGATCTCTGAAACACCCCAGAGACAATGCAGTGTTGCTAGGACATGCTTTATTTGTGCTGTATGCACTTTCTGATCCCCTCTGCCCTGGACAAGGCTGAAGACAGGAAATATTTCCTAGCCCTCCTTTCCTGGTTAACATCAACTAACTAAATAAATTGCTAGTGAAGCGACAACTTGTTAATCTATCATTCTTGGGGGTGGGAGCAAGAAATGCCAAACCAGAAAATCCAGTGCTGCTGTAGTGTAATTTGAATGTTAAAAAGCTGCCTGAGGCGCATCAGCAAAGGATAATGAATCCCCAGATGCATGAACTGATTGGTATCACTGTGTCTTTAAAAATCAAATTATGATTTCTTTAAAGTAAAGTGAAAAAAGGAAGGAAGGAAAGAAGGAGGGAGGAGAAGAAAGAAAGAAAGAAAGAAAGAAAGAAAGAAAGAAAGAAATGCACAATTAAAGGTGTCACTGGAGAATGCAATGTGATGTACAAAATTAAAACAAATGCTGAATGATTACAGATATCCCCATCTATACATTGTGCTGACATGCAGAATGTGGTATAAACTAAAAATCCTGTTCAAAAGCCACAGCAGCCAGTCACTGTTCACAATATATATGAAAATGCATTGATGTTGGTTGTACAACATCTTCCATGATTTATTGCTCTGGCTTCAAAACTGTTTTTTTTTCAGTTCATGGACTTTGAAGAGAAAAATCTGCATTAAAAATTAACAAAGAGCGGGAAGAAAGTGCTGGCGTGGGAGACCAGTTATTATTACATCTCATCCTCTCTTTCTAGCTTGGGTATTAAAAGGAAATGAAAAAAATTAAAAAGAATAAAATGTACTTTGATAAAAAAAAAAAAAGAACAGTGCTTCAGTAGTCAACAATGTTATGCTGACATAACAAAGATCACATTAAACAGTTTAAGCGCAAACACTAACATTTCCTATAGTGATTGGCTGGCTGATGTACCAACGTGGCCTATTTTAAAATCATGTTTATGTCGGCTGTTTTTTTGCACAGTTCTTTCAGTTTATCGTCCCTTGGGGAGCTGCTTCAGTCCCATGGAAATGAGTTTCAGAGAATACACTGACAATTAACAGCTGACCTCCATTTACTACGGTGCCTGACTCCCCTGCAGTTCTAAAAGTTCAATATTACAATAATTGCAAAACAGTATGGACATGAACACACAGGGAAATGTACCTCCCAAACGCCGGCGAGTGATTTGAAACATCTGATTGCTCCTTCATTACAGGCTGTGTATATGACTTTTCCCATGTAGAACTCAGACGGCTTATTTTCATATGTTATGTCCTCAGTACAAAGACAGTTTTTGTCAAGGATCACAATACACAGCATTCTTTGTATTAAGGGGAACCTATGGAAGGGATGGTGAACATATCAGGAAATACTACAACATACAAAACACGTGTGTGTGTGTGTGTGTGTGTGTGTGTGTGTGTAGGGGGGAGGGTTATGCATGGGTCTGCAGGAATTTTGTTTCCTAAGTAAAAACTTAAAATATGAACTGAAAGGCCATTCTGGGAAAAAAATCTGTTTATGTTATAGTGACAATTATTTGTGTTACAGTGACAATTTAGATCTACAGTATACTTTTTATTCCAGTTTACATTGCCCCGTATCTCCTGTCTTGTACAATATCCTTCTTTCCCCATTCTGAGTCCACTTTAGCACTTGTTTTTTACATTTATAATACAAAGAGTACTCCTTTTCATATGGCTTGGACCAGGCTTTCATCAGTATTCTCAGCTGTTTTTGTTCACCTATTATCACATAAGTTCCGGGCACGCCATCTGCAGCATGCGAGTTCATTTTAGTCACATCAGGAGTGATGTTAGGGACTGGATGTTAAAAAAAAACAACAGAGAATACCAATGGAAACCTGTACCAAGTTATGTTCAAAGGAGTGCTCCTTTTAGTATTTAAAATGTAAATAAAAAAAGCGTTTAGCAGACTCAGAATGGGGAAAAGGGTGTCACACAAGTCAATAGATATAGGGCAATTTAAAACAGAATACAAAAGTATAGGTCAGAGTTTTCACTGTTAACATGCATCAGCTATTTGACCAAGAGGGTGCCCTGAGCTGGACAGCTCACATGTTTCAGATGTATCCTGGGGAAAGGGAAATTGGATGCAATATAAACAGGGAATGTTGCTAGATACATTACTGCAAATATATTAGAGCACATGAAGACAAGAATAATAATGCTGCTTAAGCAGAGACAAGAGCCGCCTCTGCTATTAATGAAGACATGTAGGGGTACATTTCAGTTCATCTTATAACTTCTAGCCTGTATGGAAGTCACCAGCTGCAGAGAGATAATATGGGAGCAGTAAACCAAAGAGGAGGGACATGGGAGAGGGGCAGTGTTGTGTGTGTGGGGGGGCTTCATGCCACTTATTCTTGTGCAGCTGTGATATCTGCTCTACTGAACTTAACGTAGGAAGAATCACCCTTTCCTCAATTAAAGCTGGAGCACTGATAATTTGTTGTGCTGTTTGATCTTAAAAGTGATGTACTTTAAAGGGGATGGGGAATTCGTACTAATTGGCGGCAGTTTGTGATGTTCAGTTTTATAGAAATAAAATGCTTTCCTTCAAGTCATCCTTACGTCACTGTACCGGAATAAACATTGATGCAAATACTGCATAAACCACAGTTATCCAAACCTCGATGAACCAAAACTCTCAATTATCCAAAACTGGGCGTGGGTAAATCCCCAATAACTTACATCCTGTTGTGCCGTATTGCTTACCCTTAAAGGGGCACTGTCGACCCCCTTAGGCCTCAAAGTGTCCCTAGTTTAAAAAACACATTTTATGATTGCTGACATTCTGCACAGATTGCTGATGCAACTGTCCGTTTGAGTCTCACTAAACCTGGATGTGCACTTATGTGGGCTCCACTGTAGTGCTTAAAGGGACACTGTCAAGCTCCTTAGGCCTCAAAATGTCCCTAGTTTAAAAACACATTTTATGATTGGCCACATTCTGTAGAGATTGCTGATATAGCTTGTAGTTTGATTAGGATTCCCTTTTTTCTTTAAAAAAGTGAAAAACAGACGACCCACCATACTGGTGTTACCACACAAACACAGATTTGTTTACATTCCTTGATCAGCTGCAACTGCATCTTTCCTGGACTTAGGAACACCCCTAACACAGTCTAGCCACTCATGATGCAGTAGGAGTTTAGGAGGCTACTGCTCCATGAGTGACTGCACTGTTCGGATGTCTTTCTAATGCTCATGAAGTATGCAGTAAGAAGAGATCCAGGATTGTAAACAAAACAAGGTTATTTATAAATATACATTAGCACACATTTCAGGTCTACTAAACAAGGAGACAGACAAAACAAACAGCAACATCAATGAATTTTAGAGAAGGTAAGCAATCATAAAATGTAGTTTTTTAACTAGAAATAATATGATAAAAAACAGGCTGACAGTGTGCCTTTCATTATCCAAAACTGTGGCCCGTCTCCCGGCTTAACAGACTTCACTGTAAAGTGCTCTTACTTATTCGAAACCCCACATAACCAAACAATTGCACCGTACCCCAGTGCATTTGGGTAAATGACGTTACACTGTAATTTTTTATGGACGGCATTCTATACAGTTCTCTTCATGGAATCAGGTATTTGGAGTTTTAACTTTATCAGAGCTTGCATATAGAATCCTAAGCATTAGCTGTTTAATTGTTGGAACCATGCTCAGAATTCTGTGCACAAACTTTGACATAGTGAAAACTCCAAATTACTAGTTCCATGAAAAGAAGTGTAGGTTGCCCATCAAAGCAAAGCAATACAATATTTCACATAAATTGTTTTTCGGCTATAGTTATATAAGGACTATTTGGGGGCATAATTATAATTTCTGAAAACAGTAATACTTCACAGTTCAGCTCTGTTTATTCATCAGAAATGTGTAAAATTCAAAAGAATCACCACATTTAAAACCTTCAATTACAATAATAACAAATCAATTATACATTCGTAATTTAGTAACAGATAAGCAGGCTGTGATTCTTGCAGCATTAAAAAATTGTGCAACAGCAAAAAGTTACAGGCCCAGATATTCAAAAGGGTTGCGCATGCACAAGTCCTACATTGCGCCATTCTGCGATATTCAGCAGGAGGCAGTTACGCCACTGGCAACAGGTTGCGCAACAGCGCAATGCAAATGAATGCATGCTCAACAGGAGGGGGAGGAACCATGCATAAACTGTGCAACCCGATATTCAGTCGGGTTGTGCAGGAGACAATACGCGCAACCCCAACCTGCGCCTGCACAACTTTGAGCCAAAAAAAGGATCAAGTTGAGGGCCACCCACAGGTGAGCTGCTGTATTGCAGGCACAACAGCAGCTGCCACCCTGGCTGGCTCCAACTCAGTCCCTGTGTCCCCACCAGCCCGATCATGGGCAGAAAGTAACCACGAACTCCCCTGCCCACATCTCCCAATGCCCGATCACGGGCGAAAATAACATAGACCCCCGCCCACACATCTCCGATGCCCGATCACGGGCAGAGCAGTGTAACAACCCCAGTGCCCGATCGCAGGCAGAATGTAAAAAGCCCCCCACCAGCGAATATCTCCCTGGTGGTCCAGTGGACGTAATGCCCGATCGCGGGCAGAATGTCAAGATTATAACCCCAAAACATCTCCCTGGTGTCTAGTGTCCCCCCATCCACCCATGACTCCTTCACCCTGCTCCCCGGCAGCGGCAGTGGCAGCATCCACCGCCTGCCGCCCGCCCGCCCGCCCACTGACTATCGGTAGGGCTGCCGCCCATTGGTGCAGAGCTACAGCCAATGGGCGTGCAGCCATACCGGCATGAAACAGTCCGATTGCGGAATGAACATCATTCACAAGTCTGGACTGTCATGCTGATAGGCTACGCGCCCGTATAGCTGCGCAATGAAATGCGCCCGAACGTCGGCTCGGCGGCGGCCAGGCGGCAAGCGGGAATGGTGCCGCCCGCCTGCCGAGGGGGGGCGGGTGGAGCTCCGTGGTGCTGAGAGACCTGCCAGGCGTTGGGGGATTGTAACGACATTCACGCGTCGCTGCGCCGATCACTGAACCACCAGAGAGATGTTCAGTTGGCATTCTGCCCGCGATAAGGCACTGAAGGAGATGACTCTGCGTTCTGCCAGCGATCGGGCATGGGAAGATGATTTCATGATACTTTCTGCCGACATCGGGCCGGGCTTCAGACTGTGTGTGTGGGGAATGTATACACAGATACTGCCCGCGATCGGTGCGAAGGCGCGTCTGTCCCCGACGGCTGCTGCCTGGCAGAGGCGGCCAGACGCAAGTCCTCGGTTGATTGGGCACCTACATGCTAATAGCATGCAAATGGGGCCATAAATAGATGCAAATGCCCCCAGCGCCTTGCATAAATTATGGCTCCATTTGCATGTCACCTTTTGAATATCGGAAATTTGCGCATGGCGCAATGGTACTTGCGCCACCGCAAGTTTAATGCTCAACTCTGGCAACTTGCGGTGGCGCAAGTTCCACTGCGCCATGCGCAGTGGCTGTGGCTGGGGGGTGATATTCAAAGGAGTTGCTCAATAGCGCAACTCCTTTGAATATCACCCCGGCCACACCCCTGCGCAACTATTTTGAGCAGCGCAGGGGCTTGCGCCTCAGAATGGCTCAGTTTGAATATCTGGGCCACAGGGTTTAAGTTTGAAGACATTACATGCACACATTTCTTTATCTTTGCAAACCATGGTTTAGAAATCAATAATGGTGTTCTCCACTTTATCCTTTCATTTTTTTTAAACTTTGGACACTCTAGTAGAAGGTGAGAAACAGGGGAGACTTCCCCAATATCTATGTTATACCCAACACAATGAATATTATTGCTACCAAACGCGCGCACTTTATAACCAATAAGGCGTTTTAATCTTGCTCTTCAACGTGCGTTGCTATACGTTCTCGTCTCGCGGAATAATAAGTACTTTTCCATCCCCAAGTAATATTACACTTAGCTGCCAATTAGAATTCTTCTCCTGTACAATTTTTCTTTAATGGATGCTTTTGTAACTTGGTCAGCAATAAAATAACCAACCATTCAAGGATGGATATTGGCTGTGCTCAGTATCTTAGGGTGAGTGGTAAATATTTCAAGTTGATGCACATTACATCTGTGCTACGATATTCAAAGCTTCTGGTTTGGGCCTGCTAAACATTTGCTCCATGAGAAAATTAGTGTCTGGGGCAAACTATAGGTATTTTGGAACATGCCTGGGCACTTTGCGAGTGCTAATGTCATGTTCCAGTATACCAGTCAGGCACTATCCTGACTGCAACCACAAATCCCAGCTCCCTACTGCCCACAGGAGGTATGTGGCCAATAGGCTGTTGTGGGGACTGTGGGAGCATTCAGGCCGTCAGGGTCTACAAATGGCAATTGCTTCTCAGGAACATTCAGCCATAGTCCATAGTGCTAGCATCCCATTACGTTCCCATTACATGCGTGAAGGAAACACACTTTGTAACTCCCCTGGGTGCCACTCAGGGCTGCCAAAAGCCCATCCTGTGGGATCCAGTAGTCCCCCCAGCCACACCACCGGTATAATGTGCTCATTTTCCCTGGTGTACAGTGGTCTCCCCATTTCCTGATCACCCACCCATGTACACTGTTCATTTTCCCTGGTGTCCAATGGTCCAGCCCATTATTTGACCATGTAAAATGTTCTTGTTCTCTGGTGTCCAGTGGTCCACCATGTGTCCCAATCACCTGGCTATGTAAAATGTTCATTTTTCCTGGAGTTCAGTAATCCCTCACCTTCCCAGCCATGTAAACCATTAATTTTCCCCGAAGTCCAGTGGTCCCTCCACCCTCTATAAGACAGACCCCCCCCATCTTAGTAGTAAATAGTAAAAAGCAGCGAAAATATTTATTCATAAAAAGGTTTTATGCATCAGGATAAAACTCAATCGAGTTAAAAACTCATTTACAATGAGGTCCCCTAAATACATACTGTGCATTATTACAAGTCATATTACAAGTCAAAGTCAAATATAAGATTTATATTACATAGGCAATACATATAATGTGAAGGTAGAAAAAAAGAGAAAGAAAGATAATGCTACTATTCTTTTATATGTAACAATACCTTAAACACATTAAACACCTGACCTGCCCACCTAATTGCCACCACCACTAGCCACCCACCTGTCTTAGTTGCACCCCATGCCCGATGCTGACTGTCACAGACCTTCAAGTCACCTCTGCAACTGGCTGCCAACGGAACGACAGTTTGTGATCTTATGCTGTACAGTAAAACCCCAGGAAAAATGAACGTTTTACATGGCCAGGTGACTGGGGGCAGGAGGAACCACTGAACACCAGGGTGAGTCACAGGTTATATCATCTGGGCAATCGGGGTGGGCAATGGTTAGGAGGCCCAGGCTGTAAATCCTGGTTTGGGGAGGTGGTATTTAGCATGGCATTAGCATCTAGTTACCAATTCTTCAAACCTACCAGCATGCTGGTATGCCTATATGCAAGGCACTATCAGCTGACATGCATAGGCGCAATGGCATGATTTAGGACCAGTCACTAATGGGATAGAAACTCACCAGCCATGACACCCAGTTTGGCATTTTGCAACCCTCCCCAGCTTTGGAAGTGCAAAGTAGTGTTAGCGAGTTGCTAACTTGTTTAGCGCTTGCAAAAAGGATTCCAATACCCAGTTGTCTCAAAGATAATGTTGCGCTTCTTTATTCTTGTCTTTGCACTCAAAAGGATCAGTTCAGTTTAGTTACGTGGATGACAGCACATAAGGGAGAGAAAAAGCACACATTCAGCTTTCCAGCTTTGTAGTTCGATTTTATTGCTTCAGGTTTTCATTGCAAATGCTGGTTATGTCATTTTAAATTGAAAACACTATACCTTACAAACATGGAGTGCTTTTCATCACCATTCTCTATTGCTAATTTTGTCTTTCTATACTGTAAGGTGTTTGACCCAAGTCTGTATTATGTAATAGTAACCACTGTGATGTGATGTGCTTTTACCTATGACTGCAACGCTCCTGGGTTGTGACTGAAAATAGCAATTTCTTTGTCTAGAGCACTTACCCCGGTAATCAAAAACTAAATAAATTAATTATTCCAGAAGATTTTATTGGAATCTCAACTGAAATGTTTAGTTCCATAAAAGGAGGTATTTCAGTCCATAATATACACACGTGCAATCGACTCAGCCTTCTCAATAACTTAATCTTTGACAACACAAAACATACAGTAGAATAACAATATAATGTTTGGAAAAGGACAAAACTACGGTTGTTTAGGTACTCATGCAACTCAGTTGCACCCTCTTCTGCTAGTGCCCTACTGTTGCACTGTTCTGCCTGTGTCACAGTCTTGTTACAGGCTTCCTTTAGTGTCATAGTGCTCCAATTTTAAACTCATCTGCTTGAGAGAACGTGGAATGGTTAAAGAGCAAAGAATATTATTTAGCTACATTATTCACCTGCATTATGCATAGTGACAGATGGTGGGGAGTACAGAATAGTGCTGGCTAAATGTTCTTGTGAAATGGTTGCCTAGATAATCATTCACTCTTGTGAGTTGCTGTGGCAACCATTATTTTCTTGAACACCATTCTGCACTCCACAGCATTCGGTATCATCTTCATATTTAGCAAAATGTGTTATATACATAAAATAAACTCAACAGTGCTCGGCAAACTATTCAAATAAGGACCCATCACAATACATATCAACTTTCCCAGTGTTTTTCCCCCATAATGCTTTTTTTCAGGCATTGTTAGGCAAATTATCAGCCTTGTCCCTGATTCCACCCAACCAACCACCTCCAAAACATCTTACCTTCTCCCAGAGTTCCCCTGGATTCCCCACATTGTGGGGCCTGGAAAGGGAGGGCCATCCTACCCCCAGAGATGACATCCAGAAACCAGAGTCAAGATCTCAGGTGGTGGCATGGGCTGGGGGCAGACGGGCAATGTTTCATGAAGCCTGTGCCCTATTTCCCCGCGCTCCCCATATGCCCTTGCTGCAGCATGGAGGAGAGGGCGTGGTGTGTGGAGTATGCATATATTGCATCAGACCTGCAGCCCCCTCCCTCAATCATTGTGAGATCACTTGTGAAAATCTGTCAGCAGGTGAGTCGCCCTTCTTTGTCACTTGTGATGTCATAGTCAATGAGGTCATAATCACACTGCTGATGAGGTATGTAGAGGAATAGAACTAGATAAGCCAGTCTTCTGGTAGGATGCTATTCCACAAATCACATCTAGGATTGTCAGGTAAAGAAAACATTCTAACTATCAAAAGGGAACAGAAAGAACCAATGAGCTATAAAAAGTAACAGGTTGACTACATTTAAAAGCTAATATTGACTTCAGGCGGTGCACTAGCTCTTTAAAACTGACTCCCAATTATCAAAAGGGAAAAGAAAAAGCACTTCAGTTATAAAAAAGTAGCAATTGACTATAAGAATATTAATTTCAGGCACTGCACTAGCTCTTTAAAACTGGCTTCTATCTATCAAAAGGAAAAAAGTGCTTCAATTATATGAAGTAACATTCTACTTAGACTAGAATGTTCTGTGGTAAACAATACCTGCTTGATTTACATTCTTCTGAAAAGAAAACAGCTTTCCACCTGTGACTGTTTTAAACCCTATGAGCAGTGTTTAACCTTACATCATACAAAATAAAAAATAGTCCATCTGTAAATTACAAGGCTTTTAGTTTCATCTGGGGGGTTCTTGTGATATTTATAAATGACTCAAGCTTTGTTCTCAGGGTTATGTCACCAGAAACCATTGATGTAATTAAAGTCTTGTAATTCACAGTTGCAGATCATTTGTTCTGTTTGTATAGTATTGTACTGTACTGTACTGTATTGTATTGTATTATCTTGTATTGTCTTGTCTTGTGCTGCATTGCACTGCACTGTATTGTATTGTATTGTGTTATATTGTCTTGTCTTGGATTGCATTGCATTGCACTGTACTGTACTGTATTGTATTGTATTATCTTGTATTGTCTTGTCTTGTGCTGCATTGTATTGTATTGTATTGTCTTGTCTTGGATTGCATTGCACTGCACTGCACTATATTATATTGTATTGTATTATATTACCTTATCTTAGTCTAAGTCTTATGCTACATTGTATTATATTATATTATCTTATCTTGGATTACATTACTACACTACACTATATTATATAATATTATTTAGCTTTTCTTGTCTAGTCTTATGCTGCATTGTATTATATTATCTTATCTTGGATTACATTACTACACTACATTACATTATATTATATTACATTACCTTGTCTTGTCTTGGATTGCACTGCATTGTATTGTATTTTATGTTGTATTGTACTGCATTGCATTGCATCACATTGCATTGTATCGTATTGTATTGTATTGTCTTGTCTTGTGCTACATTGTACTGCACTGTATTGTATTGTGTTATATTGTCTTGTCTTGGATTGCATTGCACTGCACTGTACTGTACTGTATTGTACTGTATTATCTTGTATTGTACTGCAATGCACTGTATTGTATTGTATTGTGTTATATTGTCTTGTCTTGGATTGCATTGCACTGCACTGTACTGTATTTTATTGTATTGCATTGCCTTGTCTTGTCCTGTCTTGGATTGCATTGCACTGTATTGTATTTTGTATTGTATTGTATTGCATTGCACTACACTGTACTGTACTGTATTGTATTGTATTTGATTGTCTGCATCTGACTTCCTTAAGGCTGTGTCTGCAACACCATCATTTGTTGTGTTGCCTTGGGTGGGACCACTGGCCATGGTACAGTGAACTCTGAAAATACCCTCTAATGTTAATAGAAACCATTTTAATTATCTGCACATTTGAATGATTCCATGTCTGTTTCTTTCAATCATATTCACCATAGCTTCCCACTGGAAGGGGTTTGGGCAATCAATCAACCTTCTGGCAAGCATTTTGTCTACCTTCAGGGGACTGCAAAAGGCTTGCATGATGGCAGTCAATGCTTTTATGAATCATCTCATCACTGTTAGCCCATCAGTATTGTTTATTTTAAAACATTTCAGACACTCATAAACATAAAAGGGTCTCTGCTGCTAACAACAGCAACATTCTGAAGTTCTATGTTCAGTTGGCATCTATATATCTATTCTTTCTTTCTTTCTTTCAAAACGGGTCGTTAGGACACTGAGGGGCTCTTGTAACATCACAGAACCATGTGAATGACACTTTAGTAGTACTATGATATCACAGTATCACTAGAATGCCAATATGTCCTAGCAACCCTATTCTTCACAGATGCAATATTTCTTTTTATAATACACAATTTGCTCATTTTGCAAACACAGTTTATTTAAATGCCAAACTTTCCAGAGGTCATGAACAGTGTCAGGGTGGGAAGGGCTGCCAATTCCAATGAGTATCTAGCAAGGCAGTTTGCTCGAGTTCCCAAGCTGAAGAGGATAAAAAAGGTGATTGCTCATAATGTGCTTTCCTTGTCTCTATGGAAACCCATTGTTCACATTTCAAGTCATTCTACACAGTTCTAAGTTCTAAAAAAGTCATTTTGCATGGTTCTTTGTAAAGAATGGCTTTTAGAAACCACCAGCAAACTGGCTAATAATCAGTTATAGCCCTCTTCCCACACAAGGGGACTCTCTAAATAAAACACTTAGATTTTAAATTTTAATTCCATTTTTTACAGAAGTCTTTATTTTGATGTTGAACATGTTTATGTGCACAGTTACTCTCTTATGGTCATGAGTACCTTCTCACATCCTTTGTGTGGCAGAACTGCTCAGCTTCTCAGTTCTCTCACCCAAAGAACTTAAGAAAGCACTCTTTTTTCACAACACTATTTGTCTCCACCTCTGCAGACCTGGCAGGGGCTACGACTCCCCCTTGGAGGGGTACATCCTCCAGCACATTGGGGCCATCATGGGTGCTGCCAGGTCCTGGTATTTTCCTCCATTTTTTTCTCCCCCATGCCTGTGCCCATGCAATGGGTGCAGCAGCTGTCTCCACCTCTGCAGAGGCAGCCAAGAACCCTGGGCGCAGGCTGAACCCCTCTTGTTGTGCTGACGCATGCAGCACAAACCCCCCCTCCCTGAGGAAGAGGAGCAGTCCTCCAGATGCTCAATTCTTACCTCCCCCAGCCAACCCCCAAATGACCTGAGTCCATTCCCGAACCTGGGTCACCAGCATAGCATGAGGTATGGCATGCAATGCCTCAACCCTCAATGCCACTGGGCCAGCCAGAAGGCATTCTTAACCACAAGAGATGCCATAACTGTATGTATAAACATACAGTTAAGTATCTGTTGTAGTGTTGAAAGGGGGTCAGAGGAATTCACAGAACTATCTGGCAGATAAAGGGGAAGGGCTATTAGAGCTTTACAGAAAGTGAAATTTCACTGTGGAATCCATGCAGAATGACAATTCCACTTCCAAAATGCATTTTGAAATTTCTTTTTGAATTCTGCAGAATTACAAAAAGCATTGTTTCCATATAGCCTTTTCCCCTAGCAGTGGGCTAGCAGGCAGGGCTTTGGCTATCCCATTTAAGAGGGCTTGTATCCACCCTTAACTGTGTGGCTCCACAGCCCGACTCCAATTCCAGGCTGATTCCTCCATGGATACCCCCAGTGGGATCAGGGAAGGGAGAGCTGTCCTCCCCCGATGAATAATCCAAATAGCCTGGAGTGATGCCGTAGTCAGGAGCATGGCCAGGGCTTCATGAAGCCTTCCAGCACCCCTTTTCCATTTTCTCTCTCCCCCCTCCCCATTGCTGAGGCACGCAGGCGATACAGAGTCCCGCAGCACCTTCCCGTCATTGCCGTCCCAGACCCGCACTACCACCAGGCCTCCATCTGGAGGCAATCATTCAGCCAGACTGATAACTCACCCTTCCCAGGAGAGGAGAGGAGAGCAGTCCTCTGGATGCTCAATCCTTTCCCTCCCTGGCCGACCCTGACGGTGAATCTGCCACCAAACAAGGGTCACCAGTGTGGCAGGAGATGAGACGCGCAGTGCCTTTGCCCTCCACACCATTGGGCCAGCCCAAAAAGCATTTTTATTTCAACTGCAGAATAACTTTCTCAGGATTATGTAAACTATGGAATCATTTTCTGCAGATCACAGAAAAGGAATGGGCAGTTTATGTAACAAAAACACTCAACTTTCAAACTCTCGAAATTGCTCTATTGACAGAATTTTCCTCAACTAGGCAGAATGTTCTGAAATTCCACAGCATTCCATTCCATTGAAATTAGAACCTTTTGCACAGCATTAGGGTCTATAGCATCTCAAATGGTGGTGGTGGGAGGAGGAGGGTATGCTCCAAAAACAGAACTCGGGTTGACTAAACGTTTATTAATTTATTTGAAAACAAATGGATAAAGGCACAATGAGCTAACGTTCGTTTCCAGGCATGACTCAGGGGAGGGGACCAGTGGAGATAACTGTTACAAGCTGTTCAGCTTACAAGAAATCCATGATGGTACATGCAGTGCACCGTAAACATGGTCACAGAAAGCAACTAGCAACAACAATAGTGGGGAAACAACAGTGGGCCTAAAGTTGTAGCAATGCTGGCACAACTACAAGCAGGCCAACTGGGCACTGAGAATGCGCCACGCCTGCTGGTGGGGATGGAGATGAAGGGTGGCCTGGTCACTGGGTGAGGTACCACCAGCATTCAAGCAGCAAAGATGTTAGTGCCATTGCAGCGACTACCTGGCTTCCTGCCTTTTGTTTCATACAATGATTGCTAGGGATGCTTTTTTTGTTATTTTTTTTTTGGGGGGGGGGGATCAAAAATGATGTTATTACTTTTTTTTCTAATAATGACTTTAGTCTGTATTTTGTCATTTCAGTTTTTACAAAGCCCGTTTCTAGGTTTCCTAGTCATTCTGTTATGGAATTTTCCACTCAGGGGCGTCATTTCAGCAAAATCATAGGGGTAGCAAGGTGGGGGAGGGGCACAGTGTGGATGGGGCCACTGTCTGGGCGGGGTCAGAGAGGGTGGCATTTGCAACTCCCGATTCTAAAAAGTGTACCCTTCAGCTGTCACCACCCCTGGCCTGTCACCCACCATCTCTTAGGACTTATCTGGTCCCCAGTTGCTCCGTGGTGCACCCCAGGGTCTGGCTACACCCTGGCAGAGACCAAAACCTCAGTTTGGGGGAAGATCCTGATTGGTGGGTGTGGGGCCTGTAGGGTACCAGCATCATTCTGCTGCCCTGCCATTTTTTTTCCCTGATTTTTTACTCGCTCATCTCAGAGTCAGTGGTGACAACTTCACATGCATGTGTGTAACAAACATGCAGAAGCAGGTAACTCACCTGCCGCAAGTGCTGGCCACTATGATGCCTTCCACGCTACCGTAGGAGGTGCTTGCACGGCAGCACAGACAAGTCCTCTTCTTCAGAGAAGGCCAGAATCTGCTGGGATGCTGGAGCTCTCTCCCTCCAATTGTCCCTCCAGTCACCTGGGCTCGATCCTGAACCCTGGGCCACTAGCATCGCAAGTGGCAGCCCGTCTACTGATCTAATGGGATAGCTCCATGGTTTTACCATACTTATTGTGTGCATGTCACAACCTCTTGAAAGATGGGATAGAGAAACCAGCCCATTGGCAGAGTGCGATGCTGGTGGCCCCGAGTTCAGGAGTGAGTTTGGATCCTCTGGGGCCAGTTGGAGAAAGGAGGAAGAGGAGGAGGCGGAGGATAGGAACATCCCAGAAGGTGCTTCTCTCCAGGGAGAGAGGGTCGCTGCCTTGGCTGCAGTGCTACCTCCTAGGTGACCAAGAGTGGCAGCGCAGTGATAGGCAAGCAGGAAAGGGAGGTTATCAGCAGGGTGCGTGGGTATCATGCCATTTTGTGCATCCCTGCTTTGCCCCCCCCAGCATGCTGATAACCTGTGTGAGAAAGGGAATGAAAAAGCCACAGTGTTCAAGGCAAAGGACCCTGGTATCTCCGCTCCTTGTTTGTCCGCCACGTGACTACCCGATGAGACCTGGGATGTTTGAGGGTATATCCCCACTGTCTTCCACACATCCCCAGTGAGGGAGTAAGCCGGGGCATCATTAAGGAGCAGTGGTGGCATAGAGACGTGGATGAATCAGCCTGTGCTTTCGGGCTCCTGACAGAGTGAACACTGGAGTAGAAGTATGCGAAAAAAACTTCCGCAGGTGGAATGTAAGTGGAATGCAAGTGAAACTCTGACTTTTGTGGAAATTCCACCTGTGCTGCTCAGTTGACCAAAATAAATAAAATAAAATTAATCCCGGGTAGCTAGTGGTCCCTCCCCCCATTCAATCACCTGCCTGCCTGATGTGTATTAAAAAAAAAACCAAAAAAAACCCTGGTGGCTAGAGATCCCTTCCCCTGCCCGTTCAATGTGTATTTTAAACAAAACAATATGGGTGGCTAGTGGTCCCTCCCTCCAACCGATCATCCACCCACTCCGTGTCCAGCAGTAGTCAACAGACATTTAAGCCCCCATCCCTATCGTTCATATGTTAAAGAATATGTCTTCCCTGGTTGTCTAGTGAACCCACATCCCTCCCTAGTCCTGATCCCCAGTATGTAGTGGTTTTTATTTTTAGCTCATTCCTTGGTGGTCTAGTGGCCCCCCTACCCAGCAGGTAGTGTCTCACCCAGCTCCCCCATCCCGAAACAGAGTGGGCCACGAACACAGCCCTCCACTCTCCTCCGTGGCTGGCAGCCCTCTGAGATGTGAATGAATATGTGGGGGGGGGTGGGGGTGGAGGAGACGAGTGGGACACTACCTGCCGGAGAGAGGGACACTTAAATAAAAAAATAAATAAATAAATAACACTACATACTGGAGATCGGGATAGGAAGGGAGGAGGGTTCATTTGACCACCAGGGAAAAATATTCTTTAATATGTGGAGGATAGGGATGAGGGGTTTACATGCCAGTTGACTACTGCTGGACATGGGAGTGGGCCGAGTGGGGGTTGGGACCATTAACCACCAGGTTGTTTTGTCTAAAATACCAGCACTCTCTTAACCTTGGCCAACCCACTTTAACCTTATACTCCCATCCCATCTCACAGACTCTGACTCAGCCACAGCAAGCAAAAGCAATGAAAGCACAGTTTTTTTTTTTCCTTTATTGTTGCCTACCTCACTGCTTACTGTTTTCCTTCAATCCAGGCTTCTGGTCAATTCTGCAGACCCATCTGATCATCTGTCTTGACTCCTGTCCCAGAGTAGTCCCACGTCGTCACCGTCATCGTGTCTCCAACTCGGCCCGCGCTCCTGCTGCTCCAGTCCCGACTGTCCTCTCTGGCCTAGAATACTGCGCCCGCCCGGTGCCCCGCTGCCTGCCTGACTGATTAAAATAAAAACCCTACCCCAAATCTGACACCAGCCCCTCCTAGATCCACTTTCCTGGTGTTTCCTCTTCATCTCACCCTGCCTGCCCCCTGTGTTGATGACTCCTCTGACTGGAGAATTGGCGATGCGACCGTTAACCGACCGACGATGAAGAAGTCGAAGTTCTTGTTCAAACTGTCTCCCGGTCTCCTGCCTCAAAAGTAATGCCCTGTCTGCTCTGCTCACGCTTACAGGCCTCTCCTGCTTTTTGAGATGTTCCCTCGGCTTGTGCGTCCACCACGTCCCACCCACTGCACTGGCCTTCCTGAATGCTAGCCAATCGCATTGCGGTACCAACCCTAATGCGCACTGGAACTTGGAGTTTTAGGGCATGGCATCCTGGCAGCGTGCGGGGGGCAGGTGGACACTCTGGGAACGGAGGCAAAAAAATGTTGTTTTAAATTGGCAGCAGCAGCCAATGGCCAAGCATCCATAAGCCATGGCAAAGGGCAGCGGCAGGCAGGCGAGGTCTAAACCCTGTCTTAGGGTGCCAGAATTTTTCATAGGGGTCGCACATGCGACCCCTGGCGACCCCTAAATGACGCCCCTGTTTCCACTGTACTGCAATGTTAACTAATCAGTGTGAAACTGTGGGAACAGAATATCCAGGAAACAAAGGAATGAAAACATTTAACCAGTAAAGGGTGTGACTCTATTATAACTATAAAGAAATTAAAAATTTCCAAAGTTGATCTGTGGAATTAGTTTACTTCAATTGTTAAAGCAACCACACACGTTAGGGTGACATTTTTGTAAATATACATTTTTTTCCCCATTTTGAATTGCACATTTCCCTCCTAGCTTGCAAGTTGTCCTTTTTTTCTGCTTCGACTATGCGGCAACACTTTTTTAGATTTCAAACAAGTAAAGGGCACTCTTTTAAGTGTGGCTATCCCCAGGTTTATTTCTTGTGACTAAAGT
The DNA here is from genome assembly GCA_016271365.2 of Neoceratodus forsteri. Taxonomy (NCBI): domain Eukaryota; kingdom Metazoa; phylum Chordata; order Ceratodontiformes; family Ceratodontidae; genus Neoceratodus; species Neoceratodus forsteri. The sequence continues at coordinate 409,496,463 of JADMNL010000025.1, forward strand.
GAACTGGCATGCAACAGCCACTGCTCCCTGACGTTAAGGTAAAATCTGTGTTCATAAACTGCAGAGCTGTGAGCTGAGCCAAAGATGGCATTGGCAGAGACGTATAGCCTGATGATGACCAATAGGTGAGAAAACTGCACAGAGATCACTGAAATGTACACAGGTCTTAGTATTTCTTGCTAAATGTGGACATCACCCTACTCCCCCTCCACTCCCCAGGTTGCAACTTGAAATGAGCCTTCTGGGCTATTTGCTTACCTGGTACAATATGGTTTAAATAAATAAATAGATGAATAATAAATAACACGTGTGTAATACAACAAAGATGGCAAGCCTCATTAGGTCCAAGGTGTGACCTGAATTATACCTGGCAGTTGCAACCACCTGTATGAGCTCCAGGGAAGACATTAGCTACAGGAGTTGGTGCAGAACTATGCAGATGTCAACCCAGTATTTAAATCATCTAAAGAAAAGCAGACTTAGCATTTCCAAGGCCATGCCATTGATAAATTCTACAAACTCCCATAAGGATTTCCACTTGCCCCTCAGCATACAATAGAGGAGAAGAATCTAGCATCCATACCTGCCCTGCAGTCAACTGCCACACATTCAAAACTATGGTATTTGGTACACTTTCTAAAGTAAAGGCAAATGATTCTAGTCTTCAGGTTAAAGCTTAGATGGCACTGCTTTTGAGAATGTGAATACCTTTAGATATTTGGGCCTCATATTAGATCCTGTGTTAAATTGTGATGCTCATTTGGGTAATGCTACGTCCTAGATACATGGTAAATTAGGTATACTATGCAGAATTAGGTAATACCTAACAGATGAGACTAGAATAGCTGTAGTTAAGCAACACTTATATCCTGTTCTTATTTATGCCTCCTTGGTTACAGACAATGTTTCCATACATTTTTTATCTAAAAAGTCAATCTTGTTACAAAAATTAGGTAAATTTGCCCTGTCACTTTCTTGTGGTCCCCATCAGTACATAATTCTTGACAAAATGGGATGACTGTCAATTAAATTGAATTATGAATATGTAATAGCAAAATTTATTTATAGAATAGTTCAAGCTGGTATTCCATTTAGTATAAGGGAACACTTACAGTGTTTCGATTTGAGTACATCTTCCAGAGCTCAGGGAGATGAGGTGACCCTGATGCTCCCTTTAAGAAGAACTAAGTGTGGACAGAGGGCTTTTTCTTTTTCTGGCCCAAGTATTTGGAATGGTATACCATTTATTATCAGGAATTTGTCCTCCTACAGATCTTTCTCAAACACATTGTACTTGCACTTTAAGTCTCTTTTAGAATGTAAATGTTTTAATTGAATCTTTTGTATTATTTGTACTTTGACGTAGAAAAAATGACTTGCTCTTTTTCGTAATGTGTTTTGTTATCTAATTGTAGTTGTCATGTTTGATTTTGTGGGTCGCACCTGTAAAAGGATTTTATTTCCAGTTGTGCTAACCCATTAAACAAATAAACAAACAAACAAATGACCTGGCCTGCACAACAGAGGATGTGGTATATCACTAATGAGATCTGAACTAAATGCAATCCGATCCCTAGCCCTGTGAATTTTTGTAAATGATCACACTGGGCAAGATACAGATGGTAACTGACCCACTACACCGGTTTGGTGCCTCTACAAGAGCCAAGTATTTAATTGGTGACTCTGGAAAAAATGCACAAGGAACCCATAATAGAGCTACGGTTCCAAAATAGCATTCAAGGAGCTAAATTTTTTAAATAGTCACGCTGTGCAAGACGTACAAGGCAACTGCCTGTCTATACCTTTACGGTGCCTCTAAATATTTTTTACAAGAATTGATTTTTTTAAACTATGTCCTGGGCAAGATTCACGAGTCAACACCCAACAGAAGTATGCAGCTAGTTAATATATTTTTACATTTACTATTTTTTTTCTCACATTTACTAATTGTTTTTAAATTATACTCATGGGCAATGCCACACAAGGTAACACTAACTGTCAAAATTATTTTATTTTAAATGTTCCTGTCCAGTACGTATTTAAACACATAGCCTTCACTTCAACAGCTCATGCAATTCTTGACACCTTCTTCCTTTTTATGTTTGTTTGCATGCATGCACGAAGCAAACATATTGTGAGAGCAGAGTGGCAGGTTTCAGAGGTGTGCCACTGTCCCATCCAGTTCAGCTCAGGATGCAGGAGGCTGGACAGTGACAGGCCACTGATCAGTGAGGCTGATCATGATGTTGATCTGCTGGAGGATGAGCAGAAGCTTCAAGTAGTTGAAAAGTGGCAGCCACACCTATTAGACAGCAGCTGCATCCTTTCATCTACATGACACTGCCTAGCAACCAGTGGAGCGGCTGCCCTCCCACTACAACCAATCACTCTACCCATCTGTGTGGACCAATCACTCTGCCCATCCCAACTAATTATTCTGCCCCCTGTCCTGACCAGTCACTTTGTCCCCTTGTCCAGACCTGACCAATCACTCTGCCCCCTGTCCTAATTGTGCTAGGCTGAGAAACTGGGACTACGTTCTTGACTAAGTGTACAGTTGCTTTCCAGCCTGAATGTGATGCACTCCCCCTGTCCCCAGAAATGGAACTGGTCAGCACAAGTGGCAATGTGCCCTCTCCTCCCTGCCCATAAAAATGGAGCTCCTCCCAATCCTGACTGATCACTCTGCCGCTCCCCCTTCCTGACTGATCAGTCTGCCCTGTCTCAATCAATCAATTAATCACTGCACCCCTGTCTTGACTGACCACTCTGTCCCTGTCCTGAGCAATCACTCTGTCCTCCCTATCCCATCTTGACCGATCACAATGCCTCTTGTTCCAACCTATCATGGTACCTTCTGCCCCAACCAATCACTCTGCTCCCTCCCTGGACTTGACCAATCACTCTGCCCCATGTCCCAATTGCACTAGGGTCAAGGAATCAGAACTGTGTCCTTGGCTAAGTGCTCAGTTGCATTCTGCCCCCAGACCTGAATGTGATGTGCTTCCCCTGTCCCTAGAAATGGAAATGGTTGGTGCAAGTGGCAGTGCAGCCTCTCCTTCCTGTCCCTAGAAACAAAACTGGTCAGTGGCATAGCAGTCTTTTCCTCTTCCCCCATCAACAGAGCCATGGTCAGCTGTAGTGGCATTTTTGTTTGAAAATGAATGAAAAATAACATCTAGTTTGTTCCTCTGAATTACTCTCCAATGATTAATGGGGAATAACTGGACTTGTACTGGAATTTGGGGGGTCATTTCCTAATTCAAACAGAAAGCAAAGTTAGGATATGTTAACTTTTATGACACAGACATAAAACTGACCAAAGATTAGTTTATAAATGATCATGGTTCTATATTACAGTAGACCAGCAGTCACAGCAGGACATGCTTTGCTGTGAAAATGTATGAATGCCTTGCAGCTGATATCATTGCTCATGCATAATGGTGGTTATGCACTGTTGTGGGCAGAGTATGCATGAGATGTGAATACCTAGCCCATGCACATCTGCACCTGTGGACAGGCACATGAGGCATGGCATTCACCATAGCCGGCCAAAACATGGTGCCTGTCTGTGGTCCACCCTACTGGTGAGTTGGTGTGCAGCAAACACAGGCAGGCATCCAATCAGATGTCTATCTTCATCTGCAACTGGATCCCCTGTTCCATGCAGAGTAGGGAATTGTGGGACACTGCATATCCTTGAACAGTTAGAAAAAAGGGTGGTTGCCCCAATGGCTGCCCCCAGCCCTCTCTGCTGGACCAGAGAGCTGGGGTGGTATGATGGGGGAAGTTCAGGTCTCAAAGGGTCAGTGGGCAATTACTGTGGGTGGTGCATAGCAGCAACAGCAGGATCCCTGCCCACATAGCCTGTGCCCCCTTAGCCAGTACTCTGTGCCCCCTCAGCCAGTACTCTGTGCCCCCTCAGCCAGCACTCTGTGCCCCCTCAGCCAGTACTCTGTGCCCCCTCAGCCAGCACTCTGTGCCCCCTCAGCCAGTACTCTGTGCCCCCTCAGCCAGCACTCTGTGCCTCCTCAGCCAGTACTCTGTGCCCCCTTAGCCAGTACTCTGTGCCTCCTCAGCCAGTACTCTGTGCCCTAGTGAATGATGTGGAGTGTGGGCACAACTGCTGTCCACTTCCCCGGACCGTCTGCTCACATAGCTACACAAATGGCCAGTGGACTGAGTGCAGAAGAGGGACATAACTCTATTGTGCATGCTGTGGGGGTCCACAGGACCCCTGATGGGCAGCTCTTTTTCTTAGGGTTGCCTATGTGCCACAAATACACAATGTCTGGGCATTTTATTTCTTTTTGTGCATAGGGGCCAATATGTGTATTGCGATTTTTAACTGTGTAGAAATTTGTGGGTCTTTTAATAATAACATTTTTATTTGGAAAAAGTACAAATCATGAGCATACAAAATATATTCAGTCACAAACAGGTAACATGCAGGGTAAACTATTTACAATGGGCACACACCAGTAAAAAAATACATGATTACCATATCAGTAAATTTACAAAATAAACAAAAATAACATTCATCTCAAAATTCCAGCTACAGTTAACCTAGTATAGGATAACAGAAATACTAGGTCAGTTCTGTCGCAAACAATATGGCAAACTTATTTTAAAGCTCCTATCGAACTAATTAATATCTAGCAGGAGTTGCCGAGTGCTAACAATTTATAGAGCATTAAGAGAGAAAATTAGGGTTAGTTTCCAATTTATATAATATCCAGTGACGCCAGATTTCATTAAATACTGGAAAATTATTTAAATAATAATAGGTTCTTTTTTATAAAAAATAAAGGGAGTCTATAAGAGCCACCCATTGTTGCATTGAAGGAAGCTGTGGTCTGAGTCATAATTTGGTAATGAATTTTTTTAGCTTGCGTGATTAGTATGAGGAGGAGCTTGCATTGCTAGCTTCTAACAGAGACAGAACTAAGGGGAATACTCAAAAAAACCAGGGATGGAGACAAGAGCTGTGGGACATCGAATAATAAATCTTGTGTAAAAATTTGTGTTGAAAAAATTGGCTGTTGTAACAGGGATGGGATTTTTATCATATGGAAGCTATAAAAAGGTGCTTTAGAATGCAAGTATTCTGTTTTGTGATGTGTCCCTCAGCTAAAATTTAAGGGGAATAAATAAATTTAGGGGGAGCAAAGGACACACCTTCCAAATGGTGCAGCTGCTTGGAGCACTGCTTTAAAACACTCCTACTTAAGTTTCTTGAATTTTAGTATAAGAACACTCAGTTGTGCTGGTTATGCATTTTTGGAAGCCCAAAGCCTATAACAAAAAAGATAGGTTTGTAGATGTTTTGCTTTACTGTATTAAAGTTACTGTGGCAAGTCTTCCAGCACATTTTAAGTATCTGAAGCTAATTCATAGATAAATGTACATTCAATAGGTGTTTAAAGTTTTTCATGGCCTGTCTGTGGTGTTATGCAACCTATGCCTGTTTATCTCTCCATTAGGTATTAGTAAGTAGTTGTGGATATTAATTTCTAAAATTAGCAGTTTATTAAAGCAAAGGTGTTGTGTTTAAAACACGTCAGTCCTGCTCTCTGCCCATGTCCTCCTGCCCCCCATGTCCTAACCGATCACTGTTCTTGACTGATCTGTCTTCTCCCCATCCAGACCTATTGCTCAGCCCTCACCTTTCATCCTGACCATGACCAACCACTCTGCCCTCCCCATCGCAATGAATCACTCTGCCTCATCTTGAATGGTTATTCTTCCTCCTCGACTGATCATTCTACCCCTTGTCCCGACTAGTCACTCTGCCCTTCCCCCCATACCAACAGGTCACTCTGTCCCTTTCCCCCATCCCGACGGGTCACTTTGCCCCGCCAGCCTGTCCCGACCTATGATTCTGCCCTCATCCTGACTGATCAGTTTGCCACCCCCTCCCAACTGGTCACTCTGCCCCTTCCCCTATCTTGACCAGTCAATCTGTCCCTGTCTTGTCCCAACTGATCACTCTGCCCCAAATCCCGATCATGCTAGGGTCCAGAAACTGTTACTGTCTCCTTGGCTATGTGGCCAGTAAATATTTGGAGTTTATAAACAAAAACAGCAAACTGAGCTAGAAATTAACTAGAAAACTGTTGAACCTGCCACTTGAAGCCTTGTCTCTCGACCCTAGTACTGTCACACCTTGTAACCGATGGCTCCAAGTGGAGGGCAGAGCAGAAGCCATTTGGGTCCAAACACCTGTTGCACATTCATAGGTGCAAGAAGAAGACATCTTTACCAGGAACCTCAGCCTCCAGGTTCTACTCCTACTTCACTCTGCATATGTGTTCAACAATACAGTGAGTCTACAGTGATGTGCATTTATTAAACTGTAATTTTGATATATTGCACCCAATTATTGGACTGGACTTTTAATGAATGCATTTGTTTGGCTGTTTTTTATACTTTATGAGATATTAAATTTTAAATTTTAATGGGACACTTCATAAAGTTTTACTGGACTCTTTAAGATTTCAACTGTGTTCTTTGCACAATAGCATTTCTAGTGCTGTCCCCCATGCATCACATGTATATCTGTAAATTGCCTCACTGCACCTGCATGCCCTACTGACTTTTCATATCCGAGTGTCTGCTGCCCGCTGCAGTTGAAAAAAAAATGTACAGTGATAAGATTATGGTGTAGATCATGCAGAGGTTCCAGTTGTTACTACTTTTGCAAAGTAACCTCCTTGCAATATAAGAGACGGTATGAGCTCATATCCCAGTGCCCAGACCTGGTCAGGTTCCTTTTCTTGGGCTGCCACACTGGAGTTTCTGGTCTCCACCACAATAGCCATGCTATGCTGGTATATTTATATGTGCTGATGAGTGTCAACTTAAGGAGTCTTTATAGATGCTAGGCGCTCTCATTTGCAGATGGAAGTGGATTAATAATAATTTTTATACAATCAATGCAACACAATGGCCAAAGTTTGCAGGCTTTGTTTGCTTGTTTTCCAGTGCCTGTGGTGTAATACTACTTGCGTTAAACCATAGGAACATGAAAGCTTTGTCCTTTTGTGTTGAATTCAGTTTCTTTGTACCCCAGATCAGGATGTCTGGACCCTGGCTGTGCCCCAATCTGTCCAAATTCATGGAGGCACCACTGGAACCAATTCAGAGATTTGCTGGTGTGCGCAGCAATTGGGGTGACTGAGCTGGCACATGGGAGGTTGGCATTTGGGTCAGGGATAAGGGCCAAGGCAAAGGAAGACACTATCACTGACACCTTGGTTCTCAGCATGGCCAGAAGGAGGGGTATTAGTTTGGGGAAAAATGGATGGAGCCCCAGGACAGGAAGCAGTGCAATCAGCCAGATACAGGTGCTAGTAGTGAATACGTGTTAGTCCTGCCCCCTCCTATACCAACCAATCTCTTAGCCTCCCAGCCCAGACTGATCACTCTCGCCAACTGATCTCTCTAACCCCCCTCCACCAATCACACTGCACCTCACCATGACCAATCACTCTGCACCCTGTCCTGACTGATCACTCTTTAAAAGCAGCTGGTAAGGCAGGCTACACAAAAATTGTAAATGCTATTTAAAGTTAACCCCCCCCCCAAAAAAAAACAGAAAAGTTTCACATATGCAAGCAAACATTTGGCATTGACAAATGCTTGTTTCTACTTTTGGCAGCTTTCTCTGCCACCCTCCCCTCCCCCTGCCTCCTACAGTTTTTAAACAATATCTTTATTATTTAAAAAATCTCTCTCTCTCTCTCTCTCTCTCTCTCTCTCTCAGTATTCTACTTTAAGGAAAAGAAAAAAGAAAAGTTTGTGAAATATTTGCATTGTGAATGAACTTTCTCTGCAAATTTTACAGCCATTTGTTACACTGACACACATCCAGTGGGGGTGCCTCATTGGCTGAAGCTTGCCTCAAATGAGCAACAAGCTCACGGTGACTTAGCAAACCAGCACTTGGAGTTCTGGATCACATGATTCAGCTACTGCCACTGCCAGTCACTCCTCAGTTTCAGAGGGAGAGAAGCAGCTCTTTCTAGCCGGTTATCAGTAGTTACATTGGACAGAAAATGTACAGGAACTCAGGTTCCCCTTCTCTTACACAAAAACCTATGCAAGCTCCTGTGTCTGTCACCTTTTTCCATTGAATAATATAGGAGAGTTCCACCTTCTAGAAATGGCAGGTGTCCTGCCTAAAAAATCTAAAGAGGAAAGTTCCCCCTCCTAAATATGTCCAATTTGACTCCTGCAGACCCCTCAGGAGTCACAAAATGTCCTTGCAGCCCTGTCTCTTGGATGTGTTCTCTTCACTGCTCACTGCCACTTGCTCCTGCTTCCACTTGGGCAGGCTACTCTACCACTGATGCTGTGTGTATGTGATTGTACCCTGTACCCGGCACTGGCCCCCTGATATGACCTGCTGCCCAGAAGGCATGCTCATCCTTCACTGCTTCCACTTCCTCATCACCATACGCACACTACTGCTGGCCAGACTGCACAGTGCAGGGCACTCAGCGCTGGCAGCAACAGAGAAGGAAAAGTAAACCTCTGCTCTACAGTACACAAATACCTGCTGAGTGATTCCAATGTTCGGATTTTGGCTCAGCAAATCAAATACTAGCATATCCAGTTTTTTTTTTGCTGAAGGTATTTGTTCTTCACATACCTCGATAAATTTAACAAAAGGAACACACCCTCCAAAGAGTACCCCACACATTAGATATAACTAAGAATTAACCAACACAATCCTCCTCCTCAAAATAACTGCCTTAAGCTGCATGTTCACACCAGTCACACTTAAATAAGTTTGTTAAATGTACATAACCCCAAGATACCCCACGACAAAATAATAAATACGCTGTAAAGCAGCAATCTCAAGAAGTATGCAGCACAGACAGAAAGTGTCATTCTGCCAATCCCAAATAATTAATACAGTGGAAAACTGTGGCTGGCAAATAAATGTGATGCCTGCAGAGTTACCTGAAATGGTACAGGGAAGAGGAGGAGCAGAGAGCAGGAGGGAGAATGCTCTGGTTGTTTCTGGAAAGTCAGGTGGAGAAGGCAGATTGCCCAAAGGAGCTTTGACATCTGGGAATGGAGAAAGAGCAGGAATCATTGGAGAGAGGAGCGGAAGAAGAGGAGAGGGAGGGGAGAGGAGAGAAGTGTAGCGAGGCAGAAATGGAGGCAGCCAAACCAGAATTAAGGAAGGAAAGAGGCTCAATGTGAGAGCTCCCAGGGTTCAAAAGAAGGGAGGTAGAGGACTTAATAGAAGGACAAATAGTCTGTGTGTATGGGGGGGGGGGGGCAGTTGAAAGTGAAGCAACAGAAGTGGAACTGGGATCCAGCCAGGCAAGAGAGGATTTGGAGCAGCACTGTAGAGCACCTACATACTATGATGTAAATGATGTAATACTGTATCATCATTTTTGGGACCCTCATCTACTAGAGGAAGGAGAATGGAGGCTGTAGGTTACCAAAGACAACCCAACTAAGGTACAGCACCTTGTTCTCATTACAGAGTCAGTGTGGTTGAATGGTTGCAGCACTGTCTTAAGGAATAAAAGAAAGACAAAAAAAACAGGAATTTGGTTTTATAGAGTATTTACAACCTAACCCTTGCTACATAATAAATGTATGCTAATGCTTTAAAATTGCCTATTTAAAGATGCAGCACCAAATTACAACACTACACAACTTAACATCACTACACAGTGTAAATGTGGAATACAACATGTTGAGGGGGATATACTTTTAAATGTACCTCCTGCTCTTGGTGGTTAAAATACCTTGCTTTTTGGGTGCAGGACTCCAAGCAGCCAGTCAGTACATTAACATAGCATATTCCCACTCTGTTATGTCTTATTCCTTTCTTAAATCACAGAACTTGTAGTCTTCATGCAAACGAAGATCCGTCCCCTTTTCCAGAGATGAAAAGAGCATATGACGCAGACGGTGCCAACGAAAGTGCTTTTCCCATTTCTACAAGGAAAATATTACATTGTCTTCACTCCTGCAGCTGGGGTGTGCAACTTTATTGTTCCATTCCATCAAATTTTCACCATGTTTACATTTTTATTATATGGATAAAGCCATAGGTGCCAGAGCAGAGGCACTACTTAGCGCGGCACTATCCTTTCGCCGTGTGAGGGCTGGCCCTGTCAATTTTCACAATCATGTTAAGTTATTACTAGGGAGGACTGTGCTTTTGAAATGCAGCGTATGTAGTAAGCAGTGTCACTTTCTAAGCACTCTCTTTGTGGCTTGTGGGGTGTCAGCAGCATTTTGTAAAGTGAAGGCCTCAGTAGTGTTGATGGTGGTGGGCTGGAGACATGGCCTGCTGAGTTAAAGCACAGTGGTCAAAGTTTAAAAATGAAAAGGAAGGGCCAGGCCTTCAGGCAGGTGTGTATCAAGGAAGTAGGCACTGGAAACTGCTGTCAGTTGGTCTGTGTGTGTGTGTGTGTGTGTGTGTGTGTGTGTGTGTGGTGGGGAGGATCAGGAGGTTACGCGACAGATTCCAAATTTGGATGAAAAAAAGCATATTCTGTTAGTGAACCCATTCGATGGGGGGAGGGGAAGGAGTTTTAAGCAATAATGACCAAACAAACGGTCATTTCCTGGCAATTAATGACCAGCTGGGTGGGAAGGGTGGCCTGTGGTGCAGTCGAGGACGAACCCCACCCAGCCGGTCTTTAATCACCAGGAAATTACCATCTGTGAGATCATTATTGTGATTATAAGTGTAATCACAATAGGAATGCTCATTTTTTGTTTTTATTTATTGATAGCAATGCTGAAAACAGTTCTTGTTTTGGTGCTGCTGCTGTCAGCGTAAAGCATGAAATGAGCTTAGTGTTGCTGCCATGCCAGGCTAAAAAATTTCAAACTGGCATGGCAGCCAATCAGTGAGCTAGTTTACCTCATGCATAACTGATTATACTTATAATACCCCATACATCCCTGGCCCTACCACTTTTCAGACTGTTCCACCAGCAATCCGTAGAGCTCTGTGGAATACAGAATTCCACCAGCACAATTCCTGTGAAATGGTAATTCCACTTCCAAAATGCGTTGCAGAATTTCATTTAAATTCTGTAGAATTAGAAAAAGCATTTTGATGTAAATTGCAGAATAATTCTGCATGGCTCACGTAAATGGTCATAATGTATATTCTGTAGTTTGTGGAAGAAAAAATTCACAGCTGATGTCAACTGCACCTTACTAATCCACCAACGACCATTTTGCTTTCGAAATGTCAGAATTAAACTACTGAAGGAATTCCTCAGAATTAGGCAGAAAATTCCAAAATTCCATGGAATTCCATTCTGTCAGAATTCTAAAATTCCCCACAGCACTAGATATGGAGGATTCTGTTCGGAATGGAAAGGGTAATTCCAACGTTCAGCACTGCATGGATTCTTCAGGACAAATTATGAGATTTGTAAAGCAGGCCCTCGTTATACTGAGCTGCTAGTGGGTAAACTAATAAACTGCATGACAGCAAGCACAGAAAAAAAAGATTTAAGATTTTCATTTCACGATGAAACCATTTTTATATACCCATAATGTAATGCCATTAGAGACTCCATTTGTGATTAGATGGTGACCACATTTGAATTACAATGTCTGTTAAATGGTAACACACAGAAGCATTTTTTGTTCTATGGGTGGGGGTCCCCGGATGTACAGTTTTATTTCTTTATACTGAACATTGATTTTAAAACAGTAGGACACCAGCATTGTACTTCCATTAGAATTTTTTGTTTTGTTATATTCTAACTCCTGGTGTACAAAGCAGTCAAACGCAAAAAGCTTTTCATGTCTAAACCTAACTCAAAATTGGTATGGCAATTCTGAATTAAATTTAAAATGAATTATTGTACAGCTACACTAGCTTCCCAAATCATTTTTTGGTTATTTTTTCAAGTGAACCTACATAGGAAACAGCTATCTAAAAATGCTCTGAAAGTCTAGCAGCATAGGATTTAAGAGAGGGAGAGCCAAAGGTGTGTTTGTCTGTGTGTGTGTGTGTGTGTATATATATATATATATATATTTATATATATATAGCTGAGGTATTTCAGGCTCATTTTAAATGAATAGTGTGCAGGACTGGTGTCATTTTACTTTAATTGTTGATGTACATTCTCAAATGTTAAATAATGAGAAAAAAAGACAATAACTCCCAGGTGACAGCATCATTCTGGTAAGTGAAAGAGGGATTAAGTTGTCTGTTAAAAGTGGGAAAACACACACCCACACACCTACACACACACACACACACACACACACACACACTCACACATGTCAGGTTTAAACAAAGTACACTGTAGAGTCTTACAAAGAGAACCTTACAAAGTCTGTGTTCAGGTTTTTGGTGAAAGCCTTTTTTTCAAATGCCACTTTGTCTCCCTGTTCTTTTCACAAGCCAATGCCTGCAGGGCTGTGGATTCTATTTTAATTTCTGCAGAAATCTAAGCTGAGGAAGAAAAAGCATATATCGCTGAAGAACAAAAACTTCCCATTGTCCATGCCAGAAATTCTGCTGTGGTGCTGCTAGCTCTGGGACAGAAGAGGCAGTTTGTTTGTGGAAGGAGCCTTTGGCACAAAAATGAGACACACAATATTTGCAGAAATGTAAGGCACTATATTTCTGTCTGGGTTAGGCTTTTGCCTTTTTTTAGGTAAAGGGGTAAAAAGGAAAACAAAATGAAGACCAGGAATAAACATTAAAAGGGACTTGAGAAACTAGGGTTCAAATAAAAATATGCATTTCTGCCACTAGATTGAATATTAAATAAGAGGATGTTTTTTTTTGTAAGGATGACCAGGAAGAAACCAGGATCAAGAAACAGTAGAAGATCCTGTTTAGGAAGCTTACAGACTAACTGTGCAGTGTGGCATACGCAAGCAGCCTAACTGAAGTAGAGTTTATGTATGTTGTAATGCAGAGATAAGACTGAAGAGAGAGAGAGAGAGAGAGACGGACAGACAGACAGAGGAAGAAAGAGAGTGAGAGTGTGAGGCAGAGAGATGGAGATGCAGAGAAAGAGAGAGAGGGAAGGTGGAAAAAGAGAGAGAGAGGGAGGGGTGGGACTCAGAGAGAGAGAGAGAGCTAGAGAGAGGGACAGAGAGAGAGAGAGAAAGACAGAGAAAGATACAGAGAAAAAGCAAGGCTGTGAGGCACAGAGAGAGAGAGAGAGAGAGAGAGAGAACAGTAGGAGGGAGGGGTTAGAGAGATAGGTAGAGAGGGACAGAGAACGAGAGAGGGTGGTACTCGGAGAGAGAAAGAGAGACAGGGAGAAGTGTACTATGTATGTTAAACATTTCCCAAAATGAATGATCACTGACTGTAAGCCTGAGTTATGCCATTATCAACTAATACTGTTTTATCTTGTTCCTTTAGCATTTTGCAAGCATACACTTCATTGTGAGTTAGTGCAGGAAAGTACTTCAATTTTCAACACACGCACACACACACACACACACACACACAGACACACACGTACACACACCGCATTTCATTATTTTATTTTGGGAACATTTTTTTCTTGGTGCAAAAACAAATACTCACATCTGCATGTATATCTAGAAGAACATAAAGAATAATACTGCCTCCATCACTCAGAAGGGCTAAGACCATTTAAAATGTCCTTTAGGGGTGTAGCATATTTATTTATGTATATTTCAGTTGTGTTTTTATCATCTTGAACCCGTCCAACCAGAAAGAGAAATACGAAAATGATTTGGATTATTAAGAGCGTTCCTTGGAAAGTTCTTGTTTGAGATGTTGTTTACTGCTCTCAGTGAAGCAGCTTAAGAAGATTAACATTTGAGAAGCGCATGATACTGTCTCACTCAAAATGAGTAAGTGCTGGCACGTTCATTGCTGGGTTTGATTTAGTGGTCCTGAAAGGTGAGGCAATACCCATGGGCATGAGAAGCAGAAACCTCTTGTTCCTAAACTCTGGGGGCCTCATTCTGAGATGCAAAGTCTGGAGGCTTAAAACAGGATGCAAACAGCTGCACCACTGTGCTTCCACACTTTAGGGACATACACAAAAGGTGTTCTTAATCTGGGGGGAAGGAGTGGATCCCCCAACAACTAGATTGCATTGCAAATTAATCTGCCAGATGTTGATGGGTGCAAACAGGGTCTGTGCCCGCTATCATGGTGGTAATGATTCCAAAAGGGTGTTGTGCAGGCTGGTGCTGCCATTGAAAGTGCCCCACCATCACTACCTGCCCCATACCTTAAAGGAAAACTATAGGCAAAATTACAAAAACACATGTTCAGCAAGGCCTTTGACACTGTGCCACATAGAAGACTATTACACAAACTGGGGAATATGGGTGTGGGCAGGACAGTAGTGTGGTGGGTAGGTAACTGGCTGGGTGGCAGGACACAGAGGGTGGTGGTAAATGGCTGTCACTCCACAGAAGGAAGAGTGACCAGTGGGGTACCACAGGGATCAGTGCTGGGACCGTCCTATTCAACATCTTCGCCAGTGACATTGGCGCAGGACCTAGAAGGCAGAATTTCACTGTTCGCTGATGACACAAAGCTCTATAATAGAGTAGACACACCAGAGGGTGTAGACAGAATGAGAAGGACCTGCAGAAACTTGAAGAATAGTCAGGGTTTGGCAGTTGAAATTCAATGCAAAGAAGTGCAAGATAATGCATATGGGGCACAAAAACCCTGGCACAAATGTATCAGTTGGGGGTGAGGATATAGCATGCACCAAGCAGGAAAGGGATCTTGGGGTTATTATCTCTGATGACCTCAAGGTAGGGAAACAGTGTGACAAGGCAGCAGGTAAAGCAAATAGGATGCTGGGATGCATAGGCAGGGCATCACCAGCAGGAAAAGGAGGTCATAATTCCACTATACAAGACACTAGTGAGGCCCCACCTGAAGTACAGTGTACAGTTCTGAAGACCTTACCTACTAAGGACATAGACAGGGTAGAGAAGGTTCAGAGGAGGGCAACTAAGATGGTACATGGATTGCATCACATGTCCTATGAGGACAGGTTGAAGGAACTGAATATGTGCTCCCTGGAGGAGAGGAGGGAGAGAGGGGATATGATAGAGACATTTAAGTATCTTACAGGGAGGAACAGGGTGCAGGAATACACTATTTTTAAGCGAAAAAGATGTTCCAGGACTAGAGGGCATGGGATGAAGTTGGAGGGAGGACGATTCAGAGGAAACATGAGGAAGAATTTCTTCACAGAATGGGTGGTGGACAAGTGGAACACCCTGCCAGAGGAAGTGGTGGGGGCTGAAACAATCACGGGATTTAAGAATGCATGGGATAGACATAAAGGAATTCTGGAGGTCAAGAGTTAGGGGCAACAGACTTCTAGGAAAACATAAATTGAACTTACAAGCTCAAATGGGCAGACTGGGTGGGCCATAGGCCCTTATCTGCCGACACTGTCTATGTATCTATGTATGTTATGTATTGGATTTTTGTTTCTCTGATGGTCTCTGGGGTTTTGTTCCCTGTGTTTGTGGTCATTTTTCTTTTTCCCTGCCAGTTTTATGGCCATTGTGGGTAGCCATGCAGGTTTCTTTTATTGCCTTGATCTGTTGGAATTTTGTCAGAATGCCTCTTGGAATGATGTCAGTTAGACATAGCACTAGAACTAAGAGTCCAGGATCCTAGTTATAATCTAGTCACAACATATAACTAGAACTACTTGTGAAAGTTAACTGCTTTAAAAAGTGTTTGCGCCTCCCTCCCCAGCTGAAGTCAGATTTCTCTAAGCGGCAACTGTTCCTATTGTGGATGTGTGGCAATTTTCTTTGTAAAGTGCTATTGCTGGGTGATAATAAAGCCAGTACACATTTGAAGGATTTAGGTCTAAGTGATATAATTCCCAGAGGCATTCTGGGAAAGTTCCAACAGATCAAAGGCAATAAACGAAGCCCACATGGCTGCCCTCAGGGGCCATAAAAGTGGCAGAGAAAAGTAAAAAAAAAAAAACTTGCTACAGACACATGGACTGGAATGCCACAGACCATCAGAAATAAAAACCCTGATGCACAACATGCGTTTTTATCATTTTTGTATGTAGTTTTCCTGTAAGTCCTGCTTCTGGGCTAACGGTCCAGTAATGTTTTAGGTAGTCATTTACAATTTCTTGGCTGTCTAGTGATCTCCCGTACTGTCCATCTTAGTAACACTCCCTGGTGTACAGTGAACTTCCCACCCTCACTCAGCCTTGTTTTCACACAATGTCATCCTGCGTAGCAAGTCTTATAATTATCTACACCACCCACCAGCTCCTCCAATGTCATTTGCAGAGTTCAGACACCACCACCACCCGTCTGTATTTGTTATACTGTCAGGCTGTCACAATACTCTGCAACTCATTTTGTGAGGCTCACCATAATTTGGAAACCGCTCTTCTTAATTTGATTTCTTCATTGTTTTTTGGTAACCGGGTAGGCCCACTGGGGAAAAAAGTCCCTTTTTCAGGGGGCGACCCAGAATTAGTTACATAAAGGAACATAAAGGGATCAGGAGGAGTAAGAAGAGGAAGATAATAAAAAATATTTAAAAAATCAAGTTAAGCTAGTCAGTTGAACATGCGTAATCCAGAAGGGCAAACCTAGCTACAGTAATATAGAGTACAGAGATAAATGGACTAATCACTGGACACACAGCTCAGGGGAACATCCCCAGGATGGAATTTAGCAGAGTATGACATAGACTTTGACGGCAGATAAGGACTGCTTGGCCTACCTAGTCTGCCCATTTCCCTACCTACAGGATAAGCTGCAGATCCTAGTTAACCAACAGCCTATTTCTTCCTACCCCCCCCAAGAATTGCCTTATATCTGTCCCATGCATTCTTGAATTCTCCCACAGTTTTAGACCCCACAACCTCCTCAGGAAGGCTGTTCCATGTGTCCACCACCGTCTCTGTGAAAAAATACTTCCTCACATTGCCCCTGAGCCATCCCCCCTCTATCTTCAAATTGTGTCCCCTTGTTCTTGCCATTTCTTTTTCTGAAAGATGCTACCCTCTTGGACTTTATTGATTCCACTGAGGTACTTAAAAGTTTCTATCATGTTCTCCCTCCTTTCCTCAAGGGACAAATAAATACCTTTCACATCTGTTGTATGGAAGGGCACCACAGTGCAGGGTGGTGCAAGCCGAGGGGTGGCTGGCCAACCTCACAGCATACATAAATAACAGTGAGGTATTGACTAAGTCCAGGAATCACTGGAATAGAGTTCCAGTTACTTTATTTTCAAGCCACAGTGAAACTGTGATACTTCAGTTTGAAAAGAAAGTAGCTGCAACTGCAGCCAACTGATTCCTGGACTTCTTAATTGTGAGCCTCCTTCATTTATTTAGGACAAATAAACACTTGTATAATGAACAAGGGGTTACAGTTGTATGGTGAGCTTTACCCCCCTTCCCAGCATAGTCAAAGTATGTCTTGCAAATGTGTGGTGAAGGACTGCCGCCTCCGTTGTGCATGGCATAATGGGGTTGCAAAGTCATAACAGTGGCAAAATGGATTTGAAAACCAGTAATTCTAAGGGTGTGGATACAGTTCACGATCCACACTTTGGCAGTTCCACTGGAACAGGCTGATTCTTTGGACGTCTTCAAGCTAAATTCCTTCAACCACTTGGGCACTATATCCTCTGGCTCCACCCCAGGACGTCAGATCTTTCTTCTTGCTGGAAAGGACAAGTCTCATCCTTTGTAGCTCTGCAGCATTTGAGAATTTCCTTGTGAGTTTAGTGCTTTTGGTGATTAAAACTTTCTTCCATTTCGATTCAACAATTCTTCTGCTTCTTCTAGCTCTGCCTTTGGCCTCAATCTCGGCAATGTAAGAGAGGAAGCAACAATGTGGCTTCATGTTCTGCATTCAGTGTCGACAAAATAATGTCACACACTGACCCCCATATGTTCTGCATGTATTGTCTGGGATCATAGCACATGGAGGGTTGTGGCCTTTGCCAGGTGATGCTTTCAGCATTGCTGGAAGATCGGTGGGCCAGACTCATCTTCGCTTGACCCTCAGAATGGGACTCCAAGGATCGATGTAAGAGCCTTAAAAATATATCAGTGGCTGCTGGGTCAGCTTCCCAGCTTGTGGCTCTTGAGGGGGAGGCAGCCAAAGCTGTAGTGAATTCCTCATTG
This sequence comes from Neoceratodus forsteri, assembly GCA_016271365.2. Lineage (NCBI taxonomy): Eukaryota > Metazoa > Chordata > Ceratodontiformes > Ceratodontidae > Neoceratodus > Neoceratodus forsteri. The sequence continues at coordinate 409,514,621 of JADMNL010000025.1, forward strand.
ATCTCAGAGCTGCTCCCAACTGGGGCTGCTACTGGAGAGTTTTTAACAGAGGACTTTGGTGAAATGTGTCAGGCTTTCCAGACCTTTGTGGAGAGCCCTTCTCACTAGGGCAAGAAGCACAAACACCGCTGGTGCAGATCATGGAACCAGGAGAGATCGTAATCCTCCCATTACCTTGACTCCACTGACTGCTCGACGTTGGTCGAGTGCTTGATTGTGGTCAAGCTGCCGTTGGCTGAGGGCATAGTCCAGAGCACTTCGGTACTCCGATCAATCTTGTCACCCTCGACACTGATTGAGCAAGTGGTTGATATCTTTCTCGAGCATGTCAACCGGCTGTTGGAGGAGACCAGTGGTGCTCCCAGTACTTGTGCAGAAGATGTAGCTCAGTCATTGTCCCCAACTGGGTCACTCTGGGACCAGCCTCAGCAGTTGTGACTCCAAAGCCAGTGCTCCTTAAAGTTGCTCAGCACATGGTCTACCATGACCTTTCAGAGGCCTCTTCTCAATGTTGGCCACCGGGTGGATGGTCATGGTCGAGGCTGAGATTGAGACACTGCTCATGCTCTTGATCCTGCTTAACAGGAATGTGCCACTGTTGATGCTTCTTGACCTCCTCAGGCATGGAGAGGCACCACTACAAGATGCAAGGCTGCTATGAGAAGCTCCTCTGCTACCAGTGGACCATCACGAGTTGGAGTAGGACTCTACCCTCTGGGTCTTCAGTCACCTGGCAACTGCTAGTTATTTCCATGCTTCACCCATGGCAGATGTCCCTAGTGTCTGCCTCTCCACTCCCGAGGTTGTAGTCACCACTACCACAGCCATTGACTGGAGCTCTCAAGAAGGACTCCCATGCTGCTGCCAGCTTGCCAGGCCAGCTGTTGGTGGAAATGACTCAGTCCAAGGACACCGGGGTGGTTCATGATGGCAAATGGTCAAGGGCCATTATGAAGAATTCTTGGACAACTCTTAAGTGGTCATCCATGCTCTCATTGAGGACCCACACTTTTGACTGGGGCCAGTGTTGTTTGGGGCTTTATGCTACCTTATGTCAGAGTCCATGAATATGCCCTTGGAGCTATTGTAGAAAAGGCTAAAAACCTCTTCACTGACGTCATGGACAAGGATGAATCCCTGAGGGTTGCCTTTCCCAAGACTGAGACCATCTTGGAACCAGCTCTTGAGCTTAGGCAGCATCCAGCATCCTGCCCAGCAGTCTCCACCTATATAGTCTGCAAGTATGCGGTCCCTGCTGGGTCCCTTTTGGAGTTCTTAGACCACCCTTCGGCCGAAGGCTGGTCTTGGCATTCTGGAATTCTGAAGGTCAAGGGCACATGGCCAAGCCCCCAGCCAAAGAGTCTTAGAAACTTTACCATGTGGTGAAAAAAGTGTATGCTGCCTCTTCTCTTGGTCTCCGCCAGGTGAGCTATGCTCCCATGATGGCCAGTTTAGTTACTCCCTCTTGGGAATCCTTGACAATGTCCTTCCTCACCTTCTTGCTGACTGGCAGCTTGAGGTGAAATTGGTCAGAGACCAGGGTCAAGTGCTGACTGAACACCACCTCCAGATGGCTTTTGACATGGGCAGTTCTTGTGCCTATGCCATGGCATCAGCCATCACAATGCATCACAGGGGCTGGCTGTGACTTTCCAACTTCATGGCAGATATCCAGCACAAGATGGCTAATGTCCCATTCCTGGGAACTGACCACTTTGGCGCAGGGGTGGAGGGAGTTCTCACTAGAATAGAGAAGTCCAATGCCACCCTAGATTCTGTGGCATCACCTAGAAGGACCCTAAGGCCCAGAAGTCTAAGAAAGTTTGGGGGCCCAGTTCCATCTGTAAACACTTTGGGAATATACACTCAAGCAGACTAGATGGACCATAAGGCCTTTATCTGCTGGCAAGTTTGTTTGTTCTTATGCAAGAAGACCTTCCAGTATTGGTCCTTTCAGCCCCAGCAGTGGCAATACTACTCCTGGTGCCTGAATCCCAAGTTCAGCAGCCAGAGACCAAAATGAGGCAGGGGCAGGGAAGTGGTGCCCCCTCCAAAGCTGCCCAGTGACAGGTTGGGGTGTCATCCTCCCACCTGTCCAGTGCCTGACCCAGCTGTCAGTGGGGGGTCAGCTATGTCACTTCTGGCCACATTGGTCCATCGTTTCTACAGATAAGTGGGATGTAATAATAATAATAATAATGCTTTATTTATAACGCACCTTTCTAAAAATCAGGGTGCCTTACAATAAGATAAAATACAATAAAAGAGGATGCAACAAAAACAGTTAAATACAGGATTCCATAAAGTTCAAGATATAAATAATGTCATATAGAGTAGGCTCGGTGCCACAAGTGGGTCTTTAAGGCCTGTTTAAATCCCTCCATGGCCACGCACTCCCGAAGCTGACGGGGTAGAGAATTCCAAAGGGCTGGGTCTGCATACATAAATACACAGGCCTCCGAAGATTTTAAAGAAACCCTTGGAATCTCTAGCAACCCCTCGTCAGTTGAGTGGAGCAATCGCCCAGGGCAGTATGGAACCAGAAGCTCTTTCAGGTAGTCCGGTCCCAGTCCGTGTAGGACTTTATAAGTCAGAAGTCTGACTTTAAAGGTGATCCACCACTGCACCGGCAGCCAGTGCAGTTCATGAAGAACTGGAGAGATGTGACAATTCTGGGGAGTTCCCATCAATAGCCGGGCTGCAGTGTTCTGCAATAACTGCAAGCGGCAGATATCAACCCCAGGTAGCCCTAGATAAAGGGAGTTGCAATAATCAAGGCACAAGGTCACAAAGGCATGGACCATCGTAGGCAGATCACTGGACGGAACTAGGTGCTTAGCCCTGGAGATGTTCCTCAGGTGATAAAAGGAAGATTTGATGACTGCCAACACCTGCGATCGCAGTGTCAGCCCATCGTCAAAAATCACCCCAGGTTTCGCACCCGGTCAGAGGTAAGGAGCTGTGAGCCTGCAAGAAAAAGTCCCGAAGGCAAACCTGCTCCCAACCCATCTATCTGACAACCCTGGTCCACAACCAGTACCTCAGTCTTCTCTGAGTTTAACCTCAGCTAGCTCGAATTCATCCAACCCTGGATTTCAGTGAGGCAGTTGTTAAATACTGAGAGAGCTCTATCCTGGTTGGCTGCAAAAGATAGGTACAGCTGGGTATCGTCAACATAGCAGTGAAACCTCAGCCCATACCATCTTAAAATCTCTCCGAGGGGTAGCATGTACACTGTGAACAACATGGGGGACAACACCAAACCCTGAGGTACCCCACATGAGAGAGAGACTGGGTCAGAGGGATAAATCCCCGGCACCACCCTCTGAGTTCTACCAGTGAGGAAGGATTTAAACCACCTGAGGACTGTGCCAGACAGGCCACAGATGAACCTCAGGTGTTCAAGATGAACCCCATGGTCAACAGTGTCAAACACTGATGAGAGATCCAGAAAAACAAGATGGAGCTGCTCTTCCGATCTCTTGCCATCAGGAGATCATTGAGCACCCTAACCAGTGCAGTCTTGGTACTATGCCTCTTTCGGAAACTGGATTGGAGAGGTCCATAGATGTCATGGATGGTCAAATGGTTCTCCAGTTGTAGGGCCACTACTTTCTCAATCACCTTCCCTACAAAGGGAAGGTTAGAGATTGGTCTGTAGTTGGCAGGACAGTCTGGGTCTAAAGAAGCTTTCTTCAGGAGGGGTGTTACCACTGCCTTCTTCAGGGAGCTAGGAAACGCACCCGTCTCAAGTGAGCACCAGACTATCCATGCTAGGACCAGGCCAATGGTATCACAAGAGCACCTAATCAGGGTAGTTGTGCCCAGATATAAACTACAGCACATAGGGTGCATACCCTGGACAATCCGCATGACATCAATGAACTCTGGCTGGTCGAAGGTACTCCAGGAACAGAGGGACAGTGACCAAGCACCGATCCATAGCATCTCCCAAAGAGTGTGCTGGTTGGAGCTCTGTCCTGATGTCAGCCACCTTAACCGCAAAGAATCGAGCAAGCTCATCACACTCCACTTGTGAAAAGGCTCTTCAAACCTGCAGGCAGGATGGGTTGCACAGTCTGTTTACAGTTCGAAAGAGCTGAGCTGGTTGGTTCTGAGCAGCCGCAATCTCCCTGAACAGGAACTCTGCCTTCTTACAGGTGATTGCAGATTGATAGACTTGATAATGTTCCATCAATCTAAGGTGGTCTGCATCTGGGGCGGATTTCAGCCAGCCATGCTCTAATCTTCGTCCTTGTTGCCACATCTCCCTCAAGGTCCCATCAAACCAGGGGGACCAAGGGTGAAGGGAGAGAGTACGAACAAGGATGGGAGCAATGGCGTCCAGAGCTGTAGAAATGGCCTTATTATAAGCCAAAACCAAGGTATCTGGGTCATCGCTTGATCCAGGAAGCACTGATAGGTCAAGCACTGCCACCAGGCCTTCAGAGCTTACTTCTTGCAAAGGGCGGTACCTGACCATCTCCACAGGGTGGGCCTACGAAGGGGGGTGGGAAAACTGAACCCCACGGTGTAATGATCGGACCACCCAACAGGTTCCACCCCCAAATCGAAGGCTTCGATCCCCAGGAGGAAGACTAGGTCAAGAGAGTGACCATGTTTGTGGGTGGCAGAAGTAATAACTTGCGTAAGGCCCAGAGATGTCATCAACTGGAGGAAGTGTTGTCCAAATTGCGAGAGTTCGACATCAACCCAGGCACTGAAGTTGCCCAGGACCTTCAGCCTGGGTGACTCAAATGCCATGTCGATCATGAAATCTGCTACTTCCTGAAGGAAACGCTTCTCATCCCCTGGTGGACAGTAGATAAGAGCGATCCGACAACCTACACCTGCCACTACAGTACACTTAAATGACCCAGCCTCCTCAACTAGTACATTCGTGAGGCCCAGTTCAATCTTGAAACAGACCGCAACCTCCCCCCCCTCCGTGATCCAATCTTGAGCGGTGTAACACCGAGTACCCGGCCGGAACAGCAGCCTCTAATGTGGGGCCAGCATTCTCATCCAGCCATGTCTTGGTGATGCATGCCAGATCCACTGACCCAAAAAGATCTGCAATAATTGCAGTCTTATTTTTGATGGATCTGGCATTGCATAGCACCGCTTGAGTTGGACAGGCTTCCAGAGCCGCCTGAGCTGCCTGCCCCACCGATATAGGTGCTGCCCATAGGTATGGAAACTAGGCATGGTGGACCACAGTCCAGGTTCCATTTCACCCCAGGGCATCTTTTGGGTTTTACTACCCCAAGGTGATGGCCCCGCTCATTCATCCTCCACTGTTCACACCCCTGACTCCCCCCTCCCGAGCAATGCCCAGCGTCTGCAGCTCTGGTAAGTTGAAAACTACAATGCGAGAGGGATAGAAGGGCAGAGGTGCTAAGGGTGAGGACTTAGCGACGGTGAGGGTGGGGCAGGCCCTCATATTAATAAGCCCAAACAAAAACAAGACACTCCAAGCCCACACAAAAACAAAGGAACCCCAACTAATTAACTAGCCTAAACTCAAAATAATAAATTAAAGAAAATAAATCTAACATCCTTAAGCTAAAACTTAAATCAAACAATAAATACAATTCTTAAATGCACCCCAGTAACATCAAGTACTCTAAAAAAACAATCATTTAAAATAAAATAAAGATAAAAACGACACAGTTCAAAGGTCCAGGAAAAGCGATTTGACGAATGTAGGGAGACCAGACATGTAATAAACAGTAAATTCCTTGATACGGAAACTCCGACAAAACTCAATAAATGTAAAGTAAAACAACAGAAGAAGACACATCTTCAGCCCCCTAGGTCCTCTCACAACCGGGGAGGGGGGCCTAATGACATGCAGGGACTCTCACTCCCTTAATGTGATAAAATACAGATGTATCCCAGTACTTTTTCCAGCCCCACAAGCACTCTCACTGCAGGGAGGTTATGAGAAATGGACAAAAAGAAATGAATACATAGTCTGACCATGTCCAGTTGAAAGTCAAAGGAATCCTCTTCACTGATACTACCAATTATACCAGAGCCTGGCCCCAAAAATCTCGACCAGGGGGCTGAAACTGAAGAGCCACGACCACCACTGCAGATCTCTGTCAGGGCAACCCACTGGTAGGCCTCCTGAAGAATCTAGAGGACCCCCAGCCCAGCCTGCCAGCTACCAAGCAGGTTCAGGCTGCAGTCCCCCATGTAGCAGCATGCCCCACAACCAGGCACTCCCGAAGGGTCGGGGCCAACTGCTCCCCGCACCAGGTCAATCTGCACCTCCCACAACTCCAGCACGCCTCTCAGAGCCCAAAACCACACTCGGTCCACCACATCAAAACAACCAAAGTCCGGGAAACTCTGCAACTGCAGTTCGCAGCCAGACAATTCCTCACAGCTTGCCTCTTCTCCGCAAAACCTCCTCTCCACGGATCACAGTTCCAACTTTCCTAGTTGGCTGACTATTGAGCCAAACCGATCCGACAAGAACAATGGGCACCACCAGAAATCCAGCCACCAACCAAGGGCACGTCCAGATCATCGAGAACAAGAGGGCCAAACCTCCTAAACACCCAGCAATCAGTCTGGGAAAGTCCCCCAAAAAATACAAGTAAGTCCAGGTCACATTAACCAGATCAACAAGCCCAGCAAACAGATGTAGTGAGCAGTATCAGGGCTGGATGAAACGACCCAGAGTGCACACTTCGAGGGGTTTCAAAACACCCTGGTGTTGCTCAAAATGCTCAGCTGTTCAGATTCTGCTCCTACTGGGCTCACAGGACGAGTTAATAACTCCTCAGTATAACGACTGATTTGGTAAAAAGAACACACAACTGGCATAGAGTAAAGTACAAAAAACGAACAAAACAGGCAAATAAATGAAACAAATTAAACTCTAGCTGTTGGAGCAGCCAGCCCGGCTATGTATTATCACTATGTATTGTCTGTAAATCTCTCAGGTGGTGGTGGGCAGGGGGTTTCCTCTCGACTTTGAGGCTCTCCCGCCTTACCAACTTCATGCTCTTCTGGAGTCCTCAGTGCCATAGGACATGATGTCTGCCCCCAGGGAGGACTTTGCTCAGCTTCTTGTAAAAGGTGCAATAGCCAATGTCCCAGATGCCATGGTAAGTCAGTGGTATGTGTCCTGGTACTTCCTGGTCCTGAAACAGATGGGGTGCTAGTGCCCCATGCTGGATCTGCACAACCTGAACCAGTTCATGCGAAAGCGCAAGTCCCAGATGGTCACGCTGAGTCAGAATATATAATCTTTGGAGCAGGTCATGTGGTTCTGCTCCCTGGAGCTTCAGAACATGTTCTTCCACATCCCCTCTGTCCGTCCAACTGGTGCTAACTATGGTACCGCACAGAGAGGGGTCTCTAACGGTTCCAGGACATGCCCTTTGGCCTCTTGTCCGTGCCCTAGGTCTTCAACTGCATGGCAGTGGTGGCAGCCTTCCTGTGCTGGAGGAGCATTAGGCGGATATCCCTACCTGGATGATTGACTGATAACTAGACCGCCCAAGGAGGCCATAGAGCAGTGCAGAGATCTGGCCCTCCAGACCTGCAGAGACTTTAGCCTGTTGATCAACCTGGACAAGTCTGAACTGGTCCCCTTGCAGGTGATCAAGTTCATCGGGCAGAACTAGACTCTGTGTAGGCCAAGGCCCATCTCCCAGTGGACTGGGCCCAGGACCTTATCTCCTTTGCCTGATCATTTCAGGTTGGATGCTCGCACCCTGCCAGGGATTTCCTGAGGTTGCAGGGGTACATGACATCCACCACCACTGTGGTCCATTTGGCATGCTGGTGGATGCACCACCTGCAGTGGGAGCTGGTCCATCAGTGGTCCCAGCATCTAAGTCATCTGGACCAGCCAGTGCTTGTGACCCAGCCTATGTGGGATGCCATCCAGTGTTGTCTGGTTACTCAACATCTGGAGAAAGAAATACCATTTGTCTGTCCAGAACTGACCATCTCGCTCATGATGGATGTGTCTCTGATGGGGAGCACACCTGGAAGACCACAGAGCCTACAGGTTCTGGTCACCCCAGGAGTCCCATTACCACAATAACCTGCTGGAGTTCCATGCAGTGCAGCTGGCTCTCATGGAATTTGCTCTTCTGATCAGGGGTAAGGTTGTGCAGGTCCAGACGGACAATACCATGACCATGTTTTACCTGAACAGGCAGGGCAGAACTCACTCCCCCTCTTTGTGTCAGGAGGCCTTCCACACCTGGACGCTTGTGCATAGCCTGAGTGCATATTTCTTAGCAACTCATGTCGCAGGAGTTCACAATCAGCTGGCAAACACTTTTAGCCAGGTGGGAGAGATGTTGCACACTTGGTCCCTGCTTCAAGAGGTGGTAAGCCACCTGTTCTCCAAGTGGGGCACCCCCCAGTAGACCTGTTCACCTCCTGGGAGAACAGAATGCTGAGCCTGTTTTTTGCCCACCCCCCACAGTCCAGAACACTGCTGGAGGATGCCGACATGAGGTCCTAGACCCTAGACCTCGTACATACCTTCCCTCCATTCTCCTTGATCCACAAGTTGGTGGTCAAGGCTAGGAAGGAAAAGGAGTGGATGATCCCGATAGTTCCAGACCGGCCCAGACAGTTCTGGTACGCTGATCTCCTCAGTCTCAGCAGGAGGCCTCCATGTCATCCAGACATGCTGACCAGACAACAGGGGAAGGTCCTGCACCCAGGCCTTCAATTCATGTGTCTCTCAGCCTAGTTCCTGAGCGGCAACATTTCCGGGCCTTGGGTCTCTCAGATGATGTATGCCACATTGTGGAGGCAACCTGGAATGAGTCAACTCACAAATGCTATGCATTTAAGTGGAAGAGGTTCTCAATCTGGTGCAAGGGCAAGGAGCTTGATTCCTTGTCTGCCCTGTGGTGAGAATCTTGGAGTACCTGTGATCCCTCTCTCTGTTGGGCCTGCAAGTGACGACTCTTAAGGGGCACCTGGAAGCCATGTCTGCTTACTGGTGTTGGTTGGCAAGTTGACAGTGGCCCAGGAGAAGGTGGTTGGGTGCTTCTTAAAAGACCTTGATCACTTGTCCCCTCTGGTGCACAAGCCGTTACCACCTTGGGACCTACTGCTGGTGATGGCCATGCTCATGGGCAAGTCATTCAAGCCTATGCACAGGTATGAGATATCACATCTGTTGTGGATGACAGACTTCTTTGTGGCTATCACATCAGCCAGAAGGATGTACTCTTGGTAGAGTCTCCTTACCTGGTCTTCCACAAGGACCAGGTCATCCTTTGTCCCCACCAGAAGTTCCTCCCAAAGGTGGTATCGGAGTTTCAACTTAACCAGGTGATTAACTTACCAGTATACTTCAATAACCCTTCTTTGTAGGCTGACCATTGGCTCCATACTCTGGACATGCTTGTAACATATGGTGAAGCTGCGCTTGGCTGCAAAGTGGATGATTGGCAGGTGGATCTCATCCTGCCTTGACGTCTGCTATAGATTGGCTGGCAGGGGCTCTCAGATGGCTTAGGACTCAGTCCACCAGACATACTGCTGCCTTAGTGGCTGCCTCCAGGGACATCCCCATACAGGAGATCTGTAAGGGCTGCTACCAGGATGAAAGCATACACTTTCATCTCCCATTACAGGATTGACATTATGTCATGTTTGGATGCTGCTATTCGGGCCTTGGTTCTCCAATCTCTGTTCATCAAATAGTGGTGTGCATCTTGCCCCCTCCTCCCAGAGAACTGCTAGGAGTTTTCTAGAGTGTGGATAGTGAACTGTATCCAGAAACATAGGTAACTCCCTGTAACTGTAGTTCTAGGAGTGATACACAGTTCACATCCACACAACCCACCTGGCCTTCCCTGGCAAGTGGCACATGGATCCCTGCTTCTAGCATGCAAAGATCTGATACCACAGGGTGGAGCTAGGGGTTATACTGCCTGAGTAGCAGGAAGAAGTTAGCTTGAAGACATTCAACGAATCAGCCTTTTCCAGTGGAACTGCCAGAGTATGGGCAGTGAACTGTATACCACTCCTAGTACTATGATTACAGGTGAGTAACCTATGTTTATATTCCCTTGTGACTGAGAATAGGGCACCCCTTCCCCATTACTGGTAAAAACTCTCCAGCTTCAGCATGGGCCTTGGTAAAAGTTTTATTGCTGGGGCTAATACAACACAATATGGCCAGTCTGTTGGATCCACCTAGGCCCTCATAAGATTTAGCTTTTTTGATACTTTGGAGGGCTTATTTTTGGCAGTTCTGATGGTAACGTGTGAGCCCCCCCCCCCAAATGGTCGGTTTCTATCCTCAGCCTTCTATCATCACAGGGATATGCAGGAGTCACAATTTTCCTCTTCCCCTGCACACATCTCAACTGTTCTGCATTGGAAGAGACGTCCATCTTACCATTCAGAAGCCCTCTGTCCCACTTCGGAGAAAGTGCCGACTCACACTGCAGTCTGAAGAAATTCATACGAGGCTTTCCCCCGCCCCCTCAAGCAACAGTAAAGTTTTCACATATAGCAATCACTTATCTCCACAGTGTTCTGAGCTTCTCCTCCTTGACAGACCAAATGTTCTCCCTGTCACAGGGCTACAGACACTCTCTGTTTCTTGACAGCCCTCTTATGTGTCACTATTGCCTCTCTGCATATCTCAACTTTATCTTCACTCAAGGTGGGATAATCTGTGAGAAGAGAAGATTAGACAGAGTAGCAGGGTAACTACATGGGAAATGGTATAACAGCTTGAAACCCAAACTCCCCATGAAACAATTTTGTGCCCACCCCCACCTAGGTCAACTGCTGGCAAGGATGGAGTTACTAGGTATGTTAATACCCAGTAGCTCCCACATTGGGTCAACTGGGATTCTAGCCAGAATTCCAGTGGTCATCAAAGTCCCCCTCTTCCCACCGCTGTGCCTTACCTAGCATCAGTGCCAAAAAAAAGGAACAAATTTGGGTTTTATACGGCACCTTTTATACATATGGCATTTCAAAGTGCATTAATGTTCGGGGGGAAGGGATGCTGTTGGCATTAAACATATAAGGAGATTAAAACAGCACATAGATTAAAGAAAGATGAGAAGTTAAGCACAAGAAGGCTAGATGACCTCATCTTGGTCACGTAGTGAGTACGTTGTAACTGTGGTACACGAACATGGGTCTAAAGAGTCACAGATTTGCACTCTTAACAGCTAAGCAAAACAGCCTCAAATATGTATGTTTCCTCACCCCCAATCCCCCTCCACTAAAACAACTCAATCCCCCTTGTACCTGTGCTTCTTCTTCTGTTCTGGGCAACTGCCCCCTTATTTTCCTCCGTCCACTCCCTTCCATAGGAACCATTGTGGGAAGGTGGTGCCTAATTCCAATCTCGCGTCCACGTATTGTACCTCTGCAGTGTGGTATAGAGCACACCTAAATGGTACCTGCTAGAGTAGTAAATGGCACAATGGTTTCAGTTTGGGTGGGCAGGGGTGGAACTGATGCAACTGCATCCTTCTCTTGGGTACGTTTGCTCATTGTTGCACCCCTGCCCACCCAATATGGAATCGCAAAATCCATTTACTTTTCTAGCATGCAGTATGCACGATGGTTCTGCACCATGATGCATAGGTACACCATCGAGACTTGGGCTAGGACCATGCTCGACTCCATGCTGAAGCAGAGGACCTTGATGGCTATCTGGGCTAGGACTAGCTCTTCTCCCCTAGCAGCCCAGCAGTGTGGATAGTAGGAGTTTGTTTTGTTTAGGGGACTTATCTCCAGCAAGTCTCATGTCAGTTGCCCATGTCGGGTTTGAATACCACTATTGCTTATTTGCTGTGTGATCATGAATAAATCTCTTAACCTCCTGGTGCTTAACGTCATTCGCCTCCTCCTGTGCAGTGTTTAACCTCCATAAGCTTTCCTTGACCTCCCTCAGTCTTGCTTGATCTGCCTTGTATTTTGAATGGCTGCTGCCTTCCCTGACTTGTAAAGGGCTTTAGAATGCAGTTTGTAAGAAAAGTGCTATAAATTATTTTCCTTCCTTTCTTGATATTAACAGTTTTTCTGACGATATAATGTGATTATCACTGAAATTTAAAACAGCAATGTAACTTTATTTGCCAGTTGAAACCACAGCATCTAACCCAAAGAATACTGTACCTGCATGTCTGTAATACTTGCATGCTTCATATGCATCCTCCTAGGTGTAGTATATTTGTTTTTAATTTGCTTAATCCTTCTCTTCTGCCATGATCCTGATCCCCATGGCATTTCTGAGCTGGTTTGGCTACTTCATGGCTTCTGGGACTCCTGAATTCGACTCCCTTGACGTGGAGACACTGTGCATGCTAAGTAAAAACTGGTGTCAGTCAGCCAGCTGAGAAGACAGAGACAAGTTCACCCAGCATCGGGCAAGTGCAGTTGCTTAGATGATGTACACCTGCTTTTAGTCCTGATCTCGTAGGCGTATTCTTTTGAATTATGCCATTTTTGTCATCAGTGTATAATTACTTCAACTCCCAGGCTTTTAAAAAATATATTACTTTAAAGTGGTGAGAAATAAAGATGCAGTGGCAAAATCAACTTATTTTTAGTGGTGAGAAAGTGCTGTAACTGCTGTGACTCAAATGATATGTTGATTTCCATGAAATGTTGACATGCTGAGAACTCCGGGAGCAGTGAGAATAAACACAGTGCAGTTTTTGTGTGTCTTTCTCTCAGTACTACACTATAAAGTTTCAAACCCAGCACAAAGCACCATGGGTTTGTAAATTCTTTTGTTGGAGCAGACTGACCAGAACCCAACATACAAAAATAAACAATGATGGCAGAAACACAATCAAAGGTTCGTCTAGTCTGCCCAGATTTTTCTATTTGCCTCAGGACCTATTGTCCATATGGGATTCTGTCTCTGCCAGTCCACCCCTGCTTCCCTCCCTACTGCTACTGACCTATGCAACCATCAAAGCCTTCACTCCCAGCCATTTTTGAAACCATTTATTGTCTTGGCACCCACCTCGTCCGCTCACAGACTGTTTCATGCTCCACCACCCTTCCATAAAATAGAACTTCCTCACATCTCCCTTAAGCCTGTCCCCTGCCAGTTTCCACTCATGATCTCGGGTTATTGACTCAGTACTCATGCTAAATAGTTCCCCCGCAGTTCACCTTGTTTATGCCCTTTAGAAACTGAAGGTCTGTCTTATCCCCCCCTCACCTGATCTCCAGTGAGATATTCAATGCTTTGAGACAGTCTTCGTAAGATCCGATCTACTGGCCCCGAATCATCCTGGTCACCCTGCGTTGCATGGTCTCCAGCCTGTCCCTGTCCTTCTTCAGGTGAGGAATCCAGAACTGAGCACAGTATTCCTCACCAGTGACCTATATAGAGGTAGTTGTACCTCGTAGTTGTACCTCCTTTTTCCTGCTGTCAATACCTCTTCTGATGCATGTCAGCATCCTATTAACCTTACTATAGACCTTGTTACACAGACTTCATTGTTTGAGGGAGTCTCTAATGATCACTTCCAGGTCCCTTTCTTCTGCCATAGTGCTCAGTTTAACCACTCTTATCCAATAGTCTGTCCTGTTTTTTTTTCTAGGTTCTTAACCTTGCATTTTTTATGTTAAATTTCAACTGCCGAACCTTAGACCACCTCTCTAGCTTTTGCAGTTGCCTCCCTGATCCCTTCATTGCTATCTACCCTACTGCAGAGCTTCGTATCATCTGTGAAGAAACACAACTTGCCCCAGAAGTCCTCTCCAATGTTTCTGATGAACATATTGAAGAAGACAGGACCCAGGACAGATCCCCGTGGCACCCCACCATGACCTCCTTCTCTTCTTCCGATTTGACCCCGTTTCCCACCATCTTCTGCTATCTGTAATTCAGCCAGTTTCCTACTCATCTAACTATGTCCCTCACTGCACCCAGGTCCTCCAGCTTCTTCAGCAATCTTCTGTGTGGCACTGAGTCGAAAGCCTTGCTGAAATCAAAGTAGAGTAAATCCACAGCATGGCCCTTATCTACTACCTTTGTTACCCAGTTAATGAAACTGTCAGGTTTGTCTGACAAGACTTCCCTGTCACAAACCCATGCTGTTTGCTATCTTGTAGACTGTTGCTGTCTAGGTAGTCTACAAGGTCCTCTTTGATCAGTAACTCCTTCAGTTTACCCACTGCAAGCAGTAATGCTAAAAGGTCTGTAATTTCCTGGGTGCTCCTTTCTCCTGCTCCTTGTGTAGCGGGACTATGCCGCTACTCTTCAGTCTTTTACAGCTACCTTTGTCTGAACTGAGCTATTGAACAGCCTTACTAGGGTTTCAGCCAATTCCTTGAGCAGCCTTGGGTGCATCCCATCCGGCCCTGGGGCTTTATCTACCTTTAGAGCATCAAGCCCCTTCTGGACCCTTTTTCTGGTAAATAACTGACTGGCTCACTTCAGGAATCCTCCTGACTGCTGTTTTGATGCAACTTTCTAGCAGGGGCCTCCTGTCTTCCCATGTCAAGACAGAGCAGAAGTCATCATTAAGAACGGTTACTTGTTTTCATCTTCCTTTAGTAACACCCCTCCTTGTAGCCTAACAATACCCCCTCTCTGCTTCCTTTTTTCCTTAATATAGCTGAAGAATTGTTTTTCCCCCACCCTTAACCCCCTCTGCAATATTCAGTTCCGTGACTGCCCTCCTTGCGTTCCTAGTTTTTATTTGGGACTCTCCCTATTCCTCCTCCCCATGCTTTTCCTTGTACCTGAGAAAGCCTTTTCTTGGCCCTCACTGTTTCCCTGACCCTTTCTGAAAATTATATTGGTCTTTTGCACCTGTTTTTTATTTTGCAACAATTATTGTGCATGACTTTGTTGCCTTGAGATTGGTCCCCTTGATTCCCCCCCCCATCTTCCCTATACACGTTTGATGCTGTCCATATGGTCAGTTTGTCTTGGAACAGCTTCCTCATCTGGTTGAAGTCTGCTCTTCTGAAATCTAGGACTTCAGTTTTTGATAGGGGCATTCTGGTCCCGAGGGCCAGCCTGAACCAAATGGAGTTATGGTCACTGGACCCCAGTGGCTCCCCTACCCTCACTCCACTCACCATCTCCAAGTTGGTGAGCACCAATTTGGGAATGGCCATCTGTCAAGTGAGTTCCTTAACCAGTTGTACCAACAGGCAGTCCTGCAGTGTATCCAACAGGGCTTGACTTCTGGTGCACATGGCCACTGGAATATCCCTGTTGATATCTGGCAGAGTCAGATCATCCTCCACCACCACTTCCCTCTTCCTCATCCTCCTTGCTAGCTCTTTCCCAAGCTCCCTATCTTTCTGTTCTCCTTGTCCTGGTGGTCTGTGGATCATCCTCACTCATATTTTCTTGCCTTACGGCACCATGAGGTGAGCCCTCTGTGACTCTGTTTTCCCTTTGCTTCACCTGATGTGTTCATCCTCTACAGCCTCTATGCCCTATCTGATGTACAAGGCTTGCCTTTCCCTCTATCCTGTTGAAACATTGTGTAACCTGGGACTGACAAGTCTCTGTCATTATTCTTTTTGGCCCAAGTTTCTGTGATGGTTACAAGATCCAACTCAGTTTCTGCCAAAAATGTCTGGAGCTCACTGATTTTGTTACCCAGATTCTTGGCATTAAGGTAGACCTCCTTCCAATTAGCCCCAAATCCTCTTTTGCTGTTTTGTGATTCTATACCTACATTCCTTCCCATTCTCCTTACCTTATTTTTCCTATTGCTTGCAGACCCTGAGAGACTTCCCCCTTTGCCTCTTCCACCACTCCTTTTTGAACCGCAGCCTTATTTTTACCCACCTTACTGCTACCAGTCACCAGAATAGGGAAGCACTAGCTAGGTTCCCCTTCTTCACTCCCTTTACCGTGGTCCCCCCAGCCTCAGTGTCCCCTGCAGTCAATCTGAAAAGTCTAATGTTGAATCAAACTTCTGCCCCAGTGCTCTGGTCCCCTCTTGGGTTAGATGGAGGCCATCACCTTTGAAGAGCCTCCTGCTCCAGAACTGCCCTAGTCCCCAACAAAGTGGTATCCTTTCTCCTGACATCATCCCTTTAACCACCCATTTAATTCCTCTGTATCTCCCCTCATTACATTGATTTGTTTGTTTATTTTTATACTGTATACCCAGTGAGCAAAAGAATGCCCATTTTCACTGGTGACAGGTTATGACATTGAATGTCACATGACATACAAAAGTAACATTGAATACAATATACAATATAGTATAAAATCAATAAAAACAATTGACATTCGGCTTTAGAGAACAATAATTTTTGAAGAACACTTTTAAACATCAAGATGTTAGGAGAATTCGTAATTACTTTAGGCAATGCATTATAACATTTTATAGCAAGAAATTATAATGAATTCTGAGACATTGCTGTGTGAAAAAACGGAATCTGAAATTTAAATCCCTCCTGTGACCTAGTTGTAACTATATTGGTCTGTCTAGGAAAAAGATCAGCAATGGAAGCTGGTAAATAACCCAGTTGTAGTTTATGAAGAAAAATGGATAACGAAATCTAAATCTATCAGAGGAAGATAAACACCCCATAAGACTATACAAACGACAATGATGTGTCCTTTTGTTTTGCCTAGTAACAAATCGTATAACATTATGATAAGTACTTTTAAGCTTAGCAATCATTCTATTAGTGGAAGAATAATATATAATCAAACCGTAATCAATTATTGAAAACAGAAAACTACGTGCAAGTATAACCCTCGTGTCATGGGTTAACTCATTGCCTCCACAGGAGCTTTCTGAAGTTGCAGCACTTTTCTCCTGTATACTGTTAACGGTAAATCCTGGGCCTTTCTAAGCAAAATCAAGCCATAATTGGCATGCCGCAAACAAATGCTAATAGTACAAAAACCGTACGTGCTAGACACAAAGTATGAGTGGCAAAATTGTTTAACATAAAATTGCCTTTCCAATGGTGGTATGCAAGGAATAGTGGGTAATTTAGTTGTATTTCTGTGCTGGTCAAAACAGCAAAACAAAATATTTTTTCCACTAAAAAATGCACCATAAACCTTTTTTTGTTGGGAAATATGTAACATATCAACACCAAATTAAGCATCCAGACATTAGATTTAATTTTAATAATTTGTTTGTAAAAAAAATACAGCTATTTCTGCAGAATTAAACATAATTTTTCCCCATTTAAGTCAAAAAGTGTTGGTGAGGTTTGAGGGACAAATCTGAACCATACACACCATGCCATAATAAAATGCATATAACTCCTAAAGTATACATGATACACACAATGTATCAGTGGCAAAGTTGTTCCAAACAAAATTGCCTTTCCAACGGTGCTATGCAATCAATTGTACTCAATTCAGTTTTTGTTTTATACTGGCTGAGATACCCAGAATGTATGTTTTCTTCAAAGTGCTTAGGTGGTTCTAGGTTGACAAAATGTCATAAACAAATATGAATAACTCCTAATGTGAACATGATACACACAAAGTGTCAGTGGCAAAGTTGTTCAGCACAACATTACCTTTCTAATGGTACTATGCAGTCAATTCTAATCAATTCTGGCTGGCAAGTAACATTAAAACATGTGAGTGACTTCTCCAGACATTTCTAGGGCACACAGGAGGTCTGTAGGTGACTTCTATAAGCGTTCTGGGACACACTGCAGCAGATTTGCTGACACCTACAGGTGTTTCTAGGAGGCAATGAGTTAAGTGTCTATTTAACCTATATAGCATTGCCAATCTTTGATGTATTTTACTAATTAATTTTGTAATATATTTCTCAAACGAGCGATGGGAATCGATGATAAGTCCCAAATATTTAAATTCTGAGACTTTTTCAATACTACTACTACCATAGTTGTCACAGAGGGACAATTCAGATGAAACATTATTCCTAGGGTTTTTGGAAAAACATATATTTTGTTTTACTTGAATTAAGAACTAATTTATTCTTACTAAACCATGCATGCATTGAACTAAAGTCTTCTTGTAAATTATATTCTACCATGCGGCAAGATACATCTGAACACGTTAAAACGACGTCATCCACATATAAAATAAGTTCTGAATTATTACAGACCTTATATAATGAATTAATAAAAAGTGAAAACAACAGGGGCCCTAAAATGGACCCCTGAGGAATACCACAGTCCAATTTACCCTCCGCAGAAAATGAGTCCTTGATAAGAGTTTTCTGAACCCTGCCAGAGAGATAGTTAGTTGCTCAGCCAATAAATCCCCTCATCTGAGAAATTCCCTCGAAGTAAACTTATCAATAATTCTCTGTGATCAACCAGATCAAATGCCGTGGTGAGGTCCACAAATGCTGAGGCCAGGATTTTACCCTCATCAAGGGATTACATTATCTTTCACTCCCCCCTACTCCACACCGGGAGGACCTTGGAAAAGGCAAGGGAAGCTGAGTGTGCTCGACATCTGTCCACGAGCCTCTGAAAGTTCTACTTCACTTGCTTCACAGGCTGGTTCACTAGATCATTGGTACCCAAGTGTACCATCACCTTCAGCCGCCCCTCCCTCTCTGCTATCCTCTGTATTCTGTTAACCTCCCTAGAACTGCTGATAATACAACATGGTACATTCCATTCTAGGTGGAGTGAGTGCATGTATCCTAAGTCCTAAAATGTGGCTATTAGGTCTAATTGCCATTCGCAGCTGCATGATCACCAACCATTATGATAACCATAGATTGAACACCCCTGTCAAAAATAGTACAGCCCCTGTTACAATACTGCACTGCCCATAGGATCCAAACACCACTGCTCTGCCTTTCCACCAGATCTTGCCCAAGCCCTTCTGCTGTGGTGCTCTCTGTCTCTCTCTCTCGCTCTCTCTCACTTCTGTACTAGGCAAATGTATATTACAATTTGAACGTACCCCATCTGGATCAAGAAAAATGTGCAGTGCCCTAAGAGATTGTGTAAGTCCTGTGCCTGTAAACAAAGCATAATTACTCTTCTATGTTGCTCTGCAATGTTAAAGTTAATCCTGGACCTCCTGCTCAAAACATGACTCCCTCAGACCCAGCCTTCATGGCCTAAAATTTGTGGTGATGTCCATAGCTTATTAAAAAGAAAGTTAGACAATGTAAAAATCTAGTGTACCCCCCCATTTGGTGGTTAAGCCTAAGGCTGGGTACTGTTCACGCCCTGGGAGATAATTAGTTGGGAATGGCAGTATGGCAATACAAGGGTTAATCACAGACTGCCTTTGGGACCTACTGTAGGTGGGAGGGTGCCAGGAGGTCAGCAGGGTATAAGGGAGGTACGCAAGAGAGAGGGGGGAGACAGAACAAGAGTGGGGGCGATTGCCCACTTGTGTCAGCCGCAGTAATATTCCAGGCTGAGGTGTGAGAAAAAAGCCTGTGGGAGGACGTGGCTGTGGCCATTATTCAAGCCCCATGTGGGACCACTGTGTCATGCCACCTCAGTGGGAGTGGAGCAAGATACCCCACTGGGACCGTTGCTCCAGAGTAAGGTACAAGGTCGAGCTGAATAGTGAAGCAGTAAGAGGGGTTCCATTGGAAGCTTCCAGTCTTGAAGCCCTGTGGGGGGGGGGAGAGAGAGAGAGACGATTGAGAATGGATGAGGTATTGCTGGCTGCCAGTTGGGGACATGTTGCCCATAAGTTGTGGGTACAGTTGCCCCTGGGAAGCAGCAAAAAGCTGAAATGAGAGGTGCTGAAGTGCACCAGTGAGATGGTACCAAGGATGGAACTGGTGGCCCTGAGGTGAGAGGCCAGTTGGTTCCATGGAAAAAAGATGTCAGTGAGTGCTAGAAGAAGATGAGCCATGGGGTCATATCAGCCTGGAATATTAGGGGATCTTGAGCTGCCTGAGTTTTGGGAACATCTGAATCATGCCCCGTGAAGTATATGTGAACTGCATGAACTGTTTGCTTATATGAATTGCTACTAATGGGGCCTATGCTCCAATGGGTGGGATTTAGACATGTGAGGCATGTATCCTGCCCATGGAGCTCCACACCTGCAGACAGTTGCATGCCGCTGGTATTCCTCAATGGCCGTGACCTCTCCACAGGCACACACCCCTGGCGCGCAGCACTCCGCGAGGTGACCGTGGGTGGAGTCGCAGACCCAGGCAAGCATCCAATCAGATGCCCATCCCTGGACCAACAGTGGATTCCTTGCACTGTGAGGGGCGCATTGGCTGCACTCCCCTGCAGATGTTTGTATGGCCGGCCATGGAGGTAAGAGGTGGGTAGTGCTGCCAGCTGTGAGGTGTCCCTGATCAGATGGGGAGGAATGAGGTTGGTGCCACAGTTATATGTGTGTGTGTGTGGGGGGGTTGTTTGCGCTGGTCCACCACACCACCCCGTGTATGCAGAGCTGCAGAGGCAGATGGGTGAGGGGGGGTACATATGGTGCTGGGGCCAGTGCCCCCATATGTATGTGGGTATGTGTGTGGAGAGGGGGGCTTGGCATGCACAGGGACGGTGGAAGCTTGGCAGGATGTTGCTTTGGTGGCCACTGGATATGTTGGCAGTGGTCCCCCATGATGTGGGATGGATGTGTGGGGCATGTAAGGGACTTATGGCAGGGATTCCCAGGTGTACTGGCTGCCCCCTATGTGCCCAGGTGCGCAGCACTACTCTGCTTTATGCACATTGCATAGTGCTTGCACACTCCCAGCCCACCCCCTGCACATTGCGGTCTGTGCAGGTGGGGGATCAGGTGTGTGGGGGTTGTGTGCCCCTTCGTGCATCCCACATGGGTGGTGTAATGGGTATGGGGTGTCTCCACGCCTCACATACTTGGCGCGGAGGTGCTCCGTGCCTTCGCACATAGGGCCCATTGTGTGCTAAGGGATCATAGTGGTGCAAGATTATATGAGCTGCCTACCTCGAACCGATTGATTTTTCCTGCTCCATGGAGTGTTCATCAATTTGTTGTTAAACAAGATCCCCAATGTTTATTCTATAAAGTCGTGGTCTCCAGTTATTTAACTGATGGTTATTGGGACTAACGCTGATTGCTTTTTCCAGCCCAGCACCTGAAGAGCCTTGCACCCCAGTGTGACTGTTACAACCTGCAAATGATAGCCATTTCTGGAACAGTACTTCTGGTGGCCGCCCCCTCCCCACAGACAGTAACCATCAGCATACAATGAAGCAAAATAGCCTGCACTCGTAAACTGACAAACAAATTCAGACAAGGACTGCAAAACAAATTGGCATTATTGCCCCTTAGAAAGCATGGAGTATGCACAGGCTAGATCCCACACCACTGAACCCCTTCAGCAGCATACCCCTAGACACTGCGGAGGGGGTGAGCCACACTAGGTATCCCATTCCAAACCTGACATAGTGCTCTTGACTAAGACATGGCTCAATAGCTCTAGTGACTCCCAGGTAATCGCACTACCCGGCTGTACCCTGTATCGAACTGCCAGGCCCACCAGAGGAGAAGATATGGCCCTGTACATCAGCAACAAGCTCTCCTCTGCCATAGTCAGCTGTCACACCAAACCATAAGAATATGAATGTCTTGACATCTATTGCACTCTCCAGCAATGAAGCTATTATATGATAGAATGCTATAGACCCTCTAAGGGTGGCACTGAACTCTTATCACTCCTAAGGAATCATGCTATCCCCCAAAATAATACAGTTATCATCCTTGGTGACCTAAATCTGGACTGACTCTCTGCCAAATCTGCAGACTTAAAAGAATTCATGATGAGCTAACCCTAACCCAGCTTATAATGGAGCCCACCAGACCTAATCATAAGAATGCTACTAACTCCTATATCTTGGACATCATCCTGACCAATAGACCACAAAAAATCCCTCATACAGTTGTTTTTGACATTGACAACAGTGACTACAATGCAGTGGCATGCAGCAGGTGCTCAAAAATGTTAAGCCCCAGTCAAAAATCATGTTAAAAAGTTGCCTTACCCGTTTCTGTAGGACCAGCTTTCTACATGATTTGGCAAATATCAACTGGCAGACTTTTTACATGGAGAATTCTATGCATGTGCCACTGAAATTTTTAACAAGCTACTACTGGGTGCTGTAAATAAGCATGCCTCCCATGGTCAAGCACAGGGTTAAAATGCACAATTGTTCCTGGTTCAACAGTGACCTTAAGGCTGTGCTAAGAGCAAGAGTCAACCTGAGGACTATGACTAGGCGCACAAAAACAGCTTATGGCTGACATACCTTTCAGCAAAAAGGAAATGAGTGTACCCAATTAACATGGAATGCCAAAGCAACTTACTACCTTTCACTCATGGAAGATAACTCCCATGACCCCTCCGAATTTTGGAAAACTGTCACGTTCTTGGAAGGACAGGCTGCTGCTGCTACTCTGCCGAAGCAACTGCTGAGTAATGATAGGATAATCGGTGAAAGGCTTGGCATCACAGAAGAGTTAAACATTCGATTTGCTGCTGCGGTCAAGCCTTTGACAACTCCACAGTAGCCACCTATCCCCTTCCCAGCCAAACACTCACCACTACTGGGGCCTATGGCAACAACCCCTTCTTACTTAGACCTGTCAGCCAAATTAAAGTTGAATGGCTATAAAAAAGACTGACATCGGAAAAAATCCCAGAGCAGATAATCTGGAACCTTTTTTCCTTTGCCTGGGATATACCTTCCTCTCTGCCCCTATCAGGGATCTGTTTAATCTCTCCTTACTCCAAAGTGATCTCCCGCTGCTATGAAAAATCACTCATGTCATGGTGATAACAGCAATGTGAATAATTATAGATGTATATTCATACTCCCAGTCCTCGCCAAATGGCTAGAAAAGCTGGCAAATGAGAAGCTGCCTGCTTATCTTGACAAAGTTAATATCATCTCTCCCCTTCAATCTGGCTTCAGAGCTAAGCACAGCACCCCCACAGCTTTGTCAAACACCTCAAATGACTGGTTTACCACCGTGGGTAGCAAGTTGGTCTACAGAGCTGTTTTCCTAGACCTCAGCAAAGTCTGTGACACTGTTAACCAGGATATTCTATTGCAAAAAATTCTTAATATACTAATCAGTGCTACAGCCCTTCCCTGGTTGGCTAACTACCTTGCTATGCACCAGAAGGGGATAAAGGTAAATAGCCTTTCCTCCTCCTGTGCCTCTGTAGTCAAAGGGGTTCCCCATGGATCAGTGCTAGGACTGCTGCTCTTCCTAATCTACATAAATGACATAGGAGACAACCTCAGAGATGATCACCTACATTTTTATGCTAATGACACAACTCTTTATCTGGTCAGGCCTAACATAGCTACATTAATGACTGACCTACAGACTGCCTCTAATGAGTTAGAGTCTAATATATTTCACTCAAAATTACTTCTCAATGCATCTAAAATGAAGGCTATGAGTTTCTTTCCAAGTGGCAATCTAGCCACGACTTACCCCTCTATCTCCTTAACCACTCGTAAACTTGAGTTGGCTGGCTCCTGTAAGTATCTGGGACTCTGCCTGCGTAACAGACTCTCATTTACTGCACACACTAAGAACCTCTGTAAAAATCTCAGTTCCAGACTGTGGCTCTGTTTCAAGAATAGATATTGTTTCCCAGCTGAAGCCCAAAAAAAGACTTGTTCACATCACGTTTCTGCCTATCCTACACAATGCAGATCTGATATATCAGTGCAGCCACAGTACAATTCTGGCAAAATTGGTTGTGCCCTATTGCAGGGCTCTCCATTTCATCACTAGTCTACTCCCAGAACACATCATTGTACCCTATACACTGCAGTTGGATGGCCCTCTCTTACCACTAGGCGACTAAGAAACTTATATATCTGGACCTACAAGGCCCTGCAAAATGACCTCCCGACATACATCCTACCCTAGTCCATAAGGCTGACAGTCCATATGCCCTAAGAAAAGGAAGGTCTTTCTGCTAGATATACCTAGCCATACATCTTACTCTCACTACGGTAAAGCTGCCCTCACCTGACTTGTCACCTCATTATGGAACAAACTTCAACTCTTGCTTAAGCTATGCACTCTAGTTAACCGTAATGCATTCAAAACCTTGTTTGATTATCACTGTGATGATATCTACAACTGTAGTTAGCTACAAAACCCTATGTATACCTGAAACTAGTATTATTGTGTCAGATAGTCTCTATGGCCCTGTCCACACTGGGGATCCTAAAACATTACAGATGCCCTGCAACATTTTAAAATTGGGGAACACAGTTTGTGACCACACTGGTAATGTTACCGAACCATATTTAAACCCTGATACAATCAGGATTTTATCACGGTTTTGAAAACGGTTTAAGTGAGAGATGTTTTCACTTACCAGTGTGTATGTGCATCCGATCCATGTTCCCTTCGGGTGATCCTCCTGACACCCATGATGCTACACTAGCAATCCAATCGATAGCATGTTTAAACACGCTTTCATTTCGGGAGGTGTGGATGGGCACATAACCGTGTTAAGACACGGTTCCCACAAGTGTGGATGCAGCAGCACGGTATGCTCCGTAACAGTTTTAAAACCGTTATCAAATTTTACCTGCCGGTGTGTACAGGGCCTAAATTTCACTGTTTCAGAGACCGTGTTTACTGTAAGCCTGTTTGTATTATTGTTGTTTATTTATTTTATTTATTTATTTATGACAATTTTGGATAACACCTTTGAGCAAACAGTGCTCTTTTACAAAGGTTCCACGTCTTGGATAATGGACAAGAATAGACAAGAACAGGCAGGTAAATAACAGTTAGTACAATTACAGTACACAAGCTGCCAGTTACTTTGTCAAGACAAGACAAGACCATTTTTAACAGGTAAAACATTACAGAATGCATCAGCTCCCAAGGCTTTGTCAGGTGATCTAACAAGTGCATGAGAGGGCCAGAGGTAGTTCGTAAGAGGATAAGGTAGTAGGGGGACAGGCAAGAACAGAGGGGGTGGGGATTGGAGGGATAAGGAAGGTGGTGAAGGAGAGGAGTAGGTGGTGATGGAGGGGAGAAGGGATGGGAGATGTAAGTGGGGGTAACATCATGGGTGGTGGAAGGAGAGAAGAGTTAGTATGGGCAAGGAGGAGAAAGGAGAGAGAGAGAATACGAGAGCTAGGAGGTGCAGAGGGTATTAGGTGAGGGGAGAGACAAGGGTGTGAGAGGGAATGGAGAGAGGGAGGCGTGAAATCTGGGGGGCAAGGGAGGAGGTTGAGGTGGCTGACATGAGATATTGGAAAGAGTTAATAGGGAGGGAATGGGGGTGTGGGAAGAGTGCATAAGTAATGGAGAGGCCAGGAGGGTGAGCAGGGAATTTGAGTGTAGCAATCACAGTAGGCACTGGCCACCAAGTGCTGTCATAGTTTTTGCTTAAAGGAGCTGAGATTTGGTGCATTGGTGATATCCACTGGGAGTATGTTGAACTAGTCAGAGGTCCTAACTTTGTAGGAGCGCTGCCCTTGAGTGGTCCGGCAGAGGGAAACTGCAAAGATTAGTGTTCCAGAACTCCTGGTAAGGCAGGTGGCACAGTGAGGAGAAAGTATAGACTGAACCCCTGGTGGAAGGAGGCCTAGCACTGTCTTCTTAGCAAGTAAGCAGGTCTGATACTTAATTCTGCCTTGAAGTTGTAGCCAGTTAGCCTGTTCATAGAGATCACATGTGTGTATGTGAACCTAGAGGCTGTGGTGAGGAGCCGGCAGGCCTTGTTCTGCTGTATATTTCATTACTCTAGATATGCTTTTTCATACACTGGCCTTCTAGCTCTCTACCTGTTTCCTGTGTATTACTATTTCCTCTCACCGTATTTTACCTTTGACTCCGTATATTGTATGTATTATATGTACTGATCTATTTATATTTGTATGCTGTCCTAACCAGTTCCTCCTTTAAAATGGACATTACATAATGCAGCCTTTTTCTGGTAATACAAGTACACATTCTGTCTCTGTCCTGGATAGCTGATGCCCAAGGAAGGTGCCTGACCACCCCTCTCCCCACCACTCTTTCTACTCCACTGATCATAGAATCCCAGACCACTGAGACACTCCTAGCTGCCTTCTCCTTACACTCACTCCTGAGTGCCACTATGTCACTCCCATTCCTCTCAACTTACCCAGAGTCACCCCTGGTGGAGTCAGATACCCAAGTCTTCTTCATGAGTGCAAAGTGATATGTCATCAGGATGGTGTGGGGTGGGCTGACCACCGTGCGGCTGCCCTGCAACCCTTTCCCCTGCCCACTACTCTCCACCCCCTTGGAGCAGTGGGCCTTTGTGGGAGTGAGGGTGAGGGTTCCAGCTGAGCTGGTGTCGCAGGAGAAATATCTCTTCCCTCACTGCAGGGGCAGTGGCCCCTCATCCAGAGTGTAACCCCAGAGAAGAGTGCCCCACAGTCCCTGCAAGTGACTTGCTCCTCACTGAACCTCATGAGCTTTAGCAGGCTCTACCCTTCTGTTTTCCCTAGTGCACTGCTTCTGAAAACAGAAACAAATTGCCTGAAAACAGACTGTTAGAGTATATTTGTTCTAGTTTAGACTGAGAATGACAAACTGCAGCAGTGATGCTTTGCACTGGGTCTGTGGCTCTAAGGTGTAAGCATGGGGTTGCAGAAACACACAGAATTAAGCAAAATGGATATTTGTTCTCTTGTGCATCCTTTCCAGATCCTATGCACTGTTTGAACTTGATGGACCACTGACCTTTTTCTGATTGTAAAAGTTTATGTTTCTATCTTTCCTTTCTTCCAAATTACCTCTTTTGGTATACTACCCCTGTGTGTAGTAAATGCCTGAAAAACACAGTACAGTGTTATATTCAACATCATATCGTGGAAATGGTGTGGGTTGACTTAAGATAGCATTTTTATCTTCATGAAAGGGTATTGGTCTGTTAATATCTCATGAGTGGTGAAGCACTACAGGCCCTGTGAGAAGCAGCAGACATGTGGAGCACAGCCTCAGATCTGTAGCTTGGCTTGCATAGGACCCTGGGGACCCTATGCAAAGCAGCAGGCCCATGGGGCACTGCCCTGTACCTGTAGCTTGCCTCATGCAGGGCACTGTGGGCCCTTTGCAAAGCAGTAGACCCATGGGGCACTGCCCTGTACCTGTAGCTTGCCTCATGCAGGGCACTGTGGGCCCTTTGCAAAGCAGCAGGCCCATGGGGCACTGCCCTGTACCTGTAGCTTGCCTCATGCAGGGCACTGTGGGCCCTTTGCAAAGCAGTAGACACATGAGGCACTGCCCTGTACCTGTAGCTTGCCTCATGCAGGGCACTGTGGGCCCTTTACAAAGCAGCACAGCCATGGGGCATGGCCTTGGACCTGTAGCTTGCTTTGCACAGTGACCAGTGGGCACTAGACAACGCAGCATATTCATGAGGAATGGTCTCGGACCATTAACTTGCTTCATGCAGGGCTTTGTGTGCCATATACAAAGCAGTAGATGAGTAGAGTATGGTCCAAACCTGTAGCTTGAAGCAGGAGACATGAGGGACATGATACTGGACCTGTATCTTGGCCTTGGGTCACAAGGGTAGGGCAAGGGGAAGGGTGGGCATTTGGGTTGGAAACCCTAAAGCCACGTTCTTGATTTTGTGGTTTTATAACCATAAGACATGCATTAACATAGGTGTGTGCAATTTATATTCTTAGATTTTGAGAAAGATTTAGAGCAACTGTTACCTTTAACTTTTTTCATGCATGGTCCACAGGGCCTGCGTGAAGCAGCAGACCCACTGGGAATGCCATCAACCCTGTAGCTTGTTTTCAGACAGAGCCCTGGATGCCCTGTGTGAAGCAGAAGCTGACCTGTTAGGAATCGGCAGCGCAAGCTGCTGTAAAGGGGGAAAATCATTTTGAATGTGCCCGATCTTCTTGAATCGAGTGCACTCTGCGGCAAGGCTTTCGGCACAGCTGCTCTGACTGCGGGTTTGATGAAGGGATTGGTGCGCGCCCTACATCACCCCTCATGAATCCAGCCTGTTGTTCTTACCAGTGAGAAGACAGTCCAAATGCTAGAATCTTACCAGATTTTCCAGTTAAAAACTGAAAACCAGTGGCCTTGAATGAGGTACAAACTGGAAAAGAACTAGATGCTGGTATACTGGAAGAGTACTGTTCTACGTGTTACATCTAGTATTGTCACTTAGAAAACCATCTAACTAGCACAAGAAAAATGTGCTTTAATCTCAGATACAAAAAGAAGCCACTGGTGATGTATATAAATGAAGAATAATAACATTTTAAGGGGATGTACTAGCCCTTTACATGAATGCTTTATGGTAGCGGTATGCTGGTATCTGGAATATACACGATCCCGACTGCTGACAGCAGTACCAGATGACACCTCCACTACCGATCTGATATACCTGGTATCAGTCTAGCCTTAGGCTTTAACCAGATGGGGGCACAAATGTCACTGATCTGAGTATATGACAAGAATGCACATGAAGATTTTCACACTGCTGGGATCTCATTTTTCATATAGTCACCAGATTATTCATTCAGTAAAGGCCAAGCCAATCTGTGTATTTATCAATCAAGATCTCAGTTTTCTAGACATTACAATATCCCTTTCCCCAACCCTGCATTTTTAATGCTCTCTCTCTCTCTCTCTCTCTCTCTCTCTCTCTCTCAACCCACAGCAGTCGGTTTCAGTTCAGGAGTTCTAGCAAGGCCTGATTGACTTTTGCAAGTGTATGATTAATTAATCAAGTCCTGCTGCACAGTATGTAATAACTGGGGTAAAGCAGTAAGCATCTGCACAGCATGCCACCCCCCCACACACATACAAATAAAATTATTTCTATTAGGGAACACAGTTGCTGGATTGTTTGCTACCTTTTATTGAATATATGTATATATATATATATATATATATATATATATCAGAGATGTTACAGTACACAATCATTTTGGGCCACAATACCCTTCATTAGGTGTTTAAGACAAGGCTGAAAGAACAGGTTCATTCTGAACAGAGTAGTTTTTTTTTTAACCAGGAGAGACACACTAAGCTGAAAGCTTGTTTACAGGTATGACCTGGGAGTGCAGGGAAGTTAAGTGACTTGCTCAGGCCAGGGTCACCATACCTCTCAAGTGTTCCTCATTACGAGGGACATCCCTCATTTTTCCCCATAAAATGTCTCTGCCCCTCATCCGCCCCTCACGGAAAAGGTCCTGCCCACACACAGAATGTGCTGTAAATTCAAATTTTAAAGCAAAAACCGTTAATATTCTAAAATACTAAATCCAAAATAAACTTTGTACAGGTAAACACTATGGTTTTCACAGTGTTCTGAGCATGTATCTCCATGTTTGAGGAGGTGTCCCTCATTGTCCCTCATTTTGAATGTACAAAAATGTCCATGTCCCTAATTTCAGTGGCAAAAGGTTGAGAGGTATGAGGGTCACACAGTGTACAAGTGGGGGGTGTAGGATTCAAACCCAGATCTCCAGGTTGCAGCTCAGAGCCTTAAACCACTGTGCTATACTGCCTCCTCTTTGTGACATCTTGTGAGCTCCAGGGCAAATTTGATGTCACAGAGCCCAGGCGGTTTAACAAGCAGCCTGTTCTAGCATTTTTGGATTTGTTCTTTGTATTATATGAAGGTGACCTCATTTTACAGAGCAGACATTATGAAATCCAACAATGAATCAGTCAAATTTAATTATTCTAGCTCTTTTGGGAGCAGTGGAAAAAGAAGTGAGAAGACGCTCAGAGGTAAAAACTGTTTCAGTTGCGTTCTGAATTTACGACTATGTGTGATAGTGCTCTGATTAACGCAATACATTGACTGTCAGACGAAGTGGGAAAATGTTGCACTTCAAGGTTTCAGTAATGTGATTGACAGATTTGCTTCAAATATTTAATTCTTCATGGGTTTAGTGTGAAGAACAAGTTTGAGAAGCTATTAGCAAAATGAGGTCGATAAAACAATGGCTGGAAATGGAGCATTCCTACTGGCCGACGTCATTCTGACATGGTTAGGCTTATAGCTAGAAAGTCTCATCATTTAGAATTTTAAACTATAAATAAAGAATTTACAAATAAAACCATTTTAGTTTAATAATAGCATTACAGTACTCCAGGGGTTGGGTTACTTTTGTTATTTCGTTATTTATTTCAAATGTTTTACCAGGAAAGGCATATCAAGCTTGGGACAGCCCATTTCCTGATGTGTAATGGGGGAGGGAAGATGGGGACATTACAAGACAATAATCAGTTTGTAATATAGTAACAAAGGACACAAGAGAGCAGTAGTACAAACCAGTCTGTACAACAGTAGTAACTGATTGCAAAGAAACAAGACAGCCATGAGACAAATGCACTACGCACTACACTACCACACAAGTTCAGAGCATTAGTATCATTCCGTTGCCGGCCACCTGTCCACTACTCCACCCCACCGGGGTGTAGGAATGTGGCATGTGTGGTGTACAGGAATGGTGATGGACACACCACCCTGCCACCAGGATGGATCTCATGCTCCACGCTGAGTAGGGGATTGTGGGACAAAATGGGGCCCGAGGTCTCTTAAAGGGACAAAATTCCAGACAAATGCAACAATGAGTGACCTCCAGTCCTTGCACAAGGTCAGGAGGGCTGAGGTGGCTTGGCATAGGGTTGCTCACCTGGTGGGAATGGGTAGGCACATAGCAGCTACAGCTGGGTCCTTGCCTGTGTTGCCTTCACCCCCTACCCTGGCACTCTGTGTCTTAGTGCATAGCGTGAAGTGTAGTACCACCCACCTGGCTACTCCCCCTGTCCATCTGCATGCACAGAGCTGTAGATAGACAGCGGATCAGGTGTGCAAGGGCACCTCTTTAGTGAATGCCATAGGGGTCTGTGGGACACCTATGTGTCAGCAGGTCACAGCGAAGCCAAAGCACTATGTATATGAGGTGTAGACTTCATACATAGAGGCCAATGTATATAAAATGTACCACACAGGACAGACAGCAGTGGACTTTGAGGGGAGTGCAGAAATATAAGTTACTTAAAACAGTTCAAACATGTGCTGCGTGGCCATGGAGAAGGAAATTCAGGTAAAAGGGAAAACAGTGGAACAGATATGAGGGAGAGGCTTGTCCACAGTTGAGAAAACCTGAAGGTAAAAGAAAATTTACACCTAAATGTTTTCATATGAGAGACAGAGAATGTCCGCGTTATGGAGAGTATGAGAAGGCAGGTGTGCAGGTGAATAAGAAGCTGAGGTAGGTGGGGAGCACTGTGAACCAGAACTTAGAGATAAATGAAGCATAACTGGCAAGTCAACTGCCCTCAAGAGATGGGAGAACGAGCGAGGTATAAAGGGGAACAGTAGTGAGTCTGTAGGGGCTGAGACATTTAAGGGCAAAGTAACAGAATGAGTGAAAAGGGGATCCAGTTTAGTGAGTGTGGACTTTGGTGCGGTGCGGTGCTGTGCACTATGGATTGGATTTTCAAAGATTAGCATCATGATTGTGACACAACAGAACTTACTGTGCCAAGACTGTAGACCCCAGAAAAGGTTATCTAACATTTGGGTACAGATACCATTTGATGCACAACAAAAATGACTTGTGCATCAACATTTTGATGCACGCATTATTTCCATGCTGTAAAATAAGTCAAGTGACATAAATGCATCATAATGTTTTAAAACTGGGTGCAAACATTCTGACCCATTTATAGAGATGGAGCTGCAGCAGAAATACTGCCATGAGTACTGTGTCCAGACAACTGAATATCCAGCTCTGCATCCCGGTAATCAAAAGCCAGGAGGATCATCTTAAAATCTGACACTGGGTGGGGAGTAGGAAACAGGCTTTTGTTCCTGTGCATTGCCCCCAGTTTGGGATGGAGGTTGTCTTACTCTAGGGACATACTGTAAGTCACTTGGCTTTACCTCATACCTCATGATACCCCTAGGGTTAGATTGACTGATGGCAATGTACCCCCAGGTGGCCTGGACCTGCCTTATTGCTTGGGACTGTTTAGGTAAGGTAAGAAGTCTTAGTTGGGAGAGCAGCTAAATGATAGAGAGGAGACAGACTCTCTGAAGTAAAGGGAAGCCTTTTAGGAACATGCTAATACAGTCACATGAGAGAGACAGGGTCACTAAAGTTCCTTAGATGGCAGTCAGAGAATGCAAAAAGACCTGTGGTGCTTGGTAGCAAGATGGGACAAGGTTTGGAATACACATGACTATGGCGGCTGGCAATGAGAGAGAGAGAGAGTGAGGTCTCAGACACTTTGGTGTGCAACCTGGCACTGAAGGTGTTTTTTTTCTTGGATGCTTATCTGAGGTGGCTGGCATTGAGAATGGCATGGTCTTGAAAATGCATCTGTGGTGCTGGCATCAGTTAGGGAGAGTGAGATCTTGGGACAGTTCGGTGATGCCTGGAAGTGAGATGAAGCAAAGTCATAGATGCTTGTCTGTAGTGGCTGACACTGAGAGGCCAGAGTCATGGATACTTATCTGTAGTAGCTGGTACTGAGTTAGGATGAGGTGTTGGATACTACCTGTAGAGTCTGGCAATGCCAGGAGGTGTGGCATGTGCCTACTAAGCATTGGACATGCAGCCAAACAGATTTTCTAATAGGCAAAAGGAATTTCAAATCAGTTTGTAACTGTGGCTAAAGCCTTAGAGGCATGGAATGGGCCAGACATATTAAAATGAGCATATTCTGTATGAGGACGATGGCTACCATTTAAGTATTTTAGTGTGACTAAAATGTTTAGATTTCTTAGTGCAGCAGCCAACAAAAGAAAAACTCAGTGGGAACACAGTGTCATGTAGAATACTTTCCTGTGGTGTCTGGTACTGAGAGGGGGTGAGGTGTTGGTACCTACCTGTAGAGTCTGATCACAGGCAAAGGTAAGGTGTTGGTATTTACCTGCGGTATCAAGCAGTAAATGGTGTAGGCACTTACCTGTGGTGTCTGACACTGAGTGGGGTGAAGTGTCTGTACTTGCATTGGGTGTCTGACACATCGAGTTGGCAAGATGTTGGTACCTGCACGTGGTGTTCTGGCAATGAAATGGGAATATGGTGTAGGCACTTACCTGTGGTGGTTGACACTGAGAGCAGGGATTGAATTTGGCACCAACTCACTAGCCAAATACTGGTAAATTTTGCAGTGGGCTAGTAAGAGTTTCCTTTAACTAGCTCTGCAGGCTTGTACTGGAGAAGGGAACATTATGATATGCACACCAACTGTGCCAGTAGAAATGTTTGTGGGGCTAGTGGATTTTCTCAGTCACTAGTCCTGCTGGCTAGTGGCAGCAAAACTTAATTTTGAGCCCTGTGAGAGGTGGCAAAGTGTTGGTATTTGCTTCTAGTGTTTCACACTGAGAGGGGGTGAAATGTTGATACCTGCATGTAGTGTCCACAGTGAGAAGGGATATGCTATAGGCACTTACCTGTGGTATCTGACACTGAATGGTGTGAAGTGTTTGTACTTGCATTTAGTGTCTGACACTAGAAGTTGGTGAGGTGTTGGTACCTTCACATGGAGTCTGGCAATAAAAGGAAGGTGTTCGACACTGAGAGGGGGGTGAGGTGCCAGTACTTGCCTCTAGTGTCTGACACTGAGAAGGAGTAAGGCGTGGCACTGGCACGTGAGGGGATGAGACATTGGTACTTGCATGTGGTATTTGGCACTGGGAGGAGATGTGGCATTGATGCTTACTTGTGGTATTGTACTGAAAGGGTATGTGGTGCAGGACAACAAAAACAAGGTTGTGTGCGCACTGGAGGCGGCGGTGCTCATGCAGAGCTGCCAGTTCAGACAAATGTATAAACAAAGAAAGCACAGCACTCGGGCAGTAAAGTTACTGAGCAAGTGTTATTTATTTGTCAGCAAGGAGCCTGTGTCCAGAACCAGTAGCCCCTAGTGCCTCAACTCTTTAGCGGGTCTTCAAACGGGGGCGTATCTGAGATTCAAACAAACCATTGGAGCCATTTTTACAACATCTCTTAAAGTGATACATACATTAAGATATGCTACCTAGTGCAAAAAAAGTGCAAAAACAAATACACAAGTTTTTGGCTGCACTAAATCATAGCTAGGACAGTAGTACAAACAGAATAAATATCAAATCAGTATTAAATTCAAGTCCTTATTGCAATATAATTTAAAGTGCATTTTTTACAGATCACATGTACACCTATTTCATAAAAAGCTTGAATTCACTTGAATTCACATCCCTGTGTCACGAGTAGTGTTTCCTGAAAATATCATGCTGTTTGGTTTTGTGGTTTTCTTTTAATCAGCATCTGTTAATGTGCTCTGCAGTAACTGAAAACTGAAGCAATAGTAAAGATGTTTCAGTCCCTGTCAGTGAGCAATGACATCATATCTGTCCTTCCTGCTGCTTCTGCAATTAAGTTCTTAATTGACTAAATAAGCTGTTGTAGTCCCTGGTTAGAGCAGTCTGTACAGCTAATTGTTTTCACTCAGAGTTTGTTACTAATCTACTTCTCTGACACCTCTTCCACCTCTGTTAATACTCTCCTTACATGTTTCTCTCTCATCCCTCACCCTCTTCCTCTGCTTCCCACCACTCTCCCTTTTCCTCTCCTCCCTGTTTTCAATTACCACATTTTTTTGAGTTTATTGTTCCAGCTGTTGCTACTGTCTGTATTTCTCACTATGTTCCATCAAATCATGTGCTGCGTCACATGTCTGCTACATTTTGTGTGCTCTAAACTGTCTTCTCCCGGGTCGTGCCTGAAAATAGGCATTGCTATGCCTAGTGCACTCACCCGGTAACGAAAAGCAAATAAATAAATAAATAATGGCACTTATTGTATTGTCTGTGTATATTATTTTTTTTCTCTCTTGCAATGCCTGTTTTCTCACATTGTTTTTCTGATCTTGTTTTTCACTCTGTCCAAAATGTATTTGACTGTATTATACTGAACAATGTTTCTCTACACCTTAAGTTTGAGTGTATGTGATTCCCCTCCTAACTGCATTACATATATCATGTGCTGCGTCACATGTACTGTATGCTCATGTATTTCAAACTGAATTTTCCCAGGTCATGCCTGAAAATAGGCATTCTTATACCTAGTGCACCCACCCGGTTACCAAAAGCAAATAAATAAATAAACCCATCTGGCTTGTGTTTAGAGAGATATGCTTAAAATCTATCTTTCTGTTCTCATAAAAAGTTGATAATTTGGAGTTCAGTGCTGAATTGGAGTGGTATGAATGAATTGGTGAGAAATAACATTTTCTGTATCACAGCTCTCAGTTCTCTGTCATTATAACTCTACATTTTATTCTGGCTATATGACACAAGGTTGTTTAATGGATATAAAATAAACTACATTCCATTAATTCATAGAAGCAGCATGTATCTAATGTAGTCTCAATAAATATGTTCATGTGATGACAATTTGGTCTCCATTTCAGATTGACAAATGTGTGTCTGCCACACTCTGCTATTTCAGGAACATGTATTGTATGAACTCTTAACATTCAGTTCTTTGCAGTTTTCAATGTAGAACTACATCATGTATATGTAGAACTAGAAATACTATATGGCATCCTGATGCTCCTATCTTCTGCCTCTCAGTTGAGGCTGCTGCACCCTGCTTCTCTCTGCCCCCCCCCCACAGTCAGGGCCAATGCACTCTGTTGCCCACTTTTCCTGCCCCCACAAACAGGATTGATATGCTGTCCTAAGTCCTAGAGTCCCAGGGCCTCTGCCTCCACAGCTGGGGCAGCTGCACCATGCTGCCCCAGGCCAACAAAGGTGAGGCTTTTGCTGCACCCTACTACCCACTTCCATTGCCCCAAATGGGCAGAGCCACTGCACCACATGTACCCTGGCACACAGACAGGGTGCTGTACCCTGATGCCCCACTTTGTCCTACACCACGGTCAAGGCTTCTGCATCATGCTGTTCTCTGTCCCCTGACACCACTGTACCCTGCTGCACCACAGAGTCTCTTGCCTCCACAGTGAAGAATTGTTGCACCATACTGCTCCCTGCCACTAGAGTCAGATCCTTTGGTACACTGCTGAAACTACTCGAAAGAAAAAACCAAAAATACTTTCATCTTGTGTTATAGGGTGGGGGACAGAGGGTTGCAGGGTGTAGCAGCCTAAACTGTTTGTGCAGGAGGCAGCAGGGTGCAGTAACCCTGACTGTGTGGAGAAGACAGTGGGCAGTGGGTTGCAGCAGCCTCAAATGAGCACAGGAGATGGGGGGCTTTTGGGACAGGGGAAAGTGGGAAGCAGAGAGCTGCTGCCTAAACTGTTGGACAGGAGACAGGGGCATCAGGATACCATACAGTATTTCCAGTTATAAACATGCATGATATATTTTCACACAGAAATCCTCTAAGAACTGAATTTTATGAGTTCATACAGTACATGTTCCTGAAATAGCAGAGTGTGGCAGATACACATTTGTCAATCTGACATTAAAACCAAATTATCACATGAACATATTTATTGAGGCTACAATAAATACATGCTGCTTCTATGAATTAATGGAATGTAGTTTATTTTGCATCCATTATATAGCCAGAATAGAATGCAAAGTTTTGATGACAGAGATGTGAGAGCAGTGATACAGAAACTGTTATAGAAACATAGAAACATAGACTTTGACGGCAGATAAGGACCGCTTGGCCCACCTAGTCTGCCCATTTCCCTACCTAGCGGATAAGCTGCAGATCTTATTTAACCAACAGCCTATTTCTTCCTACCCCCCACAAAAATTGCCTTATGTCTGTCCCATGCATTCTTGAATTCTCCCACAGTTTTAGACCCCACAACCTCCTCAGGAAGGCTGTTCCATGCGTCCACCACCCTCTCTGTGAAAAAATACATCCTCACATTGCCCCTGAGCTGTCCCCTCTATCTTCAAATTGTGTCCCCTTGTTCTTGCACATCTCTTTTTCTGAAAGATGCTACCCTCTTGGAGTTTGTTGATTCCACTGAGGTACTTAAACGTTTCTATCATGTCCCTCCTCTCCCTCCTTTCCTCAAGGGTATACATATTAAGCTCCTTAGTCTCTCCTCGATGGCTTCTTCTTGCAGACCCTGCACCATTTTAGTTGTCCTCCTCTGAACTGCCTCCATCCTGTCTATGTCCTTGCGGAGATGTGGTCTCCAGAACTAGATGCAGTACTCCAGATGGGGTCTCACCAACTGTATGTACAGGGGGATAACAACTTCCTGTTTTCTGCTGGTGATGCCTCTTCCTATACATCCCAGTATCCCCCCAAGCCCTCCCTACTGCCTTCTCACATTGCTTGCCAACCTTAACGTCATCTGATATGATTACCCCCAGGTCCCTTTCCATTTGTGTTGTTGTTACTACTTCCCCCCCCCAATTGTGTAATCTTCCCCTGGCTTTTGTTTCCCAGGTGCATTACTTTGCACTTCTTTGCACTGAATCTAAGCTGCCATACTTGACCACTCCTCCAACCTTGCCAAGTCCCTTCTCATCCTTTCCATGCCTCCTGTGTATCAACCCTGTTGCAGATCTTTGTGTCATCTGCAAAGAGGCATACTTTTCCTTCAGTCCCTCTGCAATGTCACTTATAAAGACATTAAAAGGACTGACCCAGTACTGAACCCTGCGGTACCCCACTAGTAACCC
This sequence comes from Neoceratodus forsteri, assembly GCA_016271365.2. Classification (NCBI taxonomy): domain Eukaryota; kingdom Metazoa; phylum Chordata; order Ceratodontiformes; family Ceratodontidae; genus Neoceratodus; species Neoceratodus forsteri. The sequence goes on from JADMNL010000025.1 coordinate 409,552,168, forward strand.
CTCTTTCTTCAGAGTGGACTCATTTACAATTACCTTCTGTGTCCTATTGTTCAGCCAATGTTTTACTCCAGACTACCACCCTGGGACCCACCTAGGCTGGTTAATTTGACTACTAATCTTTGTGTGGGACTGTGTCAATGCCTTGCTAAAGTCTAGGTAGGCCATGTCCACAGCCCCTCCCTGGTCTACTACTTTGGTCACCCAGTCAAAGAAATCAATTAAATTCATCTGACATGACCTTCCGCTCAGAACCCATGCTGCCTTGGGTCCTGTGCCCCACTGGCCTCTAGGTACTCAACAATTCTTTCCTTCAGAAGTGATTCCATCACTTTCCTACCACAGAGGTCAAACTGACAGGTCTGTAGTTTCTCTGTCTTGGTCCCACTTTTGTGAAGGGGAATCACATCAGCCTTCTTCCAGTCCTCAGGTACCACACCATCCTCCCATGATTTGTTAAAAAGGGTAGTCAGTGGTGTCACTAGTTCTCTGCTTAATTCTTTTAGAATTCTGGGGTGAATTCCATCTGGCCCCATTGCTTTGTCCACCTTCAGTTTTAGGAGTTCTTTCAGAACCCTTTCTTCTGTGAAAGGACTGGGATCGGCCCCCCTCCAGAGTGCTTCTGTTAATTGGATTAGGCACCTCCCCCACTTCCTCTTTTGTGAATACTGAACAGAAGTATTCATTCAGTATCCCTGCTTTTTCACTGTCACTCTGCCCACCCACCATCCATTCTATTCAGCTCACTATCCCTCCCTTGTCTTTCTACGCCCTGATATACCTATAAAAGATTTATCCCCCTTCTTAACCGAGTTGGCTATCTTTTCCTCAGTTTGTGCCTTTGCTATTCTGACTACCCTCCCTGCTTCCTTCTGCCTTAACTGGTATAGTTCTCTGTGCTGCTCCTTCTGTGTTTCCTTATACTTCCTAAATGCTATCTTTTTCTCCCTAACCTTCACTGCCACCTCTTTTGAGAACCATGGTGGCTTTTTATTTCATTTTGATTTGTTTATTTGCTTCAGACAAAGGCTTGTGGCCTCTGTGATGGCAGTTTTGATATTTCCCCATTGTTGCTTCACCCCTCCTTCTAGCCTGTTTGCTAGTGCTTTTCTAAGGCACTCTCCCATCTTGCCAAAGTCAACCCTCCTGAAGTCCAGAACCCTCACTTTTGTATGGCTTGACTCTGTAGCTGAGTTTATCGTGAACCACACTGTTTGGTGGTCACTTGTTCCAAAATGGCTACCTACTTCTAGATCTGAGATCCTCTCACTGTCCTCATTTGAGAGTACGAGGTCTAAGATTGCTCCCTCATGAGTAGGTTCCAAAACTAGCTGTTTGAGGCATACCACCTGAAGGGCATCAAGAATAGCCCTGCTTTTGGATGTGACTGCAGAAAAGGTGCTCCAGTTAACATCTGGCATATTAAGGTCCCCCATCAACAGTATCTCCCTTTTCTCTGCCATCCTAAGTATGCCTTCTATCATATCCTTGTCCATTCCCTTCCCCTGACATGGGGATCTGTATACAACACCTGTGCAGATTGTGGTGCCATTTCCAGTCTCTAAGGTGACCCACAGTGCCTCCTCTCCTCCCTGTTTACTCTTTTGTTCAGTTGCTTTTATCCCTTCCCTTACATAGAGCGCTACTCCCCCCTCTTCTGCCCTCTCTGTCTCTCCTGTAGGTTGTGTACCCTGGTTTGTTAACATCCCAGTCATGGTTCTCTGTGTACCATGTTTCTGTGACTGCTACGATATCCAGGCATCCCTCTTCCATCAAGGCCACCAATTCAGGGAGCTTGTTGCCCAGATTACGGGTGTTGGTACTCATTACCCCCCATTTCTTGATGGCCTTACCCCTTTTGGCCCCATCCCTGTCCTTATTGTGTTTGTCACTTTCTCCATTTATACCTGTGCTTCTCCCTATCGACATCTCTATGTTGGCGTCTACCTCACTTAGTACCCTGATTTTTTTGGGGGGGGCTAGGATTTCCCTGCTCCTTTCCAGTGCCTCCCCCCTTGGCTAGTTTAAATGCTTGCCAATGAAGTATTTAAACCTATCACCTAGGAGCCTGGTTCCCCTCCTGGACAGATGCAGACCATCACACAAGTATAGGCCTGCATCCCTCCAGGTGGACCCCTCATAGTACCCAATGAAGCCAAATCCCTGAGCTCTGCACCAGTTTTTCAACCACTGATTGAATCCCATGGTGTGGAGCACCCTAGCCTCACCCATGCCATAGACAGGCAGCACCTCCGAGAAGGTTACTGTGTGTGCTATTTGTCTAAGGCTCCTCCCCATCTCCACAAATGCTTCTTGTACTGCTCTGATCCCTTTCTTAGCCAGATCATTTGTCCCTAGGTGGACAATGACATCCAGCTCCCTCTCCTGTGCAGCTGCTCCTGCGATCCTGAGGATTCACTCCCTGTCCCTCCAAGCCATGGCACCAGGCAGGCACCTTACCTCCCTCTCCCCTTCCTCCCCCAGTTCTACCTTCCTAATAATGGAGTCCCCCACCAGGAGTTGTTTCCTTCCCCTGTGGGGTCCCATGCCACCCTCCTGTGGGTCTCCTTTGTGGAGGTTCCCAGTATCCTCCTTGGTCTCCACTGCGGGTGCCTCCATAGAGGAACCACACTTTTCCAGAATGGCATACAAATTGTGGAGAGGTACAACTGAAGGGATGCACCTCTGTTCCACCACCCTCACCCTCCCTGAGCCCACTATGGTCCAACCGCTCCTCTTTCTTTGCAACCTCTGAGGCAACAGCAGTGACCCTGGTGGTCCCTGGGTGGGAGAGGAGGTCCCACAAATCCTGGCCAACTCAGCCTGGAAATGAGCAACCTCCTCCCTCAGCCCAGAGAGGTACCTGCAGATTTCTCACATATTCATTCATACCACTTCAGTTCAGCACTGAACCCCAAGTAATCAACTTTTTATAAGAACAGAAAGATAGATTTTTAAGCATATCTCTCTAAACACAAACCAGATGGGTTAGTAACGAATTCTGAGTGAAAACAATTAGCTCTACTGACTGTTGTAAGTAGGGACTGCAACAACTTATTTAGTCAATCAGGGACTTAATTGCAGAAGCAGCAGGCAGGACAGGTATGATGTCATTGGTCACTGACAGGAACAGAAACATCTTCACTGTTTCTTCACTGTTTCAGTTACTGCAGAGCACATTAACAGATGCTGATTTAAAGAAAACCGCAAAGCCAAACTGCATTATATTTTCAGGAAACACTAATCATGACACAGGGATGTGTATTCAAGGGGATTCAAGCTTTTTATGGAACATGTACTGTACATTTGATCTTTAAACAAAGAGATTGTCTATATGAAAAAATGCAGATTCCAAAAATCACAATTTCCCACCTCATTGATATCTTTCTCAAAAGGGTTATTTAAGAATGATGACAATCATTAATTAATTCGTAATAATTAGTAGGAAATATTTCATCATGTTATTTTCCTGAAGGAGGTCAAAAAGTCAAAATTCAAAGTGAAAACTGTGTTATTTCATTCATTTATAAATAAACAAAAAATTTCCTAGACTAACTATAGATAAAGTACTGAATCAATTATCAACATAAAAAGGAATACTATTTATGAAGATTTTTAGAAGTTATACATGTATTTGTTTTTTCAAATTTTTTTGCACTAGGTAGGTAAGCAATAATACCCGACAGGGTGGGCGGTGTGTGCTACCGGACCGCCAGGGGCGTAATGAGGCCGAAGCCATGGGCGGAGGGCCTTATAGCCCTGGAAGGTCGGTATAGCACAATACCGCCCACCCTGGAGGGTATTTTACACAAAAAATGGCCACTGTAAAACACAAAATAGTTGAAAGCGTTAATGAAAATAAGTTTAAAGTAATTTTGAAATAAAATAGTTCCTCCGCCTGCATTTGACTTTGTCCTGTCACACACACATAAATAAACTGAAATGCTGTTAACTTTTTAATTGCTGCATGTCCTGGAGACAATGGCGTTTTTTAAAGTTTCCAGGTGCTGGCTGCCTACTCTGACGATCGAGAGTCACTTCTTACAAAAAAATAGCTGTTCTGGAGCAGTCATGCTGTGATGTCTATGCTGTACAGCTGTGTTTCCCAGTCCTCGCTGTCTATCCTGAGGACCAGGAGCATGAAGAGGAGTTCCGTTCATTTTTTTTTTAAAGTGCAGTTTACTTGCCGACAGCAGCAAAACTACTCTGTCTGTCTCTCTCTCTCTCTCCCCCTCCCCGTAGCACAAAAGTCTAGTTCACTTGCCGACAGCTTGGGTGATGTCCGTTAAACCGCTCTGTCTCTCTCTCTTGCGGCACGAGACACATCCCAGTCCAAACGGCTGTTTAGGTCTCGTAATAGAGGCATAGGCACGGGTACCGTACAGAGGGGGCGCTGGGGACCCTTCAATCATCAGTAACGCCCCATCCCACTGAATGATGAGTCGGGGGTTCTCTCCCCCCCCACGTCAATATATGTCAAACTGCAGCCGTGACATGTCGTCTACCAGCAGGCTATGGTCAGCGGTTTCGGAACTTCCCATTGCCGTCATACCACGCCCTACCCGAATGAACAAGTGTGTGCAGTGTGAAAGTGGTGTGGAAAGCGACTAATCGATCTCACATGCACGGACACTCCTCGCACCACCTTTACTCACCCCTCCACTCCCACCCTTTCCATTCTCTTACGGTCTCCCAACCCTCATCAGCATAGTGTCACAGACTGTTCCCCACCAACGCCAGTCTTCTCCCTTCATCTGCTGCCAGCTTCCATCTCCGAGGCACATCTGCACAGGCTAGAAATATGCACATGACTTAGGAGTATGCATGTAACCACCATCAAGAATCTGCTTACCACAGTGGTGGTAGCGAATGGGGGAGAGCGGTAGCTGCGTACTGATTCTGCATGTTAGAGGACCAGTATTTTCTTCATTTTTCGTATCGCAGATGGACATCCATCTGCGGTACACAAAATGAAGACAGTACCGCTGTTCTCATGTAGAGCCGACAGTTGTCTGCTTAGTCGGCTGGCTGCTGAACAAACCAAGGAAGTGGGCATGAAGATAAGTTTAAACGTTTGGGGGCTGAGTTCTGCCATTACCCATTTTGTGATGTGACCTGCCAGCTTGGGAACTTAAATTGAGCCACCGGCTTTTGGGGTGGGAGAGCAACAAGTACACGGGTGTATACTGATGGCTGTGGAACTTTTTCCAGCAAGTGCAGGCGATCGCTATTAATGTTGGCTTCTGACTTTAGTTTTTCTGCATTTTACATTTGTTTACGATGCCTCATGTCATGGTACTGGCTACTGGATTCGGGGGCGGAGAAAGGCCACAAACTAGCCCGCTAAGCAGCAAGAAAAAAACATGTCTGCTTTCAAAGATGGACGTTCTATTTGAATACTGATCTGTGTCATTAGGCTTATGGCTAGCTGGCACTTTTAATGCCCGGGCTCTGTTGCCTGATAGACGCCCACCTTGCCAGGGCTATCAGCCAATCAGAGCCCAGGAATTTCTTTGCCCATTTTCTAACACATCTTAATGTGTGTATCACTTTAAGAGATGTTGTATAAATGGCTCCAATAGTTTGTTAAATCTCAGATACGCCCCGTTTGAAGACCCGCTGAAGGGTTGAGGCACTAGGGGCCCCTGGTTCTGGACACAGGCTCCTTGCTGACAAATAAATAACACTTGCTCAGTAACTTTACTGCCCGAGTGCCGTGCTTTCTTTGTTTTTGTATGTGGCATAGGACACCTGCTTGTGGTGACTGCCACAGATGTCTCTCAGATACTGTACTGACAGTATGAATAAGTTTTGCCACATCAGAGCCCTTCCCCATTCACATTGCACCCACACCCTGAAAATAATTGTATGGTACTTTTACCTTACTATTGTACCAACTACAGCATCTGTCTGTCTGTCTGTGTCTCTCTGTCTGTCTGTCTATCTACAGTATCTATTTGTCTTTCTGTCCGTCTGTCTGTCTATCTATCTATCACTAGGAATCATTACTTGTCCTGATTGTATAATCAGATTTGTATTTCTCTCCAAGCCTCTTTACTCACAAGTGGTAGATTAATGCATGTGTAATTTGGCTTGGAGGTATGTATGAATTAACCAGACTATGCAATCAGGGCAAAGGTACTATTGGTTTACAATTACACAACACAAACATGCACTGCTGATATAAATCAACAGCTTCTCATTGATGACATACATACATGGAAATAAACATTTAATTTTCTGGATGTACATGAAAATAAATGTTTATTTCCATGTATGCCTACCTGCAGGCCTAGATATTAAGATTTATTTGCCTCTGTTTACACCCACCCCAGTTGTATAAATATATGTAACTGACAAATAGGATTATTTTCTTGGAAAAGCCACCAATCAAACAATACAATCTTTTTATTTTCTTTTAAATCAGGATTTTCCATACAAATGGTATTCCATAAACACGTGATTTATATAGCAGAAAAAACAACTCAAGAGTGATGAAGGTAAAAGGTCCCTGAGTGAAAGTTTGTAATATAAAACATTGTTCAATACAACAGGAATACACCTCATAATTTACTCTGGCATTACACAATTTTGTCAATGCTGATTATGAGAAGACTGCTAGTATCTTTATTTTTGTTTATTAACTGGTTCCCTAGAGAATTAGCGTTCTTTCAATAGCTTTTAAAAACCAACATTGTCCAGTAGGAGTGTGGGGTCAAACAAGTCCATCAATTTACCTGTGTCCTATTTTTAGTGCCAGTATAGTTAGGGCTGCTCATTAGTTTAATGTTAAGCGGTTTGTTTGCCTGCTTGCACAAAGATGATTTGATAGATCATAATGAAACTTTCAGGCTTTGGTGTTCGTGACAGGATCAACACTCCCTGAAAGTTTCATGTAAATTGGTTCAGCTGTTTTTTAGTTGCACAGTTGATGAAAATAGCAAAAATCTAATATCTTCCTGGTTTTGTCTGTTTTTTTGTCATCGTCCGGAGAAAAAAAAATTATGAAACATTTTATTTATTTAGTGATTCAGAAAAAATCTTTGTGCACAAGCTCTTTTACAAAGGTTCCACATCATAGATTGCAAAACAAAGAACAATAGGAGAAAGAAAAGGTATATTACAATGAACGAAACAGCTTGGATTCAGAACTTATAGAATAACTCAAAACATAGGTACAAGTTAAAATAACAAGAAAAACACTTTATGAGGGTGGGGAGGGGGGAGTAAGCAGCCACAGAGTGCCTTGTCAGTAGTTCAGAGGGACGGGGATAGCTGGCAGTGGTGTGAAGAAAGGAGGTACGAGAGAGAGGTATGTAATGCGGTGGAGGTGAAGAGTGGGAGAAGAAGGGTGAAAAGTATAAGGATAACTGGTGGGGTGAGGGGAGGCTGAGTGGAGAAGACATGCTAAAGTAAATGGTGGGGAGTGAGGGGGCATGGTCAGGCAGCCTGCACTAGTACTAATTTGTTGAAATGGATGTGGTGCTGTAGTTTGACTTCAAATTCACTTATTTATAAAAAACGGGTGCTATTCACAGAGATCATAGCGTGTTTACAATTTAAAAAGATAAACCAATAAAAATAATCCCAAACAAATAGCACAGCTAGTTTGGCCTGGAAATGTTTCCTAGGAGGATTAGAAGTCTAAATGTTTGTTCATTATTTGAATATTTAGGTTTTTAAAATTGGGTTTTGAGCATACACAATTGGTAGACATTGTCTTGTTGAGGTAATGTACTGCATGAGCAGATCTATGCAACTTACTGGGTGGTAGTTTCTGACAACTATGTATTAAACTCATCTTTTGCAGGTACCACCTTAAAATTTCAGGATTGGTGAGCATGTCAAAAGTAACATTCCTTGAAACATGCATCTAAATCAATTGAGAAGTTTATGATTTTCAAGTTACAAGATTTTTTTTCAGTTCTGTTTCTTCACCCAGACTCAGGTGAGGAAGTACCCCTGTATCTGCCCCTTGTCCCTCCCAGTGTCCCCCCATCTGCCCATATTGGGAGGCCCACAGCATACCCCTATGGTGGGGCTTCTGAAGGAGAGACCAAAATCTAGCTGTGTGCCCAGCTGAGACATATGCTGAGGGCATCATTCAGGAGAGGAAGTATGGAAGCTTCATTCAGCACTGCTCCTGAGGGCTTTCTTCTGTGGCAGCCCCTGGGGACGTGGATGTGCAAAGACATTAGGGCTGGCATGTGTGCTGTCATGAACACCCCACAGATGTCTACCATCTTCTCCCATAACATTGAGGCCTCTGTTGGGTGTCAGTCATGCGCTGAGTGACTACACCCCTCCCCCCAGAGGAGGAGAGCAGTCCATGGACTACTCAGCCCCCCCCAACTGGTCCTCTGATGCTCTGGGTTTTTTTCTGAACCAAGATCATCAGCGTTACAGGCGGTAGTGCTAGCGCTACACCTGTGGGACAGCTTCAAGTTACAAGATTAGATTTGTTTTTGAAACATTTGTCTTGTTTTTCAGGACCTACTAACAGCTAGTGAAGAGAAGGTTTGATGGATTGTGTTGAAATGTTCAGGGACTGGTTTAACTGACAAAAGGAAGAGTGCCTGAAATTGTCATGTCAATCCATTTGGTAGTTTATAAGTTATAGGTGATGATGGCAGAACAGTTTTTAAAAGACTTGCCATCTCTTTTTACCAAGCCCATAAAAGTCAACAACAATAAACTCTGGTTGATGATCTAATCTTCTGAGGGGACAGCTAAGTCACCCATGTTTCATTTTATTTCCTTTGGCCTTGTTTCCAAGGGGACACTATAATAAAAATGTTTCTTTTACTTTGCCCCTGGGAGCACTACCTGCACTGCTCCTGACAGCTGGATCACACATTTTTTTTTATTTTCCCCCTGGGAGCACTGCCTGCCCTGCTCCTGAGGGAACAGCTAGTATTTTCACTCAGGAGCTCTGCCCTGCTCCTGAGGAGACAGCTGGATCACATTTTTTTTCTCTTGGGAGCACTGCCTGTGTTGCTCCTGAATGAGCAACTGGATTTGTTTTGTTACTCATCCAGAAGAAGATTTAAGTAATACAAAAAAGTTTAATATATGTCATTTATTTTGTCAAATATATTTCTGAAAAAGGGTTTGGGACATCTGGGTAAAGAATGCCCCAAACCTTTTTTTCTTGTCAATAAAATTTCTTCCTTTACAGTATGCAAATACATTAAAAAATTTTTTTTAAAGTAATGAACTATTGAGGTATAAATTTGGCATGGGTGTTGTAGTTTCATATATTTGGAATGCCGTTTTGATGGAGACTATAAAGTGATCCTTATTGGTCCAGACTGTTACTTAAAACAATAATTGGAGATGTTTTCCTCTTCTGGCACTTTGTATTGTCCCCTGGGTAAAGCATGCCCTTATACAGATAGTCTTATGCATTAAATGACAAACATAGGTAATTTTGTGTTGTATACATCAGTATACAGCTTTAGAATGCTGACTGTAAGATGTTTTTATTTTCAACACTTTTGTGTAATTTTCTATGGTGGTCACTGCACCTTGCACTTTTTGCTAGTTACAAGAGTAGCACTTCTCACTCTAATTAATGTCAGCACACGGTAGTGCACTTAAACGCATGGTGCCTTCGGAGATCCACGCTACAGCTACTGAAAGTCCCCCACTGTCACACTTCACAGGGACAATGCTGTTTTGCTTATTGAGCGCCACTCTGGTTCAATGGCCTCAGCCCCACCATCTCCTCTGCCCCAACAACTGGTATGTTTAAAACTAGGCTCTGGGACTATCTCACTACCAACAGCTCCTGTGACTGCCCAACTTAACCTTGTTTCTCCACTTACCTGCCTGCTCTAGTGGTCCCCCCCCCACTGGATTCTACCCTCACATGTTGGTATACCCAATGCTGCACTTTTCACCCTCTTCTCACCCTACCTACATTCTCTCTTCCCCCCTTCCCCCTCTCCTCGTCCCTCTCCCTACAACTCTGGCACTTCTTATCTCTTGTCTGTTTTCTCTGACAAATGCCGCTGGCTGCCTTGCTTACAATGTCACCCTTGCATTGTATTAATCTGTAATCTGTTTGCAATGCCTACATTGTTGTAATGTCTGTCTTGATGTTCCCAATAATTTGTATTTCTCTGACGTGGAACCTTTGTAAAAGAGCCTTGGCTCAAAGGTATTTGTAATCCTAGACTTGATAAATAAATAAACAAATAAAATAAATAAATACTGTATGTTAATGTCTGCACTATGTTAATGTCTAATGAAGCCTCTAGCACAAGGCAATATATAGCAATAGTTGGCATTTCATTAATTATGGTAGTCTATTAATAAATTATATATTTTCACCAAATTTGTGGCATGCAAGCAATTTTCTTGGTTTTTTAGTATCAGTTTGTTTAATTGGCAGCATTATTGGGGGTGACAGTGTGTGCATTTCTCTTTGGTGTGCATATTATGACACAATACCAATTACCCCTAAATCATAAGCATCAGAAACTGTGAATAAACTATTCTTGTTGGGTTTTTTTATGGCAAGGCAAGTTTAATCACAAAGTATCCTATCCCATAGTCTTAGGGTGCTGTACAGTACACAAAAAATAAATACACACATAACAAAAAACAAATATACCATTAACAAGTTTATTATAACATATATATATATATATAGTACAAGCCACTTAATCGGGACATGGACAAATGGGACATCCACTTTATTGGGACGTCCTTCCGGGAACCGATTAAGTGGCCATTCATTCCTATGGCCAATACTGCTGCTTAATAGGGATGGGGAGCTGTTTAATTGGGATGATTCTGTCCAATTATTCACCACATATTCTATGAACTTTGTTGCTGTTATTCCCACTAATCACTTTGAGCTCCTGATTATCACCTTCTGTCACAGGTGCTGGTTACAGCAGCAGATTCTGAGTTGCATCCAATGTGAGCTGCATTGAAAGGAACACAAAGCATTGTTCGCTAAAAGAATCAGTTTCTTATCTCTCACTGTCTCAAGCAAGCTACTGTTAAATAAAAAGCTGAGCCAACATCTCACTGAACTATCTTCCCTAGAGCGCTTTCTCTCCCCCAAAGCAAACTCGCTCTCTTTTACCTCACTCTGCTGAAATGCTGAATTACCTTGTGCTCTCACATCTCACCATAATCTCTCCCGAATCTCCCCCCAAAGCACACTCACTCTCTTTTACCTCGTGCTCTCCCTCTCCATGCTGAAATGGAGCCTCTCTAGCAAGGATAAAAATAAAACAAAAATGGCACCTACATTTTGCCGAAATCTCTTCCCCCAAAGCTCACTATCTCTGATTTACCTCTCACTGTGCGTCGGAGTGTTGCAGCAAGTAAAATTGCACCTATCACTACAGATTACCTGAAACCTACTGAAATCTACTAAATTACGCTAAACAAAGAAAGAACAGCAATTTCTATTGCTTTCTGATAAACGGGACGGCCGCTTAATCGGGACGAAAAGCCTACCACCAGGGCATCCCAATTAAACTCTACTGTGTGTATATATATATATATATATATATATATATATATATATATATATATATATATATATATATATATACAACAGTAAACGTATATATATATATATATATATATATATATATATATATATACATCTATTTATCTATCTATCATATACAGTAGCAGAGCACTATTCTGTATAGAATTCCATCCCTTTCAAAATGCTGTTGTACCACAGTTCAAAGGTCATGGAATGTGATTGTACACTTCTGTGGTACACCAGCATTCTGAAACCTCTTGAGACTGCTCAAGTCAGTTTTGTTATGAAAGCAAAAGAACCACCATGCTGTCATTACACATAATACTATACACTATAAAAAATAAAGGATGAGCAACTTTATGCACAACCAGTGGGTTCTGCCACTTTGGAGTTATGAATCTCATGGACCTATCGAGCTTCATTTTCGAGGGAATCAGAACCCCTCTGTGGTAGAACACAATGATTGTGCGTAGTTGCCCATCCAGTATTTTCTATAGAATACTTATTATAACATCATGCATTGAAAGATGGTAAATTAAAATCCTAAAGCAGCTGAGCGTGCTTGCAATGAAAATGTCGATCTATATATTTCTACTGTATTTTAAATTGACCCATATCTCCTGTCTTGTAATATAAATTTTCCCCATTTCGAATCTGTTTTAGCACCTTTTTACATTTGAAATAAAAGTGAAACATTAAAAGAAGTGCTCCTCTTAATATGTCTTTCCCATTTCCCAGTGTTTTCATCAGTATTCTCAATTGTTTTTTAAAATAACTTGGGAAGATTCACAAAATAATCTGAAGGTGCAAAACCTTCCCTAAGTCCCCAAAAGTTCCGTAGCTGCAGAAAAAAAGGGTAACTTGCTCCAAGTGCTATACACAAAGCATCCGCAGCTGTGGAAAAAAATACACTGAGGACTGTGGAAAAAAGTGCAGCTATGGAAGTTCCTGAGGAAAACAGCCATTGAAAAGTATGTCATATCCTCTTAGATGCTATTCACAGCCGGTGCTTTTCTGCAGTTGGGGAAAAAATGTTGCACACATGCTACACCACAAAGAGTGAGGCGTAACTCTCCCTGAGCAAAGTGCAGTGTACTAACAATTGAGATACAATTATAGTGGAGGTGCAGGCACAAGTAATAGCAAACCTATAGTAGTGTCAGATGTTACAACAAAATTAGCTCACATTTTCATTGAAATACAATAAACTACAACCACTAGACCCAGTGCAGCCCTTAAGGAAACCCCACAGGCAGTAGGGGCAGAGCTGGTAATAGCCTGCAGTGAGTGCTACTAAAACAGACAACATAAATACCCCAGGGAGAGACACAACCATCAGTTTCCCCAACTGTTGCAGACAGCCACTGTGGTGCATGACCCTGCTGGTACCAGCAGTGCCGGAGTGGTCTCAGTTGAGGGACTTGCTGCTGGTCTCTCTGTGAGTACTTACTGCTGCATTTATGGCAAGACTGTCAAAGTCTGCTGCTCCCATTAGTACGGATCACCTGTTGGTGTGCCTACTGAGCTTTTTCCTCAACTAAGAAAAGAATGTTAGGGAGATTTCAGCACTTGTGGACTTCCATAACTTGCCTGTTTTATGGATTTCCGCAACTGCGGACGTTTTCTTTGTGAATATGGTGCAACTAAATTTCTGCAGTGCTACAGGCCATTTTTCCGCAACTAGAGAAATTTTGGCTCACTTTGTGAATCCAGCCCCTATTGTTTAACGTCACTTTTTTATGACTAAATTGAAAAAGCATGCAACACAATTTACTGCACTGCTTTATGGGGCAATGAGTGTTCAAAAACAGGTGACACTAATGATAAAAAGGTGGGTAATATAGCCATATTAAAAGGAGTGCTTTTATTTCAAATGTAAAAAAGTGCTAAAACAGACTTGAAATTGGGGAAAGGGGTATCTTATAAGACAAGAGAGAATGGACAATCTAAAATGGAATAAGAATATGGGTACAAAACGTTTTGGCTCCTAGTTTTTTTTTTTTTTTAGTCACTAAATACCACAAGAAGCCTGCTTGAACACATACACTCCAGTCCCTTCTTAAATGCCTCCACTGTGAAGAAATTCCATACGCTAATAGGTAAGGCATTCCAAATTGTAAGAGCATCTATGGAAAGTGGGTCAAGCACTCTGTTCCTTCAGTTGTTACACACCTAGGCACAGAAATTAAAACCTTGTGCAAGTAATATTGGTAACAGATGTAACACCCAGGAATTTTTTATTTTTAATTTTTATCTTTACTAGTTATGTTGCTTGTAAAATATTTTAGTTGTCCGAGGAGTCCTGGGTTTTCACTAAGTAATGGTTCCTGTCTAGAAAAGGCTCTTTTATTTTACTTAAACATCAAGGGCTGAAACCCTTTCATAACAAAAATTCATATTTTGAGTGTAATCAAAGCCAAGGCAGAGTGAGACAGAACCCCACTGATTGAGCCATCCTGGAAAACAAAAGGGTCTAGGCTTCAATCTATAAAAACAGTTTGGACCCATTCTCAAAAAGGGTTATCTCCAGAAATCAAAGAAATGGTCCAATATGTGATATCAGAGGGGCATGTGTGATGATGCAGGGTGTAGTATGCTGGCCAGCCCAATATATCTCTGTTTGCTCTTAGAGTTTCAGTTATGTTTTGGGACTTTGAGCTAGAAACATCATGGCTTCAAGTTTGCCCTAACTCACCAAGTTCCCAGCTGGGGGTAAGCTTCTTCTACTCTACTTAGAATTTATATAGTTTTGAGTTAGGTTTCTTCAATGTGATCTCCATCTTTTTTAAATGCATTTATTTTTGTCTGTGTAAAAATACTGGATTCCCCATAGTCTTTAGTGTGTATTATCCTTAGCATATGTAAATATCATGAAGTATGAAATGTTATTTTTATATACTTCATGCGTTTTGTGACTGAGTCATTTCAGGTATAGATCACCAGGGGTAACTTGGCAAGTCTGTGATTTGTCTCTCAATAGGCAGGCCAAAAGCTACCATATCTAAGGCAAAGTGTCCTGGCTGTGACAAAAAGGGGTGTGTTGTTTGCCTTTGATAAGGAGCACTGTAATGTGTGAACAGAGGCTGTGGTGGGATTCGGACCTAGAGATACCCTGAGTTGTGGCTGAGTAGTGGCAGCATACCAAGGTAACCCTTTCAAGCTGACCCACCAGTGCAGCGGTAGCACTACTGCCTGCGGCACCGATGACCTGTGTTCAGGAATGAACATGATGCCTCAGAGGGTTGGATGGGTTGGGGGAGATAGGATGAGCATCCCAAGGACAGCTCTCCTCCTCTGGGGGAGGAAGGTTGTGGTTTCCCCACAAGCCAGTGATGCCCAGCAGAGGCTGGGTGCACGATAGCCAGGGCCACTCTTCATGTGGGGAGGCATCAGCAGATGTCTGTAGGTCAAGTGTGAGAGCACGCCCAGCCTGTGCTGATGTCATTGCACATCCACACCTCTAGGGACCTTAATGGGAAAAGCCCCCAGGGACAGTGTACTGTAATGCCTCCAGACTTCTGCCCGAATGATGCCCCAGGTGCTAGCCTTGGCTGGGGCCTCCGGTTGATCTTGGTCTCTCCCTCTTGAGCAGCCCTACCACAGGGAGTAAGCTGTGGGCATTTCCAGTCTGAGCTACCTGGGGGATGCCGGGTGTGAAATCTGCCCGCTGAGAAGGGGTAAATCCCCTGCCTGTTCCAGGGATGGGAAAAAAGTTTAAAAAAAAAAGGCAACCCTTTCAGGCATCTGAAGGGTTGTGAAAAGTAACCAGTCTGTGACAAACTGGTTGGCAGCAGCTGGGATCTGAAAGGGATTGTCAGTAAAAAGGGTATCCGTCCAGTCACAAAACAGTTGATACATAAGGGGGTACTGCATTTACTACCATTTTTATTACATTTTAAGTAACAGTAGATAGCTAGAAGAACCATGTCTGGGCCATACAAAAAAAATTTAAGTTGGTACACCTTGAGGAGCTGTACAAAAGGAGAGGATTTGTTCTTGAGGAAGGCCTGACACAGGCAGACCTCATTAACCACGATTTAAGGGTTGTATTGTTGTTTTGTAAGATAGTGATTACAGCCTTTTGAAATTCTGTGTAGGCTAGATGCTTAGGCGCCTAACCCCCCCCCATACCCTCCCAGTCTTTTGTTGTGTAGATCCTGATTTTTAGCACCTTATTGCAGATTGCTGCAATAAAAGTACCTTACTTACTGCCTTCTCCTCTGTCCCCTACCTTGTAGCTGGCACAGCCTTCGAGATCCAGTGAGTGGAGGGGCTCCGAGCCGCCAGCGGGCCAGCGGCGATCGCCTAGCCGACCGAGGGATCCAGGAGGCCGGGAGAAGCAGGCAAAAAGGTACGGGCAAAGCCACAAAATTTTTGTCCACCCCGCCTCCCCCTTCTCGGTTGATTCTTTTTATACACTTTCTCCCGGCATTTCTCTAATCCACGCCCACAGCTATTTCCCTTCCTCTATTAACCCTTACCTAACCTCCACAATGCTACTCTGCTTCCTTTTGCTCCTGAGCCTCTCATCTTCCCCATTCCCATATGATAATCATGATATACCCCTTGCCATGGTGAATAAGGTAGTGAATATGGTCTGCCCACCCCTGCCATCCCCAATGGACACCCATCTATTCCTTATTTATATCCAGCCATTTTGCACTGCAACCCTGGGGTATCCCACATAAAGTCTCTCTAACCCTACAACATTCCTCAAGTACCTACATTCATCCTGGCTTTATAGTAACCCACTATGCCTGTCCATCAGATTATTATGTTGAGTATAAACTTCATACCTATATAACAGGACCCTCACCCATTATACAGTGGTCCCCAAGAAGAGGAGAAATGCTCTGACCACTCCCTATCCCTTTCACTTGGTGCCCTCCTCAAACTAATCTTCTTCCTTCTGATCTGTATTGGTACTATTGAAATAAACCTGGCCCCATTGAAAGTTTCTTATCCCTGCTGATCTAACCTCCATAAATGGCCTAAATTTCCTTCACTTCAATGCTTGCAGCCTTCTAAAAGTTCTCCTAATACAGGCCTGGGTTGCACATACTCTACCTGACTTCCTGGTTATCTCTGAAACTTGGCTCAGACCTACAACAAAAGACAGTGATATAAACCTTCCCAATTATCAGCTCTTCAGATCAGATCGCCCTTCCAGGGGTGGTGCGGTGGCCATCTACATTAAGGACACCATCTCTGCATCCTGCCTCATCAATACATCTGAACCAAAGGAATTTGAATGTTTGTCAATTAAAATATCCCTTCCAAACTTGTCTTCATTTAAATTGATTGGCTGCTATAGGCTCCCCTCTGCAGGCCTCAAACTCCTATCCCACCTAGGATCAATACTCAATCTAGGCCCTGAAGATACCATCATCCTTGGTGATTTGAATTTAAACTGGCTATCTAATGTATCTGCACCACTAGTAACCTTCTGTGACACCTATGGATTCACACAATTAATCAAAGATCTAACCAGGATTAACCTAAAAATTCTATCAACAGCTCGCTCCTGGATATTATGTTGGTAAACAAGCCTCACTTATATTCACATGCAGTACTACCGCAGTGATGTAAGTGATCATTGTCCTATAGCTGGCATAAGATCTACATTCACACCATCAATCCTGCAAAATTTGTCCTCAAAGGTCAAAGAGAAATTCAACATCTCAGGATATCTCCATGATTTGTGCAATACAACATATTGACAAGACTTTTACCTTACAACCTCAGTTGAAACAGCTCTCCAGATCTTAAAGGACATCATCACTAATGCTCTCAATATTCATGCACCAATCACCAGTATCAGAACTAAAGTAAGATCTTGTCCTTGGTTCACTACTGACCTTAAATCAGCTTTGTTAGCCAGAGACAAACTCTGTAAAAGGCAAGAAAAACAAAGGATACCAGAGACTGGCTTCAATTCAGAAAAGCAAGAAATTCATGTACAAAACAAATAAGAATTGCCAAAGCTGCCTATTATAGAGCTGAATTAGATGCTTCCTACAATAACCCATCCAGACTTTGGGGTACTATAAAGGGAATTCTGGGCCAAAACTCTACCCCTGCATTAACCTCCAAACTGCTACTAAATGACACAGAAATCACGGGCAAGCAAGAAATCCTAAATACCTTCAATGACCACTTCACCACAGCTGGCCTAGCATTTGACTCCTCACCTGCAAGTTTCTTGAGATCATCTTTAAACCTTCAATCCACTGTGGGACAAAGGCTACTTCAACATTCCTTCAATCCAATATCCTTGAAAGAAGTAGAAGACCTCCTATCTAATTTAGATACTTCTAAGAGTGCAGGTACAGACCCCTGGATCCCTACTTTATTAAAATAGCATCACCGCCTTATCTGCCCCCTCACTCATCTCTTCAATCTTTCCTAGCTACTGGATCCATTCCCTCCACTTGGAAAACAGCTCAAGTAGTTCCACTACTTAAATCTGGTGATCCCATGGACCTTAACAATTACAGGCCCATTTCCATCCTACGGTACTATCCAAGATGCTTGAAAATTAGTAAATTCACAATTAAGGGCCTATCTGGATAAAACAACCTCTCAAATCCAGCACAATCAGGATTTAGATCAAGGCATAACACCATTTCTGCCATAGCCAAAGTAACTAACGATTAGCAGATTGCCTTGGATAAGAAGAATAGTACCTGTGCTGTGTTCCTGGATTTGAGTAAAGCATTTGATACAGTGGATCATGAATCATTACTCACCTCCCTTAGCTCTCTAGGCCTGGATTCTCTCTCACTCTACTGGTTTAAGTGCTATCTATCTGATAGGTCACAATTGGTAAAAAATGAAAATTACCTATCCACCTCTAAACCACTGCTAAGAGGTGTACCGCAAGGCTCTATTCTTGGCCCCATCCTCTTTGCCATTTATATTAATAATATCGATGCCAACCTCTCTCAATCTAACATTCATCTGTTTGCTGATGATACTGTATTATATGTCAGCAATCCCTCATTATCTAAAGCCTGTGAGCTGTTACAGTCAGAATTCTCCATCCTACAACACAATCTATTGGAAAAAAAATTACTTCTAAATGCCAAAAAAACCAAAGCTATGTTCTTTGCCACAAAGAGTTGCTCTGCCATTACCCCATCACCCATCACCTTACAATTATCCACCTTACTTGGAGAGAAGCTGGAATTTGTGGACAAATTCAAATATCTTGGAGTCTGGATTGATAATAAGCTTGACTACTCTGTCCATATTGAAGAGCTACTAAAAAAGTTAAGACAAAGGCTTGGCCTATTTTACAGAATAAAACACTACCTTACCAGAGACTCCAAACAAAGATTAATCCAGGCATCATTCCTATCCCTCATTGATTATGCTGACTTTCTCTATGGCCATTGCTCACTCTCCCTCTTAAATAAGCTGGACACCCTGTATCATAGATCCATCAGATTTATTACTGACCTTCCTCCAGCACCCATCATTGCTCTCTTTACATGGCAGTAAATTGGACATCACTACAACACAGAAGAAATAGGAATGCTGCAGTCTGGATCTTCAAAGCTTTATCAGGCAAACTCCTCCTATATCACAGACTGTTTTACCGAATTACTTCTAGGCCATACACCTTAAGGATCAGTAAACTCATCATGTTAAAGGTTCCCAATGCCTGCACCTGGTTTGGGAGGCTGCTATCAGCTACTCCTAGCAGTTATTTGGAACTCACTCCAAAAATCTATGAATCTAAATACCCTCTTACCCTTATCATCCTTCAAAGATTATTCTCCACCCTATTTCAGAGTTCTGCAATTGCTTCCATAAGGCCTAATCTCCCATCCAACCACATCCCCCTCCGTATTCCATTCTGTTTAGTTCTCCTTCTATTATCCAGTCAGCTGCTATATTCTTATAAAAGCCATAAAGGCCCTATATTTGTACATTATGCCTGCTATATCTATTCTCTCCTTTTTTTTACAGGTTAAGTGATTTTTACTGTGCCTTGTATATATGTAAATTTTTGTATACTCTCATTTTATGTCATTGTACTATTGCTTATGTTATTTTCTTGTCCATGTAAAAATACTTGTACTCTTATTTGTATGACTACTCAGGTCCATCTTGTAAATGAGCTACGCTCAATGATGTTCGCCTGACTAAATAAAGATTTTGATTGATTGATTGATTGATTAATCTTCATGTAAAAGTGACCAGGGAGCAGTGCAAAAGTGGGCACTGCTAGCCAAAGTCATTAGATGGAGGATAGAGAGAGTACAGATGAGCCAGAGCTTATAACTGGGGCAGCTGCACATGTAGACTAGATATAGATGATGTAGCTGGATTTCACCCTGTTTAGGGTGAAGGCAGATGTAGAGCAGTAGAGTAGAAAGCTGGAAACTGAGAAGCAACAAAGGCAGCACCGGCACAAGATCCAGATGAGACAGAAAGAGTACGAGGAGAGAGAAAAGCTGAGAGAGGAGTGAGAGTGAGAGCGTGAACACAAGAGGGAGATGGAGATTTTACATCAGAAGATTGCACCATGAACCGTATGTATTGGCATCAGAGTTCAACTCAAGAAGCCAAACGTAATTCAAAACTGTTTCCAAAGTATCATAAGGTGGATGATCTTGATTTGTTTTTAAAGACTTCTGAAAGTAATAGTAGTAATAGATTTTATTTCTTTCATGTGCCTTTTCCTGTAGGCTCAGAGCACCCTTACAGTGTACAAAATAGACAAACAGCAAATAAGTACACACAAAACTTACAACACAATAAATACAAATAACAGTAAATCACAATCATTAAAATTCATATTAATCAAGTCTCAAACAGCTTGTCATGCTAAATATTTTTCTTAGGCCCCAAAGGCCTGTTGAAAGAGGAACACTTTTAAATTCCTTTTAAATATCTCGAGGGATGGTGCCTCCTGAAGGTACCCCAGCAGATAATTCCAAAGGGCTGGGGTGGCCACTTTAAATGCCTGGTCCCCGGAAGATTTTAGCCTTGCTCTTGGGACCTCCAGGAGGGCTTCTCCTGCTGATCTGAGAGAGTGACTCGGGGTGTAGGAATGCAGAAGCTCCTTCAGGTAGTCCAGACCGAATCTGTGTAGGGCCTTATAGGTCAGAAGACCTATTTTAAAGGAGATGCCCCAGCACGCCAGCAGCTAGTGCAGTTCGCGCAGCACCAGCATAATATGACTGGACCTTGAAAGGCCTGTCAATAGCCAGGCCGCAGCATTCTGCAGCAGCTGCAGGTGCCTCATTATACCTCCTCTGACCCCGAGGTAGAGTGCATTACAGTAGTCAAGCCTCGACGTGACAAACGCATGTACTAATGTGGCCAGATCATCAGGAGAGATAAGGGATCTAATTCGGGTGATGTTACAGAGATGGTAAAAACCAGTCCGGACAACAGCCAATAAAAAACCCTAAACCTTCCCCAGAGGCCCCCACTGCCCCCTCCTCTGACCCGGCTCAACCACCAATACTTCAGTCTTCCCCAGGTTGAGCCTCAGCCAGTTCAATGATGTCCAAGTCTGGATCTCGGACAGGCACTTGTTCAGCACATTGACTGCATCAGATCTTCCAGGTGTGAAGGACAGATAGACCTGAGTATCATCAGCATAGCAATGAAAACCCAGCTCATACTGCCTTATGACCTCACCCAGGGGCAGCATATACACTGCGAACAACATGGGGAAAGGACAGAACCATGGAGCACTCCACAGGACAGGGCCATTGGACTTGAGAAATAATACCCCAACACCACACTCTGGGATCTGTCCCGAAAGAAGGACTCAAACCAGCTGATGACCTTGCCAGTGAGTCCAACACATTCCCTCAGCCTGTCCAACAACACTCCATGATCCACAGTGTCAAATGCTGATGAGAGATCGAGGAGGACGAGAATTGATCGCTCTCCTCTATCCCTCGCCCTGAGCAGGTCATTGAACACCCTTACTAATGCGGTCTCTGTGATGTGCATAGCCCTAAATCCAGACTGGAATGGTTTGTAGATCTGGAAGTCCGTGATGTGACTCTCGAGCTTTTCTGCGACCACCTTCTCAAGAACCTTCCCTAAAAAGGGAAAGTTTGAGCTAGGCCAGTAATTTGCCAAGATGTCAGGGTCCAAAGATGTTTCTTTCAACAGGGGTTTCACCAGAGCCTGTTTAAGGGACTCAGGGAAGACCCCTGTTGCTAAGGAACACCTGACAATCTGGGCAAAAACCGGGCCCAGGACTCCAACGCAATCAACAATTAATCGCATTGAGCCCGGGTCCACGTCGCAGAACATTGGTTTAAGCCCTAACATCATCCCACAGATATTCCCCATCATCACCTGTCAGAATTCTCCCCAGGGAGACTGAACGTGCCCGTCCACTCGAGGCCCACCACTGTTGGATGATGGTATTCCGCCTGGAGAAATCCCAGCCCCAATAGAGGACACTCTGTCTGAGAAGAACCGAGCAAACTCCTCACACTTTTGAGCTGAAAAAAGCTGTAACAGGTTCCAGATAAGCCAGATGTAATAGCCTGTCTACAACCCGAAAGAGCTGAGCTGGTCGATTCTTCCCAGCTGCAATCATCCTGGACATAAAAGCTACCTTTTTATGGGTGATTGCATTCTGATACTCATCGTAATGAGCCATCAGAACCAGCCTGTCCTCCTGGGTCCTGGTCTTCCTCCAACGCCTCTCCAATCTCTGCCGCCTGGTTTTCAGCACCCTCAGCTCACCAGCAAACCAAGGTGAGCCATGACATGAAACCAGTAGGCGTACATGGATTGTTACCAGACAATCCAAGGTCTCCATTATCACCCTATTATAGGCTGTTACAGCCTCCTCTGGACCCTCCGAGCAAGCCTCCAGCACAGACGAAATGTCCAGTTCCACCAACAATCCCTCCGGCTGTAACCCTTTTAAAGGGTGGAACTGAACTATTTCCACAGGGGATGGGACATTGGGGGGCTCTGAAGCTGAACCTGATGGTTCAATGATCTGACCAAGTGACTGGATCAATCTTGAGGATATTAATCTCAACTCCCAGGGATAACACCAGGTCAAGCACATGCCCAAAGCGGTGGGTCCCAGACATGATCTCAAGGGTAAGGCCAAGGGTTTCCATATTGGACAGGAAGTCCCTAGCACCAGATGAAGCTTTGTCATCCACCCAGGTGTTGAAGTCACTGAGAATAAGCCATCTTGGTGATTCCAACACCCTCTCAGTGACAAAGGCCGTTACCTCTTGCAGAAAACTCCTGTCCCAACCACGTGGACGGTAGAAAAGGAGAATCCTGAAATCCACTCTGGGACCCCCACACACCACCACGCACTCAAAAGAACTGGTGTCCCCACTAGGTGCACCACCAGGCCCAGCTCCAATCTGAAACAAAAGGCCGCCCCCCCCGCCGCGTTCCTTCCTCTGGCAGTGAACCACAAAGAAATGGACCAGGACAGATGCCTCCAGCACAAGGATGGATGCATTCCCTAACTAGGTCTCTGTGATGCATGCCAGGTCGACTGACACCACAAGCCCTGCCATTACGGCAGTCTTGTTAGCCATTGACCTGGCATTGCACAACACTGCCCGAAGAGGACAAAAGGCTGAGTTTGGTCCTTCAGCTACCTGCTCTCTTAGTCTGGGAGTCTCCCTGGTCATAGACACAAGGCACAGGGGACCCTGTTCCAATTGCCTTCTCCTCCCAGGGTGTCTCCTGGTCACTACCACCTGAACTGGCCTCTCTCTGACCTCATCCTCTTTCACGCATCCCCCCCTTCCACTCCTTCTTACAATGCCCAACTCCCTGCATCTCTGATGGACTGTGGCCAAGAGGGGTGGGTCGTGAAAGAGGTGCAAGTCCTTTGAAAAGGAAGGGGAGTAACAAAGCCCAGGGGCCTGAGTTAGAAAACCCATTTCTAATAGATCCACTATCAGTATATTCTAATATAATTCTACTACTATACTAATTATAAAATTAAATTCTAATAGACCTCAATAACATACAATCCCAAACACCACTCACACAAACACTCACATATACACTCCACTGACTCCAGCTTTACCCTGTAAGTTACAGCTAACAAACCTCCCCCCTCCCTTGACCAAATAAACTAAAATATACCCAATAAAATCAACAATAATTATATGGGGGTCCAAGATCCAGGAGCGTTAGTCAATGTTCAAAGTTCTTATAAGGATAAAGACCCAAACAAAAAAAACACAAGGATCCGATCTCCAGCTGAAACGTCCAGGATAGTCCACTGGCATTTAAACAGAGAGAAAGCAATACATACAGAAACAATTCTGGGATATCACTATCACTGAAACAGCAACAGGGACTCTCAATCCCCCCCGAACTGCTGCTACCAGGCAGTCACCACTCTTACTCAAACAACAGTCCCTCTGACAGCCTCTTGCTCACCGTGGATTCCAGAAATCCAACGTTACTTCAGCAGTTCAGTCCCCACAGATGGTGGCAATTGGGCTGCAGATTTATTTAACTCAAGGAAAACTGGATTCTTGGGCAACTCACCTTTTACCACTCCTTGTGGGCAGGGCATTAGAAGCCTTTTCCAGGATGGACAAGGAGGACTGTAACTATAATGACGTGAAAGATGCACGCGAAAGTTATAAATGTTAGAGGGGCTCACACTACAAAAACTGGCCAGGTGCACCTACCTAGGAGATCTCAACAGTGTAGAAACAACATTCTAATGCTTTTGTGGAAAAAGGTCAGCACTTTTTACTGAAAAAAAATAGGCCGTAGGTCAATAATACTGCTCAGTAGTCACGGCTTTTATTGCACATAAAAAAAAAAAAAATAGGCATAAAATATGCCATTGGTAAATGGGATGGTAACTCAGTGACTGAGGGACACAGTGGCATCCATTTCAATGGTAAAACCGGTTCATGCAATTGTCCAGGCTGTGTGTGGGTGCTGATGTGCAATATGGCCGCCACTACACATTCAATTACTTCACTACCAGTCTAGCATTGCTTGTAAAGCACTTTGGAATACATTGTGTGTGAAAAGCACTATATAAATGCTGATTCTTTTTCTTCTTGTTCTTCTTTTAAAATGGGATTAGTCTCAGTGCCAATGACCCGGCTCTTTCTAAGTTGGGAAGCTGTCCAAGGCATACAAGAGGTGAGTGTTGTAGTACCAGATCTGCCCGTAAATGTACATATGGGTATTGATTTTAACAGCCAAGCCAACATTATGTGCATCCCTACTTACTACTTATAGAAAGGCTAGGGATCTAGCTCCCGAGAACACACATGGGACTGTGCTGCTGGGAACAACCTCTCCCTCAGCAGTAGAGGAAGTTGCAGCTGAAATATGATCTGGAAACAGCAATTCTGAGCCGTAGCTACAGAGTAGGGAAAGCCCAGCCATGGGTGGCTCTTCCACAGAACAGTATGTTTTAGGGAAGGTCAGGCATGCAAAGCTGGAGACAGCTCAGCAAGCTAACTCATCCCTATGGAAGTTAAGCGAGTTAGCCACCAGGCTTGAAGGTGACTCTCAGGGTTCAGAGAAAAGGGAGATGTACTGGAAAAATGGCCTCTTATATTGTGAGTGAGTTCCAAAAGGAAGACAGGAGGAAGAGGTACTCTGGCAGATAATAGTTCCTAAGGAATAGGAAGCAGCTTTTGGACTTCGTCCACGACGACAATACCCTTTTTTGGACATTTAGGGGTCAGCCATACAAAAAGGTGTTTGACTAACAATTTTTACTGGCCTAGTATATTTAAGGACATGGCAAATTACTGCACTGAAAGAGGGTGGGAAGGTTGGGGACAAGGCTAAGGTGGCTTCGATTCTCCTGCCTATCAGTGAAGAGCCATTTTAGCAAGTTGTTGTGGACATTGTAGGGCCACTCAGCACCCCACATCACACCGGTAAGGGTTACATTTTGGTGGACATGAATTACACCATGAGTTATCCAGAGGCTATGACTTTGTCCTGCATTAAGGCAGAGAAAATGGCCAAAGAACAGCTGGGGATATTCATCTAGGTGGGGTTTCCCCCGGAGATCCTGTTAGACCAGGGGACCGATTTTCTGCTTGCCCTGATGGCTAGTCTTTGGGAGAAGTGTGAAGGGTGGCAGCTCAGGGCTTCCCAGTATCACCCACAGACTAACGATCTAGTCGAGCAGTTTAGCACATCGCTTAAGACTATGTTAAGGTCATTTGTTGACCAGCATGTGAGAGAGTGGGACAGGTACTTACTCCATCTCTTAGTTGCATATAGGGAAGTCCTCAGCAGCACAAAGGGTTCTCCCCCTTTGAACTCCTGTTTGGCCATAGAGTGAGAGATTCCCTTGATTTGCTAAGGGTAAATGGGGGAGTGGGAATGTTCCCCAAGGAGAATCTGTTGTGGAGTATGTTCTGAATTTCAGGTCATGGCTCAAGGAGTTCATGGCTAGCTATTGCACAACAGAGACAGAAGACATGGTATGACCTTAGGGCCAGAGCCAAGGAGTACAAAGTCCAGTAACAGGTAATGGTACTCATCCCTGTCTGACAGAATAAATTACAGGCAGTTTGGGAGTGTCCTTACTCAGTGGTCAGGAGGGTGAATAATGTTAATTGGTGGTACGAGATAACAGCGCTAGGGAATGGGTACCTACAATAATGGTGACCCAGTCCAAAGCACGTGTCTCCAGAGCTACCGTAGGGTAAGGCAGTCAGATGGGGGGTCGGCAAATATAGTGACAGGATGTTGCTATACGTACGCACCCGGGGGGAGCGAGCATGCACAGTGAGGGGCTGGAGGGAATGTGAGGAGTGGTGCTGCGGTGGGTTGCCGAGCTGACCCCATGGTGTGGTGGGTGGGTTGGTGGCACTGATCAGCAGGGTACTGAGTTTGGGTCTGGGAACTGGTGTGTTTTTGTTGTGCCTGGCCCGAACCTTTTTTTTTAATGTTTTCACCCCCCGACATGCACCTCCTGAAGTTGAGACTACTTAAGTAGGGGTGTGTGGGGGGCAAAGCCCCCTGCTGGAGGGGTGCAGTATAAAACATTAAAAATTGTAAGTCCCTGGCATCATTTTGATGTGCGCTGGGGTGTCAGAGTGCTGAAAATTTTTTTGGCACTCTTGACTGCTCGATAACGGCAGTCGCCTTTAGGCTTTTGCGGTTATCACATGTAACCAGTTAATTACGTGGTGGAGCTACCCGATGGCAAGCAGTGAATATATCATATAAACATAATTAAGCCCTACCTGGGAGGAGATGGTTCTGGTTGTGTGCAGCTAGCCAGAGGAGGAGGCAAAAGTAGACCCATTGGTGGATCTCCTGGGAGAGGTTAAGGAAGAGTCTTCAGTGGATGCTCTCATCCTCTCACAGTGGCTGACACCAGTCCAAGCTGCTAAAATGCATGGGGTGCTCCACACTTTTGCAGAAATATTCATAGGGAACCAGGGTATGACACGCTAGCAGAGCACTAAGGATACAGGGTCCCAGGTCCAACTGAGGTAGCCACCCTACAAAGTCTCTAAGGAAATAAAAATGCCATGAAGAGGGAGCTCAAGAAAATGCTGGCTCTTAGGGTAATTCAGGAGTCCAGTAATCACTGGGTCTCCCTGGTGGTACTGATCCCAAAGAAAGATGGGAACATGAGGTTCTGTGTCGACTATTGCAAGCTCAGCAGCTGTACAGAGTACGAACACTTATTATTCTCTGAAGTTCATCGTCCATGTGGATGCATCCAGTTATGGGCTAGGTCCGGTTCTGAGTCAGATCATGCACATTGAAGAGGAACACTCAGTCATGTACCTGAGCAGAAAGCTGCTGTCCAGAGAGGAGACCTACATGACAATTAAGAAAAAGTGTTTGGGTATCATCTGGATCTGCAGATGCTGCAACTATATTTGTATGGGAGGGCATTCGCACCAGTCACTGACCACAACCCCCTCACATGGCTTCTCAGGACAACCCCAAATTGTTAAGATGGAGCCTGGTGCTGTACACCTATAACATGGATATCAGGCAACACAGTGGGTCATGGCATGGCAATGTAGATGGTTTGACTAGGCAATAACTAGGGGTCCAGTAAAGAAAAGATGGCACTTTAAAGAATTAACAAATTGTTAAAACATTGAGTAAACCGAAGGCATAGCAGGTCGAGCAAGCCTGCTCACATGAAGTATTTTAGATGTGAGAGCAGTTCTGGGTTCTCACAAAGCTTGGGTGTGGACAGCAACAGCTCCTGTCTTGCAAAGGCTCTTTTGTTTTACTTAAACATCAAGGGCTGAGACCCCCTTTTCATTTTTAAAGGCTTTTTGTTTTGGTTAAACTTCAAAGGGATAGATTCCTTTCCAAACAAAAAGGCATGTTTTGAGTGTAAACAGAGTCAAGGCAAATGGACATGGAACCACACTGATTGAGCCAACGGGGAAAACAAAAGGGTCAAGACTTCAATCCACAAAACCAATTTGGACCCATTCTCAAAAAGGGTTGTCTCTAGAGATCAAAGAAATGGTTGCGTATGTGATATCAGAGGGTTATGTATGAGGATAGTGGGCTGGCCAGCCAAAGATATCTTTGTGTTTGTTTGCTCTTAGAGTTTCAGTTATGTTTTGGGACTTTGAACTAGCAACATAATGGGTTTGAGTCTGCCATAACTCACCACGTTCACAGTTTGGATAAGCTTCTTCTACTCTGCTTACAGTTTATATAGTTCTGATTTAGGTTTCTTCTGTGTGATTTCCATCTTTTCAAATGCATTTATTTTTATCTCTGTAGAAATACTGGATTCCCCATAGTCTTTACTGTGTATTATCCTGTAACATATGTAAATATCATGGCACATTAAGTGTTCTTTATACCTCATGCCTTTCGTAACTGAGTCATTTCAAGTATACATAACCAGGGGTAAATCAGCAAGTATGTGATCTGTCTCTGAAGAGGCAGGGTACAAAGTTACCATATCTAAGGCAAAGTGTCTCAGGTGTGACAAAAGGGGTGGGTCATTTGCCGTTTGGTAAGGAGCACTGTACTGTGTGAACAGCAGCTCTGGTGGGATCCAGATCTAGAAATACCCCGAGTGAGGTTGTGGCTGAGTGGTGGCAGAATGTCCAGGTAACACTTTCAGGTATCTGAAGGGCTGTGAAAACTGATAACAGTACAGACCGAGTTCTGGGAGAGGACCAGTCTGTGACAATACCCTTGATTTACCCTCAGATATTCATGGTTGTAATGTTTTGCTCCCATCCCTACCTGTACTTTTTTGCTATACATATTTCCAGTATAATTATTACTATATATTTTGCCTATATCATTCTTTGTATAAATGTTGATTCCTGTAACCCTGCCCCCAGGTAACACCTAGAAATTAGCCTTGGCTAAGTGTGCCTTTCTTGGTTACCAATTTTAAATAAATAAAATAATTTTAGTGGTCAAAATCAGAAGACCTCCTTCATTTAGCTGACTTGGAAGTGCCATTGGATGGTAAGAGGAGAACACAATGGACTCTTAGTACAGTAATTTTTGCCTCGCATTTTCAGTAATCCTATATTGTGCATTCAGCAGTGGAGTGCTCCAAACTAACTGATTTGGAGGAACTTGAAGGGCATGGACTTCAGTTTGCTGTTAGTTTCAATATAGAAGCCCTTGGAGATCAGGAAAGAAAACAGCATTGTTGTACATTAAATAAATACAAAATCACACATACCCCCATAATGCAAAGCATCATGGGCTGTACAGTATATGCAGATCACCACAAAATGTTATGCTGGTTCAACTTTAAGCAGGAAGAAATGGTGCCAAAAGGCCTCTCACACAGTCTGCAAAGGGTGCCAACAGGAGACACAGACACGTGTTTCATCCTACCAAGACTCATCAGTGTGCATCATCTATATGACACCCCAGTGGAATGAACCAGCTACCCTAAGTTGGTCTATCTGGTTTGGGTTGTGGTGAGCCTAATAAAAAAAAAAAAAACAACTGAAAGACAAAGATCCCCAGTGTGCAAGCACTGAGTTAAGGGTTACCCCAAAGGGCACTGGTCGGGAAGCCAAATTTCAAATAAACCCAAAATCACACATACCCCCATAATGCAAAGCATCATAGGCTATATATGCAAATCACCACAAACTTTTATGCTGGTTCCACTTTGAGCAGGAATGCATGGTGCAGAAAGGCCTCTCACACAGTCTGCAAAGGATGCCAACAGAAGACACAGACACGTGTTTCATCCTACCAAGACTCATCAGTATGCCTCATCCATATGACACCCCAGTGGAATGAACCAGCTACCCTAAGTTGGTCTACCTGGTTTGGGTTGTGGTGAGCCCAATAAAAACAAAAAACAAACTGAAAGATAGTTGTACATTGACCAATATCTATCTATCTATCTATCTATCTATCTATCTATCTATCTATCTATCTATCTATCTATCTATCTATCTATCTATCTATATCTGTCTGTCTGTCTGTCTAAAAACAAATCAAAGAATTCATGTCTGTGTGTGCGTATTATACAGGCCCAGTTGCACCCCTCTAGTTAGGGTTCAATCTTCACTTCTATGTTATACTCAAAAGTTTGCACTTAAATAACTTTACAACCGTTCAAGTGATTGCATGAAATTTTGCATGTGCCATCAGGGACCAAAGATCTCTTGATATGGTAAGTTTTGTTCTGGTCAGATGCATGGGTGCAGAGACACAGAGTGTCAAAATATGTAAATTACAATTTTTTGTCAAATTCTTTGTTACGCTGCTGGGCAAAAACAGTATACAATTTTGGTCAGAAATTTTTAGGGTATACACATCTTGGGTCACAGTGGTGCCTTTTGAAGATTTGGTGAAATAATATGAATCAGTTCAAAAGTTATAACATTTTGAAATTTCCCATTATTTTCAATGGGAAAAGTTAGATGTTCACCTTGAAAAAGGAGTCTGTCGCAAATGGGCAATCCTTTATTGCAAATAGGTAATCATTTGTTGCAAATGGGGAATCTTTTTCATGCTTTGTGTATTAAAATAACTTTGCAACCATTCAACTGATTTGATGTCATTTTGCATGCGCCAACAGGGACTTAAGATATCTGTATGTGCCAAGTTTCATTCCAGTTGGATGTGTGGGTGCATAGACAGAGAGTGTTAAAGGTTGCATCCCTACAGTTATGGTTCAACCTTCACATGTATGTTAAACTCAACTTTATGCACTTTAATAGCTTCAAAACCGTTCAACCGATGTGCATGAAATTTTGCATGCAGCATCAGAGACTGAAGATCTCTTGATGTGCCAAGTTTCATTCTGGACAAATGTGTGGGTGTGGAAATACAGAGTGCCACAAAATGTGAAAATTACCATGTTTTGTAAAATTCTTTGCCACACCACTGTTCAAATATGGCTTAGGATTTTGGTCTGAAATTTTTAGAGTAGAAAGGTCTTGGATCACAGATGTGCCTTTTGAAGTTATTACATTTTAAAATTGCCCATTATGTTTAATAGAAAAGTTAGATGTAAGCCTCAAAACATGATTCTGTTCTGCAAATGCGTAATCCTTTGTTGCAAATAGGGAATCGTTTTTCATGCTGCTGTCATCATGTTTTTTTCTTAGTGAGGCAAGCAAAGTTAAAAAACAGAAAAAAATTATACAGAAAAAAATGTTTTTTGAGTAATCAACACGTGTTCTGCTAAACGGAGCATGTTCTATTGGATTCTAGTGTTCTTTTTTTCATAAATCACTGGGAAATGTGTTTTTTTAAGATGCTGAAATCCTTTTCCGCAAATTTGCAAAAAATGAATCACGGAAAACTATTTTTCTTTTTTCGTAATTGTGAAAAAAGAATGCAAAACAGGATTCTCTTTCATAATTTGTAAAAAAGGATCTTTCTTTTTCAGAAATTGCAAAAAAAGAAAGCTCGAAACAGGATCCTGTTTCGCAATTTGTGGAAAAAAGAATTTTTATGCAGTTGTTTTTTTGTCACTTCACAGTGAAGAAATGGCTTGGAATTTTTGTCTTAAATTTTCAGGGTACAAAGGGCTTGCTCCATGTATGTGCCTTTTGCTGGTTTGGTGACAGCAAATTATTTTGTTCTGGTATTCTGGGGATTTAAATTTTCCTTTGTTTCCCATAGGATAACATTGTAATGTGAGGTGTACGCAGTCACTTCTTTGTCACTCCACTGAGAAGACATGGCTTTCAATTTTTGTATATAATTTTCAGGGTACAAAGGGCTTACCCTATAGATGTGCCTTTTGCTGTTGGGTGAAAAGACATTCATTGTGTGTGGAGTTATACAGGTTTCAAATTTTCCTGTGATTCCCATTGGATAATATTGCATTGTGAGGTCTTTCCTTGATGCTGTGCAGTACGGGATGGGAGACGACTGCAGTATCTTTAAAATTATGGATGGATTGACCCTGCACTTCCACACGCAAATATGAATACTATTATGGACTGATTGAAGTGCAGGGCCCAGGCCCTGCACTCCCACAGGGAAGAAAGGTTATGATTACAATACCTCAAAAATTATGGATGGATACTAGTGCACGGCCCAGAGGGCCCTGCACTTTCTCACTCAGATACAGATACATTATGGACTAATGCGAGCACAAGGCCCAGAGAGCCCTGAGTTCCCACAGGCAAATGAGGATATGAATAATAAGGATAAGACAAATAAGGATAAGCAAATCCCCCCAAAAGTGTAGTTGACAAGGGTGGCACTAGGGCCCCCCCAGAAACAGGATGCCCAGTTGGGCCAGTTGGGGGGAGGGTTAGGGTGGTGGGCAGTGTCAGGAATGGGAGGGCATCAGGGCAGTAGGAGTTTGGAAGGCCATGTGCGCAAACACCAGGAGACTGGGCAAAAAGGTCTCAGACCTGGCAGTGGTCACGGCAGAGGAAGAACTAGACTTGGTGGGAATTACTGAGACTTGGTTCCATCGGGGGCAGGATTGGGACATGAACATACCAGGCTATAATCTATTTAGGAGAGATAGGGTTGGGAGAAAGGGGGGAGTGGCTCTTTATGTGAGAGAGAGAGAGAATACAGGTGACTGAAATACAAGGCAGGTGGGGGGACTCAGAGGCACTGTGGGTTTCATTAACCATGGAGAGGGGGGTGAGGTGGTATGCACAGGAGTGGTCTACAGACCACCAGGGCAGCAAAAGAGTGTGGACAATCAGATGATGGATGAGATATTATGGATGGCATCTAGGGGTGAGGTGCTTCTGATGGGGGACCTCAACCTACCGGATGTGGTGTGGGACATGCTGTTAGCAGCATCACCCAAATGTAGGGTGATTCTGGACTCCCTTCGTGAGGCCTTACTAAGACAGTTGGTCAGGGAGCCAACTAGGGAAGGGGTGGTGTTAGATGTGGTATTAACAAATGGAGATAGGGTAGGGGATGTATGGGTGGGGGAAAACCTTGGTGCGAGTGACCATGGTACTGTGTGGTTCATGATTCACATGTTGGCCCCAATAAACCAGACCAAAGTAAAGATGTTTGACTTCAGATGAGCGGATTTTAGTAAGATGGGGGAATATGCTCATCAGGCACTGGAAGGAGTGGGGGAAGTCAGGGGGTGTGGAGGACATGTGGGACTCCATAAAAGGAGCAACAGTAGGTGCTGCACATCTCTGTGCAGAGAGGGTGGACAAAAATAAGAGAAAGTGGAAGCCATTATAGTTCAACAAGGAAGTGGAGAACAGCATCAGGGCTAAGAGAAGAGCCTTCAGGAGGTTTAAAACAACACGGGGGTAGAGGCTTGGGAAGAATATCAGACTAAGCAGAGGGAGGCAGGCAGGGAGGTCAGGCGTGCTAAAGCAAGGATGGAGGAGAACATTGCCAGGAAGGTTAAGAGGGGGGACAAGACCTTCTTTCGGTATGTAGGTGAAAGGAAGAAGACTGAGAAGGAGATTCAAAGTTTGAGAAACGGGACGGGGAGAGGGTGGTGGAAGATCAGGAGAAGGCTGAACTGCTCAACAGTTATTTCTGTTCAGCATTCACAAAGGAAGATGAATGGAAGGGGAATAGCTACAGGAGTGCACCAGTTGCAGGGGAAGGTGTGGACATGAGTCCGTTTCAGGAAGAGGAGATCCTGAGGCAACTCAGGGATCTGAAAGTAGACAAGGCCATGGGGCCAGATGGGGAACATCCTAGGGTTTTGAGGGAACTGAGTGGTGTACTGGCTGCTCCTTTGACCATCCTATTCAACAATTCTGTAAGATAGGGGGTGGCACCCAATGTTTGGAAATAGGCTAACGGCCTTAGAGACTCAAGACAACATGGGTTCACCGAGGGCAAATCCTGTTAAACAAACTTGACAGAGTTTTTTGACTGGGTCACCAAGGTGGTGGATCAGGGGAGGGGGGGCTCGGTGGACGTGCCTTACTTTGATTTCAAAAAAGCATTTGACTCGGTGCCACACATGAGGTTATTACACAAAATGGATTACCTGGGGCTGGGAAGGGGGTGATAAAGTGGGTCAGGAACTAGTTGGAGGGCAGAACTCAGAGGGTATTGGTCAATGGGGCACCCTCAAAGGAATCAGTGGTCATCAGTGGGGTTCCCTAAGGGTCAGTGCTAGGGCCCCTTCTGTTTAATATTTTTATAGGGGATATAGCGGAGGGTTTGGAGGGGAGGATAAGTCTGTTTGTGGATGATGCAAAGGTCTGCAACAGAGCAGATAAGAGGGAAGGGGTGCGATGATGAGTAGAGACCTAGAGCAGTTAGAGAAATGGTCCAGGGAGTGGGAACTGACGTTCAATATGGCTAAATGTAAGATTAAGCATCTAGGCAGAAAAACAAAAAAGCTGAATACTGGATGGGAGCTAGATCCTTGCAGGTTATGGAATAGGAAAGGGACCTAGGTATCATCACTTCACAGGACCTGAAGGTGGGCAAGCAGTGTGGAGGGGCAGTAGCAAGGGACAGCAGGATGCTGGGTTGTATAAGGAGGGGAATATCCAGCAGGAGGAGAGAAGTCATAGTTCCACTGTACATCCAGCTGGTTAGGCCACACCTGGAGTACGGGGTCCAGTTCTGGAGGCTGTAGCTCAGGAAAGACATGGAGAGGTTGGAACGAGTACAAAGGAGAATGACAAAGATGGTCAGATGGCTCAATAGATTGCCATATGAAGAGAGACTGAGAGATCTAGGCATGTACTCACTGGAGCAGAGGCGGGAGAGGGGTGACATGATGGAGACATTTAAATACCTCAGGGGCCTAAACAAAGTACCTGGGGAGAAACCGTTCCAGCTAAAAGAGCAGCCAAGAGTGAGGGGACACGAATTACAACTGGGGGGGGGATTTAGAGGTAATTTAGGAAGTACTTCTTCACCGAGAAGGTGGTGGGAAACTGGAATGGGCTGCCCAGGGAGGTGGTGGGAGAGAGGACAGTGGGGGATTCAAGAGGGTATGGGATAAACACAGGGGAATGCTGAGGGGGTCCATAGTTAAGACCTAAGTGGACACTTAGGGAACTGGGCAGACTGGGTGGGCCTGGTGGGCCTTTTCTACCATCACATTCCTATGTTCCTATTATACTATCTCAAAAAGTAAGGAAATTCTTTGCAAAACAACTTCATTAATGTACTAGTTAGGGTTCCAGTATCAAAAGTAGGGAAATATCATGTTAGGGTTTCCAACCCTAACACCCCACCCCCGCCCTGGAGGTTGCAACAGATGTGGGGTGTGTCTTGGGGTTGTCAACCCTAATGGTCACCCCATTCTCATATGCTGTACCCATCTCAGCTTATTTACTCATGGAATGGGGTGAGTGGTAGGGCTGACAACCCCAAGGCATACCCTGTTGCCTGCAGGGTGGGGGTATGTACATACATATACATATATATATATATACATACACACACACACACACACACATACATATATGTGTGTGTATATATATATATATATGTTTTAAATGCTTTATATGATGTTCCTCATGCCCTTCCCCAGGATGCATCTGGAAATAAGCTGTTACCAGCTCAGTATGTCTTTCCTGGTGAAACTTTTGAAATAAATAAATACAATTCCACCAGATGGACAAGAGGAACATCTGATGGGTGGTTTCAGACTTGTGGAGTACCACCTGTAGTCTAGATGCAGCCCTGACTCAGCTGCTCAAGGCTGGAATCAGGGCACTGACTCCAGCCTGGGAAGGAATCTTAACTGCTTTGTTGCATGAGAGCTTCTTATCGTTGTCTTTGAAGGGAGCATTGGTGAGGCCTTTGCTCAAGAAGCTGTGTTTGGATTGAACAGATCTCACCAGTTTTAGACCTATTGTATCTCCAACCTACCATTCTTGGCCAAGCTTGTTGGAGAGTGGTTACTGAGAAGTTAGTCAATCACATGAAAAGTAATGATGCTCTTGAGCCGTTCCAGTCTAGTTTTTGAAGGCCCCATAGCACCAAGACTGCTCTTGTTAGAGCAAGCAGTGATCTCCACCTAGCAAGACACTGGGGAAAGTGAATTCATCTTGGTTCTCCTTGACCTGTCATCTGCCTTTTAGAACATGGACCACTGGGAACTGGTGGAGAGGCTTGAGAAATATGGGGGATTTGCCAGGACTGTTCTTATATGGTTCAGGTATTTCCTCACAGACAGGGACAGTTGGTGCTTATTGGTTCTTGCTGGTGGCACATGGTTTTTCTGAAGTGTTGTGTTCCCCAAGGCTTTGTCATTTTGCTTGTGTTATTTGTGGTGTACGTGTTGCCACTAGGGGAGGTAACAAGGCATTATAGAGTGAGAAATACAAAATCACACATGACCCCACAATGCAAAGCATCATGGGCTGCATATGCAAATCACCACAGAATATTATGCTGGTTATAGAGTGAGTTTTCATTGCTACGCCAGTAATACCCAGCAGTATGTATTCTTTCCCCCTGCCAGGCCAGAGCCAGTACTACTATTTAAACAGTGCCTTGTGGGAATAAGTGCTTGGATGTCATCCAACTGGCTGGTGTTCAACTCGGGTAAGACAGAACTGTTACTAACTGGCTCAGATCAGAAGATATCAACACTAAGGTGCAGCTTCAGGATCTCCTCACTTAAGGGGTTAGACTTGAGGTTGTTATAGGCTGTTGTCAGAGGCTGCTTTTATTACTTTAAACATATTGCCAGATTCCATGCCTTTCTTTTCAACTTTCTTAATCTTCTTGTCATCAGCTGATTGGGATCTCCTTCAACCTTCAGCAGTTCCACCATTCCATCCATCAAATCCCTTTTGCCTGGGACCTGAATTTCCAGGATCACCCACAAAACACAATGAGGCCACCCCCGACTTGTCCTGTGGGGTAGGGTTGCCATCTGCTCCTCGCTTTTGCTCCCCACAAAATCCAGCCAGCAACCCCACCCCCCAGTGGAAGTGAAGTCCTGCAGCTGTCCCTAGGCTCAGGGAGAGAGGCCAGATACTGGATGTGTTGAGCAGGTGAGGCATCATCTTACCAGTCAGCAGTGCTTTCTGTTTTCCTTGGCCCTTGTAGGAGCAGCTGTTCAATGATGCCCACAATATCATTGTGTAAACTTCTGTGTATGGTGTAATCCAATGCTCCTTTCCCTAATTTTGGACTAGTTGTTTTACCCCTAGTCATTGCTGGAGGTCAGGAAAGCACTGACAATCACATCCCTCCCCCTCAGAGAAGGAGATCCAGCCCTCAGATGTTCAGTCCTTCTCTCCTGGCTGGCACTCTGAAGTTCCAGACTCCTTTCTAAACCCAGTTCCTTGATGATTGCAAATGGTAGCATTGCCGCTGCTCCAGTGGACTGACTACTCATCTCTTCCTTGATCCTACTAACCTGTGCAATCTGGTACAGACCTTCATCTCTTTGACATTGGACTACTGTAGTGAACTCTATAAGGGATACCTGGTAGTCTAAACCATCACCTTCAGGTAGTCCAGAATGCTGTGACAAGGCTCCTGACTCCACATTGTTGGTTGCATCACATCACTTCTGCTCTTCGAGCTCTGTCCTGGCTGCCGATAGGGTGGTGGATGGACTATAGGGTCCTTTTATTCAGTGGCAGATCAAGCATTACTAAAAGATCCTGTGGCAGCAGGACCCTTCTTTGACATTTACATAGCATAGAAAGGCATATGGATGGAATGTCACCGGACATTATGTCATGCACAAAATGTAGGGGACATAATGTCGTCAGGACAAAATGTTGGTAGACACAATGTCGGCGGATATAATGTCGCTCATCAATAACGTTGCACTGTATTGACGGGCAACATTAACAATGCACTAATCAATGCTAATGTGCTTTTTAAATAGCGTGTTTGGAAATTCAGCACATAATTCAGCACTTTCACTTTAGTGTGTGTTTTCACATTGATCTAGAGTATGTACCTTTGTAAGTATGCACCTTAAGGACGTTCTACACCGCCTGCTCTTTAAATAATTATTTTAAAATAGGCAGCCAGGTAATGCAACACAGGTAGCATGTGAAATGTTGATACGGACTGCCTGCATGCCTAGCTATCAGGTTGATTTATATGCTGAAATAAAGGATTTTGTATGTCTACAACTGAATCCTGTGACTCCTTTCAATGTGGGTGAGCGGTGCAGGTTTTCTCCTTAGTTCTGTATGATTTTACTGGCTGCCCAACCATCACTTTACGTAGCCTTTTCCTGTGTTCCATTCTATGTGGCACCCCAGAACTTCTTGCACATAAACTGATGAGGAAAATTAGATACTGCCCCCTACAAGGAGAAGTTACAGATTTTAAATATATTTGACAAGAATATAAGAATGTATTAGAAAGTAAGACGTGTAATCCTCAGTTGTTAAGGAAAAGGTGTTTGATTCAGCTAATTTGACCGATTCAAAGATGTTCTGGAAGCTGGTGGGCAAAGGCATGGATAATTGTCAGCACTCAAACATGAGTGAATAATTATTAAAAAAATGAATAAGGCAGGGAAATAGGTGAGACAAACAAGCACCAGACAATAAAGAGCTGGAAAAGAAGGGGAACAGAAGAACAGAAAGGCACTTGGCACACATCTGGTCACCTGGAGATAGATATTTTACTTAGACGTAACTAACATGACTACTATTAGCACATATTGAACAGATTCCCACTAACGGTGTATGCGGCACCATTTTGCCTACAACTAAATACCACCAGCAGTATTTTCTGTAGTTCCCTTTTGTCCCCACAGCATCATGTCTGCGTCGTTATAATCACAACGTTTTGTCCAGTGATAAAACAGCCACACACGCATAGAAACAATCAAATGTAACATAATACATTTCCAACACAACAAAAATTAATTTTATCATGGCCCACTACCAAGAGTTATCAGGTTCAGTACAAGATAATGGATTAAGAAGTTTTCTGACTGCTTGCTGACAGCCCAACCCCTTTTAACCCTGCCCCATTTGTTATCGCCTCGAGACCCTTTTTAAAATCCTGGCTCAGACACTGCTTTTATTTACCTTCAAAGCCCTGAATAAGCTGGGCCCCTAGCACATCTGCGATCTCCTGACTTACACACACCTGCCAGAACGAGGAGGTCCTTGGGCCAGGGGATGTTATGTGTGCCACTGCTGAAATTAATTAAAGTCTGCTGGGAATTTATGGCTGTTGGGCATTGGACTCCTCCCTTTCTTGCATTCCTTTAAGTTTAAACTAAAGAATCACGTTCTGGAATTAGCCTTCTCCAAAGGCTCCTAGCCTATAACTTGAAACATACCATTTTTATTTAAAACTATATTCAGTATTAGTCAGCTTTGCACTTTACGCACTTCAGTAAATCATTTGTATTGGTACATTATGGTTTATATTTATTATGATGTGTTGATACATGGTTCCCCTACGGTTGTGCTGAATGAGGAATTCTTCCTCTGCTAGCCAAATTCATATGGAATGGCAGTTCTGTTTCTGAAATGCTTTTCAGAATCTCTTTTTGAATTTCATGAAATTTCAAAAAGCATTTCAATGTAAAATGCTACTTAATGTTCTGTGGATTATGTAAACCTCCGAATAATGTTCTGCAGATTGTGGAAAAGGGAAGTTTACATAAAACTGCAGATTACCAATACATGAAACACATTCTGCTTTTGAAATGTCCAATATCTGCTGCCAACAGACTTCCATGGGATTTTGTGAAATGTTCGGAAAGCCTGCAGAACCCTGTTCTGTTAGAATTTGAAAATTCTGCACAGCACTAGTATCCCGCTTTCTTCTTTAAGTCTTATATTTTCAAATCGTATTTCAGCGCCTTGAGCTCTAGGAAGGCACTAAACTAAATACATTATACTACTGTCTACTACTACTGTTTCTAATTTTGCAATGCACTTGGCTGCACAACAAAATGGTGGACACCTGCACATGTTTTTACTGTAGATGGTAGCAGCACAATAACACTGTGGCTGGAGAGCTGGTCATTGTATTTTTTCAATATCGATAATGATCTTTCTCAGGCCTGGCTGTCCCTATCTGCATCCACTAGCAACCCTCCAGCCCCGACCCCAAACTGCCACTGACCTCCGCCCCCTGGCCAGTCTTGTCACGGTTGGGCATTTGGGGGTGTATCTCCCTCCACCCAGAGCAGGACCCGGCGATGTCACGGGGCATTGCGGAGCCCAAGAGGACATGGGCCAGCATTCTACAGCCAACCGTTGTCTTTCTTCTGTCGAGATGCCAGCGGCAAGGCTCTGAACGTGTGCACATGCACTGGCATGCTTTTTTTTAAATTAATAGTTTATTGAGGTTTTCCAGATAAACAAATTACAAACTTCACAACTAACATGCCATCTCAGTACTTGGCTGGAGCAACAAGTGCTACTTGGATTACAGGCTAAATGAACAGAGTGACATTCATACAAAATGTACAGAGAGTCAGGTGTTGCCCAAACAGATGCCCTTCAAACGAGTTAGTATGCCACTACTTAGGAGATCTACTGTTGAACAGTTATGTATGTAAGAAAAAGTGAGTCATTTGCCTTTCTATTAGTGGAAATCTTGACTGGTAGTAAATATAAGGGTTTTATATAAACCTACTGTACATTAATCAAGGAATTATAAGGGCAACAAATAACATACAACAAGAAAGAGCTAAAACTATAAGTCGTTGCCAGGGAGGGGCAGGGGGGACAGGGATGGGTCTGTCATTGGCAAAAGAGGAGCATCCTCTGAATTAGGAGAAAGGAAGGCTACCTTCAGCTATCCATCTTCTGAATACTCCTAACCAGTCATAGGAAGGCCAGGGGAAGAGTCCGCCATGCCTGACCTAAACTGTGTGCCTTGTGTACTGAGAAAGGGACCTCAAACGTGTTGGTATCTGTGGGACTATACACTGGCATGCTGATCTGGCATGAGTCAGGATCTGACAGTCAGGACTGCACCCAACCTGCATTTCTCTATGGGAGCACCAGGGACAAGTGGAGGAGTGGCCAAATTGGTCTGTCTCCCTGGAGAATGGAATTGTCTGACAGGATGCTTGCACCTATTCTATTCTCATTATACTTAGATAGTCTTTTGAATTTATTTAGTTTTTGTTGACTGGGTAAGTGCACTAGACAAATCCTGCCTATTTTCAGGCACGACCCGGGGGAAGGGGATACAGATGAATGCCAACTGACCTTGAACCAGATTAAGCCGTTGGTGGTATTTTCAGTGAATGAGGGAAATTTGGCCAGGACACCGGAGAAATTCCCCTACTCTTTTCGATAAGTGCCATGTGATCTTTAACATCCACCTGAACTACCACCAATCCAGGCAGATGGGACCTCGGTTTAATGTCTCCGACAAAAGACGGCACCTCAGAAGTGCAGCACCCCTCTCATGCTGCACTACAGTGTCAGTACTGGGATATTAACCCAAGTGCCAGATGTGGGAACTGAACCCACAGCCCTCTGATTTCCCGGCCTCAGAGGTGAGTGTGCTACCTACTGAGCCACTGACACTGCTGAATGATCTGAACAGCCTCCCCTCTGATTCCCTGAAAATACTACAGCACACCTGTGCAGCACTTGCCTACCCTTATCTAAAAAGGGATTACAAAAAAAGAAAATAGATTTCTTACAAGAAAGGTCCCAGAAACTACAGCTTAACATAAATATTAACAAAAGTAAAGTAGTGTTATTTGGAAAGAATCCGAGGACTCAGGGGAAATGGAGTTTAGGTGTTAAGAGAAATAGAGAGGGTTGAAAACTATGTATATCTGGGAGTTGTCTTTAGTGCAAACTGTTTATGGAATGATCATTTAAACAAAACAAAAAAAAAACTAGCAAAAACAACAAGAGGTCTAGAAAAATGTAACAACAGTTATGGGGGGAAACTAGTGGAACCCCTTTTCTGATCTATTAAAATAAAATACAATGCACAGGCACTTTATGGTGCTGAAGTCTGGACAAGTAAAAAAACAGAGATGCTAGTTATACCAATTCAAAAACTGCTAAGAAGAGTACTAGGGCTTGGATATTCATGTCCAACAGCGTAATCCCAGAGCCAAATTGGGGATTTCAGATCTTAACGCCTTTATTGACAGTAGAAAGATATTATGTTGGATCAGATTAGTTAGACTTCCAAGGGATACATTTGCATTCCAATGTCTTGAAGAAAAACAGTTTTGGTACAGTTTAGATGCAGACATTCTTTTTTTACTTTATCTCCTTATCTCTCCTATCTACTCCCGGTGCCCTCTCCTTCCATCCACTCATGTCCTCCAATCCACCTTCCATGGGATCTGCCCCTAGAGTGCCTCTTCCCCCTCTCCTTGCACAGTGGGGTCTGTCCCTTCTTGGTGGTCTGGATGGAACTGGAGCGGCTTTCATCCAGGGCTGCCAAGAGGTGTTTTCCATTTTCTCCCTAGATCCCCTACCCTCTGAGGCGTCAGCACTTGGGGCGTACATCCCGAGTGGTGGCGTGCTGATACATCTGCGCCTCTCATGCACCGATGTCCCCTCCTGGCTCCGGCGCGGCACCTCTATCCTTCCTGTTGCGGTGCTTCCACTGGCTGTGGAAGGGATGCAGAAACACAGGTGCATTCTTGGTCTCCTGACCCCTGAGGGAGGAGAGCATCCGTTGGGACGCTCGATCCTCCCTCTCCCTGCCGACCCCCGGCCACCTGAGTCTGTTACCGAACCCAGGTCGCCGGTGTAGCGCGAGGTGTGGCGTCCAGCGCCTCAACCCTCAGCTCCACTGGGCCTAGATACAGACATTCTTACTGGTATTCCTCACTGTTATCTTTCCTGAGCAGGTACAGACCAACGTTCCTGAAAAGTTATGTAGATAAAGCCACAGTGATCAGCTCAAAATATAAACATTCATAACAAAAAGAATTACACATTTTTAAAATCAAACAGATATGTACAAAATAAGGAGTTTGGCTTACTCTCAGTGGGTGACTAGAAATTACCACTCATTTTGGTTTAAGCCATATCTGAACATCCTTGATGACCCAGAATTTAGGAGTACTTTTATCCTTTATAAATGTGAACGTTTCCCAAGTAACGTGCTGCAAGTAAGGCATCTCAAACTTTCAAAGGATATGGAAGCCTGTACCTGTTCAGTGGCTGAAAAAGCAGATCTATTGCATGTACTCTGGAAGTGTACATGGTACACCAGGGAGAGATTATACTGGCTTGGTCCGTTTATGAAGGAGCTATACCCTGTTATTGAGGAACCGTTAACAGTTATTGTGATGAACACTGCTGATGAATGGACTACGATTAGGCTGGCGAAATATTTCTGTGCAATCTATAAAGTTAAAAAGAAATTACTAGCCACAACAGACTAGAAAATGAGGAACTGTAGAGGCAATAGTACAATATTGTCAAATATGTCACACACTGTATTTATTGTTGCTGTCTTGTCATAAATGCTATGTTATTTACTTAATTTATGTAATGTATGTGAGCTCTTGACTTTTTTAATTTTCATAAAAGCGTTTTTAAAGAGACTTGCCAGCCTCGGCCACTGAACCTGGTATATGGGTGCATTACCTGACAGGGACGTGATGCTAGGAAGAGGGCGGGGACGCACTCCATTATACTCTATGAGTGGCAACCTTCCAATCATTTTTTTACATTATAATGGCAATTTGGTGAGGAAATGTGGGCACTGGTCGACTAACAGTGCCCTTGTTAGTCGGCAAGTACCCACGTTTCCTCACCAAATTGCCATTATAATGTAAAAAATGATTGGAAAGGTGCCACCCATAGAGTATAATGGAGCACGTCCCCGCGTTCTCCCTAGCATCACATCATAACTTGACAGAATGCGGGGGTGTAGCGTGGGTGGCACCAGAAATTGGGAAGTTTTTGGGACCCAGTTTTCTGGATTTTATGAATGTTGAAACTTTTTTATTACTGCATTATGAGGGGCAACATTCCACAGGGAGGTTTCCTATCAGGTAATGCACCCATATACCGGGTGCAGGGGCTTTTTGGATTACCTTGGTGAGTCTCTTTAAGCTAAA
The DNA here is from genome assembly GCA_016271365.2 of Neoceratodus forsteri. Lineage (NCBI taxonomy): Eukaryota > Metazoa > Chordata > Ceratodontiformes > Ceratodontidae > Neoceratodus > Neoceratodus forsteri. The sequence continues at coordinate 409,596,063 of JADMNL010000025.1, forward strand.
CAATAAAACAACATTAATTGATTGACAGGTTGTCTCCCAAGTCTTCTGCCTCCTGCAGCAGCAACTTGGGATCTGAGTGCAAACATGAGATGGCAGCTTGGCACCTAGTCAAGCAATTTTATTATTATTACTGTTTCCCAAGTTTTTACCACTGGTTCCCTCTTTCCTATGCCCCAGCAATTGAGATAACTATGACTGCACCCTTCCTCCAGAAAGGAGGGTGAACAAGCATCAGACTTCACAGCTAATACCAATTCAGATTCTTGGTCAGCTTGTGTGTGTGTGTGTGTGTGTGTTGGGGGTAGTGAAATGCCTGGGCATTCCGTGACCTTCCTCCCTAGGAGCCAAAATGCCTCACCTCCACAACATATTTGGCCCCCAATTGCCCTTAGCATGGGATTGTGGGGCTTGCAAGCTATCAGTGTTATATATTATATAGCCTCATAATCATAAGAAAGGACAAACATGTATTTCTCTAACTGTATTGCCAAAATGTATATACAAAGTAACCTTTAAGCACCTTAAATTCAAGGTGATTTTCTAATCTGGGGCCAAGATGCATACAAAATATTTGTTCCAGTTACTCGCTGCATACAGAGCACTACCCCCGTGACAAATGCTGCTGTCAGAGATCTGTGCTGCCTGTGTGAACAAAGAAAACAGCGCATAAAAATACAAAACTTCTGAAGATAAAATTACATTTGACAGGAAGATTTCATCTTTAGCAGCATTACTGCTGTAAAAGGAATTTGTTTTTTCAGATCCATGAGAGACCTGTACAAGGTAGAGATGGAGAAGGCATGGGCACAAACGACCGCATACACATTCACAGTCAGGGGTGGCAGGCTGCAGGGGCACACAGACAGCCCCCGTACCACTACCTGCCATGAAAACTGCCATTCACAAAGAGCCTACTTCGCTACCCGAAGAAGAGCATCCACGGAAGCTAAGCCACAGTGCAAGTGTGGCCCACCAGGTGTTTGGGGCCACAAATGGCATTTGTGACTGAAAACACAGGATCTGCAGCACCCACAAACTTTTGCCCATGGCAATGCACCAATCACATGGCACATTGCTACTCCCAAATGTCCATGGCAGAGGCGATACCAACTCAATTGCCCCCCGCCTACTCTCAACCCCGTCTTATATGATCTGCTTACGGGCTGAAATGATGCTGCTGCTGCTGATGCTTGTTCCTCACATGTCTCCCCTGATAGCCCAATGGCCTCTGACTATCAGGAGGGGTAATTTCATTCTGAGGTGTCTAGAAAAACTCCCCTTCCTATCCCTAAGGAAGTGCATGGCGGTGTTCAAAATGTGGTCCCTAATTAAGGAACTGTATGTACTCTACTGTATGTACTTTGTACTCTTTGATTCCATTTCTGTGTGCTTACCTGGTAAAATATGTTTAAAAGAAAATAAATAAATAAAAATCTCAGTCAAATGTGGCCAGCTCGGTGGTATGTGTCACACCGATGTGCGGCAGTGGGCGAGGCTGGGAGTGACTATACCTAGCACAGTGCTCGGTGCCATACTGATCTCCACCTCTGTCCCTGTGCAGGTGCAACGGCCATTTTGCTGGTGCAGGGAAAGGCGTGCAGACCCTTTGTGTATAGCACGAAGGGGCACAGGTCTGCACTGTGTCACAAAGTGGTCTGTATGACCACTCTGTGGCACACTTTAGTGACTGAGAATGGGGCCCCTGGTGTCAGTTTGGTCACGTGTTTAGAGCACCAGGCTTAGGAACCAGAAGATTGTGGGTTTAAATTAGGAATGGTAGAATCAGTTCAGATATGTTTAGAACCTTCCTGGACCTATGTATTTTCTGTAAAATAACCACATCAGAACTTTTTTTTAAGATTTTGATCATTTTTAAAATATTGATTTTGGAGCCTAATGGACTCCTCCAGCAGGTCTTTGTCTAGAAAGATGGGTGACAGATGTGCAAAGACCCAGACAGAAGACTGGAGGTGTTGAAAGGACCCAGTGAGCTGGATCTGTATTAAGTGGTCATACATGACACTAACTACATGACACAAGTTGTAGTTACTGTAGTTCTGCTCCAAGTTGTTTTTCAGTTCATTTCCCTTCACTAGCAAGAGTTTGTGGGCAGAAACGATGGTTAATACTGTTTTTGTACTTTAAAAGATTCTGAAAGTTCCCGTAAGTCCCGGTTAACTATTCAAATTTTTCATGGCTTATCAGAATCTTTTAGAAACTCAATACCTTTTGTTGCCCTCCCATACCTAGGTCAAGCCCTACCTGAGCTAAAAGTCAGTGAGCGACCTTGAGTAAGTCACAGCCTCCCAGTTCTATAGTTCACCCAGCTGTAGAAGTAGGTAAAACAGGACCCCACTGAAAACAAGATGCTGCATCCTTACAGGGCCATCCTAGATAAATAAATTGTACACCTGACCCCCCCCACCATGAACACACACAGCATGTAACACAATGGTACACTGAAGGGACACTACCAACCCCTTAAGCCTCAAAGTGTCACTAATTTAAAGGAAAACCACACCCTCACATCTTGCAAATTTTATTTGTTTACATGTCAACAGACAACTCTTTTCATGTAGATTTTAGAGATGTATGTAATTGCTTTAGTTTGTTTCCGCACTTCATACTAAGCCCTATAACTATCCTGGGGGTCTCCATTTGCTGGTTGTTGAAATCTCATTGTCCCTGAAAACTGCATTACCATATGAAAACATGATGTGTAATCACCCTTTAGACTCCACAGTATGCCTGTCTGCTTAATTAGACTTCAAAGAAACAAGCTGCAGGAAGGTGTGAATTTTACCACATTTACCTTTAGTTAGCTTTGCAAATTGTCCGAGTTGTAATGCAGGGCTCTGCCCTTTAAATAGCATTCAATTTATGTGTTTCCAGAGAGTTTTTGCAGTGTATTTATTCCTCAAGTATAGAGATACATGGTATAAATGGGTGATGTGACATCAAGCCCAATTCTCAAAACTCCCGGAATGGCGCAAAGTGCCCCTTGCACCAAAAGATGCACTGGGAGAGATTCTCAAACATAGCCTGTGTCAATTGTAGGCTGTGTGCACCAAAGGGGGCTTATGCTGTCCTTGTAGAGCAAAATGGGCTACAGCATGGCTCTAGAGGGCATGCGGCAGAGACAAGCTGCCACATCTCCTAATTCAGGATTCACAAACCCTTCCAGATGGCAAGTTCTAAGTACCCATGGAGCCAACCAGGGCTGGTCTAAGGGTACTTAGCTTTATATTAATCCTCTGGGAGAGGTTTAGCTGTAATGCCAATGTGCGGTGGTTCCCCCTCCCCAGCCCGATCCCTGTTTAGTAAATCTGTCCCTGGTGGTCTAGCAGACTCCCCCAAGCCCTGATCCCCTTATTATTAATATAATCATCCCTGGTGGTCTAACGTACCCCCCCAAGCTCTGATCACCTTATTATTAATATAATTAGTCCTTGGTGGCCTAGTGGACCCCTCACCCCCCACCCCTGTGGGTAGTGCATACCACCCCACTTCCCCATTCTGAATCTGAGCTGGTGACTGGTACAGCTCTCCTCTCACCACCATGGCTGGCCACTGACTAAACTGTCAAGGAGCATGTACTGTATACAGTATGTGCGCGTTGATTGACAGCTCGAGTGAGCTGTCAGTCAATGAGCGTGTACTGTATACAGTATGTGCGCGTTGATTGACAGCTCGAGTGAGCTGTCAGTCAATGAGCATGTACTGTATACAGTATGTGCGCGTTGATTGACAGCTCGAGTGAGCTGTCAGTCAATGAGCATGTACTGTATACAGTATGTGCGCGTTGATTGCTGTCAGTCAATGAGCGTGTACTGTATACAGTACGTGCTCCTTGACAGTTCAGTCAGCAGCTGGTCATGGTGGTGAGAGGAGGGCTGTGCCAGTCATCGGCTCGGGTTCAGGATGGAGGAGCAGGGCAATGGGCACTACCTGCAGGCAAGGAGGGTGGGGGTCCACTTGGCCCCCAGGGACTGATTATATTAATAATAAGGGGATCAGGGCTTGGGGGGGTCTGCTAGACCACCAGGGATGTCATCTGTTTTTATTCAAGGGGATCGAGATGGGGCGGTCCGCTAGACCACCAGGGACTTCATTACTTATTATAGCAAGGGATTGAGGTGGGGGGGGAGTTGTGCAGGTTGCTGTCCATGGGCCCAGCTGCCACTTGACTGCCCCACAGCTTGTGCCACACCTCTCAGGTATACCTTCTCTCTGGCGCATGACCACCTTTGCAGCAAGCCACTGGACTTTGCCACTGGGACCCTACCCAATAGAGAATCGGGTGCAGGGTCCCTGACGCACAGACAGTCAGTGCAAGCTGCCACTGGTACAGCTTATGCAGACCTTTTGAGAATTAAGACTATCGTGTTTTCATATGCTAATGCAGCTCTAATGGACAATGAGATTTCAACAACCATAAAATGGAGACCCCCGTGGTCACAGGGGTCTCCCATGAACAGTGAAAACAAACTAAATCAAACAAGTACAGCCCTAACTGCTACAGAAAAAGAATTATCTGTTGACATGGAAACAAGTAAGATTTACATGATATGAGGGTGTAGTTTTCCTTTAAAAAACACATATTGTGATTGATCACATTCTGTAGAGCTTGCTGATGCAGTGGTAGTTTGATTCTGATCCCTTTTTCTTTTTAAAAGTGAAAAACAGACTGCCTACCATACTGGCATTAGCACACATGAATGTGTTTACCTTCCCAGATCAAATCCCACTACATCCCTTCTGGACCTGGGAACACTCCCAGCACAGTCTAGCGACCATGATGCCGTGGGAGGGAAAGGAAAGTATTGCATCATGAGTGGCTGCAATGTTCGGGGTGTTTTCAATGTTCAGGAAGTATTCAGTAACGGTAGTTCAAGGATTTGAAACAAGACAAGGTTGGTTATAAATACACCATTTGCAATCCTGTCAGTTGTACTGAGAAAGGAAGCGGATAAACAACCAGCACATCAGCAGAGTTTTAGAGAAGATAAGCAACTGAGAAATGTGTGTTTTCAGCTAGAAATAACATGACGCAGAAAGAGTTGATAGTGTTCCTTTAAAACAGCAGTCCATGTTATAATGTGTTTATTTACTTCACTGGGCTAGTTTTCAACCTCAACTTGTTCTCTCTCTGCTGCTGATTGTTCTTGTGCGACAGCAGGAAGGGAGGGAGAGCTGGATGTCATGGTCCATCTGGGGACAAATGACCTGGCTAGGGATAAACCAGCAATAGTTCAGGAGGAGTTTAAGGAATTGGGGAGGGGTTTTAGGCAGGTAGCATGATCTGTGACCTTCTCAGAGGTGCTACCTGTCTACAACAGGGGGTTGGATAGGCTTCTCTGCACCTAGATCTTCAATGCATAGCTGAAGGAATGGTGCAGAGAAGAGGGTTTCAGCTTCATTGGGGGCTGGGGCCCCGCCTGGAGGGATAAGGGCCTGTACAGGGGCAGCGGCATGCATCCATCCAGGAGGGGAACCGTGGTCCTCAATTAATGATTTAAATGCTGCATTGGTGAGAATTTTAACTAGCCGAGGGGGGGGGGGTGGAATAAGGCAGGGAGATATAAACTGCCCCCCCTCACAGGCTCACAAGGCCAGCAATGGGAATCCTGAGGGAGTGAAATCCCAAAAGGAACCAAATACCAAATGAATCCAAGGGGTAAAAGAGAGATAGTAAAAAGAAATGTGGAGGAAATAAGGAAGGGCAAATGGGAAATGGGGGGGGGGTGGCAGGACAATCTGGAGAGCCATGTGTGTGCATGCTCAAGGCCTGGGCAATAAGACTACAGACCTAGAGGCCACCATGCCAGATGCAGTCCTGGACATAGTAGCAATTGCTGAATCCTGGTGCAATGAAAACCAGGACTGGGATGAAGCCATACCAGGGTATACTCTGTTCAGAAAAGACAGGATAGGTGGAAAAGGGGTAGGAGTGTCTCTTTATGTCAGGGACAACATAAAAGTCATAGAAATTCAGGGAGAGCAGGGAGGAGCTGAGGTACTGTGGGTTGCCCTGGAGACATGAAGGGGGTTGCTATTCACACGGGGTGATCTAGAGACCTGCAGCACAGGGGGGAGAGGTGCATAAAGATATGATGGAAGCAATCCAAAGGATGGCATGCAAAGGGAAGGTGTTGCTGGTGGGGGACTTCAATCTACCGGATGTGAATTGAAGCCTACCAGCTACAGCAACAGTCAGAAGTAGGGACATCCTGGACTCCCTGCAAGGGCGTTCCTCAGGCAACTAGTTAAGGAACCCACTTGTGAGGGGGCAATACTGAACCTGGTACTGACAAATGGGGATAGTGTTGCTGGCGTCACAGCTGGTGGCCACCTGGGGACCAGTGCTCACCGTATGGTTTGACTCCATATAAGAACTGGGCCAGAACTGAGCCGCACTAAGACAAGGGTCCTGGAGTTCAGGAGGGCCGATTTCAAGAAAAAGGGAAAATGCCTCAGGGGCACCCTAGCAGGGATAGGGAAATGGGGAAATCGAAGAACAATGGGCAAAAATAAAAGGGGGCATTGAAAAGGAAACAAATCATTGTGGCAGGCCGGTTAACAAGGGCAAGAGAAAAAAGAGACTGCTGTGGTTCTCTAGAGAAGCAATGGAGAAAGTAAGGGCCAAAAAGCTAGCATTTAGAAGGTACAAGAGGACACAGAAAGAGGAGGACAGGGAGAGTTACCAGGAGAAACAAAGAGAGGCAGGGAGAGCCGCTAGGAGCGCAAAGGCACAAATGGAGAAGAATATTGCCCAATCAGTAAAAAAGGGAATAAAACATTCATTTAGATATACAGTATAAGCAAAAAGAGAAAGACCAAGGAGGGATAGTGAGGCAAAAGGGGAAGGGTGGGGGCAGGAGGAAGGAGACAAAAAAGTGGACATACTGAACAATTACTTTTGTTCAGTATTTCCAGAGGAAGGGGTAGGTGATGGGCCAAAGATAGTGCATAAGGGCATTAAAAGGAGGGGAGGCGGATACTAGTCCTTTTACAGAGGAGAGAGTCCTCAAGGAACTAGCACAATTAAAAGTAGACACGGCAATGAGGCCGGACGGGGTTCACCTAGGATACTGATGTAGCTCAAGGAGGTGCTGACTGCACCTCTGACAGCTCTGTTCAACCTATCACTAGAAAGAGGGGAGGTTCTGGGGGAGTGCAGATGTGGTCCCACTACACAAAAGTGGAAATAGGGAGGAGGCAGAAAATTAAGGACCTGTCAGCTTGACTTTGTAGTAGGTAAAGTAATAGACTCAATACTGAAGCAAAGGTGTGGGGAATACTTTGTAACCAGTGGATTACAGGATCTGAGGCAACATAGGTTCACGGGGGGAGGTCCTGCCAGACAAACGTGATCAAGTTCTTTGATTGGATGACCAGGGAAGTGGATCAGGGAGAAGCGGTAGATGTGGCTTACCTGGATTTCAGTAAGGCCTTCGACACTGTTCCACATAGAAGACTGGTGAGCAAGCCGGGCAACCTAGGAGTGGGTCCAAAAGTAGTAAAATGGGTAAGGAGTTGGCTGAGCAATAGGAGTCAGAGGGTGGTGGTACATGGGGGCCATTCTGGAGAAGCTAAGGTGACAAGCAGGGTGCCACAGGGGTAGTACTAGGCCCGGTCCTCTTCAATGTCTTTATGCCATCATTGTGCTATTATGCAAGTTGTATTCAACCATAACTTCTCTATTCCTGATGTTATCTCTGTGCTGTGGGACAATTCAAGAATGCATGGGACAGACATAAGGCAATTTTTGTGGGGGGTAGGAAGAAATAGGCTGTTGGTTAAATAGGATCTGCAGCTTATCCTCTAGGTAGGGATATGGGCAGACTAGGTGGGCCAAGCGGTCCTTATCTGCCGTCAAAGTCTATGTTTCTATGTTTCTGTGTTATTAATTTCCATAATCTGCTTCTGCTGATGTATTTGTTGCTTTGACAGTTATCTTACTTTAAGTACCTGATTGTCGTTCACTGTTGTATTTTTCAACTTGTACTCTCCCAAGTTGTGGCTTAGAATAGGCAGTTTTTTTGCCTAGTGCACCTACCCGGTTACCAAAAGCTAATAAATAAATAAATTTATTAGCGACCATTGTGAAAGGGCTGGAGGGGAAAGTATGCCTGTTCGTGGATGGCACAAAAATCTGCAACAGAGTGGATACAGGGGAGGGAGAATGAGGGATGATTTTAAAAGTTGGAAGATTGGTCAAGGGAATGACAGCTGGGTTTCAGTGCAAAAAAATCATGCACTTGGGGCGCAGAAACCCAGGGGGCAATGTACCAATTGAGCGGGGAGGTATTAACAACCACAAAACAGGAACAGGACCTAGAGGTAATCATTTCTGAGGACCTGAAAGTAGCCACGCAGTGTGATAAGGCAGTGGGGAAGGCTAGCAGGATGCTCAGGTGCATAGGGAGGGGCAGCACCAGCAGAAGGAGGGAGGTAATACTGCCTCTGTATAAATCACTGGTAAGACCCCACCTTGAGTACTGTGTCCAGTTCTGGAGGCCCCACCTCTGGAATAGATAGGGTGGAGGCAGTACAAAGAAGGGCTACAAAAATGGTGCAAGGCCTGCATCAAAGGTCCTATGAGGACAGACTCAAGGAACTAAATATGTACTCTCTAGAGGAAAGGAGGGAAGGGGGGGGGCTATGATAGAAATGTTCAAATACCTCACAGGTATTAATAAGGTACAGGAAGGTAGCATTTTCCATTCAAAAAGATGTTCTAGGACAAGGGGTCATGCTATGAAGCTGGAGAGGGGGAAGCTCAGAGGAGATGTGAGGAAATATGTCTGGAACAGCCTCCCAGCAGAGGTAGTGGGCGCTAAAATGGTAACAGGATTCAAACATGCATGGATAAACACACAGGGACCTTACAAGTAAGGCGGGGGAGAAGACTAGAGATTGAATAGGGTCTGTGGTGGCACAGTAGGCAGGGAATATAGGGCAGACTAGGTGGACCAAGAGCCCTTATTTGCTGACAACTTCTATGCTTCCAAATCTCTTTATATGGTGCCGCTTTCCATGTTGTTAGCAATGAGAGATCCACTAAGGTTGCTAAGGTTCTGAAAAGTTCTGATAAGTCGTGAAAAGCTCTGATAGTTATCTGAGCCTTATCAGGACTTACAGAAGCTTTTAGTTTAAAGAATTTGTTTATTTATTTCAAAAGTTTTACTAGGAGAGACATACTGAGCTGATAACAACTTGCCTCCAGATGTGTCCTGGAGGGAGGGGTATGGGAGATAATACAGCAGCAAGAGAAAAAATAGATAGTACATTATCAGCCACAAAACAATGGTATATACAAGCAAAACAGCATAAAAAGGGAGCACACCAATACCAGTGCAAACAGTGCAACAAGGCGAGTGCTGCAGATAAAAACTGAGCTTGGCTAGGCATACTTCAATCACTCCAACCAGGCAAAAAGGGGATGGGTAGAAAACATGGCCGGTGCAATATGTGTAGAGGGGTGGGGGGACATTAAAGGTAAGGTAAGGGCTAAAGGACAGTTGCAGGTGGGTGTAGAAAAGTCACAGGGAAGAGACTTTAGGGAGAAGGAGGACGAGGAAGAGTGGATAGACGGGACTAGAACGAAAATGGTTTTAACTATCATTTCCTTGGCACAGGGTCATAATGTTATGGTAAAAACAGCTCGGCAAACAGTGACACAGTCAAAATACTGTGTACTGCAATGAGTCTGTGAAAACACAGACTGAAACAAAAACAGTGCACACCACAGAAACGAATGGGAGAGACTGAGAATTTTCTTGTCTCAAAGGGGGGCTTATTTATTTATTTATTTAAACGTTTCACCAGGAAAGGCACACTGATCAACAAGTTGCTCATCTCACGGTGCGTCCTGGGGCTCCGCCTCCACATCCTCTGACATGGAGAGCTTTGCCCCCCCACTCCTCCCCGAAGCTAAAATAACTAATGCCGAGGGTGTGTGGACTGAGGGAATAAGGGGAAACTCGGGAGGGGGGAATCTTAGTTTCTGGCAGCAGAAAAAAAAATAAAACTATCAGGGAACAGGGACTCAAACCCTGATCCCCAGGTCTACACTGCCTCAGGTGCTGATGCCTAAGCCACTCCACCACAGGAGCAGCTCAACCAAGTGCACCACCTGAGGCTTCTTCAGCCCTTCCTCCAGTCTGCAGTCAGCAACAAGGGTAGCGGTAGTTCCCTACTGCTATTATACCCTGTCGCTCTAAGTGCAGGCATGCTTTACACCGCACGGTTATCAATGCTCGGTTTCAGTAGCACTGTATTGACTCGGTACTCATTCCCTCCTACAAGCTATTGTCAGCGAAAGGAAAAGAATCTAACAACAAACTGGAGTGATGCTACAGTAAATATAATCAGTTGCATATAGTTAGTACCATTTGTGTGACACCAGAGTATGACCCCTTAATACAGCCCTGGCTCACAAACCTTTCTCTAACTCCAGCTTTCTTTCTGGGTCTTCCCATCACTATCAGCTTTCTTTGTATGTAAAAACCTGCTGGGCAGTGTACTAAGCTTCAAAATCAAAGTTTTAAAAATTAATCAGAACCATACTGGAATGTGAAAAAAGTTCTGATATGGTTCTTTGAAGGACATGGCACCAGTTCTGGAAGTTTCTAAACTTATCTGAACTGGTTCTTGCATCCCTACATTTTATGTTCACCTTGTAGGAGCTTAAGCTTGGTTTTGTAGCCTAGAGGTTTGGTTACTTACTACATATAATCACAAGAAAGGGATGTTAAATACAAAGTTTTCAAATACAGCTGAAAATATTAATCAAAGTCTGGTGTAGCCATCGTTAAAGGAGCAAGCACTTCCTTTTCTCTAATCCCAAAAAATGCTAAACCAGACTCAGAACAGGGGACAGGCATCTTACAAGATGGGAGAAATATAGAAATCTAAAATGGAATAAAAAGCTTTAAGTAGAAAAAAATGACTTTACAATGTAAGTTTACATTTGTCTGTGAAATAAAAGTGAAAAACTCAACAGGACTAAATTCAAACAGATGTAAGTATGGCCAGTTCATCTGCACAGCAATAGGTCTGCCACTCATGCCGCTGGCATGCCAGGTTCGGGAATGAGCCGAGGACACTGGGAGCCAGCTGGGTGGGGGAGGATTCAGCGTTCGGTAGGATGCCCTTCTCCGGGGAGAGATGGTGCAGGCTGTCTTGTGATAACTGTCATCTGGAGGACCACATGTGACAATGCTGATGGAACAGCATGTGGAAGGGAGGACACCGGCACATACAGTGCACAGCCATGCAATTGTGTGTCCATGAGCACATAGCACCCTCACTACCAGCATCCAATGGGCATGGGAGAGACAGTAAGGGAACACCACAGGGTGAGTAGAGTGACTATGCTGCCTCTCAGGCCCCAATGGGTCTACCCGTTGGTCCACTGGCAGGGGCTACAACTTTTTAATTTTTAGCATTTTAATGTCATTTTCAGACCTCAGGGAAAAATTTAAAATTCCAGAACTACAATTTCACTATTGTTTGCAACTTAGGTCAGGTCTAATAAAACATGTATTACATCCAGACTTTTCTATCACTAACAATCTCCATTCGATTCAAATAATAAAGTGAGGTATGCTTAAAAAGGGAGCGAGTAATATTTGCAAAATCCTGTCTAACATCTCTGATCCTCACCTTCTGACCTTGCCAGCCAAAGACAAATGGGAAAATGAAATGAACAGACTGATCACAGAAGAAGACTGGAATGACACGGCGTACAAGAGCAGTAGGGAGACGCAAGGTAAGAGAAAAGGGAATTTGAAACCTGTTTGGAAATATATCTACTAGGTATCTTCCAAGAAAATTGTGCCCTTACACAACCCCAAAAATTATGGATATTAGCTGCAGGCCTAGCAACCAAGAGAATAATCTTAAAACATTGGAAAATCCAGTAGCCCCATCTTTAAAGGGATGATGCATTATGAGGGCTTTTACAGCTAACGATGAAAAAATCAGTAATACTATCTTAGGTAAAAAGGAGAAATTTGAGGAGATTGGGGGACCTTTCCTTCATTTAACCTACTAGTGAACTATCAATCTGAAAATGGAATATAAGATTTGATATAAAATGCTGTTGTATAATTTTAATTTTAAGTGTCTATTACTACGTTTGTTAGAATGAAATATTGGAAACATATTTGTAGTGTTATTAAGGAGAAAGAAGAAGTGAATATACCTATGTATTAGTAATGCTTGGTATTTCATAGCTTACTGTATTTTATTTATATATGATGAATAGATACTAGTGAAATGAAAATACATTCATGTGTTTTGATTCATGATTCATGTATGTAAATAAGTTGAAAAATAAATAAAAATTATGATGGAAAAAAAGAAGTGTGCAGTAGTTATCTTACTTGGTACTGTATATAACATCGTGGCACAGAGTATGTGACACTGGAAAAAATAAGCTTTCATATATAGAACTGTGTTCTAAAATGTCCTGTTTCTGTTATTTTACAATTGTTTTGGTTAAGAAAGACACACTAAGTGGAGGCTTGTTTCTAGGTGCGTCCTGGGAGCACTGGGAAGTTAAGTGACTTGCCCATGCTCACACAGTATGGAAGTGGTGGTTGTGGGATTCAACCCCAGGTCTCCAGGTTTGCAGCTCAGTGCTCTTCATTGCTGCGCTATACTGCCTCCACAAAGGCAGCCCCAATTTTACTGAATCAACAGAGCAAGTTACTGGAATACCCAACCTTGCACAATCTGACACTTTAGGTTGCAGAATGATTCCTGGTGCCAGATGATAAATGCCATCGTCTACTCAGTCTGGGGCATATGGCCTTTTTTGTTTTATTAGAAAAGAGTACATCTTAAGTGAGTTCTGCCTGGGGTGTAGCTAGGAAAGAACATTTTTATATATAAATTTAGTGCACTGTTGGGGTTTGTTTATGTGTGCTGAGGAAACCATGTAGGCAAAATGTTCACATCTGTCTATGTATGTCCTTTTTTATGGGTTAATAAATGTAAAAGAATCTACAATTTATTGGCGTGCTGCAGAATATTACACACATCAATTTGTGCAGCATTGCCCTCTGGGTTGCTGTTGCCCCGGCCTCAGCAGAATGTATAACCCTGGTTGTTGCCCTACAGTTGTATATGACAGTCCCATAAAATCTGTGTATATATATTGCTACAAAGAAAACCAGTGGTCCACTAAGTCTCTCGCCCTGTTGTCGTAGCATTTGTATCATGTGATGTTATTCCTCTTTGGGAAGTCATCCAGTTTTCACTTAATGAGCAGCTGATACCTCACTTCTGTGGGTCTGGGAACGTCTACCAAGGAGCTGCCTGCTCGAGGACCTACACATACTGTAGTAAAAGAATAATTTAGTAATTTTAGGTCCGAAGGGACTCTAGGTCCATCACCTCCACACCGTCATGCTTCATACGTAGGGATAATTAAATAAGTGTGGGTCTGGCCCCATTTGCACATTCTAAGCTAAAATGTTTTCTTTTTACTTACTATTTACTGCAGTATAGTAGATTGTATCGGGTTTATTTTGTGGACTTCTAAGCTGACATGTTCTGTAACTGCAAAACTTAGAATCTCCTGCAGCTGACATCAGAACAGGGCTGCAGCACTAGGAGATTCAAAAGCCTGCAGTGCATGTTAGAGATTTTATAAGCTCAGATCAGATGTTTGCAAGCTCCTCTGTTCTTCCAGGACTAGAAACAGTCCTCTGTGACTGCACTCAGCTCCAGGAGGACAATGGAGCCAGCAAAAAAACAGATTAGAGCTTATAGAAACTTTAACGTACACTGCAGGGTATTGACTCTCCCACTGCTGCAGCCCTCCTCTAATGTCAGCTGCAGGGGATTCTGGGATTTGTAGTTACAAAAAATGTCAACTTAGAATTCAGCAAAATGAGCCTGATCAGTTTCCATTGAAAGGACTAAACCCCATTTTCCACAGCTTCTTTAAAATGTTTTTTTTTGGGGGGGGGCTGTATTTTCAGAATCGATGGTATTTTTTTTTGTTGTTGTTGACTTTATTTAGTCTCCCTTCACACACTGAACTCTCTCCAGTGAGGTCATGGGGCTTACCTGGCCGATCCCATCTGCCTGAGCCTGGGTATACCTCCTGGTTGCGGGTACTCCCCACGATCTGTCTCCATAACCCCCCCAGATCTACATCCCCAGGAGCAAGGACCGCTGACTCCGACTGGTGCCATATCTGCAAGTATCTGGTGGAGATGATCGCGGAGAGACCAGGAGGGCACTCCAGCCTGACACTGGATGTGGTGCCAGCTCCGCTAGACCTACCTTCGCCTAACGATGGGAAGGGGGTATTTTGAGCTTTCTTCCCCCATTTGGCTTGGTGGTACAATGCACTTCAGCATGGTGTGTGTATGCTCCTGAACAAGCCCGCAGAAGTGCCACCATAGCCAATCCCCTGCAAGCTGGTTCCCGACTGCTGAGAGCCCCTAGTCTCCACTAGAGGCCACTAGACAGTGAGAACTGAGACCCCCTCCCTTCCAGGAAAGGAGAGCTGTCCTCCGGATGCTTGATCCTTTCCTCCCCTTCCAGACCCGATGACCCAGATCCGTTCCTGAACCTGGGTCACCGTTTTGTGTTTTGGGATAGTTCATTCCAGTCTTTAGGGGCTGAGCAGACCAAAGCATGTGTACCCTCCCATGGTCCTATTTCTGTGCCATTAACCTTGGCATCAGCCAGAAACTGACCAGACTTCCCAACTCTGCCCACATTCACCACCGTGGATAGCACCCCTCTTGAAGTGGTTCCATCCTTCAAGTACCTTGGCATGTGGCTAGACAGCAAGCTGGACTTCTCTGCAAACATTGATGCCGTCCTCTCAGAGCTCTGCCCTAAACTTGGTGCCTCGTGCCACAATAAAGATTGCCTGTCTCTGCAGGTCCACCATGAGCCTGTTACCAAAATGGTGTTCCTGGTCTCTGACTATGCAGACGTAGTCTATGACAAAGCCTCCTCCACTTTCCTAGCCAGATTGGACACCCTCTGCAACTCCTGCTGCATTGCTGCCAACATTCCTGTTTGTACTCATCATTGCCCACTATACACCTCTTTAGCCATTCTCCCTCTACCTTCATGTCACCAGGTCCACTGTACCTCACTCACTTACAAATACTGGTATGGGTCCCTTCCTTCTTACCTCCCTTTCCTCCTCTCCATTATCCTCTCTGCTCCTGTTCTCTCCACTCCAGGGATCCTCACACCTTCACCTTTCCTCATTCCTGCTCCTCTGTTGGGCAATCAGCCTTTTCCAATCGCCTGCCATCACTTTGGAATCAACTACCCTCTTCCCTCCACTTCACTGCCTCACCGGGCTCTCTCAAGCACCAGCTGAAACTCCTTCCCTCCCCCCCTTGCTCCTGTTTCCTCCCTTCCTGACTGCTCCCCTTACATTTGCCCATATCTAGGTAGATGTGTTGCTGAAATGCTCAGTTGCTGCTCATGTGTTGTTTGCTTATTTTGCACAGATGGTTGCACTTAACTCCTGTATTTATCCATGTGTCATGTGTCTGAGTGCACTTTATTCTTACTGCAAGGCAGTGTCTGTGCCATGTAGTATGCATCCTCTGCTCCCTTTCCCCGGGTTGCACCTGAAAACAAGCCTCGGCTCATTGTGCCTTTCCTGGTCACCAGTTTTCAAATAAATAAATAACAAATTAACCAATAATGTTCAAGGTGGTTAATGGACACATGCAGAGGCTAAATAACCTCCATAGGTTTGTGGAGGGACAGTAGATAATCCAGAGCATCCCCATGTGACCAGCTGTAGGGCTGTATGCACCAGTGGTACTTCTTGAACATAATGAGCCCATGTGTCCAGTAGTAGTAGTAGTAGTACTAGTTGATTTTATTTATTTGGGGTGCGCCCTTCCCCTGAAGGCTCAGGACGCCCTTACAATGACATTACAAATACATAAATGGGCTGTATCTCTAGTAGTACATTCCACATATATCATGGATCAGCAGGCAGAGTTGGCTGTAGAATTGACAAGGGAAAATTTATGTTGTTGCAGGACAGGGTAGATCTACACAACTATGTGGGTGGATGTGTAGTAGATGTTTCCCGATACTACATCTTATCAGCATCTGTAATGGGAAACATCTGTGAACAAAGTAGATCTGGGGCCATTAACCTGTGACTGTGGGGTCACGTCATGTGTTTGGTTTGTTTATTTATTCCTCCTCTACTTGACCAGGAAGTCCCATTGAAATTAAAACCACTTCTGCAAAGGTTACCTGACAAAGAAGGATGGCAGTCCTACTATTCTGAAAGTCTTAAAAAAATCACAGCTTTTCCGTAGAAAATAAACAGTCTATAAATAAATAACAACTATGAAATGTCATTAGGCAGGGCAGAGCAGCTCTCCCCTACGTGAAATGTGCTTAGAATCATGTGCTTCGCTTTTCAAGCATCTACCAGCAGCTCAGTTTTCACAACTCGAGTCATGGAGTCAGATAAAGGCCAAAATCTGGGAAGAAGAAGGTTACCAGCCCAGCCCTTTCCTCTCTGCCACCCCTCCCACCAGCAGCATTCCCTTACTATATACGAACAAACGAAGAAGCCAGCAGAAAAAAGCCATTTGGTCTATCAAGTCTGCTCCTGTTGCAGGGTCCACAGATTGAGCTACTGTCCCTGCCCCCTCTCCCCACTCCTCCCATCCTCCCTACCCATGACCCTTACCCTCCCTCTATACCTGTCCCAGTCTCTCTTAAAGCTGTCCACTGTCTTGAACGAGATTACCTCTTCTGGCAGCGTATTCTAAGTGCCCACCATGTTCTCTGTGAAGAAGTGCTTCCTGACCTCTTTCTTAGACCTCCCACCCTCCAGCTTAAGACTGTGCCCCCTCGTGTTATGGTTGCCACTCAGCTTAAAGAGACTCTCCTTATCAACCTTATTTATCCCTGTCAAGTACTTGAAGGTCCCAATCATGTCCTCTCTCTCTCTCCTGTCTTCCAGGCAGTACATGTTCAGTGCCCTCAACCTCTCCTCATATGCCTTAGCCTGCTGACCAGCTATCATCTTTGTAGCCCTCCTCTAGACCTGCTCCAGCAGGTTAATGTCCTTTTTGAGGTGTGAGCACCAGTATGGAACTCCATACTCTAGATGCAGCCTTACCAGTGATCTGTACAAGGGCAGTATAACCTTCTTTCTCCTACTATTGATCCCACTAAATATGCATCCCAGCATCTTGTTTGCCTTTGCTGCTGCTTTCTCGCACTGCATGGAGTGCTTCAGGTCACAAGTATTATGCAAACCTTTGCAGAAGAATACTTCTCCATGTTTAGACAATTCAATTTCCTAAAAGTATTATGCAAGCCTGTACAGAAAAATACTTCTCCATGTACCCACTGTGCTACTTATTTCACTTTTCATTTTTCATTCCCCTTCCCCAGAAAGCATGAATATTTTGCTCTCCCCGTTACACACTTCTTAACATCACCCTATTTCCACCTTTACATCCTAAGCTTCCTTATTCATTCTTACTTTTTAACCCATACACAGTAATTTACTTTTTCATTTGATTGGACTTCACCTTCCCTTGCATGTAAATATTTTGTCCTTTCAAGGCAGCTCTCCTTTAAGATATTCAGATGGATATATTATGGTAGACTGAAACTCGGTATCCTAACGCTCAGGATACTGAGTTTATGGTCCTGAAAATCACAGCCCTGAATAGATCAAATGCCCAACAGTACAATGTCGAGCATCACAAAAAGAGTAGGATGGCGATGTGGGAGGCCTCACCCCCATACCTTCCATGTGTGGGGCTCTGCCCTCCACACCTCCCATAACTAAAATAACAAACTCCGAGGGGAAGTGAACCCCCGGAATAAAAAATATACTAGTTACGGGGGTCGGTAAAAAATGTAACCCCGACCAGAACTTGGGTCTCACAAAGCACACTGCCTGAGCTGCTTGCAGTTTAGCCCTGTACACCACTGGAACAGCTCAGCCAAGTGCCCCAACCAACTGCTTTTTACTGTGCACCAGCAGGGGTAAGGTAGCAACCCATCACATCCTCTACCTTACCCCTGTCAACATATGTTGGGTATTTCAGCATTGGGATGATTACTATTGGGTATTTCAGCGTCGGGAAAATCACTATTGGGATACCGCACCTGTCAGGCAGTAGTGCCCGGGAAGGTAAGTGTCGGGATAGTGAGCCATGGGATTTCATAAGGGTACCACTCAGAGAGCATTGCCATCTGTAACAAAAGACAGAGCTCTGTCTAGGTCTTGATTGAAGTTGGAGCCCACTGTATTATAATTGGGGGCGGCAGTTTGTTCAAATCCTCATCAAACGATGCGTTTGCCATGATAGTCCAACTGAGATGCAAAACCCTAATTTCTCGGGGGGCCCTGCTTTTACCACATTATACAGCTTGGAGAACTGAGGCTTGGTGGGAGGGGAGTAAAGTCAAGAGATGTTCAGTCTGTCTGTCTATCTATCTGTCTGTCTATAGGTTCATAGGTTTGTACAAGTTCAAAGGTCATGCCCATACAGGACGTGTTGTCTAGTGGCAAAAGTGGTATTTTGTATCTCCTGCATAGTAATCTAGTTAATGCTTAAAGTCAGGCAAACTGTCACTTACCACTATATCAGATGGCAACGCATTCCAAACAGACTGTAGTCGCTGGGTGAAAAAAGCTTCCCTTTTAGCAGTTTTATTAACTTTAGATTTTAATTGAAATTTATGTGATCTAGTATTATAGCCAGATGCAGTTATTTCAAGACAGATGGCTTCACGTAGTACAGGGTCATGTATTGCCCTGTAAGCCACACACAGGTCACCCGTCAATGCTCTATATTCCAGCGAGTATAACCCTAGAGTACATAGTCTATCAGTGTATTCTAGGTTATTTAGTCCAAATACCTTCTTAGTAATTCTTCTCTGAATTTTTTCAACGGATGCCTTACCACCCTATCTATCTAATCTATCTGTCTGTCTGTCTGATGTCTGCATGTCTGTCTGTCTATCTAGCCATCTGTCTGTCTGTCTGTCTATCTGGTGAAGTGGTGCTGGTGGGAGACTTCAGTTTGCCAGATGTGGATTGGAGCACTCAGCGTGCAGCCACAGCCATGAGCAGAGGCATCCTGGATGCCCTGTAGGGGGCGTACCTCAAGCAGCTTGTGGCAAAACCCACCAGAGAAGGAGCAATATTGAACCTGGTACTCTCCAATGGGGACAGAGTCACTGATGTAATGGTGAGTAGCCACATGGGGTCCAATGATCATCATACAGTGTGATTCAGTGTGAGAACAGTGGAGGAGTCAAACCACATGAAAGCAGGGGTCCTGGACTTCAGATGGGTTAACTTTGCAAAAATGGGGGCATGTCTCAAGGAAGCCCTGGCAAGGAAAGAAGAAGGGGGGAGATGTAGAGAAACAGTGGGCTAACCTTAAGGGAGTCATAGCAGAGGCAACAAGCTTCTGTGTTAGGCAAGTAAGCAAAATAAAGAGAAAGAAAAAAACACTATGGTTCTCAAAGGACATGGCCAGGAAGGTAAGAGAAAAAGGCTAGCTTTCAGGAGGTACAAGAAAACACAGAGGGGGAAGACAGAGAACTACATCTGGAAAAGCAGAGGGAGGCGGGAAAAACAGTCAGGAGCAGAAAGGTGCAAACCGAGGAAAAAAATAGCCCAGGCAATTAAGAAAGGAGACAAGACCTTATTCAGGTACATTAGTGACAGAAAAAAGACCAGGGGTGGGATTGTGAGAGTGAAAAAGGAGGAAGGGTGTGTGTGTGTGTGTGTGGAGGTAGCCCTAGAAAAAGAAATAATCCTGAACAAATATTTTTGTTCAGGATTGACAGAGGAAGGGGAAGGAGAAGGACCCCTACTGTGGGATGGGAGCACCAGTGGGAGAGAGGTGGACACCAGCCCGTTTAAGGAGGAAAGAGTCCTAAAGGAACTCAAGAATCTGAAAGGGGACAAGGCTATGGGGCCGGATGGTATACGTTCTAGAATATTAAAAGAACTTAGGTGCTGGCAGCACCACTAACAACCCTATTCAACAAATCGGTAAGAGACAGGGGTGGTTCCAGGAGACTGGAGGAGGGCAAATGTAGTCCCTCTCCACAAAAGTGGGAACAGGGAGGAGGCAGGCAATTACAGGCCAGTCAGCCTGACCTCAGTGGTGGGGAAATTAATGGAGTCACTGCTGAAGGAAAGAATTGTGCTATTTCTTGAATCCAACAGAGCACAGGATCCAAGGCAGCATGGATTCACATCAGAAAGGTCTTGCCAAACCAATCTGATAGATTTCTTTGACTGGGTGACCAGGGAGGTAGATTTTGGGAGGGAGGCGGTAGATGTGGCCTACCTAGATTTTAGCATGGCATTCGGCACTGTTTGTTTATTTTATTTAGTTTTTGTTGACTGGTTAAGGTGCGCTAGCCATAGCATTGACTATTTTCAGGCACGACCTGGGAGTTTACAGATACAATACAGTTGAAGTAACATTTGATCAACATAGGGAAACAAATACAGAACATTGAAATACAAATAAGGTAAGAGCATGGACAGTAGTAGTACAAAGTAGTCCAAAAGCAAACATGGTACAAATTACATGGGCAATAACATGGAGTGAATAATAGAGCAAGTGCAATAAAAACAATTAACTCAGTTACCAAGGTAGAGAAAAAATGGTATAATACAGAAAATAAAATACCCCAAAAATATAGTTATACATCAAGTATAGAGTAAAATTAGGATATGACTAGGGAGTAGGAGTGGAAGGATGGAGAAGTATAAACAGAAAGTCGAGGAATAGGGGTAAAGGAATTAGGCAGAAACTAAGGGAACAAGTAGAAGTAAAGAGGTGGGTAAAGTGCACGTCCCACATAGGAGGCTGATAAACAGGTTGGGCAGCCTGGGAGTGGGTCCCAAGGTGGTAAACTGGATCAGAAACTGGTTGAGTGACAGGACACAGGGGGTGGTGGCAAACGGTGTTCAATCTGAGGAGACGGGGGTGACTAGTGGGTTGCCACGGGAATTCGTGCTAGGGCTAGTCCTCTTTAATGTCTTCATAAACAACATTGCAGAGGGGAAGGTATGCCTCTTTGCAGATGACACTAAGATTTGTAACAGGGTCAACGACATTCCGAGGGAGGGTGTTGGAAAAAATGAGAAAGAACCTAAACAAACTTGAGAAGTGGTTGAGAGTGTGGCAGCTAAGATTCAGTGCAAAGAAGTGCAAAATCATGCACCTGGGGTGCAGAAATCCATGGGGGGGAATACAAGATGGGGGGTGGGTACTGACAGCCACCAGTCAAGAAAGAGACCTGGGAGTAGTCATCTGAAGACCTAAATGTAACCAAACAATGAGAGAAGGCTGTGGAAAGAGCCAGTGGGATGCTAGGGTGCACAGGGAGAGGTATCACCAGCAGAAAAAAGGAGGTGGTTATGCCACTGTACAGATCACTAGTGAGACCTCATCTGGAGTACTGTGTCCAGTTCTGGGTGTTGCATCTTCGGAAGGACATAGACAAAATAGAGGTAGTCCAGAGAAGGGCAACAAAAATGGTGCAAGGACTGCAGCAAAAGTCATATGAGGAAAGACTAGGGGACCTCAATATGTGTTCCCTGGGGTGGGGGGGGGAATATCATCAAATCAATCTTTATTTGCTAAAAGGTGCCTTTCTGGTGATCAAAGCACCTGTACACAAATTATAATCCATCAACATTTAACACACTAAAACCATACACATTTTAAAATTAACAGTTCATTCATAAATAAATGACAGTCCGCTGTAACATTATTCTTCTGAAAATGCCAGGCTAAAAAGGTATGTCTTGAGTTCCATCTTATATATGATAGAGACGTTCAAGTACATCAGGGATATAAACAAGGTACAGGAGGGTAGCAACTTTCAGAAAAGAAGGTGTACAAGAACAAGGGGCATGATACGAGGCCAGAGGAGGGTAGGCTCAGGGGAAACAAGAGGAAGTACTTTTTCACAGAATGAGAAGAGATCTGGATAAACTAGCAGAATGGTCAGAAGAGTGGCAACTGGGATTTAATGCAAAGAAGTGCAAAATCATGCACATAGGGAAGAGAAACCCTGAAGCCACTTATAGGCTGGGAGGGGAGTTGCTAGCAGTCACAAAGGAAGAAAGAGACTTGGGCATCATCATCACTGATGACCTAAAATCATCCAAGCAGACCTCTAAAGCAGTAGGTAAGGCTAGGGGTGTTAGGGTGTATTAGTAGGGGTATCACAAGTCGTAAGAGGGAGGTAATAATCCTCTGTACAAGACATTAGGTTAGGCCCCATCTGGAGTACTGCGTGCAGTATTGGAGGCCACACCTTCACAAGGACATTAACCAAATTGAGGCAGTCCAGGAAGGGCAACCAAATGGTGCAGGGACTGCATCAGAAGACATATGAGGACAGATTAACGGAGCTCAATATGTATACCCTTGAGCAAAGGAGGGAGAGTGATATGATCGAGACATTTAAACACCTTAAGGGCATAAACAAGGTGAAAGAGTCTAACATGTTTAAATATAAGAAAATAGCAGGACAAGAGGACACAGCATGAGATTAGAGGAGGCCGATTAAGGGGAATGTGAGGAAATTCTTTTTCACAGAAAGGGTGGTAGATGCATGGAATGGCTTACCACAAGAAGTGGTGGCTATGAATACAGTGCAGGGCTTCAAACAGGCATGGGATAGGCATAAGGGAGCAATACAAATGACTATGAATAGATAGGTCACTGACAGAGCAAAGGCCGATGGCACATTTATAAGGTAGAAAAAGAAATGGGCAGACTGGATGGGCCTTGCGGTCCTTATCTGCCGTCAACTTCTATGTTTCTATGTTTCTATGTTTCTATGGCTGCTTTGAACAATCTCCTTGTGGAGGTGGTGGGGGTAACAACTGTAGGGGAATTCAAGAATGCATGGGATAGACATAAGACTACTCTAGCAATAGGGAAGAGAGGGTGAGTAGCAGATCAACAAGGGTCTGCGGTAATGCATTAGGTAGGGAAAAGGGGCAGATCAGGTGGGCCACACGGTCCTTAATTGCCATCACCTTCTGTGCATCTGTCTGTATATCTATTCATCCATCTGTCTGTCTATCTATCTATCTATCTATCTATCTATCTATCTATCTATCTATCTATCTATCTATCTATCTATCTATCGTAGTGGGAAAAGAAGATTTACTGATTTGTTTTCATTTTTCTACTTGGCTTGTAACAACGAGGAGATTTACCTGCTAGCACATGTGAGTCAGCTTACAGAATTAAGAGGACTAGAATGGCAACAATGTGAATGCAGATGCACATACTTCTGTCATCACAGAATGATTTAGTGTTGCCACCTTTGGATGAGGTGAAAACAGGTTACTAAACCTCATCCCAAACTCCACCCCTGGCTACAGCCAGCCCTTTCTTATGACTGATGAGTGTATCACTAATCCTCCAAAGACATTTGTTATGTCAGAGAAGACTAAAAGTGGTAGGAAATCATTTTTATACTGTTATTTTTTGTTTATTTGTTTTTATTGTTTGGTAATCAGGTAAGGCCCACTGGGCACAAGGCTCATTTACAGGGGTGTTTCAGGAGCACAGGGAGATTAACTGACTTGCTCAGGGTCACACAGCATGTAAGTGGAGACTGTGGTAATCAAACCCAGGTCCACTGGATGCCCCAAGCTTGTTCACAGATCTTTACTTTAACCGCTGATAAACACCCTTCCATTTTCCTTTTCAAGTCAGTCATGTAGTCTGATGTGCTTGCTTTGACCAATTATTCATAAATCATCTATTTTTGTGGTATCCTAAAGTCTGCATTGTGTTCTTTTTACATAGCAGCCATTGCTACTTCTTTACATCTTTCTAAGACATTAGTCAACTTCAGACACACCATTCCACACTGTTCCTCTGAATGGCCTGCAACGGTGCAACTAATATCCAGGTAGTATGAAAAATGAGAGCAGTAGCCGCTGGGGACTGAGGAGAGAGGGAATCAATATAATGACAAAAGCAATAAATATGTGATAATTAATTGAACAAAATGAGTCTAAAACATATTAGAATATAATAGGACAAGCAAAATGGAACACAGGAGAGCCTAGAAAGGTGTAACAACGGTTTCCCTGTTTCCTGTCACAGGAGTAAAAGACCACACTTAAAATTCAGAGTGGAAAAGATCAGACTGATTTACTGTTAATGGTCTTAATGGCCATCTTCCAGACTGACTGGTTTTACAAACAAAGGTACGTCTGTATGACATCACAACTTCTTTGTAACATGGACATGGACATGCAGCCAAAACAGTAAACAATTGGATGCAATCAGTTTTAAGAGTATGTGAGCACTCAAATGGCCCCAAAATCAGACTACATCTAAGTAAAACAATGCCTGGATAAGGTCCCTAAAAACGGGATTATCTGATCTAAAACTGGGCAGGTTGCAACCCTAGATGTCATTAATTCTCTATGGGAAAAAATACTCATGTGATATAACATGAACTATGATATTATGGCATTGGCATTCTAATCCTCTTATTGCTATAGGTCGGCTGGCAACGCTAGCAGGATGATTGCATGTGTTCCACTAGCACTACTAGCTGACCTGATTGCATTAAGCTGCTGATGGAGTGGGAATTGCAATTACATGCATTAGCATGTAAATCACTGCAATAACAGTTGCAGTGTTAGCTGCTTGGCATACTGGCATCCCAGTTTCATGCCCCTGCCCCAATCCCAGATGGTAGGAGCAGAGGCCAGGAGGGATGGTTCTAAACGTCTGGCTGAATGCTGTCCAGCAAAGTTAGTTGGCTTAGTCTAGTGCACCACTCCTGCAGCAAAATGGAAGGGAGGCTTGGTGGTGCTGCTGGCGAAATGTCTGATCTTGTGCGGTCTGCTTTCTCCCCAGCTACATTGACGATGAGTCCAGTGAGAAGGGGCGGTATGCAGGAGAACTTTAGGGAGAACCCCCCCCACACACTTTTGGCAGGCAGGGTGATGACTTTTAGCCAATGGCTACCCACACCCAAAAGGCCAATCAAATGCTTGGCCCCTTCCCCGCCTGCATGTGCCACATCCAGTTTACCGTAAGTACACCCTGGCCTGGATGGAAAGGGGCTTCTGCCTTGGGGGGTAATCTGAGGCATACGGCATGTATGGCAGTGAACCTGGACCTAGTAGGTGCCTGAAGTAAGCAGTGGAGTCCCAAGGTGGGAAGCTGATGAGCTACAGAGGACCAGATGGAAGAACAGGTGAGGGGGCCATTAACAGAATAAGGAAAGAAAAAAAAACGTTAGTTTCCATCTTACCAGTGGATTTCTGTCATGCATCTTCACTTCACTCGGGACATGTGACTTCAACTGCATTCTTTAAAGAGCACCAGTACACGCTGGCCCATCGGTGCAGTGGTTGGATTTCTGCTTGTGATGCCAGTGATCTGGGTTCAGGAACGGACTTGGGTACTGGCGGGCCAGCTGGGAAGAGAGAGCTTGAGCATCAGATGATTGCTCGCCCTCTCTTGGGGGGAGGGCAGGGAAGCAACCCGGTGCTTGCTGACCCCTGGCGGAGGCTGGGGGCATGGCAATGCATGGGGTCCCATTAACTAATGAGGCATGGTGAACGTCGGCATATGCCTGACTTTAGTGGCACGCCACACCTCCGGGGAGCAAACGGGAGAAAGAGCCCCATAGCCGACTGGTTGACAGTCGCCAGCGCCCACTGCTTCGAGACCTCAAGCAGTGCACACACCATTCCAGCAGCACCCGGGCTAGGAATTGTGCTGGTTGCCCCACCATGCCTTCTCCCTCAGAGGAGAGGGATCTGCCTGGTCAAGGGTTACATCCGGGTTCCCTGAGGGGCTGCAATATGGGGTGATGGGTGGCTGCATCGAGGTAGAGTGGCAGTGAGGGGCACAGGAAGGCGAGGGAGAGGCTGGCCTGGAGCTGGGGGGGTGGAGCAAAGAAAAAAAAAAGGAACACCAGTTTCAGTGCTTTTATCAAGTGCCCCCCTCCCTTCCCCTTCCTGGTTCCATTTTTGAAAGCGCTGCCCCCACACCCTTACATTTTGTAACATAGTAGTTTGTACAGCGTGGGGGTGCGCTCCATTGATATCAATGGGGACATGTTTAAGATAATTTTTCTTACATCTTTTAGAGGAGTTACGTACTAAATACCGCCCAAGAAAATACCATCGGAAAATTACCGACTCATGTTTTGACCGACGGCCAAAAATCCCGACAGACACAAATACTGCCTGCCCAAGTATATTTTGCACTATTGCACCGCATCTCGTTTTGCTCAGATCTATGTTACAGCTGATTGTCTGCATTAGCAACTCGGACCGAGTGCTATGAGTCCTCCTCTGCTAAAGCCAGTCTGCGTTAATGACCCGTCATCACTATTAACTCGCCATCTACTAAGTTTACTTCAGTTGCTCAATTCAGCTAGTAATTTAGTGGGGTGAAGTGTTAGCTAGGGCTTGAAGTGAGTTAGTGTTAGGAATGCAGGATTTTTATTTTTTGCGTTAGATCCAGTTGGTGCCAAATTACATTGTGTTTGGACTTTACAGTCCCCTGCCTTAGTACTGATTTTCGCTTCTTGCTCAGCGAAGCACCTGAAGTTACTCACACGCTGCAGTCTACTGGGTCATTCTATAGCGGAGCAAGCTAAAGCAATGGAGTGGCAAGAGGAAGCAACTGAGCAGAAGGCGATGCCGTGAAGCAGGACCCTCTTAAAGGTTTGGTGCTCTTCTTTTCATTTTTTTTTCTTTTAGTTGTTTAACCAGGTATAGCACACTAAGCTGGAAGCTTTTTAACAGGAGCGACCTGGGAGCACAAGGAGGTTAAGTGACTTGCTCAGGGTCACACAGTATGCAAGTGAAAGCTGTGGGATTCAAACCCAGGTCTGATCTGCTGGATGTCACTAGATTTTCAGCTCAGTTTGAAACCATGGTTGCTTATGTGGTCAGCTGTACACTGTTGACTGTCACTTCTTTGAATTTGGTAACTTTTGCTGTGGTACGGGGCTGTTGTTTGATTTGATTGGAGCCCATTGCAGCCCTGGGAACAGTCAGACAGCTGCCGGGATCACCAGGTGAATTGTGGAGCCAATATCATCTCGGCTGGTAACAAGACTCTGTTTTATGACTAAGCACAGTAGGTGTTGGTGCCTTTCAGAATTATGAGTAAAATATATTTCAGGCTTTTATTGTGTCGGGATTTTGGTCTGTCAGTATTTTTGCCTTTCAGGATTTTTTTGTCTGTCTTTTTCATGTTGGGATTTTTCGTGGAGGGATTTAGGCCACTATCCCATTGTTTGAGGTCCACTGGGGTCAAATTAAAGCCACCGGTTAACTAACAAAAGCCCTGCACTCTGCAAACTACTATGTCACAAAACCATAAGGGTGCGGGGGTGGCAGGGAGGTGGAATTTCACAGTTCTGTACCAGAAAGGGGAAGGGATCTAGTGGCCTGCTCTTTGAGCATGAATTATGATCCTGTCCCCTTATAAATCCAGAGTAAAGAAAAATTTGAGATCTTCTCCGGGGCTATCTCTGTCATCAGGTCACACCTATGGAACTTAGCCATCGGGCACTAGGATCCTAGGGAAGCTTTTCTGCAGCAGTCTACTGGGAGCTGCCCACACTGACATCAGGCTCTGATGTCACTCACCCTATAAAAGCGTGGGCGGCCTCGCTCCCTCCTCAGTTCTTTCCCGCCATTGAGCATTCGCGCATGGACTCGGCGGAAGCTTTGTCACTTAGTTTGACTGCCAAAATTTACTTACCTTTTATTTATTTTTTTGTCATTGAATCACTTTTATTTAACTCATTTATTCCCATAGACACCATATGGCATCGGAATCATCCATTGCTGGAAATGGACCCAAAATGGCCACCGGGAGCAAATGAGTTAAAACTGATTATTTTCTCCTTTGTTTGTTGACAGCTCTGTGTCTGCTGTCTTGGGCCTAGCCATAATGTCTTAGCCTGTGAATCCTGCCAGAAATTCAACCTTACCACCCAGTGCTGATGAAGGAAAGCCCTGCAGAAGTTCCTCATGGAGCAGCAGGTAGCCAGCGGAGATCAAGGGTTCTCTGCGGCCCCCACTGCCCAGTCGCTGGCGTCTTCCACGGGCTCACAGGCCACCAAGGCCCAGGACAAATCCTCAGGGAAACACTATCGATGGGATAAGGAGAGGCCCAAGGACTACTCCCCCCATCGGCGATCCCAGTCCCTGCAGGATTCTTCCTCTTCTTCTCCAGGGATCACCCTGTTGACAGCTTCGGTATTGGTGCCTCGCTCCATGCAGGCCTCTGCATCTTTCAGGACCCCTGTGGTGAATTCTTCTCCCACCCATCATAGGGCTTTGGAAGGGCCATTAGCCTTCAGGTCGTCTGCCCCTGCCCCACCATCGAGACATCTTGAACCTTGAGGCATGTTGGTGCTGGGCCTATCCGTTACCTCTTCAATTAGCAGTTTATCTTCAGACCAGGGCCTTGCACCCCCTTCGTTGATGCCAGTGTCGATGACGGTTCCCTTTCCTGCTGTTGATCTTAACACCAGTCTAACCTCCATTACTTCTTCTCTTATTCAACAGCTAACTACATGGCCTGGGCTGTCGTTGCTCGTGCCGTCGTCTGCTGTTTCAGTGGTGACGCCTACTAGGCCTCCCCACCATTTGCCCCCTATGGAGTCATTGGCACAGCATTCATCAGTCCCTGCTCCAGAACAGTCTGATGACAAGGAGGAGTACCATCCAGATCTTCTCCTCCCTGAGGAAGAGGAGGAGGATGAGGAGGAAGTCAATGTGGAAACCTCTGAAAGGTCCACTATCTCTTCTGTGAGTGAGGTGTCTGTTAAGCACACTCCCAGGTCCCCCACTGAGAACCCCTCTTTTTTCAGTATCATTAAACAGCTCTCCTCCACTATGGGGTTCCAAACTGAGGAGGAGAATGAAACTAGGAAGAATATGGTGGTCTTCTTGGAGATCCCGGAGTGTCCACCGAAGATTATTCCTCCTCTGCTGCCATCCTTAAATGATGCAGCCATGTCAGCCTGGCGCAGACCCAATATGGTGCCAGCTGTGCCTAGAAAGACCAGCAAAATTTATCAGGTGCCACAAGAGTTACCCTTTTATGTGGCCCAGACTGACTCTGTGGTCATTGAAGCTGCCCACGACAGGACTAAGACTCCTAAGTATCTTAGCTCCCTGCCCCCTGACCGGGAGTCCAGAAGGTTGGATCTCTGGGGCAAAAGGACTTTTGCTTCAGCCACCTTTGGCCTTAGGATTGTCAGTTATTTGGCCCATCTTATTAAGTGCCAAAATACTGTTTGGTGGAAGGGCAAAGTGACTGCTCAGACCCTTGCTGAGGATTCTCACAAGTAGGAGCTTCTCAAGGTATTCAGGCCTCTGAGAATGTTAGCAAGCACCTCTTCGGAGCCATCTATGACATGGTTGACACTACACCCAGGGCAGCTGCCTCTGGCATTTGCCTTAGACAGAACTCCAGATTGCAGGTCTCTGGCTTCACCAATGACATCCAGAAAAAGGTGTTGAATGCCTCCTTTGTGGGTCACAAACTTTTTGGTCCAGATGTGCAGGGCGTTATTAACGAGCTACAGACTTCTGGTAGAGCCATTCGGTCTGTCCACTCCTTATATCATACCCAGCCCACGAGTAGACCATGGTCCTCCTTTCGGAAGCCCTCCCACAAGTCGGATCCTGGAGGCAAGCTTTAGGGTAAACACTGAGCCAGCTCAGCCTTGCTTGCTCCCTCTTCCTCCACA
This sequence comes from Neoceratodus forsteri, assembly GCA_016271365.2. Taxonomy (NCBI): domain Eukaryota; kingdom Metazoa; phylum Chordata; order Ceratodontiformes; family Ceratodontidae; genus Neoceratodus; species Neoceratodus forsteri. Next base: position 409,625,862 of record JADMNL010000025.1, read on the forward strand.
GGCCCCTCAGCCAAGCACACCAGAGGTGGCAGTGCAGCTCCTGCCGCTGGTTCAGCCTCTGCTTAACTCCTTACAGGACCACTCTCCTCCTCTCTTGAGTCAGGAGGTGGTGGTGGGAGGCAGGTTCTCCCTCCATTTGCCCCAATAGAGAACCATCACAACAGATGCTTGGATCCTGCAGATAGTTGAACAGGGACATGCTCTTGAGCTTCTAGGGCAGCCTCCAGATGTTCCTCCAGTTCCCCTGTTTTATCCTATAGACCACACAGAGGTACTCAGGGAAGAGGTTCTCACCTTGCTGCGCAAACAGGCCATAGAATCAGTGCCTAGGTGGCAAAGGAACAAGGGGTTCTTTTCCAGGTTCTCCCTGGTTCCCAAGAGAACAGGGGACTTGAAGCCCATTCTAGACCTCAAGGATCTGAACTTTTTTATCCAGTACAAAATGTTCTGGATGGTCACTTTGCATGGTCTTCTCCCACTGCTCAAGCAGGGTGACTGGCTATGCTCCCTCGATATGCAGGATGCCTATCTGCATATCTTGGTTTGCACCCCTCACAGGCATTACCTGCAGTTCCTAATCCAGGGGGAGCATTACCAGTTCAGGATATTACCCTTTGGCTTATCCTCTGCACCATGGGTCTTTACCAAGTGCTTAGTAGCTGTGGTAGCAGCCCTGCGGTGTGAGGGCCTCTATGTGTTCCCATACCCGATGACTGGTTTCTGAAAGCCCAGTCCAGAGAGCTCTTGTTGTTCTTACTGAAACACACCCTGCAGTTGTTCTACTCCTTGGGTATCACAGTCAACTGACCCAAGTCAGTGCTGACCCCTTCTCAGGGATTACAATCCATAGGGCAGTCCTTGACTCTACTCCGAGCAAGGCTTTCCTTCGTCAAGACAGGGTGGACTGCCTTATTGCCCAGGCCCAGGAGGTGGCTCAGAGCTGACATGTTCCAGCCAAAACTTTCCTCCGGCTTCTAGGCCTCATGGCAGCAGCCATTATGATGGTCCCTCTGGCCAGGTTGCACATGAGGATTTTGCAGTGTACCCTCAGGGTTCAATGGGATCAGCATTCAGGTGACCTAGATCAGCTGGTCCTTGTCTCCTTGCCAGTTTACACAGTGCTTCACTGGTGGATGAACTCAGCCAGTTTCTTAAAGGGACTTCCCTTTCTGATCCCCACCCCCCAACAGATCCTCACCATGGATGCTTTGGGTCAGGGTTGGGGAGCTCATCTAGGCCCCTATCAGACCCAGGGCCTCTGGTCCCACAGGGAGACTCACCTCCACATAAACATTCTAGAAATGAGGGCAGTTCTGTATGCTTTACAGGCCTTCCAGAACCATCTCTCCCTGGGTCCTCTGTTGGTGCAATAGGACAATCTCAGTGTAGTCTCTTACATCAACAAGCAAGGGGGGACCCATTCTTATCCTCTGTGTCGGAAAGCAATGAGGTTTTGGTACTGGGCTCTAGATCATGGTCTAAAACTGTCAGCCATTCATGTGCCAGGTGCCCAAAATGCCTTGGCAGACAGCCTCAACTGGTCACAGTCCAAAGCGCACAAGTGGGCACTGCTGACCTCGGTTGCAGAAGACCTGTTCGACAGGTAGGGTTGTCCAGAGTTGGACCTTTTTGTGTCCCCAATTAATGCAAAACTGCCACGTTTCTGCTCGCTAGATCCAGGGCCTGGAGTTTTCTGATGAGATGAATTGTCCCTCTCCTGGAAAGGGAGGTTTCTTTACATGTTATCTTCCTTCCTTCTAATTCAGAGGGTTCTCGTCAAACTATAGATGGAGGGTGCCACCCTGAATCTGGTGGCTCCGTTTTGGTCAAGGCAGATATGGTTTCCATTACTGCAACAATTAGCTGTGGAACCTCCAGTTCCCCTGCCCCTTTGCCAGGGGGACTTGTTGACACAGGCACAGGGGATCCTGGTCCATCCGGACCTCTGTTCCCTCCATCTGCATGCATGGCTCCTGAGGACGTAGCCATTGCTCGATTGAGTGCCTCAGAAGGTGACTAATGTTCTGGTGGCTGCCAGGAAACCCTCCACCAGGGCCATGTATTCTGTGAAGTGGAAGCGGTTTGCTATCTGGGCCGCTTCTCATCGACTGGACCCTTTCACCTGTCCAGTTAACCAGGTTTTGGAGTATCTCCTGACCTTGTCTGAGGCTGGTCTCAAATACTCCTCCTTTAAAGTGCACCTGTCTGCCATATCAGCCTTCCATGTGCCCATCGATGGCCATATGGTGGAAAGGCTGGATGTGGCCCGTACTTTTCTGAGATGCATTCTCCACTTGAAGCCTCCCATCTGTAACCCTGTTCCAGCTTGGGACCTCATTTTTGTTTTGGAGAAGCTGACCCTGCCTGCTTTTGAGCCAGCTGTGTCTTGCAAGCTACGCTTTCTGTCATGGAAAGCATTATTTTTAGTTGCCATTACTTTTCTAGAAGAATTTCAGAGCTACAGGCTGTCATGTGTGAGCAGCCTTATCTAATTTTCCACAAAGACAGGGTCTGTTTGTGTAGTATTCCTAAATTTCTTCCTAAGGTGGTGTCTGAGTTTACCCCCAGCCAGCCCATCCACCTGCCTGTTTATTTTCCATAGCGAGCCAGTCCAGGGGAAGCATTGCTCCATACTTTGGATGTGCATAGAATTTTGTGTTACTATACACACTGTGCCAAGGACTGCGGGAAGTCCAACCAGTTATTTGTTTCTTTTGCTACTGGTAGAGAGGATGCTTTAGTTTTGAAACAGTGCATGTCCAAATGGATGGCTAACTATATTAGTTTTTGTTACAGGAAGTACGTGAAGGAACTTCCTAGGGTTGTTAAGAGCCATTCCACCAGGGATATGGCCACTTCAGTTGCCTGTTTCAGGGGCGTGTCTGCAGCCGAGATTTGCACTGCTGCCACTTGGAATACTGTTCTCACTTTCACCCAGCACTACAGTCTGGACATTGCATCCTGAAGAAGGGCAGACTTTGGCCTTGCTGTGCTACAGGGCCTTATTTATTTATTTATTTATTTATTTATTTTTGTGGCCAGAGTACCCTGGAGCATCCACCTGTATCCCACTGGGTCCTGTGCCCCCCATGACCTTCACAGCTACTGGACACCCTGCCTTGCCCCCACAAGGTGGGGCCTTTGACATGACCATCCCCTGTGGAAACACATCCATGTTTCTGGCAGCGTCACCACCACTGGCAGGGCTCCCTGGGCTTACCCTTCCCGGTTGGGGCCACGGGGGCAAGCTGATTGGTGGAACACTTTCTTGGCGGGGACTGAGAGACACATCAGAGACAACGGGATCGGGGCGGGCATCATGGTGGGATCTCTAGCCATTTTATAGATGCTTAGCTCTGGAGGCAGGACGTGCAATGATGTACAACGTCTGCCCTGCCCCCCAACCTGATGGTGCCAGCTGTTACAGAACCCCCAGTCTCTGCCAGGGGTCCATAGGGCACTGGACACTCTGCCTCCCCTTCCCAGGAAGAAGGAGAGCCATTCCCCAGGATGCTCAATCCTTCTCCCCTGGCTGAGCCTCCAACTCCTGAGTCCATCCCCGAACCTGGGATGTCAGTACCGAAAGCTGGGCCAGCTTGCTTCAGGGCCTTCCGTCATAGACCTCTGGCCTCCTTCCACCCAGACTGTCCTTGCTCACAGCACTACTTGGGACTCATTCCGTAGGTGTGACCCGATGTCAGAGATATCCCTGAAGAAGATAGAGTGGTTACATAAGAACTTACCATAATAGTAGATCTTCGAGGAACTCTCTGTCATCAGGTCATGCCATCCCTCCCTCCACCCCCCCTTTCTCTTGTTTTCTCTCCAGCTCGGCTGTCCTGTTGCTCCAGCCCTTCTGCTTGCTGGTCAGCTTTCCTCTCTCTCCTCGATTCCCTAGTGGGACTCTTGTCTCTCATGGCTTTTGGCTAGAGAAAGAACCGAGGTGGGAGCTGGGCCACCCGCACTTTTATAGGGTGAAAGATGTCAGAGCATCATGTCGGCGTACGTGGCCCCTAGTAGACTGCTGCAGAAAAGCTTTCATGGGATCCTAGTGCCTGATGGCTAAGTTCCATAGGTGTGACCTGATGACAGAGATTCTCTTGAAGATATACTGTTACAGTAAGTTCTTACATAACTGTTCTATATGGACTGTTTCAGTCCAAAACAGGTAACGCACCAGTGGGGGGGGGGGGCTTGGAGATTTTTTTTTTTTACCATGATTGTTGCTTTTTAACTGATGTTATAAAATCAGTGCAGAGAATACTGGCTCCTGATTGGCTGACACATGTTGGTACCTGTATTTATCTCAGCCTAATTCACACTGAAAAAATATACTGGTACCAGCCTACCTAATAACCACACATCAGTGGTCACACCTACACATTTATACTTTCCCTTATGCAAGTTTTGGGACTATTTTCTTGCCTTAAAAAGTAATGTAACCCCTAGGTGACGCTATCCTATGGGCTACTACCCCTGCCTGTGGAAATATGCACAGGTTGAGAGACCTGAGTTCTGTGAATGGGTGCCTCCACCTGGAGGAATGGTATTGGGGTAGCTTGACTGCTTTGATATAGCCCTCTGGGATGCTGTAACCACCCACCAACCCTTCTAGAGGCCTAAACAGTAATACCCATAGAATATTTGCATGCACTGGATAACAGTAAGAATATGCTCACACCCTTTGCACTTACCACCACTGCTGGATCTGCTGCAATTGCCCTGGAGACCCCCTGGAAAATAAGATCAGCAATACACAATGCAAAACCTTTCACTGTGACCCAACTAATAATATACACACTAGCCAGGTTAAACGTGAAACAGATGATCAGGTTTATTCGGGGGAAGTGAACAAGGGACGGGCATGGATTTAGTCAAATGATTGGCACTCTGATTTACTTCAGGCTGGTTCAGCATGCAGTGTAAGTCCCTGAGAATAGTCTTGCAACCCAGGGTACCCAGATCTTACACAGGCTAGCCTTGCACGTTGCCTGGGGTAGCCGGCATTGCAGCTGTTGTTGGGGCCCTTTAGGAAGAAAAAAGTTAGCATGTGCATAACCCAAATATCTGTAATCCCGAACTGGTGGCTCAGTCCATTTGCAATAACCCAAAACAGATCAATCAGTTGGCACATAATGATTTGTAGCTGTTGTTGCAGGGAGCTACCCTGATTTGTACTTACACAACCCGGACCAGGATGTAGGACAGATGAGATGAAGACCTCGTGGTGTTGATGCAGTGTGCCAGGCAAAGCAGGGCCTACACGACTCACTTCTTGGTGGTCACTAACTGTTCGATGGTGTTGAGCAGGGGGACAAATCCCCAAGTCGGTCTTTCGCTGAGATGATCTCTAGAATGCGGGCAGGGGTTCGGGCCAAGATGGCAAGGCCGAAGCAGGAGGACCAGTCCTGAGAAAAGTTTGTGATATTTTGCTGGAAAGCCTCCAGCTGGCGTAACAGGATTCACCGTGGGGAACCAAATCGTGACCCACTACCCACATTCAGCACATTTAAACCCACTATTTCTCTAAGTCACAAGTCGAAAATAGTCCATTTGCTAACTACAGCTTCACTGCACAAACCTTTCAACCTGAGACTATTTTCTCTCATTCAGGCAGGCCGATCGCTTCCGGAGCATGTCCTCAATCCTAAATGCAAGTAGCAATGACATGCTTTCTTTCTTCTGCTGCAGGTCTAAGCTGACAATTGGAAAAATCTGACTTCTGCAATAGGCAATTTCCTCAGGCCAGAGAACATGGCAGGCAGGCCAATGGAGCCTTCCTGCCAATTCTCCTGCGCTCCCTCTAAGAGCAGCTGCTCGACCGCTCGACTTATTCACTCTCCAACTTCCACTCATGACTGACGCACTGCTTCAGACAGTTCTTTGCATTTCCCTGTAATCCACAAGGTTCAGTTGGCTTAGGGAACTGTCTGTCATGGAAAGGGCTCCCCCTCCAGGTCCATTTAGGTGCCAAACACCTAGAACTACAAATACTACAGAATTTCTTTCCCAAACACCCTCTGGAGACAGTCTCCATTTTAGGTCCCCAGAGATTCGATTGGTTCAATACTGGCAGTCCAGAACTAAAACGGAGGCTCCTATTCAAATGTTCAGGCTGCTAACGAAAGCAGGTTAGACACACTTCTTTAACAGTACTATTATAATGGATAAACAGTAAATAATCACATTTCATAACAGAGCTCCCTCTGGGCTAACAGTGACTGTAGAATGGAGCAACACAACAGATGGTCTGGCTGGTCACAAGCCTTAATTAGTCAGATCCTGCCCAGACTGATTTCCAAGACTCAGGCTAGACACTCTCTTAAAGAGACAGGCACGGAGGTTTACTAAGGCGCTCTCATGCAGACAAATGAACTACTGCAGACAGGACACCAGCTTGACAGTGGGCATTTAGGAGCCCAAGAAGACATTTTAGTAAACCCCAATTTGTAGGGGGGTTACAGTAACATTGGGGGGGGGCTGCTGTTGAGCACACCTGCTGACCAGACGCATCTAAGAGCTGCTTTGCACATTGAGGGGCTAAACAGCCAATTTTCATTAAAACTTTTACTCGTTGCTGCTAAAGACTGACTGCCTCATGTATATTGTACTTTGAGGATCAAGTACATACCAAAACTGAGTATGGGCCGAACACAGAAAGGTGGAGGAAGCAGCCCCAAGAATCTGACTACTCCCAACAACCAGGCCACATCTAGCACCATGCCTTAAGTAGAGTCTGACCTGCCATGGAGGGCACTGCAGGCCTCAATGAAGGCAGTGAACATCAAAATGGATTCCTTTCTGCGACGATTTACAGAGCAGGATGCAAAATTGGAGGTCACCACTAAAACTGCAGTATCGGCTGAAAATCTAGCATGCTAACCACTGATGACTACAAGCAAGCTGGCACAGGAAAACTGTCTGCTGCGCTATAAGTTGGAGGCTTTAGAAAATGCAGAGCGGGCCTCTAATGTGCACTTTGTGGGACTGCTTGAAGCGCACAAAGGAGAGGATATATTGGGATTTATAATAAGCTGGCTACCGGGATAATTAAACTTATCACTGGATCAAAGCTACTTTGGCAAGGCTTACAGGAGTTCCCCATGTGTGGCGGGCCCTAGAAACGACTTGTCTAGAACAGTTTTGGCGGTGACAATGGGGCAGATGATCCATGACCTTCTGTTACAAGCCGCCCATTCGACAGGTTCTGTAAACTACAATGGAGCAACCATTCACCTTTTTCAGGACCTGTCCTATGTGTCCAGAGCTCATCGCAAAAAGTTTGATGCTGTGCGGGCCCGTTTTATGGCATTAGGAGTAGCACACTCCCTTCTGATGCCGGCTCGTCTCCAGATTCAATACGGAGGACGTACTTTTCAATATTCGGATCCTGTGGAGGCAGGGAAAAAAGCGGAGGCCATAGCACGCGCGTGTTTGAAGTTGCTAGGCCCCATCTTGATTCTGCTTCAGAAGAAGACACCTGAAGCATGACTCCTGAGCAAGTACTTGTGCTCTCTATGTTCAACTGGCAGAAGGTTCTTTAACTAACTATTGGTCCTTGTTTGAACTTGACGATATGCTGAGTTAACACAGAGTCTGTCTTCCTAGTTCAATGAAATTTTTGGCTAGGTCGTAATTGCTACTTTTCTATTTAGGACAAGCCTCGTTTGTTAAGCATGAGTTAAAAATCAGTTTACATTTTATCTCTAAGTGTGTGGTAGCTGTCTCACGGTTGTTTTACATGTTAAGGCTCAGATCATTGGTTAGGACTTAGGAGTCACATCAACATTACTGTTGAGTCTGACGTTTCTGAGATAATATTATATATAGAACACCCAAAGTCACGCAGGGGGCAACACATTCAGAAGATTTGTTTGGACTTAACTACTTTATGGGATTCTCCCAATTCTGTACTCCTGTCTGTATCGCCTAAGCTATACTGAGTACATTGGATGTATTATGTAATGCGTATGTGAAATCTTGCAGAGCTTTATTTGTATGTAATTGCATTTTATTTAAAAAGCAAGAAACATAACATAAAAAATAAAAAGTAACATTAGGCAACCTTTAGTCACAATTTGCAAAAACATATTATGTTCAGAGTGCTTTGATTTGGGTGTATAGTCCAGCTGGGTCCTTTCCTTTTGTTTGCTGCTAGATGTTTTTTTCTAAATTTGCCTGCCAGCTTTATGGCCCTTGGGGTCTCCAGGTTTAAATTTTCTATTGCTTTTCTTTGTCATACAAAAAAAAAAGGAAAATAAATTGTCAATTTTGACTGTAGTTCCCCTTTAAATAAAATATTTAATTAGCTGTTATCCTGTAGACTGTGTACATTGTATTTTACCATAAAAAAAAAAAAAATTTTACTAGTGCACTAAGAGCCTTGACAGTATGATTTCGGTTGAGGTAACTGCACTTCCAGGGGCTGTAAGGCCCTTTGGCTGTGGCCTTGAACCTTACTATGCCCCTGGTTGTGCGATTAATTATCTTAGCCTATCTTACACCCTGTGGTGTCTTATTGCTTACATAATCCCCGCAGTCAGGAATTATCACTTCAAGCAACCTCAGTGAATGATTCCCGAGCCCACACTTTATTAGTTCCTCTTGGCACTTCTGTCCTAAGTTCTGCAAGGGGTTGCCTAGGCTTCTGCAGCTGATTTTCCACACACTACTGCAGCAGAATGGTTTATCTTCTGTGACATAATAAGAATTCAATCCACTACATATAACTGTAATGGGGGGGGCCTTCCAGACAAACAACAAGGGGACAAAGACCCTGAAATTGTGGAAACCTTTGTTAAAAACACACTCACATCGGCTGGCACAGTGGCACTGAGGGTTGGGATGCTGGACACCACACCGGTGACCTGGGTTTGGGAATGAGCCTGGGCTGCTGGGGGCCAGCGGGGGGATTGAGCGTCCGTGGGACTGTTTTCCTCTCTCTGGGGACAGGGGACTAGTCATCTCGCCCACTGACTGCCCTCTAGTGGTGGCTGGAGGGCAGTATGGACTGGGAAGGCACAGAAGCCAACGTGCTTACGTCGGAGGGAGGGAGGGAGGAAGGGAATGGAGAAAACAGAAAATGGCCGGGGCTCCACGGACCCGTATTGGCCTGACTGCTCTAGCAAAGTCTGCCCCCCACCACCAGATATGATGCACCGGGTGGCGGGGGGACCACCGGCACCCCCACACCTGGCCCTGCCTTGGAGGGGGAATCCACAGGGAACGTTGAGGGGCAGATGAGCTGGGGGTCGGGCCTGAGGATGTACCTCCTCTGAGGGGGGTCATAGCCCCAGGGCCAGTCTTAACCATTCTGGGCCCCTGTGCAGCTCCCTGCTGGGCCCTATCATCCCATTCCCTGTGCCCCTCCCCAAATCCATCATTTATACCTAACTAACCCTCCTGTCCTGCATTAATAAAGCAGTAACAGGTCTACTAGTTTATCTGGCATCTTTTAATTAGTGCCATTGACTGCACAGAATTATTTGACTTCACCATTGGAAATTAATTTGACTGAGCCTGGAGCAAGAAGTATGGTACTACTACCACTGTATTCATTTCTGTAAGGACAGGGACATCATCACTGGACACTCACACCTCTGATAATCCGATTTGAAAACAAGTTAAACAACTTAACTTTTCTGGTGGTGTGAGTGAGAGAGAATAGAGAGGATTATCATGGGATACCTGTAAAGTTGCCACCTGTCAATTTTTTTTTCCTGATGATCAGGTTTTTCCAATTGTTTAACCAGGAGTGGCACACTAAGCTGAAAGCTTGTTTACAGGTGTGACCTGGGAGCACAGGGAAGTTAAGTGACTTGCTCAGGGTCATACAGTATGCAAGTGGGGGCTGTGGGATTCAAACCCAGATCTCCAGATTGGCAGCTCAGAGCCAGAGGTTTTCAGTGTCCCTATTGGGAAATCTGGTTTGGCTCTGTGCTGGTCAGGCGTTTGAGCCATTTTGAGTGCTCACATACTTTTGAAACATTTTGTCATATACTGCATATCATTCATTGTTTCAGCTACATGTCCAGGTTACAAACAAGTTCTCTTGTCATTGTCTTTTGAGGACATATGCCTTATTCACCTGAACAAACTGACACAACAATAAGCTTTGGAGAAATGGCCACAGCCATGTGTTTATTAATAAAATCAATTATACATATATACATTGGTTTCAGCGTGATGTGCGCAGCTAGGTAGCCTTGGAAGGAATCTAGCTCACCACGGAGCACTAGATCATTGATGGTCATCCCTCCCTCCCTCCCAGAGGAGGGACGCCTTACCATCAACTAGGACCCCGCAAGGGCAACAACCTCTCGGGCATGAGGGATGGCTCTATGACTGGCTGTGGCTAGCTCCTCCCCCATCAGAGGATCCACCATGCCGCAGGATGCTGACTGAAGAGGGTGCCCTCCGGATTCATCCGTCAGGCCCACCCTCCTGTCAGCCTTAGAGAGATCTGGCTGGTCAAGACATGTGATCCCCTGTTACTCTCTCCCACAGCATTCCAAGGCTACCCAGCCGCCACTTACAAAGGTTCATGACTGTGACACCTACCTATCTAATCCCTAGCCTACTGTAACTGGAATTACTCCCCCTTTGCTTGAGAAAGCAAAAATCCAGAAAACCCAGTGGTAAAAAAAAACAGGAAATTCCTTCTTGACCCCTAAGGCTTAGTGGGACAGCAAGTTCCTTGTACCCCCCTCCCATGTTCCCACCTGCTTTTATGAGGGTGAGGTTTGGGCAGGATGCGACCTTGGACAAGGAGAAATGAGGAGAAATTCCTCCTGTGCAGCCCCTCTTAAGGACTCAGTTCCTTCCTGTCCCTGGCTGCAAGCTCCCTCCTCCTGGGAACCCTATCCCCCCCCAGCCCCTTCTCGGTGGTCCTACCTGGGTCCCTGTTGTTTGTCCAGGTGTCCCGGGCCATGCCCCCAGACAAAGCCCCGCCTGCTGCGATACCCTGCAGGCTCCTCCATTGTCTTTTGAGGGCGTATGCCTTATTCACCTGAACAAACTGACACAACAATGAGCTTTGGAGAAATGGCCACAGCCATGTGTTTATTAATAAAACTATTAATCCATGTACAGTATACATTCACTTCAGCATGATGTGCACAGCTAGGTAGCCTTGGAAAGAATCTAGCTCACCAGGAAGCACTAGATCATTGATGGTCAACCATCCCTCCCAGGGGAGGGCTGCCTCACCATCAACCAGGACCCTGCAAGGGCAACAGCCTCCGGGGCATGAGGGATGGCTCTATGACCGGCTGCAGCTAGATTCTCCCCCATCAGAGGATCTGCCATGCCGCCGGATGCTGCCCAAAGAGGGTGCCCTCCGGAGTCCATCTGTCAGGCCTGCCCTCCTGTCAGCCTCAGGGAGATCTGGCTGGTCAAGACACATGATCCCCTGTTGTCCCCTCCCACAGTGTTCTGACTACCCAGCTGCCACAAGGTGAGTTCTCCCCAACTCACCCCCCACAAGCACCTCACACTAACACTCTTGCCACTGCCCATTGTGTGTCATTCAGAAACAGGTCTATTCCTTCCTACGATAGATGTACACCATCCCTTCTATACAGATCAGACTTTTTTATAGACACTCCCAGGTACATTGCTATGGACAACCCGCCCCCCCCATGGAGTCCATAATCGGTCTCATGGCCGCGTTCTGCATCTGGCGCACCTTCTCTATTGCCCTAATGTTCCAGGCATGCTGCCACTGCTGCCGCGGCACCATATCGGACCAAATTGTATGCACCTGGGGGCCACCATCGCTTCACTCTTGCCAGGTCCTGCCTGACATTCTCTTTAAGCTCTCTCGCATGTATAACCCCTAGATCATCCCCCCCCCAAATGAATGACTACTACATTAGGCTGCAACCTCTCTTGAGCTTTTGCTTGCAGTGTTGCCATTTACTCGTTCCAGTGCATCCCACGCCAGCCCAACCAATGCACATCTGCCCTCTCGGGTGTCAGGAACAGGTTTTCTCCTCCGGGATACTGCCTCACCTTGAGGGCTGCCCAATGGATGTACCAGTGGCCACAAATCCAGATCTCTGCTCAGGCTGCAACACCTGTCCAAACAAAGCAAAGGAGAGTTATAACATGTATGGTCAGGATCCGTACTACTGCCCGACTGGCAACTTACCGATATTTTACCTCCTGGCTTCAAATTCCCAACCGGGTTTGTTTGCCGAAAACTTATATCCTGCAGCAACCAATTACCGACACACAAAACCCACAACATAGCCACATAAATGTATAGGATTTGAAACGTTTGAGAAATTTACCCAGAACAATCTCCACGAGTCTTCTTTTAGCTGTTTCTGTTAAAATAACATCTTGTTGGCATCTCATTGCCGTGTAAAAAGATCGAAGAATGAACTTACTTAGTAGTTCTTCAAAGCAAGCACTTGTTCAAAAAGGTAATGGCGCAGCTGGACCCGATTCCTTGCCTATATAAATGCAAAGTAAGTTCATTCTTCGATCTTTTTGCACTGCAATGAGACGCCATCAAGATGTTATTTTAACAGAAACAGCTAGAAGGGTTATCTGAAACGGTCAGCACCTTGTTAAATGTTGAAGTGCTGGAATCTCATGATATTGATAAGTCAAGCTATTCATATGTTTATTTAGCTATATTCATAAGCAAAGTGCATATGTGATTTGTTAATAAGAAATTGATTTTGATGTAACAAGCAGTCAAACCATAGCAAAGGTTTTCAGCACTAGTTAAGCAAGTGATTTTTTTTGTGTTGCCAAAGACGTAGCAAGGTTTCAAATTGTGCATTTACACGGTGCCTGCAAGTGATTGCTGTACTGCTAGCGGAGTATTGTTGGTTGGGAACAGATTTGTCGGCAAATGATACCGAGCGGGAAATTACTTTTCGGGGACTTGCAGTCGGGAGGTGCATTGTTGGGAGATCGGCAAACGGGAAGTCATACCAGACCCGTGTGGTCTTATGTACCTTTGAAAAGCCTGCAACTTCCATCTACCTTAAGTCTATATTGTCCTATCTGATAAGCCCTCCGCCCTGGCATGTGATGCTGCGCCAATCCTAAAGGAGTGCGTGTTATAGTGTTCTGCTGGGATGCCCAGCTGTCGAAAGGTCTTCTGCAACACGTGCCTAAACTGGTACACTGTTAGGGGGCCACCACCCCCATGACGGAGGAAGGCCCCCCATTGCCGGGCACTGAGTTATATAATCCTGTACCCATGCTCCCACATCCCACTGGAGACCGTGGTGCACTGCTAGTCAGCACCACTGCCCCTGGGCAAGCTGGTCCATCTTGCTCTTTCAGATGTGAACAAAGACTCCAGATGTTGTGACCTCCACATCGGCCTCTGCCAGCACTAATGGTTTCCCAGTAGCCTTGCTGGGCTGCACGAGCTCCGACACCCAGAATGCCCAGCAAAATGCTACCAAACACACTGTCCGGAACAGCCTTGTCTCATCGGGGGATGAGCATACCTTAGGCAACTTGTCCCAGATCTGCTTGTATATGGTAGGGCTGATAGGGCGTTTGTTGTCCATGCCCCTCAGGGCTGCCGGAGCCCAACCTCTCAGCATCTTCCGGAGGGCAAATGCCCTCTTGGACTCAGGGAAGCCCCTGACTTTCTGAAACCAGGCAATGCCAGCCATGTGCTGCTAGACTGTTGCCCGGGTGGCCCCCGCACGTTTTTTGAGCAGTCCATACTTGCACAGCTGTGCCCCTTGGATTGGCCAAGTCACTGCCAACCCTTCTGTGTATTGCACTTCCAGAAAACAGTTGACCCCCCTCTGGTACACTATTCACGTCCTAGGTGCCAGGGCATTCTCAATCAATTCCCATAGTAATAGCGATACTTCCCTGGGCTGTAGCTCTGCCTCTGGTGCAAATTCTCAGAGCCTCTGCCACTGTAAATGAGAAAGAGCGTCAGCGATGCCATTTTCAATACCTGGTACGTGCACTGCCTTTAAGGTACTATTCAACATCAGACACTGTAGGACAAACACCCGCATGAGGTTTGCCCATCAGGCCCTTGCCCCCCCCAATTGTTTGTTTATTGCATACACCACTCCGGTGTTGTCAGACCTGAATGTGATGTGTCTGTCCTTCAGCACGTCCCCCCAGATCACCAATGCCACAACAATGGGGAAGAATTCCATCACCATTATCTGCCTCATAATGCCTCATCTGATCCACCCTGGAGGCCACCGCCATGCACACCATTTGCCTTGCAAGTAAGCCCCAAAGCCCAGGCCCCCATGGCATCTGTGAGAAGTTTCAGTTCCTCACTGAACACTGGAACTGGCCACATCAATACCCCATTGAAGCATTGCAGAAATGTCTGCCAAATGCCTTGGTCTTCCCGCATTGCCGCTGTGACACGGATTCTATGGTGTGGTTTTGTAGAGCCTGCCCCAGTGCCAGCCAGGCGCCTCATGAATGTCCTGCCCATGGGCATTACCCAGCAGGTGAAATTGAGGTGGCCCTCCAGTTGCTGGAGCTCCCGTAATGTGACTTTACTTGCCCTCATTACAAATTCCAGCTGGGTGTGCAAGGCTGCCAGCTTGTTTTGGGGGAGTCGGAACACTTGCTCGCTCATGTCAATTTCGATCCCCAGGAAGGAAAGCCTTGTGCAGGGCCCCTCCATCTTGTCCTGGGCCAGTGGTACACCCAGCTCATCGCACACCTCATGGAATGCTGCCATGATATGTGCGCATTGCCCCGAGTCGGCCCTCCCCACAAACAGAAAGTCATCCAAATAGTGAACCATTTGGTCGACTTTGGGTTTCTGTTCCATGGCCCAGTGCAGAAATGTGCTGAATTGCTCAAAAACCACACACGCCACCGCACACCCCATGGGCATGCAATTGTTCATGTAGTAGAAACCATAAAATTTCATGCCCAGTAGCTCCCTATCTGCCGGGTACACAGGCAACAGGCAGACAGCTGATTCTATATTACCCTTCCCCAGCAGTGCCCCTTGGTCTGCCTGTTGCACTACCTCCACTGCCCTGTCGAACGTTGTGTAATACACTGCGGTGTCAACTGGGTCAATGTAGGCGTTGACTGAATCCCCTTCTGGGTATGACAGGTGGTTATCATTCAGAACTCACCTGACATCTGCCTGGATTGGTGGTAGTTCAGGTGGATGTTAAAGATCCCATGGCACTTATCAAAAAGAGTAGGGGAATTTCCCCGGTGTCCTGGCCAAATTTCCCTCATTCATTAAAAGTACCACCAACAGCTTAATCTGGTTCAAAGTCAGCTGGCATTCATCTGTATCCCCCTCCCCGGGTCATGCCTGAAAATAGGCAGGATTTGTCTAGTGCACTTACCCGGTCAAAAAAACTACATAAATAAACCTTTTTGGGGACTAAGCCAATGGGAGACACCCTGAAGTGTGGGCAAGGTTGGGGAAGTGAAGGGACCGCTGAACCAACCCGCAGCCAGCTTCTTCCATAGTTTGCCCCACACATCCTCCAGTCGCTCCTTGGCAGAACGCAGGTTGTCAGCCTTGTATGCCCTTCTTGGGCCTTGATAAGGTATACAAAACCCCTGCCTCAATGAATCCTGCTGCCAAAGAGCGAGCAGCCACCCTGTCTGGGTAGTTGACCAACCACCCCTCAATATTTCCGGCCTTGACCGGTGTTGGCAGCCTTTGTCCCTCCCTTCCGAAAGGGACGAAAATTGTTGGCCTTCCCTGCCCCTGCCTCTGTCGCGTTCCCACACTGTTGAAATGAGTGTAGTTTCCCTCACGCTGTGCACTCATGCTTGTATCTACAACACTCAGTCTTGCATGATCCCTGGTTGTAGCTGAAACAGAAACAACACCCTTTTTCAACCCCCCTTCCCCCATTACCCCCTTGATAGCCTTTCTTCAGTGATGGAGGGCGCCTCACCAGAAAACCATTGTCTGTATGTTGGACACCTCCCCGCAAGTCGATCGTCCACAGTAGCGGGATGTCCAAGACCACCCAAGACCGTGCCATGTCCATCTTCTTTCTCCTTCGATACTCCTCGTCCTATTCTAACCACCCTCCACCTGGCTTACTAGCGTGCATGGTCATTATCCTATTAAAGTAGACCCACAGCCCATCAGCTTTCCCCGGGCTGCCCTGGGTGAGGATCCCTGCATAGATTGTGCAGCCTGTGGCCCAGTTCTCCCTTGTCCACCGCACAGTTGCTTTGCGCTTCTGTTTGACCCTGTCATCTCCACCCTTGTCCTATTTGTCCTTTTCCGGCTTTTTAGACCGATTCAGAAGGGCAAAGATGTCAGCATAGTCTCTGTTGATTATTTGCTGCCTCACCTTGTCCGGCAAGTGTGACTCAAGGGGTTCTGCCAGGGATAGGAAGCTCACTACCCCTTGCTTCCCTGGTATTGATGGTGGTGGCAATGCCACTCCCACTCCAGCATCCCTGATCCCTGCTGCAGCCAGGGCTGCCTGAACCACTCCTGGCCGAGCCCTGTTCTGTTCTGCCAGTAACTTCAGCAGGCAGTCAAGCTTCTGCTCCACCCCTAATTGGCCTGGGTTGCCCTCTGGAGGCCATATGCTAGGCTCCCCCAATCCCTGGGGTATCGCTGTGGCCATGCCTTTGAGCCCTGCTGCTGACTGGCTGACCCAACCACCAAGGGCTATCTTCTGTGGGACCCGTGACCCGTTACTCCCAGATAGGGAGTTTGCTTGTGGTAGGATGGGTTGACCATGCCTCAATTGCTTGGGACTCCACAAGCTCGCCTGCAGTGGTGCCAGCTGGCCCCGTGGAAGGCACCCTGGCATGCCCAGGCTTATGGGAGCTGATGCCACCATTTCTGTCCCTTGCCCTACCAGCACCTTTTCCATGGCATCCTACTCTCTCTGCCATTTCTGCTGATGCCCCCTGTTCTTTTTGGGGGTGCCCCCACTCCTAAGCAGGGCCCTTAGCTCATCAGCTGACAGCTGGTCTAACTGAGGCATACCCGCTACTTGGTCCGCTGCTGCTACTCCCTGATTGACCCTCTTCCTTCGTGGCTTTTTCTGAGAAGGAGGAGGGGGCACAAGCGTCTCATCTGGAATGGGCATCTGCTTTTCTGGCTGTTGCCCTGACATGCCCGGCACCCCCGCCGGAGTCACAGATTCAGCCGTCAGGGTCAGCAATGCCAGGGTTACCAGCTGCTTTCCTGGGTTGGCCTCCTCTGGGCTCTTGGGTTTCGGCTGGGGCAGCAGCCCCGAAGGACCTGCACCCCCCTTCGCCCTGATCCCTGAACAGCACGTCCCACCATTCCTTGCCCTTGCCTTGGATGAGGGCAGCCAGCTGCTGTTCTGGGTCTCCGCTCATCTTCACAAAATGCTGTTCGTACTCTGCAATCAAAACAAAATCACGGCCACTCTCCCCTTACTGGTGCATGTGACCTGGGACAAGGAGGAATGAGGAGGAATTCCTCCTGTGCAGCCCCTCTTAAGGGCTTAGCTCCTCCCTGTCCCTGGCCACAAGCTCCCTCCTCCCTGGGAACCCTATCCCCCCAGCCCCTTCTGAGCGGTCCTACCTGGGTCCCTATTGTTTGTCCAGGTGTCCCGGGCCGTGCCCCCAGACAAAGTCCCACCTACTGCAATACCTTGCAGGCTCCTCCAATATAGCCCTTTGTTTGTGAAAGCTGTCAACCTGGGAGGCATAAAGTATGGCATTAACACCATTAGCACTTCCTTAACCTAATCTTTTCCACTGCATCTTAAAGTGGCATAGCAGCAATGCTGCATCCAACTTTTGTGACAGTAACAGAGCCAGTTCTCTTCCACTTTCATATGCTGGTAAACATTTTCATCTCTAACAAAATTTGGGCATTTTTAAATGTTTTAAATTATTTTCTTTTTTCCTCAAGAAAAAAGTATGGGCCCCCAAGGTGCAGGCGCACAGCTTGCACCTAGTTAATGCTGGTCTCTGCATAGCCTCGGGAGCCCGTGATCAGCTAGCAAAAAGCAGTGGTGTAACCATGCATATCTATTGTACACCATTGTGTGCAGAAAACTGCCCATTTAAAAAAAATAAAAACTTCCTGGCATTAAGACCCAAGGTCTTAAATCAGCTGTGGGGGCATCAGACAACTCACAGACTCAGACATACTGTCGCTTTCAGTGAAGCCCACCACGTGTAGCACATGCTTTTTTGCCCTGGAACGCCTCCCACTATAGCCTGTCAAGCCAATCAGGTGCTGTTATTTTCCTGCTGCATGCACCTATGCGGGGATATCACCAGAGAAGAAGTTGGAGAAGCCGCCATTCTGGTTGCACTATCCGTCAGTTCTGTGTAACTCCCGAGCTGACTGACCCATCCCAGAGACCGCGACTGCAGTAAGTGTGTGCATCGGTGCAACACAATGAGAGTCAGACAACCAGACTGACTGTGAGGGTCAGAACAGTCCAGACTCCAAGCAGCTGCTCGCTCCACACCCGGTGACCCGGCGGCACCTGTTGACCTGTCCCGATCGACCACTTCATTGACTACTCGTACTCTAGTACTATTTCTGGCTGTAATTGTAAGTACTGTTGTGTTTGTGTGTGCAGTCAGTGTTGTGTCTAATTCTTCTTGCTGAGGTCAGGGATCGACGGCTGTTAACTTTTAGGCTCTGACCGACATGTTCTGTAAGTTTTTTTTTTTTAATTTTCTTCCCCTGAAGCAGCAATCATCACCTGCCACCCCACACAGTCAATTCCCCCCCCCGGTCAGCAAGTGTCAAGCTAGCCTCTCAGCTTTGGCTCTGCACTCACTGTCACACACACTAACCAGAATGTGTGTGATTTCTTTGGAGTTGTGGCTACTGAGGAGCAGGAATTGGGGCAGATTGGCAGTGCTTGTGCGTAACCGCAGGGATGTATCGATCGTTGTCGATGGGAGGGAACAGTGAGCAGTGCAAGCACTAGCAGAGACTTCGAGAGAGTGAACAGTCCCTCACCCATCACCAGTGTAGTGAAGGTGTGGCGGTGGTCAGTTGGTCCATCCTCCATGTGACTGTGAAGTCCGTGGTGTACGGTACCACTCCCGAGTCCTGTCTCTCAACCGATCCAACATCCAGAGAGAGAGAGAGAAGTAACCAAGATGTTGTGCTTTTTGTTTGCTGCAGCCTTGCGCGCGGGGGGGTGAGAAGACAGACTCACTCAGGCCAGGGTGGGTCAAGTCGAGATTGACAAATCATCGACGA
Organism: Neoceratodus forsteri; assembly: GCA_016271365.2. Lineage (NCBI taxonomy): Eukaryota > Metazoa > Chordata > Ceratodontiformes > Ceratodontidae > Neoceratodus > Neoceratodus forsteri. The sequence goes on from JADMNL010000025.1 coordinate 409,645,030, forward strand.
CAAATCCCATTCCGACGTTCAACCATCTGGACATCTCACTCAGTCTAGAGTGGAGAAGGAGGCTGCTAGAGCCAAGGAGGTATGTTGATTCTTCATTCTTGATGTGGTGATTGTAATAATTAGTGCTTGCCCCTGAAGAGTCTGAGTGAGGATTATCTACCTAATTGCCTCGACTTGCTGCATAGCAGCCGCCGGCCAGGCCTCCTTGTGCTGCTTGGTACAGTGTCCCAGTCCCACCATTATCTGGCTAAATTGGCATGGAATGTTGTGAGTGCATTTGGTTGCATTTGGCCTGCTTGTGTGCTTACAATCTTCTGTGATGCAGAGGGGGTGATAGCTTATCTCTCAAAGAGCAGGCCTCCGGTGTTGCTGATTGGTGAACTGACAGTTCTTTGTGGCCCCAGTCAGGCCTCCCCTGCCCTGACGTCCACATTCAGGAGATGATCTTTTTGTGGCACAGGACTGAGCTGGCTGCTCTTGGAGAGATAAGCCATCACTCTCCCTCTGCATCACAGAAGATTGTAAGCACACAAGCAAGCCAAAGCCCCTTGTGCATTGACTTGAAGTAACCAGCACTGTGCTGTGGCACTAGCTTGGTGGCTTCCAGACTAGCTGTGGTGGTCGCAGTTTGAGGTTTCAAAGTGCAGCACAGCAAGTCTCTCAGTTGGTTGCTACAGCCTTCAGCTTCAGTTTCCTGCTAGGCTACCATGCAAGTTTCTCCTTGTCTTTATGCCAGGAGTTCTACTTCTCACTCTGTCCCTGCAGCAGCGTAGCAGCAAGAGCATCAGAAGGTTGGCCGGGTGGGGGTGACTAATGAGAATCTGTGGGACTGCTTGGGTTATGGCATCATCTGGCATCAGTGACTCCCAGTAAAGCCTGGACGATGTCTAGAGGGCACGGGGGTGATGGCAGATGGCTGTACACCATGCATGGGAGCATGCACAGTGCAGGCTGCAGTCATTTGCAGAGCCATGCCCATAAGGAAAACAAGAAAGAAAAACCCTCCTGCAAGGTAGAATGACACCCAGGGGATCGTTGCAGCTTCTAAGCTGAAGCAACTCCAGCATAAGACACTGCCGGGAACCAAGGGTGATGTTGGTCCACTGCAGTGGGGAGCACCTCTGTGAAGGGTAAGTCGCACCCCTCCTGGACCGGGCAGCATGGGGGAGCCCAGGGGCAGATATGGGGTACATCCTCAGCCTGGCTGGAGTGCCAGAAAGAGAGTACATAAAAAAATTACAAAAAAAAGATTGGCGTTCCATCACTGGATAAATGACTGGCCAGGAATTTGTGCAAGGATTTCTGCAGGCCACCTGTGTCCCAGGAGCGTCTTGTGACTCCGCTTCCAGGCTCCTCAACCTGATTGGCTGATGTGCAGCTCCTGACCATTACTGCCATAGTGATGGGGGTCAAGGTGTACAAAGATCATGGTGCCTTCTTCTGCAGTGGGGCACTATCCCCCAAAAGTCTGTTTTTAACAGGGTACTTTCTGTTAATCAGTTGTCTGTGCCCATTTTGTGTTTTTGTGGATTGCATTTAGTGTTCCAAGCCATCAAGGAAGTGATTGGGGAAACTCACCTCTAGTCACAAGCACAATTATGCACTTCCTTTTTGTTGGCAGTTGGCTGTTTTCATGTGCAATGCAGAACCATGTACAAAATACATTTAAAAGAACTTCAAACTAAAATATCAGGCAGCGTTGTGCATCAAGCACAGACAACTCGTGTAGACTTGGGAGGGAATCGGTTTCTTCTGGCTTGAACTGATCTTCATATCACTGAGCTACTATCTTTAATGTTGTAATAATGTTATCCCTCACAGACTCCCAGTGTTGTAATGCATTTTTCCCCAACTCAAATGTGTGTTCAGACTGTACAGGAACTTAGTGTCACCCTGTGGAATTAGTTTCTATCTTGGCAAGGCAAGGCAACTGCCAACTTTAAAAGACACCCATCCTGGAGGCACCATGGAAGAGTGGGATGTTGGCATTTTAGGGGGACCCCTGGGCCACAAATTATAACTTGGAGTAGGGCCCCCATCATCAATTAATCTGGGCCTGGTCAGGTCAGGTGGCGCCACCAGACAGTATATAAACTCTCCTGTGTTGCAGCAGAGAAAGATGAGCCTTGAATGTGAAGGAGTGAGGATCTATTTGAGGTGTAGAGGCAAAGAAACACAGAAGTATAGAATCTTGATTGTTGTACAGATACAGAACTGTGCGAGAGTTACTTGTTTATGTAGAGTTTGCATTGAATTTTTTTTTTTATTTGTTATTTTTATTCATGTTTAAAAATAAATATCACACTATGGTGTGTTTTGCTCCTGAACTGCCATTTTTGTGTTATCTTTACCCACACGCTGTGACACAGTGTCTAGAGTGGAGTATGGTTGAAGAGTTTGAACCTACATTCTAAATTCTAACATTTGCATAGGTTCTATCTCTGGGGCATCACTCTTGGCTGAGATGACTACATATGTGTCAACCTAAAGTGAGTGATCAAGTAGGGTATGTGGTGTGACAGTAGGTAGGGAACATGATCAGATTATGTGGCCAAGTGGTCCTTATCTGCCATCAATTTCTGTTTCCTGTGGTTAGAAATTTTGACTGTCATGCAAAAAGCTGATAGTGAGATATATTTATAATTCCCCAAGATTGAATACCTGGGTTTGAGGAATTAGTAAATGTGTTGGGTAATTTTAAAAACGAAGGGAATCATAAGATTCTGTGATTTAAATTTGATCTGGGTCAGCCCTGAAAATAGTCAGTATAAAAATGTGTTGTAGAAAGTGAAATGCAATCCCTCTATATGTGACCAGAGGATCTGATCAGATGCCTTTTCAGCATCTAAGGAAAGAAGTCCTCCAAAAACATTAAATTTATTTGTAGTTTCAATAATATAAAAAATGTTTCTAGTATTACCAATGGCAAGTTGACCCTTCATGAAACCTTTCTGTTGAGGGTCAATCAGTGCAGGACCTTTTCCAATCTGTTCTATAACATTTTTGCTAGGATTTTGAAGTCTATATTGATAGGAGAAGTGGCTCTATAACTACTGCAGTTTTGTGGGTCTGTCCTGAATTTGTGAATTAGGGATATTATAAACCCAGAGTCATCTCAACCGGGTAAAGATCCTTTGAGTAGTTCATCATTAAATACTACCTTGAGTGTGGGCAGTAACTCGTTACTGAATGTTTGTTAGAAATTAGAATAGCTACATGCCTTACCTCTCACCACGTTGGTGACCTGGGTTGGAATTGGCTCATGTTGCTGGGGGTTGGCTGGGGGGGACTGATCATCTGATGGACTGCTCTCCTCTCCTGGGGAGGAAGGAAATGGTGTCACTCATTGGCTGCCACCTGGTGAAGGACTCGTGCTGGTGGCAGTGCCAGATTTATATCAGTATGGAAGAGCTGTGGTTCCGTAGCATGTGTGCCTCAGTACATACATGCATATGGCCCACGGGGGGGGGATTGTGGGGGGGAGTCGAACATTGCATTTGCAGGCTGCCAGGCTTTATGATGATGCCTTGCCTGCCTGCCCTCGCCCTGCACTGCCACTGGCTCACTGACCCTCAAAATCTGGATGCAGAATCTCTGGGTGGGGGAAGGATGGCTCTCCCACTCCTGGCCCCACCACCACAGGGAGGAATCCAGAGGGATATGGGGCTTGGTGGACTGGGGAAGCAGATGCTAGGTGAGGGAGGTATAGAAAGGGCCAAACAGTTGCCTGTGACTCCCCCAAAAGATAAAAAAAAATAAATATATCTGATTGGTGGAATCCAGCTACATGACCATGCAGTTATTACATAAATAAGTAAAAATGTATTTTCAGCTTTTGGGGCTTTTATTGCCATTTTATAATCATAACACACTCCAAGATGTGCGTATGTGCTGGTAATTGCACTTCCCAGATGGTCAATGGCACTCTGCTGTGTCTTGTGCCCCATAATCCACCATGGCCATGTGGTTAGTAAAGTACAATGTACTCACACACCCTGTGGTGTGTGATTGCTTGCTGTATTTTTTTTTGTCAGTCTCTTTTTAGAGATGCACCCTGCTGTCTGCTCTGGCCTGAGGCAATCACCCTGCCCCATCAACCCACTAATCTGCCTGCTTTTGCTGTCCTTATGGCTTTCCCTCAGGGCTCCAGTTCGCAGGGACACTATATCCAGTAGATGTGGTAGACAGCTCTTTGACGTTGGACCTGAGCATGCCAACAGCAACTTGTTTCTGTTTTTCTCCCTGTAAGCTCCTCTTCCCTTCCCCCCCCGGTGTGGCACAGACTTCTGGGACCAGCCTCACACACTTACATTATGTGACCCTGTGGCAGGAGAAAGCTCTCTGGCCCAGCGGCAAGCATTGCTGCCATGTCTGAGCCCACTGCCAACCCACCCCCTGCAGAAGCCCCCTATCCCATGGTGGCTATCTCAAAGTAGCCTGCCTCCTAATACGAGGCACCCAAGTCCACTTCAGAAGCTGAGGTGCTCAGGTGCCTGCATGGCAGCGTGACACTGACACCCTACAGCTGGGTTTCTTGGGCTGGGGTATTCAGTGTTATCACTTATCTAACACATCACACCTCTGGCTGGTTAGGTGGAAGTATTTATTCACTATCTGTTTCCCTTCTATTTTTCATAGATAACCATTGGTGTTGGAATCTTCTAAAGCTGATGGCATTGAGCCACCCCCCCACAACCAGGAAAGTCTGCCATCCAGCCACCCCCCCACACTTGACGAGCAGTAAGGTAACAATGTTATTTGTAGTTGAAGGGATGATTCCATGTTCATGAAGTCCTAATTAGTGGTGGGATTGGTAAGTCAGTTTGATGGTAATGTAGAATTTGTGGGATGAAATAATACTGTTATGCATGGAATTTCATGGATGTAATGTAGAGAATAATGTATCATCATTACTTAATAACCCTGCTGTAAACACTTCAAGAGGTTGCCATGACATTGTAAACCACGAGTGAAGCTTGAGAGGTTTTCAGATGTCATGGGAACCTCTTGAAGTGTTTACAGCATGTTTTTTTAACTAAAAAGGCCATACATTATATTTTATACTGTATGGGCTACCAAGATTGTGTAATCATGGATTGAATTACTTTACTGATTTACTTTGCACTACTTGATAGTTGTGAACATTCTGTTTTGTTATACCAATTTGGGCAGTCCCGGCCATCAGCTTGCCTGCTTTCTACCACCACTGACGGTCCTCCAGTGGTGGTGGAAAGCAGACAAGCTGTTGCCCGGGGCTGCCCAATGTGTTCAGCCTCAAGCTGCAACATGACAATACAAGGTTTCAGTCTCACCATTTATTCGTGTTGTCTCTGCGTGTCCATCAACCCAGACATCAGCTTGCCTGCTTTCTACCACCACTGATAGTCCTCCAGTGGTGGTGGAAAGCAGACAAGCTGATGCACGGGGCTGCCCAATGTGTTCAGCCTCAAGCTGCAACATGACACTACAAGGTTTCAGTCTCACCATTTATTCGCGCTGTCTCTGCATGTCTGTCAAGCCCCGGCCATCAGCTTGCCTGCTTTCTACCACCACTGATGGTCCTTCAGTGGTGGTGGAAAGCAGACAGGCTGATGCCCAGGGCTGCCCAATGTGTTCAGCCTCAAGCTGCAACATGACAATACAAGGTTTCAGTCTCACCATTTATTTCGCGCTGTCTCTGCGTGTCTGTCAAGCCCCGGCCATCAACTTGCCTGCTTTCTGCCACCACTGATGGTCCTTCAGTGGTAGTGGAAAGCAGGCAAGCTGATGCCCAGGGCTGCCAAATGTGTTCAGCCTCAAGCTGCAACATGACAATACAAGGTTTCAGTCTCACCATTTATTTGCGTTGTCTCTGCATGTCCGTCAAGCCCCGTCCATCTGCTTGCCTGCTTTCTACCACCACTGTCTGTCCTTCAGTGGTGGTGGAAAGCAGACAAGCTGATGCCCGGGGCTGCCCTATGTGTTCAGCCTCAAGCTGCAACATGACACTACAAGGTTTCAGTCTCCACCATTTATTCATGTGTTGTTCTGTGGATACGTCAAGCTCGTTATCATAGCTTGCTCTGCTTCTACCACCACTGATAGTCCTTCAGTGGTGGTGGAAAGCAGACAGCTGATGCCCGGGGCTGCCCAATGTGTTCAGCCTCAAGCTGCAACATGACAATACAAGGTTTCAGTCTCACCATTTATTCGCGCTGTCTCTGCATGTCTGTCAAGCCCCAGCCATCAGTTTTCTGCTTTCTACCACCACTGAGGGTCCTTCAGTGGTGGTGGAAAGCAGACAGGCTGATGCCCAGGGCTGCCCAATGTGTTCAGCCTCAAGCTGCAACATGACAATACAAGGTTTCAGTCTCACCATTTATTTGCGCTGTCTCTGCGTGTCTATCAAGCCCCATCCATCAACTTGCCTGCCTTCTGCCACCACTGATGGTCCTTCAGTGGTAGTGGAAAGCAGACAAGCTGATGCCCAGGGCTGCCAAATGTGTTCAGCCTCAAGCTGCAACATGACAATACAAGGTTTCAGTCTCACCATTTATTTGCGTTGTCTCTGCATGTCCGTCAAGCCCCATTCATCAGCTTGCCTGCTTTCTACCACCACTGATGGTTCTTCAGTGGTAGTGGAAAGCAGACAAGCTGATGCCCAGGGCTGCCCAATGTGTTCAGCCTCAAGCTGCAACATGACACTACAAGGTTTCAGTCTCACCATTTATTCGCGCTGTCTCTGCATGTCTGTCAAGCCCCAGCCATCAGTTTTCCTGCTTTCTGCCACCACTGAGGGTCCTTCAGTGGTGGTGGAAAGCAGACAGGCTGATGCCCAGGGCTGCCCAATGTGTTCAGCCTCAAGCTGCAACATGACAATACAAGGTTTCAGTCTCACCATTTATTTGCGCTGTCTCTGCGTGTCTATCAAGCCCCATCCATCAACTTGCCTGCTTTCTGCCACCACTGATGGTCCTTCAGTGGTGGTGGAAAGCAGACAAGCTGATGCCCAGGGCTGCCAAATGTGTTCAGCCTCAAGCTGCAACATGACAATACAAGGTTTCAGTCTCACCATTTATTTGCTGGTTCTCTGTCAATTGGTCAAAGCCTCGCTCCATCAGCTTGCCTGCTTCTACCACCACTGATAGTCCTCCAGTGGTGGTGGAAAGCAGACAAGCTGATGCCCGGGGCTGCCCAATGTGTTCAGCCTCAAGCTGCAACATGACACTACAAGGTTTCAGTCTCACCATTTATTTGTGCTGTCTCTGCGTGTCCGTCAAGCCCTGGCCATCAGCTTACCTGCTTTCTACCACCACTGATGGTCCTTCAGTGGTGGTGGAAAGCAGACAGGCTGATGTCTGGGGCTGTCCAATGTGTTCAGCCTCAAGCTGCAACATGACAATACAAAGTGTCAGTCTCACCATTTATTTGCTTTGTCTCTGCCTGTCTGTCAAGCCCCGGGGATCAGCTTGCCTGCTTTCTACCACCACTGACGGTCCTCCAGTGGTGGTGGAAAGCAGACAGGCTGATGCCCAGGGCTGCCCAATGTGTTCAACCTCAAGCTGCAACATGACAATACAAGGTTTCAGTCTCACCATTTATTTGCATTGTCTCTGTGTGTCCATCAAGCCCCGGCCATTGGCTTGCCTGCTTTCTACCACCACTGATGGTCCTTCAGTGGTGGTGGAAAGCAGACAAGCTGATGCCCGGGACTGCCCAATGTGTTCAGCCTCAAGCTGCAACATGACACTACAAGGTTTCAGTCTCACCATTTAGTTGCCTTTTTCTTACCGGGTGCATCAGTAATGATGGCGGCACAATACATCATGGTCCATAAGGGAGGTACTCGGGTACTTGTAGTCTTTGGTTCTGGTCTGCTGCACTAGTGATGTCGCTACTGCAGCCGAACAAGTTGGAATGCTGCCATATAGTTTTCTTCTTTCCAGTTAAGGTAGCAGTTTTTTTTCTTTTCTAAACAGGAATTTTTAGAAACGTCTATACCACACTGTCTGTGGCACTTTAAAAAAGAAAGTTAAAATGTCTATTATCAGTTGTCTTCATTCGCTAGTTTTATATAATTTTCTGTGGGGTGACTGCCCGTGGGTCTGTGACTGCTCATATACAGTCTTTTATAGTGTGCGGCCCATGCAGCACTGTAAAAGACTGTATATGAGCAGTCATAGACAAACAGTGATATCTTGTATCTCGAGGTTCCCTTGGTAACAGCTCTTCTCAAGCTCCGGTCTCAGTCATGTTATCAAGGAAACCTCGATACAAGAATACCCTTGTGTATGACTATTCAAACACAGTAATGTAATGCATATGGCACCTAAAAAAATTATAAATAAATAAAATACTGCTCTTCCCCCCCCAAAAGTGAGTAGATCATAACATGTAACAATACACATTTTTCCAGCAGCAAGGGTTTGGCAACTTAATTTGATTTCAGAAGGAATGGGGGTCTTTTGGTATTCACCTCTGGGCCCTGTGAAGTCAAGTCACCCAGCTGTGAAGTCGCCCAGCTGCCATCGTTGAGGTAGACCACCCTTCAGCTGGGTCCCTACTCCCTAATCCCAACTGCATCTGCCTTAAATGTCATTCCTTTATAAAGGCAGCAGCAGCCAAAATAGGCTTAACATGTCCAGTTGTCTGTGCAGATAAATTGTGTGGAGGTAGGTGAATGAGAGCCATAAATTTCCTTCACAAAACTGTAACAAACGTTAGCTTAGCTGCTCACCCATGCTCATTAGCAGGCAAAGAAATGACGTGCCTACAATTTGACTCCTCCTAAGTACAGGTTATTAGTTTTTGTAATGTAATGATATGGTTTAAGATATTAGTATAACAATTGCACTCTATAGAATGTTGCCAGTGATCTTATATAGACTAATGCAGTATGAATTCAAATCAGAACAGAGCAATACTACTTGGAGCAGTGTCACAGAGGCAGTGAAACTAAGTGAATAGAGATGGAGAGTGAAAAACAAGTGCAGGAAGTCACCAGTAGACAGACAGGTAATGCATCATGTAAGGTAATATGGACGATTGAAAGGGTTGTAGAGAAAGTATTAAAATTTTACTCTGAAACATGGTTTTACCACTTTATTACAGTCGTGGCCCATTATGCAATGTAACATACCAGGGGTAAAGTAGTAGTAAAAAATACAATTTAAAACCATTTTTAAATAAAATGGGTCTTGTACTGCATAGTGCAAGTACACATACTGCTCACAGCATTACAGCTCCTCTTCTTCATGTAACCCCCTTGTTATCCGGGGTTACTAGAATCCCAGTAAGACCTAGTGGTAGGCAGGGGAAGGCAGCTTGTGAAACTCCAGTTAAATGGGTTTCACACTGTCTCACTCTGTTCGCAGTCACAGCTGAGACTTGAGAGATGACATCACCATAGAACCGTCGCAGCTGCATAAGCCACATTGGAATCTGCAGCTCAGGGAGTGAGTTTAGAACTTTGGGAGTTTTCAAAGGCAGTTTCTGTTTACCTTTTGTGGGAGAAGGAGGTGTGATCCTGTTTACCTTTTGAAAGTGGTGGAGACCGCTGTCCAGGTCTCAGTGCCCCCTTCCTCTGGGGGGGTGGAAGAAAAGTCCCTCTGTGGATTCCAGGGGCAATCCCCTATTTCCACTACAGAAGAAAGCTGCCTGTTTACAGTTTTTGTTCTTGTATAACAGTGAAAGAAGTGGTACTTCACCTGTGGGGCACCTGCAACGAAAGGGTGAGTGTTTTGCTCCATTTGAAGGGGCAAACCAATTGTTTCATCAGTTTGGAAATATAAAGAAAGTTGGGATGTGGACTGCTATTTGGGAGGACTATTTTACTAGGACAAACAAATGGAGCAGTCAAAAAGTCTAAAGTTTTAATGGATTTCAAGTAATGCTGTAGAGGGGGTGCTTCAGGTCATCCACCGTTTAATCTACATGTCAACGTTTTAAGTTTATGTTTGTCCAGAGAAATGGCTGGGTATGGGCTGTGGGAGCTGGAGGTGGGAACACCCCCCATCTTTAGTGACCAGGTCCACCTCTACAGATTTCTTCTGTGATTTGCTACTTGCCTCATGCGCCTGGCCAGTGATGAGGTAGGTACCCAGACGTGGGTTGCAACTTTGGAAAATCTCTCTAGGAGTCGCAGACTCTAAGTGGTGTGGGGAGCCACAGGATGGGAAGATACACTCCTTGTTTGATGGGAGTCCAATGGAAGTAAGAAAACAAATCTCTCTAGGAGTCGCAGACTCTAAGTGGTGTGGGGAGCCACAGTTTGGGGAAATATACTCCTTGTGTGATGGTAGTCTCTCCAAGTAAAGTTTGGGTTCATTCTTTAAGTGGACCGTCAGTCAAGTGGCCGGCAGGGGAGCCGGGCCAGTCGGGCTGTGTATCCAAAGCGCATGCAAGTCCGGGCTGAGTGCCTGGTGGGTCCAGAGCCAGACAATAGTAAAAATGGGTTCATTCTTCAAGTGGACCGCCTTTAGTCTCTATCTGCATATACAGTGAACGTAGCCCCTTGGGGGACCATCAATGCTTTGTCATGTGTCAGCTAGTTTTGAATAAAGCCACACTGAAAAATCCCAATCCTGGTTCTGGACATTACAGTTATTGCTTCCTGTAGTTGGATTTACTTGGGTGCCCCTGTGCAGAGTAGCCAAACCTAGGTCCCTTGTGCCAGGTAACCTCATCCTCCCCGAACCCAGGTCCCCACCAGGTATTGCTGCCAACGCCAACAGCATGCCACCTGTCATTTAGTAAAAAGGCAGGGGTGAGGGGTTACATTCATTTTGTATTAGAATAATTATATTGTCCCATCCTATGCCAGCTTCAATTAAGTTACAACTTGCAGTTCCATGTGATCAGCACTATGTAGTATCCCATATCCAGTAATGTAGGTATTGCCATCCTATTTTATGATGTTATACAATAACTAAACAAAAAGACTGCATATTTAGTGAACAGTTTTAAGTTGCATAGTCTAAAAGATATTTAAATGTGTATTATAGCTAGGTAGAGGGAAGCGTACAGGAACAACTTTAGAGAAGTTTGGCTTCAAGATAAAAGAGAAAGCAGGCAAAACAAGCACAGATGCTACTTCCACTAGTGAGATGCAGCAGGAAAATGTTCATTCTCAAGTTCATGCACTTCCAATATTGCATAATGTCCACTCATAATGCTCCAACAGCCGCAGATAGCTTAGTTTCTGCACCAATACTTTCTTCTAACTCTGATAATCCAATAGTTACAGAACCAGAACCACTTCAGCTTGTAGTTGTAACACCACCTCCACCCGTTTCTCCAGTGCCAGATGTCTTGCATGAATCTGTTCCTACTGTTGATGCAGAAGGCTGTGACATTGGTCGGCTTGATCGAGGCTTGCTTAGTGACAGTGACAAACGTGATGTGTTAACACAGCACTGGATGCTACCCAAAAACTACATTTTCCCTCTCTGACACGGTATTGGTGAAAAGACTAGAAACCAAAGAATGACTTTCAGTCTTCTGAAGGAATCCTTCATTCATTACTCCAGATTTCAGGATGGTCTTCACTGTGCACCCTGTTTCCTTTTTTGTCATACTAAAGACACTACACTTGTTCAAAAGCCATTAACAGACTGGTCTAATGCATCAAAAGTAATAGATCGACATAAAAAAAACAAAGAACATCAGGACTCTCTATGTCAGACTGATAGCTTCATTACAGTAGCACAACGTGGAAAACCTAACATATGCTAACAACTGTCCAGAGCTTACCATGAAATGCTAACTCGAAATGGACACATATTGTCTCAGATAATAAAAACAATAATACTATGCGGTCGTCAGAACATTCCACTATGTGGTCATGTACCAGAAAAAAGTAATTTCATGGCAATCTTGTATCACGTTGCTGAAAGTGGAAATGACCCTATTTTACTCCGGCATCTACTTGACCCACAGCATGAAAATGCCACATACCTATCGCCAGCAATTCAGAACTAGTTAATGCATCTTATCGGACTGCAAATTATTCTCCCTCATGAAGCAGAGAGACAAATGCTGGGTGAAACACAAGATCTCCCACAACAATAATGACCTCCTCGAATATCGACGGCTCAGAAACTCCTGCAAGAGAGCCATACTCACTGCTAAGAGTGAGTACTGCAAATTTACCCTGCTAGTCTTGGCAAGTAACCCCCGGCGCTTTTGGAAAAATGTCAAAAACCTGGTTGAAGGGTCTGCCAAGGAAACAATTGCCGACATGAATATCGGAGGGACCAACTGCAATAGCCCCCAAACTATTGCCTCTGCATTTAACTGCATGTTTTCAGATCTGCCTGTTCTTCCCAACTCTCTGCTCCTAAACCCATGGGTGGCCCCCCCTTGACCGCCCTTCTACCTCAAACGGCTCTCAGTTGGAGAGACCCAGGAACTCCTAGCTGGTCTCTCCCACCACACGGGGGCAGGTCATGATAGCCTCAAACCAAAGCTGCTTAGCCTGGGGGCTCCTCTCCTTGTCCGGCCGGTCACTCATATATTTAACTCTTCTCTTATCTCGGGGATCATCCGTGACATATGGAAGGTGGCCACGGTTGTCCCTGTTCACAAACAAGGCGACTCCAAAGATATGAAAAACTATTGCCCCATCGCCATACTCTCTGCTACCTGTAAGCTCCTTGAAAAGACAATTGCCTCACAACTCTCCCACTACCTTCAGGGCTATGCAGTTCTCTCCCCTGCTCAGCATGGCTTCAGAAAGGGGAATAGTACATCGACTGTGCTTGCCGTGGTTACCTCTGAGATCAGGTCCATGACTGGCCAAGACAAACTGACCAGAACCATCTTCGTGAACCTCTCTAAGGTCTTCAATCAGGTTGACCATTCCCTCCTCTGCTCCACTCTTCATTCTCTCGGATTCTCCCACTGAGCCCTTGCCTGATTCTCCAACTACCTTGGGGAAAGGCAACAATACACCTGCTTCAACTGTGCCCTCTCTGCCCTCTCCCCTGTTAACTGTGGGGTCCCCCAGGGATCCATCCTTGGACCAATTCTGTTTTCCTTATTCATTAATGAACTGCCCTCCATTGCAACCTATGGGTACCTAACTCTATACGCGGATGACCTCGTCGTACTGTCCAGTTCCCAGGATATTACTATCATCAACTCCCGACTTAACTCGTACTTCAATCTTATCCAGAACTGGCTTGTGGGACACAAGCTTACCATCAACCTGGAGAAGACCCAGGCCATGCTGTTTGGCAGTATGGCCAAAACTGCTTCCTGTCCTGCACCTCTTACTATCAGTGGAGCAAATGGCTCCCTCCTGCCAGTCATTGATTCCGTCAAGTATCTAGGAGTTACCTTTGATCCACCACTGGATTTCACCGCGCATCTCCAGAATATTTGTAAAGCCTTGAACGGCAAGCTTGGACTTGCCTACAGAGCCAAAGATTGGCTCACCCTGGCTGCTCAGCTCATCATAGCCAGGGGGATACTCCTTCCCACACTTTGTTATGGGCTCATTGCCTTTGCCCCAGTCCCAAATTCTAGCCTAGCATAATGGGATACTGCCTATAACAATATATGCCACTTCGCACACTCTGCACCCCGCTTCACGCATCGCTGTGAGCTCTACTCTCAGCTGGAGTGGCTCCCCCTGAAAAGCACCACACCTTTGTCCTTGGCAACTTCGTAGATAACATAGAATGGCCACTCCTTCTGCACTTGCCCTTCCCCTCAAATATGGAACCACTGCCTACCACTTATGATCTAGTGCTGCACAGGTCTGTCTGGTTCCTAAGACCCGCACTCTCACAGGAGACCGGGTCTTCTCCGTCCATGTGCCTAGACTGTGGAACTCCCTTCCCACTCTAGTTTGTGCCTCTCTCTCCCATCCGTGCTTCAAAACATCCCTATTGAACTTCCTCAAAATGGCCTCTGCCTGTCTATGTACCCTATAGACCCAGAGTAGTCTCTCCCTCACCCCCGGTTCACTATGGGAGTCTGTGAGCTGATACACTGGCCGCTGTTAATCTCTGTTGATAACCAGCATAAGGCACTTTCCACCCTCCTGTTGGCGAGATGCTCTTATCATATCAGTACTTGCTTCTAGCTGCACTATTTGTTGTTCATTCTCTCTCATGACAGGCATTCATGTCATGAAATTACATGCTCGTACTTTCATTTATTTATTTGTTTTACTTTGTGGTGCTTGCACACCGACTTCATCCACCTACACTACCCCCTTGGTCCACTCCTTCGGACCACTGATCAACCCCTTGAACACCGACTCTGAGTCTGCCCCTAGAGTGCTCTCCTGTTCTCCCCCTGTATTACCTTGATTCCCAGCAATCCCCCCGGGTGGGGTGAGGATGAACCTTCCTCAACCTTATTGGAGGAGAACTTTTGGAACAGTGAGGTCTGCTCGTAGTCTGGTGGATCCCAGGAGGCACTGATCGGTCTTCATCTAGGACCGAGAGGGCTCTTTTCCAGTTTTCTTGTTTTTTCCCCACCCAACCCCTAGAGGTGCCGGTGCAAGGACTGAAGTCCAGAGAGTGATGTGCTGATGCACGTCTGCCTCCCAAGCACCCAACAGTGTCTCCCCCTTCCCGACTCCACTGTACAGAGCCACCAGAGCCTTTGAGAGCCCGTGTTTCCACTGGCTCTCTTTGGGACATCGGGTACCTCCTGGTACCCCCTGGTATCCCTCCCCGAGGAAGAAGAGCATCCGCTGGGACGCTCAATCCTCCCTCTCCTCGCTGACCCCATCAGCCCAAGTCCGGTCCCGAACCTGGGTCGCCGGTGCAGCACGAGGTGTGGCATCCAGCGCCTCAACCCTCAGCGCCACCGGGCCGGCTACTTTCATTTATTTTGATGTATTCTCTTTCATGATGTTACCTGTTGTTATTCTACCTCTCAATGCTCTTATGTATCTTGTTGACACACTGCCAACTTATCCAGTCTAAAGCCAGATGTACCATTTGCTGTTCCACCCACTTGTTTGTGGGTCTGTATGTTACCCTGACTCTGTATTATGTTTCTTATGTACTCTGTAACCTCCCAGGTCGCACCTGAAAATAGGCACTTGATGTCTAGAGTGTTTACCTGGTTAACAAAAGCAAATAAATAAATTCAAAGGAAAATAATTGTAGCTGCACAGAAGAGTGGGCCCTGTGCATTCATGGCAGATGAAACTATTGACTGCAGTAAGAAAGAGCCAGCCACACTCTGTATTCGCTTTATTGAACGAACTGACTATGGAGTTACTATCCATGAGGACTTCACCGAATTCATAGAAGTGCATTCCACTACTGGCAAGGACCTTGCCAAAATACTTTTAGCAAGGATTACTACATGGCTTCTGGATATTAATAAACTACAAGCTCAAGGGTACGATTCTGGGAGCAATATGTTTGGGCAGTATCATGGAACACAACAAATGATTCGAGAAGTGGTTCCTTCAGCAGTTTACTGCATATGCAAGGGTCACGGATTAAATCTCGTAATTGTTCATGCTTGCACAATCCCTCTGGTTAAAAATATGTTGGGAACAACAAGCAATGCTATTGTAACAACTAGCAATAGTGCAAAATGACACAATGTTTATCTTGAAGAATTCAGAGAATTCGGTGATCTACTAGATACGGAAGATGGTGAACAGAATCAAGATGATGGTATAGCGATTCAAAGAGCAGGTGACACTAGATGGATCAGTCATGCAAATTCATTGAGGAAATTCAGGGATAGATTCATAACAGTTATATCAACATTAGAGAAGATCTCTGAATTTAACAGGGATTTTGACAGAATTCTGTATTCATTAATAAGATTTGAGTACATTATTACCTTTGTAGTTGTAGGCGATATTCTTCAGTATTTGGTTCCACTTCATCTGTTTGTTCAGAAACCTTCCTGTGATCTACTTGAAATGGCAGAAGAGGCAGAAACCCTCATTCGTGTACTCTCAGATTGCAGAATAGACGATTATTTTGAAAAATTGTTCACAGAATCAAGTAACCTTGCTGCTAAAGTCTTCATGGAACCTTCCTTGCCCCGGGTGTGTGGACGACAGATCCATCGCAGCAATGCACCATTAAGCAGTCCTCTAGAACATTACAGATGTAACCTGTTTTATTCATTTATCAATCATGTATTACAAGAATTCAAGGAACAACTTCTTGATGGCAAAGAAAGATACTAATACCAAGCAAACTTCAGCACAATGAAATGAACATTCATGACATTTTAAAGGGATTCGAACAAGATGTCTCATCAACAACTGATGAGATAAATAGCGAATTTACTAGATGGAAGGATAAGTGGTCCGATCCAAAACATTCTAATAACTTGCCATCGACACTGACACCCTAGATCAAATTGCCCCAGAATTGTACCAAAACATCGGTCAAGTACTGACTACCCTGGCAGTTATGCCTGTGAGTGTTGCTACACTAGAACAAAGTTTTAGTTGTCGCAAACAGGTTAAAAACTACTTGCGCTCAACTATGAAACAGAACAGGCTCACAAGTTATGCACCCATGAACTTGCACCCTAACATTTCTGTTGATGTTGATGAAGTAATCCGAGACTTTCATCTTCATGGGGGAAGGCGAATGTCTGCCTTGCTTGATCCATCATGTAGTGGCAGTAACACCACCTCAGAATGTAGCCTGGGTGGAATTACATTATGCTGAACCATTACGTTTCACAATTTGCTCTGTTTGCTATGTTTTTCAGACAAATTTACCAAAAGGTAGTTTATAGAGCAGCATGATTATGTTGATGCTGGTTATACAGAAAGCTTCACTTTGGACCTGTAATAGCAGCCAATATCATGCCCCATCATTGCGTTTGCAGTGACTTAACACTACTACAGTGTGTAGAACTAATTCCCTGCATTGAAGTCTGACTGTGCACTTCCAATGCAATCCACTCATGATGACTTGATGTGCATCATTTTTCTTCAATACATGATGCCCAAGATTCTGGATAAATAGCATCATGAACATTTGGCGTATAATCGGGTTAACCAATTGAACTGACTTTGGCTGAAATTGTGTAATCCATTGATTCTTGCCTACTATCTCCTTGATCACAACAATTAAAAAAAAACTGCGTTACTTAAAACCAGGCACCGTTTGAGGACCTCAAAAATGTTAAGTTGTATTAAATTACACAACTACTTTTAAACCGTGCAGTTTCATTTTTCAACTACATGTTTGTAATGTTTGTTACATTCACTGACCAACCTACTGTACCTACAAACAGTGAACCAGTATGCAAATGAGAACCTGTTTATATCCATACATATTATACCGGACCTAAACGGACTACCTATTTTATTCCATCATAGTTACTTTTGACATACATACATAATGGCATAACTTACAGATGAGAGATGTAGACATTGCTGAATTGGTCACATAGTGAGATACTATGAAAGTTTCACAACATGCTACCTGCCGGTCTATTCAGTTTCTCACTACTACTATACAGTAACGCACTCGGGTGTGTTACCACCTCATCAAGCTTCAGATTTCTGTTTCACATTTAACCATTTATTAATACTACAAATAAGTTCACGGGAGACCATGACATCATGATTTCTGCTCGTGTTTCATGTTACATCATGGTCTTCATACTACAAGTAACTTCAAATCGGAAGTCGTCATAAAACCAGTGTCCTTTTTTTGGGGGGGGGCAGGTACACCATTCAGATTTGTCTGATACTTCACAAACATTTGGTCATTTCAGTATGGGATTCAATAGTTCCTAAAAATATTATATTACATGTGATCATTTGTGGTAAGATGTTGTGAATGCAATTCATTGTGGACACTAGTAACCATTACTAAAATGCAACGTCATTTCATTCTGAGAAGTCATCCTTACTCAAAAATGTAACAATTTGATAGTACTGCTACTACAAGTAACTTCAAAACTAAAGTTCTATCGGAACCAGTGTCCTGTGAGTTTTTTTAATTTATTTTTTTTTTTTGGACAGCTACATCATTCAGATTGGTCAGATACTTAAACATGTCATTTCATTCTGGGCAGTAATCTATACTACTAGGTCTAATAACTATGTGGTCAGGTCATTTCGTTCTGGGGCAGTCATTACTAAAAATACAACATGCATGACTGGTCAGTGTATTACTAAAAATATATGCTGGGTCCTTGTCGGACTCCTAAACAGACATAAACTGGATATACTGTTGACAAACAGTCTTTTTCATCCTGTCGCATACATTCCTCCAGTGCATCAGCTCCTGATATCTACATTTTCCTATTTCACCACTGTGTAGTGGATATTGGTCCAGTGACACACTAAGGCATCCATTGACCTCATCGGAGAGTAACATTGGTTATTCAGGCTTCTGGAGCAGTTGAAACTTTTTATGTGAGTAATTCCAGTAATTACCAATTTTCTGACACAATTGGATGGCCTCGTTTCACTACCACCATGCTGAGGGTTATCCCCATCTAGTCATCAGCATCAATGGCTGCAGAATACAGCCGCCTAGCAAAAGTGGACTCCGACTGATCCCCCAGCTTCATCACTTCTTCTTATTACTTGATCACATTGACTTACTGTTATTAATCCTCACACCTCATGCATGAGGTGTACAGACATGGAACTGGACAGAAGTATATTTCAGTCTTTGCACGTTGAAAATACATTGCCACAAATTTGTGACATGTCATAAAGTAATAATGGCTACTGCCCTTTTATCCGATCACTTTTTTCATGACACTCAAGCTGGCGGTAGCACATAATAAAAGGGCAACAAACATTAGATTTGTTTCACCATTTACTCCATAGCAAATCCTTAATAGCAGAGATGGTGTAGTAATGCGTGTATATCCTGTTAGGGTCTGGGATACTATATAGTGATTTCCCATAGTATGATTCATTCCCAGTGCTGAAACTGTACAATGGAGAATAAACATCACCATTTACACATAAATGCTACGTTGTCTGATTTTCTGTATACAGTACTGCAAATTCCACAGATAGTGTGCTGTATACAGAAAATCTGAGAATATAGCATACAGGTAAATGGTGTATATTCTCAATTGTACAGTTTATGCATATGTATAGTGACTAACAAGTACAGAAAATTATAAAAACTTTAAACATTTTGGAAAAACGCAAGCACAACTAAGTGCTTTCTGATTCTGAACATAAATGAAGACGAGTGTAATGTATACGGAACAATAGCAAAGTTCAGTTTATAGCACATATAGTACACTGAAGCCCACCAGGAAGAGCAGTGTGGTAAGGCTTACTGCGTGACACACGGGAATCAAGAGATTAATTCACATTGACACTGCATTGTATTCTGCAGTGCTGCGTGGAATCCTGCTGGCCTTCACTGTAAATATATGCCTGCACTGCTGTATACTCCCACAACTGGCCCCCCAAATGCACTAGAAAGCATCAAAAATACCAACATTTTCTTGGGGCCTGGGTGGACTCTAACTTGCACATACACTTTTTAAAAGGCTGGTTACTCCATTGGTAAAAAGTAATTAAAAAAACACACATAAAAGGGTGACTTACACGGTATCGAATACATTCTGTGGGTAGGATTCAGGCCCTCAGATTAAATGACAACACAGGTCTGGGGTACCTAACCTGAGACATATTCAGAAGTGAGCAGAGGACATAGCTGGAGAACAAGGCAGGAAGTCAGGACACACAAAAAAGTTTCTGCTTGTTCTGAACTGAGGAGTGAGCCTTTGCTTGGGACCATTACTTTGGACAAGGACTGCTGTGATGATCAAAGAGGGACTCTGGTCACCGGTACAAAGGAAATCTCCATTGCAATCAGTAGGTCTGAATCACACAACTATCCAAATGTTTTAAAAAAATAAGCTTATGTGCATTAAAATATGATCTTTCTCATTTAAAGTTCATGTTGCCCTGATGCTCCTCAGGAGCACTAGGTCAGAGTGATCTACTTAAAATTAAGGAATAATCCATAACAGGATGTGGATTGGGCTGGGATTTACCCACACTTGGCATATTCTATCACAATGTCGCAGACCAAGTGACCAACAGCCCCAGGTGTGGGTAAATCCCAGCCCAGTCCACACCCTGTCATGGATTATTCTGATTATACAGTTAAAACATGGCAGATGCATACAAAAAAGTGAAGAAAAGACTTTTTGACATTTTTTTTAATGCTGATTTTAATAAAATATCCTTTCTCCTACACAAAATAGTTTTTTGTTGCTGGGCAGAAGCAGTCCCATGCCCTTGTAATTGTGAGCAGTTGGCAGGCAGCGAAGAGGGAGTGAGGTGGAGCTGAGTGTGCATGGCTCTGTAACCTACAGCAAGGGAATTGGCCTTAAGGTGAGAGAGCACTTATTTATTTATTTAGTTTTGATAAGCAGGTAAGTGCATTAGACATGAGAGTGACTATTTTCAGGCACGACCTGGGAGGTTACAACGCAGTTAGCTGAAATTGCAAGTGGGAGAGCAGTTCGCATTTAGCAGTGCCGGGTTAGCAGGAACAGAGATGACATCATTTACAGTTCACTCAGGAAGATATAGTGATTTCTTTTTACTGTACTTTCTGTGTGCGTTCAGCTGGTACTTTAAGTGGTGGTTATGCAAAAATTACCCCATGGCATAATGTAGCAGTCAACGAATCAGGAAAGTGAATTTGTAGATCTCATTGTTTAATACTGTATACTGTAACTATCAGTTTCGTAGTAACAGAATGTGATGCCACAATCTGAGATTAAGGCCTCCAATTTTAGAAGGTTAGAGGGGTGCTAACATGACTAGCACTGCGTTAACTGGGCATAGTGCATTCAAATGGGGCAGGTGCCACATTCAAAGGGTCTCAGTGCATTCTAATGGGGCCGGGGCCACATTCAAAGGGTCTCAGTTCATGATGCTCAGTGGATAACATGATTACACTGAATACACCACTGCCCCCATGCAAATAAGGGCAATTTGTACTATACAGGGTGCAGTGGTATAATACCGTTTCAAAAACCCTACCCTTACCATCCCACACTGTGGTGAGTGATCACTCAACCTGCCTGCCTAATTCCTGAATAACTGCAAAAATCCCTGGTAATTCAGTGCCCCCCCTGCTTGATACCTGTTTGCATGCCCACCTGACTCACCCGTGAAGTGCCATGCCTATCCACCATCAGATTTGCAGATAATCATGAGGAATCTGAGGACAACGTGTTGAACATTATGAAATGGGTACTAAGAATCTCGTCTCCTGATGTCCGAGAACTGCTTTCAGCTGGGCCGATACCCCAGTACAGTGACCCAGGTGAAAGTAGTTCCTGGCAAAACAGACTGTCCACCTAAGAAATACCCCTTCGCTCAACAGCCCACAAAAGCATAGCTGCTTGTCCCACACACAACAGGTACCATAGAGCAGCAACTCTGATCTCCTCCGTCACACACATCCTCCAGTCCTGCTTTGAAACTCAGATCTGCAGTAAATACCAGGCTCCTGTCTTCCTGGTTTCACACACTGCTTTGCTCCCACTTCAGAAACCGCTCTCCTTTTTTTTGTTTTAAATGTCTCGCGCAAGCTACGCCAAACAGCTGCTGCTGCCTGGCGCCACTGATTAACGTTTTTTTCTTTCACCTACTCTGCCCTGATACAATTGCTGCATTTGAAACAGTAAACTGGTGGTGAACATATCCTGTCCTGGCTCCACACCAACACTAGGCAAGTGGCTCAATCTGAGGGACAGTCCCGGGAAATGCAAGCTCTTCTGCCAGGACATGGTAAGGCTGAAGTCACTGCCTGTCCACTCTTTCCCTTAGTACTGCTTAATGCAGCACTGGTGCCACCTGCTGGCAATCAGACAGAAAAGCACAGCTCAGACTGGACTATTTATTTGCATTTAAACTTTTATTTGACATTTTTTAAAAATATTTTTTCTAAATATAATCATCCCCAAATAATTTTAAAATATTGTCTACAGTTTGCTAATAGGGACCCATTTCATAATCACAATAAGGTACTCCAGAGGGTACGTTATGGTGGGATAACAGCCCTTCTCAGGTCGCAGAAGCGTTCGTCTTCACCCCGTGCTTCAACCTACCCAAGGTGGTCCATTATCCCACCATAACACACCCCCTGTCATGCCTTGTTGCTTAGTTAGCAGGCATTGCTTTCACCATATCCCAGAATACAGAAGACTCATTTCACCTATCTAGGTATGATTTTAGTAAAACATAAGCCCATCAAGGAAGCAACAGGGAGGTGGGTGTGTGTGTATTATTTAGGCAATACAAAAGTATATAGAGACACCAGTTAAACACAGACTTTGACGGCAGATAAGGACCGTTTGGCCTACCTAGTCTGCCCATTTTCCTACCTATTGGATAAGCTGCAGATCCTACTTAACCAACAGCCTATTTCTTCCTACCCCCCACAAAAAATGCCTTATGTCTGTCACATGCATTCATGAATTCTCCTACAGTTTTAGACCCCACAACCTCCTCAAGAAGGCTGTTCCATGCGTCCACCACCCTCTCTGTGAAAAAATACTTCCTCACATTGCCCCTGAGCCATCCCCCCTCTATCTTCAAATTGTGTCCCCTTGTTCTTGCACATCTCTCCTTCCAAAAGATGCCACCCTCCTGGACCCCGCCGACTCCACCGAGGCACCCAAATGTTTCCACCATGTTCCCCCTCTCCCGCCCCTCCTCAAGGGCATGCACACCAAGCTCCCCCAGTCTCTCCTTGCATGGCCCCCCCACAGACCCCTCACCACCCCAGCCACCCTCCCCTGAACCGCCTCCATCCTGTCTATGTCCTTGCAGAGATGGGGTTTCCAGAACTGGACGCAGCACTCCAGACGGTGTCCCACCAACCATCTGCACAGGGGGACAACAACCTTCTGTCCCCCGCCAGTGATACCCCTCCCCACACACCCCAGCACCCCCAGCCCTCCCCACTGCCCTCCCGCACCATCCGCCAACCCCAAGGCCATCTGATATGACCATCCCCAGGTCTCCCTCCATCCCGTTGCTGTCACCACCTCCCCCCCATTGTGCAGTCCTCCACTGGGTTTCTGCCCCCCCAGGTGCACCACCCTGCACCTCCCCACACCGAATCCAAGCCGCCACACCCCTGACCACTCCTCCAACCCCACCATGTCCCCTCCACGCCTTCCTGTGCACCAACCCTGCCGCAGATCCCCGCACCATCCGCAAAGAGGCATACCCCTCCCTCCAGTCCCTCTGCAATGCCACCCACAAAGACATCAAAAATGACTGGACCCAGCACCAAACCCTGTGGCACCCCACCAGCAACTCCCCTCTCTTCAGAGTGGACTCCATTCACAATCACCCTCTGTGTCCTGCCGCCCAGCCAATGTTCCACCCAGGCCACCACCCTGGGACCCACTCCCAGGCCGGCCAACCTGACAACATAGTAAAACCAGGGGTCATAGTGATAAGTTAATCATGGAACAGTTCAAATGAATTAATAGGAAATAATTATTTCCCCTACTTTCTCCCAAAGGGGATAAGTGAGCTCCTTTTGAAGGGAGGGCAGAGCAATGGGGTGGGGGGGCAAGCTTCCTCTAAGCTAGGGGGTTAAGTGAGCACCAGAATCAGTTTGATAGGTAGGGTGGCAGCAGCTACATCACCTTCCTGGTCCTACCTATTTCTGACTCTCCTTCTCTCTCTCTCTCTCTCTCTCTCTCTCTCACTACCCCAGTGGTGAAGGGTGCCCAGACATGCTTGTCCAGAGGGTGTGATTCTCAGTTAGCAGCATGAGTTATGCCCCACTCATCCAATGCAGTACTAGTAAGCACTGCAGGAGGCGCTGATAGTGCCAGTGCCCGGCATTGTCCCTTCCCCACAGGGAGGAGGGTATTTGGTGGTACCGTACAGCGTACCAGTGATGTGCTGCCAAATATTCAACAAATAGCCTCTCAGGGAATAACAACTGGATCCCCACTCTTCCTCTCCCATGCATTTATTTTAATTGGTGACAAATTTAACAACCACCCCTACAGAGTCTGTGGCAACCCCCTCTAGTATGTCACAGCAGTGTACTACTTCTTTTTGAATAACCCAGCCACAGTACCACTTATTTTTTAAAATTAAGCCTACATTTGATGGCTGCCCTGAAGCTGATCTCATCCATAATACCACTATATTTTTTTATCCATTTCAACAGCAGGTTAGTTTTGTTCTGCAAACTCTGTGAACTGTGGTCCCATACGTGGTAACACAGCACCACTAGCAGTGCCTACAGGGCAGCTCTTGAATTCCAAGTCTAGTGCTGTTTTCTATTTTGTTCCAGTTGCACTTCACATGCAAAGTACCCTCTCTTTATTATTTCATAATTAAAGTATTTACAGTCCTTAGAGCTGTTATTTTAACATAATTGTCAAATATCTGGCAGTTTCACAGCTGCGTATTATTCTGGCTCTGAGCCAGGATTGCAACACTCATGTTTTCTCCCTCACCAGATGACAAGCCTTTATCGTGGCAAGTGCTGCTCTGATTGAAACTTGTCAAGGTCCCGCCATCTATTCCTTCTGTGCCTTGCAGGAGCTGTCAAGAGCCTAATACTCTTGTAAAAAAATTAACCCGTTTTGATGCTTCTCATTTTTGTCAGTATGAACGTGGACCTTGGTGTTCTACCTGAACTAACAGAATCAACTGGGTACTGTATCCTTCTTGGGACGGAAATCCCTATCATTATAATATGTGGATTTCAACTGGAAATAGAGAGTACAGTGAAGACTGTCTTCTTACAGTGCATTCTGATGTAGGAAGTTTAGGAACACCAGAACGGCTACCAGTGGCTTTCAAGACCCAAATCCTGGTAGCCTCAAAGTGCACCCACCAGAACTTACTGGTTGCTTCACTTGTTATTTTTTCACCCCCAATGCCCTGCTATAATTGTGTGTCAGTGTGGTTCAGTTGGCAGCATATCTACATTTGGCCCAGAGGGTCATGGGTTCTGGTACCACACTTTGACTGGGCTCATACTTAAACATTGGCACCCAAGTGCAGCACTGGGGTGATGCTGTACTGTTGGGGTGTGCCATTCTTTGGATGAAATGTTAAATCAACATCCCATCTGCCTTTTCTGGTGGTTATTCAGGTGGACGCTAAAGTTTCCATGGCATTTTTCAAGAGGAGGAGTAGAGGAATTTCTCCATTCACAAAAATGCCACCAACAACTTTTAATCTGGTTCAGATTCAATTGGTTTGCATCTGTTGCTCCCCCAGGACGAGGCTGAAAATAGGCAGTATTGTTTACCCTCTACTCATGGTACACAAAAACTAACTAACTAAATAACAGCCGGGCCCCCGGTGCAGCAGTAGTACTACCACTTGTGACACCGATGACCCAGGTTCAGATGCAATCTAGGGCTGTTAGAGAGCCAGATGGTGGGAGTAGGCTGAACATCTTTTGGATGGCTTGCCTTCTCCAAGGAGGGGGTAATCTGGCACCCGGCACACACCAACCTCTAGCGATGGCTAGGGGTAGATGAGCCAGGGACCACTACTGTTGACCAGCTTGGCAGAGGTGGTGGACATCAGCACTTTGGGAGTGGGAGTGCTCCTGGCCATGCACTGAAGTCATTGTGCATCTGCCTCTGTCAGACGTGGCCATGGGGGAGCCACACTCACAGGAAAAAAAACCCTGACAATGAGCAGTGTGATACACAGGATCCTTATGTGGAGCCAGCAGCCTGATGTGGGCATATCCCCTAGCTGATGACAAGGTGAACAAACAAATGCTTTAAATACATATATATATATACACACACACACACACACATGTGTATATATACATGTACATATATGTATTTCATTGTAAAAAAAACTCCATTACTGCATCAGTTAGAGTTCATATTATAGCAATAAAGTATGGAAATGTGGTGTTAGGGTTTCCAACTTTAGCACCCCACCCCCACCTCTCGACTCACCTCATTTCATATCCCACCTCACTGTCCACACACCAACAGTGCTGGGGTGTGTCTTTGATTGTCAACCCTAACGCTCACCCCATTCCACATGTAAGGAAGCTGAGATGGTACATCATGGGAGAATGGTGTGAGCATTAGGGTCTATGGTTCAAGACACACCCAATGCCTTTAGTGTGTGGAAAATGAGATGAGGTAAATATTAAAGTGGTGAAAACTGACGATAAATTGTTAGGGATGGGAGACAACACCACATTTCCATACTTTGTCACTGTAAATGAACCCTAACTGGAGTGGGCTCTAGTGTTCCATACTGGCGGGGCATGGATTTTACTGCTGGACACAGGGATTGAGCACCCCATGTCAGCATAAACATTTTTAGATATAAACATGCCTTGGCCCCCTTGGAGGCAATAAAAGATCCTTTTATTAGGTAAATGCCAAGAGATGTTTACCTAAACGGGGGCAGTGGAGTACCATTATAGAGTTATTTTTGCCAAAAAATGGCCAGGAAAGAGTTTTTTTTTTTTTTTACAGGGGCCAATGTTTTTTTAATTAAAGTAGTGCCACAAATTGCGGCAGTTTTCATGACACAGTGCTGCAATTTGCAGCAGTTTTCATGCAGCAGTGCTGTTAGTTGTATGAAAACTGCCTTAATTTGAGGTAATTTCGCAAAAATAGTGCCGCAAATTTGTGACACTACCAATGGCCAAGTAAAAAAACATTTTTTTGGCCACTATTTTCAACAAATAATGGCAGAATCATGTTCCTCAGGCCCCAATTAGGTAAACACAACTGTTGGTGTTTACCATGGGGGAGTATTTTTTCAATTACAGCATTTTTTCCCCCCGTCGCTAACTAAAAACAAGATGGCAGCAGCATGACATTACTGATCCATTTGTGGCATCAAAAAGTGCTTTCATGAAAGCAAAGACTGCTTTCACACAGAACACATATATTTTTCCATAGGCTATAATGGGAAATTTAAAAGTTCAGTAACTTTTGAAAGGATTAATATTTTTTCACCAAACCTTCAAAAGGCACATCTGTGACCCAGACTCAATATACCCTAACAATTTCAGACCACAGCACCAAGCCATTTTGGAGATGCAGTCAAAGGATTTGCACTTAAATTGAAAATTTCACATATTTTGACACTACGTAGCTCTGCAACTGCACATCTGACCAGACCAAAACTTGCCACATCAAAAGATCTCTGGTACCTGACAGCTCATGAAAACTTTTGTGCACATCGGTTTTATGGTTGCAAAGTTATTAAATTGCAAAATTTTGGGGTTAATATAGAAATGACTGTTGAACCCTTACAACCGTGCCAGTATAATATATATTCTTTGTAAAAAAAAAAACTGCCTTAATGCAACATTTAGGATTCAGGATAAAGTGAAAAAGTAGGGAAAACATCACCCCACCCGAAAACAAATCAGGGGTTCAGTGTTCCTTTGGGTTTTCAACCTTAACTCTCACCCCATTAGGTGTGTATGTTCCTGGAGTGTATAGAAAGGGGTGAGCTTTGGGATTGAGAAGCCCAAGGAAGACTGAACTCCTTATAAGTGAACATAGCTAAATTTCTACATGTGCACAAAACTGTACCATTCTAACATATTTTGACCCACATTTTCAATGTACCCTTCTTATGAACCCATCTTAGGAACATGGCTGGTGAAGGTTTTGAAATCCTGCCCAAAAAGTAATTTCACAAAGCGACATAAAAATCTCCTTTTGGGTCAGATTTGCATAACTCCAGCACCATTGTTCATGAGGTGGGGTCTCAAAAAAGTCATGTTGAAAATTTGGTGTAAAAATATGCAAAAATGGCTAAGTTATGCACCAGACTTGAAAACTCCATTGAAATACATTGAATAGCACTTATCTTACTTTCTAATATAGCAGTCACCAGTTCCAACAGCATGCTGTCAATCAGAGAGTGGATCTTCACCCTGGGACCTGTTTAGGTGAATGACGGTGTGTAGGGGTGTGTGGTGGGTGCGGGGTGAGGGGTGTTCAGTGGGAGGTTTCTTTTTTACAGGTTTAAAAAAAAAATGGGACAGCAGATAAAAAGCACCAACCGCAATAAACCACACTGCACAAAATGGCTATTAAATATCTTACCAGTTATTGAATGACAAAAAGTGTAGTAACCATCCAGATACCAGCAGTAAGCAGTTCAAAACCCACAGAAACATAAAAGTGATATCAGAGCACACCATTGCAACTGACTGGTTAAAAAGAAAAAGACATCAAGGGACCGTTTTCTTTATTTCAGACCCAATGGCAACCGGAGGGTGGGGAGCACCAGTAGACACAAGGGGAAAATAATATCATTACAGGGATGGTGATTGAAGGGTGGGGCACTACTAGACATCAGGGAAAAATAATATAATTATGGGGACTGCGATTGGAGAGTGGGGGCACCACTAGACGCTGGAGAAAAATAATGTAATTACAGGGACAGTGATCAGAGGGTGGGGGATGCCACTAGACATGAGGGAAAGGCTTTATAATTATGGAGACAATGATCAGATGGTGGGAATGCCACTAGACACAAGGGAAAAGGAATATAATTACAGGGATGAAGATTGGAGGGTGGGGGTGCCACTAGACACTAGGGTAAAATTAAATAAATCTGGGGATGGTGATCAGAGCATGGAAGGTGTCACTAGAAAGCAAGGGAAAATAAAAAAAAAATTATGGAGAAGGTGATTGGAGGGTGGAGGTGCCAGTAGACACCAGGGAAAAATAAAAAAAAAAATTAGTGGGATGGAGTGCAAAATCCTTTTGTCATTTGCAAGAATCCTTTTCCATTTCAAATGATAAATGGAGACAAAAAATGATCCCTTCAAATGAAAAAAGAATTGCAAAAAACTAAGTCCAAAATGTTTTTCTGTAAGGAAGGATTCTTTTTCATTAGAATGAAACGGTCATACAAAAAAAGCGCAAAAACCCCCCACAAAAACCTAAGTCCAAAATTTTTTTCTGTATGAAGGGCTCCTTTTTCGTTCTATGGCAAAACTGGGAAGAGAGTCTAAGTCCAAAATTATTTTCATTATGAAGGGATCCTTTTTCATATGAATGAAAAGGGGCATATGGAAAAAGCAGAAGCAAGT
This sequence comes from Neoceratodus forsteri, assembly GCA_016271365.2. NCBI lineage: Eukaryota > Metazoa > Chordata > Ceratodontiformes > Ceratodontidae > Neoceratodus > Neoceratodus forsteri. The sequence goes on from JADMNL010000025.1 coordinate 409,674,054, forward strand.
CTCTAAAAAAGAGTTAAAATGGAAAACAAAAACACACTTGGGGGTAATTTTTCCAACAGTTACATGCAGAATCCATTTAACGGAGTCACAATGAGCAAGATACATGTCTTGGTCTCTATGCAGTATGTCACTTTTGGGGGAGGAATGGAATCAGGATGTTGGGAAACAAAGAAAGGATTTTTTCCAAATGAAAAAGGATTGGCCCTATATGAAACAGAATCCTTTTTGTTATGGACCAAATTCTTTTTTCATTCCAAACATCTATCCTGAAGTACTTACTGAGTGTGCTTAGAAACTGACATTTTAAAACTGAATAACTTTGCAATGGATAAATATTTTCTCACCAAACCAGCAAAAGGCACACCTGTGACCAAGCCCTTTGTACCACGAAAATGTCTGACCAAAATTCCAAGCTGTCTGGATGCAAGGCAATGACAAAAAATCAGCAAAAAATGGCAATCTTTTTACATTTTTGCAGTATGTACATCTCAGAATTCGCACATCTGACTGGAGCAAAACTTGGCATGTCAGGCAATCTACCCCATAAGACTGTGTATGTAATGTTTCGTGCAAATCCGTTGAACAATTGCAAAGATATTAAAGTGCAAAATTTGAGGTTTAACATAGAAACACCTGCTCAACCCTAAATATAGTAGCACTACTGTACCTCTATAATATATATATATATATATATATAGATATAGATATAAAATATATATGGATATAGATTTATAATTAAATAAATCTCTTTTTGTACCGTACAAAGTAAGTCAAGTTGCAGTTGCCCATTCCCTTGGTATTTATCTTTCATGTTTTATTAAAGTAATTAATTGTCAGTTCCTAGACATTTTTATTTGGGTCTCTAAAAGTCTTGGAGGCCACCCAAAACTATGCAGCCAAAGTGAATGCATTTGAGAAACGCTGCAGGCGAAAAACGTTTTCCTACTGCCGGCTAGGCAGCTACAGCATATAATAATACTGTATTACGTGATCTGCAGTTTACTCACAAACATATTAATTCATAGTTTTGCAGTTTATATTTTATGCCCCATGTCTTCAGAACTGGCTTCCACTGGAACCTGTGGCACCTTTCTTCCAACCCTTACCTACCTCACTCACCATCCTCCACAGAGCCTCAGGTTGCCCCTTGGTGGGGTACAGGGTATATATATCCGTGCAAAGCACAGGTCCCCAACCATCATCCTCCCTCTCCACTTGGCACCTTGCTGCACTGTCACCTGTGCTCACCCAGCCAGAAGTATTGCCGTGAAGATGGCGTCCCTCCCTCACAAGACGAGGAGATTATCTGCAGGGGATGCTTACTCCTCCTCGCCACTGTGCAGACCCTGATGCCCCAGGCTTGTTCCCAAATCTAGGTTGCTGGGGTCATGAGCCATAGTCCTTCTGCTGTGCTGATGGGTCTTGTTGGCGTACAAATTTTACTACGATGTATGCTCCTTGTGACTTCCTCCAATGATGTACATAGTAATGTTATGCTCCACGAGAAACTGGTTCAGCAAGATTCAGCACTCATCACTTCCATTGCTTTCCTTGTGATCCATTTTGTAAAGGTTCATGCTCTCTGGTTGAACAAATACTTCCTCGCATTAGACTTAATTCTAGTCTTCCCACCTTCTCACCTACTCTAACATAATGTATGCTTCTAGTTCTACAGTCCTGAACAAGCTGAAAATGTTTGTGTATAGTGAAGTTATTCCAGTCTTCCATATTCCTCCTGTAACTCTGATGGATAATTACTCCTAGTGCAGCAGTGGTCTGTAAATTCCTGTTTAAGGGAATTTTCTGAGTTGTGTACTGCACAACTTTAAAAATATAGACGATGGTCAGGGATAGTTGTGTATGGAAATCCATATACTCAAAATCCCCATTGTATCACAGTAGTGACACAGTTACTGTGCTGCTGTGACTTCTCATCATACCTCAGTAGCTATGTCATAAAGAAAAGCATCCACTATGGAGTGCAACAGCCACATGAAACTGAAACAACATCGAGGATAGCGTGAGTTCACGCAGTGCATGTGTTAACTCCATTGGGTAGTGGCAGTGAGTAACTAAAGACAAGGTTAAAGTATGGAGGATCACGTATTAAAGAAAATAATATATGGCCAATCACTCCATCTGAGCCTGTGTTTCATCTGAGGGACTGTGATGACATCAGGGACCTCTCAAGCTTCACTCTCAACATCCCTATCATATCATCACAACCTCTTGATGGAAACCTAGCCTTGTTGCATATGGTTGCCCGTACATTTTTATGTTGGCTCGCGCTTGCGCAGCCAACATATTGCGGTAGTAGCAGATTTGGAGGTTTGTTCACTTTTGGGTGACTGCAGGGCATGCATCAGAAGGTGCGTCCCTCATTCCCCAATCAGGCAGCAGGAGGCACTGACCTCATGCATGCCTAATGTGGCCATCACAACAAAGAAAAGGTCCGCCGCAATGAGAGCGAAGCTCTCATGCAGCATGACCATTACATGCCTCCCTCAGTGCAGACAACATGGCGGCAGTGACTACCACTGCTGCTGCCTGTCACAATGCTGATGGGGGAGCCCACTCCCCATTGGCATAATGTTCCCCCCCTTTCGTTGATTGCCATGTGGGGTGCTCAGTCCCCCTCGGCATCATGCACTCTCCTCCCCCCCCATTTGTTATGTGCCGATGGGGGTGCCCAATTCTCCGTTGGCTAAAGCACCACCCCACCCACAAACACTGAGGTGGCATGCTGGGAGCCCACCCCAGCGTGCCAAAGTCCACCTGAAAAATGGTGACCATCCCACGACGTCTTTTTTTTTTTAAACAAAAAAACAGCCCTGTAAACCAAAAACGGTCCCTTGACATCCCTGCCCCCCTCCCACAACCCGCACCCGTCCATTGCACACCCTGCCTCCCCACACCCCCCTCACCCCATACTTACCTCTGGAGTCCGGCGCGACAATCTTCGGTGGACTGGGAACACATCTGCACTCTTCAAAGCCGACTGCAAACTGAGGAAATGCCGGTAAGCTGTATAATGTAATAAATAGGGTTTTTTCAACTTTGATGCATATCTCGGGCATTTTTTGGAATTTTGGCACCAAATTTTCAACATGGGATTTTTGGGACCCTCCTCTTGATTTCTGTCACTGTCATGGTGTTATTCAGCCCTGAAAGGTGATTTCACGGTCACTGCACGGAATCACCTTTTGGGACTGATTAACGAAATGACAGTGTCCATGAAGTGTTGCAAATTTGGTGGAAAAAATAAAAAAAATGACACTTTTACGAGTGTGCGTTGCGCAGTTGTTATGCACGTTCGTAACTTCGTGAATTTGCAATATTTTCATGCAAGATTTTTAACATTGGCATTTTTACATACCTCCTTGTGAATAGTACAGCTGTTATTTTTCACATCCTGGCCGAAATGTGTTTTCGCACTTCCGGCGCAGAATAGCATGGTCGCTGTGGAAAATCAGTGTTCAGGACAGATTACAAAAATGACAGTGACACTGTTCATGAGCAGAGGTCCTAGAATGCCTATTTTTAAAATTTGGTGACGATACTCCATAAAATGACTGTGTTACGAGCAGTGCATTGTGCAGTTTGCATGCATGCTTGTAAGTTTTCCAATTTATAATACTTTCACTCCAGATTTTCAACATCGCCATTGTTCTGCACCTCCTTATGAACAGTACAGCTGTCATTTTTTACAACCTGGCCGAAATTTATTTCCGCAGTTGCGACGCAGAATAGCGTTGTCGTTGTGGGAAATCCATGTTCAAGACACATTATGAAAATGACAGTGACACTGTTCATTAGCAGAGGTCCTAAAATGCCCATGTTGAAAATTTGATGATGAAAATCCATAAAATGAGTGTTTTCTGAGTGTGCGTTGCGCAATTTGCATGCACGCTTGTAACTTCATGAATTTGTAATATGTTCACTCCAAATTTTCTAGATTGGCATTTTTCCACACCTCCTTATGAACAGTACAGCTGTCATTTTACATATCCTGGCCGAAATGTATTTTCGCATGTCCGGTGCAGAACTGCACGATCACTGTGCGAAATCGGTTTTCGGGACAGTGTGAGGAAATGACGGTGACCTTGTATATGAGCTGAGGTCCTAAAATGTCTATGTTGAAAATTTGCTGCAGAAAGTCCATAAAATGTGTTGCAAGCATGCGTTGCGCAGTTTCCATGCACCCTTGTAACTTCGCAAATTTGGAATATTTTCATGCCAGATTTTCAACATTGGCATTTTTTTCACACCTCTGTCAACAGTACAGCTGTCATTTTTCACATCCTTCCCAAAATGTGTTTCCACACCTGTGGCCCACAATGGCATGGTTGCTGTGGGAAATCAGCTATGAGGACTGATTAACAAAATCACAGCATCACTGTTCATGAGGGGAGGTCCCAAAATGCCTATGTTAAAAATATGGCTAATAAGCTCCCACAAATAATTGGGTTACGGACATGTGTTGCACAGTTGCTATGCATGCTAATGACTTCACCACTTTTTCATATTTTCACTCCAGATTTTCAACGTTGCCATTTTTTATGCTTCCTCATGAACAGTACAGTTGCCATTCTCCACATCCTACCCAAAATGTGTTTTCATCCCTGTATCGCCAAATGGCATAGCCGCTGTGCAAAACCACCTTTCAGCTCACAAACTGATTGTGACGCTTCTCACGAGGTGGCCTCACAAACAGCCCATGTTGAAAATCTGGAGTGAAAATACCACCACACCCCTATGATGTTAGGGTTTTCAACTGTAGCACCCCGCCCAGTACAGACCGACAGGCACCAGGGCTGTGACTTGGGATCACCGGATGTAATGATCATGCCGTTGCACCTCCACCTCCACCCTGCAGCCACTGACAGGCATTGTGGTGTGCCTTGCACTGTTCAACCACAAAATTCACCCCATTCTCCTATACTGCACACCCACATCAGTGTATTTCCTTATGGAATGGGGTAAGTATAATGCCCAAAGACCCCAAAGCACACCACGGCACTTGTCAGTGTCTACAGGGTAGGGTGACGTACAATGGCAAGAGCGTTATAGCTGATGACCCAAAGGCACACCCCAGTGCCTGTTGCTCTCTACAGGGTGAGGGTGGGGTTGGCATCACTTCAACACTTCACTGCCATTCCTATTATGCATCTCTGCCTCTGCCACTACCAAAGCCAATGCCAGCGAGACAATATTCGGCATTGACAAATGTTTGTTCTACATGGAATGCATTATTCACAAGTTCCAAGGAAGTTGATCAAATTGTGGTTCACCTCTAGATAAATTATGCTGCTTTCTGCCACAGGTGCTCTGGGTTAGGCATTGGTGCTGTGGAAAACGCTATCAGAAGATCTTTATTTAAATAACTGAGGCATCAAGACTTCTTACTACAGTATATTAGTTCATCATACAGATACTAAGAATTGTGACATAGTCATGAATGTTTCAGCAGAAAGCCTTCTTCAACACAGCCCACAATGTAGGATATGCTGTACAGGCAGTGCAGTACTAACTAGACACTACTTGAAACCACTTAGATATGACTCGAGGCCTGTGCACGTAGAGAAACTAAGCACAACAGGGCTGTGCTGAGAGAATTGTCTGGTACCACCGAATGGAGGGGACACTTCTACATACAAATTGAGACACACTGTTGAGGTGCACTTGCTAGTTAGAACTGAAACTCCTAAGTGCAAAATCAGAATTTTTTCCAAAGTACAGTATAATCTTTTTTTTTTTTTTTTATAGTTGTTTAACCAGGACTAGCACACTAAGCTGAAAGCTTTTTTACAGGCGCGACCTGGGAGCACAGGGAAGTTAAGTGACTTGCTCAGGGTCACGCAGTATGTAAGTGGAAGCTGTGGGATTCAAACCCAGGTCTGGTCTGCTAGATGTCACCAGATTTGCAGCTCAGAGCCTTAATCCACTGCACTATACTGCCTTCCATCTTACCCCCCCTCCTTTACCCATCTCCACCTCTGTGGTCCCACTGATGCCCCCTCCCCACCTAACTTCTTACCCTACCAAACCCCTTCCCCCATCCTCCATCCCCCATCCCCACCCCACTACCCACGACCTACACATTTCCTCAGCCTCCTTGCCTCCTGTGATATTTTGCATCTATGTAACGAGTACCTTTATCAGGAGTTTATTGTTGTAATGATTTTTTTGCTTATGCTGACAGTGGCAGATCTAGGGGGTGGTGAAGGGTGCGGCAGCACCCTCCATTATAAATTACTTGGTTGCTGCTGCTGCATTTCATTTTGTTGAAGAAGACTGATTTATTGATTGTACAAAAGTTTAGATTCAAAACTATATATTACATTGGTATTTTTTTGTCAAAAATGTAATGAAAAGGATAATAGCGGAGAATATAAATTAAAAATATAAGGGAGTAAAACAAAATTACAAAAGTTGCCTATCGTGTGTGCACACCACCCAAGCACCCCACATTGTAAAATCCTGGATCCGTCGCTGTACGCTAGTATATTTATTATGATTTGCTTATTGTCCTAGGTCAATACAGAAGTGGCATAGAGTCTGCAGTAGATCCCCAGGTGGCCTACCAGTTCCTTGCTTTAACAGTCCGGTCGCTATCACTTTAATCAAAACTGCAGCCATTTGTCCTGTCGCCGCTTCACTAAACCACCGCTGTAAATATTAAAAAAATGACATCCTCCTTCCAACCGTACGGACCTGAGTTACTTAGAAAATATCTAAAAAAAATTAAAAAATAAAACAACATTTGCCATTGTATAATTAAAATTTATCTCTCCAGGGTGCGGGTACACTGGAGGACTTAACACGATTGGTGTGGTTCGGTCACTCGGCTGCACCTCGTGACCAAATCACACCAGCCATGGTAAATCCTCCAGTGTACCCACACCCTGGAAGGATAAATTGCTTAAATAACCTACAGCTGAGAAATGGCATTTATAAAAAAACATACTTAAACACATTTAAAATTTATTTTACACATAGGTCCATTGTATAATCGCAATAAGGCACTCCAGGATGTGGTTTATTTAAGCAATATACCATGACAGGGAGTGGGTATATTGGTGGATTTACCATGCCTGGTGTGGTTCAGTCATGAGGCGCAACTGAGTGATTTAACCACACCAGAAGTGGTAAATCCCCCCATATGCCCACTCCCTGTCATGGTATATTGCTATTATACAATGTTCAACTTGTTTTTTTGTTTTTATAGTGATCTAAAACTTTTACAGTGGGTATACTGGAGGATTTACCACAGTCATGTGATGTGTTTTGACCAATGAGGTTACAGGATTTTCATACCCCATTGTATAATGGGAGATTTACCCTCTTCTTGTGTGGTTAAGTCACTCGGCTGCACCTCGTGATACACTACACAACATGTACGTAAATCTCCCAATAACCCACTCCCTGTCGAGCTTTATCGCTTAACTATCTGGCAGAAAATCTATACAACAGAACTGGGTGCCATTTGTTTCTTTCCCTTTTTTATCTCTTTTCTTACTAAGTCCTTTCTTTTGTAACATCCATGCAATTATATATTGTGTGTTTTTATGACAGACATATAATTGAATGTATTTTGCAAATTTTTCATTTGGTCTTGGAGTACACTTGGTGGTGTTTTCACTATGGATATCACTTTTCTCCACCTTACCATTCTGTCTGTGTAATTGGTCCATGACTGGCCACGGGAGGCCATGAGTGGTATCAGCAGTGGTGGGGGTTTGGCTAGGAGCCCACCCCCTGAGGAAGACCCTGTTGGTCGAAGTGCAGGGACATCTAATTGCCCGTTTGGGTGCTGTTTGATGTGCAGATTGATGAACTTCGGAAATAAATCCTCTTGAAACTGCAAACTTGATCTGTATGTCTGGTTTGTGGTGAGCGTGTTTCTTTTTCCTGGTTCCTACAGCATAATAAGTCCTCCGGATGAGACATTAAACTGGGTTCTCTTCAGCCCATGCCTGGTCACTGTCTAGGTAGAAGTAAAAGATCCCATTGCACTTATCAAAGAAAAATTGGGGAGATTCCCCAGTGTCATGGCCAACATTCCCCCTATCAGGAAAACAGGTTCAACTTACCCATACCCAGGGCACACCTGGAAACAAGCTATTACAGCTCAGTGTGCCTTTCTTGTAAACAATTACAAATAAAAAAAGAAAGTAAATAATCAAAGGCAATAGGAGAGACATTGATCAGTATCCCAGCGCTTCGTGTTACTTCAAACACTTCATCTGGGGCTCCTACCTTGAAAATAACTCACTATATATGTATGGAAACAGCAAAACAGCATACAAAAAATGGATGTTTCAAGACTAGCTCTTCGCCAGAGAGAAAACAAAAGTGCCATTGACTTGTATGTCCTTCTGTTTGACATAGTTTAGTGAGGTTACAAAGCATGTGACCATTTCTATTGTAATTCTTATATGTGAATCTTTGTAACGTCACTGAGCCATTGACTTGCCTTAATATCATTTGAGTCAATGTTTGCAGTTTGACACTAAAGCCAGCTATTGGGGGGGGGGGGATCTGACAGCTGGGTGGTGGGTGGGAAAAATGTTAACAAATGTGGCACTTATTGAGAGTGGTATGAGTTCGGGGGGTACAGAAAGAAACAGATTTTTTCCAGGGGTAAATAAAAAGTACATAAAGCAGTTCTGTGGGAGGGAGGGACTGTTTGGCAGGTGGATGGTCTGGGCGGGAGGATGAGTTTACTTATAATTTATTGGCGCACTTGTGGGATAGTTCTTAAACTGTAAACATTGCTAAGTTAGGGGAATGGGCAAAATGACAGCTGCTTTAGATTTAAACATTCTGTTGGGCGTGGAGGGATTCTGTGTTGGTGCTGAAGTGTTTGTGTATATAGTTTGGGTATAGTGTGCAGTTATAAGAGAATAATCAACGGTCATGTGACATGACAAAATTTGCAATGGGGTGGGCACCATGGCCGGGGTGGAGGCAATGAGGAGGGACCTAAAGAGGCTGGAGCGGTGGTCAAAAGCACGGCAGCTGAAGTTTAATGCGAAAAAATGCACTGTGTTGCACATGGAACATAATAACCTGCAAGCCATTTACATTCTGGGAGAGGGGGAAATAAAGGTGACCAGGCAGGAGAGGGATCTGGGGATTATAATTGTGGATAACATCAAGGTAGGGAATCAATACAGCAGGGCGGTGGGCAGGGCAGATGGTATGCTGGCATGCACTGGGAGGGGTATAACAAGCAGGAAGAAGAGGTACTGATGCCTCTCTGTAAGTCCGTGGTGAGGCCTCACTTGGAGTATGTGGTACTTTTATGGAGGCCCCACCTGAGGAAGGATATTGATGGGATGGAAAGGGTCCAGAGAAGAGCAACAAAGATGGTGCAGGGCATGCATCGGCAGCCCTATGAAGACAGGCTGAAGGAGGTGGACCTGTACTCACTGGAGACAAGGAGAGGAGGGACATACTAGAAACGTTCAAGTACGTGAAGGGGATAAATAGGGTGGGAGAAGGGAGCCTATTTACAAGGAAAAGAAGTGATAGAACTAGAGGTCATTGTCTGAGGTTGGAGGGGGAAGAGTCGGGGTGGTACACGGGTGCATTATTTCACCAAAAGGGTGGTGGACCCCTGGAACAATCTACTGGAAGGGGTGGTGGTAGCAGAAACTGTAGAGGGCTTCGAGAGGGCATGGGACAGATATAAAGGATTGGCTGGAGGGAGTCAAGAGGTGTATCTGGATGGGGGAGGAATGGGGAGTATCAGGGCAGACTCGATGGGCAACAGTGTCCTTTTCTACTGACAGTCTTCTATGATTCTATGCTGTGACCAATGAAGTCAAAGGACTTTTAATGGTCCATTATTTAAGGGGATGATCAAATGGGCCCATCATACCTTGCTGAAACTGGATCCCACTGTAATGCAGACTTCCTGACATTCTGCGGAGGTGCTGAACAGTTACAAAACTGAATTTAAAAACAGTCAGCTTAATCTTGAGAATCTGAGAAACTCCAACAGCTGATTGGCTAGGTATGGATAAAACAGTCCTGTTCCTGTGCACTCTATAATAATCCCGACCGAGGCATCACAGAAGGTGTAAAGTGACCCTGTCACTTGTGTTTTAAGGTTATAGAGAATGCTGCTGACTCAAACAGCTGTAGGCACAGTTACTGTCACTTTTGTTTGAAGGGAAAAGTTTGATGTATAAACACTTTATAATAGCTGCACAAACAAAGCACCACAATATATCACTTAGCAGGCCATTAGTCTTCCAGATTAAGAAGGAACATCTTTCGGCCTGATGCTTTACAGTTTACAGATGGAGGAATGCACCGATGTGGGTGCAGCCATGATTTTCCATTTTAAACAGGATTTTTCAAGGAGCCTGGGCAATGCCCATTTCTCATGAGCTCTGTCATCACAAGTGAGCTATAAAGTTCCCCATTTGGTCTAGATAATTTTTGTACAGTGGAGAAGTTGTTTAGTATACAGTTTACACAATATAGTTTACATTACATTTTTCAGTGTTCTTGATCTAAAGTTTTTTTTGCTCCATTTTTTATGGCTGTGTCTGCCCTGTACAAGACCCCTTTCCATTAAAGCAATTCTCACTCCACTCAACAGGAAGAAGCTAGTCACTTTTTCATGACAGGAACCACTTATCACAGTCCAGTCAAGAGATGGAAACTAGCCACAATGGCCCTACATGTTTTAGACACCAGATGAATGGATCAGCTGCACTGAGTTATTGTATCAGCTAATTATTTAATTAACACGTTTTGTGACCAGCTACACAGCTGCCAGGAAAAGCAGGATTTTTTTAAAACTGAAGGCCATGTATGGTGGGTGGGGAAGGTGGGCTTCATGGTTTGCTGGAGTTACGGTAAGCACATTTGTATAGACTTGTTGAAGGCAATGTCCTGTGGTAGGAGTACAAGTTTCTGAACCAAGAGACACAGGTTCATATCTTACCGTAGCCACTTATCACTGTGTTCCTAAGGGAAGTCACTTAACCTCCCAATCCCTCTGTCCCCCTAGCTGGAAAAATTGGGTAAAACTGAGACATCGGTGAAAACGAAAACCTCAGTTGAGTAATTTGGGGTAAATAATTAAATAATTTGTAAAAAAAAAAAAAAAAAAATTCAACTTTTAAAACCCAAATGAATGTCCAGGCCTCTTCAAGCTACAGCTTGAAATCTCTCTGGTTGTTTTGTAGTACATATTGCCAGAGCACAAGAGCCCCAAGTTTGGGAGTGGCATCAATGTTTCTTGTTCCCCAGGCCAGTGAAGAAGAGATATATTCCCTTTCAGGAAGGACAGGGGTGCACATTGCAGAACAGTCTCTCCAGTTGCCTCACAAAATCGACTTGTGGTTTGTGTTGCAGAAGACTGCTGGCCTGCTAATTAGGGTCATGGTACAGGTGGTGTGAAGCGGCTAGAGAGAATGAGTCTGTGAGTGGAGGGGGAGACGTAAAGTAGAGTAGAGTTGCTGTTTTATGAATAATGAATAAATATTTTAACCTGCACACAGTGTTGGCATTATTTGGAGTCTCTACTGTGAGCCGCCTTTCATGAGCATTGTATTTTATTTGTTGCTTGCTGGCACCAGTTTAGTAGCCCTTACCCACCTCCAGAAGAGAAGTTGTATAACTCAGTCAGTTGGTATGTTTTTGATGGCAGGTAGTCTTTTCTGAGCATTGGATTGTGCCAGGGGGTGGGAGGACTGGTGGGTCAGTCTAGTCAGAAAGGTGTCACAGTTAGTGTAGTACAGTTGGGTTTTACCTACCGTCGCATAAGTCACCCAGTCAAAGAAATCTATTAGATTTGTCTGATACGACCTTCCTGCTGTAAATCCATGCTGCCTCGGGCCCTGTGCCCCGCTGGCCTCTAGGTACTCAATAATTCTTTCCTTCAGAAGTGATTCCATCATTTTTCCTAACACTGAGGTCAGACTAACAGGTTTGTTGTTTCCTCCCTCGGCCTTGCTCCCACTTTTGTGAAGTGGAATCACATCTGCCCTTCACCAGTCCTCAGGTACCACTCCATCCTCCCATGATTTGTTAAAAAGGGTAGTCAGTGATGTCACTAGTTCTACCTTTAGTTCTTTTAGAATTCTTGGGTGAATCCCATCAGGCCTCATTGCTTTGTCCACCTTCGGTTTTAAGAGTTCTTTCAGAACCCTTTCTTCTCTGAATGGACTGGTATCGACCTCCTTATCCAGAGTGTTTCAATTGTTTTGTTTAGGTACCTCTCCCTCCTCTTCTTTTGTGAATACTGAGCAGAAGTATTCTTTCAGTATCCCTGCTTTTTCACTGTCACCCTCTGCCCACATTCCCTCCCCCTTTATTAAGCCTCAGTATCCCCTTCCTTGGTCTTTTTTCACTCCGTAATGTACCTCTAAAAGGTTTTATCCTCCTTCTTAACAGAGTTAGCTATTTTTTCCTCAGTTTGAGCTTTGCTAGTCTACTGCCTTCCCTGCCTTCTTCTGCTTTAACTGATATAATTCTCTATCCTGCTTCTTCTGTGTTTCCTTCTATTTCCTGAATGCTATCCTTTTCTCCTTAACCTTCCCTACCACCTCTTTTGAGAACCATAGTGGCTTTTTCCTTAGTTTGGTTTTGTTGATTTGCTTTACACAAAGGCTTGTTGCTCTGCGATGGCAGTTTTGATTTTTCCCCATTGTTCTTCCACCCCAACTTCTTGTCTGTTTGCTAGTGCTTTTCTGAGGCACTCTCCCATTTTGACAAAGTCAGCCCTCCTAAAGTCCAACACTGTTGCTTTTGTATGGCTTGACTCTACAGCTGTGTTTGTGAGCCACACTGTTTGGTAGTTGCTTGTTCCCAGATGGCTACTCACTTCTAAATCTGAGATCCTCTCTCCATCCCTGTTTGAGAGTACCAAGTCTAAGACTGTTCCTTCCCGAGTGAGTTCCAACACTAGCTATCTGAGGCACACCCTCTGTATTGCATCAAGAATGACCCTGCTCTTGGATGTGGCTGCAGCAAAGGTGCTCCAGTTAACATCTGGCATATTCAGGTCCCCATCAACAGTATCTCTCCTTTTTCTGCCATTCTAAGAATTCCTTCTATAATTTCCTTGTCCATTGCCTCCCCCCTGAGATGGGGATCTGTAAACAACCCTTGTGCAGATTGTGGTGTCATTTCCTGTCTCCAGGGTGATCCACAGTGCCTCCTCCCCTCCCTGTTTACCCTTTAGTTCTGTTGCATTGATTCTTTCCCTTATGTAGAGAGTTAATCCTCCTCCTCCTCTTTTATCCTCCCTGTCCCTCCTGTAGATTGTGTACATTGGTATGTTGACATCCCAGTCATGGTTCTCTGTGTACTAAGTTTCTGTGACGGCCACGATATCCAAGTGTCCCTCTTTTGTCAAGGCCACTAGTTCAGGGAGTTTGTTATCCAGACTATGGGCATTGGTACTCATAGCCCTTCATTTTTTGATGGCCTTACTCCTTTTAGACTCAGCCCTGTCCTTACTGCCATTGCCTTTTTCTGGATTTACCCCTGTCCTGCTCCCTAACTACTTCTACACCTTTGTGTCTACTTTGCTAATTACCCTGTTTTGTCGGGGGGGGCTGGGATTTCCCTACTTCTCGTCAGTGCCTCCCCCGTGGTTATTTTAAATGCTTGCCAATGAAGCATTTAAACCTATCAACTAGGATTCTGCTTCCCCTCCTGGACAGATGCAGACCATCACACCAGTTTAGGCCTGTATCCCTCTAGGTGGACCCCCAGTCCTCAATGAAGCCAAATCCCTGAGCTCCACATGAGTTTTTTTTTACCAGTCATTGAATCCCATGGTGTGGAGCACCCTAGCCTTACCTATGCCATAGACAGGTGGCACTTCCAAGAAAGTTACTGTGCGTGCTACTTGTCTAAGGCCCCTTCCCAACTCAACAAACTCCTGCTGCACTGCTCTGATCCCATTCCCAGCCAGGTTATTTGTCCCTAGGTGGACAATGACATCCAGTTTCCTCCCCCATGCAACTGCTCCCACAACCATGAGGATTCACTTCCTGTCCTTCCAAAGCATGGCACTGGGCAGGCACCCTTACCTCCCTCTCCCGTCCCTCCCCCAGTTCTACGCCACTAATGATTGAGTCCCCCACCAGGAGCTGTTTCCTTCCACTGTGGGGTCCTGTGCCACCCTCCTGTGGGTCTCCTTTGTGGAGGTTCCCAACATCCTCCTTGGTCTCCACTGTGGGTGCTGCCATAGAGGAACCATGCTCTGCCAGAATGGTGAATGAATTGTGGAGAGGCACAACTGGAGGTATGTGCCTCTGTTCCACCACCCTCACCCTCCCTGAGCCACCCATGGTCCAACCACTTTCTTTCTTTGCAACCTCTGAGGCAGTGGTGGTGGCCAGGGTGGTCCCTGGGTGGGGGAGGAGGTCTTCTGAATCCTCACCAGGTCAGCATGGAGGTGGGCAACCTCCTCCCTCAGGCCAGACAGGTGCCTACAAATAGCGCAACAACGCACCCTCCAGAACATCTCCCGGAAGACTACCGCTCCATAGCCAGTGCATTACATCACTCCCCACATGTCTGTCTCTCCTTCTGTTTAAGATGTTTTCTTTTCCCTTTTTTTGTGTGTGCAAGCATGTAAGTGTGTTTACCCCCTAGTCAGTGTACTGTGCCTTTAAGGACATGAACAGGTGTATCTCCTTTGCACTTTTGGGGAAGTGATGTCAGAACCCTTGATATAAGGGAAATGATGCACTTGGGATGGGTTGGGTGAGGGGTAAGGTGGGTTGGTGGGACTAAGCCCTTGCCCTCCAGAAACAATCATCTATAACTCTGACCCACCACCCCAGTGAGTGTCTTCCTTCCTTTCAGACACCTATTTCTCAGAGTTTAAGTAACAAGTCTAGTCACAAATGACTGCAAATATTCTCCCAGATAGATTTCCTCCCTGGCAAATAAAAGTTACACTAAGAAAAGTCAACCCCAAAAACAGAGAGCCAAAACACTGACTTCTACTTACACAGGTCCCAAAATTAAGAATTCAATTCAATGTACTATTTTAAATCAGCTCCTTGCTTTAAGGAAGCCATTGGCTGCTCTCTGTCTCAGCTACAGCAGACCGAGTCCACAAATAACTCCTGTTTTGAATCCACAGTTCCTCAGACCCTCTTCAGCTCCTCCCCTTATCAGATACCTATTTTGCAGAGTTTAAGTAATAGGTCTAGTCACAAATGACTGCCTATATTCTCCCAGCTAGATTTCCTCCCTGTCAAATAAAAGTTATACTAAGAAAAATTAACCCCCAAAATAGAGAACCAAACACACACTTCTACTTACTTACACATGCTCCAAAACTAAGAATTCAATTCAGTGTACTCTATTAAATCACCTCCTTGTTTTAAGGAAGCTTTAAGGAAGAATTTGTAGGTTGAGGCCCCCAACTGTCAGGGTGACAGCCCTGTATGTAATTTCATTCATGCTTTATCCCCAGCTATATGAAGTGAGTAAAGATATGGCTAAGTATTTTGAAGTATTTCTGATAGATGGGCAGGGGGAGGTTGCTCTAAGCATTTGTGCTCCTTGGTATGGTAATCAGTTTAAGGGAGTTAATGTTGTACCACAAGGAGACGTGGAGTTAAGTCCACTGGAAGGTATTTACATAGGTAGAATCTATGAGGGGTCCAAACTATTTCTATCAGTCTCAAGGATCAAACCTGTATACTCAGATATATTAGCTCCAGTGCATGCTACTGAAAGGCACATGTGGAGAACATCTCTTTGGGGGGAAATTTTAGAAATAGAAAATTAGGGACTTTTCTGCTTTCAGTTGCTAGACTGCTATGTTTGAATAATGGTCAATGAGTTTCTGGAAGGCTGAAATAGATTTTTCTGAGGTTGATAGGTTTACCACTATGTCATCTGCATAGAGCAGTTGATATTGTTGGTGTCCGAGAATTCTAGGCCTTGTGTCTCAGAGTCTGCATGGAGTTTTGCAGCAAGTAATTCAATGGTGAGTAAGGAAAGGGAGGGGGATGAACTGCTGTCCTTGCAAATACAAGACGATCTGAATAAATGGGAAAACCTTTATCTCACCTTCTTTCAAAAGGTAGAAATAATTCGGATGAACATTCTTCCCCGATTGATGTACCTATTTCAGATTATACCTACATATTCCTTGAGTTTCTGCTTCAGATCATGGAATAGGATGGTATCCAACTTTATATGAGGGAGGTAAGAGACCTAGGGTTTGTCTCTGTCTTCTGCAACTCTCCCTGTCCTGGGGGTAATTTGCCTAACCTACTACTGTACACCAAAACGGCTTTCCTGAAAATCTTACTTCTCTGGTTATCCCCTTCTTTTGTGGCTCCTTGGAAGAGTATTGAGTTCGATATTAATGACATGCATGATATTGAAACAATCATGTTTGTCACGAGGAGAACTCCTTGGCTAGATCTCGTCAGTAAATATACTGCCAGTTTCTTAATATCTGGCACCAGCTTAAGAGACATACAGTCCTGCAAAATAATATTTTTCTTAAACAGACTGATATCAGAAGATGAACACTTTGAATCCATACAATCAGACCTGAGATTCTTCTGCTGGAGAAGGCTGGGGCTTTCATGCTTTCCAAAGCTCTTAACCACGCTCCCCTCAGTAATGATTCCCTAGACCTCAGACTTCTCTGCCTCACCCTCCGGGAAGTCCTCACCCCGCTCTCCCATATTCTCAACTGCTCCCTATGCCAAGTGAAATTTCCTGCATGTTGAAAAGCAGCCTATATCACTCCATACGTAAGAGTGGGGCTTGCACCTCCACAAACAACTACCGTCCCATTTCCATCCTACCGTCCCTATCCAAATCATTAGAGCACATAGTCGCCGATCAACTCACTGACCACCTCACTAAATATAACCTTCTATGCAGCCAGCAGCACGGCTTCTGTAAGGGTCATAGTACCACCATGTCCCTCCTTGAATTTACCTCTCATGTCCACTCCACCTTGGATCATGGCCACATCTTAGGAGCCATCTTCGTCGACCTCTCGGAGGCATTTGATACCTTCAACCATGCCCTCTTACTGAACACTCTTGCCTGCAGTGGCCTCTCAAGATGCCTTAAACTGGTTCACCAGCTATCTATCTGATAGAACTCAACTAGTTAAGGTAGGCACCGTCCTGTCCCCTAGCCTCCTAATCTGCTCCAGTGTCCCTCCAGGATCCATTCTTGGCCCTCTCCTATTTTGCCTTTACCATAATACCCTCCCGGCGGCCTGCCCCAGCAGACTGCTCCTCTA
The DNA here is from genome assembly GCA_016271365.2 of Neoceratodus forsteri. Taxonomy (NCBI): domain Eukaryota; kingdom Metazoa; phylum Chordata; order Ceratodontiformes; family Ceratodontidae; genus Neoceratodus; species Neoceratodus forsteri. The sequence continues at coordinate 409,691,320 of JADMNL010000025.1, forward strand.
TGCAGATGATGCAGTCCTGTTCGCTTCTGATCTGGACCCCCCTCAAATTACACCAAACACTCCAACACGGTCTCCGTGAAACTGAACACTGGCTCACCACCCAGTGCCTAATCATTAATTATAACAAGACAAAAGTCATTATTTTCTCCCAACCACAAACCCTCTTAAGAGCCTCTGCCCCCAATTTCTAACCATAAATCAAATCCCCCTCGAACAAGTGGACACCTTTAAATACCTAAGTATCACACTAGACCCAGCGCTCAATTTCTATCAACATATCCACCTCCTATCCACTGCCCTTAACTCTAGACTAGGCATACTTTATAGGTACAAGCACTGCCTCACCCCCTGAGGCTCTGCATCTTACTATTAACTCCTCTGTACTCTCCCTCCTGGACTACAGCATTCTCATCTACAGTGCAGCTCCCACCTCGGCCCTTGACAGACTCCGGCTTGTTCTAAACAAGGCCTGCCATCTCATCCTTGGATGTGACCGCTTCACCCACACATGCGACCTCTACAGTACCACAAACTGGCTAAACTTAGACAACAGAATCAAGTACCACACCTGCCTAATGACCAAAAAGATTACCCTTGGCCTCACCCCCGCCCTAAACAAAATTATTTTCCCTGCTACTCCTGTCAGAACCACACGAAACTCAACCAAACCACTACTATGGGTACCCCGCTGCCGGACTTCCCAATACCAAAGAATGTTCAGTTACAAAGCCCCCTCTTGGACAAATGCACTCCCTAGTCTAATCACAAACAAAACAAGAATAGGCCCTTTTAAATCCACTCTAAGTAATCACCTCCAGACCACAAACAGATGTGACTGCCCCTGACCTGTTCCCTCCCTGATGACCAAGGCCAGTTTATCGCCGGTCGCCTGACTGATCTTCACCAAACTTCCTACTTTGACAAACAGTCTCACTGATTCTTTTGTGGCTGTGCTATAATACTGTATTTCATGTGATCCCTGTCTTCAAGTCCCTCTCTGTACCATGCATGTATCCTGCACTATGATGTTATGTAATGTCCGAAAACTGTATCAATGTTATCTCTGTTCCTCTAGATGTTTGACGTGGAACCTTTGTAAATGGGTCTTTGACTCAAAGGTCTTTCTGAATACCTCAAATAAATAAAATAAAAAATTATCACTTTTTAAGGCAAAGTGGTATTTTTCCTTTTGAAACTTTGCAAAGAGATTATGGGCTTCCTTCCCGAGACTTTTTTAGATACCTGCAAGTCATGAACCACATACTATGCCAGAGAACAAAAGTTGCTCAATTACCCCCCTTCCCACCTACCTTTCTAAGCTTGTTCAGAGACTTTATGGTGGGATCTACATGGGGCATATAATAGGCTCAGTGTATAAAGCCCCGAGGGAACACATGGGTGACTCCACTCAAACAGTCCTGGAGGGTTGGAGAAGGGATATAGACTTGGAGGTGACGAAGGACTCCTGGATGAAAATAACATTAACAGTTATTAAAATAGCACACTCTAATATGTGGAGGGAGTTCACATGGAAGTACAGAAGTAGGTTTTACCACTCCCCCGCAGTTCTAGTTAAATATCTCCCAGCTTCGTATGGGGCCTGCTGGAGGAGCTGTGGGTACAAACTAGCAGATCCAGGCCACATTTTTTGGACCTGCCCTAAGCTCACAGCCTTCTGGTGTTCCCTACAGGAAGAGTTAAAAGACTGCTTGGGAGAAAGTATGGAGCTAACAGAACATCATTTACCCTGGAATAAAACCATACTGCCTCCCTACCTCCCAGCGGCAAGAAAGACCATAACATGAAGATGGATGTCCATCAAAATCCCCAAACTGATAGAACGGCGACAAATTGTCATGGGATATATATCAATTGGAGGGCCTAATGGCTGCACTTCATGATAAACTTAAGCCCTTTAGAACCAGATGGCAAAAGTGGATATGGTACATGGCACAGCTAGATGGGGACTTTGTTCCCTAAATCATTGGGGGGGTTGGCTGAGGGGGTGTCTCCAGAGCAATAGAATGCACTTTAATCTCTCTCACAGGGAGAACTAGTGTACAACACCCAGAGAAAATAGAGATACCAGAAGAAATATATTGAAGGATAAAATGAAAACATCTCTGGGGAACGCATGTCTGTTTCTCTACAGTATTATAGTATTGTTTGCAATCCTTGGAATCTGTTCAGATCTTTTTGATTCATCAAGAAGTCAAAAACTTTGTCTGATTGCGGCTTTTATAACAGCAAAGAATGTTATTTTCAGGCATTGGAATAACCAAGAAAACCCTTTGGTCAAAGAATGGCTACAAGACTTGAGTTTAAGAGCTAGTTATGAAAGAACTGCCTATATGAAATTACAAAGACTGGATAAGTTCTTAGAGTAGGGGAACCATATGTAAATTGTCCCCTTTCTAAATCCTAATAACTAATTTACTTATATTATTAGGCATTAAGAAATATTCAGTTTTGTTGGCTTAGAAAACAATCTACTTTGGTATATAAATCGCATTATCTTATTTAATTGAGGCATTTCACATTATTTTTTTTTATATTGGCATTGTATTTCTTTGACTTCTTTTCTTCTTATTGTTTATGTATATTTAAAAGTTTGAAAAGTCAATAAACTTTGAATTAAAAAAAAGTATTATAGTATTGTGGACAAAAGATTAGTCTAAAATCAAGATATTAATGCACCAAACTGTGATCACATATACCTGTCGTATAACTATATCAACCTGGACAGTGACAAACAGTGTACTGTGGTGACTCTTATACACATGTATGTAATGCTTCATTAATAAAAAAAAAAATAAAAAAAAAAAAAGGAAAAGGGAAGGGGAGAGGTAGAAGCCCTGTCTTGTTTCTACAGCTAACAGGAACAAAAGGGATATTACCCCATTAGTAATGACTGAGGTCATGGGGAATGTATGGAGTAGGAGGACTTGACATTCTAAAATGTTCCATATTGTGTCGGAGGTAACCTCACTTTACTCTGTCAAAGATCTCTGCATCCAATGGCAGAATGACAGAGCAGCAGTGGGGGTGTATGCGGTGCAGTGTAACTAGGCCAGGCCCAGCAGATGAGGTGTGTTAGCCATCCACATGTTAGGGATATGAAGTTGCTAGCAATGGGGCCTGTGCTCCACCAGGCAGGATGTATGCGCACGAGGCGCGCATCCCGCCCGTGGAGCTCCGCACCTGCAGACAGTTGCATGCCGCTGGTATTCCTCAATGGCCACAACCTGTCCATGGCCATACCCCCCAGTGTGCAGCATTCCGCAAGGTGGCTTGGGTTGGAGTCGCAGACATGGACGGGCATCTGATTGGGTCTGACAGTGAATCCCTTGCGCGGTAGGGGTGCAATGCCAGTGCTCCCCCATGGATGTCCACATGGCTGGTGGCCATGGAGGTGAGAGGTGGGTAGTGCCACTGGCCATGCCATGCCCCAAACCAGATGGGGTTGCACTGGGGTTGGGGATGATGGCACTGTGTGTGTGTGTGAGGGGTGGGATTAAGCTGCCCACAACACCAGTGGGGTAAGGGGATATGAGGCGGGCAGGTGGTGTGTTGTGGGGGGGTCTGCAGTCCAGGAGCCAGTGCCCTCGTGTGTGTGTGTGTGTGTGTGTGTGTGTGTGTGTGTGTGTGTGGGGGTGGCATGCATGGGGAGGTGTGGGGCATGGATGGGTACAGGGGTGGGTGGCCCTGGGTGGCCGATCACTGCACTTGTGTGGTGCCCCATGTCAAGAGCCAGGGGTGCGGGGCTCATAGTGGACTTACAGCAGGGATTCCCTGGTGTACCGGCTGCCCCCTACATGCCCTGGTGTGCAGCTCTACATGGCTATGTGCATGCTGCATAGTGCTGGCATGCCCCCCGCCTGCTCCCTGTGCATTGCAATCTGCACAGGTGGGGGATCATATGCATAGGGGCTGTGCACCGCATTTAGTGAATGCCATGCAGGAGATGCGATGGGTGCAGAGTGTCTCCACGCCTCACATTCGCGGTGTGGAGGCATTCCGCTCCATCGCGTATAGGCCCCTTTGTTTGTTAAACAGGTGAGAGTTTTGGATATATTACTTATTTATTGAAGTTGATGACTGCAAAATGTACTGGCTTATTGGACTGTATTTCTGTATTTTTTTATTATTGATTTTAATGGAACCCGCAGATACAGTTAAAACAGTCATAAGGGTTATCAGAATGTTACAGAAAAAAACTCCAGAATGAAAGTATATCACATGCATTATGCATTGCCACACATTCTTTACACTAAGGAAATGGGGAAAATACAGAAAAGCATTACATAAGGCTAACTGTTTACCAAATGACCGCCAGACAATGACTGTGGTAATACAGGTAGCTATTTTAAAAGAAGAATTTTACTGCAACCCTAGGTTGCTGTTTAAACCATTAAACCTACATTTTGAAAGGGGTATCTACTTGGTGTGAAAACATGGTCTGCTAAACAGAGTCCATTAATCTATCTAGGTAAACTTTTCAAACAGTATTAACTGTAAAATGTTTGAGACTCTTCCCCCAAAAAGGGGTCTGAATAAAACATGACCGAACAATATATTTGGCATAACGCTGTTTTAAGGCAGTTAAGATCAGTAGGAGAAAGTAGTACAGTGCAAATATCTTGAACAGTGTGCCAGCAGATTTTAACATCATACCCCACTATATCGCTGTGTGCCTTAGAATCACCACGAGGTTGATGCCATCTTATCCCCCTGATAACCATGCCCTCTTAAGAATACATGAAATAAAAACATGGGATAGAGAGCAGAACTTAACCCCAACGTACCACTAAGTATTAACTATAAGAAATCACCAATGTCATTGAGTCCAGGAAAGGGTATGTCCTTCGGGTCAATAGATAGGTTTCCGTGTGGGCAATAGCAATGTAGGTTTTTATGCTTCCTCATCATCTTCTTCAATATTTGTGGCAGCATTAGTGTGAGTTAAACTCAAGAGCCATTTTTTCATCTCAAGCATCAGAAAATTGATATTGCTTTCATGGGGGTCTCTTCTTACAGCAGAGTAAAAAACTGCATTGTTTAATATACTGTATATTAGGATACACAAATGCAAGTTCCAACAGAATACACATATGCAAGTGACAGTGCAAAACAGTGCATGGCAATAGCTGGAGACAGTAACTCATACAGAGGGGAAAGGAAAGACAGCAACAGGCAGCCATGGTTGCCCCTTTGTGTACACAGGTGCTATGCAGAGTTGAGAGGAAGGCAGGTGCTAGTATTCCATACAAGTCAGTAAATATTGGCAATGGATAAGAAGAAGGGCTCAGGTGACCTTGTCTACAACAATCCCATCATCACCACACACACACACACACACACACACACACACACACACACACAACACACACACAGTCCTCATGGTGTCACAGACACACCTTTCACGATCTTGCCTGCATACTCTACACACCTGTCAACCTTTTGTTACCCAACTTTTTTTTTTATTTATTGAAAGGTTTCACCAGAAAAGGCACACTGAGCAAAAGTTGCTCATCTCATGGTGCGTTCTGGGGGAGAGGGTAGAGGGAGGCACATAAACAATTGAATATAAAATTAGAATAACAACAAGGGCACAACAACAGAGTACATTAGAACTTGAATGAACAAAGTAGAGCAGTCAAATACAATGCCAAGGTAAAATACAATAAAGGGTAAATTCAGAGCCCTTCTCTGGCTTTATTAACTTCAGAACATTAACCCTTACAAATTAGATATGAGCTTAGAACTCTGTATAAACTAGCATTCAGGTGTAATGTATTGTAGTTTTCTGTTAATAAGGCATCAAAGCCTAATAGGAATTTCTGTTTTAACATATTAGTGGACAACAGCTTCTTCACATAAAATAGTTTCCAAGTGGTAACATAAAGGATTGCCCTCCAAAAAAGAGGGACAGTTTTCACCCAAGTTTCCAATTGTGAAGCCGCTATATATGAAGCTGTTTCCCCTGTAAAGAACTGCTTGATATTGTCTGTGTTTCCATGCACAATGTCTCTTCTAACAAGTAATGGGTTACTGGCAGCTTGGACTGACACATTACTCTCTACTGGCCATGTCCACCAACTGGCTGTCAATTAACAGGCAGTACTGAGCTGGAGGAAGCCACAAAGGGGCTGAAAGTGCAGTTTTCCTTCCCTGTCTCAGAGGGAAGGGGGAGGGCAGATCAAGTTTCCAGTGAAGGACCCAGACATGTGATGTAAAATATTGCCTGTGGGAGAGAGGGGGGTATAAAACTCAATCCATCTCTGTTTCTAATCCATATCCATTCATTGCTCTTAATATGTATAAAAACATGTTTCTGTATGCCTTTTACACCTCAACATTTGGCTTATATTAAATATATTTTTTTCATGAAAGGAGAATGCTTAAGGCCATTTGACTTGTGCTGAATTGAAAAATTTGGAATGCAGTCTATTTCCTTTTTTTCCTCTTTTTACAGTTCTTGAAAAATGACTGCTTTATCTTCAGTACACATTGCTTCTCTCAGCTAGCACAAGGCAAAGTCTGGAGCACAGAGGGATGGGGGCCCAGAAGTGAGCAGACAGATGAAGATAGATGTTTGTGGTTAGAAAGCAAGTGCTAAGGGTTTGTGTGCTAAGTACTCCACTTTGGAGACCGCTTTCTCAAATCCGTTCAAATGTAATTTTTTTTTTTTTTTAAGAAAAGAGAGGGTGGAAATTTTGCTGAGAGCAAACACAATTAAATATCTCTACCTCCTTCAGTGCTGTGTTCTACAAACCCGTGAATGTCTATGAAAGAGAAATCAATACAACGCCTGTGATAAAAAGGACCATCAGTTCCAACGTAAATGAAATGTCAGTTTCTTAATGGATGGACGCTGACTACTTACATGTAATAATACCTTCCATGCAGCTGTTAATTACTTTAATTTAGGAAAACCTCAGTGACTAAATGTTGGTAAAAGACAGGAGAATTGTAGGCATTGATTCTCACATCAGCTATATTTGCAGCACCACAGAATGCAGAGCAAATTGGCTTCAAGTGGGCAAAATGCAACAAAATGATATAGGATTTTATTTGTTTATTATGGGGAGATAAGAGCCTATCTTAGGGAGATGTTAGCTGTAAACACATTGCTGTATCATTTATGATACTTTAGGTTTAGAAATATCGGGGAAGGGGGTTACAAAGGAGGAGGAGGAGGAGGATTTCTTGTTACTATTTCACCACACAAGCCTCCTAGCTAATATTCCTGGGAATATTGTTTTTCATGACCATCCAATTCCTGGTGGCTGCTCATAAGTGGTACTCTTGGTGATGCATGTGACTACATGTTGCTGCTCGCCGCCAGGAAGCTGTTGCATATGCCCCTACTTGGGATGCAGGTGCGGGAAGGGTGGGGAAAAAACAGGTAACTGCCTGTTTCATAGCACTGGATGATGACCCCTGTACCATTCTCTTGTCGCTTGACCTCTCTGTACACTGCTTCCCCCGTGATCACTCACTCCAGATGTAGGTAGTGCCTCCCTCTCATAGTGGAAGTAGTGAAAACACCCAGCAGGGATATGCCAGAACAGATGGAGGGATAGATAGCTTCTTTAGCCTGGATATGGGCAACAGGCAGTGAGAGAGGAGTCCAGCTGGCAGGTAGGACACTGGTGGGACCCAAAGGAGTGAGGCACTGATGCAGTGGTGGATCTAGGGGTGATGAAGGGGGTGGCTGCACCCCCCCATTGTGACTTACTTGCCACATCAGCAATTCACTTTGTTCGAGAAGTATGATTTACAGTATTGATTGTAAGAGGAAAATATATGTTTGAAACTATAGACTACATTTATATTGTCTATTAAACATGTAATAAAAAGGTTATAGGGGATTATATAAAGGATTTTAAAAAATGTTTAAAAAAGTGTGCATGTCCCATCCCAGCATCCTCCATTGTCAAATACTGGATCCAGCACTGCATCGAAGGGCATAAAAAGTGATGAAAGAAGACAGAAAAAAAGGGAAAACTGGAAAAAAAAACAACTTTACATAACACATTTTGTCACTAAAGACTTGGCTGAGGAAAGGCATACATGCAGAAATATCCAACATAAACTGGATCTCAGAAATGGTTATCTCAGGACAGCATGGGTAAAGATCCAGCAATGACTTCACAACAAAATCAGTACTCTTTTTTTTACTTTATATATTTTATTGAACTTTCTGAAGAAAAAACAAACAAGAAATAGCAATGACCATGAATTACATACATTAACAATGTGCATGCAAACAACAAAAAGATAATACCAATAAATAATTAGGTTACAACAGTCTTAGAAACAGTAGTACAGCAAAACAATAAAACAGTAATCAAATTATAACAATCAATTCACTTAATAAAATAAATAATTATTGATCAGTGCATACTGGAGACATAAAATAACTAAACAGATGAGGAAATTATTGCTGAAGAGTACTGTGAAGCATTAGGGATAAAATGAGAGAAGATTATGTTGAGATCCTTAAAAGGAGTCCATATATTATCATAGAGGTCTCATTTATTCACAAGTATGTGACTACTACATTTGTTAGTAGCCAATACTCCCTTATTACTAATCCAATTATTGAAATGTGGGGGATTAGAATGCTACCAATTTGTTAGAATTAACCTTTTAAGACACTGACTGGTTGCCAAAACCCAACAGTTATGCAACTGGGAAACAAAACCTAAAATGAAAATTTAAGGGTCTTCCATGAATGGAAATTTAAACATTTTTGATAATAAAGTGAGAAATGTGGTCTAGAAAGGCCACATTTTTGGGAAAACCACAACACGTGGGAAATTGTAGAATTGTCTTGAGAGCATTGCTAGTTAGAACTGTAGTCTTGTAGATCCATTTCTGCCATTTATGCTGGGGAAAAGTGCAAGAAATGTGTAATCTCATATTGAACTAGTTTCCCTTGAATATCCTTACAGCCTTGATAGGTATTTATCCACATTTCTGATCACCGTTCCTTACAAATGGTACATGAAGCTCTAATTCCCATTTTTGTCTAATGCTCTCAGTAGGGCCTTGTAAAGGCTTTGAGACTAGATGGTGCACATTTCCTACTCCACCTTTGCTGGCTGCAAGAAGAAGGAGACTTTCCTACTCTGAATCATCTGACCATCTATCATCAAATTAAAAAAAGAACAAAACAGAATGTCTTATTTGAAAATATTTGTACAAATGAATTATGGGAATTTTAAAATTCTGTTTTGATATTCAGGAAAGAATACAAGATACACTTTCCTTTATCTACTAAATCTCCTATATAGTTTATTCCATGTTTAGTCCACTCTGTTTCAGAAAGAACTAACACTCCATTTGTAACTTCAGGACTATTCCATGTCACAGCATATTTTACAGTGAACCCTTTCCAGCAAAGTTTAGATTTTACTTCATTGTTAATACATTAGAACTGTATTAGAGATGCAAGGATGAACTATAAAAATAAATTTTTAAAGGGGAAAAGAAGAGATCCAGTAGATTGGCTGGTTGAAGCAATTTTTTTCAAGTTGGACCTAAAGTGGGGTTATGCCTAGAAAGACAGTTGTTTTGACCTTGTGCTATCAAATGGGGAGTTTGTCAGGGAGCTGGGGTGGAGGATCCGCTGGCAGGAAGTGATCACCACACAGTGTGGTTCTCGCTCACCTTGGGTAGGGAGACCGGAGGAACAGCGACCAGGGTGTTGGACTTCAGGAGAGCTGACTTTGGAAGGATGGAGGAAATAGTGGCTGGGCACCTAGCCAGAATTCAACCACACATGGATGGTAACCAGAAATGGGAAGTTATCAAGCTAGGGCTTATGGAGGCCACTAGTTCCTGTACCAAGAAGCAAAGCAAGAGGGCTAGGGCCAGGAAACCAAGTTGGCTAAGTGCAGAGGTGTTGAAAAAGGTGAGAGATAAAAAGACTGCCTTCAGGAGTTTCAAGAGATCAGGGTGGGGGGGAGGATAGAGAGGAGTACCTGAAGAAGGCAAGGGAGGTAACCAGAACAGTAAGAGCAGCCAAGGCTTCCAGGTAGCTGCAGCTGGCACAGGGCATTAAGGATGGAGAAAAGGATTTCTTCAGGTACATAAGGGAGAGGAGGGTTTGCAAGGATCAAGTAGTAAGGATCAGGAAGGAGGGGGGTTGGGCAGAGAAAGGGGCAGAGCAGGCAGAAGTGCTAAATGAGTACTTCAATATTTACTAAGAAGAAGGATGGGGCACTGCCTCAGGGGTTAAGGAGGGTAGGCATGGGGGGGAGTAGGTGACAGATGGGGAAATCATAGCTGGCAGGGTACTAGAGAGTTCAATGGCACTGCAGGTGGATAAGACACCAGGACCAGATGGTGTATACTCTTGGGTCCTGAAGGACCTGGCAGAGGTCCTGGCAGAGTCATTGGCAGACTTGTTCAGCACCTCTCTGGAAATGGTGTGCATCCCCCAGGACTGGAGGATGGCTCATGTGGTACCCTTCCACAAGAGTGGACCCAAGGATGAACTGGGAAACTATAGACCAGTGAGCCTCACATCCATTGTGCAGAAGTAAATGGAGATGATCCTCAAAGAGAGGTTGGTAACCTTTCTGGAAGGTAATGGACTCCTGGACAGCAAACAACATGGGTTTGTCTCGGGTAGATCCTGCCAGATCAACCTAGTTGACTACTATGACTGGGTGACTAGGGAACTTGGCAAGGGCCATGTGGTAGATGCCCTGTATCTGGACTTCAGCAAGGCATTTGATTCAGTGCCACATGGGAGGATGATTAGCAGGGTGGGATACCAGGTACCAGGGAACAGGGTCATAAATGGTAAATTGGATCAAGGATGGGCTGGAGGGGAAACAACAGAGAGTAGTAGTGGTGGGAGGGGAACTCTCAGCTTCAGGGGCTATAATATTTGGTGTGGGGATCAGTGCTAGGCCCAGTGCTGTTTTGCACTTTCATCACTGAAATCTCACATGGCAGTAAGAACAAGATCAATCTCTTTGTGGATGACACCATGGTCGGGGCGGTGGTGAATGTCAAGGCAGGGTGGCAGAGGCTGCAGGATGATCTGGTTGGACACATGGCAGCTGGGATTCAATGCCAAGAAGTGCAAAGTCATGCACTTGGGAGCAAGGAACCCAAAGAGATGTTACCAGTTGGGAGGAGTGCAGATAGCCATTACAGAGGAGGAGGAAAAGGATCTTGGGGTGGTTATAACAAGGTGAATGAACCACTCTGCACAGTGCAGGATAACAGCAGCTAAAGCCAACAAGATGCTGGGGTGTATCGCTAGAGGAATCACCTCCAGGAGGGAGGAGGTAATCCTGCCTCTGTACAGGTCACCTATGAGATTGCACTTGGAGTACTGTGTGCAGTACTGGTGCCCATACTTAAGGAAAGATGTTAGACTACTGGAGGGAGTCCAGCACAGAGCAACTAGGATGATCCTGGGATTGGAGGACAAGCCCTACGAGGTGAGACTGGGGGAGCTTAACATATACTCCCTGGAGGAGAGGAGAGGAGAGGAGAAATAGGGGGGATATGATTGAGACCTTTAAATACATGAAGGGCATGGACTGGTACTGTGGGGCTGTTTAAGTTGAGGGGAGGGAGGGACACTAGGGGCATGGTTTGAGGTTAGAAGTGGGAAGATTCAGGAGAGAAATGAGTAGGCACTTTTTCACTGAAAGGGGTGTGTCTAAGTGGAATGCAGTGCCCATTGAGGTGCTGTCTTACGGGACAGTGGGTAGTTTTAAAATGGGACAGGACAAAGTGAGGGGAGGGTCACCATGAGGGGGGAGGGAGGGAGGCAGCTGCAGAATAAGGGATTGCTAGCTGCACACTCGAGCAGACTTGATAGACCATATGGCCTGTATCTGCTGGCAGTTTCATATGTTCGTATGTTTAATAGAGAACTCCAATTGATATTTTTCAGCATCTGGTGAACCAAGGCCTCCAAATTTACTATGCAGTTTAAGTTTCTTATTGTTAATTCTGGGTGTCTTTTTGTCCCAAATGAAGCTTGTCGTCATACTATTGATTTTTTGGAAAGCAAATCTTATTATGGAGGCGCAGTAGCACCTCTTGGATTGAGTAGGGTGTTTAATGTTAAACCCCTAGCTTTGCACTTTAATAGTTTTGACCCTATTTAATGGAATTATATTAAATTTTGCATGCACAATCTGGGGGCAAGGCAAGGTCTCTTGATTTGACAAGTTTCGTTCTGGTCGGATGTGTGTATTCTGAGATACGGATACTACAAAAAGAGGAAGATTTTTGTTTTTTTACTGTTTTTTTTGCTCTCACCTCAGCCCAGATGGTCTTGAATTTTTGTTCTGAAAATTATCTGTTCCAGAGTTATAAGTATTTGAAATTTTAGTTCTGAGCATGCTCAGTAGAGTCTTTCAGACAGATATTTGATACAAAAGAAGAAGAATTTCCTTTTCATGAAATAATCTTCTTTCATGAGACAAAATTCTTCTTTCATGATGAAAAAAATATTTTGTATGGTGTCATCTTGTTTCTGTTTTTAAAAAAATTGAAAACCCATGAAATGATGCCCTGAAGAAAACAAACACATGAATCTAGCTAAACAGGACCTGTTTAGCTAAATTCCAGAGTTTGTTTAAAAATAAATGGCCCAAAATATGGTTTTGGAACATCCCTAAAATTCTTACCGAAGCTTGTTTCGTGAGCCAAAATTCTTGTTTCGTGAGTCTCATGAAAGAAGATTTCCATCTCATGAAAGAAGAATCTTGGCTCATGAAAGAAGATGTGGACTTAGTTTTTTTCCCCATTGTTCTTTCACGAGCAGATCTTCTTCTTTTCTGATCATGAAAGAATTCACGAAAGAAGAATCTCGGCTCACAAAACAACTATGAAAACACCTAAGTCCATCATCTTGTTTTGTGAGCCAAGATTCCTCTTTCATGAATTCTTTTGTGAAAGAAACTCATGAAAGAAGAAAGTTGGCTCATGAAAGAATAATGGAGGAAAGACTAGGTCCACCATCTTCTTTTGTGAGCTGAGATTCTTTTTTTTTTGTGAGTTCTTTCATGACTCAAAAAAGAAGGTTGGATCATGAAAGAAGGGGGGGACTTAGTTTTTTCACAGTGCTTTCATAGCCTCAATTGAAAGAACCATTGGTCTTTCATGCGATCTCACAAAACAAATGTCTATGTCCAGGAACTTCTCTCTCTCTTTCTATATATATGTATATGTGTATATATATATATATATATATATATATATACATGTATCTGTCCATCTGTCTATATCTATCTGTCTGTCTGTCTGTCTGTAATTGTTGTTCAGCAGACCAGGGTGCCCACCCCCGGTACTGCTTCTTCCTCCCCCTTCCCTCCAGGTCACCTACCCCCATTCGTCTAGTAAGCAGATTGAGGTGCCCACACCTGGTATTGCTTCTTTTGCCCTTCTCCTCCTCCTCCAATTTATCCACTCCGCCTTGTAATTATAATAATAGCAGCCTGCAGTGCCCACCCCCAGTATCACTTCTTTCTGCCCCATCCCCTCCAGGTTGTTCCCCCCCACCCAAAGAAATAGGTGGTGGCACTCAGGTGCCCACCCCTGGTGCCATCTAAGATCATCCTGACAGTGGGGTGCCCAATTCTCAGTGTCCACTTGAGTGCCCCTAAAATAAAAAAAAACTGTCCCCCGTTGATCTTTTTTTAATACCTGAAAAAAAGAAAATGGTCCATTGTCAATCTCGTCCTCCAGTAGTCCCCACCCACCCACCCACACACCCTCACTCACCTGAACATGTCCCGCAATGTGCATCCTCTCTGCAACTGAAGACACATCTTACTGCTGGAACTGGTGACTGCAATATGAGAACATAAGGTAGGCAGGGTAATGTATTTCTATGGAGTTTGAACTTTTGCTCAAAACTTTGTCATGTTTGAACATTTTTACACCAAATTTTCAACATTGTCTTTTTGGGATTTCCACCTCAAGACCAGTGGTGGTGGTGGTGGTGGTGGAATTATACAAATGTGGCCTGAAATGAGAATTTGTGGTTGCTTTGTAAAATCACCTTTGTAGCAGGATTTGAAATATTACACCACCCTTGCTCATGAGGTGGAGTCATAAGAAGACTATGCTGAACATTGGGGTCAAAGTATTAAAAAACAACAGTTATGAAGGTGTGTTGACATTTTTCTGCATACATTCATAACTTTGGTAATGTTTTACATCCATCACTGCACAGAAATGCAGGGTCAACAGGGCCTTGCACTTCCATAGATGTATGGAGTCTTCCCTTGGTGCAGGGCCCAGATGAGCTTGCACATCTGCATGGATGAGGATATGATTCCACTATCTCAAAAAGAAAGGAAATTCATTGCAAAAAATTGTGTTAATTTACCAGTTAGGGTTCAGCTTAATGCAACAAAAGTAGGGAAATGTGACATTAAGGTTTCCAACCCTAACTCCCCATGCCCACCCTAAGCAGCAAAAGGAAAAATAAAATGAGGGTTTTGGGTCTCCTGAGTCTTGGTGAATCAGTGGTGGGGTCTTCCTTGGGGTTGCTAGCCTTAATGCTTATTGCCTCTCCTGAACAATCAAGGTCAGATATGATCGGGCCATACTTGAAGAAAGCTAAACCAGATTTTGTTGGCTACGAGTCATGAGACATACTTCTTTACCTTTGAAGAGTGTATCAGTATGAGGCAGCGGCTTAGAGTGTACATTGTGATTTGGACAGGAGGCTATGGGCTGGAGGAGGGTGAGCATTAGGGTTTACAACCCAAGGAAAACTCCACCACTGATTCGCCAAGACTGGAGACCTAAAACACTAATGTTTTTTCCTTTGCCATTTTTGGGTGGGTGGGGTGGGGAGTTAGTGTTGGAAACCCTAATGCCACATTTCCCTAATTTTGTTGCATTAAGTTGAACCATATCTGGTGGATTAATGCAGTTTTATATAAATAGTTTATTCTGTGTGGCAGGATATTTAACAAGGACACTCTTAGATGCCAGAATACCATTGATTTAATTTATTAACCCCCCCCCCCAGTACATTGATTCCACTTTTGCCATTTTGTGAAATTGGCTTTCTACTCATTAATGATGTGACTGAAGCTGAGGTCAATCATTTTCTTGATGTTTGAAGTTAAGAGAATACCAAGATATGTTATCCTATTAAGGGATAATTTTACTTCTAGTTTTTATTAATCTCCAGATGCTAGTTACAAATTACTATACTTATTTAGAGGAAGAATTTCAGACTTTAAGTTATTTCTTTTAAGTCCAGAAATTTTATAGAATGAGTCAAAAAAAATCTGTACTTACTGGATAAAGATATGCGGATTATATCCTGTCAAGGGAACAGCATCTACAAAGACAAACACTTTGGAGAAAGATTTACCAACCGAACCCCTTGTTTCTGGAGAACTAGAAATCTCATACAGAAATGGTTCTATAGCTAATAGGAAAACATGGGGATAAAGGACAACTCTGTATTATGCTGTTATTTAATTTAGCAAGGGGGATATCATGCTGTTGGTTAAAGCATGACCAGAGGAGCTAGGCTATATCACTAATACCTAAAACTGACAATATGAACCCAACACAATTCTCCTTGGTAATTTCACTCATCTCAGAGTGCCGTCACATACACATCCACAGCATCACATTCATACACTAAAACACTTCAACTATATCCTAAAAATAAAACTCTAAATTAAACAAACAAAAAAAATAACATTCTTTCTCTTCACAATCCCCTATTTTACATATACTTATATTGTATAGTACTATTATACTATAACTCTAACTTAATCTTTTGTGGTAAAACAGGTCCACCTTGAAAATAGAATATGTTCTTTTGTTCTAATGGTGATGTTTACCGCTATGAAAATAAACGTTCACTACTACAGTAAAAGAATGATGTACTGCCCACATTTTCGTAGCACCCACCACTCAGGTAGTCAGATTGGAGGTTTAGGGCCAGGGTGTTGCAACTTGCAATATAGGATATACCTTTCAGGTGGAAGCAAGGAGGGGACTCAATAAACCAGGGGACCGTACTACTCAACATTCATTGCAGCAGCTCAGTGAAACCTTCTTCCTTACTGTGGGGGCTGATGCCTGTTTCTTGGAGAATAACATAGACAAACTGAGGTGAACCATAACCTGCAATCTCAGCATGTACTGAACATACACAGCACCCTTCAGGCAAACTAGGTAAATTAATAACAAGACATCACAAAGAATGCACAGTCACAGAGAGATATCTTTTGCAGCAGTTCATTTACAGAGAAGAGTAGTCGTAAACTTTATGAGGACCTTTCTCCACAGAGCTTCAAATATGCCTCTGGCAGGCACAGTCCTGAATTCTGAGTATTCAGCTGATTCAGGATTTTGCATGCACCATGTCTGTTAGTGATCAGTCCCCACCAGAAAGGAATAATGGTAACTAGTGAAAGAACAGTGACCCTGAGCTCCAGTGTCCTGCCCCATGGTGCTTATGACATGTATGGTTTCCCACAAACATGTCTTCAGTGGTGCTTTTCTTTAGGGCCTGCTGAAATAAAGACACTCACAGCACAAAACTGTCCATGCTGCTGAAGGAAAGCCAGGTGCTTCCACAATATCATTGAGACATAGGGAACACAAACAGGCACACTCACGATACACTGCAAATAAAATGCATATGAAGTGCATTGCAAACTGAGAAGAGATTTCATCAAAAGGTGTTGCAGCGCAAAACAATAGAAATTTCCCCTGCTTTCCACAGAACAAGTTGGGGCCTGTTTCTAAATTAGGCTTTCGTGTGTGTGTGTGTGGGGGGGCATTCTAATGGTGATACTGAGTAGATTTTGAATTCTTATATTTTATGGTAAACATTCCATTTATTGAATTTGGAGAAAAATGAAAGACAGTGGGGAAAGAAAGGAAATCATGTATGCCAATTAAAAAAATGTATTATTACAAATAATTTTAGAAATAGGGATGGCATACCAAAGATAGGATGTGCTCTGACTACTGGGGGAATGGTAAATAACTTTTTTGAAAATCAAATATTTAAATTTATTTTATATTATCCATGCCCAAAAAACTTGGACCATTACATAATCCCAATACGACTCTCCAGGGTGTGTGTGTTACTGTGGGATAACTGCATTTCTCAGGTTGTTGAAGGCACTCAGCAAGGCCTTGTACCTCAAAATGCACTCAAGGCATGCCATTATCCCACAACAATATATACCTTATCATGTCTTATTTCTTTAAACATTAACTGTTCTTGCATTACTTCACTGCTATGCTGCAATATTTAGCACTGCCTTCACTTGTATTTGTGCCTATAAAAAAGCAGCAGTTTAATCCCAAGACTTTTTAGAGAAGTGGTCACACACCTCGCATTGCCTGTTAGCATAGTCTGTCTTTAATCTTTAAGAATGATTAAAAACTGTACTCAGTGGTGGAAGAAATTAAAGAGCGCTCTGATGCATAGCTTTGAGGAAAGCTTGGTTTAACCAATAATGGTTCCTTTTGTGCAGCAACATACTCTGTATTTTCTATGCCTTGTAATAATTTGTTTGTACTTGTATACCAGTTTTTTTCATCCTTTCCTTCAGGCCAAGGAAGGATGGTAACTCAAATGGGGGGAGCACAATATACTCCCAAAAGCCACTGCAGGAAAACATTTGTCATATTTTGTCCAACTGGGAACATCCTATTGGGTTATACAGTGCTTTCATTGTTCTTTGTCCTCATATCTTCCCCCTGCTTTGCACCACTTTAATGATGCGACTGCCATGGATGTACCCTTTCTTCAACAGGGAGGGTCAGCAGCTGCCTTCTCCACCAACGTCAGTGGTGCTCCTTGGTCGGCTGACAGAGAGTGCAAGAATGATGGTTGGCTCAGACATTACCCTCCCAGAAGCAAGCCCCCTCATTTCCATGATGTAAGAATTACTTGACTCAACCTCCAAGTATGTCACAAATATGTTCACAAATATGTTCTGATTTGTTAAATTGCATGACCCAAAGCTGCATTAAAAATGTATTTGTTTAATTTAGCATTTTTAGATGCTTAGGAATTGGTAAAGCTGCATCATTTTTAACTCTGTAATTTATTGTCTTAACTATTACTGTTTGTTTAGCTTTGTACAGGCACTTTCATAATTTGAAAAGCGCCTTTTATAAATAAACCTGACTTGACTTGACCATACACCCACAATAATATATATGCAGTATGTATATATGTGTGTGTGTTATATATATATATATATATATATATATTTAATATAGGTAGGAAAAATCATGTCTGCTGATTGGTTGAAACATGTCATGTACATGACCGTGCATATATCAGAGCGTGACCGCACACCTGCATGTTCAGCCCCCTTCAAAACAATTTTGTCATTTTATAAGATAGATAATCCACTCTATGGTGTGTGGTCACGCTCTGATATATGCATGCCTTGGGCGGTTGATGCACTCAGCCTGCAGCCTTGTGCGTAACAACACACACCATGGCGTGCGTATATCAGAGCATGACCGCATACCTTAGAGTGGGTTATCTATTGCATGTAGATATATTTATAAAATGGAGATAACAATATCCTAGAAATCCAAACTTCTGATTGTATAAAACATATCACATGACCATGCGTATATCAGATCGCGACCACACACCTCAACTTTTAACCCCCTTCAAAACAATTTTGACATTTTATAAGATAGATAAACCACTCTGAGGTGTGCGGTCACGCTCTGATATAAACACGCCTTGGGTGGTTGACGCAGACCACGGCGTGCATATATCAAGTGCCACTGCACACCTCAGAGTGATTTATCTATTTTATATATATATATATATATATATATATATACATACTACTATAAGTATATGTAGATTCTTCTCATGTTTGGACTTAACATCGTCATCAGACTACCAAATGTCTTGTGGGGTATAGCCTATCATGGACTTATGTTGGACCAGAAAATAACTTTGGATTTACCCCTACATTCACAACAAGATTGTGTAGGCTATGATATTTTGTATTATTTAATGTATCCTAATTCAATGTGATGTCTCACATTAATTGATTGTATTATATTATTTTATATAAAACTATAATATATAATTAAAAAATCATATCTTTTTTGCAATAAATTTCCTTATTTTGAGAAAGTAGATCAGTAGCTTGTTAGGTGCCTAGCTTGCTTCATGCAGGGCACCTTTGGGTCCTGGGATGGAACAGTAACTTTCTTTGTGTAGGTTCCTGTAGGTTTTGTGCAAAGCAGGAGATGATATATAAATGTCTTGCTACTTTGTTTGTGTATGACTTTAATTGTAGTACAAAGTGCAAGCAAGGTGTTTTTTTTTGGTTGTGTTCTCAACTTTTTTTTGTGTTTTGCAACTTTAAACATTTTGCTTCTGTTGGACTTAAGAATTTTTCATGACATGATCTCCAGTTCCCAAAGTAACTCATGAACGGAAGAAAATATGTGTTTTTCTGTTTTTTTTTTTTTTTTGGTCATGTTTGCAACTGTTTTTATCTTTGTCATGTCTTAGCAAGCATGCACACTATCTGTTGTGCACACACGGGGCCGGGTTTTAGAAGGTTGACAGAGGGCTTGCATCCAGCCCTGCATCAAACCCTTATGCCACTGCAGCTGTGCACGTGATGATTGCAACTGTGCCCAATTTTAGTGGTATAATAACACCTACAACAACGACCCACTTACAACAGCTGTGCCAAGCATCAGGTGCAAGCTTTGCAAAAAGGGTCCCTAGTATTGATACAAGCTAGACCATGAAAGATGGTCTAGCCAGCATCTCGTCCCAAAGGGATAAAAAAACGCTGGATTGCTGCACACCTGGTGCACCACTTATCTATGCACACCGGGCTTAGTACCATCTTGGCCATTCAAAATCTGGCCCTCGGGGTTTGTTAAAGCCTATCTGAATGATTTTTTGACACAGTCATGAAAACTTTTTTAAATTACAATGTTACTTGTAACTGAAGTAGTTTTTTTTGAAAATCAGCTAACTTGAGCCAAGACATCTCTTTAGACTGTTGTCTGACAAACCACTCAACTGTTAACTTTTGTAGTTCATTATTTTTTATGTTTTTAGATTTTAAAGTTTTGTTCATGACCAACTTTGTCAGAAAACAGCTTTGCATGTTTTAAACTATTTTTTTCAAACCCACCCCCCCCAAAAAAAAACAGTCCATGCATGCATGAACTTTGAATTCTTTATTACTTACTAATAAAATAAAATTTCATTTTAAGCACCCCCCCCGTCACTTCCTTGGTTCAAACCTCAAGTTTCATAATTTAACTCTGTTTTGTTTTTCACGAGCCATAAGCAAAAAAGTGAAAACAAATCAAGGATTTATATATAAGTTTACTGATTAATAACTTTTAAACTGCCAATCCAATTGTCACCAGACATTCCAAAGAAATACCTCTTAGGACTGAGACAGTGCACACAGGATTTCGCAGTCCTAGAGGCAATGATCACTGAGATATACACTAACTCAGTCCTAACAATCAGGCTGTACCATGCCTATATGTATTTGTTTATTATAGTGGTATGGTAATGCCACTATAATTAGGGTTGAGTAGGCACTTTAATGTTAACCCCCAAAGTTTGCACTTTAATATTTTCACAACCATTTAATGGATTTGCATGACATTTTACATGGATGCTCTTGTTGGGCAGGTCTCTTGACCTGCCCAGTTTTGTACCAGTCAGGTATGTGGATTCTGAGATGTGGATAGCAAATAAATGTACAAAATTGCTGTTTTTTGCATTTTTTTTGCCACTGCATAGTGTCCAGATGGTTTGGAATTTTGCTCTGACATTTTCAGGGTAGAAAGAGCTTGGCTCAGAAGGATATCCTTTCTAGTTTGGTGAAAAAATATTAATCCATTCCAGAGTTATTAAATTTTAAAATGTTGGGTTCTGAGCATGCTCAGTCAGTATTTCAAAATAGCTGTATGAAGTTTTCGTATGGGGAATCCTTTTTCGTGAGGACAATAATCTTTTTCATTTGCAACCATCTTGTTTTCCATTTTTCCCTAAAAATTCAAATTTGGAAAACCTCAAAAATGGCATTCTAGAGAGCAACCAACACATGTAGCTAGCTTATTGGAACTCCCTTAGCTGGATTCTGCACTTAACTGTTGGAGAAATGCCCTTGAAATTTTGTTTTTTTTTTAAAGATTATAAATCTTTTTTCATGACTGGTGATATGAAAAAAGATTATTTTTTTATATCACAAGTCACAAAAAAAGATCCTTTTCATGAGGGGAAAATCCTTTTTCCTTTGTTGGCACCTTTTCCCTAGTGTCTAGTGACACCCCCCCCCCAATCTGATCGCTGTCCCCATAATGACAGTATATTTCTCTGGTGTCTAGTAGCACCTCCACCTGCCACCCTTCGATCGCTGTCCCCGTACTTTTTTTGTAAACTTTATTGTATTAATTTTATGATATACAGCAAAGCCATATTACAGTATACAGGACAGGAATGCAACCCTTCACAAGTATTATACAGGCAAGTAAGATACAAACGTCTATTTAAAGAGAGCACCTAAACAATTATAAGTATGATTAGGACAGATATATAAAGCAAAGCAAAAGTCTAGCATAATAATGATGTAAAAGTGTGCAGTCTCACCACAGTGGTTGGCACATCAGGCATTCACCATCATTTAACACTCCTTGTAGGTTGTAAAAAAGGCGGAGGGCTGTTATGATTGGTGGGTAAGAGTTAATAACATTTTTCAGATGTCCTGGACTCAATTAAGCTGTAGGGCAATCCTGTGCTCTATGGCACCTTATTTATGCCACATAGGTTAACAACATGATAACCCAGGAATGAAAAAAAGAACTTCAGCCCATCAAGAAATCTCTGTTAGAAAATGGAGTCACTGCACAGCTGCTGTTCCCAGTGCAACTACAAATTCTGGCTTGGAGCACTCCCCTCCTACCTTTCCTCCATACTGTCGTCAGCCCCCACCTCCCTTGCCCTCAGGTCACTAGACACTCGACTACTACATATCCCCAGACGAAAGACCTCTGCTGGCCAAACAGCCTTCCTGCACTGTTTCCCGAAACTCTGGAATGATCTCCCCCCTCAAATTCGCCACTCCTTCTCCACCCACTCCCTATCAACTGCGCTGGCAAATTATCTGATGGTAAACTGTGCCTGCTTTTGATAGCTCTCATGACCCCTCCCCCCTACCAAATCCCCTACTACCTGGCCAGTGGCACCTCACTGTGCTTGGAAGCTGACTTATGTAACCAACCATGGCACTTACTCATCTACTGTTATCTTCTCTGTCCTGCCTGCCTAGATTCAGCTACCAAGTGTTAATCCACCTCAGAATCTATACTCTATGTATAGATGTATTGTCTGTATGTATGTATGCCTCTGGGATACGTATTCCCTGTACAGTGTAGCTGACTGTTAACCAGTGTGTAACCAAATGTAAACTTATTGCACTGATTACCTGTTTTATGTTATTGCTTGATAACCTGTGTGTTATCCTCCCCGTGTAACCCTTCTCCAGGTCGCACTGGGAGACGAGCATCTTTTGCGTAGTGTGCCTTTCCTTTTGAAACAATTCAATAAATAAATAAAAAAGATTTTGTTCTAATGGTAAATTACATGAGTCTTTGGATCCTTCCTCGGCTCCGGCTTTTGCAAGCAACCTTATAGCGAAGTTATCAACCCCCGAACCTGAGCAGGATGAGGAAGGATAAAGCAGGAGATGGACTGCATTTGCATTTGCTATGACTCAGGGTTCTGTATTTGCACTAATGTTAGGTTGCTTCCCCCTAAATGGTGATAACACTAAGGTTGAGATGCTGTACTTGTATTTATGCCACTGTTTTACTGTACTATCTGCCAATCCTTTCTGATCTTAATTGTTGTTTCATGTTCCTTTTGTTGAGATGGGTAAGAGGACCTTGTATAATGATGTGTTAATACACACTGCTCATTTAATGGATTTTAAAAAGTGATCTAACATCACTTGTACGTTGTACCCATACATTTCCCATTTGCCATCCCAGGCATTTATATATGGTTCCCTGGTGTCTAGTGGCACCCCTCCAATTGCTGTCCCCATCATTAGATATATTTCCCTGGTTTTTAACTTGTGAAAATGTATTTATTTACGTTTTTGGTAACCAGGTAGGTGCGCTGATCCAGAGGACCATTTTCAGTCATCACCTGGGCCACAAGGTGGCGGTACGTGGATATAAGCAGTAGATATAATATACAATTTGAATATACTGTACAAACATCAATAGACAACAAACAGACAGATGCTTACTTATGGTAAACAAACAATCATAAGTGAAGTAGTTATGCATATAGCACAGATTGACAAGGCGCAGATTAAATGTAACAGACTCATCAATATCTAGTCTAGGTAACACGCCTGTCCTGAGAAAGAGAGCAGGTTGACCTGAGGAGCTTGTGGTAAAGGTAGGGCATGGCTACCAGACAGTGCGCTGAGTTTAGGCAGTGAGGGAGCACAGGCTGAGTAAACTGGAGAGCAGAATAGTTAGTGATGTGCCCTACCAGGTCCTGGTGCATCCTTGAGCCACGGCCTGGACCAGGTACAGTGATGTGGGAGGAGGTCTCACAGGTAGGTTTGAGAGGATATATGAGAGTCAGGCATGTGGGTTTGTGCTTTAGGACAGTGGTGGGGGAGAGGAGGATAGGCAGAAAGCACCAGACAGTGACAGAATGATGGTGGCTTTCGGTCTTCTGCATTGCCCTGTATGCATTTGCGGGTGGAGCCTTTCATTAGCCAGGCCTTTAGGTTAGATTTGAAAGATGCATAGGATGTAGATGTATGAACAGGTGTGGGAAAACGATTCCAGAGGGAGGGGGCAGAGACAGAGAAGGCCTTACTGCCCATCGCTGTAGAGACACTGGGAACTTCCAGGGATGGAATGGAGGATGCCCTAAGTGGTCTCGTAGACACTCTGTGTATGAGTAGCGGGGCATATGGGGACAGCTGGTTACTTCTGAGGGCATTGTCGACTAGGCAGCCTGTGGTATAGTCAAAGCGTGCCTGGAGAGGGAGCCGTCCAAGGGACTGGTAGAGTGTACAGTGATGAGTTAAGGAGGGGGCTTTGAGAACAAAGTGACAGATGGCGTTGTATGTTGTGTTGAGGCAGGAGTGTTGCTTTATGGACACGTGGTAGAAGATGGGGGAGCAGTACTCAAGGAGTGGGAGGAGGTTTCGCTGCGCAATGGCAAGATGAGCTTCAGATGATAGCAGGTGGCTTGTGCGGTATGCTGCTCCTAGCTTATTAGCCTATTTACCATCAGGGTTGTGTGATCATTATAGGTGAGCGATGGGTTGAGGGTAACACTGAGACATTTGAAAGAGTTGACCTGTTCAAGTGGAGGTCCTGCAGGTGTATATACGATGAGGGAGGAGTTTAACTTGGCTGACTTGTTTAGGAAAGGCTGTGATCCGAAGAGTATGGCCTAAGTCTTTTTCCCATTTACAAGGAGTTCTCTGGATGTGAACCAGTGAACAGTCACTGCATAGCTATCAGTGAGAGTGGAGGAGATGACCTCTAGGGACTTATTGCTGTGGTATAGGACTAGGTCGTTTGCATAGAGCAGTGTGTTGCAGTTTAGGCTAACTACCAGTAGAGCGTTGATAAACATGGAGAAAAGAAGGGGGCCAAGGATTGATCCCTGAGGAACTCCAGTGCTGGTAGGAAGGGAAGCTGAGGCAGCCTTGCCTATAAGCACGGACTGGGATCTGTTTGTGATTTAGTAATGAAACCAGGCTGCAGGTCCAGGGGCACAACCAAAATGTTAAAGTGTTGAAAGGAGGAGTTGATGGTCAGTGAGATCAAACACCTTTGATAAATCAGCAAAGACTGTACCCGTGGCCATACCTGTGTCCATATTTCTGAGGACATGGTTTGAGAAGACTGCCAGGGCAGAGGAGGTGCTGTGGTGTTTGCAGAAACCATGTTGAAAGGGACATAGGAGGTTGTATTTATTGAAATGTTCAGTTAGTTGGGAATGGACTACTTTCTCAAGTTGTTTGCTGAGGTGTGGTAGCAGGGAGATGGGTCTATAGTTTTCTGTGCATAGGGGGTTTCCCCCCTTGAAGATGGGAACCACACTTGCATGTTTCCAGGTGTCAGGCACTGTTGATGTAGACAGGGTGAGGTTAAAAACATGCGTTAGAGGTTTGACAAGGGCTGGGAAGATGATCCTCAGGAAAGCAGGGTACAGCCCATCACTTCCAGGGCTGCTGATGGAAGGGAGGGTTTTCAGGAGTTTTGTAATGGTCTTGGGAGCAATGGCCCTGAGACAGAAAGGAGGGATGGAGGCTTTGGTATTTGTGGGAGTGGAGGGGCTACCATTACTGTTTGGGTTGGAGGGAGGGTGAGGAGGGAGCTTGCTAAGATAAGGGGTCAGGTCGGTAAACATAGTGTTGAGGAGGTCAGCGATGAGAACAGGGTTATCGATGGTGCCTGCCAGGGATGTGAGTTGTGTGATTTGCTTACTGGTCTTTGGGTTTAGGATGGACCCAGTAGAGGCCCAGAAGCTACGCATATTCCCCAGAGTATTTTTTTTTGGAGCTCAGTGAAATATTTCTTTTTTAGTGACTTTGCCAGCTGCTTGCAGGCATTTTGCAGTTGCCTGTAGGCATTCCATAGTTGGGGATGGAGACTCTCCATTTAGAGTCCCTGACCTTCATTTGCAGTAACAGTTCTTTTGTTATCCAGCGCATGCAGCCTCCCCTAACCCTTCTGGTCCCTTGCCATTCTGGCCCCCCTGCCTGACCTCCAACTGAGCGCCCACCACCCCACACCCCCTCACACCTCCACACACTCTCACGCACCAGAACAGGTCCCAGGATCAAGATCCACTCTCTGATTGAAGACACATCTTGCTGCTGGAACTGCCGACTTTAATATGAGAAACTAAGGTAAATGCAGTTCAGTGTATTTCAAAGGGTTTTGAACTTTGATGCATAACTTTTTCCTTTTTCCAGATTTTGGCCTCAAATTTTCAACATGCCCTTTTTGGGACCCCACCTCATGACCAGTGTTGATGGAATTTCACAAACCAAGCCCGAAAGGTGATTTCATGGTCACTTGGTGAGATCACCTTTTAGGCAGGATTTGAACATTTTTACCAGCATTGTTCACGAGGTGGGGTCATAAGAAGGCTATGTTGAAAATGTGGGGAACAAATATGTAAAAATGGCAAAGTTATGCCCAAACATTGAGATTTTGCTATGCTGGCTTGTAACTTTGCCAATTTTAAATATTTTGACACCGACTTTTTAACATAATTATCTTTTTACACCACCTCATGAATGTGACAGCTGTCATTTTTCAAAGTAGGGAAATATTCTGTTAGGGTTCCCAACCCTAATACCCTACCCCCACTCTGCAGGCAGCAAGCCAGGGGTGGCGTGTTTTGTGGTTCTTCAGCCTAATGCTCACCCCATTCTCATACACTGTACACATCTCCACTTCTTTACTGATGGAAGGTTGTGAGCGTTAGGCTGGAGAACCTAAAGCATACCCATACCTGGTTCTGCTCCTGTTGGGTGAGGTGAAGGTAGAACCCTAACACCACATTTCCTACTTTTGTCACTTTAACACTAACTGATGCATTAATGGAG
Organism: Neoceratodus forsteri; assembly: GCA_016271365.2. Classification (NCBI taxonomy): domain Eukaryota; kingdom Metazoa; phylum Chordata; order Ceratodontiformes; family Ceratodontidae; genus Neoceratodus; species Neoceratodus forsteri. Next base: position 409,717,980 of record JADMNL010000025.1, read on the forward strand.
ATTTTTTGCAAATAATTTTCTTACTTTTTGAGATAGTATACTCATTTGCCTGTGGGAGCACAGGGCCTGAAGCATTTCAGCCAAAACAGCAACCAAGCTATCAACAGAGCCTTGTTATTACCCCACCTCATGAACACAGTGCTGAGAATGTTCAGATCCCTGCCGAAACATCATTCCACACCACAGCAACATCATTCCGTGTCACAGGTGAGAAAACATTTTTGGCCAGTATTTGAAAAAAAATCACTATGTTGTAAATTTGATGTGAAAATATTTAAAATTACTGAGGTTAGAGCAAACATATTTAAATTTAGCCACATGTGCATAACTTTATCATTTTTACATATTTTGACACCAAATTTAGAACGTAGTCTTCTTATGATCCCACCTATTGAACAACGACAGTGAAGACTTTGGAATCCTACCCAAAAGGTGATTTTTGTCAAGCAACTGCAAAATCACTTTTCGGGCCGGATTTACAAAACTCCACTGATGTTTATGAAGAGGGGTTCCCAAAATGCCATGTTGAAAATCTGGTATCAAAATATGCAAAAATGGCAAAGTTATGCATCAAAGTTGAAAATCCTGTTGACATACATTGAACCGCATTTACCTTAGTTTCTCATATTCTAGTCGTCGATTCCTGCAGCAAGACGTGCCTTCAGTCGGAGAGTGGATCTCGAACCTGGGACCTGTTCAGGTGAGTGAGGGTGTGTGTTGGTGCACTGGGGTGTGTGGGGTGGTTGGTGCTGAATGGGAGATGGGGGGATCAGATTGGCAAGGGAACGTTTTATGTTTTTCATGAAAATAAAAACATCAAAAACAGTTTTTTATTTCAGGTATAGGGACACAGTAGGTGGGGGGGGTACCACTAGACAGCAAGGCAATATAATTAAACAGGGGGGACAGTGATTGGGGGTGTCACTAGACATCAGGGCAATGCAATGCAACAAGGGAGACAGCAATTGGCAGGTGGGGGTGCCACTAGACACCAGGCAATATAAATCTACAAGGGGGGCAGTGACTGGTGGGTGTGGGGTGCCATTGGAACCAGTGAAATATGTATTTTATAACAAGGATGACAATCAGTAGGTGGGGAGGGTGCAGGGGAAATACATAACAGTACCTGGGACGGCAATCAGACTCATTGGCAAAGATTATCCCTTCATGAAAAAGGATCCTTTTTTGTGACTCATGATATGAAAAAGGATTCTTTTTTTCATATCATGTGGTCACAAAAAAGTTTCATAATATTAAAAAAAAACATTTCTAGGGCATGTCAGTTCAAAGAAAAACACAGCAAAGTCAATGAGCACAAAGTCACTTTTTCACTTCTCTGGAACTTGGAAACCATACATCTGACTGGCACGTATCTTAGCACAGCCAGAGATCTGCCCTAGGTGATGGCACATGCAAATTTTCATGCAAATCTGCTGAATGGTTGCAAAGTTATTAAAGTGCAAAATGTGGGATTTAACATTGATGTGCCTATTCAACTCTAACTGTAGAGACGTGACCGCACCCTCACACACACATATATATATATATATATATATATATATATATATATATATATTACCAAAGAGGGGCCTAACAAGCTCATAAAGTCGTGAGCCTGAAGGGTGAGTGGCCTTTATGAGCGTGCAGGCCCAGAGATGGTAATATTTGTTTCCTTGTCCTCCTGGACAAGCTGAGCTCTGCTGGCCTCTCAGCTCCCACTGCTGACTGGTTCCATTCATACCTCATGGACCGTCAACAATTGGTACGGGTGGGAGGTGCCTTGTCCCTTCCTCTCCCCATCCTAGGTCCATCCCACAGGGCTCCATCCTGTTCTTAATGTCCCTCAATGCCCTGTCCTCTGTCTGTGTCTTCTCACATATCCATATATATGCGGATGATGTGGTCATCTACACTTCCTGCCCATTGGCTTCAGCTGTGGAAGGTCTGGTCCAGCATGACTTCCACAATGTACTGCACTGGTTACACCCCAACCAACTCAGAGTCAACACCAAGAAGACAGTGTCCATGATCTTTGGCACCAGCCAGAAACCTGCCAGGCTTTCACCCTCCCCTGCCTTCTCCACGCTGGATGGCACCCCTCAACAGGTTGTCCCTGCCTTCAAGTACCTCGGTGTGTGGTTTGAAAGTAAGCTCGACTTCTCTATCCACATCAACGCCATCCATGTCCAACTTCACCCTAAACTCATTGCTCTCTACCACAACAAGGACTACCTTTACCCACATGTTCGCTGGGAGCTGGTCATGAAAGTAGTTCTTCTGGCCTTCGACTATGCGGACGTGGTCTAAGGCCCCACCCCTTCCTCCTCCTCCTCCCTTGCTAGGCTGGATACGCTCTGCAATGCCTTCTGTCATTTTGCTACTAACTCTTCCCTCTGTACTCATCACTGCTCCCTCTATGCCTCCCTTTCCACCCTCCCTGTACCTTCATGCTGCCAGTCCCACTGTGCCTCCTTCATTGCTAAATACTAGTTTGGGTCCTTTCCTTCTATCTCTCCTCACTCCTCTCTCTCATCCCCTCCTCCTCTTACTCTCTCTGCTCCAGGAATCCCTGTACCTTCTCCATTCCTCACTCCTCTCTCCCGTCCCCTCCTCTTACTCTCTCTGTATCAGGAATCCCTGTACCTTCTCCATTCCTCACTCCTCTCTCCCGTCCCATCCTCCTCTTACTCTCTCCACACCAGGAATCCCTGTACCTTCTCCATTCCTCACTCCTCTCTCCCATCCCCTCCTCCTCCTCTTACTCTCTCCACACCAGGAATCCCTGTACCTTCTCCATTCCTCACTCCTCTCTCCCGTCCCCTCCTCTTACTCTCTCTGTACCAGGAATCCCTGTACCTTCTCCATTCCTCACTCTTCTCTCCCGTCCCATCCTCCTCTTACTTACTCCACTCCAGGAATCCCCGTACCTTCTCCATTCCTCACTCCTCTCTCCTGTCCCCCCCTCCTCCTCTCACACTCTCCACTCCAGGAATCCCTGTACCTTCTCAATTCCTCACTCCTCTCTCCCGTCCCCCTCCTCTTACTCTCTCCACTCCAGGAATTCCTGTACCTTCTCCATTCCTCACTCCTCTCTCCCGTCCCCTCCTCCTCTAACTCTCTCTGCTCCAGGAATCCCCTTACATTCTCCATTCCTCACTCCTCTCTCCCGTCCCCTCATCCTCTTACTCTCTCCACTCCAGGAATCCCTGTATCTTCTCCATTCCTCACTCCTCTCTCCCGTCCCCTCCTCCTCCTCTTATTGCTTATCTCAGTATTGCTAAATACTAGTTTGGGTCCTTTCCTTCTACCACTCCTCACTCCTCTCTCCCATCCCCTCCTCCTCTTACTCTCTCTGCTCCAGAAATCCCTGTACCTTCTCCATTCCTCACTCCTTTCTCCCATCCCCACCTCCTCTTACTCTCTCCACTCCAGGAATCCCTGTACCTTCTCCACTCCTCACTCCTCTCTCCCGTCCCCCCCTCCTCTTACTCTCTCTGCTCTAGGAATCCCTGTACCTTCTCCATTCCTCACTCCTCTCTCCCATCCCCTCCGTCTCCTCTTACTCTCTCTGCTCCAGGAATCCCCGTACCTTCTCCGTTCCTCACTCCTCTCTCCCGTCCCCCCCTACTCTCTCTGCTCCAGGAATCCCTGTACCTTCTCCATTCCTCACTCCTCTCTCCCATCCCCCTCTCCTCTTACTCTCTCTGCTCCAGGAATCCCCATACCTTCTCTATTCCTCACTCCTCTCTCCCGTCCCCTCCTCCTCTTACTCTCTCTGTTCCAGGAATCCCCGTACCTTCTCCATTCCTCACTCCTCTCTCCCTGTCCCCTCCTCTTACTCTCTCTGCTCCAGAAATCCCTGTACCTTCTCCGTTCCTCACTCCTCTCTCCCCTCTCCCGTCCCCTCCTCCTCCTCTTATTGCTTATCTCAGTATTGCTAAATACTAGCTTGGGTCCTTTCCTTCTACTTCTCCTCACTCCTCTCTCCCGTCCCCACCTCCTCTTACTCTCTCCGCTCCAGGAATCCCTGTACCTTCTCCATTCCTCACTCCTCTCTCCTGTCCCCTCCTCCTCTTATTGCTTATCTCAGTATTGCTAAATACTAGTTTGGGTCCTTTCCTTCTACCTCTCCTCACTCCTCTCTCCCATCCCCCCTCCTCCTCTTACTCTCTCCACTCTAGGAATCCCCGTACCTTCTCCGTTCCTCACTCCTCTCTCCCGTCCCCCCCTACTCTCTCCGCTCCAGGAATTCCTGTACCTTCTCAATTCCTCACTCCTCTCTCCCATCCCCTCCGTCTCCTCTTACTCTCTCTGCTCCAGGAATCCCTGTACCTTCTCCATTCCTCACTCCTCTCTCCCATCCCCTCCTCCTCTTACTCTCTCCACACCAGGAATCCCTGTACCTTCTCCATTCCTCACTCCTCTCTCCCATCCCCTCCTCCTCTTACTCTCTCCACACCAGGAATCCCTGTACCTTCTCCATTCCTCACTCCTCTCTCCCATCCCCCCTCCTCTTACTCTCTCTGCTCCAGAAATCCCTGTAACTTCTCCATTCCTCACTCCTCTCTCCTGTCCCCTCCTCCTCCTCTTATTGCTTATCTCAGTATTGCTAAATACTAGCTTGGGTCCTTTCCTTCTACCTCTCCTCACTCCTCTCTCCCGTCCCCCCTCCTCTTACTCTCTCCACTCCAGGAATCCCCGTACCTTCTCCATTCCTCACTCCTCTCTCCCGTCCCCTCCTCCTCTTATTGCTTATCTCAGTATTGCTAAATACTAGCTTGGGTCCTTTCCTTCTACCTCTCCTCACTTCTCTCTCCCGTCCCCCCTCCTCTTACTCTCTCTGCTCCAGGAATCCCTGTACCTTCTCCATTCCTCACTCCTCTCTCCCGTCCCCACCTCCTCTTACTCTCTCCACTCCAGGAATCCCTGTACCTTCTCCGTTCCTCACTCCTCTCTCCCGTCCCCCCCTACTCTCTCCGCTCCTGGAATCCCTGTACCTTCTCCATTCCTCACTCCTCTCTCCTGTCCCCTCCTCCTCTTATTGCTTATCTCAGTATTGCTAAATACTAGTTTGGGTCCTTTCCTTCTACCTCTCCTCACTCCTCTCTCCCATCCCCCCTCCTCCTCTTACTCTCTCCACTCTAGGAATCCCTGTACCTTCTCCGTTCCTCACTCCTCTCTCCCGTCCCCCCTTACTCTCTCCGCTCCAGGAATTCCTGTACCTTCTCAATTCCTCACTCCTCTCTCCCACCCCCTCCGTCTCCTCTTACTCTCTCTGCTCCAGGAATCCCTGTACCTTCTCCATTCCTCACTCCTCTCTCTCCCCGTCCCTTCCTCCTCTTACTCTCTCTGCTCCAGGAATCCCTGTACCTCCTCCATTCCTCGCTCCTCTCTCCTGTCCCCTCCTCTTACTCTTTCTGCTCTAGGAATCCCTGTACCTTCTCCATTCCTCACTCCTCTCTCCCGTCCCCTCCTCCTCTTACTCTCTCTGTACCAGGAATCCCTGTACTTTCTCCATTCCTCACTTCTCTCTCCCATCCCCCCTCCTCTTACTCTATCTGCTCCAGGAATCCCTGTACCTTCTCTATTTCTCACTCCTCTCTCCCATCCCCACCTCCTTTTACTCTATCTGCTCCAGGAATCCCCATACCTCCTCCATTCCTCATTCCTCTCTCCTGTCCCCTCCTCCTCTAACTCTCTCTGCTCCAGGAATCCCTGTACCTTCTCCATTGCTCACTCCTCTCTCCTGTCCCCTCCTCTTCTTACTCTCTCTGCTCCAGGAATCCCCATACTTCTTCCATTCCTCACTCCTCTCTCCTGTCCCCTCCTCCTCTTACTCTCTCCACTCCAGGAATCCCTGTACCTTCTCCATTCCTCACTCCTTTCTCCCGTCCCCTCCTCCTCTTACTCTCTCCACTCCAGGAATCCCCGTACCTTCTCCATTCCTCACTCTTCTACTGGGCAAGCTAGCTTCTTCTACTGCCTCCCCTCCCTCTGGAACTTGCTCCCCTCTTCTATCCACCCCTCTCCCTCCCTCCCAGCTGTTAGATATCAGCTAAGGAACATTACTGCACCCTCCTGTCCCTGTCAACCCCCCTTGACTTTTCTTCCCCTCTCTTCTGTCCCCCTCCTACTTATGCCCTTCCCCTTTAATTTAGACTAATTGTGACTATGTCCGTGGTCTGCTTCTGTACTGCAAAACACTGTCACCTTCTCCAACAGGCACTGTGCACGTTATTGTATTCTTGTATGTTTCTCCACATATCGCTGCGATGTACCATGCAGTTGTTTACCTGCTTGATAATCATATTGCTCTCGCACCTGTAATGTTATCTAGGTAACCACACTCTGACGTTTTTCAGTTTTATTCTTTCTGTACTCCCCTTCCCTTTGCACACCTGGAAACAAATCTTGGCTCAGTTTGCCCTCCTTGGTTACCAATTTTAAATACAGTAACTATTTAATGAGTACACAGGACTTTGCTATCAGATGTTTTACAACAGTTACATGAAGATGGACACGAAAGTGACAAGTTCTGGTTTGACTTGCTCCCATGCTACCTCTCCTCCCTCTTTCCTGCCCCTCCGCTTCCTCCTACTCTCTCTGCTCCACTGTCACCAGTGCCTTCTGCATTGTACATGACAACACCCCTGCTGGGCAGTCTGTTGCCTCTTACAGACTCCCTCTTCTCTGATTTTCCCTCCCATCCACCATTTGTGCTGCCTCTACACCTGCTACTCTGAAGGCTCTTCTCCACAGGTACACTACTCACATCTGCGTCTGCTCTTAATCTCCCTTTTGCCCTTGGACCTACACTGAATATTGTATTTTGGCTGATGTGTACCTTGCTTGCACCTGCCTAAATCTCCCAAACCACCATATTTGGAACTGCGCTGAATGCAGTAAATTTATGGATACTGTAGCTTGTAATTCTGCGCAAGTATATTTTATAGCTGTTTCATACCTTCTCATTTTACCTGGAGTGACGTTGTCTTTGTGTCAGTGCTACTGTGCTATTTTCTCCCTTGTACCCCCTCCCCCAGGATGCCACTGGAAATTAACTATTTTGGCTCAGAAGGCTTTTTTTTCCCCGGTGAAATTCTTGCAATAAATAAATAAACAAATAAAGATGCAACCCTTTGTAATAAACAGCAAAATCACTGGCTTATTAGCACTAAGTGCAAAATATTAAATACCCAACCAGAGAGAGAGAAAATAAACAGATGTGTAATCTAAATGTTGTACTGTATGTGTCCTCTTTGTGACGAGGTACCTTTGGAAATGAGCCTCTGGCTCAAAGGTTGTAAACCGATGTACGAATAAATAAATAAATAAATAAAATATATTAAATGCACTGCATAACACATATTGCTTGAGCTCCTTAAGAAGCAGCCCCAATAGACTGAATGGCCATCTTTTGCTAGCAATTTCATACGTTCATATATTTGTATGGTTGTATTTTGTCCTGTCCAGAGACAATGCCCCCACAAGTGAGAGAATCTTTTTTTTTTCCTTTTCAGTTTAAGTTAATGTACAAAAAGCTTGCAGATTAGCTCGGGGATGTGACCCCACAAATCAAAAATCCCTGAACTATGGCTGTGTCAATTAGCAGAGCCCTGTGGTTCAAAGGGAAAGCTACAGGTTTATTCTTCTCCACAGCTGTACCCACAGCCCCCTCCCCATCTACCTCAGTTCCCCTTCTTGGGCACTAAGCCCATACTCCCTGAGGTTAGAAGAAGCACTTACCTAGTTTGTACCCAAGTTTAAGAAGGATTGCAGCAAATGGGTTTTCTGCTTTGCATGATCAGCCTGCTAAAACACTGCCTACTTGCCTTAGACAACCATTAAACTGGGCAACTTTTAAAACCCTTTGGCAAAAACACTTCAGGAATTCTGGACCTGCCACTACTCAGAAACCCTGAAAATTGTTCAGTCTTCCTTTCCACTATTCCTTTACCCTACTCCTTGCTTGCCAAATCAGTTACTGTCAACATACCTCATTTACTGTAATGAATAGCATATATTTTATGTCTGACCTCTATGAAATCTCTGTAACTGTTGTAACTATAGGTACATACTGCAACATCTGATTTGTAAATGTCAGCATAATGGAACTTCCATAAAAATGAGATATTGCATCTCACGGGGTTATCCCATTATATGACTGGAGATACATTTAAAATATACATATGCATGTGTGATATGCAGAGGTCTGACTTAGAATGGCCCAGTTTCTTTATGAGTGAGGGGGCAAGACGATACGTCACATGTGGCAAAGCCATGACTGAGTTTTGAAACTCATGTCCCCTCACAAATGATGGTAAATTGCATATTCTGAGTCAGGTCATTGTGTGTCTGGTTTATACCTCACAATATAAAATATAAACATTTCAAATTAGCTCCTCTTTGGATAACTGTTTAATTTTACTTCACTACTATAGTAAGATTGCTGCCTATCTCTGCTGTGATGCTATCAAGTTTTGTTTCATATTGGTTACATATAGCATCATGATACATCTAAGCTATGTTGTTTTCTTTTGTGACATATCTAACATAAAATAACAAATTATTTTGATACTTGATACTCCGTTTATCTGATAAAATTTAGACTGACAGACAGATAGATACTGTCTGTAGACAGACAGACAGATAGTAACAGACAGATAGATGGTCTATACAATTGTCTTACACGAAACAGAGAATTTATCTCCTCAAGCAAGGGGTACAGCACTATAACCATCAAAGAGTTATGAAATTTCCTTCTCCCCATGAGTGGAGATGGATTCTATATTTCAGATCAGGCTAATGCATGTTGAATTCCTACATCACTTTTAAAATTCAAATCATTAATAAAAAACAGACATGCATATTTTTTTTGTGGGCTTCTATGCAGAGATAAGTTAATCATTAGTGTTGGAAATTTGCCCTTCCCAACTACCGATGTGAAAGAGAGGATCTTCATATCTCAGGGTGAGCCAAAATGCTTTTCCTCCCTTTACCAAAGTGTGTGTGTGTGTGTGTGTGTGTGTGTGTGTTTAATGAAGCTGCAGAGTAACTAGTTACTGAAATATTATTACTTTTTTGAGTGACTAGTAAGAGTAACAAATTACTTTAAAAAGTAATAAACAATACATAACTGCAACAATATTATTTTCCCCTAAAAGTAACTGTTACAGTAATATACATTTTAGTTACTATTAAGTGGGATCAGTTGTCCTTCCAAGGCAATATTCTCACGTGCTTTATCAGCACCAGGCAGAAAAAGACAAACCCAGGGCGTACAATCTTCTAGGATTCAAACATTGCTCCTACAGAGTTTAACCCACATCAAGAAACTTGTGAAGGTAGTCTATCTGCACTCTGTGGCTACTTTTAGTAAAGAAGAAACTGTAGACAGAACATTCTTGCCACACTCTTTTACTCCTTTTGAACTTGTGGACAGTGTAACCCAGGAACAAACCAGTCTGTTTCTTCTATCTATATACACATATCAAAGCAGCAGTCCTTTACATAATAGTGCGATTGTTAATCCAAAGTCCTTTAAAGTTCTGCTTGCTATCCTTAGAAAACTTTAAGTCACACCCATTCCTGAGTTTCTGAGGCAAGGCTGACATGCACGTGTGACGTCACAGCTGATGCTTCAGCGTTGAAATCATGCTCCTGTCTACAGTTTTTTCTTTTCCTTAAAATAACAACAGAGTGTAGACAGACAGTCTTAATGAGTTTCTTGATGTGGGTTAAACTCTGATCATTTCCCTGCTATTGTGCACCAGCATAATCCTAGAAGCCACAATGGAGCTTGACTGAGCAGAACCAACTTGACATTTGGGTGTTTTTACATACTAATTGTGCCTATGAAATTGGTTTTCATAAGTAAAATACATTAATATCATCAGAAAAAAATGTAAATAAAAAGTAATATAAAGTAACATGAAAAGTAACAAGCATTATTATTACAGTTGCGTATTTTTATAAATAATTATACAGTGGCACTCTTCTAAAACAAAACCTGATTGGCTAACTGGGTCTTTTATCCATTAAATCCCAGCATAACTTTTGGATAAGACCCAGTCAGCCGCATCACTAATAACCACATAAAAATCAATCCAACCCCCAAAAATGAAAACATTAAAGCCGCCATGTTGGATTCTCTATGAACCGTGACTGAGAATTGCAGCCCTGCTGATCTAATTTATGTATGCCCCAGGGCTTACCTGACACAATTCCTTGTCCCTTGCCTCCTGATCTCATCACTCTCTGGTCCCAGGACTGTGGAAGAGGGACACCAGTAGAGCGGTCACAGCAGTTCAGGAGTGTGATGTAGACCAGGGCTCCACATTTCAAATCTGTTGCCAATGCTCAGCACCCTCTGACCTTGGACCCTCTCCAGTGTTCCAGGGGCTGAGGCAGAGGGCAGGGAAAAGAAAACGCTGCCTAGTAAGTTTCCCCAGCCCAGGAGCCAAACAGGGCTGGGGAACAACTCTTTGGAACTGTGGCAGCAATGTAGGCTGCCGAGCTTCTTTCCCCGATACACTGATGAATGGCGGTCGCTCGTGCCGACATTGCCCTGCTCCACCCTGCAGCTCCATTCATGCTGCCGAATGGCAGAGTCTCCCTAGCAACACAGAACAATTTTTTTCTAGCACAGCAATAAATTCAATAAAAATAATTTTAAATATAAAAAAAAAGCTCTTTGGCTGAGATATTCAAAGGGGTTGCACCTGGCGCCAACTGAGTTGCGCCAGTACAATCCCAGAAATGCACTGTGAACGTAATATTCAAAAGGGGAATTGTGCAGTGCAATTCCCGATGTGCTGAGATTTCGCAAAAGATAATGTCTGGCACATCTCAGGGGGCATGCCATGCATCACGTGGCACATCCCGATATTCTAGCCTGGGATGTGCGGCGCATCTGCAGGCACATCCCAGAGAAGAGCCGCATACCTGGGCACAAAGTTGAGCCCATAAAAAAGTAGCTCAACTGGTAGCCACCCACAGGTGAGCTGCTGTATTGCAAAGCGCATCACAGCAGCTGCTAGCCGTGGGTGGCTTCCCCCCAGTACACCATACACAAGCACCCACAAAAATCCCTGGTGGTCCAGTGGGTCCCCTACCCCACCTGTAACCCTGATCATCCAAAATTAATGATTTTAAATTCCCTGGTAGTCTAGTGGTACCCGCCACTGACACAGGACCCCCAGCCCATCCATCCCCCCATCATTGGCAGGCAGCATACCCACCCACATACCTCCGTGACTGCCCGTCGAATGACAGCTTTCAGTATGTGTTGCATGGGCCAAATGATCCTTATCTGCTGTCAAAGTCTATGTTTCTGTTTCTATATTGGTTATCTCCTTATCTAAGTCTGCATTGTGCTTCAAGAGCTCATGTCCTCGTATGGTGGGACCCCAAGGAACTGACCCATGCACAGTAAGCTGTCGGGGAATACTTGAGTCAGTGTTGCCAGAGTAGGGGGGGTAGGCGATCTGTGGTACCATCTTGTACATGATGGCTGGCATTTTCTGCCAGTTTAACCCTCCGCACTCACCAGCACACCACCTATGTGTGTGCCCAAAATGTCATCCAATAGGCAGGGGTGTGGTCAGTGCCACATAGTTACCACAGCATCCACATCACTGCCGCTCCCTGCTGTAGGAGGCACTTACCAGTTGGCTAGCCAGCTCCCTCCCTCGGAGTCAAGGCATGGTGCCTCCACATCATGCTGTAAACCTCAATGACCCAGGGCAAGGGTGGAGTGGGGTCCAAGACTCAAGCCTGGGTCTCCCACATGGTGGTGCAATACACCACCAGTCTGCAACACTCGGCCAACTTTTGATTTTTCAATACTGTGGTGTGTAGAAGGTTCCTCTATTTCTCCATCTTTATATATATGATAAGAACAAGTTAATCTACATTATCCCATAGGGAGATTAATGAGCAGGTATCCACTAACATAAAAGGCTTGAATCTATGATCGCTTCAGCAATTATGTTGAACTTTGCATCTTTTAAAAAGCATCTGGCCATCCCCAAATGACCTCACAATTGCTGTGTTTCTGAACTCACCATCTGTTGTCACAGTAAGCACTGTGGAGTCATTAAAGCAGCCAGTGTTTCATTTTTCTGAGCAGCACAGAAAATACATATTTTTCAGCAGTGCTGAACACTGCCACATTCATCAAAAACAAGCTTTCAGGGTGAACAGTGTAAAAACTGGCAGAGATATCGGATACAGCAGGGGAAAGGCACAGAAACACAATCCAATGAGGAAATCAGAAAGCTCCGATGATGTTTAGAGTTACTTCAGTAATGTTTCATATCATCCAGTTTGCCAGTATGCACACATGCAATCAAAATAACAAAAAAGCAGGTGTGAAAAAAAATGTCTAAGTTGAAAATATTTTAAAATAATGTTGCTGAAATTTGAAAATATATTATGCAGAATTTATATTAGTGTATGCAGAGTTGTATTTTTATAACTTTTTTTTAGCTACTACTTTCTCCCACCCCCCCCCGGCCCTGGTTAGCCTCATCTGGCCGCCATCCCTAGCCTCCATTCCCTTCAGGCCCTCACCCTTGTAGCTCCCATGGCTTACCCCCCATGGCGTAGCAACGGGGAGCCCCCTACTCACCTGTCCATCCAGAATATGGCTCAGGGTGTCACCTCCAGGAACACAGCAACCGGGGACAGCCATCAGGCCGCCATGACCAGCCACCAGGGTCTTTTCCATTTTTCTCCCCTACGGGAGCTGGCATGTAATGACGCCAGTGACGGGCACATCCCCACCAGTTGTCTGTCATGCTCCCACCCCCATGTAGTGTCAGCAGCACTGCACCAAGCCCCAGCCTCTGCCAGGGGTCAGACATGCACAGACCACAGGGCACCCCCTCCCCAGAGGTGGATAGCAGTCCATCGAATGCTCAGTCCAACTCCTTCCATGCTGACCCCTGGCAACCCGTGCTTGTTCCCGAACACAGGTCACCAGCATGATGCAAGGTGAGGCAGCCAGCACCTCAGCCCTCAGTACCACTGGGCCGGCTAGAGTGTACAGCGTTAATAAAACTCAGGTGCAGAATACTAGCAAATATGACGAATGTCTTTTAAGATTTTTAGAATTATTGGCTGGGAAAACACACTGAGCCAAAACTCATTCTCAGGTACATTGTAAGAGCACAGGTAGGTTAAGTGATGGCTCTGGGTCACACAGTAGGCAAGTGAAGGTTGGGGGATTAAAATTGAGTTCTGCTGCCTTCTCCAGATTTATAGCTCAGTGTTCTTACCACTAGGCTATATTGCCTCAGTTGGAGACAGTCTGATCCTTTTTGCATAATCTTTTTGTTTAGGCTTTCAAGATTGTACATTAGAAAGCATGAAAAAGGAAACCTCCAAATGCACATACATTTGTTTACTCCACATTATATATAGAGAATAATGCATAGGCGACTGTGTTATGAAGTTGTTTTACACACCCAAGGTATGTGACAACCCATAAACCTCGAGAGGTTTATGAAGTCATCACACACCGAAGGTGTCTAAAAAATTTCATAGACACACAGGCGTCTATGTTTTATTTTTCATAATTACTGCTTCAAGAAGTCTATGCCAAAGAAAGTCCCTGAACACTGTTTCTGCTTTTTCTTTTGTATCCACAACAGCTTTGTTTGTGAAGTCTCTGCAATAAAACCGAACATGAGCTGGAGAAAAAAAAGAAATCTCAAAAACGTAGTTTTTAACTTTTTAACTTTACAGTCCATGTTTAGCTGTCTGTTCATCCCAAGATGGCGGCCACACTGGGCTAGCCACCAGTTTTAGCTCTGTAGAGTTTTATGCATTTAGTTACGTTGTTATTTTGTTTTATTTCCTGTCTGCTGTTTGCTGTTGCTGTTGCCAAGCAGTGGTTAGCGGCGGGAGCGTGGCGAGATTTCTTGGTTCCCTGGTTGGAATGTCTTGAAATGTTTGGAATGTTTTTTGACCACTGTAACTATTGCTGTGGAGAACACCATTGCCTGACCGCTGCTTGACCACCTGTTTGCCTATTCCAATGCCTCATTCCTGATAATTCACTAAAAATACTACCAACAGCTTATTCTGGTTCAAGGTCAGTTGGCATTCATCTGTATCCCCCTCCCCCGGGTTGTGCCTGAAAATAGGCAGGATTTGTCTAGTGCACTTACCCGGTCAACAAAAAAATAAATAATAAATATATATACATCATTTGGGATTGTTTGTTTTCCTTTAATACTGTTGGTGTTACCACTGAAGGATCTCCTTAACCAGCAACTAAACACCGTGGTCCCTGTGTTCACTGCGAGGAGCCGATGGCTGAAAGGACTACCTGCAGTTGGAGTCAGTTCAGAGTGCAATTGGGTGTTTGACCCGCTTTGTTTTGCCAACTGTTCTGACTGACTGTTCGACTGGAAGAAGGTTATCATTGGAGAAAGTCTATAAAGAGGAGAAGAGGTCCAGCCATCCGGCATACCTTGAGGTGGGTGCGGGGGGCCGCTGCTCTTCCCAGGAGGGGATCGGGAGTGCATACCTGTGGGTGGGTACTTTCGGAGCTTTGAGGGTTGTGGCGGCTGCCTGACAGAGATGAGTTTGTCCTACAATCCAAGTTGGAGCGAGTGGTTGTACAACCGTTGCCCACCATGGAGTGGTCAGGTTTTAGCTATTTGGGCTGCAGAGGAACGCCCCACCTGGAAGTCGTAATCTCCGTCAAATTGAACTGGGCTATTATTCTGATGTCTGGATTTTAACGCTCTTTGCTGGAAGTTGGTCTTGTTTTATGATCATCTTGACTGAGTCGGGAGGCAGTGAGAGGGCCTCTTTTTTCTGAGCTACTATCTTTCAACAGGGCTATGGATAGTACTGTGAGAGGGTCATATCCTTTGGACTGCATTTATGATTAGGAGGTGGTGAGTCCCCTCCTCATCAATTCCAACTACAAATTTTCTTGTAAAGCTGTGGCGTTGGTTTTGCTGATATTTTAATTATTTTTAGTGGGCTAAGACTGATACCATCTCAGTGGACAGTACCTGGAGTACCTTCAGTAATATTATTATTTGAAATGTTGTAACTTACTTGTGTTTACTGTTTTATTTTTGTTTATTTAAGGGCAGTGGGGTTTGTCTGATAGAGGATTGTGCTGTTAGTTCTTAAGTTGAGTTGTGTGGTTGGTGAGTGTTTGGAGAGTGTGTGTGTGTGTGTGTGTGTGTGTGTGTGTGTGTGGGGGGGTGGAAGTACCTGCTGGTGGGTGGTTGTAAAGGTTGAAGTTGTGAGGGTTTATTTAAATTTTGGGTTTTTTTTTGGGGTGGGGTGATATTGCTTATATTAGAAATGTGTTTGGAACTGAAACTCCTAAGGCACAGCTACTCAGGTGGCTTCCTCCATGGCCTTCAACCCTTTGAACTTCCAGCACTCCTGGCTGAGGCCTATGGGAGATGTCGGGCCTTGGGGATAGCCAGGACAGGTAGGGCCAGAGGGGGTTACTCCCGGGTGGCTGCCAGAGCATTGGGGATTTGAGTGGTAAGGGCAAGGATATGCCCTGGGGTGAAATGGGAACTTGAAAGAGGGTTGCCATGTTTAGTTCCCATACCCAAGGGCTTCACCTTTGTGGGTGGGCAGATGGCTGGCCCAGATACCTCACCTCATCCCACTTGGGTTGTATTATGCAGTGCCAGGTCGAACAAGACTGCCATTATGGCAGACTTGATATCCTTGGTCGACTTGGCTTGCATCACCAAGACATGGCTGGACCAAAGTGCTGCTCCCATTTTGGAGGTGGCAGTTCCAGCCTGGTACTCTGTGATACATACCCCGAGAGAGGATCACAGGGGTGGGGTGGGAGGCGGCCATTTGTTTTAAGTCTAGCCTGAACCTCACAGTGCTAAACGTAGGTCTTACATGGTCTTTTATATGTGTGGCCACTTGGGGAGGTGTGGACATGGGTTTCAGGGTTCTCCTGCTCTATCGTCCTCTGGGAGTGGGTGGGGACTTCTTGAGGGAGGTCGAGGAGCTCATCACTGGCCTGGTGCTGGAGTCCCCTAGGTGGTTGATCTTGGGGGATTTCAATGCTTGGGTCGACAATGGGCTCTCGAAGTCTGGAAGTGACCTTCTGAAGAGTGTGGAAGCCCTGGGCCTGACACAACACGTAACATCAGTAACACACTCAGGTGGCCACATATTGGACAAAGGTTTTTCAATGGGTCTCAGTATTACTGACCTCCCTGTTGATCTGGTGGTTTGGTCAAATCACAACGCCATAAGGTTTGTGTTTAACGGCTCCCCCCCCACAATGGTCCGGCCCCCGTGGAGATGATCCAGTACTGCCCATTAAGAGGAGTTTCCTCTATAGGACTGTCGGTGGTGCTGGACCTATTGAGAGTGGGGGAAGCTTGTGTGATGGGCTGGAGGAAGCAGTGGTGGCCTATAATGAGGCGGTGACTACAGCCTTTGACTCAATTACAGCCTTTGACTCAGTCGCACCCTTTCGTGTCCACCCCTTGCCTATTCACCGGAGATCCCCTTGGTGTGATGAGGAATTCCAGAGTTTAAAGACTAAGGGGCGAATGTTAGAGAGATGCTGGAGGAGAACTGGTCAGATGGAGGACAAACTGGCCATGAGGTCACATTATGTTGACTATCAGGGGGGCAATCTCCTGAAAGAAGGCAGAGTTTCTATCTTGGGAGATTGCTGCGGTGGGGAACAGACCAGCTCAGCTCTTCCGTATGGTAGACAGACTTCTTTTTTTTTTTTTTGTACTTGCTATTTTTCCACCTTCCCCTGCCCCCTACGCTCCACTTCTTTGGGAGCGCCTGGCATCTGCCTCAGTTCCTTCCATGCCTGGAGCCCCATGGCAGTCCCCCCATGTAGCCTTGGATTTCCCCTCAGGTGGGGACGAGGTGGGGCCCAAGCACCCCGAGCTAACTTCACTTCGTCGGGGCCGCTGCGTGGGACAGACAGGAGACCATTGAGGTCTATGCTGGCGCTCCGTCTACCCGGAGCGATGGAGGTGTTTTTCCTGTTTCTCTGGATGTGCCATGTGCCCTGAGATAAAGGCGGAGCTCCACTGACATCTGACACGCCCAACCCTCCTGGATTGGCCAGGCGCTTGCTGTGCCCCAGGCCTCCACCTGGGGTCAGTCAAGCACCGAGCCTTGTCCCCCCTCCCTCCCTGGAGAAGGTGAGCAGTCCATGGATGCTCAGCCTTCTCCCCCCGGCCGGCCCTCCAGCTCCCCGGGCTTGTTCCCGAACCCAGGTCACCAGCGTCGCAAGCGGTAGCGCTACCGCTGTGCCGACTGGCCGCCCAGTAGACAGACTTCTACATCCTGTCTGTCTCTGTGCAGGAGGAGCAGTTTCTAGCACTAAGTGCAAGGAGTTGGATATGTTCTTCTCTGACAAGGTGTCCTCTAACAGGGCTGAGGTCTCCCCGAGTATCTCCCAAAAGGGATGTAGTGTCCGGCCTGAGCAGTGCCGAAACACTCCTCTTACCTGGGATGAGTTTGAGCTAGTTGGAGTGGAAAAAGGTGATGGGGATAATCTCAAACCTGTGGCCTGCACATTGTGATCTGGATCCAGGCCCAACCTGCCTTGTGGTTGGATGTTTGGACCTGATAGGAGCTGTGGTTGCTGAGGCTGTCTGGCATTCATTGAGGAGTGGAATCTTCCTAGTGTCCTTGAAAGAGGCTCTGGTTAGGCCCCTTTTAAAGAAGCACTGTTTGAATCTGGACTGCCTAAGCAGCTACAGGCTGGTCTCAAACCTCCCATTTTTAAGGAAGATTATTGAGAAAGTGGTGGCCATTCAGCTTGAGAGACACACTGCATCTTCATCTACCTATGAGCCTTTCCAGTCTGGGTTCCAGGTGGGCCATAGTATGGAGACCGCCCTAGTAAAGGTGTTGAATGATCTCCTGATGGCAAGGGATGGGAGAGCTCATACCATCTTGGTTCTCCTGGACCTCTCTGCGATGTTTAACACCATGGACCATGAGGTGCTGCTTGACCCCCTGCGGTTCTGATGTGGCCTGGCCAGCAATGTCATCAGCTGGTTCAGGTCATACCTGATGGATAGAGTATAGAGGGTGAAAATGGGACTCATCTCATCTACCCCAAAGCCTCTGAGCTGTGGAGTGCTGCAGGGGTCAGTCTTGTTGCCCTTATTGTTAACGGTGCACATGCTACCACTGGGGGACATTATCAGGTGGTACGGGTTGGATTTTCACTGCTATGTAAATTATACCCAATTGTACTTGTCCTGTGCACCTGATGTCCAGGTGTCAGACTCCGTATTTAACAGCTGCCTCAGGGAAATCCAGTCATGGATGACTCAAAACTGGCTTAGACTCAGCCCAGACAAGACTGGGGTACTGGTGGTGGAGCCGGGTCATTGTGGAGGAGGGGGGATGGGGGGTTGTCCCCTAATCTAGTATTGGGGGGATCCCCTTGTCCCTTCTAGACAGGTGAAGGATTTGGGTGTGATCCTGGATGATGGCCTGACACTTGATGCTCAGGTGTCGGCCATGATCAAAAGTGTTTATCATCTCAGGAACATTGCCCAAATCTGAGCCCTGATATCTCCTGAGGACCTGCCCACACTGGTGCATGCTTTCATAACTTCCAGGCTGAATTACTGTAATGCCTGTACCTTGGGTTACCTGGAGGCAACCTGTGCAGACTGCAGCCAGTGCAGGACATAGCGGCAAGACTATTGACTGGGATAAAGAGGTGTGAGCATATTACCCCGGTCCTCTGCAGACTGCACTGCTTGCTGGTCAGGTGGAGCATTGTCTTCAAGATAGGGCTCCTTACCTATAAGCAGGGCCCCTGGTGTTCTGCGGCAGAATTTTCTGATTTCTGCGGCAGGGCTCCTTGACTTCTGCGGCAGCATTTTCTGATTTCTGCAGCATGATTTATTCATTTCTTTGGCAGAATGCAGTCCTGTCATTGGCTAAATATGATGTGATGTCATCGATGACATCATATGCTGAGCATAGAGGAGGAGCTACAGGATAAACGAGGTGGGAAAGAAAGCCTGACACTATGGAAAAACAGTATATTTATATGAAAATTCACCAAAACAATGAATTCTGCGGCATGATGCAGATTCTGTGGCAAATTCCGCAACCGCAGAACCGCATAATTCCAGGGGCCCTTGCATATAAGACCCTGCATGATGGGGGTCCCACCTATCTACAAGGTCACCTTGACCCTTATTGTCTGGCCCAGATGCTCCGTTCCACTGAGGGGAGCCTCCTGGGGGTTCCCAGGGTTAGACTGCAGCATTCAGGAGAAAGAGTGCTTGCGGTGGCCACACCAACCCTGTGGAACTCCTTGCCTAACTATCTAAGGGAGGCCCCATTGGTGGAAGCCTTTAAAAGGGCACTAAAAATGTATTTATTTGAACGGGCTCTTATAATGTGAATTTGCTGATAGATGGAATGACATTTTTTATCTACATTGATTTTATCATGTATGTTTGGTGATTTTAAATAATATTGAATTGTGATTTTACTGTATAGTGCCCAGAGTCCTAGGAATTGGGCGCTTTATAAATAAAAATATCTATCTATCTATCTATCTATCTATCTATCTATCTATCTATCTATCTATCTATCTATCTATCTATATCTGTAGAGAGCTGAACCTTTGTTGCTAGGAGATCCTAGGTCAAAGGGTGGGAGCATGAGTGAAAGTGTAAGGCAGTACTGAGGGTGAGTGAGACTTTTATTTGCAGCATCTGCCTTAAGAGTGGTCTTTTCTGCTTGTAGATTTAAAGCCAGAGTTCTATGGAACTGAAACACGATTGGTAGAAAATGCTATAATGACTGGGAGCTATTATCTGATCAGGAAAATACAAAAATAATTACAATAGGAAACAGTAAATATAATAATTACAGCAGTTAGAAACAGTGCAGTGGTTACATGCTACAAGGAAAGGAACAAATAAATACAGATAATTAGACAAATGATCACACATCGAGAAGAGATGCTGTACTGTATTATAATAACTGGGGAGCACTTTTTCCCATAAGAAAAGTGGGTTATAATTTCCCCGTTATAACCCACAGGTTATAATGGGTCTGAGCATGCGCACAAACCAGTCTTCTTCACTACACACCGTGCAACTGTTCGCCACCACTTGGAATCAGCGGTAAGGTAATTTTAAAAAATCAACAAAACAAAATTTCAGAGGACCATTTCCCAAAATCGTTAACATGACAAGATTTTTACCATGAGGAGATTTTCACCACGAACTGCGGACCGCGTCAAAGCCAACCAAGTGCACAGTGCCATGGGAATCTCTATTTTATATAACAGCTGAGGCAAAAAAGCAATCCCCGCACCTTGGGTGTGTAAAATTCTTGTTGTAACCACCTCCCCAGCCATTATTCTATATATAATGTATGGGAGAGGTCTGCTATTCACTGAAATCACATAGTTTACAGCATTGTTGTACCACTGATTTGACGTCAGAAGGTTGTTATACCGTCTTGAATACCTCACACTGACAGTATAACAAAATGGAATGTTCACGCTCTTTAACATTGTGTTATGTGAATGGTGATCACTAGTTTCTGTGAGTGTTTGGAAATACGAATTCTACTGTCAATTTAACTTCACAGAAAGTAACTATCGCGATGCTACCTTCTTTCACCATTTTCTTAGTTAAATAATATTCTGTGGTAGAGTTACTCAAGAAGTTTTTTTTTTTTAGTTTCTCTCTGTAGTTACCTGAAAAGATAATGTCTGCACAGGCACAGATTGCTGTGCACACCAGGGTTGAGTGCTCTTCTGGGATGACACTACCTATAGTGCAGTTCCTTTCATGACCCATGTGATCAGCACAACCTATAGAATTATTTTAACTGTTATTTTATAAATTGTTCATTTTTTAGATAGTTTGCTTATTTATGGTTGGCTTCTATGAACGAATAATTAATTTTGTAAAAAGTACAGATTCACGGTTTTCAACTGTTGTAGTAGTTGCTATAGTGCAAATAAATGCCGTTTCCAACTTTATTTATTTATTTATTTGCTTTTGTTAACCGGGTAAGAATTGATGCCTGATTCATGTCTCCTGAACATAAGCTGAATGTAATGTCGAGCGTGTAATGTTGCCAAAAAGTGAATTCAACTGATAGTTATAGTAACTGGGGACCATACACTGTAAAAGCTAATGAATGGGCATCAGTTAATAACCACCCTGAATTCACTTCTCGAGGTTGTCAAGATAGCAGTAAACCTGCTCTCAAGGTTTACAATGCTGTCCTGGCAACCTCTCAAAGTGAATACAGCGTGGTTATTAACTGATGCCCATCCATTATGCCCTATGTTATGTTTATTATGCAGGCATGGTAGTGCCGTATATTAGGGTTGAGGAACCACTTTAAAAATAAATACCAATTTTTGTACCTCAATAATTGTGCCACTGTTCAACTGATTTACTGGAAATTTGTCAAGCACAGAGTTGGTGCCAGGATCTCTGAATCCTAGAAATTTCATGGCAGTCAGTTCATGGGGGGGCAAAATAATAGAGATGTACAAAATGTAAAATTGGACAAAATTAAGACCTTTTGTTTGCTCACCTATATAACTAAAAGAACAGGAGGATTTCAAACCTGAAATTTTCAGATTTCGTAGAGTTTTCCCCAAGGTGTGTGCTTTTGTGATTTTTATGTCCATAGCTTGCCCCATTTTTGAGAAAGTAAGCACAAATCACAGGCTCGCTCAGTTTAAAAATGTAGCATTCTAAGGATGACAATTTTTTCTACTCAGCTTTGCTTGCAGAGTTATTCCCATCAGAAGGACCTTCTTGAGATGCATGGCAAAGCAGATAAATAAATATATAAATAAATATATATATAAATAAATGAAATAAAAGCTGAGGAGGGGTTGCAGGAAGCCTCACCACAGGATCAGGGATACAGAGAGGTTCTGAGAGGACTTGCAGATCTGGTGGATCTTTGTGACTCACTTCAATGGGGTGGGAATGTGGCAGGAGCCTTGAGATGACCAGCCTCTGAAGGTGTTTACAGATGCAGCCGGGTGGGGCTCAGGTTCAGGGCATACTTCCAGGGCAAATGGTGCATGGTGCAATAGTCTTTAGAGTGGGCATCGGCTGGCCTGCATAAGCAAATCACACCCTTGGAGTTATTTCCAGTGGTAGTGGCATTGTGTGTTTGGGGCCTGAGGCTGAGGGACAGGAAGGTCTATTTCTGATCCGATAATATGGATGTCATGCACCACCAATGGCCAGCTAGGGTCTAATGACCCCTTGGGAGACCTGATGCGCAATTTTGTTTCAAAATATATGATGCTGACTATTCAGTTTAAGGCAGTCCATATACTCGGTGTTGACAACTGAATTGCAGATGCTTTATCTCGTTCACAGTGGCAGAGATTCAGGGAGCTGGCGCCAGCAGCAGAACAGCAGCTGTGGATGGTTCCTCACTTTCTGTGGAGGGTGGTGACCTTGAGACTTGGAGATGCATAGGTAATTCCATTGCATTGCAGACAAAGGAGGCCTATCATTGGGGAGTAGAACACTACTTAGTGCCTTGGGCAGAGGTAGGATAGCTCAGTACCTGGCCAATTCTGGTACATAAACTGTGTGGGTACATCATGCTAGCCAAATGGGAAGGGTTGTAACTGTGGATGGTGTGACGCCATCTCTCAGGGTTATCATGGTTTTCCTGGGTGATGGGGTTCACTGACACCATTAGGGCCTTCAAGGTATGGAAGGTCATAGAGGTCTGGGGAAAGTCACAGGGCACTCTGCCGGATAGGCGGCACCCTATCATGCTGGTGATTTTGGCCCGAGTTTGGGCAGCATTGCCCAGCATGTTCTGGTGCACATATGAGTCAAGGCTGTTTGACTCAATGTTTCTGGTAGTATTCTGTGGGGCAAGCTGGCTTTTGGAGCTGACACATGCTGCTCAAGCTAGGGGAGCCCCAGGCCTGCTGGTCAAGGATGTGGTTGCCTTGAAGGAGAGGATTTTTGTGCAGTTAAGAAAGAGCAAGACTGGCCAGAGGGGTAGGGACCACTAGTGCTCCGTGAAGGCCCCTTCAGACTTGGTCTCAGAGAAGGTAAAGGCCTACATAGCCACTTGCTCAAAAGTGGAGGAGATGTTCTTTCAGCATGAGGATGGCAATATCTTGACTAAGGCCATCCAACAAGTCAGGTTAGACACTCCAGAGTTTGCCACACATTCCTTTTGGATCAGGGTAGCAATGAATGCTATGAGCCTAGGATAGTCTGATGGTGAAATCCAGGTGTTAGGGCACTGGAAGTCCCAGACATTCTTGTGCTACATCCTTCCACATTTGCAGTAACTTTCTTTTGTCTCTTACAGGGTCCCCAGATGGCATCAGGAGCAGATGGATTTGTGGTCATTCATTCATCTACTGGGTAGCAGCGAGAGCAGCCATTAGGCCTGGGGGAGGCAATCTAGTGATACCTCTGTGGGCGGTGTGAATTCGATGGCTGGGAATGAAGGGCATGCACTGGAGGAATTTGCTGCTGAGGATGAAGGAGGAGGCTCACACACAGAGGAACCCAGGCATTCTGTTGATCCACTTTAGGGGTGAAGACTTGGGGTCATGGAAGGTGATGTACCTGCTGCTGTCGATGAAGGAGGATTTGCACTCCATAAAATACTTGTGGCCCCATACAGCTCTCATTTGGTCCCACCTGATCCAAAGGGAGCACTGGCTGCATATGAGAGATGTTAGAGCACTCAGTGTTGCATGCATTTGTGTTAATCATGAAATGACAGCCTTTATGGAATCCATGAGGGAAAATGTGGTGAGACAGGGAAATGTATGCCTCCAACCAGGGCCTTTTTGTTGAGGAGGAAGGGCAATTGTGGAAAGAAGGAATAGACGTGATACTGAATTCTTTTAAGCAGGTCTTGGAAGCACAGTTAGAGCGAGTGGCTTGAAGGGGTCAGACTGTGTCCATCCTGTGGCAGCTCAGGAGGATCGCAGGCCAGTGGTACGGGGGAAGAAGGGGGGATGTGTTGAGTTCTTCTAAAGGGCTCATTGCCTCCAGTTGGCATGAGGCCAGGGGACTACAGGACCTGGACCTGGATTGGGGGGGTGTCATGGTTCACCCTCATCAGGTTATCCTGCAAGGATAGCAACATCAAACAGGGGGTGGCCACAGACTCCTTGGCCACATGACCTCCACAGAAGCTGCATCAGCCATTCAGGCACACACCAGAGTTGGCCCAGGACTGAGGGCAGGTGTGTGGGAGGCCTGAAGAGGCTGTGTATCCTCTCAGCTGTGCACACTGCTTGTACTGTGTGTGCATAAAGCAGTAAATGCATGGCTGTGGCCATTTCCTCCAAGACCTGTATTGGTGTGGTTATTCCAGGGAAGGGGTAGTGGAGGGCTACCAGAACTATAAAGAAGCTGCAAAGAACTGCAGCAACTGGCAGTTCATCTGGGGCCCTCCCTCCCTATACCTGGGAGAAGGAAGAGGGTGATTCTTCCTGGGGTGGGGAAGAGGCCCTGGCAACACTCTAGAAGTTGGTACCACAGAGGCTGCCCACAGGGTGGTGGCATCTGGTGGGGGAGAGGAAGAGGGGTTAAATGGAGCTGGAGGCCAGCAGCTCCCCTTATTTCTTTTCTTTTCTTTGGATTCTCACCCACCCACCCTTATAAAATTAGGGTAGGGTGGCCAGGTTAGTCAGGGCACCCTTTGATCCAGTAGAGGTGACTGCCCTAGGGTTTTTCCAGGTTTTTTGCCTCCCTCAAAGGGTTACAAAATTTAGATAATAAAAAAAAACAATAAAATAAATATAGAGAGCTGGCAAGAATTTTAATAACAGAATGCAGCAAACTGTCACAGCTATGTGGGGTGGCTCAGGAGGATCACAGGCTGATGGTAGGGTGGGAGAAGGGGGGATATGTCAAATTCTTCAGAAGGGCTCATCACCTCTGATCAGCATGCAGCCAGGGGACTGCAGGACCCAGACCTGGAAGGCGGGGTCAAAGTTCACCCTCATCAGGTTATCCTGCAAGGACTATGGTGCAGGACAGAGGGTGGCCGCAGGATCCTTGGACACAGGACCTCCCCATGAGGTACATCAACCATTCAGCCACACACCAGAGTTGGCCCAGGATTGAGGGCAGGTGTGTGAGAGGCTTGAAGATGCTGCATAGCCTCTCGGCTGTGCACGCTGCTCGTACTGTGTGTGCATAAAGCAGTAAACGCATGCACACACAAAGTAGTAAACGCATGCCTGTGACCACTTCCTCCAAGACCTGAGTTGGTGTGATTATTCCAGGGAAGGGGTAGCATAGAGCTACCAGAACAATAATTACAGCAGTTAGAAACAGTGCAGTGGTTGCATACTACAAGGAAAGGAACAAAAAAATACAGATAATTAGACAAATAGTCACACACTGAGAAGAGATGCTGTACTGCATTGTTATATGTAACATATAAGCACGGTAGTGCCTGTATATTGGGGTTAAGTAAGCACTTTAATATTAAACCCCGATTTATGCATCTTAATAATGGTGCTGCTGTTCAACCAATTTACTTGAAATTTAACGGGCACAGAGTTGGTGCCAGGATCTCTGAATCCTATAAATTTTGTGGCAGTCGATTTACTGGAGCATAGTAATAGAGATGCAAAATATGAAAAATTGGCCAAAATTAAGACCTTTTGTTTGCTCACCTATAACTAAAAAAAAAAAAGCAGGAGGATTTCAAACCTGGAATTTTCAGATGTCATAGAGTTTGCCCCAAGGTGTGTGCTTTTGTGTATTTTATGTCTGTAGCATGCTCAGTTTTTGAGAAAGGAAGCAAAAATCGCATAAACGCTCAGTTTTTAAAAATTGAACATTCTAATTATAACAGAGTTTTTACAACCGTATTTCTAAATGTGGTCTTTTAACAATAATGTGTGTGTGTCTGAGGGGGTGGGATTATGGGTGTCACCACAAAGAGATCCCTCACACTTTAAATAGCATCCATTTCGTATGAAACCATGTTCATTCAGTGGGGTGGGGCTATGTGTCTGTGACTAACCCCTCCCCTGCGGAATGGGTGCCATGTGTGTGGCAGTCATTTGCCACATCACCCTAAGTGGTGATTATAGTAATACTGTTTTAACAGCACAGTGGTGTGTCCAATCCTCGGTGCTGGCTCAATATTTAAAAACAAAAGTGTATCCAACACTGGGGTTCCCACCCATGGTGCCAGTTAAAGACACCCACCCTCATTTGTCCCCACCCACCTGCCTGAGACCCACAAATAATGTAACACCAGCTCCAACCCCTCGTAACAGTGTATGAAACTGGGGTGTCTACCCCCGGTGTCAGTACCTCTAATATAAAAACAGTCCCTTGACATTTTTTTTGTTTGTTTGTTTTCTTAAACCTATAATAAAGAAAATGGTCCATCGATGTCTGCTGTGCTGCCACCACTGTTCCCTTCCTCACCCACCCCACCCGCCACCCCACTCAGCACCCACCCTTGCATGCCTTACTTACCTACTAGGTCCAACACCATAATCCTGCTTGGACTGGAGACACCTCCTCCTCCTTCAGCAACAGGCCAACTGAGAAAACAAGGTGAGTGTGGGTTAATGTACAGTATTTACAATGTGTTTGGAACTTTTACTCATAACTTGGTCTTTTTTTTTTAATAGTTCTCTCCCAAATTTTCAACATGGCCTTTTTGTGAACCCACCTCATGAGCAAGGTATGTGACATTTTTCAAATCCCCCTGAAAAGTAATTTCACAGTTCTCTGTGAAATCCCCTTTTCAGAGCAGTTTGAAAAAGTTCACCTACCGGGTTCATGAGATAGGGTCATAAAAAGACTATGTTGAAAATTTGGGGTCAAGATATTAAAAAAACAGCAACATTATGTAGGTACATTGACATTTTTCAACGCTTGCTCATAACTCTAGTAATTTTCAATGTTTTGACCCCAGATTTTCAACATAGACATTTTTTCACCCTATCTCATAAACAATATAGTTGTTGTTTTTCAAATCCTGCCCAAAATCTGTTTTCACACTTGTGGCATGAAATTACATTTCTGTTAGTATTTTATAAATGACACCTTTCACGTTCAGAAGGGGGTAGGTCTTAAAAAGACTATATTGAAAATTTGGGGTCAGAATGTCAAAAACAAAAGTTTTGAAGAAATGCTGTGTGCAGGGCCAGCCATTGGCCAGTGGGTAGTGTGATCTGTTTTACTGAGCCAGCCATTCAGTTTTGGGGATAAGCTCAGGAAGCCATCTGGGCAGCACGGGGATGGAAGCCACTGCCGCTGCATGCCACAATTCTATCCTGGGAAGAGATTGCCCAGTGTTCTGCCACATAGACAACACCTTGTGGTGGGTTGAGGAACCTTCCCTCACAAAGGGTTGATGTGTGTGTCAAGGCCAGACCGGGCCACATACTACATTGGAAGTGGGTTTACATGAAAAAATGGGTCTTGAAATATCTCCACTATTTTGTTTATTCCATTTTGCAGAGGTTTCCAAATCAAGCTGCACAAATGAGGATACAATTCTCCTATCACAAAAAGAAGGGAAATTCATTGCAAAAAACTATGTTAATGCAGATATTAGGGTTGAAGAGGGCAAAGCGCAAAAAGTGGGGAAATGAAAAAACATTAGCGTTTTGGGTCTCTGGAGTCTTGGCAAATAAGTGGTGAAGTGTTCCCTGGGGTTGTCAACCCACCCCGTTCTCTGAGAAAACAAGGTTATACATGATCTCTTGCTTCATGCAGGGCCTTGCATAAAGAAAATATGATTAATTCTGTTGGCCACATATGGAGAACCACACTTCTCTTCCTCCATAAAGTACCTCACTTTGAGTCTTTGGCTCGGAGCTGCACCTTGTGCTTCAGACAGGAAGCTACGGGCTGAGGGAAGGGGTGGGCTTTGCATTCTTCAACCCTAATGTCCACATTAATGTATTTTTTTGTAATGAATATATATATATATATATCTCCCACTAAAATTATTAAATTAGCTTCCTCCCTTCTAGGTTGACACTTACTTTCCCACCACATAAAATGACAAAGCACAAGGCAACGACTGCTTACTGCCCATCAGATAATGTTACTTCTAACCCTGTCACTCCTTTGCCCCCCATGTTCCCTTGCCTCTCTCCCTCCTGCTGCTTATCCTTGCCTTTTCACTCCATCTTTGTCCCCCCAACTTCCCGTCTCCCACCCTCCCTACCTCCAGCCTGCCCACCCCATACCATTCCCTCTGGCATCCTGAGTGCAGTCTTCTCTCTTCTCTTTAGCTCCACCTTGCAGCCCTCAGGTGTCTCCATTCCTTTTACCCCTCCCTTTCTCTCCACTCCCCCCCCTTGTCCCCCATAAATGATTCATAGGCTCCCTCAAGCTCCTGTCTCCTTGTTGTTTTTAGTAGCAGGTGATGTTGAGCTCAATCCCAGCTGTGCCCTGTCATCTCCCTCTCATCTCCCCAAAGGATCGAGAGTGACCCATATCAATATCCGAAACTTCCTCCCAAAGATTGAGCAGCTGCAACCCCTCATGGCTGATCTCAAACCTGATGTGCTAGTGATCTTGGAGTCTTGGATGTCACTGAGTTATCCACCACTGTCTCCTTCCATGCCTTCTCTGGTGAGCTGATCATCCTCAGTGATTTTAACTTCAACTGGCTCTTCTCCTTTCCTCTCTAAATAAATTGTGCCAAAACATTAAGTCCCTCCATTTTACCCAACTGATCACTGACTGGCTGGCAGTATATCTTAGAGGTTAGAGGAACAAGGTGTGACCGAGTTTGATGCATCCAGCAGACCAGACCTGAGTTTGATTCTCACAACCTCCATTTGCATACTGTGCAACTCTGAGCAAGTCACTTAACTGCCCAGTGCTCCCAGGTCACCCTTGAAAACAGCCACTTGTGCCTATTGGACCTTACCCGGTTAGCAAAGACTGAAAAAAAAAACCTGACACAACCTGGCACAATCACAGATCTCTCAACCTCTCCCTTCTGGATTGACTTCTCACCTCCCACCCCCACCATATCAAGGATGCTGGTACCCTCCTTGACACACTCAGTTACCACAATATGGCCTACTGCATGCACAGGGTTCACTGTCCCAAAGTCCCTACTAAATTCATTCAGATACAGTCCTTCAGGTCGCTGGACTTGTCATCTCTGTATGATGACTTGGTGGCTACCCACTAGTTGTTCATCTCTACAGCCAGCAACATAAATACTGCCCTCCATCATTTCAATGACAAATTTATGTCAGCCTGTAATCTCCATGTTCCCCTTAGAAAAAAACAGGATCCAAGTTTCCAACCTTCCATAGATCTCAGCTGAGTTGCTGGCTTGCCTCCATATGCATGACCTTGCCTAGTGGACCCACATGTCCTCCAACTCCCCTGTTGACCTAATCAAGTACCAAATCCTTTATAATGCCTTTACCAGACCTACCAGGCATGTCAAGTCCAAATACTTCTCATCCACACTCCAAAACAAACTTAATCACCTCTCCAAGTTCTGGAAGGTTATCCACACCCCTTCCCCAAAATCCAGTCCCTTCTTATGGTCCTCAAAGTGGGTGACACTCCTATTTCTGACCCCTCCTTTGTCACCTCAGCTTTCAACTCATTCTTCATCTCCTGTGCCTGGTCTCTCCTCTCCTGCCCTTCTGTCTCCTTCCACCCCACACAATCCTTTCTCCTTTTCTCCTACCACTCCTGCTGCTTCCCATTAGGCACTACTGGCTCTTAATCACCAAAAAGGCATGATCCCTGATGATCTTGACCCCAAACTTCTCCATCTCTTTGCTCCTGCCATTGCTCTATCTATTGCCTCCATTCTCAACCTCTACTTCTCCTTAGCCTCTGTCCTGGACACTTGGAAACCTGCCACAGTCATCCCTTTTCCCAAAGGGGGTGACTACGTCTCTCCTGGGAACTACCCCCCCATCTCTCTGCTCTCTACTCAGGCTAACATCCAAGAACACCTTGTGCTGTCTCAGCTCTTCCGCTTCCTTGATTCATCCTCCTTCTTCATCCCCTTTCCAGTCTGGCTTTCACAAGTGCCACTCCACCTCCATCCTATAAATGCTTGCCCTATATCCTATTATAAATACCCTATAAATGCTTGCCCTGTGCCCTATTATAAATACCCTATAAATGCTTGCCCTATATCCTATTATAAATACCCTATAAATGCTTGCCCTATATCCTATTATAAATACCCTATAAATGCTTGCCCTGTGCCCTATTATAAATACCCTATAAATGCTTGCCCTATATCCTATTATAAATACCCTATAAATGCTTTCCCTATACCCTATTATAAATACCCTATAAATAAGCAGCAAGCTCCCTGCTTCTGTCAGACGGCAGGCGGCCGAGGTAGTGGGTGTAGGGCTGTGTCACTTGCTGTTGCTGCACTGTGCCACTGACAGTCAGGTAAGGGAGACCAGGAGGTGGGTTGTCGGTGCCATGGGAGAGAAGGGGGCCACAGACACCAATGGGGAATGGGCTGGGGGATTCGGGGGACCGTTAGTCGGGTCCAGAGCTGTGTTGGTTGGGGGCATTACTTGCACCAATGTCACCGATACGGGGATGGGAATCAGATGGGGGGAGTGACCAGTGAACACCAGGGAGAATATTCTTTTAGTACTGGGAAGGGTATCAGGTGGAGGGGCCAGTAAACACCAGGGACTGAATTATTGACAATCAGGCATGGGTGCGGGGGGGAGGGACCACTAAACACCAGGGAATATGTTGGCATTTACCAGGCATGGGTGCAGGTGGAAGGAGGGACCACTGGACACCACGGAGTGATGTATTTACCATCAGGCATGGGTGCAGATGGGGGGAGGGACCACTAGATACCAGGGAATATGTTGGCATTTACTGGATATGGGTGCAGATGGGGGGAAGGACCACTGGACACCAAGGACACTGTTTTTGTGGCTTGGGACCAGCATGGGGAGGCCACCACACTCCCTCTGCCAACTGTTAGGGTTGCATGAGAGTAAGTTGTGGTCTACATCAGTGGTATTTGTGGCAGGCAAGGGGACCATGCAAAACACCCTTGCATGGTGCATATACTCTGAATTTTGGACTGCGCTGATATTCAAGTCCCCAACCCTTCATTTACATTGCACCTCCTACACAGTTTTCCTTGATGCAAACCCTGTTTGCGCACACAAACTGGGCTTTTGAATATAGAAAATCTGTGCAAAGCCTGGTTTGCACCCATGCAAACTTCTAAATAGCGGGCTCCTCATGCATTAACTACAATACGTGCATTAATGTAGGGCTTTTGTTTTTCAATTTTTTCCTTACTTTTTGAGAAAAACACATAACAATGGACTCCTTTGGCTTTAGCCTTTTTTTACCTCCCATGATGAGCACTGCACAGTGATACTCATTGTGCCCGACCTCTAGATTGCTTCATAAAGCAGCTGCACGGTGATGTGCACACTGCATTGTAGCATAGCCCTTACATCAGTGCACACATTGCCACAGAGTTGTAGTGGACCATGAGACTGACCCTGTGGGCCTCTCATAAAGCGCTTGCCTCATCACTCACATTTTGCAGACCTGTAGCAGACTTAGCTACATTGCAAATGTTGCACCAGACCGATATCAGACATTGTGAGTGGTACTGCAGGCCCCATGCAAAGTAACAGACCCATTTATTTGTTTATTTATTTGGAGTTTGCTAACTGCGTAGGCTCACTGAGACAGAAAGTCCTTTTTTCAGGATTGATCCAGAATTAATTACATTCAACAGTCAAGAGCAGGTGTGTAAGTGGTCACTTGGCTGTTCATGAGGGAGACCTCAAAAAAGCAATCCGCACATACCCAGGGACTTCATTTTTTTGTGCCTTTTTCTTTGCTCCTCCCCAAGCCCCCAGTCAACCACCCCTTTGGGCCACAGAGGCCCACCTCCACCTCATGCCCTGTCACTATCTGCCATTCTCCATTGCCACGACCCCGGGTAATCCAACATAACCCTTTGTCAGGTGCTCCCCCAGATGGGAGGGGGAACCAGAGGAGCAGAAATGCCTGCAGGCATATAATATGGATCCTGGCCACAGCAGGGTCAACATGGACATTTCCAGGCTACTGTAGCCACAGGGACTGGCAGTTGTCATACTGGTCAGCTGAGGGCAGATTTTCCACTTTTCTTCCAATCTGCCCACCCCTCCCTCACAATGGGCTGGCCGCGGTGGCATCCTGGGGGCAGGGGCATTCAGTGGCAAGAACTCCACCCCTAGCCACCTCCAGGGGCTGACAAACAGCAGTTCAAAGCCACCCACCTCCCCAGGAGGAAGCATCCAAGGACGCTCTAAATGCCCTCCCCGCCAGACTCCACTCCTGACATCCGGGCTCGAGGCACGAATCCAGGTCACCAGCGTGCCAAGTGAACACCTTTGCTCAGAGCCACAGAGCTGGCATGTGCCTTTTTTCTAAGTCTATCATGAAATGAACAAAACAAAACAAAAAGATGTGAAAAAAATGAAGTCTCATTGCTTGGGTGATTTAGTTTATATGAAGCTTACATGTTTGTTAGGGAGTGGGGCTGGGGCTTATTTTCAGTAACCTATAACTTTCATTTTTTTTTTTATATTTGTTTTTTCAGATTTATTATATTTTGTTGACCCCGTAAGCCCACTGGACCTAGAAGTCCCTTTTTCAGGGGGCAACCGTGGGGATACAGATGGTAAGCAACTGAAATTGAACCAGATTAAGCTGTTCATGGTATTTTTTAGTGAATGGGGGAAATTTGGCCAGGGCACCAGTGAAGTTCCCCTACTCTTTTTTGATAAGTGCCATAGGATCTTTAACATCCACCTGATCTACCACCAATCCAGGCAGATGGAACCTCGGTTTAACATCTCATCTGAAAGACGGCACCTCAGACGTGCAGCACCCCCCCTCATGCTGCACTACAGTGTCAGTACTGGGATATTAACCCAAGTGCCGGATGTGGGAACTGAACCCACAGCCCTCTGATCTCCCAACCTCAGAGGCGAGTGTGCTACCTACTGAGCCACTGACACTGCCCACTGATTTGAAGGAGAGGGTCCATAACACCCCCTCCTCATGACCACCTACACATCAGTTTTTAAACTGGTCTCAAGATAGATATCCAGGAATACAAAATCAGCCTTTTTTGCTGGGAAAAAAACCCACACATCCCAGTGCATGCACAGTTCATTTTTTAGGACTTAGATTTTGTAACTTTTTTCCTTACAGCCTGCACACAGAAAATGAAGGCTGGTCATTAAGGAGGGAAGAAAGTGCTAGTTGCTCAGCAAGGGACCATAAGTACGAGGGTGGCTGGGGGGGTGGCAAGGGTGTTGTAGAGTGGGAAAGGTTAGGAGGTTGCTTTAAATCTATGGGTTGGGGGGAATGTGCTGACAGTGAGTAAGGGGAGGGCTTATTGGTGGGTGGGAGTACCAGCAATAATGTGGGGCACCTGGCACCAGTGAATTTAACGTTTGGAGCCGGCAGTACCGTGGCAGGGTTTAGCACTTCCCACTGGTGATTTTGCTGTGTGGTAGTGGGGAGTACCAGTGGTGGGGTTGGCACCTGCCACTGGTGATTTTATTGTTTGAGGGTAGAGGTGACAGCAGTGGGACTGGGCACCCACTGATGGTGACCTTACTATTTGGGAGGGTATCAGCAGTGGGACTGGGAAACCACTGCTGGTGATTTTTCTGTCTGGGAGTGGGAAGCACCAGCAGTGGGGCTGAGCACCTTCCACTCATGATGTTTGGGGGGGTACTTGCAGTGGGGTTGGGCACCTAGCCAGTGATTGTATTGTTTGGGGTAGTGGAAGTACCAGTGGCAAGGTTGGGTACCAAACCACCAGTAATATTGGTAATGGGGGTGGGGTACAAACTGCAGTGTTGGGCACCCAACCTAGTCAGCTCACTCATTTGCGTGATTGCTATGGGTCATTCAAACAATCTAACTACTCACAAAACTGAAGCAACTTGCATAAAACCTGGAAAATATCATGCTATGCAGAGAACGTTAAAAAGGGACTGTGCATGCATGAACTGCTGAACATGGTGGTTGCAAACATAAACTCTAGGGATATTTAAAGAATGCCATCTTCCCCAGAATCATCCTTGGGCCGAACTCTAGCATTCCTGAAAGTTTCAGGTTTCAACGCTGAGCCGTTTTTGTGCTACTGGTGAGAAAATAAAAGGTCTTAAAAATATATATTTTTATGTATTTTCAACCTTTTAGAACTCTGAAACTTCCTAACTGACCATCATCAAAATTGCAGGACCCAGAGATCCTGGCGGCAACAACATGCATGCTGAAGTTTAAGTTATTCCATCCAGGGACAACAGCGTTATTAAAGGAAAACTGCGCTGAACTCATAAGTACTTTTCCCCAGTAGAAGCTGTCTGTTATGTACTGGTTATAATTCTGATATTGTTTCTTCTATGCAGGCCTTTTAGTAAGTGCAGCGGATGTTTCTGATTTACAGTGTGTAGGAAAGTACCATTTTAGAACTGTATGATGTAGCTTATGTCCCTCCCAACCACAGAGTTCAGTAGAGGAACATAGATGTATTGTGACAACAATAGAAGAACTGGGCAAGGACATAAAACTACATCATATGGTTCTGAAATTGCACTTATCACTAGTGTGAAATTCTGAACACACAATGAATTTTTTAAAAGGCCAGTAAAGATGTCTACTAGGAAAATTACTTACAGGTTCAGTGCAGTTCTCCTTTAAAGATGTTCCTTGGTGTTTCAAATTCCCATTTTTATGATGCTCTTGAAAAAGTTTTTGAGGTTGTTTTCTGGCACAAGTTCATTCTTAAATATATGGAAGCATTATTGGAATAATGATGTATCCTATTATGTCATGCCCAGCCAAGAATATATACAAGATGGCAGCAAGCAAATTAGCTCCCACAGTTGCAGCGATTGTATCGTTCGAGGTGCTTTGCCTAAATATCTGTCTGTCTTTGGTTACACTTTTCTTATGTTAAAGTCTTTGCCATTCTGCATAAACTTTTAAATTGTTTGAATAGCATTCTTGAAGGTTTTATTTTTTTTTTATTGGGGTTTTTGTCCTGAGCCAACAACCTCTGAAACTGCAACTTTGGAAGCAGATATAACCAAAAGAAGCATTGCAACCCCTATGTTTCTTTCTGTTTCTATATCCATAACCATAGTCTACATTTATCAAAAAAAGGTTTTATGAAAATAACATGGATTTGAAATGGTTTTATGTATAAAAACATGCAAATATTTCCTCCTTTTTGGGGGGAATATAAGTTCAAGAGGGTGTTATGGTATTGATAATTTATTCTATTTTTGCATTTTTGGAAAAAAATGAAGCAAGCATCATGACAAATGATGTGTCCTTGTTTCACATTTTCTTTCACACGCATGTTGACATCTAAAATATTGATGTTATAACCACATAAAATAATCTGACCCCTTCCAGATTTTTCCCTTAAAAAGGGATTAAGTCTCACCAAGGTGACTTAAAAACAAACATGGCATTCCATGTTTTTTGTTGTGGATTTTACATGTTTGGATGATCGTCATGTACTGGGCAAAAATGATGGCTTTGACATGGGGTTGCTCAAACACCAAGGAACGTCCTTAAGGTGCAGAAATTGATGTTTAACACAGACGTGCCTACTTAACCATAATAAAAGTGGCACTACTGCACCTCTGTGTGTGTGTGTGTGTGTGTGTGTGTGTGTGTGTGTATATATATATATATATATATATATATATATATATATATATAATCTGCTGTTCTAAATCTTGGATTCTCTGCCAATGTTAAAATTATTTTTTGGGGTTACAGCACAGTTCACTACGACTAAGCACACCAACCAGTGTGGCACATATTAAAACAGTAAATCTAACCTCAATCTAATGTTGACTGCGGTTTGAGGGCTGCTGAGCAGATGTTATTTTTAATCTAGCACAGACAGAGGGTTGCAGATGACCTTTTGATTAAAGGGTCTGTAGTTATTTTGTAAGAACAGTACACCTTTTAGCAATTTTCCCAAACAACCACGGTTCTCTTTTTTTCCCCCTCTACAGTGAATCTTAGCGTTTTTCTTATTACAGGGTGGTAAAATCAATCAGAGTCTACTGAAAAATGCTGGCAAATCCCCAGGTTTGCTAAAACACAAACAGCTTCAAACACAACACTGAGAAAAAAACTCAAACAAGACTGCATACAGAAGGAAACCCTGTTACACAAGCATAATTTACAAACAGTTAAACCCTGTTACACAAGCATAATTTAAAAACAGTTATTAATATAAAAAAGTAATAATATGATATACAGTAATATCTTTCTGACCCAATGTCTTTAGTGAAATATCTATAGTTCTAGTTATTTAATATCTAAAACAATGCATAATGTATGGGTCTCTCTCGTTCTCTCTTCTTGGCTGCGTCAGAAAGCATAACATGGAAACGGTATACGTTTTTAATTATTTCTACTGGAACTGAAGCAGTCTATAATAATTCTGCCACACTTTGATGTAAAATGATACAGTTGCTGTTTAAAGTGGGAGGGTGCAATATGCAATATAAATATAGAATATATGATACATGCATACATTGAAGATATTATGTCTTGTCTATAGAATGTTCTGGTCTCCAAAGTGCTGGACCCAAACAAGCTTAATCAGAATCTTCATTCAGAAGCATGAAGCAAGGAGAGAAAGCTCATCGGAATGATATCAGACACATAATTGCACATAAAAGGGTTTGTTGAACCATGAGGATGAAAAGAGACATTCAGAATGCGCTGCTTGGTAATAACCGTTTTAATCAATGCGATTAGAGATGCCATGCTCACACTTCATCAGTGGAGAAACAACCAGCTTCAGTGTGATGGGTGCCAGCTCAAATCAGATCACCAGAAATCCTCAAAATGCTAAAATCTGCCATGGGGGTAGCTTGAAATGACAGGAGAGAAGTTTACAAAATCACTACAAAAATTGTCAAGTTGCCAGAAACTACATAAAATATATACATTTAAGTAGACAGGCAACCACATTTTTTTAGGGAACCAGTGGTTACTGACTCCAAAATTAGGTTACAGCTCTGGGTGGAGCAGATTACCCATGGCTCTCGGACTGTCAAGGTGATTATCATCAGAGGTCACTCCCAGTTTTCCCACTCAGTGTCTCTGACCAAAACTGGGACAAGCTTGGGGTTCTAGCAGGGAGCAGGTAGCCAATTGCTTTTACAGTGCAAGGTGTCCCTTGGCCAAGGCAGCAGATTACTCATTGACCTGCCCAGTGCTCCTCAGCTGGGGAAGTTATTCACTGTATGCTGAGCCAGTGTCCCTAAATGAGGGCAGCCAGTGGCCCCTTACCATGCCCAGCCATCCTCAACACATGACACAGTGTCCCTTAGCCTTGTACTGTATATTGCCATTCACTGACCCACTGCATCTCAGCCCATTGCCCCTCACTAGACCCAGTGCCCATCAGTCCTGGCAGTCAGGTACCCTCTCTTTGGTCCAGTGCCCCTTAACGCAGGCAGCTGTTCACCCCTTACTGTGTCCAGCACAGCTCAGTCTTGGTTATTAAACCAGCCCCATACTAATGAGCTCCTCTTACAGCTGTGGTTCCATTCCAGTCTCACTGCCCTTGTACTCTGCAACATGTTTTTATTTTTCCATAATTATTATTTTGCTTCCTGCACCTGCTGTCTTGTGCAAAGCAGTAAAGACTCCCCACATACAAATCCCCTGTATATTACTGTGATCACCTAAATATAATCAGCAAAACCTGCAACTTTACATTTCATTGTCTTTTATTCTTTTGGTTTTAATACATTTAATTGATAACTATATTAAATGTATTTACCTGATAAATAATGTTAGTTTATTTAATTGATAAATGGGAAAAATGGGTTGAGGCTTACAGTCCCTTTTTCAAACATGCAGCAGGGCAAGAGGTTACATGCAAACAAGCAGCAGCAGTCAATTACATTATCACATTTACTAATTAAAACGATTCAAGAATATCCAGCAGTAATGAAATCCCTTAGCTAATTTTTGAAAGTCCGGAAATTTGTCATGTTTCTTAGGGGCTGATAAGAGTCTGATCCACAGCACAGGACAGATGCGTGGTGAAAAAATTGTCACCAAATCTTGAATTAATTATTGGCACATGAAGAGTTGATGTGACTTGTGAGCACAAATGGCACCAGCTTCAGACAGGGTTAAAACATATTCCAGTTCTACAAATCCTTTTCTTGTACTACCAAACGTAACCAGCTATTCAAGCATCTGACTTTAAATAAAGTCATGTGGATAAATCGCAATGTAAAAGTATATTACTTATTAAGACGTGTTTATGAAGAGGGAGGGGGCTTGATGGACCTGGCATTATAATACAAATCAGGGGAATAACCAGGATTTGGGAATGAGGTACACCAGAGAAATTCCATAATTTAGTCCCAGATTACCAAACATGTTTTTATAAAAACAGAATAGAAGCAAGATGGGAGGTGGTTTCTGGGCACTAAGGCTCCCCCCACCCCAACGTGCAAATAAACACAAATTGTTTAAACCTGTAGCCAGCCTAATCGTGTATTTCTTAGGTTCCCAATTAATTAAATTTAATTTTATTTGTGACCAGAACATACACATTGAGTGTTAGCTCATTTTCGATGTGGCCCTGAGGGCATCTACATGATTACAAACAATAAATAAAATAAAAAAAGACATTGCAAAACTAAAATAAATATAAAACATTCCATAGGATAAAACTTAAATACAGTTGGGCTCAGTTACCAGTCAAGATTTATGCTTATGATCAATATAGAAAAAAAAGATTCAGTTATAACTCATATCTAAAATAACACAGTTTAAGTTTATAAATTATAAAACATCACAGATAGTCATCAAAATGACAACAAAATTTATACTTGTATATGTGTGTGTGTGTGTGTGTGTGTCTATGTAGATATGACAAAATGCAGAATCCTATAGTGTGCAAGATAAGATTTATTTCTTATAATGCAGCACTGCCCAAAAGGAACTGTTAAAGTTAATACTTGTACATCATTACAGAGGAATCAAAAGGGCAGAGAACATTCAAAAGGGAAATCCAAGACCCCTCCCCCCCCACAAAATTAAACAACTAACAGGAGGCAGTCTAAATATGCATTTAAAACATCATTCCTCATTGCAGCACAATATAAGCCTCCCAAGGTTAGACTCAGTAATCGAACCTCAGGGGCTCTTTGGCCATTTCAATATTTATTTGGAGCGCACAGTGATATTTCTAGATCATTAGTAGCTCCCTGGCTACTGAACACCATTTGCATGATTTGAAAATAGATATCCAAACATTATGGTACACCCACATATCCAACAGTTCCAACCCACATACAATTATTCTAAAACCTGCTTAGGCAAATCAGGTGAATAATTATCCTGAGATGAAAACAAAGAATATTCTCTGCTGCCGAGCAGAAGTGATGCTGGAATGGGAAACAAAAGGTGACTCAATGCAAATGCCAAATGCAGTGCATAATAAATAGCATGCAGAAATGAAAAGGCAAGGCTTAAAAACACATCAGAGGAAAAAAAACACACAATTTAAGGCAGTGTAAATCAAACAGAATTAGAATGATCTTTATCAGAAGAAAGAAGAAAACACTCCACCTAGTGGCTTTCAGCTGCTGGAAAGGAAGAGGTGGGGAAAAGAATAAGACAAAGGAAGCAGGCATCTACAAAGACAGATAATTTCATGAGATAAAGACAGAATTTTTCAGTGATAGAACACGCAAAGCATTGAGAGAGACAAAGAGAGAGAGAAAGAACAAAAGGAAGGGGGACTATATGGTTGGAACAGGTTCAAACAAATGCAATATCCTTTGTAGACTGGTTTCATAGCTCCAGAATCCTGAAGTATCTTATTTTAAAGGCAAAGTCAACATTCTCAGAATATGTCCGACACACCGAGGTGACATTGGGAGGAGAAATGCTTACCAAATTCTTAATTGTAACCTTAGTTCAACCCTCAGCACACCACAGGAACAAAAATCAGACAGAAAGAAGGCTTGGGAGAGTTAGGCACTCCATCAGTAAGGAAACAAGCAATATATTATATATAAAATCATTAAAAAACATGTATACTCCTACTGTTGCATTTAACAAAATAAACAGCTTTCGTTTAAAATGTCAATGGTTTCTTCTTTTAAGGGGAGACGCAAGCAAACCCAAGTGGAGGAAGAAAGGACAGATGTCTCTCTCTCACTTCTCTTTCTCTCTCTCTCTCTCTCTCTGTCTCGCAGAAGGCCGTTGATTGAAATACAATGCCTTGTTACCGGGCTGTTGTGATTGGTTTGGGTGACTTCCCTTTACATTTCTGTGGCTGTTCAGTAAACAGCTTTACCCTCCCCCTGAAAAGCTCCACAGTGCCATGGGTCATAACTCATAAGCAGGGCTTGCTACTCTTAAAGTGACAGTACCAGAGAGAGAGAGAAAGAGAGAGAGAATCTATACAGAATATATTATATACTGGGAACAGCAAATCAAAAGTCAAGCAAAACTAGATTGCTACAAAAAGATCCCTGCACAAGAACTTCACCACAGCTGCTCATCTGCATATAGTTAAAAATGTTTATAGAGCATCATTGGAAAACTTAGGAAAACACAATATTTTGACACAATTTGGCTTGTATTTCATATATTGTCTATAGAATTATCATCTTACATTATTTATTACTAAAGAATCCCCACAAAAGCAAGATCTGTGTCCAGGAGTTCACCTGCCTCTAAAGCTCATTCCCAACTTGAAATTATAATGCTCTGTTGTGACATCACAGTCTGTTACCAGGGGAATTATTGTGTTGTCACAAGCAGAGTATTATGACATCATGTTGGGAAGAAGCAATATGAGCTGATGAATTCTCAAGGAACAGCTGTCCTGTTTTCATCCATATGACCTCAATAACAAATAACGGGGATAAGAAATACAGAGCTAAGAAAGCAATAAGACACGACAGGGTATGGGTTGTTGATTGATAAAAGCATGCCCCCAGGTGCTTTGTTAGGCATGGGGCACTTGTGCCGAGTGACTACAGCAGCTGGGTAGTGCTCTTATCAATCAACAGCCCACATCCTGAAGTATCTTATTGCTCTTATAAAATGGGTAACAACTATTTCTATAACAATCAAACAAAACTCTGGATGCATTATTAAAGATTTAATAATATTATGTTATTTTATTTAAATATGGTGAAAAATAGTCCACAGACTTGGGCAGAGGAGTGGTAAAATTGATTGAACAACAACTCACTGAAAAATGTTAAAGCAGTGAGTTGGAGGGACAGCAATGTATTATTTGAGCAGTTTGGGTCTGCCTCTGTAACTGTGTTTTCCCACTTTTTCTTTTTGTTTATAAAGTATTACTGTATTGCCTACTTTCTTCATCCTGTTTTTTTTTCTCCTTTTGCCCTCATTCAAGACATAGAATGTTTATCATGGAATGTTTACCATGGAATACAGGGATTCAAAATTCTGCTCAGTTCCGTTGGTAGAATGTTACTCTCCTAACATACTATACACACATACAACAAAGGCCTGTTTTGGAGACATTGACTCAATTATCTTACTGTCAAGTCAAGCAGAAGAGATTTCCCTGATGAGCAGGTAAAGACAGAAGGGGGATTGTTCACTGTTAGTAAAGAAACAATTGTAATGAAAACTATAAACAATGCTTAATGTTTCTAATTTATGTGTGTAAGGAGAGTGTGATGATCAGGGAAACAACGTTTACTTAATTTGTTTTATTTTTTATTTAAGGTAGTTTTATTTTTAGGGCCCAGTTGAAGTTTTTTTTCAGTGTAAAGGTAGCAGCCATGTTTGTGATGGAAGATCAGTTCTGGTTGCAGAGGGACTGATGGAAGATATCAGTTGCTCAATGATATTGCTGCCCTTTCACCTATGAGGTTAAGGTATTAGGAAAGTGGCACCATCTTTCAGTTTGTTGACAGATAAGGACACGCCTTTTGACCAGTCATGGTGAAGGATTTCTTTTACCCATTTTATAATCAGAAATAAAAGCTGTTTCACGACCAAATATTATGTGTTTTATAGTTCTTCTCATGGCATCAGTGGCTCTTTAGCACACTAAATTCTAACCAAATACAGAATCAATGACCACAATCTAGAAACAGAAATAGACAGACACAAATTAACCTGGAAACCTAAAGAAGCCGGACTCTGTACTCAGTATGAAAGCAGGGAAACTGAAACAGAAATGCATTTCATTCTCTACTGTATAAAATACGGCTGCATATGACAACAATGTTTTCTAGTGCTATAAAGCTCATGAATGATGGAGCTAAACTCTGTATACTGCTGGGGAAAGAAGCAATGTCACAGAAATAGCTGCAAACTGTATAGCATCCGGCCACCAGCGTCGAAATGCAACATAGATATATTTAACTGCATTATATAGAGAATAATGCCTGTGCAGGTGTGTGTTATGAGGATTTTTCACACACCCAAAGTGTGTAAAACATCCTCATAAAGCAAACTTTGCACAGGCATTATTATTTATAACTTATGCGAGGTTTCAATACAGACAAAAAGTAAGCTGTATTTGTGCGAGCAAGCGTGTCCTTGAGCAGCTGTTGAACTAGCACAAATACAGTGAAGTGAGAGCGTGAAGAGGGAAATGTCACAATAACCCACTATCAAGTTATTATGGAATTCTGAGGGTTATTAGAGTTTTAGCAGGAATGCTTTTCCATCCATTACAGGGGGTCAGCAGTTATTATAGTATGTTTATGCCTTGTGACTAGTTTGATGTATAAACTTTGGCAATGCCTGTATATCTTGTCATGTCAACAAAGTTATTTTTAAATTTGAGAGAGAGAGAGAGAGAGAAACTGTGTGTGTGTGTGTGTGTGTGTGTGTGTGTGTGTGTGTGTGTGTGTGTGTGTGTGTGCAGCCTCTGTATTGCTTCTTCCAAGGTTTTTGACTCAGTACCTCACAAATGATTGCTCAAGAAGATGGAAGACCTGGGTTCAGCTAAACCCATAGTGAACTGGGTGGGTAACTGGCTGGAGGGAACGCAGCAGAAGGTTGTGGTCAATGGGGTTAAATCAGAGGAGACTGAGGTTATGAGTGGGGTTCCACAGGGATCAGTTCTGGGTCTGGTTCTCTTCAACATGTTCATTGGTGACATTGGAGAAGGAATCCAGGGAAGGTTGTGTCTCTTCACAGATGACACAAAACTATATGGGAGGATGGGTAGTGATGAGGGAATGAGGGAAATGCAAAGTGACCTACAAAAGCTAGCGGGGTGGTCAAAGGTCTGGCAGTTAAAATTCAATGCTAGAAAGTGCAAGTTTATGCACCTAGGGGAAAAAGAACCCCAAGACAGAGTACTGTCTGGGAGGAGAGAGACTTAGCACTACAGCTTAAGGAACAGGATCTGGGAGTTATCATTAGTAACTCACTTAAGCAATTGAGTCAGTGCAACAAAGCCTATAGCAAGG
Organism: Neoceratodus forsteri; assembly: GCA_016271365.2. Lineage (NCBI taxonomy): Eukaryota > Metazoa > Chordata > Ceratodontiformes > Ceratodontidae > Neoceratodus > Neoceratodus forsteri. The sequence goes on from JADMNL010000025.1 coordinate 409,761,496, forward strand.
CTAACAGGATGCTGAGATGTATTGGGAGGGGTATTGATAGCAGAACAAAAGAGATAATATTTCCCCTCTACAGATCCCTGGTGCGACCTCACCTAGAGTACTATTCCCATTTCTGGAGTCTTCACCTCAGAAAGGACAGGGATAGATTAGAAACAGTGTAGTGCAGAGAAACAAAAATAATTCAGGGCCAGCAGGGCTGATCCTATGAGGAACGCCTCAAGGCACTAAATATGTACTCACTGGAGAGTAGAAGGGAGATATGACAGAGACCTTTAAGTTATTTAAAGGAATTAACAAAGTCAACTTCCGGGAACTTTTTAGCCTGATTACCAATTTGCAGCCATATGGACACACATGGAAATTAACAGGAGGTAGTTTTAGGAGAGATGTGAGGTAATATTGGTTTATGGAAAAGGTGGTGGAACCTTGGAACTGTGTGTCAGCTGAGGTGGCGGGTGTGAAAACAGTCATGGGATTCAAGCAGGGCTGGAACATAATAAAGGGAATAGTGATTACTGGAGGTGACAGGTCCAAGGAAGAGAACAGAGAGAGGATGGGGAGTGTAAGTACCCTGGAGGAACAGTAGGTTCCAGGAACTTTGGGCAGACTGGATGGATCTCTGGTCTTTTTCAGACATCATTGTCTATGTTTCTATGTTTCTTGTGTTTCAAGTAAGCACATTCTTTCAAAGAAAAAAGACAATATACTCTAGGGCCTAGAGCACAAGCTTGGGAAGCAGAAGACCCAGGTTGAAATCCCACCAAAGCCACTTAGACACTGCACAACCAAGTTACTGAAAGGGACCAGAGATGTTGCAAAGTTTTAATTTGCCCACAAAATTCAGGCAAGTTGCAAAACTCCAGCTTTGCAGATAATTTGCTAATTTGTGCCCCATGTTAAAAATGTGTACATTTCCAACTTCGCCTTATGACTTTCCCTTGCAACTTCTCCTTTGGTGTTGCCAAGGTGAAGTTTTGTGAAAATAAGGCTTTTGGTAAACAACTTGCCTAAAGGTCACATGGAAGAGCTTCTGCAGGTCAGATGGTACATTCTCTGTACAGTGACTGCCCGGCTTGCCTCCTGTTTCTAATTTCTAGTCAGAGATAGTGGAAGGAGCCACTTCTGTACCAGAAAAAAATATATTGTTCAAACACTGTTAGCAGTACTTTCTTTATCTTTTTGTCTTTCCCTTATTATACTTTAGTTAGTGAACACTACTGTAATAGTTAATCTTTATTTTGAATCTGTTTTATACATATTTGTTACTTTAGTGTTCTCATTGTCTTGACTCTTTTCTGTCTCTTTGTTTGTTTTGATTCAAATTTACTGATGGAGAGTGGTGGTGTTCACATCCGTGGCAGTGCCATATCTCTTCATCGTCCTGTGTTTGTTGGGGAGCACCCCCGATAGCACCTTACCTCCTCCTCCCAACCATGCAGCTGGAGCAGCAGCAGCCTCACCTGATCCTAAAACAGAGCTGCGCCAACAGCAGGAGGAGAGGAGTGTTGCCCCAGACCATCAGGAGCAGCAGCAGCAGGAGGCAGAAAGTATTGAGGAACAGCAACCATTGTTCCTAGTCCTGAGATAGAGGGGGCAAGAACCCCCTGTGCCCCCATTGTGGCCCCACCACCGACACCATCTCCTCCTGCAGAGGAGCGCTGCTTGTCATCCTTGGCTCCTCTGTTCCTCCAGCAGCAGCACCCTGCCAGCTCCACCAGTACCCCAGGTCTTCCCTGGTGTGGTATTTTTTTACCACTGACCCTAGTGGCCATAGCATAGTCACTTGTAATTTATGTAAGGCACAGATCTGCTGGGGAAACAAGGGTGCCTTCTTGGTTACTGGGGACCAAAGGATAATGTGAGAATAAATCACCTGGCTGAGTGGGAGGAACGACAGAGGGAAATGGTGAGCGATGATGGTGGAGGTGGTGAGCTGTCCGTGTCAGCAGTGGTGCATGGAACAGGGCATAAAGAAAGTTCCCATTGCACAGTGGGGTAGCAGACAAACCCTGCTGAACCAGCAGCTCCAACTGCGCCCACACCTCCAGCAGCAACATCAGTGGTGGAGCTTGAAGCCCTAAGGGAGGCGGTGGGGGACCTCCATCACCAGCTCACAGAGGTGGTGCAAAATATAAAAATTATTCTCTCCAATTAGGAGAAGCTGCTGGAGGGTATGGCAGAGATCTACCATGGTGGTGTTGGTCCTGGTGGTAGTGGCATTCAGTGACCTTGTTACATTGAAGTTTGTAAAATCCCTGTAACAGTTTATTTCCTGTCTTCTTTCTATTCTTTACTTCCAAGTGCCCTACTCATTTGTTTCCCTCCAAAAGGAAAAATACCAACCCCCAAAATGTTTAAAAATAAAAAAAGTCTGCCCCGTGGTGCTGAGGATTGAGGCACTGGACACCACACCTCATGCCACCCCAGCGACCTAAGTTCGGGAACAGACTTGGGACGCCGGGGGCCGGCAGGGGAAGAAGAGGACTGAACATCGATGAGACTGCTCTCCTTTCCTGGGGTGGGTAGCGTCATTTGGCAGCGGCCACTGGTGGAGACCGGGAGCGGTACATGAGCGGCGCAGTAGGGAACAACCATAAAAGTGGAAACCGCGCCACGACTGGCCGGATGATGGCTGCTGGTCCACCACCACTGAAGCCCCTGAAGGAGCCATGTTCACCTCAGCAGCACCCCAGGGCCAAGCAGTTGCACTAGTCTCCCCCACTGGTGCCTTCCCCCTTGGAGGAGAGGGACCCATACGGTGAAAGGTTGCGCAGGGTTACCCTGGGGGTGGCTGCTATAAGAGGTCGGAGGCTCAAGAGGTGGGTTGGGGGACATATGCAGCTTGAAAGAGTGGTGGGACATGGAGCACGTAGGAGGGGGAAAAAAATCTATCTTTACTATCGAATTGTATTGTTTCAGTTATGGTTCCTTGTCTTTATATCTGTTTCATTCTGTACTGCTGCTACTGTGTTTAAAAAAAGACCCCTCAAAAGAGCTATATTTCCAACCTATATTTTCTTGATAATTTTTATCTCTGTATCTGTCTCTTTCTTAATTTTTCTCAACTACCAGAATGAATATGTCACACTCTGCACAGGTACCACTATGTGGTACTGCATTGTATGTCTGTAGTGCCCAGCACTGTTGTGGTGTTACTCCTTTAGTGTTAACTGTGCTTGAACTGTGCAGGAACTCTCTCACTTCAAAGTAGGAAGGTGAACACGGGGGCATGATTTGAGACTACAAGGAGGCACGTTTGGGACGAGCATCAGGAAGTATTTCTCCACGGAAAGAGTGGTGAACGCCTGGAACAGCCTACCCTCAGAGACTGTGGGGGCCAAAATGGTTAGGGGTTCAAGCGAGCATGGGACAGGCACAAGAGTATCACTACCCAAAGCAGGTAATCAGGAAGGGGGTTGAAGCCTACAAATCCTGGGCAAACTAGATGGACCTGGTGGTCTCCTTCTGCCATCATCTTCTATGTTTCTATGAATCACAGTTTACATAAATTCTCTCTGAACGTTTCTCAAATATGATAAAAAAATAAAGCAGGCTTATACGTGCTGCCACACGGTACTTAGTAAGTGTCCCAGCTGTCTTGTAATATGCTTTGTGTTACTTGTTCATTAATCACAATTCATAATTGTTAATCATAATTCACATACAATCTGTGAATTCCAGAACCCCCCTGTAGTGCCAGAAAAAAATTGGACAGGCTGCTAGCTACATGCTGCCACACCATAGTTCACAGTGTGTAAGTGCCTCAAATACTGTTGTTGTAACACACTTTAATTGTGCACTAATCACAATTCACATTAAAATCTGTGAATCCTAGAACTATTCTGTAGGGCCAGAAAAAAATTAAACAGGCTACGGTACTTAATAAGTGCCCCAAACACTCTTCTTGTAATGTATTTTGTGTTACTTGTGCATCATTTGTTCCTGTAGATGCCATGTGGTGTTAGAACCATCCATTATTAGAACTGACCCAAAATGGCCACCAGGGGTAAATGAGTTAATCACAATTCACAATTGTTAATCACAATTTTTGAAAATCACAATACACATAAATTCTGTGTTGCAATATTTTTAGGCATCACTTAGACAATAATTAGTCCATGATGCTAAATGCGTTGCTGCTGTGAAGTTTTCCGACACCCAGAAATGAGATGTGCTCCCAGAAGTGTCAGTACGCTACGGCTGCGGCTGTCTGGTGCTGCTATGTGAGTCTCCACAGCACCTGTCAAGATGCACGTTACTGCCTGGAAAATAAAAGTGAATTCTCTTGGCTTGGAAATTTCTCAGAACACCCAGAAATGAGATGTGCTCCCAGATGTATTATATGCTGCAGCTGACACAGTGGCATGGAGAGCTGAGGTGCTGGCACCTTACCCCCTGCCATGCCAATGACCCAGGTTCAGGAACGGACATGGGTCACTCAGGGATTGGCCAGAGGGAGGGGAGGATTGGGTGTCTGAGGGATAGCACTCCTCCATCAGGGAGGGGGGTCACCACAACCCACTGCAACACTACCACCTGAAGATGCCTGAGTGGCAATACGGGTCAAGGCATGTCAGGACGTAGCACCATGGCTAGATATGTTAGGACTGACAGAAATGGGAACTAAGTAGTTAATTGTTGGGATTTATTAAAACTATTTTCTGGTCTTCTGAATTTCATCAGAAGATTTTCCTTGGCTTGCTAATAAACAACAAAAAGGCACTGGGATTCCACCGCACACAAGGTAATTAGATAGGTCTTACACCTCAGGGAGTGGACATACACACTCACATACACACAGAGTTTAAAGGGATTGGACCAAATATAAACTGGTTGTCAATTGAATCTTTATTTGGTATCTATAGGTTTTGAGTTGATTGAAGCAAGGGAATTCAAACTTGTACATAATTTAAAATGGTTGGTCAATTCAAGGGAGGACCCATCACAGAGTCCCATATGTAAACTATAAATTGAGAGGATTCCATTCCAGTGGGGCTTTTTGCCTGACACCATCTGGAAAGATAAGAGAGCTGGGCTTCAATTAAGGTTCATGTAGGGGTACGCAGAGCTTAGATTTCAGTTTCTCTGTCAGCTTAGAAAGGTGAGGACTTCTTTACGGTAGATTAATGCAGTCTGAGTGTTTTCTTTCTGACTCCTGTTATTTAAAAGAACATTTGTTTATTTTTCCTGTAAATGTGTTTTCCTCTCATGTATACTATTGACATTCTAGAATTGCATTTGGACTCCTAAAGTAAAATATTTTTATTTATCTAGCAGTCCTGACTGTGTCTTAATTGCAAGGTAGTGATTTATCTTCTCTGTCTAAGGGAAACTCTGTTGGCATCCGTCATCAGAAGAGCATTCTACCAGAGTTGAACTGTAACCTGTGTTGACCTCCCTGGCTTTGTGCAAGGAAGAATTGTGGGTTTGACTCAGGTTGGTGGCAGCTAAGAATAAAAAATAGACAACTCTGTAAGGCAGTTACAGCCAAAAGAGAGGGTTGTCACAAAGACATCTCTGTGGAGGCGGAGCTAACCCACCACACACACATTGCACAGTCTGGGCCCTAAGGGAAAACCTACAAACCAAGATGGAAAAAAAAAACCTTGGCCACAGGATGAAGTCCGGTCCCTTGCAGCTCTGCACTGGTGACCTCACACCCCATCAAAGCCCAGAAGCCAGATGTCAGTGGGAAGGTAAGTCCCGGAGGCCAGATGTCAGTGGGAAGGTAAGTCCTGGAGAGGCTGGTTGATGGGACTAGGGGGACTGTCTGGAAGGGGGCATGTCAAGGGCAACTGAGGACATAAAATGCATATAGGAAAAAAAGAAGAAATGTTATATGTTGCTGCTGCTGCTGTGCAAGTCTCCACAGCAACTGTCAAGATGTGCATTAGTACCCGGAAAATAAAAGTGGATTCTCCTGGCTTGGAAAATTCTCAGGATGCTCAAAAATGTGGTGTACTCTCAGAAGTGTTATATGCTGTTGCTATACTTTGTGAATGTACTGCACAACAATGGGGTCTGGATGATGATCATCACGTTGAGTATCACTGTTTTGTTGTGACATACTAGCAAAGGTAAGTTTTTGTTTCTTTGGGTTGTGGGGGTGGGAGGTATTTGAAACATTGTATTTCTAACCATCTTTTGTCACTCTTTCTCTCTTTGCAGGTATTTATCATGGGGTGATTGAGTCCCGCTGACCGTTTCATACCATGGGAATGTAAGTATTTTTTTAATTTTTTCTGAAACTATAGCCGTAGCCAGACTGTATGTCACTATATAACTGTTGTCTTCTCCTATTTCTCTTGTTTCAGGTATTTTCCCAATGCATGACAATTGCACAATCTGATAGCAGCATTAGTTGGAGGGCTGTTATATGTGCTTGATACAGAGGACATGTTGACTACACACTGCATACAGTGCGGGAGGATAAGGTCCGAGCATTAGCTGACAAGGTTAACCATACCAATGAGCTGGTGGAATTTACAAGATGGCAATGACTTGCTTGCTGTAGAAGGACGAGGAATTCATCTTGATGGCAGAATGTATCACAGACCTGATGTAAAAACAAAATAGAAATGATTTAAACTGTTGTATGCCCCATTCTGGGTTACAGTACACCTGTGAAAAGAAAAGAAAATTAAAAAATTAAAAGAGAAAATAAAGTTTTGAAAGGATTCGTACTGTCACATTGGTGATGGCCTGGCTTTAAAATGGAACAAAGGTTCCCCAGACAAAGGAGATGGAGGATAAGTCTTGCTTCTTGAATAAGAACATAGCATGACAGGAGGAAGAGACGATGGAAAATTACGCAAACCTTACTAATGTGGCCCTTGTGGATGACTAACTCCCTGGACAGTATATATGTTGTCCACTGCAGGTGTTACTGTGCGTGTCACCTGTGAAGAAAAAATCATTTAGCCAACTTTGCCACCATTGTGGCTGCATGATAGATCATTTGCCTAATCTTACTCATGTCACCTATGAAGAAAGAAAGATATGTTATTTAGCTTTACTCCACGTGGCCACTGTGTCACTGTTTACCTGTGAAAGGAAAAAGATAACATTAAAACTCAAGAACAGAAAAAATAGTGTCAGATACTTACAATCAAATTAGTGATGGCCATGCTGTGTACCGGCACAATGGTGCCCCAGACAGTGGTGGTGCAGGATGATGTAACTTTAATCTGTGACTTCTAGTATGCTGTCTGAAGTGAGAAGGAGACACAAGGAAAGAAAGAAACACATTATAATATCTTGGAAGTAAAGGTGGAGGCCCCTCCTGCGCGATGACGCAATCATCGCCAACAGTGAGGATTAGTACTGTGGAGAACAATGAAAGTAACTTACCATCACAGCAGACAATCTTGGCCTTTGCTGGACTTCTGGTATTGCTGCCTTAGGATGGCTGTAGGCCCATTTTGAGGTCTAGCTTGCCAGCTGTTGGGCTGGCTGATGGGATGGCTGACAGGCTGCCAGGAGGTGGAATTGCTAACAGGCTGGCTGGTGGGATTGCTGCAGGATGGCTGACAGGCTGGCTGGTGGGATTGCTGCAGGATGGCTGACAGGCTGGCTGGTGGGATTGCTGGCAGGATGGCTGACATGCTGGCTTGTGGGATCACTGCAGGATGGCTGACAGGTGGGATTACTCACAGGATGGCTAGTGGGATTGCTGCAGGATAGCTGACAGGCTGGCTGGTGGGATTGCTGCAGGATAGGCAACAGGCTGGCTGGTGGGATTGCTGCAGGATGACTGACAGGCTGGCTGGTGGGATTGCTGCAGGATAGCTGACAGGCTGGCTGGTGGGATAGCTGCAGGATGGCCAACAGGCTGGCTGGTGGGTTTGCTGCAGGATGGCTAACAAACTGGCTAGTGGGATTGTTGGCAAGATGGCTGACAGGCTGGCTGGTGGGATGGCAGACAGGCTGGCTGGTGGGATGGCTGACAGGCTGGCTGGTGGGATTGCCACAGGATGACTGACAAACTGGCTGGTGGGATTGCTGACAGACTGGCTGTGGGACTGCTGCAGGATGGCTAACGGGCTGGCTGTGGGATTGCTGCAGGATGACTGACGGTCTGGCTGGTGGGATTGCTGGCAGGCTGGCTGGTGGGATTGCTGGCAGGATGGCTGACAGGTTGGCTGGTAGAATGGCAGACAGGATGGCTGGTGGGATTGCTGGCAGGCTGGCTGGTGGAATGGCAGACAGGATGGCTGGTGGGATTGATGGCAGGATGGCTGGCAGTATGGCTGGTAGGCTGGCTGGTGGGATTGCTGCAGGATGGCTGACAGGCTGGCTAGTGGGAAAGCTGCTGGATGGCTGACAGGCTGACTTGTGGGATTGTTTGCAGGATCTCTAACAGGCTGGAAGGTGGGATTGCTGCAGGATGGCTGACAGGCTGGAAGGTGGGATTGCCACAGGATGCCTGACAGGCTGGCTAGTGGGATTGCTGGCAGGATGGCTAACAGGCTGGCTGGTGGAATTGCTGCAGGATGGCTGACAGGCTGGCTGGTGGGATTACTGCAGGATGGCTGACAGGCTGGCTGGTGGGATTGCTGTAGGATGGCTGACAGGCTGGATGGTGAGAATGCTGGCAGTATGGCTGAAAGGCTGGCTGGTGGGATTGCTGCAGGATGGCTGACAGGCTAGCTGTGGGATTGCTGTGGGATGGCTGACAGGCTGGCTGGTGGGATGGCTGACAGGCTGGCTGGTGGGATTGCTGCAGGATGGCTGACAGGCTGGCTGATGGATTGCTGGCGGGATGGCTGATGGGCTGGCTGGTGGGATTGCTGCAGGATGGCTGACAGGCTGGCTGGTGGAATGGCAGACAGGATGGCTGGTGGAATTGCTGGCAGGATGGCTGGCAGGCTGGTTGGTGGAATGGCAGCCAGGATGGCTGGTGGAATTGCTGGTAGGATGGCTGGTGGGATGGCTGGCAGTATGGCTCTTAGGCTGGTTGACAGGCTGGAAGGTGGGATTGCTGCAGGATGGCTGACAGGCTGGCTGGTGGGATTGCTGACAGGGTGGCTGTGGGATTCCTGGCAGGATGGCTAACAGGCTGGAAGGTGAGATTGCTGCAGGATGGCTGACAGGATGGCTGATAGGCTGGCTGGTGGGATTGCTGGCAGGATGGCTGACAGGCTGGTTGGTGGGATCGCTGCAGGATGGCTGACAGGTGGGATTACTTGCAGGATGGCTAGTGGGATTGCTGCGGGATAGCTGACAGGCTGGCTGGTGGGATTGCTGACAGGATGGCTGGCAGTATGGCTCTTAGGCTGGTTGACAGGCTGGCTGGTGGGATTGCTGACAGGGTGGCTGTGGGATTCCTGGCAGGATGGCTGACAGGCTGGCTGTGGGATTGCTGGCAGGATGGCTGACAGGCTGGTTGGTGGGATCGCTGCAGGATGGCTGACAGGTGGGATTACTTGCAGGATGGCTAGTGGGATTGCTGCAGGATAGCTGACAGGCTGGATGGTGGGATTGCTGGCAGGATGGCTAACAGGCTGGAAGGTGGGATTGATGCAGGATGGCTGACAGGCTGGCTGTGGGATTGCTGGCTGGTGGGATTGCTGCAGGCTGGCTGGTGGGATTGCTAGCAGGATGGCTGACAGGCTGGCTGGTGGGATTGCTGGTTGGTCAGCTGGTGGGATTGCTGCAGGATGGCTGATAGGCTGACTGGTGGGATTGCTGCAGGATGGCTGACAGGCTGACTGGTGGGATTGCTGGTTGGTCAGCTGGTGGGATTGCTGTAGGATGGTTGACAGGCTGGCTGGTGGGATTGCTGCAGGATGGCTGATAGGCTGACTGGTGGGATTGCTGCAGGATGGCTGACAGGCTGGCTGGCAGGATGGCTGATGGGCTGGCTGGTGGGATGTCTGATGTAGTCTAAAAAGATTTTATACTGTGTCTGTAGGCAAGACATTACATATGAGAGGGCAGATGGTGTTAATCAGATGGATTTATATGGATTTATACAACTGTGGCATCAACTGGGGAAAATATTCACAGGAAAACAAAATTCAATCATAAAGAAAAGAATTCAACTGAAAAGGGGAAAAGGAGGGATCTAACACTTTTTTGTTTGGTGCTACTACAATTATCATCGAGGAAGCAGCCCTCACAGTCTTCCAGACTGAGGTTGTCCCCATTTGGAAATTCTTCCTCCATAACTGCATCATCTGTCTCACTGGAAGACAGTTTGCCATTGCCGACATCACCATTGCTGTTTGGGTTTACCATCCTGTGGCATGAACACTGGCATACTTGTCTTATGTGGAATGTGTCCTTCATTCATTTAAATAAATGCTAGTATGCTATCATTTCTAGGGGACAGATTTGTATGCCTGTCCCAAGCAATGGCCCCCACCAGACTGAATACCCTCACCATGCTTACACTTGAGGGTGGACAGCTGAGATATTTCACCGCTATGAAGGTCAGTGCTGGCCGATCAGTCACCTTGCTACTACAGTACAGCAGAGGTTCTGCAAATATGTTGAGATGCCTGGTGTCGGTCTGCCAAATATGCATCCACCATGTGCTGTGCTGCGTGCAATCTTGCTGACTCGTACCGAGGTTCATACAGAGGATCGTATAGAGCGAGTAGGCAAAGCCCATGTTTGCTCCCAAAAATTCAGTTATAATAGTTAATAGCTGCTTCAGATAAAATATATTTATCCAATCTAAATTTAAATTCTTTTTTATTTCTATTTAGGATTATATCGTCAGGCAGGGAATTCCATGGGTTTACAATCCTTGATGTATAAAAATACTTTCTTTGATTGTGTCTGAATCCATCTCTTTTTATTTGTAATGGGTGTCCTCTAGTCATTTTTGTGTCTTGTTTAAATGAAATACCGAGGTCGCGTAGTAAAACGGGATCCTGCATTACATCGTACATAAATAGGAGGTCAGAGCTTATCCTCCTTGTTTCTATGGACATGAGGTTTACTTCTCTTATCCCTTGTCTCATATTCCATCCCCTCTAGGCCAGCAGTGCATTTGGTGTATTTTCTTTGCACTTTTTCAATTTTATCTCTCTCAGTTTTTCTAACAGGAAACCAGATCTGGGATGCATACTCAAGCTGGGGACGTACATATGCTCGGTATAACGGAAGCATCACAGAGCTATCTTGAGTTGTTATGTTTCTTTTTATAGACCGTATAACGTTATTACACTTTTTAATGACGGCTTGTGTTTGTCCATCTGTACCAAATGTTTTGGATATAAGAAGCCCTAGATCTTTTTCCATACAGCAAGGTGATAATTTTGTGCCACATAGTGTATATATGTTTGTTTTTGATTTTCCTTGCCCAAATGCATTATTTTACATTTTTCCAAATTAAATAACATGTTCCATTGTTTTACCCAAGCTGTTACTGTGTCAAGGGCTTGCTGTAGATAACTTATGTTCTCTTTGGTACCACAAGGACCACCAATCGTAGTGTCATTGGTGTATTTCATTGCCCAGCAATTAAGGTTTTTAGTAAGGTCAGAAACAAAAATCTGAAATATGATGGGGCCCAGCACAGATCCCTGAGGGACACTGCTTGACACCTCCCCAATATCTGATCGATGGCCATTAATTAGAACTCTATTTCCTACCATTCAGCAATTCAGCGACCCAGTTTATTATGTTATTATCTGCCTTGAGTAACCTCAGTTTCTCGATCGAAGCCCAGTGAAGGGTCAAATCAAACACCTTACTAAAATCTAAAAAGGCCACATCACAAGGATCTCCCTTATCTAGTGCCTTGCTTGTGTTTTCATAGAAACAGAGCAGGTTGGAAATGCAACTCCTGCTTTTCTTAAAACCATGCTGATCTAAGTCAATAGAATCAATCAAAGTGGTAAGTTTATCTTTAACCAGGCCTTCTAATATTTTGCAGACAACACTAGACAGGCTAATTGGATGGAAATTTTGGGCACAGGTTTTTTTCTCCCTTTTTATATATGGGCACTACGTATGACATTTTCCAATCTGATGGTAACTTTCCTGCGTTCATAGATGTCTCAAATAATATTTTAAGAGGGTATATTATGTGGTCAGGCATGATTTGTAGCATCTGGGCAGAAATGCTTTCTGGGCCGGTGATGCATTAGGCTTCAATTTACAAATACGTTGCCTGACTTCACTGAGTTCCATTTTAATGTTAGTATTGGTTCGATGTCCTTCGCAGCCAGTATAGTGTTATGCTTGTGCAACTGTGTTAGTTTGGTTTTGGCCATTCGCTCTCTCGATTCCAGAGGAATTACCACCCTGTAGGGGTACGAAAGGCAAGGAAGCCTCAGAGAGGGTTCCACCCCTAGAGGTGCCACAGGACGATTCCCGTGGCTAAAGATACCTTAGGAAGGATCCTAAGGAGAGAAGTGCTGCCACTGGAGGAGGAGGAGGGGAAGGGAGGATGGTGGGGCAAGGGAAAAATACTTCACAATGAGGCTGAGAGGAACTGCTTATATGGCTCAGGAAGTGGGAGTGGCTGGCTGCTTGGCCATTGAACTCCAGGCAAAACCTTTCCAATTCAATGTCCTGCGCAGCCAGTATAGTGTTATGCTTGTGCAACTGTGTTAGTTTGGTTTTGGCCATTTGCACACTCTATTCCAGAGGAATTACCACCCTGTAGTGGTACAAAAGGCAAGGAACCCTAGGAGAGGGTTCCACCCCAGAGGCGCCACGGAATGATTCCCATGGCTAAAGGTACCTTAGGAATCCCCAAGAATCAATGTAGTACAAGCATATCCCAAAAAGAATGAGGTGACACGAAGCATATAAGCAAGCAGTAACTGTGACGTAGTAGTAGAGAAGCATAGACAGTGTGATAACATAATGAGATGCCCAGGTTGCACAGCATGATACTGATGGTTTATGTTGAGAATTAGGGGGATCCCCTAAGGAGAGAGGGGATGGCAGGGGAACCATCCACCTCCATCCAACTGCGGAACCTACCTAAAGAAACTAGGGGACACTACTATGCCAACTAACACTTATGACCTGAGGCAATGGAGGAGGGAAAAAAAAAACCTTTGAGGAGGAAATCTCTGGGGAGCCAAGGCCTAGGTCACCTTCCCTCCAGGCTTGGGATATTTTATTTAGTGACGGCTCTGCAGCTGCAATTTGAAAAACCCAATTAAAGAGAGGTGGAAAATATTCCAATTTGGAGGAAGGCTCTCACTCAAACCCTCTAGCGGGAACGCCATGGAAGGTTGTCAGAAAACTCTGCAACAATATGTGCAACCAAGGTGGGAGGAGGAGAGCAACGACTGCTGAGGCACTCACCAGACCTACCCACCCTAAACTCAAACCAGGTGAACAAGAGGCAGTTGTAGGGAGAATGCGGTGACAGTGCCTCGCTAGGGAAACCACTAAAGCCAATGGATAACCGTTATAGTGGAACACTAGACCCAAAGGAGGTAACTTTTTCCACCCTTTACCGCTAGTCTTAAATTCTACACCAGGAGCTTCTGCCATGTAGCAGGCAGCTAAAGCCAAGCCCAGGGTGAGGACATTCCCAGCTATGGGTCAGGTGAGAAGGATCCCACTCCAAGTTGGACACGCTCAAGATGCGGACTAAATGCAGAGTGAGACCATTGGCTGCAGGAACCCTGTGCCAGAATAGAATGGCCAGCATGCCCCTGAAATTGAATGAGAGCTGAAAAGCTGGTGAGCAGCTGAGTGAGCATGGTGTGCTGAGATTGTAATGAGCATTGAGTGCTGAGGCCTTGCAAGATCAAATGCAGAACTGAGTGCAGCAGAATCCCAGAGGCTGAAGCCGAGGGGGATGGCAGTAGGCATGAAGCAATGATTTGCGTAAGCAACGAGCAATGATTGCGTAAGCAAGCGTGGACCTACACGTAGGTCAGTAAATGGAGTAGTAATAAGTGGACCTGCACGTAGGTCTGCATAACATAGTAGCAATGAAATAGCACTGAATAGTGGGGCAAGCCAGCCAGGCATGTACAAGCCAAATCAAGGGGACAAATACTCTGAGGATTTTCGGCAGTGAAGGCAGGATTTAGAACAGAGATAATTAGCCACATGGGGCTACGACTCCCCAAACACTTCCCAGTCCCCACCGTAGGACAAACAAGAAAGTGATGGAAGGGCCGAGAACCACATGCAGATATTAAAGCTAGTTTGACAGCCGCAGCAGTAGTTTGTAGCTGACCTCTGAGTATAACAGGGTGAATAAACATAGGAGCAACATCTGAATGGAGTACACGGAGTTGTAAAACTGCAATAAACATAAATAAGGAGACACAATGCTTTTGAAAGCAGGTGTAACCAGGCAGTGCAATGAAGCTGCTGGAATGAGGGAAGTAGAATGAGCATGATTGAGCTGCATATCTAGGTTCAGAGAAATCTGAGTTGAGTGAAAACAATCAAGTATGCAACATGGAGCAGCTACGGCTGAGCTGAAACACACAGATAATGATTGCAGTTGCATTGCAGTAGTGCGAGAGCTGTAACAGAGCAAATAGTAGGAGCTGTGGAGCAATATGCTAGGAGCTTAGAAACAAAATCTCCCCCCCCCAAAAAAAAGACAAAACCAAAGACACACAAACACAGAAAATGAGGAACAAAGACAGAAGAAGCACACACAGCCAAAGGTCAGATACAAACCAGAAGCAAGAAATAAGCACAGAAATCCAGCAGACAAGCAGGAGCAGCAAGCCGGAGGGGGGCTAGGCCCCAACCAGCTCAGAGGACAGACTGACAGAGCCTTCGTCTGTGAAGAAAAAGTGCTTCACAATGAGGCTGAGAGGAACTGCTTATGTAGCTCAGGAAGTGGGAATGGCTGACCGCTTGGCCATCGAACTCCAGGCAAAGCCTTTCCAATTGGGCTGTTTTTATCATATACTATCGGGGTTTTTGGTCTGTACACCTCACAGAAATATTTATTAAAAAGAGATGCCATTTCTGGATCTGTAGAAATTATGTTATTGTCATGTATAAGTGGTCCCACTTTATCTTGTGGTTTCCTAAGAGAACTGATGTGTGCATAAAAGGCTTTGCAGTTGTCTTTTTTGGCATTTTTTGATAATTTCAGTTCTGCCTCCTTTTTTGCCTTTCTGATCGCTTTTTTACAGGCTCTTTGTGCAATTTTTAAAGAATACCATGTTGTCTCATTATTGTTTTTTAAATAATTTCTATAACATCTATTTTTCTGTTTGATTATTTTTTTATGTTCTTGGTAAGCCACATAGGGCTTTTTGCGGTGTTCTTATTCTTTTTTATTTGAGGAATATACCATTCGCTGAGGCCTAAAATGATATTTTTAATCGTTTCCCACATCTGATCCAACAGACTTATCAAGTAGGGATGCCCAGTCCAATTGTTCTAGACTCAGTTGTATTTTTTTTACATCAGCCTTGTCATAAAGAAATATTTCAGTGCGTCCATTTAGCACAACGTGTGTCCTTTATTTCCTCCATGTCTGCAATTCCCACCTCTTACACTCCTCATTGCCAGCATGGTGTGCTGGTGAATACTCAGAATGTTGCTACCAATGCAGCTGGGCTTCACAAAGTTTTTTCCATTCTACCATCAAATACTACCCCAGGTACTTATGCCCAATGGGCTGTAATACATAGATAAGAGCTACCAGTTGTTTGGCCACTGGTCCACATATCCACACTAAGATGTATGTTTGGTGACGCTGAATGCTGCAGGGCACGTGTTATGCGCATGTCACAGTCCTATACATTTCCAGAATGGCATGGGTGGAGAAATAGGTTCACCACAGAATCTGCCATTTTGGACGTGCATTATCAGTCTTCAGAATCCTACATTCTCCACAAAAGGGAATGGCAGTAGGTCAATTGCCAGCATTTCAGGAGATGCTGCATTAAGTTCACATGCAGCAGCACGAGTGGGTGGGTATTTGGTATAGTGCTCAAACATGCTATGCAGTGTAGGCTGTACCTTTCAGGGTGCTGGGCTTGGAAGACCAAACAGCTGGACTCTGTGCACTGGCAGCATGGCTGATGGGGTAACCTTTGACCCTGAGGGTGGATATCACAGATGCTGAATGAATAAATGACTTGATTTTTTTTGTGTTTTACAGACTGAGGTTGATGTGCTTTGGTGACTCTGGCTGCTAATACTCAAACCAGCACTGCCACTTTACCCACTACTAGTCACTCCCACCTCCTCCTCCTCCTCCTTATATCTGTAGTAGTCCTCCACGGTCACATCTGACTCCACCGGGACTGTATCAGTGCCACTTCAGGAAGCATTGCACAATACGGTTGATAAGGGGGAAGACCCCCTTGCACCAGATTCCCTTTGGTGCTGAGTCCAGCGTAACGGTGCTTGGAGTTGAGATGTGTAGGTTGACCGCCAGTGACTAGGTGGCTGCCCTTTTTCCCATGACTAACACGCACTTGGCAGATAGCCACTGTTTTGTCAGCTGGGCCCTGAATTTAAAAATTCCTAACTAGAGATTCTGTAGCCCTTGGTTTTACATGGTGGTGGAATGGGACATTACAGGGGTGGAAATGGGTGCTTTGGGGCGTGATTTATGCACTGCTGCAACAGTAGCTGACTCGTGCTCTGTTATTATTTTTGGCTCAACACTGCCAACAGCAGGAAGACTGGGGGAGGCTTTGGTAATATCCTGAAATTGTGGTGTACACAGCACCACAGTATCAGCAGCATGGCCCTGACTTTTTTTCAGGTTCCCGTAGAGGGTCCAGATCCTCATCCCCGTCCCCACCGAGGCTGACAACCTCCTAAGATCGGTGCGCTTCCTCCTCTTTCTCCATTTCTCCACCTTGTACTTCCTTCTCAGCATCTGATTCCCTGCATGAAACACTCAGATCTCCCTCATCAGACTGTCCGTCATGCTCAAGCTGATCAAACCAGTTTTATGCACATCCACCACCTCATCGTCCTCAACCACATTCCCAGAGCAAGACATTTTTAGCATTGTTGGACTGTTCCTGTTGTCGCTGCCTCCACCGCCAGCAGTGCCAGTGCCAGCACCCACCAGTATTAATGGCACAGGTGTGGCTGAGAAAAATCTGGCCACACTAATGCCCCCACCACTCTCACCAAATACTCCTCTTTGAGTACTGACACTACCAGCCCCTGATGAACCTGCGTCAGAAGTCGTTGTTTCACATACAGTACCCTTCTGAACCATGGAAAGTATGCCCCTCTTGGTAACATCACTACTGCGAGCAACTCCATCTTTACCAACATTTTTATATGTGTAGATTTTGAAACACAACACATTACTGAGCTACCCTAACAGTAGCTGACAGTAACACCACCACCACTAAAAATATTTTTTGTAAGTGTTTTTTGTTTACACAAACAATACCCAACAGGGAATAAGGAGAGGCGACATGCAACAGCTGAGGTTACTACACTAAAACTGTAACTTCAATAGCCAAACAAAATAAATGAAATCAATATAGTCAAATCACACTGAAAAATAATTCAGTAAAACACACCAAACTGTTCTAAACAGAACTAAAATTACAAACCACAGAAAACAGGAAAAATAATTAAGGCAATACACTGAGTAAAACAGCAGTAGTGCTGCTCACACAGACAGGGCTGCCTTTTGCTTGCTGTTAGCTAGCTAACACAGCTTCCCTCCCCCACAGCACTGCCTCACTACACACAATATAGAAAACGAAACAACTACTTAAAAGTAACTAATTCAGAAAGCGTACCAAAAATAATTGGTAATCTAGAGGCACAAGGCACACTAGACTCCTTTGGGAGCGATTTGGTTCAAAAGACTGCTGGCTCGCTTTTCAAAGCCCTCAGAGTGAGGCAAGGAGCTGTCACCAATCAGAAGTGAAGCAAGTGGCTCCTTACATCACAGTTTGCACCAGTCCTGATTTTCTGTCAGGGGCAGCGACCCAGCTGGGACCCCTTGCCTCAAAGTGTCCCTGTGCCACCCTTGTGCCCAACATGGTGGTGCACCTGGTTGCAAGGGATGTATGCCATGGCAGGGCTGCAACATTCCCTTAATTGGAAGTTTGCAAGTACCGCCATGGACTCAGCAAGCGGCACCACTTAGACCAGCCAGGAGGTGGTCTAAGTGGCTTGAAACAGTGGGAGGGGATCTGATACTGGGCTATGGGATGCATACGGGGCATGGGAGATGGCAGTTGGGGTGTCAGGGGGACAGCTGAGCTTTGGTGAACTGATGCAGCACCTAGTGGGGTGCATTTGCATTGTATTGCAGTAGTCCATGTGTAGTATACATATCATTTCTGGTGGTCTAGCAGACCCCCCAACCCTCCAATGTCCTCCAGAAATATTAATACATCTCCCTGGTGGTCCAGTGGACCCCTCCTTCCCCGATCCCACCCATTATGTAATATAACTCCATCCCTGGTAAATACCATAAGAGACATCCCTCGGAGGCCCTATTAACTCATTATAAGTCACTTGAGTTTAGTTCTAGTGACTTATAATAAATGATTTTTTTTTTATTTTATTGTACTGTCATCCCCCTGGAGTTGAAGTAGGGTGCTCCCTGCAAGTGCTCTGAAACAAGAGCACATGGTACACCGGATGTGAGTTACAGTAAGTGTGCTGATTGGCTGAAATCATGTTAGTGATTTATAATATGGAAATAAACTGTAAAAAAAAAAAAAAAGGCAGCAGTACATTACAGAATGCTTATGATGACATGTTTGTACAAAGCAACATTATGAAAAAGATTATAGAAATAAACTTTTTTTTTTTTACTAACATTAAAGAGCTAGGACTCTGTCAAAAAAGTAGAAATCTGTGACTCTTTGTATGAAGTACTGTACATTGTTTTCTTCTTTTGCTGTTGAGAAGATTTTCTACCTCACACTACAAGGTGTGCTGCGTGGAACAGAACTTCCCCAGGAAGACCAGGTATTTTGAGCTATTCCACTTTATACCTTATCAGCATTTATTTAGTAATAAACTGGTGACTGGGAAAGGCACACTGAGCCAAGGCTCATTTCCAGGTGTGGGGAACATAGAAGACAAGATGCAGAAGTACAGGATATAATAAATACAGTGGGAAAGGGAAGAGAGTGCAATGCTCAGAAGTACAGGTAAGTAAACAGTCACAGTCCAAAGTGCCAATCGTACTAAAGGAAGGCATACATGCTGCAAATAATATTAAAACATAAAATTTGACACTAGATAAGGATCGCTTGACCCACCTAGTCCACCCATTTTTCCCTGCCTATAGTATTACTGCACATCCTACTTGACCTTTGGCCCACTCACTCTCTCTCTCTCTCTCACACTCACTCACTCACTCACTTACTCACTCATTCACCCCCTTCCCTTTCCCTAAGATTCCCTCATGTCTATCCCATGCATTCTTGAACCCCACCACTGTTTGTGCCCCCGCCACCTCTGCTGGAAGACTGCTCCAGGAATCCACCACTCTTTCTGTGAAAAAGTGCTTCCCTCACATCTCTCCTGAATCTACTGCACTGCAACTTCTTATCGTGCTCAGTTGTTTTTGAGCACCTTCTTTTTGGAAAACGACTTCCCTGCTGTGCCTTATTTACCCCATTAGATAAAGGTCTCTAACATATTGCTCTGCCTCCCTCCTCTCCTCCAGGGTGTACATATTTAGGTCCTTAAGTAACTCCTCATAGGGCTTTTTATGCAGACTATGCACAATTTTAGTTGCCCTCCTCTGGATGCCTCCACTCTTTCTATGTTGTTCCAAAGGTGTGATTTTCAGAACTGGACCCATAATTCTAGGTGGGGTCTTACTAGTGATCTATACAGAGGCAATACCACCTCCCTCTTTCTGCTGATAATACCCCCTCCCTATGCACCCCAGTATCACACTAGCCCTCCCAACTGCCTTGTTGTACTGCCTGGCCACCTTTAGGTCATCCAATATGATTACTCCCAGGTCTCTGCTCTGCTTGGTGGTCATCAGTACCACTTATCCCATCTTGTACTGTGCTCCTGGGTTTCTGTGCCCCACGTGCATTATTTTTCCACTCTTTCACATTGAAACCCAGCTGTCACAGCCTTTACCACTCTTCTAGTTTTCTCCAGTCTCTGCTTATCCCTTCCACCCCCACGCTCCCCAAGTGTCCATCCTATTGCAGATTTTGGTGTCCTCTGCAGATTGAGAAACTTTCCCTTCCAGATCCTCTGGTAGGCAAATAAAACAGATCACAAAATACAATATGATACCAAGGCAAAAGGCCAGATGACAAAAGAGCATGGCAATTAGGGAAAATGAATGAACGTGTGCAAAATTCTCGTGTTTCCGAATCACTAAATAAATAAATAAATAAATAAATAAATAAATAAATAAATAAATAAAAGGACCAAAGGGAAGGATCCCTGATGAGGGAAGGAGCAAGCACTGGGTACTTTAAATGAAGAGATGAGGACACCATAAAAAGGGGAGCAGAAGAGACGGAGGCCAGGAAAACAACAAGGAAAGGAAATCCTGTGTGTGTCAGAGGGAGAGAGAAGGGGGAGGTATAGATTTCAAGGAGGCAGGCAGAAAGAGACAGGAAAGGGAACAGCAGGAGGTTAGGTTAGGCTCAGGCACAGGAAGGAGTGAAGTGGTCCTGCAGGAACTGTCAGAAGCATTATATGACCTCACTGGTTGTGACATCATTCACAGCTGACCTAGGAGAGCCACTCACCTTCTTCTATATTGGTTTCTAGTCATGTCACAGTGAGTGAGGTCACAATGTTGATAAGGTCTGAAGGGGTGTGATATATTGCATTAGACATATCCGCTTCCAGGAAGAGTGTTGTCCTATGTATCCCACGTAATACCATAGGTAGAAAAGCATAATTAGCAAAAGGAAAAAGACAAATAGTTCAGAAATGAATAAGTAGCAACTATCCTCTTTTAAAAATAATAATTTATGTTGGCTGTTTTTGGTGCTTTTAGCTCTTTAAAGAGCTTGCATACTGCCGAAAATTAATATTAACTTTCAAAAGTAGTGAACTAGTAAACGAGTACTCCTTCATCTAAAATGTTTTGTCTGTTCCCTTTTGCTAGTTAGAAAATGTCCTACCTGACAAAACTTGGTGTGATGTGTGGAGAAGTACTCTACCTAGGGGGCTGACATGTCCCGTTCTAGTCTTCCTCCATCATCAGCTCTATTAGCTTGCTGTCTATGACATCATGACTGACCAAGAAGAGTCAGTCACTGCTGCCAGATTGGTTACCTGTGAGTCACAATAGGTGAGTTCACCATGCTGATGAGGTCTGAAGAGGAATTAGATACATCAGTGTCTGCTTAAAGTATTGCTCTTTACAACACACTTCATGCCATTGGGTAGAAAACCTTCTAATGGGCAAATGGAAAAAGAAAAAATACTTCAGAAATGAAACACAACTAATTTTAAAAGATTAGTAACATTTTGTGCTGCTAGCTCCGTACGTACTATTGGAGATAGCATACTGAAGAGGCAAACTGCAGGAAGAGCATTGTGTAGGATCCATAAAGGATGCCGATAGAGAACAGACATTGGCATTGTTTAGTTGTTATGTTGTTTAGTTTAACAACTGGATTGCCCAGAGATGCAACATTTTGTTTCAGTGGGGTCCTGCTATTACCCGTCGTTACAGCTGGGGAACTGAGGTACTGAGAGGTTCAATAACTGGTTCAGGGTTATGTTGTGCTTTGCTGCATTTTTGATGATTGATATATTAAGAATCCTCAGAAGCGATAACTCCTTGTGCCTAGAAGCAGCCTGTTTTTGAGACAGCCCTATAAAATGATTTCAGTTAACTCTATTTGAGAAGCATTTGTGGTCCAAAAATAAGGTACAAGGTCACAGACAAAGAGAAGAAGAGCCACGCATCAGTAATCACATTAAGAATGTTTTCTTTTTTTTTTTATATATACAGTTTAGTCAGGCACTACACTAGTGTGAAGGAAACGGATGTTTCATGATGTGATTAAATAAAAGAATTAGAAACAACAAGAAAGTGTAGAACTTGTCAACAGGCCAACCAGAATTAACTATAAGACTGGGACAAGCACAACACTGGACTGGATAATCACCAATCGCCCTGATCGCATCTCCAGTGTCACTGTTGACCTAGACTCCCTTAACAACCACTCCCCCATCTCCTGCGACTGGTCCAACAAATATCATGCAGCCCCACCCCGAACTGTCTTCAACAGAGTGCTAAAAAGGGGTCATTATGGCCTCCTAAAACAGCAGCTACGGAATCATGACTGGACACTGCTTGACTCCATTAGTGACATCAATAAAGCATTGGATCACTTCATAAATTTCTTTAATGCTGCTTGTGACATTCACGCCCCACTAAAAAAGATGAAGGTCCATGGTATTACACACTCATGGATAACTCCAGAGCTCTTGAATAATATGAAATAACGGGATCATCTCTGACACTGTGCTAAAGCCTCAGGGAAGCAATTGGATATACAAGCCTATAAAGAAGCAAGAAATGTATGCATGCAGGCTATTTGCCAGGAGAAAAGCAGATACCATAGAGAAATGCTGTCCAACACATGGGGAGACCGTAGGAAATCCTGGTCCAACATCAAAGATATCACTGGTCAGATCCCAGAAGAATCACCCGAAATGCTAAACATCGATGGAGCCCTTGCATTGGACCCTATCACAATTGCGAACACTATTAATGAAGCCTTTACTAACCTGAGCAGTGTGCTACCTCATGATTTCTTTGATGATATCCTGCCAGCCACCATGAGGCCAAGATCCCTGGAATCCCCCCTTTCTACTTTAAGAAGGTCTCCGTGGACCAGGTTAGAAAGCTCCTGAACAAAGTGTTGTGGAACTCCAGGCACAGCGGGGACTCACTAGACCTCAAACTAATTGCACTCACCTTAGAGGAAGTACTCTTACCTATAAAAAGATCTTCAACCTCTCGCTAACCTGGTCACAGTTCCTGTGTGTATGGAAAATGGCCCTGGTAACCCCTGTCCTTAAATCAGGTGATCACTCTCTGCATAATAACTATAGGCCAATTTCAATCCTCCCTCCACTATCCAAACCAGCATGTGGATTACCTTGATAAATATTCCATCCAATGCCGACAACAGCATGAGTTTAGAAAAGGACACAGCACCACTACAGCACGACTACAGCACTTCCTGAATTCACCAGCTCCATTCAACAATCATTCGACCAAGGCAATCTTGTTGGGGCCACCTTCGTAGATTTAGCAAAGGGCTTAGACACTGTTAATCATCCACGTCTCCTCCCTCAACTTGCCACTATAGGTCTCTCCTCAGACACTCTGCACTGGTTCAGTAGCTACCTTCAAGACAGATCTCAACGGGTGAAAATTTCCAATGTCACCTCTGAACAGTAGGTCGTACGATCTGGAGTACCACAAGGATCAATTCTTGCCCCCCTCCTCTTCAGTATTTTCTGAATGGCCTGCCAGCCTCCTGTCAGAAACAGATTCTCTTGTACACAGACAATGCTGTTATCTTCACGTCCCACCCTGATCCCATCCTTCTAGAAAGCAACCTACAACATGGCTTTAAAGAAGTCAAGGAATGGTTTAGAGCCCACAGATTAGTCCTAAACTGTAAGAAAATGAAAGTTTTATAATTCATCTTCCAATGCAATACATACAAGAACCATGCTCTTACCATCAGAAATAATCTAGGTGCTCCACTTGAAGAAATCCAGCACTTTAAATACCTTGGTGTAACCTTGGACAACCATCTCTCTTACTCGCTGCACATCAAAAACATTGCCAAGGCCATCAACATTAGGACTGGACTCTTATATAGGCATAGGCGGAGTTTAATGCCAGAAGCTCTCAAGCCTGCTATCTACAACTCGGTACTATCTACCATTGATTATGGCCTGGTCATATATGGATCTGCCACTGCAACCTCACTTAAAAAACTTACCGTCGCTCTAAACAAAGGATGTAGACTTCTCACTGGTGCTGCACATCTCACTCACACCTGTTAATTATATGCTCAAACTGGATGGCTGCAGTTAAGTGGTAGAATTATATACTAAACATGCCTGATAACTAAAAGTGTGCTTCTTGAGCATCTGCCTCCTGGTGTGGGTAAACTTCTTAGCCAAACTCAAAGGACCCAACACACTTGCACCTCAACTACACAATGCCTCCTAGTCCCTAGGTGCCGAACAACCCAAGGTCAACGTTCCTTTGCTTATAGAACCCCACTCTGGTTTAATGGACTGAACAGCGTAGTAACTAACCTGTCCAGACTTGGCCAGTTTAAGCGCATGCTCTGACAGTTTCTTTTATCTGAAAGCTCCTGTGACTGTATCACCTAAGCAATAATATTCCTATGAACTATTTATCCCCCTGCTGACATACATGGTGTATTTCAATTGACAATACCTCCCCACTTATACCCTTCCCTTTGGTCTTCAACACATCTTCCCCTCTTCCTTGTCTCTCTCCCCACCTCCACCATAGCACCCTTGGCAAAGCCACTGGCTGCTATCCACTTCCCTTGGCCCTATAAACCTGCTCCCCTCTCCTCCACTTCTTCCTGCCTCACTCCTTCTGTTATTTCTGTATAATGCAGATTCTTACTCTGTAACATCAATGCCGTTTCTATTGTTGTAATAACACTGCTAATTATATGTATGTAATTCAATAGTTAGTTCTTCCTATGTCTGTTTTGTACCCTCCCCAGTGATGTGGAATCTTTGTAAATGAGCTTATGTGCTCAAAGATATTTTGTAATCTGAGACTGAAAAAATAAAAAAAATAATAAATGAACATCTGCACAGGGAGGTTGCACTGTATCAGAGGTGACCATAAGGTCCTGAGGAAATGGGATATCGCCCCACGAAACATTGGCTTCCTTTACACTAGTGTAGTGCCTGCTTAAATTGTATCAAAAAATGAAATAAAAAATTATTAACGGGAATACAGGTGAGTGGATCTTTTTCCTCCATATCTGAGTCCAAGTAACTTGTGGCTGAATGGAGCAGATTCCTCATCTTTCTTCTTATTCCATAGGGATTTGATGGTCATACAAGTCCACTGCATGTTTTAAAATAAGGTAGGAAGTGTTTGACTCCCAAAAGGGATACAGAAAATGAGGGGACATCCTGACTGTTATGCAACAGAAAATCTCAAAGTAACTTTTGTAGTCTTTGGACCCATGGATTCCTATGGAAAATTGAACTGTTCTCTTTAAACTGGTCATGATGCCACTGTATCTTGTTTATCCCTTGAGGATAATTAAGGATTTCTACTATGCCTTCCTCTCCCTTCTTGCCTCTCCAGTGAGTAGTATATGTTCAGTCTTGCTAAATATTCCTCATATGAGTTTCCTTGCTGACCTTGAATCATCATTGTTGCTCACTTCTGGAGAGATTCTGTGTGATCTATATCCTTTTTCAGGTGAAGGCTCCAGAACAGGACACAGTACTCCAGATATGGCCTCACCAGTGATCCATAGAGGGGCAACAGTTCCTCTAGTCTTCTACTGGAAACCCCTCTCCTTATATATACCAGCATCTTTGCCTTCTTGAGTGCTCTGGTGCACTAGGTAGTTGACTTGAGGCTATCACATGTCTTAAATGATGATCCCCAAATCCCTTTCCTCAGTGGTCAGTCTAATTTTGTTCACCCCCTAGCCAATAACCCGTCTTTGGGTTAACCATGTGTATATGCATACCTTTACACTTTTTCACATTAAAGTTGACATACCTTTGACCCCCTCCCTCCAACTATTTTAGGTCCCTTTTCATGTCCCTGACTCCCTCCTTGCAGTCTTCCTTGCCAAAGAGTTTAGTACCATCTTCAAAGAGGCAAATGTGTCACTTGATCCCTTCTGATACAGTGGAGCCCGCCAGGATGAAGTGCAGTATCACAGATTCTTGCATGACAAAAGGGATTACTCCAATTGAAATTGCCTTGTTTCCTGCAGTAACTCTTCTGCAGCATTCTACAGAACTGGGTTTCATGCCTGTCTGGACTTCAGCAAGGCCTTCGACACTGTGTCTGACAGGAACCTGATTAAGAAACTGAGCAACCTAGGGGTGGGACCAAAGTGGTGAATTGGGTTAGAAATTGGTAAATAGAGAGGAGACAGAGGATGGTGGATAATGGTACTCACTCTAAGGATGGAAGAGTGACCAGTGGGGTGATGCAGGGCCCAGTACTGGGACTGGTCCTCTTCAATGTCTTCATAAGTGACATTGCAGATTAACTGGAAGGGAAGGTATGCCTTTTTGCAGATGATACCAAAATCTGTAACAGGGCTGACAATCAGGAGGGGTGGAAAGAATGTATAGGGATCTTGAGAAACTTGAGGAGTGGTCAAAAACATGGAAGTTGAGGCTCAATGCCACAAAAAGCTAAATTATGCACCTAGGGCATAGGAACCAAGGAACAGAGTATAGGATGGGGGGGGGGATACTGTCCATCACTAAACAGGAAGGGGACCTTGATGTTGTCATATCTGATGACCTCAAAGTGGCAGGACAGTGTGACAAAGCAGTGTTTAGGGCCAGTGGGATGCTGGGATGCCTAGAGAGAGGTGTCTCCAGCAGGAGGAGGGAGGTGGTGTTGCCACTGTATTGCTTACTGGTGAGATGCCACCTGGAGTACTGTGTCCAGTTCTGAAGGCTGCACCTCACACAGGACATGGAGAGAGTGGAGGCAGTCCAGAGGAGGGCAACTCAAATGGTGCAGAGGTTGCACGAGACACCCTACGAGGAGAGACTGAGACATCTCAATAAATACACGCTGGAAGAGAGGAGAGTGAGAGGAGTCTAGTTAGAGACCTACAAGTACCTCAAGTGGGTGAACAGGGTATTGGGGGCAGTCTTTTTCAAATGAGGAAGAGCACGAGGACCAGAAGGCATGCAATGAAATTTGTGGGGGGGGGGGGTTAAAGAGGGCTGTGAGGAAGCACTGCTTCACTGAAAGTAAGGTAGATGCCTGGAATATACTTCCAACTGAAGTGGTGGAGGCAAAAACAGTAGGGGGCTTCAAGCATGTGTGGGATAGACATAAGGAAAAATGAGTGAATAGGCAGGGAGGAGGGAGGATTGCTGGAGAGAAGTTAGGGTTTGTGGAGGCAGACAAGGCAGGGACCATCTAGGCAGACTGGGTGAGCCAAATGGCCCTTCTCTGCCACCAAATTCTATGTGTCTGTGTTTCACTGTGGTGGGCTTCACTGTATGTCACAGAATAGCACATTAAACAGTACTGGCCCCAACATCAACCCTTGTGGTACCCCCTACTTGGAACCTCTCTGGCCTCTGAATCTTCATAAAATAAATAAAAAAATAAAATTAATTAAAAAATTAAAAATTCTTAACATGACTACATGTGAGTAGGTCTTGTTCTCCATATCTGAGTCCAAGTAACTTGCGGATGTATGGAGCCGATTCCGCCTTGTTTTTCTTCTTATTCCATAGGGATTTGGTGGTCATACAAGTCCATTGCATGTTTTAAAATAAGTTTAGAGTCACCCTCTGGGTCTTCCACTTAGCCAATTTGCTACCTGCCTCATTAGCTTTGCCCCAACCCCTAGATCACCCAGCTTCTTGATAAACGATCTATAGGGGACTCACTGAAATGTAGATACAGTGCATTGACTGCCTGACCCTTGTCCACTGCTCTTGTTTCAGAGTCGAAGAACTTATTTAAGTTAATCTGACATGACCTTCCCTGCATGAAGCTGTCTGACACAACCTTCCCTTCATGAAGCTGTGCTGCCATGCTGCCTCCTGTCATGAAGCCCATTCAGTTCAAGAAATTCCACCAGTTGCTCCTTGATGATAATCTCCAGTTTTCTCCACTATAGATGTCAAACTAACCTGCCTATAGTTTTCTGGGTCCTCCCTGCTCCTAATCACGTGCAGGGGACCACGTCTGCCCTCCCCCAATCCATTTGGACTACCTCCGTCACTAGGGAGCAGTTGAACAAGACTGCCAAGAGTCATGCAGGTTCCTGCCCCAATTCTGTCCACACTCTGAGGTTTAACCCATGTGGTCCCGGAGGCTTATCCATCCAAAGTGCACTTAGCCCCTTAAACATCCAATTACTTAATACCAGTGTAGAGTTCAGTTCCCTCTACCCTCTGACCTATAGCCTATCTACCTCAGTTGGGGAGTGAGTCCCTCACAGTTACTGTGAATACTGAGCAAAAACACTCATTGAGGAGTCAGCCTTCTTATCATATTCTTGTACTCATATTTCCCAATTTTAGTCTCACAATACCCACCTTAGTATTCCTCTTTTGTCTGATATATCAAAAGAGGGCCTTTTCATTGTCATTTGCCCTCTTATCTGGCTCCAATTCTTTCTCTGCCTTTGCCCTCTTTATGACTCTGCCTGCCTCCTTAATTTTTAGAACAGAAAAATGCCAGAGCACTTCCCACTCCAAGAGTGTTATCACTAACTACAGACCAAAGTTGGACTTCATGAGAAAAATAAAACATAAATATAAAAATATATTCCTTCTTACTCTTGTCAGAATTCAACCTGGGTCAGCAATCAAATTAAATCAAACAATCTGTCAAACTCGTGTGTTTCATAATATGCACAAACAGAAAGTCTACCAGTTGATTGACAGCTTATATGACAGGTTGTATTTCAACTGAGTATTCGCTTCTGTTTGTTAAATGATTGTACGTGGGACATTTCAGTTTTCTTTTGTGGCTGTGGTTGCTCCAGGTGCTGGTCCAATTTTAGGACATTTATGTTCTAAGTTTAGGGATGGAGGTGGATCTTTGTTCGACTCCCACCAGCACCACTGGAATGACACACCCATACATTGGTGCTATTGTATTTAACACTACTTATCAACTGGTTTAGTGGGCAGGATTTTGGGTAATGATTAATAAAGATGTGTGTGTGTGTGTGTGTGTGTGTGTGTGTGTGTGTGTGTGCATATATATATATATATATATATATATATATGTAAAACTATTATTGAAGTCCTGTCTGGAACATTCTGGAATACTGCAGGCAGAAAAAACAAGACTAGGATGTGAATGACCTAGGCTCATAACTCAATTGATATGATAAAGAATGTACTGGTTTAAAAAAAAAAAAAAAGGCTCTCTTAAAATGTCTATTTATTAGCACAGTTGCACCTTGTTATCACATCTTTACACTGACTCACTTTCCACAAGCACTGTTGATTGAAATAATGAATATGCAATTGTTATATATATTTAAACACTGCTTCATGTTATTGCACACTCCCCTTGATGAAGCCCTGTATGTAGGGTGCTATGTAGGGTTTACACAGCATCCAACACATATGGCTCTGCTTTAATAGAAGTATTACACTTTTGTATCTGTTAGGTGCTGTGTTTTTTTAATTTTCTCTTCCATTTTCACTGTACCTCTCTGTAACCCTCATATTGAACCCACTCATACTTTGTGAACACAGCCCTCTACCCAAACTGCATCTCTTACTTCCCTGGACCACCAGAGTGTCTTCCTGTGTTGGTTTTTTTGTTGTTGTTGTTTTTACTTATGTTTCTAGACAATCCAGAGTGGCATCCACCATCTTCCTCGTCCCCCTGACTATGGAGTCCTCCATAACTAATGCCTTCCTCTCTTCTTCTTCTTTGGGACTCCCCTCCTTGGCTCATCACTAATGAATGTTGTCTCTTTTTCTTGTGTGCTATCCGCCCCCACACACATCTGTGTGTGGGACTCTTGTGAACTTTCCTTTAACAGAAGTAGATACCTTGTTGAAGATTCACACATCACTCTGTACTGGTATCCTGCTATCTACTCCCCCAATCTATGATCCATCCACCTCTACTGGGCTGAGGGGCCCTTTGCAGTACTGGAGCCTGTAGTGGCCCTATCAGCCCACTGGTTTTGGCTCTCAGTAAGCATATCTCAGGCCTCTCAGCCTCAAGTTCAGTCTCAGTGCATGGAACCTCCTACAGCTGAGACAGTGGCCATTTTCCCAGAGAACCCTCTGAATCACCACTATCCCATAGTCCCGGAACTCCACCCATAAAACCCAACTAGTGTCCCCTCTGCATGTCTGAATGCACTGATAGCTTTATTTGAATATCTTTGTGGTCTTACCCTGGAATGTGTTTAGGCTGCTTTCCCAACAATCACTTTGGTACCAGATAGCCTTTGTGAAGTGCTGTGTGGCCTTATCCTAGAACTGCAGACTATCTGTGGACACCCCTGTAGATGCTGTGCTTGTTTGTAGACACCTCTGTAATTTATGCCTTGGGATATGAATATGCATACAGTAAGTGCCCAGTATCGGGGGCCCCACTTTCTGAGGTTTTAAAGCATTTTGTAACCCTTGTTTTTAAAAACTTCCTATTTGCCCGAGTTCAGCTTTCTTTCTAGTATCAGAAAATATGTCTAGCTGAACTCGGGCATAATAATGCTTGCACAAGCCTTGGAACCCACCATAGAGAAGTGTGGCATTGGCAAGCAACAGAGATCCCAGAGTGTCACACGAGACTGTCTCCAGGATCAATGTTAATGTTGTGCTGCCTATACACAGAAGCACTCAAGAGAAGAACACAACTTAATGCAATGGCGAACCAAGGAAAACAGGGAACACCTGGCCAGTGAATGTTCACCTGTGATGCGGTGCGGATCACCTCTACATGACAGAAAAGTTAACGTTCCAGTTGCTCTGTACCACTTTTTGCTGTGCAGAGCCTGTCATGTAAAGGTGCCTTTATACTACCTTTTCTGCAAGGCTGAGAGTAGTGCAGATCAATTACGGTGGAAGCAATTTCATCTGGACAGGATTTGGAGCACTGTAGTGGTGCTCTGATGCGGCATCACGGAACCACTGTTAGGGTGATTTGCTGTACTGATACGTGCAGTGCAAACTTAAGTGTAAACCCACTGCTCCTCTCAGAACATTGTAATTACTTCCAGCCTGCGATACCTAAGCATTTTCTGCAGACTCCCATGCTTTGTAAATAGGAAACCTGCAATCTGGAAACTATCGGGTACCGTAGGACAATGCTGGGACAATGGTGGTTTTGGGAAGTACTGGTTTTACAGACACAGTGCTGCTGCCTTCCTTCCTCCCAGTCTGTGCTTCCGGTGGCTAGCAAAATTATTTGCTAGTTTACTAGTCTTGACCAGTTATAAACAATAAACATTTGGGGGTAAAAGTTACATTACAGCTAGTAGGTCAGATAGTTCCTGACAGCAGTACATGACGGAGCTGGTTCTTGTGCTTTTTCTGTAGCAGGATCTCAGTGTAAACTTCTGAAATGTCTTGCAAGAGTTTGTATGCAATTTGTTTTTTTACTTCTTCCCTTGTGGATCGTAGGGGAAAAGCTCCTGCAGGTGCATTTTAGGTGATGCTACTTGTCACCAGAGATAAGTCCCCCCCAGCACGGCCGCAAGAACAATCTCCTGTGGAAAAATAAGGTTGGGGAATACTGCCGACCTCACAAAACAGTACACAGTCCATACAAGTGAATAGGACTTCTGTATTTTATTTGAGTAGCTTTGCCACCCACACCCTCAATGTGGGGAGCTTCTCCCCCCACCACACACCCAGGAATTAATATAAATAACTTCGAGGGGTGGATTTCGAGGATGGGTAGAAGAAATCTGGGAGGGGGGGGAACCTGTTAAAACAAATAAATCACCTGCAAAAACCAGACACAGCAAGACACCTGGTGAGGACCGAACCACGGTCCCGGTGTAGTATCAGAATCTGCTTCCACGTCAGAATTGGCTTCCCGGTAGCATAATCTGATAGCAGGGTAATATTAGATTATGCTTCCCCATAAAATTTTGCTACCCAGATAATAAATAAGTAAAATGGTATGAAATACACCGTCAGTTGTTGCAGTAATGGATTTTGAACTGTAAACTGCTTATAGCACACACTGAACTATATAATACATAATTTCAAAGTGAATAATATGCAAAAGATATGTAAATTAGCAACATATCATAAAGAATAAATGCTGTCACAGTGGGACTGCAAATGACAAACAATATAAAAAAAACTTTATTTTATACATGCAATGCCCAAGCTGTATTTCAACTGTCCTTTGAATAATTTTCATTTTTGCTGTGTATTGCGTACCGCATCCCTCAAAACAACCCCAGGTAGCAAATTCTGACAGCTATTCGTATCTGTCAGAATTTGCTACCCTGAGTCTAAATAAAACCCTGGACCCCAGAATGACAAAGGACAAGTCCATATATCAATGCCCAAGCCGTATTTCAACTGTCCTTTGATTAATTTTCATTTTTGCTGAAACACCCCCAGGTAACAAATTCGGACAGCTATTCGTACCTGTCAGAATTTGCTACCCTGGATCTAAATAAAACCCTGGACCCCAGAATGACAAAGGATAAGTCCATATATCAATGCCCAAGCCGTATTTCAACTGTCCTTTGATTAATTTTCATTTTTGCTGAAACACCCTCAGGTAACAAATTCGGACAGCTATTTGTACCTGTCAGAATTTGCTACCCTGGGTCTAAATAAAACCCTGGACCCCAGAATGACAAAGAACAATTCCATACATCAATGCCCAAGCCGTATTTCAACTGTCCTTTGATTAAATTTCATTTTTGTTGTGTATTGTGTACCCCATCCCTCAAAACACCCCCAGGTAGCAAATTCTGACAGCTATTCGTACCTGTCAGAATTTGCTACCCTGAGTCTAAATAAAACCCTGGACCCCAGAATTACAAAGGACAAGTCCAAGTATCAATGCCCAAGCTGTATTTCAACTGCCCTTTGACAGTGGTGCAAGTGGTAGACAAGAAGTACAGGAACTCATGCACTGGCAATTATGAAATGCAGAATGAAGATCTTCAATCTAAAGCATAGTGGTATCAAGACACAACTATCTAATTTGTCACTAGTACATTCAGTTAGACATATTGAAGTATTTCTAGGAAAATAGCATTGTTGTACAAGTCAAATGTTGTTGTGGAAACCCTGATTGCAGATCACAGGTCCAGAAACTGTCACTATGTTACTGGTTTAAAAATTTTAGTTTCAGTGTCAGGGTAAAGAAGTACAGGAACTCGGTTCCTGCTGCCAAAAAGGTACAGGAACTGAGTTCCTGTGCATTCCTGTTCACAGTCATTGCTGCCCTTTGATTAATTTTATTTTAGTTGTGTATTGCGTACCCCATCCCTCAAAACACCCCCAGGTAGCAAATTCTGTTGGCTATTCGTACCTGTCAGAATTTGCTACCCTGAATCTAAATAAAACCCTGGACCCCATGACAAAGGACAAGTCCATATATCAATGCCCAAGCTGTATTTCAACTGTCCTTTGATTAATTTTCATTTTTGCTGTGTATTGTGTACCCCATCCCTCAAAACACCCCCAGGTAGCAAATTCTGACAGCTATTCGTACCTGTCAGAATTTGCTACCCTGAGTCTTAATAAAACCCTGGATCCCAAAATGACAAAGGGCAAGTCCATATATCAATGCTCAAGCTGTATTTCAACTGTCCTTCGATTAAATTTCATTTTTGCTGTGTTTTGCATACCCCATCCCTCAAAACATCCCCAGGTAGCAAATTCTGACAGCCCTTCGTACCTGTCAGAATTTGCTACCCTGGGTCTAAATAAAACCCTGGACTCCAGAATGATAAAGGAAAAGTCCATATATCAATGCCTAAGCCATATTTCAACTGTCCTTTGATTAATTTTCATTTTTGCTGTGTATTGTGTACTCCATCCCTCAAAATACCCCAAGATAGCACATTCTGACAGCAATTTGTACCTGTCAGAATATTCTACCCTGAGTCTAAATAAAACCCTGGACCCCAGAATGACAAAGGACAAGTCCATATATCAATGCCCAAGCCGTATTTCAACTGTCCTTTGATTAATTTTCATTTTTGCTGAAACACCTCCAGGTAACAAATTCGGACAGCTATTCGTACCTGTAAGAATTTGCTACCCTGAGTCTAAATAAAACCCTGGACCCCAGAATGACAAAGGACAATTCCATACATCAATGCCCAAGCCGTATTTCAACTGTCCTTTGATTAAATTTCATTTTTGTTGTGTATTGTGTACCCCATCCCTCAAAACACCCCCAGGTAGCAAATTCTGACAGCTATTCGTACCTGTCAGAATTTGCTACCCTGAGTCTAAATAAAACCCTGGACCCCAGAATTACAAAGGACAGGTCAATATATCAATGCCCAAGCCGTATTTCAATGGCCCTTTGACAGTGGTGCAAGTGGTAGACAAGAAGTACAGGAACTCATGCACTGGCAGTTATAAAATGCAGAATGAAGATCTTCAATCTAAAGCATAGTGGTATCAAGACACAACTATCTAATTTGTCACTAATACATTCAGTAAGACATATTGAAGTATTTCTAAGAAAATATCATTGTTGTACAAGTCAAATGTTGTTGTGGAAACCCTGATTGCAGATCACAGGTCCAGAAACTGTCACTATGTTACTGGTTTAAGAATTTTAGTTTCAGCGTCAGTGTAAAGAAGTACAGGAACTCAGTTCCTGCTGCAAAAAAGGTACAGAAACTGAGTTCCTGTGCGTTCCTGTTCACTTTCATCACTGCACTTTGATTAATTTTCATTTTTGCTGTGTATTGTGTACCCCATCCCTCAAAACACCCCTAGGTAGCAAATTCTGACAGCTATTCGTACCTGTCAGAATTTGTTACCCTGAGTCTTAATAAAACCCTGGATCCCAAAATGACAAAGGACAAGTCCATATATCAATGCTCAAGCTGTATTTCAACTGTCCTTTGATTAAATTTCATTTTTGCTGTGTGTTATGTACCCCATCCTCAAACACCCCCAGGTGGCAAATTCTGACAGCCCGCCGTACCTGTCGAATTTTGCTACCCTGTGTCTAAATAAAACCCTGGACTCCAGAATGATAAAGGAAAAGTCCATATATCAATGCCTAAGCCATATTTCAACTGTCCTTTGATTAATTTTCATTTTTGCTGTGTATTGTGTACCCCATCCCTCAAAACCCCCCCAGGTAACAAATTCTGTCAGCTATTTGTACCTGTCAGAACTTTCTGCCCTGAGTCTAAATAAAACCCTGGACTCCAGAATGATAAAGGACAAGTCCATATATCAATGCCTAAGCCATATTTCAACTGTCCTTTGATTAATTTTCATTTTTGCTGTGTATTGTGTACCCCATCCCTCAAAACCCCCCCAAGTAACAAATTCTGTCAGCTATTCGTACCTGTCAGAACTTTCTGCCCTGGGTCTAAATAAAACCCTGGACCCCAGAATGACAAAGGACAAGTCCATATATCAATGCCCAAGCTGTATTTCAACTGTCCTTTGATTAATTTTCATTTTTGCTGTGCATTGTGTACCCCATCCCTCAAAACACCCAAATTCTGACAGCTATTTGTACCTGTCAGAATTTTCTACCTTGAGTGTAAATAAAATCCTGGACACCAGAATGACAAAGGACAAGTCCATATAGCAATGCCCAAGCTGTATTTCAACTGTCCTTTGATTAAATTTCATTTTTTGCTGTGCATTGTGTACCCCATCCCTCAAAACACCCCCAGGTAGCAAATTCTGACATCTTTTCGCACTTGTCAGAGTTTGCTACCCTGAGTCTAAATAAAACCCTGGACCGCAGAATGACAAAGGACAAAAGTCCATATATGAATGCCCAAGCTGTATTTCAAGTGTCCTTTCATTAATTTTCAGTTTTTCTGTGTATTGTGTACCCATCCCTCAAAACACCCCTGCTAACTTCCATATCTACCTTCTGCCTCAATGCACTGGAGCAGTCCCTGTTCAGATGCCAATCATCCATAGCAAATAACCAGAGTACCTCCCAGAACATTCCCCAGTACCCCAGAAAGAAAAATCCCTCTTCCCCACACCAGCTGTTTAGCCATGTGTTGAACTCCCTAATTTTCTACTATCCTCACCCTCAGGTGGCATTGTTATGACCTCATAATAAACTTTCTTAAAGCTGTGCTTCACACTGTCTAGCAGATCCAGGACTGAGGTGGCACTCTGTGAAGAGCAGAGAGTGCAAATTGTAAGGCAGCCAGCCCCAAAACTTCACAAACAAACAGCAAACACATCGTGCACATAGTAAGAAAAAATATCTCCAGAGACAAATTTGCCAGTCGGACCTTAGGGATCAAATTTATTGACAACACTTCAGGTGAATATTACACTCTTGCAGGTAGCTATGTCCCCACACAGGTTCCACAACGCAACAAAAAATACATACAGTGCAACAATTAAAGACAACACACACTGGCTTGTAAGTGTCTCCGGAGTATTTTAACACTGACAACACTGTCTTTAATTGTGGCACTGTAAAAATATATTTTTGCATTGTGGAACCTGTGTGGGGACATAGCTACCTGCAAGAGTGCACTATCAAAATAACACTTCTCTCAACACACCTCCATCTCCTGGTGCTGTTTGGACCCCCTTTGTCAAGCTGAGTGGCTAGCCCCCTTCCCTGTTCATCTGAGTACCTCTTTGATTATGTCCCTATGGCACATACCTCCATGGCACTTCGCTGAGTTGTACAATCACCACACACACAACTCGCAATGCTCTTGGGACTATATAGCTAAGACCCCATGTACTGGTCCTCCGCTTGGTCCATGCTTTGCTCCACTACAAAGTAGGCAATCACTGAATTAAAACACTGAAAAGCGCTTAACCCTTACTTCTACCTCCCTATCCACATTTCCACTTTAAATATTAAATAAATTACTTTATTCACTGTAGTTCAGCTGCTCTGTTCTCTCTTTTAGGTCTACAAGCACAGGGCTCCCCAACCATTTTGTCCCTTAAATCTCTTGTCTCCTGTAAGCCATTCCTGTAGATTTATCTCTACCTCTGCCTTTCCCTCCCATTTCTCTACATCTGCTATGCAATCAGACAGCAGCCCCAATGCCATCCTATTTGAGATACTCTATGCACAGAAATAACACAGAAATAAATGAAACATGTGGGGGGGGGGCTTGTCCATCATGGAGCATTTTTTTTCTCATCTCTTATATGGTGTGAATTGGATGTGGAAATGGTACAGCTGCATGGAGCCGTTAGGGTCCAAGAATCACCAGGGGTGAGAGTGAAGCAAATAATTCTCTCAAGAGCTAGAGGGTCTGAAAATGGTCAATTTCTGAGGGAAAAGGGAGTGTGTAACACCTATGAATAGGGAAGCCTGTCAAGTCTGGTGTTTATATTTTAGTAAAAGCACTGACTGCCACAGGCAGCATATGTTGCTTATCACAAGGTTCTGATCTGCTTAAAGCAGTATGTATGAAAACACTGTACTTCCGTGGATCCCTGATGTATCCAGGTTTACAGGATGTTTGTTACAAGACCCTCTAAAAGCTTCTAACATTTGTTTTGGGATCAGGGGGCATTCTCTGTTGGGGTAGTTACTGTTTCCAGCTAACTGATTATGTGATATATATACTGTATTATACAATGGAAAGAAAAAATCATATTTTCTGATTGGTCAGTGAGTGCCTAGCACAGTGCTGTTATCCCAGTATAACATCACGGGTCTAGCTTCAGCACTGTGAACCTCCTGACTGATTGTTTGTTGCTGCTTAGTTATCATCTTCTCTTAAGAAACTAAAATATTTTTCCACACTAACAAAAACATCTTTAAAAATTATTTTTTAAATTCTGTATAACAACAAGCCATTGTATAATAATAGTAATGCCCTCCTGGGTGTGTGTCGTGGGGAATAACAGCACTTCTCATGTGTTGGACGCACTCAGCCTGCGGCCTTGTGCCCAACCACCTGAGGCGTGACATTATCCCAGCATGACACGCACCCTGTTGGGTATTATTGCTTAATTAGAATTGTGTTATTGTTTTTATAATGTTTTAATGTCACCTCTTGCCATCTTGACCCTGGACGTGGTTGGAAACAGGACAGTGTTCTAATCCACCTTTTCTGGTGGACAAAATAAAACTACTGTCAAATAAGGAAAAAATAAACACCTTGATGAAGAACTTAATTCAAATGCAAAGATTGTAATACAATCCAATTTGTTTTATATAGCATTTTTCAGACATGTATTGTAAAGCGTGTTACACTAACAGTTACAGAGTGTGGTGAAGTGGTTAGAGCACAGGCCTGTTAACCAGGAGACCGTGGAAGCAGTATAGCGTAATGGTTATGAGCACTGAGCTGCAGACCTGGAGAACTGTGTTTGAATCCCACAGCCACCACTTGTACTGTGTGACCTTGAGAAAGTCCTTTAACTTCCTTGTGCTTCCAGGACACACCTGGAAACAAGCCTTGGCTTAGTGTGTCTTTCCTGGCCAAAAATTGAAAACAAAAATATTCCAGGCTCAACTCCCACCAGAGTCACTGTGTGACCCTGAGCAAGTCACTTACCATCTCAATGTTTCAGGCCATGCAGCTGCAAAATTAGGTAGAAGTAGGATGTACCAAGACCCAGTATTTAAATATAGATGTGCTCTTCAGGAAGAAATGTGTATATAGGTTGAGAGAGAGAGTATAAGGCATCCAGTGCCATGTCCGAGTTTATGAGCCCTCTTTTCCCAGGTGGTCTGGTGGGAAAAATAGACTGGAGAGCTCAGTGCTATACCAGGCAGCATGTTTAATGCAAATCCCCTATTTTGGCCATCCTGAGACTGGGGGAGCTAATGCAGAGTGGTGGTAGCAGCATGTACTCAGCACTAACTAGCAGAGGAGGGGGCATCTTTCTACCATATCACAATATGCTGCCAATGTGGGATGAAGGTGAGAGAGCCCTCCAGAGTGAACCACTACAGTAGTCACCACATGCACTGAGGGCCTGTATATGGCAGAAGGAAAAAAAGGAAGCCTCCCTCTGTACAGTACACATCATTTTTATTTATTGGATTTTGTCAATTGGGTAGGTTCTCAAAGACTTATGTCCCTTTTTCAGGAGTGCCCCAGGATTAATTGCACACCATAGAATGACATTTTGCTTGATTAAAAGTCAGATACAGAGATGACATTTGAGACAGTATGGCAGTGGTAGTAACATATAGAATAATGCATGGGGTGGTGTGTTTAACCAGTTTTTACACACACCCGAGGTGTTGAATACTACCGCTCTCAGGGTTTATTTAAGCATCCAACACCGAGGGTGTGTGTAAAATTTGAGTTCAACACGACACCCCATGTTTTACTTTAAATAATTGCTGGGGAGCTTTTTTTCACCACAGCAATTATATAAAATAAAATCCCATTCCTGTGCAGCTGCTGTCTGGTCTGCTTTCAGTGAGGTCCACACATACCTCTCAATCTCTTGCCTCATAAATCAGGGCAAGGCTTAAAAAAATCAGGGGCAAAGATCCCAAATCAGGGACACATCTTAAAAATTATAATATTCACTCAGAAAGCTGACAGAATAAGGAAATTACTGTAAGAAGCATTTTCTGAAGAACAAGTCTGTAACTTTAATGTTT
Organism: Neoceratodus forsteri; assembly: GCA_016271365.2. Classification (NCBI taxonomy): domain Eukaryota; kingdom Metazoa; phylum Chordata; order Ceratodontiformes; family Ceratodontidae; genus Neoceratodus; species Neoceratodus forsteri. The sequence continues at coordinate 409,800,863 of JADMNL010000025.1, forward strand.
AACATTATTTTGTGCTTACAATCCCCACTGTTCAGTCACAAAAAGAATAATTTTGCGAGGGACAGAGGAAATTTTTGAGGCAAAATCAGGAACAGTTGAGAGGTGTGGGTCCACAGTCTGGTTGAAGTGGTTTGTTAAATAAAACATTTCATTTTTTTGTTAACGCTAAATCGTAGCAGCATGAAGAGGTGAGTTAATGTTTTTTAAATTAACTTGCCACTGAGTACGAGTTGCGGTGATGCGGGTGGTGAAGTGTCTGCATCCGGCACTGAGGAAGGAAGAGTGGCAGCTGGTGCATGTGTGGATCGAGGGAAACCCGGCACGTGTCCAGTGTTATACCTCACAGCATGAATTATAACCATGTTTCCCTATGGGAAAAAACACTCAACAGTTATTATAATGAGTACAACATTCAGACATACAACAAAAATATTTAGGGTACCGTGTAAAGGGGAGAAACATGGCATGTAGAATTTCTCACCCCAAGGGGACATTGACATTCTATGGTTGTTAGCTACAAGGAATAACTGGGTGCTGCAACCACCCAAGAAGTACATTATCCCCTTATAGCTGCACACCCTGGAATATGTTATCTCACTTTTATTTATTTATTTTTTGTTGACCAGGTAAGTGCACTACACAAATCCTGCCTATTTTCAGGCACGACCCAGGGGAAGGGGATACAGATGAATGCCAACTGACCTTGAACCAGATTAAGCTGTCGGTGGTATATTTTTAGTGAATGAGGGAAATTTGGACAGGACATCGGGGAAATTCCTACTCTTTCGATAAGTGCCATGGGATCTTTAACATCCACTTGAACTACCACCAATCCAGGCAGATGGGACCTTGGTTTAACGTCTCATCCGAAAGATGGCACCTCAGAAGTGCAGCACCCCTCTCATGCTGCACTACAGTGTCAGTACTGGGATATTAACCCAAGTGCCAGATGTGGGAACTGAACCCACAGCCCTCTGATCTCCCGGCCTCAGAGGCGAGTGTGCTACCTACTGAGCCACTGACACCGATACTTATAAAACAGGCTTTTGTTTGTTGAAAAGAAAAAAAATATATATATATATATATATATATATATATATATATATAGGTCAGGTGAGGTGTGCAGTTGTCAGAAAACAGTCAGTGGTCATGTGACATGTTTTGACCATTGAGGCTGCATGATTTTCATGGCTCATGTTATACATTAAGGTAATCCCCCTGGCTCCCATTGCTTTCATGGGAAGGGGTGTTTGTGCTATTTTAAATTGGGATTCTGCTGATTTCACTTCATGTATCACCTGCTCTAATTTATTTCCTCCCAGTGAAAGATGGTGGGATTACCAAACATGTTGTTTTCATTTGGGTACAATTTGTACACCCCTTCCCTCAATCTGAAGAGTAAACTGAGGAGCTAGAGGTGGAGGGATTAAACATGACAGTCCAGCAGTCCCTAATGTAGAGAACTACAGCAGACAGGCAGTGGGCTGGGGGTGGGGTAATGATGTTAGAAAAGGAAAGGAATTTTGGTTTATGTAGCATCTTTTATACACGCTGTATACCAAAGCATGCTACGAGCCATGAACAGTGACAGCATCCCACTGAAGTGCACACTGCAGCACAGTATGAGGCTGAGGGAGGTTAAGGAGGACTGAGGGAGGTTATGGAAAGCTCAATGAATGTTATTGGTAAGCACAGTCTGAGTTAAGACTGAGAGGGGGTTAAGCACAGGTAGGTTAAGTGGCATACTCAGGGTGGCTCTGGTGGGATTCAAACCTGAGTCTACAGGTTCACAGCTCTTCACTGTAACCCTAGTTCACTCCTTGGTACTAGGAACATCTTTCATGAGTTATCTTCAGAAATCACTCATGCTGAGGAAAACAAAACTAAGACAAACTGCACCGCCCCCCACCCCTGAAATCAATTACTTTTGTTCAACCAAAAGGCTGTTTGGCCTAGTGGACACAGCGTAGAGCTGTAAGCATGTAGAACCTGGTTTAAATCCCCAAAACTGCCCTTTGCTTACTGTAAGACCCTGAACATGCCACTGTACCTACCTACGCATAACTTCTGGATAATCTTTCTTTAATCTTCTGTGCATCTGAAATGGCAACAACATTATCTCCTCCCCCTTCTGGACTGTAAAGTGCTGTGGGACACAGTTTGCATGTAAGGTGCTATATAAAACCAAATGCTTTTCCACTTCTATTGACATTGATCATGTATGTGTTTGCTGGGCTAAGCTCATGTAGTCTTGCAGTATTGAAAAACCATCTCTGTGAGAGCCACATGCTTGCTCACTCAATCTGGGAGCAGCAGAGCATGTCATCAGCTACCCCTTCGGAAACCTAATTTAAGCTTAGCATCAATAAATAAACAAACGCACAGAATAGGGAGCATACAGTCGATACCAAAGTGTATTAAAACTCCCAAAGCTGTAATTTTGCGAAAAAAGGGTCTCTCACTGGATACAAATGGGAAATTTTGACCAGAGCCACGGAAAAGACTTGCTGAGACTTTCGGCTTGTGTTGTAATATTCTGTCTAGATAGCATGCTTCTTTTTTTTTTTTGAATATTCTTTATTTTTTATTGTTTTATACATAATGTGTATATATATGACAACAGGAGTACATCTATACAGTATTGCTCTTTTGTCAAGATAGCATGCTTCTTGACTGTCCCTGATGTCCAGTGATGTCTGTTTTTGTTCCAGACATGTCCTTTGATTAATTTTCTTCCTCAATGAAATACCTTGGATTGCATACAAATTTTAAAGAGGCAGCATATTTTAGCAGACAAAAATGTCGTATAGTTATTAGTAATAATGTTTGCCTGGCAAAAACAAAATTTTATCCATTTTGTTTTTTAATTTTTTCCTAAACTGCAATATGTTTTTTTTTTAATTTTTTAATATCCCTACTCACTTATAACATGCATTAGAAATAAATTAAAAATCATGCCATGATGCCGTGCTATTTACCATCAGAAACATGTGCAAAATCCAGCCGCTTGTATCTGCAGTATTAATCTAGTCTGTGTGACAAAAGGTAACCTCAACGGAAGAGTTATTTTTTATAATTGAAAGTGGCGGCCATCTTTATTGACATGAGTCATTGATTAAAAATTAGCTATAAAAACACATATATGAATGAATTAAAAACACACTGATAAATCTAAGGGTTGCAGAAATACATTTTTGCTGAAAAAACTAAATGATTACATTTTTTGTTGACTAACAAATGCTTCAAGGAGATATGCAGATCTGGAAGAGGTGTGGGTATAGAAAAACAGATTAAATGTATTTTTTTCCATTCAGATTTTTCTCTACTCCTTGCCACAATCTGTCCATCTTGCCAAGTGCCTCTGAGCAATATCCACCGCTAACCACTAGCCAGCATTTGATGGGGGCATCTATGACAGCGAGGTCTGAGAGTGATGTCTGTCATCCTAAGCTGTTGGCGGGCTTTTCATCTTTTTTAACCCTTGTGTGCCTCCCACTGGCGCTGCACAACCCAAAGGCCTTGCATGCAGCATTGCCTGCCTGCCTGCCCCTCACAAGGGAGCTATCTTCCTGGTCCATTGTGAGGGGCCATGCTTGGATCGACTACCATGGGCAGTGCACTTCCCAACTAAGCATGCCACAGTTACAGGTCCACTCCCAAACCCAGGTCGCCTGTGTAAAAGTATCACAAGCTTCCCCAGTGTCACTGGGCACTGTTAATAAGTCAGGGAGATCAACAAAAGCACAAAGCTTGGAATTAGGGCTAGCAGATCTCCAGTAAGTATCATGCCACGGTTCAAATTTCTGTGTTACTTTGTAAGGGAAAGGATGGCAGTACACTCACCCATTAAGTATAAAACCATATTATGTTTATTGAATCAGTTTATCTGGCCACCAATAGCAAATGTCAATGTTTTGAGGCTTCTTGACACTTTTTATGTTGTCTTGCACATGTGCAAGTAACAGCTTGTGGTAGTAGTAGAAATGCAGAGGTGTGTCAGTGTTGGCGAATGCAGGGCACGCTTTAGTAGGTGCATCCCTCATTCCCCAGTTAGCCAGCATACTAGTGCCGATGCAAGAATTATTTAAAGTGCCACCAACTTGAAAGAAATGTGCCACTACAATCGGAGACAAGCTCGTCATGCAGCAGCAGAGATGACACACCTCCCGTATGTGCAGAGGTGTGTCAGTGTTGGTGCATTCAGGGCACGCTTTTGTAGGTGCATCCCTCATTCCCCAATTAGCCAGCATACTAGCGCTGATGTAAGTATTATGTAAAGTGCCACCAACTTGAAAGAAATGTGCCACTGCAAGTGGAGACAAGCTCGTCATGCAGCAGCAGAGATGACATGCCTCCTGTATGTGCCTTTCCTGGTGAAACATTTCAATAAACATGGCGGTGGCTCCTGCTGCTACTGCCACACAGTCCCCAAACAAAGCTGACATTGGGGTGCAATCCCCAAGCTGGCATGTCCCCCACCCCCCCCACATTGTGTGGCACACTGGGAGCCCACCCCAGTGTGCCACTGCTCACAGAAAGCCGACCATGTTGGCATGTTCCTTCCCCCCATGCCCACTGTGTGGCACACTGGGAGCCCACCCCAATGTGGCCAACATCTCCTCCCCGAACATCATGGGGCACACTGGGAGCCCACCCCTGTGTGCCCAACATTTGTTTTATTTCATCTGTAAAGAAAGAAAACCGTCCACAATGTTAGTTTTTGTTTCTGTACCTGAAAAACAGAAAACGGTCCCTCTTGTCCGGCGCCTCTCCCCAACCCGCACCCACCCTCTGTGTACCCCACCTCCCCACACACACACCCTTACCCCACACTTACCTCTGAAGGTCCAGCACTGCGATCTTCAGTGGAGTGGGAACCTGTCTGGATTCTTCAATGCTGATCTGCAAATTGAAGAAATGCCAGTAAGCTGTATAATGGCATCGATTGGGGGGGGGGAGGGTTCAGCTTAGATGAATATCTCGGCTATGTTTTTGAATTTTGGCTCCAAGTTTTCAACATGGGGTTCTTGGGACCCCACCTCATGAACACATGCACTGTCATCTCATTCAGTCCTGAAAGGTTATTTTGAGGAATCACCTTTCAGGACTGATTACTGAAACGACAGTGCCACTGTTTATGAGATGGGGTCCCAAAAAGTCTATGTTGCAAATCTGGTGAAAAAATTACCCAAAAATGACTATGTTACAAGTGTGCATTGAGCAGTTTCCATGCATGCTTGTAACTTTGACAATTTTTAGTAGCTTCACTCCAGATTTTCAACACTGCCATTTTTTCACACCTCCTTATGAACAGTACAGCTGTCATTTTTCACATCCTGTCCAAAATATGTTTTCGCACATCTGGTGCACAATGGCATGGTCGCTGTGGGAAATCAACTTTCAGAACAGATAAACAAAATCTCAATGACACTATTCATGAGCAGAGATCCCAAAATTCCTATGTTGAAAATCTGGTTAAAAAAATTCCCGAAATGATTGCGTTATGGGCATGCATTTTTCTGTTTCTACGCACGCACGTGACTTCACCAATTTTTCATATTTGCACTTCAGATTTTCAACATTGCAAATGTTTTTACACCTCCTCATAAACAGTACAGCTGTCATTTTTTGCTTCCTGATGAAATGTGTTTTCACACCTCTGGCGCCAAATAGCGCAGTTGCTGTGCAAAGTCACCTTTTGGCTAATAATCTGATAGTGCCACTGTTCATGAGGTGGGGTCACAAAAAGCCCATGTTGAAAATTTGGAGTAAAAATACAAACAAATGCTCAGGGCATTAGGGTTTCCAACTGTAATGACCCACCCTGTAGAGACTGATAGGCATCAGGGGTGTGACTTGGGATTGTCGACTAGAATGCTCATGCCATTCCAATCCCACCCCCACCCTGTAGCAAGTGACAGGCATCGAGGTATGCCTTGGACTCTTCGGCCCTAAAGTTCACCCCATTTTCCTATACTGCACCCATCTCAGTGTATTTCCTTATGGAATGGGGTGAACGTAAGGCCCAAAAACCCCAGGCACACACGCCCAACACTGTCGGTGTCTGCAGGGTAGGGTGAGGTGAAATGAATGAGCGTCATGGCCAATGACCCAAAGGCACACCCCAATGCCTGTCAGTCTCTGCAGGGTGGGTGGGTGGGCTGCATGAGTTCAATACTTCACTGCCATTCCTATTATGCATCTCTTTAAATCCTGCACTACCAATGCCAATGCCAGCAAGACAGCATTCAGCATTGGCAAATGCTTCTTTAAAGTAGTGGCCCTTATGCTTTTATAGACAAAATATTCTCTCCTTTTTGCTTTTCTATAATATTTCAGGTATTTTATTCTTTTCCAATGATCCAGTCTTCATTTTCTGCCATTTTTCATTTTCTATATAAATCTCTGCCCTGACCCGCACCCCTCCCAAGATTTGCATTTCTGTTCCTCTCCTAAAATATGCAGTCCTCCACTGCCTGAAATTTGTACCACACTCCTCTCCTGAAATCTGTGCCCTGCTCCCCTGCAGAAATTTGCACCCCACATCCCTTCAGAAATGTGCACCCTGTACCCTCACAAAACATTTGCCCTGCTCTCTTCTGAAATATTGTGTCATGCACATCTCCCCAAATTTGCACTTTATATCCCGTTAGACATTTGTACTCCACACATCCCAAAATGTACACCCCTCTTTAAATGTGTGAGCAGCACATTTCACAAAATGTACCCATTACATCTTTGCTGAAATTTCCACCCTGCACCGCATCTGAAATTTATACCCCTTTCCTCAGGTTTTTACCCTTTGCCGTCCTGATATTTATAACCTGCTCCCCTAGTGAAATCTGCACCCCATATCCCCCAAATTTACACCCAGCATCCCTCACTAAAATTGCACCCCACACCCATCCAGATATTTGCACCACACACCCTCACAGGAGTTGTGCCCCATACCCATCCAAGCATTTGCATCCACTCCCCTCCAAAAATTTTTATCCCACACCTGTCCTGATATTTATAACATACACCTTTTTTTTGAAGTTGGTACCCTGCATTCCTTCCAAAATCTGCATCCTTCATTACCCTAAAATTCACACCCTACTCCCCACCTCAAATTTTCATCTCATACCCCTCCTAAGATGTGTGCCCTTCTCAGAATTTCGGAACTACATACCTCGCTAAATATTGAGTGGGGTATGGGGCACCAAGGGGTATGGTTTGGACATTTTAGGAGGATTGCAGAGTGCAAATTGCAAAAGGGTTTCTAGGATGCAAAATGCAAGAGGTTTATTGGGGTACAAGTTTCAGGAGAGGTATGAAGAACACATTTCTGGAGGGGGTATCACACACAAATTTCAAGAGGTGTTTGAGGTGCAGTATGGAAAAGTCAAAAGGGGTGCGATGTGCAAAATTTAGGAAGGTGGTGAAAACAAATCTTGGAAAGGTTGCAAGGAGTAATTTTGGGGAGGAGCTGTCAGATGCAAAGCTTGGGAGGGGTGCAGGGTGAATAGTTCAGGGGCATGAAGCACAAATTTCACAAAGCAAATTTTGTGAGGGATGTTGGTTGCAAGGGAGGGATTTCAGGTGCTAAATTTTATGAGGGGCATGGGATGTAACAGGTGGAAAGACCACAAGACACACATTTCTCAAAGAGAAGGGGCACAAAGAGAAGAGATACAGGGTGAACATTTCTGTAGAAGCACAGAACACAAAGTTCTAGGATGGTTAAATGGAGCAAATTTTTGCTACACATCATTTTATTGTTTTATTTGTTTTGTTTTGTTTGTTGTATTTAAGGTTATAACCATTGAGCAGAAACTCATTTACAATGGTGACCTTTACAAATGCAAAACAATAAATACAAATTGTATAAAACAGTATAAAATACGTACAGTTAACAACACATACTCACAGTCAAAGTGTCAGTTTCAATGTAACTAATTATTAATTACATGCAACAGGTTAATTACCCTGTAGTTACATGTTGTGATGCAGTTACAATGTAGCTACACTGTAACTACACTGTAGTTAACTGACACTTAAAGTGTAACACATATGTTTTGCTTGGTTGCAGAAAGTTTGTGTGAGTCAGTGGTCATACAGCGCTACTGGCAGTGAGGATGCGCTATCAGTGCACTTGCTGATATTACATGATATTATCAGCAGCGCTTCACTGAACCCAGCCTTTTGTAACAGGCTTAGAAATCAGGATTACAGTAAGGTTTGTAAATTTTAAACAGTCACTTAGAAATCTGAATTTTGGTGAGATGATTATTGGGGATCTGCTGATCCTAATTTTAAATTTAATGCTATTGTAAAAGTCAGTGCTATCCCCTTTCTAAGGAGGGAATAGAGACTATTTTTTTTACTAAACTGCACATATGAGAAATATAAACAAGCATTTGTCAATGCCTAATGTTTGTGTGTATGGTGTGTGTGGCAGGCATGTGTAGTGAGATGAGTAATTCATGGTGCACCCTAATTTCCTACTAACTGTAGGTCTGTACCTGCACTGTTATTTAAAACTGTCAGGCTAATCTACTTGTCCAGAAGCAGTGCATGGGTCCCTCAGGCCTCAACATGCATGTCAGCTCCTTGTGAGGGAAGGCTCCTTGGTCTGCCACAAGGTGTTGTCCATGTGCCAGAACACTGCCATGTTCCTGCCCAGTCTGGGACCAGTGCCACATGCTGCAACGCCTTTCCCCAACCTAAGTCCCTTCAGCAGGCTCACTACACTCACACTGGAACCCAGGTCACTGGTACAGGAAGGCAACGTGGTCTCCACTGGGCCAAGAGCCATCCCTGCAAACAATGTCACTTTATCATTTTTTGTAACAGTTTTGACCCCAAAATGTCAAGATATGTTTTTTTATGACCACCCCCCCTTTCTGAACATTGAAGGTGTCTTTTATAAAATACAGGATGAAATGCAATTTTGCACCACATGTGCAAAACCATACTTTGCCCTGGATTCAAAAAATGACAACTTTCAGGTTCACGAGGTGGTGTGAAAAAATAGCTGTGTTGAAAATTTGGGATCACAATATTGAAAATTAACAAAATTATAAGTGAATGTTGAAACAAATGTCAATATACCATCATAACTTTGTTGTTTTTAATATTTTCCCCACATTTTCAACATAGTCTTCTTTTGACCCCACCTCATCAACCCAGTAGGCAAACATTTTCAAATCCCGGCCAAAATTTAATTTCGTGCTCCAGGTGTGAAAACACATTTTGGCCAGGATTTGAATATTGACAGCTGTTATGTTCATGAGGTGACGTGGAAAAATAGTTATATTGAAAATTTGGGGTCCAAATATTGAAAATTGCCAACGGTAAGAGTGAGTGTTGAAAAATGTCAATGTACCTTCATAACTCTGTTGTTTTTTAATATTTATTACCCACATTATCAACATGGCATTCTTGTGACCCCACCTCAATGAACCTGGTAGGTGAAAATGTTCAAATCCCACCCAAAAAAGTGATTTTGCAGAGTGACTGTGAAATCTGCTTTTGGCCCAGGTTGAAGAATTTCACCTATATTGTTCATGAGGTGGTGTCCTAAAAGGACCATGTTGAAAATTTTGGGGAAAAATATTTAAAAATGACCAAGTTATAAGTACAAGTTCAAAACACATTGAAATATATTGACTGCATAACTGATTTCCTCAGTTCCTGGTCCGGCATTGAAAAGTGAAGTTATGTCTGAGGTCCAGAGAGGATGATGGTACTGGACCCCTGGTAGGTAAGTAAGGGGTGTGGGGTGGTGGGTGCTGAGAAGGAGGGTCAGGTGGGAGGAGAGCAATGGTGACAGCAACTGACATTGATGGACTATTTTCTTTTTTACAGGCATTTAAAAAAATAAAAAAAAGACTACAAGGAATGGTTTTCCTTTTTGAGGTGCCGACACTAAGGACTGGGCATGCCAGTGTTGGTATCATGCTTGGCAGCACCGGGGGTGAGCTCCCTGATGTAGCACAGTGGAAATGGGCCAGGTGGGGGAAGGGACTAGCTTGCACTGGGGACTGGGCACCCCAGTGTCAGAAGACACCAAGGGTTGTTTGCTTGGGGATTGAGTATTGATGGGTTGCAGTGGTAATGGAGCTGCTTAGCTGGTTGCTGCCCGGTGTTATGTAGATGACATGAGCCAGCTGTTGTCTGACAAAAGTGGCTAGCTCCTTTTAACTTTGAGAAGTTTCTGCCCAGCAGGCAGTGACTAGTGAATTGACCAGAGTGCCTGGTTACTGGTCTCTCATTACTGAGCCCACCGCAGCTTGACCTGCATTGGAGCTGACAGTGGCACGCCTCTGAAATTCCATTCTTTGTAACAAAATGTTTGTTGTGCATGCATAACAATATGCTAACTGTATGTAAATATTGTGTCTAATCAGTCATATGAACATACAAAATTTGCCAGCAGATAAAGGACTAGAGGTCTATCAAGTCTGTTCAAATGTGCAGCTAGCACCCCTTATTCTGCAGCTGACCCTCCCTCCCACCCTTCCCTCCATTGACCCTCCATCTTGCCCTTTCCCAGTCCCTTTGAAGCAGTCCACTGTTCTACCAGATACCACTTCGACTGGTAATGCATTCCACCCAGCTACCACCCTCTCTGTAAAAAAGTGTCTCCTCATCTCCCTCCTGAAGCTTCCTCCCTCCAGTCTCATATCATGGCCCCTGGTGTCCCTCCCCTCCCTTACTTTGAACAGCCCCTTGGTACCTGTTCTGTTTATTCCTTTGATGTACTTAAAGGTTTCAATCAAGTTCCCCCTGTCCCTCCTCTCCTCCAGCGAGTACATGTTCAACTCCCTCAGCCTCTTCTCATATGGTAAGTCCCCCAGCACCTTTATCATCTTTGTCACCCTACTCTGCACCCCCTCCAGTAACCTAATGTCCCCCTTCAGATATGGGTGCCAGTACTGCATGCAGTACTCCAGGTGCAGTCTAATTAATGACCTATACAGTGGCAGAATCACCTCCCCCCTCCTCCAGGATATACCCCTTGCAATACAAACCAGCATTTTGTTGGCCTTTGCAGCTGCCTTCCTACATTGTGCTGAGTAGTTCATTGACCCTGTAATGAGCACCCCCAGATCCTTTTCCTCCTCTGTCTGGGCTAGCTGCACTCCACCCAGCTGGTAACTCCTCCTTGGGTTTTTCACCCCCAAACTGCAGCACATTGCACTTTTTGGCATTAAACCCCAGTTGCCAGGTGTTTGACCAGATTTCCAGCTTTGCCAGTCATACTAGTTTATTTCAGTTTTTCTGTATGAAGCAGAATAAATAACAGAACATGCTGTTTTACTAGTGCAGAATGCTGCGCAGTTCATGAAAAATACGTTTTTTTATGCTAACACAGTGAACAATGGCAGGAAAGTCAGATACTGCAAGGAAAAGGCAGAGTAACACAACATAGTGAGGGAATCACGGAACTTTCAAGCTGTTTAGAACTATTCTTATATTGCTTCACATCATCCATTTCATTATGAAAACATCTGACACAGCAAAAAAATAACTGATGTAAAAAGTATAAGATGAAGCTGCAGATATTGAAAAATAATACTGCGTAATTTAAAAATATATTGTGCAGGATTTTTTTATGGAAAGATAGCTGGCATGTGCATATGATGAGACAGGTAAACAAAGAATATTAGTCATTAACAAGATTATGCTTCTCTGTCAAAGAATGACAGATATTGAAGGCGTGCTCCTTCAGAAATATATTGTTTTTTTCACAAAGAGGTCAAGTGATTTGCCCAGGATCTCACACTGAGACAGTCACTGCTCTGGGTCTTTAAATAGATCTCTGGGGTGGCCAGTAGCCCAGTGGCAGCATGTCATGCTCCTGTACAAGTGACCCAACTTCGGGAATGAACTCAAGGAACCAGCAGGGGGGCCCAGGGTTAGGGGACAGTGCTCCTCACTCAAGGAGGCAGTACCCTGCCGCAACCTAACCCCATCCTTTTTACTCCAACAGCACTTGTGCACTACCTCGAGCCTGCTCCTGGTATACTCATGCACTATACATGGTTCTATCACATTATTACTGTTTTGTGCATTTATATGTTCTTTTGTATGATTTTGGACATGTATTGTAATTTACCCAATGTTCCACTACTGTTTATTGTACAATACCTTGTGTTCTAACTGTTGCACAATCTTACAATGTTGTATTGTTTGTACTATCCACATACTATTGTAACTGATCATCCTTCACAACCCTATGTAACCCCTCCTCCCAGGTTGCACTGTGAGACAGGCAACTTGTTGTTCGGTGTTCCCTCCTGGTGAAACATTTCAATAAATAAATAAATACAAAATAAAATAAGTGGCACCTTGCCGCAGGCTCGGGGAACTTTTCCTCACAAGGTGCATTGTGCATGACGAGGCTGGCTTTGGGTCTGTGTACTGCATCAGGAAAGGTAGGTGGAGAAAACCAGGGAAAAGGGTGCTGGCAGGATGGTGCCACTGGTTGCTGCAGGCCCCACACTACTGACAAGGTTCCAGGGACCATTTCTGGATGAGAGTCTCCAGGGGAGGAAGATAGACCTCCCCTCCCTGGCCCCACTATGGGGGCAAAACCCATAGGGAATATGGGCTCTGACATAAGTCTCTAAGAAAGTGGGTGACAGGTCTGGGTGACCATGGGCAGAAGGAGGCCAGACACTGAGACAGAGAATAAATCCTCTGTGGAAAAAAAAATAGACCTCCTGGTTCAAAACTGTATGATCTGGCTAGTGGACTGCTTCTCTGGCTCTAGAAATGACTCTATACCTCTCAGGGCTGCAAGTTCCATACTGTGGGGTTGGGTACTGATATTTATACAGTTATGTCAACAGGATGATTGACTGATATTTGCAGCCTTGGGTGAAACACAGGGGTTTTGATCTCTTTACTTCTTTTTGACACCACCTAACATCATCAGTACCATCTCCTGGAGGAAGTGCAGGGTGTCATCTAACATGCCCTGGAGAACCTGGGTTGTTGTTAGGTCCTGATTACCAAAAGTCCAACTGATAATAACATAACCATTCAGTAGTTCACCTGTCAATTAGCCCCAAGGTGAGCTTGCTAAATTTATAACTACCTTGCACCACCTGGGCTATGCATTTACATAAAAGCAAGTTAGGTAGGTAGGTGCTTACCGTCATTACACTCTGCTTACACCCTTTCAGGAACTTACAATGATGTTGTATCTGGCTTGATGCCCCAACTGGTTATATTGCAAACTCCATATGATAGAGAGGATGCTGAACTTGGTAATATTGGAAACTGAGGAGTCAGCAAGTACAGGATGACTCCACAGAGATAACTCAGATAACAGTTTTCAGGGAAAATTCTTTCTTTAAAAGGGAACAGTTGGCACAAAGGGTCCCCACACTCAAGTGTGGGGCTGGTCCTAATGCACACTTTGTGTGCAAAGACCTTTTGGTTTACTTGCTGTTTACTGTAATATAGAGAATTGTATCAGACTAATTTTTTTTTTTTATTTAACCAGGTATAGCACACTAAGCTGGAAGCTTTTCTACAGGAGCGACCTGGGAGCACAAGGAGGTTAAGTGACTTGCTCAGGGTCACACAGTATGCAAGTGGAAGCTGTGGGAGTCAAACCCAGGTCTGGTCTGCTGGATGTCACCAGATTTGTAGTTCAGAGCCTTAGACCACTGCACTATACTGCCTCATTTTGCTTTGTTCTAGGCTGACCTCTTCTGTTACTACAAATCCCAGAACACCCTGCAGCTGACATCGGAGCAATAAGCAGCAGTGGGAGACTCAACTGCCTGCAGTGCACTTTAAGCTTATATAAGCTCTGATAATTGTGTTTGCTGGTCCTGCTGTACTCCCTCTGCTAAGAATTGTCACAGAGGACTGTACATAGCCCCTGGAGAAAAGTACACCCTGAAAACATCTGATCAGAAATTATAAAAACTCTTAACCTGCACTGCAGGCTACTGAATCTCCCACTGCTGCCTACTGCTCTGATATCAGCTGCAGGGGATTCTGGAATTTGTAGTAACAGAAGATGTTAGCCTAGAACTAAGCTAAATTAGTTTAATACAGTCTGCTATACTACAGTAAACAATAAGGAGACAAAAATATTTTTGAACACAAAATGCACATTGAGACCAGCTCCCCTCCAATTTGAGTGTGGGGGCCTTTGTGCTGACTGTTCCCCTTTAACCGATCTTTGTAACATGCAAAGATCTTTCCATTTAATAAATAGTTCATCACCTGCTTCTGCTTTGGATACCTCTCTGGTTGACTGCTATGTCTTCTCCCACCATCTCCACCTCACCTAATTTACCTTGTAGACATGTAACTCACTGAAATATTCACTCCCTGGATGATTGCCAGGCCTTTTCCCACCAGCTCTAGCAAATATTGTCCTTATACCTTGCAATCTTTATCCTAACATTGCAAATATATAGCTTCACATTAGCATTTAAAATATCACATACCCATACATATGGCTCTTAGCTTCCTTTGAGTCACTGAACACTTTAGTGCCAACTGATACTTTACTGACTGTCCATTAAAGAAAATGATATTATTTATTTAGAATTTTTGGCCAGGAAAGGTGCACTGAGCTAAAGCACTTTTCCAGGTGTGACCCGGGAGAGAATTAAGCACAGGGAGGTTAAGTGACTCACCCAGGGTCACACAGTATGCAAGTGGTAGTTGTGAGCTTCAAACCCAGGTCTGCAAGATCTGCAGGTTCAGAGCTTGGTGCTCTAGCCACTAGGATATACTGCTATATGGGGAACAATATTGGTACTGGCAATGTAAGTGTACAAGTGTGCTATTATACTATATATAACTTAAGAAACATTGCAGAAGCATATAGACGTGCCCTGTGGCTCAGCTCACCATTTGCATCAACACAGTCTCAGTCATGGGGATGCTGGGAGTTAAAGTTGGCAGTCATGGTGAATGGGGGTATCATAAGTGTCCCATTTGATGCAGTAAAACTATTTTTATGGGCAGTTTGCTTAACGCAGACTTTTGGTCCAAACCCATTGGTTTTGGGCATCTGAGAGTTCCCCTTTAAAAATATTAAGTTCCTAGCCTTATGACTCTAAAGCAAGCTTTTTTCAAAGAAATTTTCATTAGAAGAAGTTACCTTTATTTTTTTAACAGTAGCTGTGAATGAGGTCCACGTTTATAAGCCCTATTGAAACAACTTCTCTGTATGTAGTACACAAGGAATAAGACATGACAGGGTGTGCATAATGGTGAAGTAATTGCTCACCTGAAGTGTATTGTTAGGCACAAGGTGCAGCCGAGTACCATTAGATGCACCTGTGAAGTGCAGTTATATCACCATAATGGCACACCGTGGAGTGTCTTATTGCACTCATAAAATGGGCAATAGCATTTAAATATTGACTTAAAACGAATGAAAATAAGAGGAACTTGTTTTATAAAGATAATAAATAGGACCTTTAATTGAAATGTGCTTCCATTTTAACTCTGAAGACAAACAAGTAATCCATATTTAGGTAATGGGGCAGGCTAGCTAAAACAATAAAAGACAATGAAAACTGTGTGTGGCACACATTTTTATAAGAAAAAAAACACTTGTCACCTTATTTTCATTTCACATCACTGCAGGTGCAGTATTTTAATGGAAATGTGTTTAAAACTTCAAAATCTGCCATGTTGTTTTGTGTGTGTGTGTGTGTGGGGGGGTTAATTTCTCCTTACAACACCAATTGACGTGCTTTTATGAACTTCAAGAATGTATTTAAGCAGTTTGGGTCTTCCTCTTCCCATGTAACTGTTTTCTCACCTTTCCTCTCTTTCTTTATATATTATCATTTCCTCATTTCCTCAACGTATTTTTTTTTCTCTGTCTTTCCCCGCATTCAGCATATGGACTGTTTACCATTGAATACAGGGATTCAAAATTCTGCTCAGTTCCACTGGCAGAATGCTCTCTACCAACATACTGCACACGCACACACCAAAGGCCTCATGTGCAGCCAGAGCCTCAGTTTTATCTCTGTCGGAGTAAGCAGCAGAAATTTCCCTGATAAGCAGGGATGATAGGAAGAGGATTTTTAATTGTCAGCAAACAAAAACCAGTAATGAAAACTATGAACAGTACTTACTGTTTCTAGTTTGTTTATGTGCGTAAAGAGAATGTGATGATCAGGGAAACAACATTTAATTTTTTTAATTTTTTTTATTTAAAGGGTTACTGTCAGCTTTTTGGATCAATTTCTGGTCATGTGTTACAAGTTTGCTTCTTGCATCAGAATTAGTAAAGTAAATGCTTTGGATGTCCCAAAATGTCAGATAATACATTTTCATAGCGTTTTAAGCCATTTTCAGTATTAAGCGTGGACTGAATGTTTTACTTCAGATCTCGCCGGACTAAAGCCGTCAGAAGCCTCATGATCCTGTGAATGTGTGTCTATGAATGGCTCCGTCTTGCTACCTAAACTTGTTCTTGAGCACTTTTACATTTCCAAAGGTGATGTGAACCAAGGGTACTGTCCACAAGAATGGGCAATTCTGTACATAAGGGTATCACTCTGAAATAAAAACGAGCACCAGAAAAAAAAACATGATTGAAAAACTGAGTTTGGGCTGTTTCCCTGCTCCTGTGTGCTGTTCCCTGCTCCTTCAGAACCATCATCCTGCTCCTGGTCTGCTCTATCCAAGGGTCACATGAGTGCTGGTATTGCTGGAGAGACTTTCTATTTTCCTTGTTCTATTACAATTGGGGTTTCAAGTTTTGTTTGAAAGTTCAAGCAAGTTTGTTGGAACTGCACTCCTTACTACTTTTGTGCTAGCACACTGGCCTGTCTGGGGTTAAGATGCAAGCTTGCCAAGTCCCTTAAGTGCACCACCAAAAGATCCCGGGCAGCTCTGTACCAGGACTGTAACCTAACTCTTGGGAGTCCAGAGTCTATTAGTAGCAGCTTTATTACTTAGATCTATAGTTCTACTACTGGTACCCATTTCAGAGTATTCCACACCCTATGTAATATATTTATCTCAGTGGGCCCCTTGCTTGTGTGGATGCACTGTGTATGGTGTACTGATTGGGGGGGAAATGTTCAATGGTGCTTGACCTATTTTTCCTTCTCCAGCTGCCCAACGCTGTGTGCCAAAATAAAGCACCACCAATTGTTTACATGTCTGTGTGCCCCCTCAGTTTGTGCATCCTGACTGAATTATTGTGTGGTAAAGTTAACTACTGTTGGTTGTCCCAAGAGAGTGGTATTGTCCAGTGTAGGGAGGTGGGCAGGTACTGCTTCTCAGAGGGTGGTGTCACATACAATATCTGGCCAACTTATTTTCTCCAAGTGGAGGTACCATACAATCTACTATTTTGGGACAAACCCCCCTACTACAGGAGAACAAATGAACCAGACTCCCTCAACTAGGTGTGCCACATTGTAGCCACCA
Source organism: Neoceratodus forsteri (assembly GCA_016271365.2). NCBI lineage: Eukaryota > Metazoa > Chordata > Ceratodontiformes > Ceratodontidae > Neoceratodus > Neoceratodus forsteri. The sequence continues at coordinate 409,818,281 of JADMNL010000025.1, forward strand.
GGCAGGGCTGTGAACTCTGGGTCGCCACACCACACCGAATTACAAGCCTGCTAATTACTACCGTAGTAGTGATACTATCATCATGGTACAACAACTTATTAAGCTTGTGCAATTTTAAATTCAGTAGATGCATCACTGCAACCCCTAAAATGACAAATTCCCCTTTTTATTATTTATAAAAATTGTGTGTGTATGTGTGTGTGGGGGGCTCCAGGAAAGTTAGTCTATTTATTGTAGGAAACCATATACTATAAAAACAAATAATAGATGGAAACTAAGTGTGGACTGATTAATTTACTTATTGAAACATTTATTAGTCACTTTTCACGTTACAAAGTGACAATACATAACCACAGGACACAAACTGACACAACTAATAAACATCATACATTAAATAACAAGTACTCAACCTTTTTTTAAACAGACCCAGATATTCTACCATTCTAACATTTAGTGGCAACATATTCCAGATAATATATTGCCACTGAATGTCAGTGTCGACCTATAATCTAAGATGAAGGACAAAGATGCATAAAAGGTAATGGGACTAAGTCCCACACCACAACTCCTGTTGTGCACCAAAATCTCTGCGGCTGTGGAGATTGCTGTTTACAGCTGCAGCAGTTGTGGAAGATGTTATGGCTGGTCCCACTGACCATAACAGCTTTCCGCCGCTGCAGGGATTTCCCTGGCAACACCACCCACAAGCTGCTGCAAATTGTGGAGCCAGTCATAATCCGGCTCCACCTTTGTGGATACCTGCAGCTGCAGGAAAACTGTGGATCCACAAGTGGCAACCCACTTGCACCAAATTTTTCCCACAGCTGTGGTACTTTTGAAAGCTTCATGACTCTAGCCCATGGTGCTTATCTCTGTGAATATCAACATTAGAGATTGATCATAAATGGGCATCGACAGAACACAACATATGAGGAGGCACATAAATTGACACCAGATCATGCAAATAGGCAAGAGACTTGACCTGCTGAACCTTGAAAATTAAAACCATAATTTAAAAAAATTGATGTATTATCAATTCTCATCCGTGCAAACTGTAGAATAAGGAAGTAGCATGAATGTACCAGGCTGGTCAAAGATCTTACAGCCCAAATTTGTACCATTTAGAGCAGATGCTTAGTAGATGCAAGAAGACCTACTATAAAGAATTACAGTAATCTAACTTTGATATCACAATCAAGGCATGGGTTTCCATCTCAAGGGTCTGTGACACAAGAGACATCTCAAGCTTTGCTGTCACGGTCCAATGTCATCAGAACCATTATTCTATATAACATACATATATAGCAGATAACACCAATTATAAAATGGGTAAAAGAAATCAAGGCCTCTCATTGGTTAGATGTGATCACATGACTGTGCATTAGTCCAGTATAACATCACAGGCCAGAAATATTTAACTTTCTGAACCTCGTTATTTAGTTTTTAAAATAAAACTCAGAAGTATAATTTTATAACATATGACATCATGCCTAGCCAATCAGGATTATTTATTCAGAAACATTCCAAGTGCTCTTTTTTCCCATAAGGGGTTGTCTCATGTAAACAGTTCTAAAATTCTACAGTTCTAAGTTAAGTTAGCACAGTCCATTTGATCACACAGGTGTTTCTCTGATTTCATACAAAATCAGTTTTATTTTAAATTCAGCTTGCATTTTTTTTAAATAGAAATCTTCAACATGATTAATATGTTTACTTGCATATTTCCTGTGTCTCTTATGGTTATAAGAGTTTCTTCTCAAGACCATTGTGTGCCAGAACTCCTCAGAACTCCTCAGCTTCACTTCATAGTTCTGTCACCCAGAGAAAACTCAAGAATGCACTCTTATAACCATAACAGACACATTAATTGTATAAATATAAACATACACAATAAGGCACTCCAGGAACTGCATAATTGTGGGGTAACAGCATTTCTTGGGTGCCTCAGGCACTCAGCATTGCCTCGTGCCTCACTTCCTAAAGTGTGGCAGGATTCCACAATACTATACACCCTGCCATGCCTTATTCATTAAGTAACACACTATCGGCTCAGTATTTAAAAAATTAGGCAAGTGCAGCTGTTAGCACTGCACTTGCCCCTCCCCCACTCCTGCAGCATTCAGATGGATAGTGCTTGCCAACAGAGTACTGCTATTTGAACGAATATCAGTCCATGTTGGTGCAGTGCTAAGTGAATCTGCATTGTCCTGACATGGACTAGGGCTGCATCTGGCCCACAGGCAATAGAACGGCCTGAAATGGGATAGCTCCAAGCCTACTGTGGGACATATTCACCCCGAGCACACAAATGCACCCACTGGGCATGCAAAGTGCCAAGACGCAATTTGCATGGCCATTATGGCTAATTTACATTGGACACAGTGGCCCTTAGCACCCCTGGTAATAGTAAAACCACTCCCTGGTGGTCCAATGGCACCTCCCAATTCCCCTGTTTACAGTTCATGAACATCCCTTGTATCCAGTGGTCCCACCCCCGAACTGACTCACACCTCCCCACCTGACTCGCCCACTCACATCCCACCTCCCTGCATCCCCTCACCCTGATGTCCAAAACTCGTCACACTAAGTACAACAACTAGCAGAGCCCTCCTCTCACCTCTGCAGCTGGATGCCACATGTGCTGTCAGTGAGCATGCATGCTGTAATTTTTATGGTACACACACTCAGTGACAGTTCAAATGGTGGCCAGCCACATAGGTGAGAGGAGGGCTGTGCCAGTAACCATACTTAGCTGTGATGAGAGCCAGACGCTGAGGTGGGGGGGCATGAGTCTGTATTGGAAGGACCACTGGACCACCAGAGAGAGCTCAAAAAACATATACTGGTGGATCGGTGGGAACCACTGAACACAAGGGGGTTCTAATGTACAAATATGCTGGGGGATCAGGGGGGCAGCTAGGCAGATGGTGGGTGAGTGCAGTATAGCTACCCTGCCTTCTGGAGGATGGGCTCAGTGCCCAGTTAAGAGGTGGTTTTCAGTGGCAGTAAACAGTGATGCTTGGGGGCTGTTTACTGCTGCTGCAAATCTCTGAAAATGCTGCCTTGCCAGAATGCATGATGGGACCCCCCCATTTGCATAGACACAGCAGTATTTTAGTGCCTGGCTGCTGCTGGGTTTGGAGGGCCCTATGGGGGCCTCTAGATATGGCCCTGCCTTGAGCTCAGGCACAAACCACATTTGTGCTGGTGCTAACTTTAAAATATTGAGGTCTGTTTGTCTAAATTTTAGAACCTACACATTAGGAGACCAATAAACAGGTAAATCTAAAAAGATAGTGATAATTACATACCACCCCAAATAACTCTTTAATGATTTAGTTGATTCTGGCACCAGTTAATACTTGGTACAGAGATTCCCATAGTCCCTGAAAAATCCTAAAGTAGTTGTTATGACCAAGGGCTATTCTCTCTAATCACATCATGTGAAGGAGTTCACATATCTAACCACTGACTGTTTTCCATTACAGAACTCAGAGCCATAAAGTGCTAGGATTCATTTTCCAGGGGTGGGTGACCTTTAAACACATTTCCAGCCAAGCAGACCTGGGGGGTAAATAAGTGTTGTAAATATGGAGGCCGATGGCTACATGTCAGAGTGCCTGTTTTTTCACAGCCCCACATTACAACCCTTTATAAACTAGTATGTGTTTGCACAGCACACTTATTTATCCCTGCTTATGAAGGCGGGGGGAGGGTAGACATGATGGAACAAAAGTCCCTTCTAACCTTAAATTACTATGCTACTGTGTTACGTGATATAGTGCAACTTGGCTCGGTGCATATTTAATGCAGCTATCATAATGCAACCCCATACACTACATTGTGTAATGGTATAATATTGAGTAGTATTTTGTATTGTGTACTTTTATGGGTAACTACCAAGAATGCTGTAGTAGGGAAGGATCATATTTTATCCGAGGGCCATACGTTTGAGGCCATTTATTCCTGTTAGCAATGCTACCACTGCTGAGCCGGGTACGGATCTGCCTGATCTGCCTTCCTACTCTTCTGTTTCAGTTCTGTCCATTCTGCTTTACCGGTTGAATGAAATATCCTCTCCCTCGTGGTGACAGGTGCTGCCTCTGTTAATTAATTAACATTTGGTGATGAGGATAGGCATGGTGAGCCAGAATACAGCAAGAAGGGAGACAAGTAGTAAGTTCAAGAAAAATAAAAACCAGTGTAGGAAGTGTACAAAGTAGATGGGCTATGGGGGCAGGCAGGGTGAGGGCTAGGGGAGCATGCCACAATGTATGGCAAGATATGCATAACAGAATCGTGGTGGCATAAAATACAAAATACAGGGAACACTGAATGTTAAGCTGCACAATAGGGTAAGTGGCAAAATGGGACTGGTGGGGTGGATAGGGTACACGATGTTGTAATGTGAAAATGAGGAAGATGACATTCCTGTCCCTACCCAGAGGATTGTGCTCCTTTTAGATCTGTTTATTAAAATAGTTGGGGACAGCCTTTCCAGCGTACTCCCCATCACTATTCCCACCACTGAGTCCCTGATTGTATTTTGAATTGATGGAAGCAAGGCGCTGCCCGACTTGCCTCCTCCTCCTCTTAATTCTATGTGGCCCCTGATTAATGCTTCCTGCCTTGGTGAAGAGGCACTGCCTTTCCCTGGCATGCCACAGCCTGTGTACAGGATTACTATAGCAGTTCCCTTAGGCAGTGTTCCCACCTCATCCTTCCACACCATTTTCACTGATGGGCCCCTCCTCCAGCAGTATACAGTGCTGCTCAGAAAAATGATGCAGTCTCTGGTAAATTGCACTACAAAGTGCAGAACAGTAACACTGCAGCCACTCTACAAAAAGACTGTATCACTCTTTAACCACCAAAATAAACACATTCTTGATTTTAAATGAATGTGCTTAGTGGTGCAATGCTGGACTCCTCCACATATTCCCATTCCCCACCTCACAGTAGATGACCAGAGATAGAGATGGCAACATTTACACAGCACCAGAGTGCCTATCAACCTTCCAGAATGTGCATGTTATATATATATATACAGTATATATGGCAAAAAACACAGTTTAATGCATCAGTTAGGGTTGTTCCACAGCGACAAAAGTAAGGAAATTCAGTGTTAGGGTTGAACCCCCCCCCGGACACCTCCAGCCCGCCCCCCCAGCCGGCACCGGGGTGCGTGTTGGGGTCGTGGCTTAACACTCACTCCATCACATGTGTAAAGAAGCAGAGGTATAGGAGAATGGGGCAGAGGACCAATGACCCCAACATGCACCCGATGCCAGCTGGCGGGCGGGCTGGAAAAATCTGTATCTTGCACCGTTTACGAGTTACGAGCTCTGAAAGGCGCGGCATACGCCACCATGTTAGTCTATGGGGAAAAAGCATCAACTTCAGAGTACCGTAACTTGGGAGCCATACAATATCTTTTCACCAAACCACTAAAAGGCACATCTGTGGCATGTTGGCTGCCTTTCCTCCAAATTTCATGTCAAAAGACCTAACTGTTCTTTTGCAGCAAGGTGGCAAGAACTCCTGTCATTTTGACCATAGTGTTGCAAAGTACTTTGGTGATTTGCGAAAGCTTTTGCACAGATTTGCGATAGTGTCGTGATCACGAAAGTACTTTGCGAAAGTACTTTTTCCAGAACTTTGAAAAACATATTTCTGGGGTGTTTAACCCCAAAATAAAGTCATGGCTAGCATCCCCAGGCTCCGATTAAGTGAACACAAAAATAATTGTGTCCCTAGATGGTCCCAAATTTAAATGCCAAGCATTTTTATAATCACAAACTGAAAACAAAATGGTGGATTTGCAAAAGTGCTGGGGCCATTTGTGAAAGTAAAAAGTGCACTTGCAAAAGTGTCGAACTTTTTGTTAACTTTTCCCATTGACTTATAATGGGAACTTGTTTTTTGAATAACTTTTGAACTGTTTAATATTTTTTCATGAAACCTTCAAAAGGCACATCAGAGACCCCAGATGCATGTTCTCTGAAGTTTTTGGACTGGTCACACAAACCGTGCGACCTGTAGGTGAGTGCAAAGAAATCACAAAAAAGCGTAATTGTGCAATTCATTGTTGCTTAATAACTCCACAGCCGTATTTCCGACTGGTACAAAACTAGGCAGATCCCAAGATCTACCATGCTTGATCATCCATACCAAATTTCTGGTAAATCTGTTGAATGGTGGTAAAGTTATTAAGGTACAAAATTTGGCCCTTTAACCTTAAAAGTGCTACTCAACCCTAACTATGCTAGCACTACTGTGCTACCATAATATATATACATTCTTTGCAAAAAAAACTTGGTTAATGCATCAGTTAGGGTTAAAACAACAAAAGTTTGGAAATGAGGTGTTAGGGTTTCCAACCCTAACACCCCATCCCACCATACTCGCATCCTACACTCACCAACAGGCATCGGGGTGTGTGCGTTGGGGTTGCCAGCTCTAACACTCACTCCATTCCAAGAGTAAATAAGATGGAATGGGTACAGTATAGGAGAATGGGGTAAGCTTAGGGCTGACAACCCCAAGGCACATCCCAACGCCTGTTGGTGCATGTAGGGTTGGGTTAGGGTTGGAAACCCTAACAACACATTTCCAGACTTTTTTTGCTTTAACCCTAACTAATGCATTAATAAAATTTTTTGCAAAGAAGTTCCTTACTTTTTGAGAAAGTGGAGCTCTTGTAATTGTATCCTTATTTCCCTATGGGCCCTGCGCTCATAAGTCCATAATGGTACCCGTATATACAAGTGGGAATGCAGGGCCCTCTTGGTCCTTTGCTCTCAATGCTGCATAATCTTTCAGATACAATAGTGGTATCCTTATTTGCCTGTGGGAGCTCAGGGTCCTCTGTTCCCTGTGTTCCCATTCCGTAGTGTACAGCATCAAAAAACACCTCACATTGCAATGTTATCCTATAGAAAATACAGCAAAATTGGAAAGCTGTGTGACTTGACACTAAATTAATGTATTTTATTAAAACCACCAAAAGGCACATCAGTGGCACACACCCCTTGGACCCTGGGAATTTCAGAGCAAAATTGTAAACCGTTTGTTAATAGTGTCGTGACAATGAAACAACTCCATAAACCTCCCAGTACGATGTTATCCTATGGGGAAATCAACAAAAATGTAAATCTGCAGAACTCCAAGCCAAAGCAATATATCTTCACTACTCAGCAAAAGGCACATTTGTGGAGCAAGCCCTTTGTACTCTGAAAATTTCAGACCAAAATTCCAAACCATTTCTTTGCTATGAAGTGACAAAGAAACAACTATATAAAATGTCTTTTTTAACAAATTGTTAAAAATAATCCTTGTCCAAGCTTCCTTTTTAGCAATTTGTGGAAAAAGAAAATATTTTTTCGCAAATCACAAAAAAGGATCCTGTTTTACAAATAATTTTCCATGATTTGCAGTAAAATCCTTCTTCACAAATTGAGGAAAAGAATCCTGTTTCACGGTAAAAGTTTTCTGCGATTTACAGCAAAGAATTTCCACAGATAAAATAAATACATTTCTCCCCATTTTTTTAAGAAACCGGCCCTAGAATGTGATTCTTCCGGCCCTGATTAGGTAAATACAACTGCTGGTGTTTACCAAAGCCCTGTGTAATTTTTGAAATTCAAATTTGTTTGCCTCACTAACCAAAAATGAGATGGACAGCATGAACTAGGATTTCGCATTTGTGGAACAGGATTCCATGTTTGCAAATGAGGATTACAAATTTGCAGTCACGAATCACATTTCAAGCCTCACATTTAACTTTCCCCATAGGAAATAATGTGAAACTTTAAAATTTAATAACTTTGGAATGGTTTACCCAAGACCTATATACCCTAAACTTTCAGATCAAAATGCCACACAGTTTTTGTGTAACACCGTGACAAAGAATTTGACAAAAAGTGATCATTTACAATTTTTTTTGACAACCAGGATATTCAGACTGCACCAGGCTGGGGCGCAAGCCTGGGCGCAGCGCAACTGGGATGCACCAGGGCGTGGTCTGGGTGATATTCAAAGGTGCCACGCCATGGTTAGCACCATTGAATATGGCACTGGGGGCACCCACACTGCGCAGAGCGCACTGGCACTGCACCAGGCACAGTGGCACTGAGCCAGCGCAAGTGGCAGTTGAGCAGGGGGTTGTGCCAGCGCAAGTGCGGGTGCACCAGGTGCATGAACTGTGATATTCACTGCTGGATAAGCAAATGGAGCCATAATGCATGCAAGACACAAATGGGGCCATTTGCATGTCATTATGGCCCCATTTGCATGCAGGTGCACTGATCCATGGCGACTTGCGCCTGGCGTGCTGCCAGGCTGCAGCCATTGGGGACTGATGCAATGTGCTCCAATGCCCGATCGTGGGCATTGTAAAGATGAAAATTCCCTGGTGGTCCAGTGGACCCTACCATCTCACCCGATCGTGGGCTTATTAATAAGAAATGTATCCCTGGTGGTCCAGTGGACCACTCCCAGCCTGATTGTGGGCTTATGGACAATAAATGTATTCCTGGTGGTCCAGTGGACCTTCTCATCATGGGCATTGTAGAAGAGAAAACCCTGGTGGTCCAGCGGTACCCCCCACCCCACCTGCCCACTCAGATCTGCCACTCCACTCCCCCCGGTCAGCAGCGGGCGGCAGCTCCCCACCCGCTAACCGCCCGGCTGCCTGCCCACTGACAGCATGCAGTACAGCTGTATGCCCATTGGTCCATAGTGTGGGCCAATGGGCATGCAGATCATACTGTACTACACAGTCCCGATCAGTGAATGGTTCATGCACATATCAGGACTGTGGGGACGGCACGGTTCGCAATACCCGCTGGCAATAACACGCTATGGATCAATGGGTGTACAGCCGTGATTGCACGTGCTGTCAGTCAGCGGTAGCTGGGTGGCTCGCAAGTGGAGCTGCTGCCCACCACTTTCTGGGGAGCGGGGAGGGTCTGAGTGGATGGGTGGGAGGGGGTACTGCTGGACCACCAGGGATTTCTCTTCTACAATGTCTGTGATCAGGCTTGGCAGTGGGTCCACTGGACCACCAGGGATACATTGTACTTCACAAAGCCCATCATCAGGCTGGATTCAGTCCACTGGACCACCAGGGACTGAATCTATTGACATACGCTTGAGATCAGGTGAGGGGGTAGGGTCCCCTGGACCACCAGGGATATTTTACATTTACATTGCCTGCGATCAGGCGTGGGTGGGGGGCGATGCCTGGCCTGTGTCTTGGGAGGTCGGGTGTCTACACACAGCAGGCAGCTGCTGTGTTGCGCCTTGCAATATGGCAGCTCACCTGTGGGTGGCCAGTCCTTGCTCCTATTTTTTTTTGGTGGATCTTTGTGCCTCCCTGTGCAGTGCAAGGTGGGTGTGTGCCTGCATATGCACCGCACATCCTGGGCTGAATATTGGGATGTGCCGAATATGCATGGGCACGCCCCCCCCGCACTTGAGCTGCACAAATTACTGGTGTGCCCCAGTCCATCGGGATTTGTGCAGTGCATATTCCCCTTTTGCTCATTGCACCAGGGTGCATCAGTGGGTTGCGCATGGTGCAACACTGTTGCACCATGTGCAATCCCTTTGAATATCCTGGCCTATCTCCAAAACCGCATATCTGACCAGAACAATACTTACCATATCAAGAGAGCTATGGATCCTGAAGGTGCATGGTAAATTTCACATGAATCACTTTAACAGTTGCAAAGTTATTAAAGCAGAACATTTTCAGTTTAACATGGAAGTGAAGATTTAACCCAAACTATATACATATAAACACATATATACTGTGTGTATATATATATATATATATATATATATATATATAAAATAACTGGTAAGCAATTTTTTTTGTTAGGCTGACCAAGTTGTTATTCACCAGAATAACCCATAGGTTATTGCGATCAACAAGCGCTCTGTCTGTCAAACTCAAGTACTCCCACATTTGCTGTCACCCTCTGTGTTGGTGGGCAAAACACTTCCTCAAATGTGGCGACTCCAAATCTCCATTAGCGAGGAGCTGCCACATCAACAATCATCTCTTCTTATTTTTAATTGTTTTGTTTTTTTAAATCTGTCAGGTTGATCCTACCTTTCACATTTTAAAAAACTTTTGTCTGGTTGATCCTGCTGCATGTTCACTTCATGACATCGTGGATGTGAGCAGAAATGAGGCCATGGCTTCACTAGCTATAGCACTAGCATGACCGGGACTACAAACTCTAAGTAAAAACAAAACAAAAAAAACAGTAAAAACGAAAAGAAACATGAAAAGCCTCAGCCTGGAAAGGGAGGGAGATGGGGAGAGGGAGACAGATAGTGTGTGTGTGTGTGTGTGTGTGTGTGCATGTGTTCATATATATATGTGTGTGTGTCTGTGACACATGGTCATAGAACTCGGGCTGGAAAAAAAAGTTGCTGACCAGCAGCAGTTACATAAAATAAAAGATGGGAAGTGTGCTTATCAGAATTTAATGCACACCCTTGGTGTAGGATGCTCTAAAAAAACCCTTGGGCTTCACCCTCAGGGTTTGTGTAGCATCCCACACATTTTTCCCAATCCTTTTATATACATACATAAATTATAGCTCTAGATAGCTAGCTAGATAGATATAGATATAGATATAGATATAGATATAGATATAGATATAGATACAGAGACACAGAGACACAAATATAGATATAGAGATTTAGATATAGATTTAGAGATTTAGATATAAATTTAGATTTAGAGATATAGATATAGATATAGATATATAGCTATAGAGATATAGAGATATAGAGAGATAGAGATAGAAAGAGAGAGAGATAGAGAGATATAGAGATATAGATATATATATAGAGAGAGATAGAGAGATAGATATATAGAGATATAGATATATAGTTATAGAGATACAGATAGAGATAGAGCTAGAGATATAGATATAGAGATAGAGATAGAGATAGAGATATAGAGCTATACAGTATCTCTAGATATAGCTACAGATACAGATATATAGATATAGATAGAGATAGATATAGAGATATAGATATAGAACTATAGAGATATAGATATATATCTATATATATAGAGAGAGAGATATAGATATAGAGATATCGCTATATAGATATAGATATAGATACAGATATATAGATATAGATATAGATATAGAGATAAAGATATAGATATATAGATATGTAGATATAGATATATAGATGTACAGCTATAGATATAGCTATATAGATAGAGACAGAGATATAGAGATATATACAGAGATATATAGATATAGATAGAGATATTAGAGATAGATATAGAGATAGAGATATAGATATAGATATTAGATATAGATATAGAGATATAGATAGAGATATAGAGATATAGCTAGAGACATAGAGATATAGATAGAGATAGAGACAGAGATATTAGATAGAGATAGATATATATATAGATATAGATATATAGATATAGAGATATAGATTTAGATAGAGAGATATTAAGATATAGATATATAAATATAGATATATAGATATAGATTAGATATATAGATATACACAGTGCTCTACCACATACAGTGCTGGGCTTCCACAATGGGCAGAGGCATACTTCTCAACCTTTTCTATCTGAAATTAGGGAAAAGACACTCAAAATGGGGGCTAATGAGGGACACTGACCCCCCCCCCCCATAATGAGGGACACATCCTAAAACTTGGAGATAGAAGCTTAAAACACTATGGAAACTATTGTGTTTACTTATACAAAGTTTGTTTGTGATTTAGCATCTTAGAATATTATAAATTTCTGCTTTGAAGTCTAAATTTACAGCACCTTCTCTGTGTGAGCGGCACCTTTTCTATGAGAGATGGATGATTGACAGCAATTTTGAGGGGTAACATGAGTGATGTCCCTATTAATCAGGGGCAGTTCAGTGGTATGGGCGGGGGCATGGGCATTAAACTGTGGCCTCTCTTTTTCATTTATTACTAGCTGTAAGTATTTCCTTATGTGACTGCTTGTGACTGAATTGTTCTGCGTGTTTGTTGCCTAGGAGCCTGCTACTATTATAGCAGCTGTCAATGCCCAACAGTGCCTTACTCCTCTGAGCATTAAGCTGGCAAGTACGTTGGTTTCTTTTATATATGTATTACTGCCTTAGTATAATAGGCATGGGTTGCACCTCTTGTATGATGGTATACAATAAGCCTACATATTCAAGTATGTGTATTAAGTTGGGAGCACATTGTGTGCCAGAGACAATAGCCTAGCCCTGGAGATAACTGTCAGTTGAAATACAGCATTGTGGTTCTTTGCAGCAGCTTGCTGCCAACCACTAACACTGAACATGTTAAGAGATTTCTTGCAACCCCCATCCCAGCCACTGTCATCAATTATAATTCCACTAAAGGCATCCACATCTGTGCCTGTTATAACAAGCATTTGCCAATACCAAATGTTTGCTTGCTGATATTAGCATTGGAAAAGCAGGAGTTAGACAGATGCAGAATAGGAATGGCAGTGAAGTATTGAACTTCATGCCAACCCCACCTCCACCCTGCAGAGACAGACAGGCATTAGGGTATGCATTTGAGTCATCGCCCATAATGTTCATGCCATGTCACCTCATCCTATCCTGCAGACACTGACACGTGTTGAGGTGTGCCTTAGGGTGTTTGGCTTTATAGTCACCCCATTCCATAATGACATTCGAGGAAATGGGTGCAGTACAGGAGAATAGGGTGAACTCTGGGGACAAAGAGTCCAAGGAACACCTTGATGCCTCTCACTGGCTGGGGGGTGAGGGTGGGATGGCATGAGCATTACAGTTGACAATCCAAAGGTACACCCCTGATGCTTGTCAGTCTGTACAGGGTGGGGCATTATGGTTAGAAACCCTAACGCCCCTGATGTTTGTTGGTATTTGCACTACAAATTTTCAGTATGGCCTTTTTGTGACCCCACCTCATGAAAGCATTTGGGAATTCTTCTCATGAAGAGTGGCAGTGTGATTTTGTTAATGTGTTCCGAACTTTGAGTCCCCACACCGACCCTGCCATCCTGCACCAGATGTATGAAAACACAGATTGGGCAGGATGTGAAGGGAGGTGTGAAGGGATGGCAGTGTTAAAAATCTGTAGTGGAAATATTAAAAATGCTTGCACTTCCGAGCATACGTGGAAACAGTCATTTAGTGGAATTATTTCACCAGATTTTCAACATAGGCATTTTGTGACCTCTGCTCATGAATACTGTCACTATGATTTTCTTAATCTGTTCTAAACATTGCTTTCCCACAGCGACCGTGCTATTCTGAGCCAGATGTGTAAACGCATATTTTGGGCAGGATATGAAAAATTACAGTTGTACTGTTCAGTAGTGGCTCTAGCCACAAATGGTTACCAGGGCACAGCTGGGGCACAACCGATGGCAGCCAGGGCACTGATATATTGTTACTATGGGGGAAGCTTTGCACCATATGGGGCACCAACTGGGGCACAGCATTTTTTTTAACGGGGCACGTGCCCTTGCGGGCCCTGGTGTAGAGCCGCCACTGGTACTGTTCATAAGGAGGTGTGAAAAAATGGCAATGTTGAAAATCTGGAGTGAACATTTTACAAATGCATGAAATTACAAGGGTGAGTGGAAATTGTACAACTTACGCTCATAACACAGTCATTTTATGTACTTTTGTCACTAAATTTTCAACATGGGCATTTTAGCACCTCTGCTCATGAATAGTGTCACTGTGATTTTTTTAATCTGTCCCGAACACTGACTTCCCACAGCGACTGTGCTATTGTGTGCTGGAAGTGCGAAAACACATTTTGGCCAGGATGTGAAAAATGACAGCTGTACTGTTCATAAGGAGGTCTGAAAAAATGCAAATGTTGAACATATGGAGTGAAAATACTACAAATTTGTGAAGTTACAAGGGTACATGGAAACTACTAGCATATGCTTCAATAAACAGTCATTTATAGTGACGTCACCAAATTTTCAACATAGCCATTTTGGACCTCTGCTCATGAACAGAGTCACTGTGATTTTCATAATCTGTCCCAAACACTGATTTCCCACAGCGACAGCGCTATTCTGTGGCAGAAGTGCGAAAACACATTTTGGCCAGGATGTGAAAAATGACAGCTGTACTGTTCATAAGGAGGTGTGAAAAAATGCCAATGTTGAAACTCTGGAGTGAAAATATTACAGATTTGTGCTGTTATGAGTGTGCGTGGAAACTGAGCAACACAAGCTCATAAATGATTAATTTTTTGAATTTTTTCACCAAATTTGCAACATAGGCTTTTTGAGAGCCCACCTCATAAATAGTGGCACTGTCATTTTGTTAATCGGTCCCAAAAGGTGATTCCGTGCAGTGACCGCAAAATCACCTTTAGGGACTGAATAATGCCATGACAGTGACCGAATTCAGGAGGAGAGGTCCCAGTAACCCCATGTTGAAAATGTGGTGCCCGAATTCCTGACATATGCACCAAAGCTGAAAAAACCCTATTTATGCCATTATATAGCTTACCGGCATTTCTTCAGTTCACGGTGGGCTTTGAGGAGTGCAGATGTGTTTCCGGTCCACCGAAGATCGTCGCGCCAGGCTCCAGAGGTAAGCATGCGGTGAGGGGGGTGTGGGGAGCTAGGGTGCACAGTGAGTGGGTGTGGGTTGGGGGAGGAACCTGACTGGCATGAGACCATTTCCTTTATTTCAAGGACAGGAAAAAAAGGAAAGATGTTGTGGGAAGTTTTTCGTTTTTTGCAGGCTTCTTTTCGGCACACTGGGGTGGGCTCCCAGTGTGCCACCTGCCTTTTTGGGATGGGGGGACTTAAGCCGATGGGGATTGGGCTCCCTGTTGGCAAAGAATGATTGTTTGGGGGGCTTGATGCCAAGGGGGATTGAGCACCCCCCTCAGCACGTAACAAATGGGGGGCATTATGCCAATGGGGAGTGGGCTCCCCCATCGGCAAATTAACTGGTCTGGGGGCATGCTGATGGGGGATTGGGCACCCCAGTCAGTCGTCTTTCCCTCCTCCACCATGTTTATGGACATGTTACACCAGGCAAGGTACTGCCCTGCAATGACGGGTTGCTCCCTCATTGCAGCGGAATGGCTGATGCTGCAATGATGAGGCAGCCCCTCATTGCAGCAGCCAAATCATTTCAACTTGTTGGCACTCATGCATAACCAGTGTCATCAGGACACTGGGCCTGCATTGGGTGAACAGTGCCAAGCCCACAAATGCAATGCCTGCATTGGCTGCCACAGTGTCGCACCTCCACAACCTGCTTCTCTCCTAAGCTGCCACATCATGTTTCTTGCGCATGCTCAAGCAAACATAAAAATTTATTGTTACAGATGTGGCAAAGTAATTTGCTACTAATGCATTAATACTGCATTAGTCTAGGCACCAGTGCAGCATGATATGATAATAATATGTGATTATGCATGTTTTACAGTAATTCTCTTGTGCTTACAGATTTATGAAGGGGAGCAGGACTTGCCTCACAGAATACACTATGGTATATATTCAGATGTTCCAGCACCAATCTAGTGTTGAAGAATTGCTGTATTATAGCAGTACCTGATTGTATAAGGGACAGCAGGCATTGTCCCATGGGGTATACTGTGGTGCAAATTCAAATGTTCCATCACCAATCTATTATGGCAGAATTGCAGTATAATACCAGTGTACAACTACAGAAGGAAGAGCAGCGATTGCCCACAAGGTGCCCTGTCATACATATTCAAATGGTTTCGCACTAACATATAATTGTTTAATTGCAGTGCAATACCAGTGTACAATTTGATAAGGAAGAATGAGCATGGTCCTGCAGGGTAAACCACGATGAATAGTCATGGGTTTTAGTACCAGCATGTTATTGGATGAGCTTACAGTGTTATATCATTGTAGGATTTTTATAAGGAAAGGATACATTGTTTCACAGAGTATGATATGATGCATGATCAGATGTTTAAGTACCAAATTATCAAGGTATGCTTGCAATAGCATGTCTGTCAGAGAGTATTTCAAGAGGGTGTGAGTAAGTGTGCACATAAGTCAAAAGGTTATCTACCAATTAATAGCAGAGAGTTATAGAATCACTCAGGCAAGCATGCTCAGTCTCCCGCCTCCTCCTGGAAATGAAGATGCAAATTGAAACTGACAGCATCCTCATCAGTTTTAGCACAAGCTTTCCTTCTAACTAGGACTTTCCCCATGCAGTAGAGAATGCCTTTGAAAACATTTTTCTCCTTCCCACCTCCTGTCTTTTCTTTTTAATTAAAAATTCCTGACTGTATCACTCCGGTTTCTCCTTTTACCTGTGAGAAAAGTAAAAGATCTGATGCAGTTCTGTGCGGAGGATTTGCTTCTCATATATCTGTAAATGGCAGGCAAAATGTACTGGGTTTGCTGAACCAGGCCTCCAAGGTCAACTGACTCAGAGAAGAAAAAGAAGAAGAAGCAGAAAAAGGAGAAGCAGAAAATGTATATAGCACTTTCTCTACACATTCTACAGCAACAAGCAATGATAGACTGGTAGGAACGTGACTGTAAACATGCTGTGGCAGCCAGTTCACACATCAACTCCCGCACACAGTCGTGGACAATTGTATGAACTGATTTAATAGGAATGGGAATGTTGGCCAGAACAGCAGCGAAAATCCCCTACTTTTGCAAAAAGCGCCTTGGGTTCTTTCACATCAACCTGAACACCCACCAGGACACCACCCGAGATGTGCAGGAGGGACCTCAGTTAAACATCTCATCCAAAGTACAGCTCATCCTGAGACTACAGCATCCACCTAGTACTGCATCGGGGCCAGCATTTAAGGTATGAGCCCAGTACCAGTGTGGGACTAGAATCCATGGCTTTCTGACCCAGTAGTGGATGTGCCAGCAACTGAGTCATGCTGACACCAGAGAAAGACGTGCCTCTTAGACCCATAACACATCATTCCTGATGGCCTGTAGCTAACTCCCCATCTGCTTCCTTTAGGACTGGCAGCACAGCATAGTGTTAGAGCAGGAAACTGTAAACAAGCCTGATACATCTGGCAGATCTGGGTTTGATTCCCACAACCTCCACCTGTGTAGTGTATGACCCTGGGCAAGTCACTTAACCTTCCTGTTCTCTCAGGATGCAACTGGAAATGAGCTTTGGCTCAGCTTGCCTTTCCCAGCCAAAAATTCCAAAATAAAATAATTCCTTTTTCTGCCAGGTTTCTTCAAATTGGAGTGCTATTTCCTCTTTATTTACAGAGTTACAAAGGCACTGAAACATCTTGCAAACCTCAGCTACCTGGCTACTGTTTTCTGCCACATGTGATCATAATGGTACAGAACAATTTTTGTGAGGTTGTTTTCAACTCTGTTTACCCACTTTTTGTTCTCCAGACGGTCCCTCCTTCAACTTCTGCTAAGGCTACCTTGCTGTCAGAGAAGCTGCTTAAACATAACACTGAAGGGACCCCAGGACACTGCAAGGATTACTCAGGGCCTTTTGTTCATGTACTAAGCAGATGTTCATCCAGATCCAGTCACCAACGAGGAAGGGGGGGGGTGAAGAACCTGCGGCCATTTCTGTGGGTGAAGGAAGGGAATCCTGTGGATGTGGAGTGTGGACAGTGCATCAACTGCTCAATGAATAGCTATTTTTGTTCTCTTTTGGCCCTTCCCATGAGGATGCAGTAATGCCACTGGTGCCAGTAAGCCAGCCACACTGACGTGTGCATCCTCCCCTCCAATAAGCTCCCTTGAACTGCACCATCACCACCTGTGGTTATGGTAATGCAGTGGGAGATATGATACTCCCACCCTGGACAGGGACAGTATCCTCTGAGATACCTAATCCTCCTCCTTCCACCAGTCTGTTCCAGGGTCACCAGCATTGCACAAGACAGGGCACCCACTGCAGGTGCACTTCTGGACTGCATAATTTGTTTTTAAAGAGCTAGTGGAGCCAAAACAGGCAGACAGGAAAATAATACACATTTTCAGAAGTAGTCAATTTTAATTTTTATTTCTGAAGTGTTTTTCTTTTTCCTTTTACTCATTAGAAAGTCTACTATGTTATAATTCCCCCCCATTTACTAAAATACCACCAACAGCTTAATCTGGTTCTGTAAGTCAGTTTACATCTGTGCAAATATTCCCCTTCCCTTGTCCCCAGGTCACACCTGGAAATGAGCCATGGCTCAGTGTACCCCCCCTCCGGGACCCAAACTTTCAAATAAATTAAAAATAAATAATTACACACTAGATGTGTGGGACAGCTCTTAGCCTGGGAGCTGACGTATCTATACCTGTCCCCTAACTACATCATCAGCGTTGAGATCTCAGTGACTGTGACATCACAGGTGACAGACCTGGCAGCTACTGACTGGCTGTTGCTAAGCAGCAGTAATGTCACAGTCAGGGAGGTCACAATGCTGATGATGTAATGGGGGGAGGGGGGGCAACAGCGCTATAAGTGTCAGCTGCCCGGGAGAGTGCTGTTCCACACATCACATGTACTAACATCAGTAAATAATTTTTTAATTAAACAAAGGGAAAAGAAAAAAATACCTCTGATATAAATGGTAATAGCAGCTTTTAAAGTCTAATATTAATTTTAGGCAGTACACTAGCTCTTTAAGACGGCTTATACATCAATGTGCCCTAAGCAATGATCTAGCCTCTCTGAAAAATGCTTGCTACTGCCTTTATTAATTGCTGCACCCTCCTCTGTCTCTCTCCAGCCTGCTTCCTTCAGCCCACAGCAACCAGCTGAGTGCCGGGGCTTCGCTCCGCCAGCGGGCGGTCGGTGGCACCTAGCCGAACTTGAGAACCACAAGGCCGGGAGGAACAGCGAGGGAGCAGTCGGGAAAGGCGCAAAATGTTTGCCCCCCCCTTCCCCCTTCCTGTGTGTTAATTTATAGGCATCTTCCAGCCGAAATCTCTTCCCCGCCCACAGCACTTTTCTCTAAACCAACAGACAGTCACACCAGCTTGCTGACCCAACCAATCAGCAACTTCGCTACTCCCTATTGCCAACTATCACTATCCCCCTCAGAATGGGGAGCTTGCTACTGATACTCCTGTCACTAATAGCCATAGGATTCCACAATGAAGATGACCCTATTATATAATCTAAAGTGGTCAACCCGACTAGTTTGTCTGGAACATCCCCCCGTGGCTGACACCTATACCCTCATATATGTCTTGCCATTGCTGCATCGACTACAGTGGTACAATCACCATAAAGTTACACACATCACCACATATATGTCTCAGACAAGGCCCCACAACTGGGTATATAGATCCCAACTAAGCCTTGTCATCAAACTGCTAATTGGTATCCCGACACACTACCTTAAATCCACAGGGAGCACCCAAAACAAAGAGTGGCAACAGAATAAAAAAAGGAGGACCAAAGACAGCCCCCTCTCCCTATCACTGGCAGCCCTTATGAAATTACTGATCTTCCTATTGCTCTGTATTGGTAATGTAGAAATCAACCCTGGACCTCTTGAAAGCATCACCTCTCCCTCAGACCTATCCTCAATTAAAGGCCTCAGTTTCCTGCATATTAATGTGTGCAGTCTGTTGAAAAAATTTACATTGCTACAATCCTGGGATGCCCATACCTTGCCAGACTTTCTTGTGATAACTGAGACATGGCTCAAGACCACCACAATGGACAGGGAAGTTAATCTACCTAACTATCAGCTATTCAGAGCTGATCACCAAACAAGGGGAGGCGGAGTAGCCATATATGTAAAAGCTGGTTTAGTTGTATCCTGTACTGCTGCAACATCTATGCCCAAGGAATTTGAGTGTCATCTCTAAAAGTCTCTCTCCCAATACAGCAGCTTTCCATTTAATTGGATGCTAAGACCCCCTCTGCTGAACACAAGCTCTTATCCCACCTGGGAAACCTGGTCAAGTCCTGTACTGAAGAAGTCATTATCATGGGGACCTGAATTTCAACTGGCTCACCCAGGCAGCTACACCTCTGGTATCATTCTGTGACACCTATGGGCTCACACAGTTAATTAATGAACCAACAAGACTAAATGCAAGGAATAGTAGTAACAGTACTCTACTTGACATCATACTAGTGAGTAAACCACATCTATTCACACACGCTGGATTGCTCCTATGCGACATAAGTGACCACTGCCCCATCACAGGGGTAAGATTCAACAGCATTAAAACAGATCCTGCAAAATTCCTTATGAGGAGATCCAAGAAAAACATCAATATTGAAGGATATCTGCATGATCTAGCCTACTCTCCACAATGGCAAAAGTTCTATCTTGCACATTCTGTAGAAAAACTCAGCAGGTGCTAAATAGCATTATATTAAATGCCTTAACACCCATGCCCCAATCTCTAGTATCCGAATAAAAAACAAATCCTGTCGCTGGTTTTCAGCTGACCTCAAAGCTGCACTGCTGGAGAGAGATAAACTTTGGAAAGTAGCAAGAAAAACTAAGAATATCATGGACTGGATGATCTTTAGGAAAGCCAGGAATAAATGCACTAGGAAAGTTAGGGATGCAAAGGCTGCCTACTACCTGGCCCAGCTGGACTCCTCCTACCATAATACTGCTAGATTTTGGGGCACCATCAAGGGTATGATGGGCCAGGACATTAACAACCCCCTTTCAACCCATTTACACAGTAACTATGGCCCCATTACTGGCACATTGGAAATCCTGGATGCATTCAACAACCACTTCACAACAGCTGGCCTTGCCTTTGACTCCTCCCCAGCTAACCTATTAAGGGATCATTTAAGCTCCCACTATACTGGTGAACAAAGAGTTGACTTCTCCTTTAGCTTCAAACCTATACTGTTGAAACAAGTTAAGGATCTATTATGGCATCTAGATACCAAAAGAAAGTGCAGGAGCAGATCTTCTGGACCCATTCTTTCTAAAGATTGCATGTCATGTGCTTGCAGTCCCCTAACTCACCTCTTTAACCTTTCCTAAACTCTGGCTCTATTCCCACGCTGTGGAAGACAGACCAGTGGTCCCCTTCTAAAATCAGGGACCCTATGGATCTTAATAACTACAGGCCCATTTCCATCCTACCTGTGTTATCCAAGGTGCTGGAGAAATTAGTGAGTATTCAGTTAAGGGAATATCTGGACAATGCTAATCTATTAAATCCAGCTCAATCTGGATTCAGGGCCAAACATAGCACTATCACTGCATTAGCCAAGGTCACCAATGATTGGCAAACCGAACTGGATAAAAGAACAATGTCTGTGCAGTATTCCTGGACCTGAGCAAAGCATTCACACTGTGGACCATGAACTGCTACTCATCCCTAAACTCCATTGGCCTAGATCCATCCTCCCTTAAGTGGTTCAG
Source organism: Neoceratodus forsteri (assembly GCA_016271365.2). Lineage (NCBI taxonomy): Eukaryota > Metazoa > Chordata > Ceratodontiformes > Ceratodontidae > Neoceratodus > Neoceratodus forsteri. The sequence continues at coordinate 409,839,656 of JADMNL010000025.1, forward strand.
ATGCTACCTCTCAGTAGATTACAGCAGGTAAAAGCTGAAGGGACCTCTCCCATTAAGACCACTGTCAGAGGAGTCCCCAAGGCTCTATTCTGGGTCCTATCCTTTTGCTATTTATATAAATAAAATTGATTCAACCCTTACCAAGTCCTCAGTACATCTCTTTGCTGATGACACTGTACTGTATGTCAGCAACCCTTCACCTAAAGTTGCTCATGAAATCCTACAAGCAGAAGTCTCCCTGTTACAACATCAGCTTCTCGAGAAAAAGCTTCTGCTAAATGCAAAAAAAACCAAAGCAATGATGTTCACAACCCAAAACTCCACCAACACATCCTCTTCAGTCTCCCCCAGATATGCACTATACTTGGAGAAAATCTGGATTATGTTGAAAATTTCAAATACCTAGGTGTGTGGATTGACAACAGACTTGACTTTACTCAGCGTCTAGAACAACTGCTGAAAAAGCTTCGCCTAAGGCTTGGCCTCCTCTACAGATTAAAACCCTTCCTTAATAGAGATTCAAAGATGAGATTAGTCCAGGCCATCTTTCTATCAGTCATTGACTACGCAGACTTCCTCTATAGTCACTGCTCCACTCCCTACCTTCAAAAGTTGGATACCTTATACCATAGAGCAATAAGGTTCATTACAGACCTGCCATATACTACTCACCATTGTTCTCTCTATGATTCAGTTGGATGGGTTTCCTTCATGTCAGGAGGAGCAGAAATGCAGCTCTATGGATCTACAGAGCTTTATCAAAAAACTCCCAAGCTATATCCTGGACTGCTTCAACCTGACCCTCCCAGCTTCTATGCCCTAAGAAGCAATATCATCCTGCTCAAATTGCCCAAAGTCAACACCAAAATAGGGAGGCAGCAATCAGCTACTCTCTAGCCATAGCATGGAACACCCTACAAAATCCCTAAAACTGTCCATTATCATTCCATTTACATCCTTCAAGTAGCACTGTACAGCCTTCTTCACAGAGAAATGCAGTTGCTACCGCTAGAGATAGAATAGTCATCCCACAAAACCATATTCCAATCACATATGGCATATTCCTTCCAGCCAGACACTGCCAGTATATGGCACCCAATATTCCCTTCACCATCCTTGTACTCATTATGTGAGTGACTGTCATGGCCCTCATTGTGATATATATGTATTGTACATATTGTAGATGTTAGTTTAACTTTCTCTTGCCAAGCTTTAACATGTGAATTCTCTGTATATTATTGTGTTATAAATAACATTTTCTTGTTTCTGTATGTATAACTGTCTCATAAGTATGTGATGTAATTGCTGTGCACCAACTCGAACCTTGACCTTATCAGGTCCATCTTGTAAATGCGCCTTGCTCAATGATGATCACCTGAATAAATAAAGATTTGATTGATTGATTGATTGAACCTTGAATGCTGCAAAGGATTCCATTTTCTGTGCCTTATCTATGAGGCCAGTACCAGCAAAGCTCCTGATTATTGACGCAGATGAATAGAAATCAAAGACTCAGCTAGTCAGATTACTCACTTAGATCGCAGGATTCAGTAGCCTTACAAATACCAAAGCAGAGCACTGCTATGGGTCAGTATGCCTTTGTCAAATCAGTCATCTCTTCGTTAAAACTCTCTGACTCGTGATTTCAGAACTGCTAATTCAAACAACTTGTGTTTACCTTTTTAATACCCTGCAAGCTGAAATCATTGTGTTTCAATTTAAAAGTGTTTAATTTTTGCTCCATGAGTAAGACTTCATGGGTAATATTTGCAAATTATCTGAAAAGAGGGGTTGTCCCTGGATGCTTACTTCCTTGTCTCAGGAAGGCATTTTTAGAAGGTTGGAGGTGACCAGTAGTAAAAAAAATTACCCAAAGCTGTAAAAGGAAATAATAGAGCTCAGCCACTATTATTTAAAATACTTAATGTATTTTTCTGACTATCTTGCCACCATACAGTATATTGATCCACAGCCAATGTTTTGAGGCTAAGTCTTATGCTGCTTTGTCAAGGTAAAGGTGGCTATTGCATTCATTTTCTCTAATCCACTGTCATCAAATGCTGAGGCATGAAACTTATCTTCCTCAAACTAGGCTACTGTTATCTAGCTGCACCAAGCCTTCATATCCTTCATCTCTCCATTTCCTCAGCTATGGACCCCTCCTGTTAGAAATCAGCTCATATCTTGCCCTTGTTCAAATCAGGTGACCCATGTGACCTAAACAATTATAGACCCATCTCCATCCTCCCTGTCCTATCCAAACTGCTAGAGAAACTCATCCATCACCAGCTTAAAGACCATGTTGGAAGTCCGCATTCCTCAATCCTGCCCAGTCTGGGTTCAGACAAAAACATAGTACTACCTCTGCTTTAGCTAAAGTCACCAATGACTGGCTGACCACACATGATTCTAAACAAGTCACAGGTGCCATATCCCTTGATCTCAGCAAGGCATTTGATACTGTCAACCACAACCTCATCCTCAGTGTTCACCTTGATCTGCTGATCATTATCACTTTCAATTTTAACTACTTCTGCAAATGTCAACATATGACAGAGAGGGGGAGCGGGGTTTGGACCAGGATGTGACTTTTGTTTCCTGTGGCAGGACTATGGTTGGTTCCTCCGTTGGGCTTCTGCCTGCTTTGCTGCTGCTTGTTGAATCAGTAAATCCAGGCTACCACATGAGGCTTTACTTTTTGCCGCCCACGGGCATTCCCTAAATGCGTGACCACATTCTTCGCAGAGGTCACATTTCATGTGGTTAGCACACTGCATAGTCACATGACCCACTTCACCACAGTTGTCACACCTAGATTGATCACAGATACTAGATAAGTGGGTTTTAGACCCGCATTTATAGCATGCCCTTGGTTGTCCTCCTAAAAAACATACCCCCCTGTCTTTACGCAGTAGGAAAGCATTGGGGATATGATCTATTCCTGTGTCTGTTTGTCTTAATTTGACTTTGTACTTCCAGGCCCCAGTCCAAAATTGTTCTGAATCTAAAATGGGTTCAGGTTCACTAAGGATTTCACACTTTTGAGATAACCAATATGTTATGTCCGCCACATGGACTCCCTCATTCCTAAACATCACTGTAACATTTTTTATTAATGGTTTTGTTAGAGGAATTACTAAAAAGGGGGTCCACGTTGGGGAAAATTTTACCTGACCATAGCGCTCCCAAAAAAGGTCTAAAGCATATGATGTTCTAAAACTGATGTCAAAGTTGTCCTCTCCCGAGATATTAATAAATGCAAACACATCTCTGGGAGAGAAATGCAATGATTCTTTAATAAGGCATTTTCCTTCATAATGTCTATTGGGTCGTTCTTCAAGACCTCCTTTATAGCGGAAGCGGACTGCATTCCTTGTAGGCGCTGCTTCTTTTTTTGCATGGGAAAAAAGTTCTGACATTAATGGTTTTTTGGTGCAGTTGAAAAACTATTATCATCATTACTACTTTGTTCTTGAGGGGTAGTGTTTTCTTTCAGTTGTGGTGAAAGCCCAGCCTTTATGGACTTTTGATATATTGATAAGACAAGGCTTGCCACCTTATCTATCTTTTTTGGCCAGGATTGCTTTTGCTCTGTAAACTGGTAGGTTGGTGAATTTGGCTTCCACTCAGGGGAAGATCATTGTAAATTGAACGTAGAGTCCCAGACAGGATCAGGAGACCAAGATCCTGTAGCTGTCCTTTCCCATCCTGCCTCCAGGAGTGCTTTCTGAGGTGACCAAGTCTCGTCATGATCTCCTGTTTTAGTCAATTTCTTTGTATTTGCTAGAGGGGCTGTTTGAAGAGTGTGCACAGTTAAACTTGTTGCTGCAAACTTCCTTGCTTGAATCGTGCTGCATTCTGCTTGTACTGTCAAAACCTGCGGTTTTGGCAGCTGCTGAAAGCTAAATTCAGTCACTCCCTCTTGTTGGTTACCGTCTGTTTGATATTTTACCCAAGATGTAATCTCAGTGTCATTCACTCGGGAAGCCGGAGGTTTAAAAACAAAACCAGCCTCCTTCGTTAAATGCGATTTTCCCCCGAAGGTTACCTGCTGACTAGATTGTCCCAGAGAAGGATTCCCAATATAATGAGCTGAAGGAGTACACGTTTTAAGGTTACTAGTAGCAGCATTTTGTAGAACTGTATTTGGCTTTTGGCTCTCGCTATCCTTAGCGAACGAACTGCCAGCCTCAACATTGTTATTACTCTTGATTTTTTTGCTTTTAAGTTCAAGAACTCACCCTCTGATTGAATATGCTTAGTTTTGAACTGCATCCTTGGTGCTGCTGTCAGGCTTTCCTGCCTGCCTGTCAGATGAATCATCTGTTGACTCGCTGATCCGTGAGTTCTGATCTTGATACAGCTTTCCCTTTTGAGCCGAATGAAACTCCGCTTGCGTTATAGCTTCTTGAGCACTCATTCTATCTGTAGCTCTTGCATCTTTTTCATTGCTATTCCTTCCATTAGAAAGCAAATTATCTGTAGTTGAAAACGCTTCATGAAACACTTCCTCGCTATCAGCATCCAGGTTGTCAACCTTTCCTGCCACGGATTTTTGGTTGGTAAGCAGTGAGGCCTTCCCCACCACTAAGCCAGCGTCCTTCTCTTCTAGAGTCTTTCCCAAGTGGCCATTTCACAGACTGATGGCTCATCCACCTACAGAAGAGTAGGGGAATTTCCCCAGTGTCCTGGCCAAATTTCCCCCATTCACTAAAAATACCACCAACAGCTTAATCTACTTCAATTTCAGTTGGTTACCATCTGTATCACCCCACCCAGTCACCCCTGAAAAAGGGACTTCTAGTCTCAGTGGGCCTACCGGGTTAACAAAATTCATTAAATAAATAAATAAATAAACAATTATTGTACCTGTATGCTATGTCATCACTTTTATTGTACACTGTTGCTTAACATTGTCCTTACAGGACCTCCTTGAAAATGAGCGTGCTCAATGGAGTCTTCCTGCCAATAAACTTAACTTATTTTCTCTCCTTGCATCTTTTTATGGAGCATGTGCACTGATCTTGCAAACTGCCTCATTGGCATGCTACCTCTGTGTGTACTAACTTCACAATTTCTTTTACTCATTTCTTGTTATCCCCCGCCCCATTTCCTGGCATATTGGAAAGTATTGTGATTGTTTTCACATTACGTCTCGATGGTCGGACTGTGGCCACTTGTTTATTGTGCATATTCCAGTATTATTTACCTCTGTATTCTATACTGATAATAAATTATACATTTTGTATACTTATATTTTGCGTTCATCCCATGCCCACCTACCCCACTCCCCCCCCCCACATAACACCTAGACATGAGTGACGACTCAGCATGCTTTTCCTGGCCTATGATATATAAGTGTAAGGAACAAGACCAGGCATGGGATGGTAAGGTCACAAAGGGAAGAGGGGGGCTGTGCAGAGGAGGACTAGAAAAAGGCAAACATCCTGAACAAATACTTTTATTCAATGTTCATAGAGGAAGGAGAAGGGGAAGGGACACAAAAAAGTAACAGGAGCACTGGAGGGAGGGATGTGGACACTAGTCCATTTTCAGAAGAAAGTGTCCTGAAAGGACTAACTAATGTGAAAGTGAACAAAGCAGCGGGGCCAGATGGGGTGCACCCAAGGGTATTGAGAGAGCTCAGGGAGGTACTGGCTGTACCTCTGACAGTTCTATTTAACAGCTTATTGGAAACAGGAGTAGTTCCAGAACACTGAAGGAGGGCAGATGTAGTCCTTCTTCATTAAAGTGACAGCAGTGAAGGGGCTTGCAATTATAGACCAGTCAGCCTGACATCAGTGGTGGGAAAGTTAATGCAATCACAGAAGGAAAGGATTGTGGAATATATTGAATCCAGTGGGTCACAAAACCCAAGACAGTATGGATTTATTGGTGGGGGGGGGGTCATGTAAAATGTATCTGACAGAGTTCTTTGACTGGGTGACCAAGGAATTAGATCAGAGTGGAGCAGTGAACGTGGTCTACCTAGATTTCAGTAAGGCTTTCAACACCTTTTACATAGGAGGCTATTAAGTAAGCTGAGTGACATATAAGTGGGTCCAAAGGTGGAAAGCTGGGTAAGAAATTGGTTAGGTTAGGTGATAGGTGGTAGAGGTAGTAGTAAATGGAGTTCACTCTGAGGAAAGGTGGGTGACCAGCAACATGCCTCAGAGATCAGTGCTTGGACCGATCTACTTTAATGTCTTTATAAGTGACATTGCAGAGGAGCTGGAAGGGAAGGTCTGCCTCTTTGCAGATGACACCAAAATCTACAATAGAGTGGACATGCCGGGGGGGGGGTGGAAAGGATGAACAGAGACCTGAGAAATCTCAAGGCGTGGTCAAGGTTATGACAGCTGGGTTTCAATGTGAAAAACTGCAAAGTAACGCACTTGGGGCACAGAAACCCGGGGGTGGAATACAAAATGGGAGTGGTGGTTCTTATGACTACCAAGCAGGAAAGAGACCAGTGGTAATCTTATCGGATGACCACAAGGTGGCCAGACCGTGCAACACAGCAGTTGTGAGGGCTTGTGAGATGCTGGAGGCATAAGGGAGGGGTATCACCAGCAGAAAGAGGAAGGTGGTGTTGCCTCTATATAGACTGCTGGTAAGACCCCACCTAGAGTACTGTGCATGGAAAGGCATGGACAGAGTGGAGGCAGTCCAGCCAAGGCAACTAAAATGGTGCAGGGTCTACATCAGAAGCCCTATTTATTTTTTACTCTATACCTGTTATTTCCTTCTACCCATTGCTAATCCTATTAGAAAGGGGGACCAACTACCATCACATTTCTGAGATTAATTTGCTATTGTATACAGAGCTCTTTCCACTTTACTTAAGTCTAACATGAAACCTAGCAATTCCATATACTCTGGTGGCTTCTCATCCTTCTGGTGTTAAAGGGTCACCTTTCTGGCTACCAATATACCTAAATTTATTAAAATTACCTGATTACGTTGAGTACTACCATTTTCCCTCAACTCACAAATGACAATACCCAGATCAAATGGGAGGTCCTGACCCCACACTTTCTCCATTGTAGAAAAGTCCCTTCCCCAGTATGCTTTAATACTTTGGCATTTAGCTATCATATGCCGTTGAGTACCCCTTTCTGTCTTACACCTCTGACAGCCCTCTGAAATTGTTGCATTAAACTTACTAAGTCTAACTGGGATCAGATATGTCCTATGGATAGTATTAATGTGAATCTGCTTCAGCCTGTTGTTTTTTTATTTCCAAACAGTCATCATGATCTATAGTATTGTTCCATTTTTCTTCTGATATTTTCTGCCCAGTGTCTTTTTCCTCAGGAAGATTTCAACTTGAATAGTGCTGCATTTTAAACATCTCTAAATGCATTATAAAATGTAGAGATAACATGCTTGATGGAATCCAAACTGGAGACAGTCTCCTCTAATTTAGAGAGTGACAGAGTATGTAAACCACAAAATGTTTTACCTGGAGGTATTTATATCTTGCAATGTCAGGAAGATTATAAAGTCACATGAGCGTTTCAAAAAATAGGAACTCCTCTCTCATCAAAATAGTTTTCTAATTGGTAAATGCCTTTCTGTTCATACCAGTATAACTCCCCTGCTATTTGTAGGGAGATTACTATGGTGGACTTTAAGGCATCGAGAGCATGCACACACCCACTGTGGGTGTGCACACTCATGTAAGAGCTTTTTTCGCACATATCAGGTGCGAGTGGAAGTTCATTGTAGTGGTGGTTGAGAGGAAGTCCACAACGGAGCAGCATGGTGGTTTGTGGTGGCAGGTGCGGCCCAGCATGAGAAGGCCAGTGAGGCCTGCTGTAGAGGGGGCTGTCAGCTCCTCTACATGAAGTATGGCAGAGCAGAGCATCCACCCACCCACCAGTGGGGCAGCGGTTAACCAGGGAACAGCTGCAGAGCATAGTATTGAGGAGACAGGGAGTCTCTTCACCGAACCTGAGAAGTTGATGGTTGCCATGGGGGCCCAGGCATTCATGTGGCAGATGAATCCCCTGGAAGGGTATGAGGTGGCAGTTCCTATCCTTTTCGTTTCCTGTGTTCACCAGATAAAGGCTGCTCATTTCTTTTGGGATGATCCTGCTAAGTGCTTTAGGAAGGCAGGCCCCCTTCACCAAGTTCCTGCTTTCTGGTCCAGAGGCAGGGAAAGCCATGGCAGCAAGGACATGCTTGGACACAATTTAGAACTGGGTCCAGCAAAAGCCCCTAAAGTAAGAGCCACGGAGACATGTAACAGATTGTAACCTGCCCCCTCAGGTGGAGATAGTAGCTGAGCACCTCAGAGAAAATAAATCTTGTGCGGAAACCCTCCTCATCCTCACTGCAGATAAGGGGAAAGGTGTGGATAAGAGGGTCAGTGATGTTACCTTTGTGCATTTTGAACGGGAACAGTCAGGACCCCAGTAGGGTCACCATTCCTTAAATCCATGAGCCCCATCGGCTTGGTAGTCAACAAAAGGTTGGGGGCTCAATCCCCCCAGTTTCCCTCAAGTGTTGTGCTGTGGCTGTGGGCCGTAGAAAGGCATGGAGGAGTCTGGAAAGAGCACTAAAACTGTAAATAAGTTCCTCAAGGAAAAAGTGGCTTGAGCCTTGTATTTTGAAATGAAAATGATGCCTGTTGCATTACAAGTTGTGAGGAACTATAAATTATTGGCAAGAGATTGCCTGCACTGTGGTGTTTCCTAACCAACTATTTTTCTGAGCCAATAGCAAAGCAGTGGGTCCTAACTCCCTGAGGGCGGACTGGAAAGATGTCCCCTTCTGGGCAGGTGGTCTCCAGCTGCCAAGGAACTGAATTTCCCCTTGACTAAAGGTACAGTACCCGCCTTTTAAATTGAGTATCAGAAAGCCATTTGACCAGTTTGGATTGGACCTTCCCCCTCCTTCTCTGAGACAATATACCATCTACCCCTAGACCTGAGGGGTGGGGGTCAGCCCTAGAGAATCTAATGAAGATTGAGTGCTCATGTAATCTGCCTGCCTGAAACAGCTAGCCAATGCCCAGGCAGGACAGCCCAAAAGTAAGATCCATGATAAAGCAAGGAGTTACCAGTTACAAAAAGTAGTAAGAGAATGTGGTAAAGGGTTACACCAGTGTATAAATGTTTTGTCAGTCACTGATGGCAAGAAATATGTATGATAGATTATTGGAATGAACTTTGATAGGTGATGAGTGTCACCAAGTATGTTCTGCACTATCTGCCAAGTCTTATTAGTAGCTCTTGTTTCTTTAAGGCTCTCCTTATAAAAAGATGAACCAACCAGATTTACCTTAAAGATCATGTGCAATGGATTTTACATATTTTTAATAAAAGCTTAAAAAGTTGCAGTTCAAGCCCTAATGTCATGATCAGTGTTTCCTGAAAATTTCACGCTGTTTGGTTTTGTGGTTTTCTTTAAATCAGCGTTTGTTAACTTGCTCTGTAGTGGCTGAAAACAGTGGAGTTATTTCTGTCCTCTCAGTCAAACTTAGAGTGCGATGACATCATTTTGGAGTAGCTTGCTGTTTCAGATTCCCAATCAGAGCAGCACTCTGTAGAATTTATGGTCTGCTGAGCTCTCCAGGTTTCTTACAAACCCAGTCTCTGGTTTGTGTTTAGATAGATCAGCTTAAAATATATAATTCTCTTCCTTTAAAAAGCTGTTCATTTCAGTTTCAATGCTGAATTGAAGTAGTGGAAATCCTTTCCTGTGAGAAATCAGCATGTCTGTATCACGGCTCTGTTCTTTCTAATCAATCCTCAATTCTTTTTCTAACTATGTTAACACAGGGCTGTTTAATGAATATAAAATAAATCTAAATTTTGTTCATTCACAGAAAGTTTGTTTTTGACATATCCTTCATAAATATAATCATGTAAGAACATTTTTTTTTTTCATGTCAGAATAACAAACAAGTGCCTGTCACATTCTGCTACAGTATTTCAAGCACACGTCCTGTCAGAACTGACAAATTTCAGTTCTTTGGTGGTTTCTGTGTGAAAATACATCATGTATGTGTATAACTAAAAACACTGTGTGGCTTCCCGATGCACCGTGTCTCTGCCCTACAGTTGAGGCAGCTGCAGTCTACTGCCACTAGTCCCCTGCCCCACAAGCCCCTTGCCTTCTGCTCCACATTCGAGGCTGCTGCACCCTGCTGCCCACTGTCTTCTCCCACACAGTCAGGGATTGTGCACCCTGCTGCCCTCCATCCCTTGTCTAAAGAATCAGGACTACTGCACCCTGCCACCCCCTGCCCAAACAATTGGGGTTGCTCCCACCCTGCTGCCCTCTGTCCCCCACCCTCACAGTTAGGGATGCTGCACCTGTTGCCCCATTCCTGTCTCCACAGTCAGGGCTGCTATGCAGTGCTAAGCCCTAGAGTGCCAGATTCCTTGCCTCCACAGCTGGGGCTGCTGCACCATGCTGCCCTTACACCAGAGGTGGGGCTTTTGCTGCACCTTGTTACCCACTTCCATTGCCCTAAATGGTCAGGGCTGCTGCACCACATGTACCCCATCTCACAGTCAGGGCTGCTGTACCACATGTACCCCATCTCACAGTCAGGGCTGCTGCACCACATGTACCCCATCTCACAGTCAGGGCTGCTGCACCACATGTACCCCCATCTCACAGTCAGGGCTGCTGCACCACGTGTACCCCATCTCACAGTCAGGGCTGCTGCACCACATGTACCCCATCTCACAGTCAGGGCTGCTGTACCCTGATGCTCCATGTGTCCTGCCCCACAGTTGAGGCTTTTGCACCATGCTGTCTTCTATCCCCTGTCACCACTGACAGGGCTGCTGCATCCTGCTCCTTTCTACACAGTTGGGGTTGCTGTGGCCTGCTGTGCCCTAGATCCCCTTGCCTCTGCAGTTAGTGCTGCTGCACCATGCTGCCACTTGCCACAAGATTCAGGGCATTTGCTGCACCCTGTTGCATGCCTCCACAGTTGAGGCAGTTGCACCCTGCTGTCTCCCTGCCACCAGAGTCAGATCCTTTGCTACACCCTGCTGAGACAGGAACAGGGGGCGACACGTGCAGTGTCCCTGACTGTGAGGGTGAGAGAGAGAGAGAGGGTAGCAGGGTGCAGCAACCCCAGCTGTTCAAGAAGGGTGCAGCACAAGAGTAAGGGCATTTGCTACACCCTGTCCCCTGCCTGTGGAGGCAAAGGGCTCTGTGGTGCAGCAGGGCACAATGATGGCAGGGGACAAAGGACAGCATGAGACAAAAGCCCTGACTGTGGAGCAGGACACAGGTCAGCATCAGGGTACAGCAGCCCTGACAATAGCACAGGGTACACATTGTGCAGCAGCCCAGACCATTTGGGCAATGGAAGTGTGTAGCAGGGTTCAGCAGCCCCAACTGTGGATGCAGGCAGCATGAGACTCTAGGGTGTAGCACAGCACAGCAGCCCTGACTGTGGAGATAGGAACAGGGGGCAACAGGGTGCCATGGCCCTGACTGTGGGTGTGGGGACAGAGGGCAGCAGGGTGCAGCAGCCCTGAATGTTCAGGCAGGAGATAGGGGTGGCAACAGGATACAGCAGCCCAAACTGTGGGACAGGGTGTAGCAGTCATGCCTGTTTGGCACAAGGGATGTGGGGAGCAGGATGTAGCAAAAGATTTGACTTTGGTGGCAGGGGGACAGCAGGGTGCAACTGCCTCAACTGTGGAGGCATGCAACAGGGTGCAGCAAATGCCCTGAATCTTGTGGCAAGTGGCAGCATGGTGCAGCAGCCCTAACTGCAGAGGCATGGGACTCTACAGCACAGCAGGCCATAGCAACCCCAACTGTGTAGAAAGGAGCAGGGTGCAGCAGCAGCCCTATCTCTGGTGACAGGGGATAGAGAACAGCATGGTGCAGAAGCCTCGACTGTGGTGCAGAACACAGGGGGGCATCAGGGTACAGCAGCCCTGGCTGTGAGATGGGGTACACGTGGTGCAGCAGCCCTGACCATTTGGGGCAATGGAAGTGAATAGCAGGGTGTAACAAAAGCCCCACCTCTGGTGGCTAGGGCAGCATGGTGCAGCAGTCCCAGCTGTGGAGGCAGAGAACCTGACACTCTAGGGCTTAGCACAGCATAGCACAGCACAGTAGCCCTGACTGTGGAGACAGGAACAGGTTCAGCTTCCCTAACTGTGAGGGGGGGACAGAGAGCAGCAGGATGTAGCAACCCCAATTGTTTGGGCATGGGGATGCAGGGTACAGCAGCCCTGATTCTTTAGGTTGGGGATGGAGGCAGCAGGGTACACAATCCTTGACTGTGTTGGAGAAGATGGTGGAAAACAGGATGCAGCAGCTTCAAATGTGGAGCCGAAGGAAGGGGGGGCTTGTGGGGCAGGGATAGGTGGCAGTAGGCTGCAGCTGCCTCAGCTTTGAGGCAGAGATATGGTGCATCAGGATGCCACATAATGTTTCTAGTTATACCTAACATAATGTATTTTCACACAGAAACCACCAAAGAACTGAAATTTGTGAGTTTTGACAGGTGCCTGTCACACTCTGCTACAGTATTTCAAGCACATGTATTGTTTGTCAATCTGACATGAAAAGAAAATGTTCTTACGTGAAATCTATTTATGGAGGCTACATCAAAGACAAACTGTTTCTGTGAATGAACAACATTAAATTTATTTTATATGCATTTCATAGCCCTATCTTATATAGTTAGAAAAACAATCTGAGTTTTGATTAGAAAGAACTGAGAGCTGTGATACAGACAAGCTAATTTCTCACAGAGAAAGATTTCCACTACTTCAATTCAGCATTTAAATTAAAATGATCAGCTTTTTATGAGAAGATAATGTTATATTTTAAGCTGATCTATCTAAACACAAGCCAGAGAATGTGTTTGTAAGAAACTTGGAGAGCTCAGCAAACCATTAACTTTACAAACTGCTGCTTTGATTGGGAATCTGAAACTGCAAACTACTCCAAAATGATGTCATTGCACTCTAAGTTTGACTGAGAGGACAGAAATAACTCCACTGTTTTCAGCCACTGTAGAGCAAGTTAACAAATGCTGATTTAAAGAAAACCACAAAACCAAACAGCATGAAATTCTCAGGAAACACTAATCATGACATACGGACTTGAATTTCAGCTTTTCAAGCTTTTATAAAAAATATGTAAAAAACATTGCACATGATCTTTAAGAGCCTTTTTTAAGTTAAAACCTGGAATCCTTGCTTCTTCCATCTGAAAACAAGACAGATCCTCTCCTGCATTGTTGAACCAGTAATATACACATTCTGTTTGAGGTGCCTGGTAATATCACCAAAAATTGAGACATCCCAGCCCTGCCTTCTCCCTCGATTTGCTATAGCTAATTCAGAGATATTCTGGGTTGTTGACTCCTCCATAGAAACTGTCTTACTGTCTTCTCTAATTCTGAGAAAAAGAGTGTTTCTATTATTGGAGGTACTGCTTCAAAAAGGAATAACAACCTTGGAAGAATATTTATTTCAAGAATATTTGCTCTGCCAATAAGCACTATAGGTAACAACTGCCATTTTTCCATATCATTTTAAATTTTTTCCATAACTGGCAGATAATTCAAATTAAAGACTGATTTTAAATCTTTTGTAACATACGCGTAAGTATTTAATTGATTGCATTTGTAATGGCAATAACAGAGAGTTACCCAGTGACTCTTGGTGAAATAGGACCTCACTCTTTTCCCAGTTGACTCTATACCTTGAGAGATTACCATATTTGGTAATTATTTTTAACACAGGAGGATAGAAAAGATTCGAATTCGAGAGAAACTATAGTATATTGTCCGTATATAAAGATATGGAATGTTTCTATTCCCCTATTTTTACTCCAATGAGATTCTTATGTGATTGGATTTCTACTGCCAGGGGTTCCAAAAAAATGACAAATAACAGCAGGGAAAGTGGACACCCCTGCCTGGTGCCCCTAATAAGGTGGAAAAAAAATCTGAAATATCCTAATTTATCTTGACTCTAGCCTGAGGTCTTGTATAAATATACTTGATCCAATCCAAAATCCTACCCTCGAAACCAAAAGCCTTCAGTACTTTAAAAAGATAGGGCCAATAAACTCTATCAAAGGCCTTTTCTGCATCTAATGACATAACTACCCTATCAGTTCTCAAAGCAGCCTCCACAATATTAAAAGCTCTTCTTATATTAAGGTGAATCAGAAGCCCTATGAGGAGAGACTTAAGGACCTCAGTATCTACACTCTGGAAAAGAGGAGGGAGAAGGGATATGATAGAGATCTTTAAATACCTCACGGGGTAAATATGGTACAGGAGGGAAGTATTTTTCAGACAAAAGGTGCAAAGGGGCATGACAAGAAGCTGGAGAAGGGTTGTTAAGCTGTCGATGAGAATGGCCGCTTAGCTCTGTACTCGATCCTGCCATAGACCATAATGTGAGCCCTTACTTGGTGTCCGGGACCAATTTCATCAGAATTTCGGTTGGGAATTATTAATAGTATTCCCCATCATGGTAGAACCATGAACCAAACATAACAGCAGCATTGATTCAATGGAAGTTACGAGTGAAAGCCAGGTTCCAGGTCGACCACGAGTACTGGATTTCTGGAGCCATGTGCTGGAGTAGCACCATGCCGAACCACTGCAGGAACAGAGTGTGACCCTAACTAGCCCTCTCCTCACTAGCGCACAGCTCAACTCTTCCCTCTGGTGCTCCCCAAGAGCCGACCAGTCAAATATATTATGGATACTGTATCACTTGCACATATTGAGGGACTGCTTCTATCCCCAAGTGATCAGCTGGCTCACCGAGGTCCTTTACTCAGAGCTCAGACATGGATCCGCCCACTCCCGCTGCCATGGGCAATCAGGTAGCTGACTCTCTCAAATCTATTACTTGCATGCTTGAAATGCTGTGAGCTGAGGCTGAAGTTATAAAAACCTCTTTAGCAGGGAATGTGGAGGCAGTACACAATTTACAAGTTCGGATGAATGTATCTAAGCAATGATCCGACGAGCTGGAAAGACAGCAACATAAAATATTGAATAGACTGGCAGACCATGACCGGAAACTGCAGAAATTGTGGGAAAGGGCAGAGGACCAGGAGAACCGGGGCTGCCACAACAATATCTGCATTCATTTCATCCCCAAGGGGCTGGAGGGCCAAAATATTGAAAGCTTTCTAAATGACTTTATTCTCAAGTTGCTGGGAGAGCGCTGAAGGGGACCTGTAGATGTGGAGCGGGCCCACAGAATGCAGCTCCAGGTTGCACCTCCGGGGGCTCCCCCATGACCCATTATAGCCTATCTGCTCCGCTGTTCTGTAAAGGAACAAGTGCTAAGAGCAGCCAGAGAACCTGCAGACCTCCAGTGGCCTGGGGCCCGTATTTCCTTTAATCAAGATTTCTCTCATGAAATAGCCATGAGAAGAAAGGCTTTTGTACCCTTAAAAGGGAAATTGAGGGAGATAGGCTTTAAATACAGATTTAAAGGATTTGCTAATCTGTGGGTGGCCAAGGACAGCAGGGAAGTGGTAGACTTCCCACCCCAGGACATCAATACCTGGCTACAGAAGCACTGGCCCAGTTCTAATGTGTGAACTCCGACCTCCAGAAGGCTTTGGAAACCTAGGGCTCAGCTGCTAAGCAATGGAATGGCCATAACAGTGATGCATGACTGGGAAAGAGTAAACAGGGGAACCCAGATTCCACTAGGCTACCTGCACAACCACCCCAGTGGGACCCTCCTGTACATACACAGATGACTCCAGGAACAGAAGCAGGTACCCCCAAACTCGACTCTCAGAAGGAACCTCCCATACATAAAATCCCTGCACACAACGCTTGAGACACAGCTCTAGCTAGCTGGCACTTTGAGGACAACTGTTACCCTTTATGGGACCCCCCTTATGGGAGGACAGGGATCCCCCCCTCCAGCAGTCCCCCCTTTTCTCCTAAGGCATTCAAGGATTGAGGTGGTGGCTGCAGGAAACCAGGGACCCCCCCCCCTTCATGGAATATGTCAACCATTTCCTATTGTAAATACTGTAAAATTTTGCAAATATTGTTTTTACCTTTTTCTCTGTATAATCATATTTTTGTACCACTGGATGTTTGTGAAAATGGGTATTTTTGCTCACATACCTTCAAGTATAAAAATAAACTTGAATTGAACTGAACTGAACCACGCATTTTGGGTGGAATAGGGATTGCTCCCCCTCCACCTGATCTCAGGATTAACATTGCAAAGAGAACTCGGGACCCATTTTCCGTACACTTTTGGTGCTTAGACACCCTCCCCACTCTTACTTTCAATGTGCCAATCCAGTGGTACCTAATTCTCCGGCCATAACTCCCCCTTCCCTCTCCAGGAATCAGAGAGGTTTAGCTATTGTCCCTGCTTGGGAGAAAGGGGTGACAACCTCCTGATATTATTTTACTTCTAACCTGTTTGCTGCATATGTATTTACAGCTCACAAAGTTTTCTTGATGGTTCATGGTTCGATCAACACCCTCACGTGACACCCTATAACACAAAGGGTAAGGTCAAGGCAAGGATGGGTATTTTCATTTAGGAAGTACTTAACCTCCCTGACAGGCACTAGGGTGGCGTAGCTGGAGTAGGTTTTTACAACCTCTCACTCCCTGACGCATCACCTCTAGTGGACTTAGTGTAATCACATTAGACCACAGCTATACTGCACTGCCAAGGCTGTATAGTACTTAAGGCGGTAGATACTGCTACCCTCCTTCTTTTTTCTGGGTGCATGCTGCTACCAGACTCTTCTGGCATTACAAGTTTAAAACTCTTATTCAGTGGGTTTATTGTTACTCCTTTTATTGATACTGTTTTAGTGCATTTGTATTGCTTGGACCAGGTAGCCACTACTGACTCTGGTACATAGATTCTCATATCTGTGATTCACAGTTTTCTCATCTTCTGCACTATTATAGGACTCCGGGACAACATCACAGCACTGACCCACAGTAAGCCCATTTTAGACGCCCCTCAGTACCACCCTCCTTCCTTGCTGAAGGTTCCTTACTTGACCTACTTGAGAGGCAAGTCTAGAGGTCAGCCTACCCAGAAGGTAAGTGGACTTAGCTGTTAATTGTTGGGCAGTATGCCCAGCAACATACAACAGAGGTGGAGGTGAGTCTCCTGGAACATGAAAGGCCTAAACCACCCTGTCAAGAGAACCAAGGTGTTACAACATCTAAAGTTTTTGAAGATGGATGTGGCCTTGCTCCAGGAGACACACCTCACTGCCAGGATGAATCTATGGCTACAGAAGAACTGGGTCAGGCAGACAGTACACAGCTCCACCTCTTCCAAGTTAAAAGAGGTTGCTATCCTGGTACATAAGACATGTCTGTGGGTGGAGGAATAGATGAAAACAGATAGACAGGGATGATAGGTAGTGACTCGGTTTTCTTTACCTAATGGTAAAGTGGTACTGTGCAATGTTTACACCCTCAATCATGATGAACAAGACTTCTTTCCCCATATCATCCAAGCATTAACTGAGAAGAAAGTGGAGGATTACAGCACACCCATACTTATGGAAGGTGATGTCAACATGGTGTCCGAAATCTTTCTTGACATGTCTTGGCCTACCTTCAAGACCCATCTGAAGGCTAAGGTAGCCTTGTGTGCCCTGATGGATGAATGGGATATGCTCAACCCATGGAGAAGAGACAATCTCACAGGACAGAATTACACCTTCTTCTCAGCGGTACACGGGTCGCATAGTCGCATAGATTTTTGGCTTGCGGATGGGATAGTGGCTCAGGGCATATATGCCACTGCCATTGAAAACATGATCATATCTGATCATGCCCCAACTGTTGTGTCCAACTTACCGATGGGAAGCCAGGCCTTATCCCTGAGATGGTGTTGCAATCCTCTCCTCCTAAAGGACAAAGAGTTTTGTACCTGGCTGCAGACAGAAACCAATTCCTTCTTTCAAATCAATTCCATGGGGCAAGTCAAGGTGGGTACTGTGTGGGAGGCATTCAAAGCATTCCTGCGGGGATGCATTATTTCATACACGGCTTCCCAAAACAAGAAGCAAAGGGAAGAGCTATGTGAATTGCAGCAGAAACTCTCCGCATTAGAAGAGTAATTTAAGGGTACACCCTTACCCTCTAATTACCTAATTTCTGTAATAACTGGCTAAAAATATAGAATAACTACCCTTCTGCAGCATAAGGCTGAGTGGCAACTTATAAAGATGAAACACAAGTTTGGGGAATCAGGTGACAAGGGTGGCAGACTACTTGCGTTTCTCGTAAGGAAACGGGCCAACTCCCAGATTCTTGCTCTGCGCTCTCAGTCAGGAAAAATGGTTATGAAGCCCCTAGAGATCAACAAAACCATGAGGCAGTTTTATCAAACTCTTTACACCTCCAGAACCCCCGAAAGGGATCATAATCCCCCCCAGTATGACAGCCTTCTTTGAATCTATCTCCCTTCCCCATCTAAGCCCTGACAAGGTTCAGAAATTGGAGGAGCCACTTTCCCTCCAAGAGCTCAGGGGGACGCATGGGCAACTAGCTAAGGGAAAAGCCCCAGGAGTTGATGGCATGACAGTGGAATTATACCAGACTCTTGTAGAAGAAATTTCCCTTCCTCTGTTGGCTGCTCTGCAACAAGCACATGCTCAGGGCATTCTTCCCCCAACACTTAAAGAGGCGATCATCACCTTGATACCAAAAAAATTCCCAGATTCATTGGACTGTGTCAATTTCCAGCCCATATCCTTGATCTGGGAGGACACAAGGATCATGGCGAAGGTGCTAGCCAGTAGACTCAAAACAGTCCTACCATCCCTAATCCATCCCTCCCAAGCTGGCTTCAGTAAGGGCAGAACCAGAGCAGATAATGTTTGAACTGTTCTTAACCTAAAATGGCTTGCCCTACACTCCAATTGTACTACCTGCAAGGTATCTGCAGCCCAAATGGGGCCTTCCAGTTCCCTGGAAGAGATCCAGTCTTTGGAGCAAATTATTGATTGCATTTTGACACTCCAGTCTTTGGAGGGTACTGTTGACACTAGTTTTCTAATCCAACCATGCAATGTATCTGCAGCCTAAATGGGCCCTTCCCATTTCCTGGAAGAGATCCAGGCAATGGAGCAGACTGTTGACAGTACTTTGACACTCCAATCACTGGAGCAAACTGTTGATGATTGTTTGCTAATTCAACCATGGGGAGAGGCTGTTGGCAATGTTTTGGCACCCCAACAAACTGCTGACAGTACTTTGGGGGAAGAGCAATACTGATGAACAACCTGCTGATAATACTTTGGAAGAATACATGGATGCTGATGAGATAGATGAACTAATGAGGGATCCATTGGCTATTACTTGCAATAGTGCACAAACTGGAGAATAAAAGAGAGTTTAAATTCAAGATACAGATACTTAGCTACAAATGAACTGTATTCTGCTTGTTAAAGTTGATTAGAAAAATTCTATGCAGTATTCAGTATGGTTATTTCTCCTTTCTATGCTAACAAGTCAAAAGGTCAAACCACAGCCATTTATATCCATACAATGCATATATTGCTTATGACAGTAGTTTTACTTCTTCTGCTTATAGGATTTTAACTGTTGATAAGATAAAAAAATGGCAAACCACAAAGGCAGGTGTTGTACACTTAGCACAGCTTGGATAGAAACCACAAGATCATAGCATCCATAGACCATAGACCAAATCCTAAATTCTCAGTTGGTTTATGACATAATAACACTAATTTGCAGTCAGTGCACATACCACACTGAGCAGAAAAAACACCTGCTTAATTTTTTCTATATGTTACCTTAAAGATACACAAGGTAGGAGTCTTTTCTACAGATGTTCAGCTTGGCATAGAGGACTGGCTACAAACAAAAAATAACCCTAGGACCTCACTAAGCTGAGATCTGAATTGGTCTGACGGTGGTAAGGACTTCCATGTTTATCCTGGCTATAGGAACAGGAATAGTGTTGCTTGGCACAGAATTTATTTTTCTGTATTTTTATTTTTACGTCTATAAGTAGGGAATCCACTTTCATTCCCCATTGCAATTCTGCATGAAATGCTGTCAGTAAAAGTTTGCTTTAATAAAAATTCATTGTTTCGACATGAATGAGACTACTTATTTAGGAATTTGTGAGAATAGAGTAACTGATTGTCAAACAAAAGACAGAGGTGTTTATGACTACTGTTATATTGGCCATTTGGGAACATTAAAACTAGGTATAGAGGCATACAAACATGCGTTAGTCTGTACATACCCTAATTGCCCTGTCCCAATTTACAAATTTATAGGATGGGGTAAACGAGACCCAGGGCCTGATGCCACTGGGGTATGCAAGATAAACAATTGCCACAGGCATGGCAACAACAGTATAGGCTGTGTGGTGATTAGAGTATTTGCATATATAGGCCAAGACCACTGTCCTTCTCCATATTCACATAAGCATGAGTACCGCGGGGATTCCGATGAACACGAGGTGTACTCGCATGAGGGTAAAATACTGTTACCGCAAGGAAGATAGAGACATTATAGAAGCAGGAGAAATGATAGGCTAATAATATCACGAGGTACCAGCCCTCTGTATAGCTACCCCGGTGCAATTATACCCTAACATAGATTAACTGCTGGCTATGTCTACTTCTCCTGAAGGTCATGAAAGCCAGGAAACTGAAGCTCATGTACATGGAGAGAGCTCGGAAAGCCATGCCCAGGGAACAACACCAAACCTGGGCAAAACACAATACTCCGATGGCTGCTCTGACAGTTGATTTCAGGAAAGCGTTTGACTCAGTGGAGTGGGGGTATCTACATCACACACTTGAGACTTACGGATTCGGCCCTTACTTTCAGAGATGGATCATCACCTTATACAATTCCCTGACAGTCAAAATTCTTACCAATCATACCCTCTACTCCCCTTTCGAGTTGCAGAGAGGTACCCGACAGGGTTGCCCACTCTCGCCACTATTGTTTTTACTTGCTCTTGACCCTTTGGCTAGGAAGTTGTTATTGACTCAGGAAGTGCAAGGCATTGAGGTGCAAGGAAAACAATATTTGGTAAACTCATATGCTGATGACCTTCTGCTAACTGTATCTAACACGACAAACTCCCTTCCCCCTATACTTGGAATTCTCCAAGACTTTGCCCAGTTTTCGGGTCTTACTGTAAATCAGAATAAAACCACCTTATCCCCACTCAACCCAGCTTGCACGAAGCACTGCCTTCAGGAAACCCTCTTGGTCTGGGCCTCGCAGGGCTTCTCTTACTTAGGCATAACTATAACCACCAATTGGAAAAACTTAGCAGAAGCTAGTTACACCCCTCTTGTCAGTAACCTGACAGCAGAGATGCAACGATGGCTAAAGCTGAAACTTTCCTTAAAGGGTAAAATAGAATCATTGCAGTTGTTTGCCCTCCCTAAGGTGGCCTATTTATTCCATAACCTACCAGTGAAACTACCCCATAAACTGCTCCATACACTGGATAGATTAGTGGCTAGCTTTCTATAGGAGGGTCAATCTCCTCAGTTTGGTAAGACATGGTTAAGAGCACACTGGACAAGAGGAGGGCTAGACCTCCCTTGGTTCCAGGGCTATTACTTGGCTTACAGAACAATGCAAGCCACTACCTCAGTCACCCCTCATACCAACATGGGTTATTCTGGAAACAGACATGGTGGGCATCAAATGGCTGGGAACACTTCTGCTACCAGCAACCCAGTCCAAGGAGACAGACTCTCCAATTTTATGGGAGACATGGAAAGCATGGTGCTCCTGCATGACATTGATGCACACCCCCAGAATAGCCTGGGCACCCCCATTTAGGTACACCCCGATATGGGAAAATCCTCACATTCAGATGGGGGCTATCAAATGGCTCACCTGGCACAATAAAGGACTACGAACTATTGCGGATCTCCTGTTACCAGGCACTGAGACTCTGCTTTCCTTTCAGCAACTCCAGGAGAAGTTCCAACCCCCTAAGAAGGAATTGTGGAGCTATCTCTAGATCTGGGAAGCTATCCAGATGTATAAGCTGACCAGAGTTACATCAACGGACTGGTAATGGCTGGATTCCTTGCATAAGCCTGGGAAGACCAAAGGAATGGCGGGCAGGATATATCATATACTTCATGACACACAATCTGATAGCACAGACAAATGCAGGTTCAGGTGGGCACGGGATCTTCAAGTTGATATCTCACCTGATCTCTGGGCCCAGTGCATTAAGAATACCCATTTAGCATACCGAAACACCAGAAGCCAGCTCTTACAGTTGAAGATACTCCTGCACTGGCACCACACACCAGTGGTCCTACAGTCTATGGGTATCTTGCACCTTTTGAAATGCTGGACATGTCAAACCCAACTGACTGACCTGATGCATATATTGTGGCAATGCCCTACACTGTTGTCAAACTGGCCTGCAGTGCAGGAGGACTGCTCAAAAGTGGTAGGCCATGCAATTACCCTCTCACCATCCACTGTGCTGTTTGGAGATGCTTCACAATTTTGTTTGCTCCCTAACCCTATGAAGAAGTGAATAATAGCTGTGCTCTTGAAGGCTGAGAGAGCCATCCTAATGAAGTGGAGACAGACCCGTCCCCGTCTCTTCTTACGTGGCATGCATCAGTAGCCAGACTTGCTATCTTTGAATGACTCTCATATGCCAGTTCTAACCAGCTGTATAAGTACAGCGCAGTGGTTTAAGGCTCTGAGCTGCAAATCTGGAGACCTGGGTTTGACTCCCACAGCCCCCACTTGCATACTGTGTGACCCTGAGCAAGTCACTTAACTTCTTTGTGCTCCCAGGTCACACCTGTAAACAAGCTTTCAGTTTAGTGTGTCTCTCCTGGTAAAAAAAAAGTATGTCATGAAATGTGGAGTGTATCAATATTCACACCTCTGTTTGTATCCCCCCACCACCACCTGTCAACCCACCTCTGTGAATGCTTTAGCACTTGATAACCCCCTCCCCACTATAATCTCTGGCCCTTTTCTTATGAGTAGTCTTATGCTCACTGGCCTAAGAAGATTCATGGGGAGGCCAAACCTAGGTAATAAACACACAGTTTCCAATTGGGCTATTATCGTTACCCTTATCCTTATCTCTGTTGCTACACTGAATGTTACAACGTGTCACATATAGTACAAGAGACCTTCATGTTTTTCTACATTTAGAGTTACATTGGTAGAGAACTTTTTGCAGTTTTGTAGACCAGTTTTAGATATTTATATACATATAGCTTTAGATAGTTGCAGTTTAAGGAAGTTCTTAAAAATCTCTTCTCCTTTTTCCTGTTTCCTGAATCTTATATGTCTTTGTTTTTGTTTCCTAATTGTTGTTGTTATCAGAGGCATATTTGTTAACTTAAAATCTCAATAAAATCTTTCATGATAAAAAAGAAACTGGAGAAGGGTAGATTCAGGAGAGATGTGAGGAAGTACTTATTCACAGAAAAAGTGGTGGATTCCTAGAACAGTCTTCCAGCAGACATGGTGGGGGTGAAAACAGTGGTGGGGTTCAAGAATGCATGGGATAGACATGAGGGAATCTTAGGGAAAGGGAAGGGGGAGGTGGGTGACTGAGCCAGAGATCAAGTAGGATCTGCAGTGATACTATAGGTAGGGAAAATGGGAAGACTAGATGGGCCAAGTGGTCCTTATCTGCTGGCAGATTCTATGCTTGTGCAGGTATTCAGCCTGAAGAACATCCCTCTTGTTTCCTCTCAATAGTGCCTTTTGGCATCTACCCTTGTCACTGTTCTCTGTGCTACATGGGGGATCGCTGGCTGTCCTGCTGCCAGGCAGAGCCTATGGATATGGTGGTAAGATCATCAGAAAAAGAAAATTGGAACTTTTCTGTAGTAGGAGTTGAGCTCGGTGGTTTAATGTACAGTATGCAAATCCACATGGAGTAATTTAGGCTGGCTATGCCTTAAGCAGGATTGGAAGGCTCCATAAAGCCTCACAAACAACATGCAAATGCTGGAAACAGAACACTACAGACACGTGTTTCATCCTATTAAAGATTCAGCATTGTGAACAAGGCAGTGTCTTACCCATCCGAAGAGGTTAGACAGCTCATATTGACAACATAATATCCCTCT
This sequence comes from Neoceratodus forsteri, assembly GCA_016271365.2. Lineage (NCBI taxonomy): Eukaryota > Metazoa > Chordata > Ceratodontiformes > Ceratodontidae > Neoceratodus > Neoceratodus forsteri. Next base: position 409,863,761 of record JADMNL010000025.1, read on the forward strand.
GTATCTGTATCCATATCTATCTATATCTATATATGTGTGTATGTATGTATGTAGTTATCTGTCTATATCTACAATGATAGATATATATATATATATATATATAGAGAGAGAGAGAGAGAGGGACTACATGGTGGGTATGTGTGATATACAAGGAAATGTATCCACCGAGGGGGGCTAATTAGATAATAATGTCACAAGCCTGAAGGGTGATTGGTTTTATTATCTAATTAGCCCCTCAAGATGGGTATACAGCCGTGTATGCCACACATACCTATCATTTGTTTTCTGTAATACATGGCAGCTCTTTTGTTTTGTTTTACCGTCTGTGTGAGGCTGGGTTGGTTTTCTGGTGAGCTGTGGTAAAGGCCAGTTTCAGGTTTGCCTTGACCCTTTTTGGCCCCATGTATTTATAAAGATCAGTGGCATTTTGGAAAAGGCCCCTCTTTTGGTCCTTTCCTGCTTTCGTAAAGTAGGTTTCCCCTATAAAAGAAGGTGTGTCCAGGCCATTCGACCTCCAGATCATTGGTGTGGTCATGAATTGTGGTGGTGCACCATGTTGGTGGCAGTGTGGAGCAGCATCAGAGGTCGGGAGGATGGTTTGTGGTAACAGAGCGGGGTGTATTGTCGGGGCCCATGGAGCCAGTAGAGTAAGTGGCCTGGAGTCTCAGATGGTGGCAGCGGTGTGCAAGAGAGCTGGTGCTTTGAAGAAAAGGCTGTCAGTAACTATTAGGGGGTTCTTGTGTGTTCCCTGCAGCCAGCCTGCAACTATGTTTGTTTTATGTTTGGGGAGATAAGGGTGGTGGTGAGGGAAGGAAAGGGTTGCCTTCATAGTGTCAGTATAGTTAGGGTTGACCATGACAGGTTCTATGTACAGTCCCAGCTATGTGGTCGCCTTCATAGTGTCAGTATAGTTAGGGTTGACCATGACAGGTTCTATGTACAGTCCCAGCTATGGTCGCCTTCATAGTGTCAGTATAGTTAGGGTTGACCATGACAGGTTCTATGTACAGTCCCAGCTATGTGGTCACCTTCATAGTGTCAGTATAGTTAGGGTTGACCATGACAGGTTCTATGTACAGTCCCAGCTATGTGGTCGCCTTCATAGTGTCAGTATAGTTAGGGTTGACCATGACAGGTTCTATGTACAGTCCCAGCTATGTGGTTGCCTTCATAGTGTCAGTATAGTTAGGGTTGACCATGACAGGTTCTATGTACAGTCCCAGCTATGTGGAATGTTTTGTGATGGCGGCTTGTACAGTTTTCAAGATCTGCATATGTCATTTTCCTGTAAACATCTAATTTTTTTTTCCTATACTTAAACATGGATTTTGGGTTTGGTGTCATATACAGCCTACATAGAATGGATTTTTTTTTTCTGAAACTTTTAGGGTAGAAGTGTACTGTTCCAAGGCAGTACATTTGTAAGTTCTACGGGTACATGGGTGAGGGTGGTGGAATGGCGCTGTTATGTGACACCCCAACCAGGGAATGAAAGCTGCAGGGTTGCCTGCACGGGCTTGGGTGCCATATAGTGAAAGCAACTCATCTCTTGGCATGGAACCCTGCACCTCATCCCTGAGGGTGGCAGAGGGCTCTGTGCATTAGCTGACAGATGGACTCTTTGTCCTGTGCATCTCTGTCTGTTGCCAATGGCCACATGGAACCCCAGAGGGCCTTGCACTTCTGCAACCCACCAGATAGCCTCATGAATTCTTGACAGCTATGGCTACATGGAAGTGCAGGGCCTGCAAGAACCTCGCACTTCCATAGGTGGATGGAGTCTTCCCTTGCCACATGACCCAAAGGGCTCTGCACATCTGCATCTCTTCATGTAGGTCCCAAAGTGATCTTTGTGAATGAGGATACAATTCCACTACCTCAAAAAGAAAGGAAATTCTTTCCCAAAAAATGTTAATGCACCAGTTAGGGTTCAAGGTACTGCCACAAAAGTAGGGGAAATGAGGCGATAGGAATTTTAACCCTAACCACCCCACCCGAGCAACAAAAAGAAAAAAAATTGGGTTTTGGGTCTCTGAAGTCTTGGCAAATCATTGGTGGTGTCTTACTCAGTGTTGTCAGCCCTAATGCTGACCCTGCTCCCTGAGAGAACAACATCAGATGTGATCTCCTTTAGGGCCCTGCATGAAGAAGGCTACAACGGATTGTGTTTGCAACATATGGCAATACATACTTCTCTACCTTTGAAGAGTGTATCACTGTGAAGCACTGACTTGGAACTGTACCTTGTGCTTCAGACAGTAAGCTATGGGCTGGTGGGCAGGGGTGAGAATTATGGTTGACAACCCCAAGGAAGACCTCCACCACTGATTCACCGAGACTCCAGAGACCCAAAACCCTAATGTTTTTTCCTTTTACTGCTTGGGGGTTGGGGTGGAAAGGAAGAGTTGGAAACCCTAATACCACATTTCCCTACTTCTGAGGCATTAACTTGAACTCTAACTGGTGCATTAAAATGTTTTTTTTGCAAATAATATACAATAAATATCATTATTTTTTATACAAGCAGTGGGAACAGAGCAAATGATGGAAGAAAACAGATAGTGAGGTGAGCCTAGACAGAACATTTATGTGCAGGGGCAAGCATTAATAATGTAGGCTTGAAGTAGGAACTTCAAGGTCAGTTGAGAGGAAGTGATATGGAAATGGGGACAAGAGGAAGGAAGGACCAGAGTAGGGGGAGCCTATGCAATGGTTAAATGGCAAATATTTAGGTGAGGGGACTTGCACATCTAGATTTTTACTAGGAAGAACTGTCATCTCTAGGTGGTGAAGGTTTCCAATAGTATTCACTGGAGAAAGATGTCAGAGGTGCTGGAACTCTCCACAGTTTTGTAAGAGCTGGTGGAACTGAGTTTGTGTGGGTTCCTGCCCAATTTAACCCCTCAGCCAAATGGAGAAAGCAGACTGATCGTTAAAGGTTTCACCTCGTTGAAAGGAGGAGTGAGTCAGTAGAGCGATGGGAATAGGAGATTGCTTGAGAGCAGGAGTGGACAGAGGGGAGATAACATGGGAGGGAGAAAAACAAGGGAGATACAGTGAGTGAGGCAGTGGCATTCAAAGGAAAGAAGGGATAAGGAGTACAGGGAACAATAATGGATGCGTGGAGGACATTCCAGTGCAAAGTAGCAGAAAGAATGGAACAGGGGGTCCTGTCTGGCAAAGGTGGATTTTTGGGCACTGCCATAAGCCACATCACCAAAATCAATGGCAAGGACGATCATTTTTGGGATACTTTTACACCTAGTAGGAGGAGGGTTGCAAGCTTTGTTCCCATAGAGTGCCCCCAGTTCTGGAAGGAGTTTGGAATGGATGGTGTTGAAAGGGTGGAATCAATATTTAGGACTCATCAGTGTGATACAACTGGAATCTGAGCCCACCATTATTATTAGATGGTTGGATTGTTTGTAGATGTTTGAATAGGCAGTAGCCAGTAACCAGCCGCTGCCACCTTACTAGGACCTCCTTGTAAATAAGATATCTCAAGTGTCTTATATCCTAAATGCAATTAAATGGAACTGAAGAAGTCAAAAAGATCTCTTGGCTTCACTAACAGGTTAGAGACTGTTTTCCAGTTCCACGTGAACTGCACTACTATGGTAATTAATTTTCATTTTCATGGCTGTAGGCTACCGCTTCTGTGGAAAGGGATGGTTCTTAGAACTGTTTAGTTCTGGCCTCTGTCTGTTTAAACTAGCCAAAACCCATTCTTTATTTCTCAGAAGCAAACGTATTTATGCTTAAGGAAACATATTTTTGTGTGTTTGTTTTATATGTTGCTATAGCACAGTACCTTCCCAAGATAGGTGAAATAAAAATCACAGTTTCACATTAATGGAATTTTATCTCTGTATTCTGTGTAATTCTGTAGTTTAGCTTGAATGTTCCACAGGACATAAGAATTTTGCTCACAAGAATGGCAGACTTTGCTCACTTCAAATGGAATTTTGCAGCCTGTGGATTCGTAATTTCCCACAGAACTTCACAAACGTGGATTTGTGTTTATTTCCCTCATCTCTATTATTGCAACTATGATCTTGCTTTCCTGCTGGGACTGCTCGTTGGATTCCTCATAATGCTGCTGATGGGGGGAGGAACAAGCTGTCGTCTGTATTTTGTGGCTTTTGCCTCAGTGGTTACTTGTGCCCATAATTACAGGGCAAGTCACTTGTTTCCATGACAAGGCCCTGAACTGTCTGTAGTTTGGCCCCTTGTGTGCGTGTCTATTTTTTGTATAAATTATTATATGGGAAACTGTTGATCTGTGACTATTTAACATGCAAAATAATTTCCCCTTAGCAAAGGCAGTTGGGTCTGGTGCTTAGAGAACAGGCTGTGGAACCAGAATATCCTGGGCTCGAACCCAACCAGTCTCTTACTCACTCTATGACCTCGACTTATCTGTGGGTCATTTCTACCCAACTATAAAACTAGGTAGATGAAAGACCCCTACTGAGAACACCAAACTGCATCTCAACTGGGCCATCTAGGGTAAATAAATTTTTAAACAAAAAGAATAAATAAAAACATACCAAGAATATCAAGGTTATGAGAAAGGTGAGTCATGAGGCCATGTTTACCTCCAACATATTTACCAGAGTGGCAAAATCATTTCTTCTTCGTGCTGTAAACTTATGATATGTGATTTATTTGACCAGGAAAGGTTCATTAAGCTATAATATTTTCCAGGTGTGTCTTGGGTGGTGCGTTACATGGACCTGTTTTATTGACAAGGGGAATGTTGGTGATTACACTGCACTACGCTACACAATCTCTCATTTTGGAACAAAACTTTGGAAGGCAGGGGAAGGCACAGCAAGTAAATCCCTTTGACAGTTGTGCCAGCCAGATCAGTAAACAGTTGTTTACCTCTGTTAAAGAGCAACTCTGCACTTCAGCACGTGCTTCCATAAATAAGACGTTTCAGCTGCTACAATTTACTAGAGAATACCTTTTTTTCATTTTCAATGTTCTTTTCCAAGATTTACAGTACATCTTAGTAGTCCATCTGAAAAGTCTGTATAAAATCATTTGAAAGTATTTGCCTCTCCCCCATTAACCTCACAGTGTCTGTGTTTATGACATTGCAGTGCTCGCCATGACAGCAGACTGTGATGTCACAAACAGCAATTGTGTTGTTAGCAGGGGAGAATCTGATACATTTTGAAAGACTCAGAAAAATAATTGCTGCATTATCTACAACATTTAGTAGGCCAGCAACAGGGAAGAGTAAAGAAAAGCAGTAAATAAACTAGAAAACAATATTGTTAAAACAATAATTAGTGTAAATCTAGTGTTTTTAAGCTTGTTATTATAACAGAGAGTTGCTCTTTAAGGATAATGCAGGGAACGTACAGAACACCAAGACTGTGATAAAGGAAGTTATTCAGTCTCATGTCACTCACTTCTTTGGATCGCAGTCTATGGTTTCTAATCAGTTAAACAGGCTGTTGGAGGACATAGTTTTTCCTACCCATACCCAAACTGATCAGTTAGAATTTGTGAAAAAGATTTGGATATTGGAGGTACAAGAACCCATAAAATCTTTGAACATGGTGGTTTCACCAGGTGAGGTTGGATTTCTGGGCAAAGTCTATAAGAAAAGGATTCCTTTTTACTATCTCAGCTAGTAGCTGTGTTTAATGATTTTCTAGGACAAAATGTAGAAATCACCTTATCTAAGGACGTGTTCATTTTTCTGCGCCAAAAAAAGAGGCCCAAAGAGAAGATCTTCAAAATTGGCACCCTATTAGTCTTCTAAATGCTGACTGAAAAATCCTCACCAAAATCTTGGGGAAAAGAATTGCAGCAGTTACTAGACAACTAGTAAACCCCTCACAATCCTGCTCAGTAGACAAATTTATGATGGTCTTTTGATAATCAGGGAACTGGTTGAAATGGGTAAGGTGGGGAAGTTGGATGGCTTCCATCTCAAATTAGAGCAGAGAAGGTTTTTGATTGTATCTCCCGTTCTTACCTGTTTGAAGTTTTGAGAAACATTTAGGTTTCCTGGGCTCTTTGCACAATGGCTAGAACCATCGTATAAGAAGGGCACATTCACCCAAATAATTAATGGGAACTTAGGGGCCCCTTGCAGAATGTTGACGGGGTATGGTAGGTGTGCCTCTTAAGCCCACTGCTTTATATATATATATCTGGGTTGTAACCAGTGATAAAGAGGAGTGAACAACATAGGGAAATATTGCAACTTCTGCTGGTCTGTTTCCACATTGTCTGCTACCTTCCATGGATATATCTGCTAGTTGACAACTGACAAGGCCTCGGGCACTCTGTCCATTCAATGTCTGATGGAATTTGGATAAAATTCAGGTTCTAAAATAAACTTTTGGAAAAACAGAAGAATGTCTATAGGGCCCAATACATCACCTGTGCAGTCCATTGGTGGTATTAAATTGGAGAAAGGACCACTTAAAATCCTTGGAATACATTTTGGGAAAGGTAATCCTGATATGATTAATTGGACAGAAAAACGTAATTAGACTGAAAAAAAAATTGCCAAATTCTTTGTAAAACCTTTTTACTTCCCATATTTTTGCACCTTAGTGTAGTACCCCTGACTGTCCCCTTCATCTCACTATGTGGAGGAGTCAGTTCACCTGTGGATCCCCCCCCAATGGCAGGGCCAGCAGGGGTAGTGCCGTCCCCCCCTGAGCAAGCATATCCAGACAGTTCGCCAGCAGGAGCAGAAGGGTGGGTCAGGGTGTCCTAGCGGGCTTAATGAACCCCTTGGTCTGCTCTCATTTTCCTACTTGTTTTCTACACTTGGAGCCACAGTGACATGGATGATTCATGTGTGTGGAGGCATGCATGTGGTCTGGAACCATGACTCCTATCACCCACACAGACCAACGTCTTGCCTCATGTGCATTGGCACTACCACCAGGCCTGCACCCAGTGGCAGACAAACTCTGGGAAGGCATACGACCCCAATTTGAGAGAGGAGAGCTGGCAGGTGGTGACTCAGTCCTCTCTCCACCCCCCCTTTGCCAGCTCCCTGCGACCTGAGCTTGTTCCCGAACTCAGGTCACTGGCATGGGAAAAGATAAGGTGCTGAGCGTACCTCAGCACTCTTTGCGGCCAAGGCAAATTTTTTTTATTTTTTGGGAGAGAGTATTTTGCCTGTTTTGGTGTCTGATGAAAAACCCTGACTTCTTCTTTTCTACATGAGTTGTGAACTTCTTCTAGATAAATGGACTGCTGGCTCCTTAAGAGTTTTTAGAAGGCACTCTATAAATCTTTCTGGATTTATTCCAACCTGCTTTAGGAAACTTAAACAGTGACGTCTTACTCCAACTATGCTACAAACTGAAAAATAATCCCTTTATGACAGCATTTTAGCTTCCTTCTTTTCATCTCTTCCTATGTTTGACTGCACCCCTCGAATTTCAGAACATTTTCTGATGGGTCAGTTCACGGAGCCCAGACTGCTAGTGAAAATGAGGGACGTGGTTTGTATCAGCTGTCATGATCGCCTCAATGTCACAATCAGTCACATGGATTAAAAACTTGATGAGAGGTACTGTTTAAGGCAGGGCTGTACTTTGTAGTTAGAATCAGTGGATTGTTTATTCTTTCAATGTTCCTTCATTAGACAGTTTTGGTCCTTACTGGTTATACAGTGGAAGGAACCACTCTTTTCAGGTACGGAATATGATGCTTTGATTTTTGGAGTGATTTCTGGCCAATGGAGGAAGTTCCATATAGGAACTCTAAGGGTTATACTGGCAGGTATTAAATGGAGCTTTTGGTGGGCTAGGTGCTTCTTTGTATTACAACAGCAGGAGGTCACTTTATGGGGCCTGATTGGGAAAATTAGGCATAAGGTTCATGATGGATGTACTAGAGACTTAAGACTTCTGCCTTTTGTAGAAGTTACAAAATTGTGGAAACATGTTGTATGGCTCCCTCTGTGACACTGATCAAGATTTTTCTTTTCTTTGCATGATTGTATAACTGACCTGATATGGTGTTACTAATTTTTTGTTTAGTTTGATGTGCGTTTAGTCTTTAATTGGTTTTGTTTTATTTTTTTTTGTTCAGTCCTTTTGATTGCTTCCTGATAGTATGTTTTGTTTTGATTTTATTTTAAATAAAAAACTCCCTACACTTCTATGGGGAACCTCAGACCAACTGTCCAAGATGGCAGAACTTGGTGGTGGTGGTGGAGGAGGAGGAGGAGATTCTGCTTGGCATGGGAGATGGCTTCCCTTCCTGCTCAGACCTGTTTGGAGGGCTCTGAAACTCTAATGACTCTTGGTATGGGGCAGATAGAAAAAGTGAAAATGCTAGAAAAACTGGTATCTGATGAAGTCCAGCTTTCAGCACAGCTACATGAAAAAAAAGCCACAATTAATGGCAATGATTGAAGACGAAGAGGCAAAGCATAGAAAAGCAAAAGAACAACCACAGAAAGAAAATATGAAACAGTATGAATCACCAGAGGATACAGTTCCTTCAGTTTCACAGTTGGAAGAAGAAATGGCATAGGACTCAATCCTTCCTGAAAGCCAAGTTTCAGTTATTTCACAAGACGTAGAAAAGCGGACTCAGTTATGCCTGAAAAGGAAATTGTCTCTATTTGTAACATGTATCAGTTGGAACAAACAATTACCCCTGCTATATCTAACACAACTGTTGGCAACTGTTGTGTTCTTTTTGTTATCTGTATTGCACCTGTATGTTACCACTGATGTATCTCACACTGTAACCATGTCTACCCTCCCTGCGATGAGGTACCTTTGTAAATGAGTCCCTGACTCAAAGGTTGTAAATCTGACTTTTAAAATAAATAAATAAAAAAAAACACAGTACCTTTAAGAAATGTATGCCATTACTCCCGAAAACAGTCTGAAACCTGTAGTTGTGTCAGGATGGATGAGTGACAACAAGTTACAAATTTGAGGGGAACAAAGTATTGAGGGAACTACAAATAAGACACAAGATACAGCAAATACGAGGAAAATTATACAAAGAAAGGGGAACTGGTACTGGGGAGATACTGACGGTCACCAAACAGGAAAGGGATTTGGTGGTAATCATATCTGATGACCTAAAGGTGGCCAAACAATGTGTCAAGACTGTGGTGAGAGAGCCAGCCTGGTGGCACTGAGGGTTGAGGTGCTGGACGCCACACCTCAGGCCACGCCGGTGACCTGGGTTTGGGAACGAGCCCAGGTCGATGGGGGCGGCAGGGGAGGGAGAGGATTGAGCATCCAATGGACAGCTCTTCTCTCCCGGGGGGGTGGACTGGGGTTTGTCCGGCACACCAGCGGCTCCCGGTGGAGATCAGGGGCACTGCAGTGCACAGACAGCACAAATTAGCATGGCTGACATTGGCAGGGTTGCTGTGCACATGATGTCAGGAGTGCCCATGCAAGGGAGGGGGAAGCAAGGAGAAAATGGAAAAACTTGGTTCCAGTGGTAGGTGACAGCACTAATCCCCCATGCCCATGACCAGGTCCAACTCTGCTGACCTTTGCAGATCCTTCACCTGAGGCCCACATCTGCAGCTGGAGTCTATGTGTGAGAGCACCCAAGGTAGGAGGGCGGCCCCACCCCCGAGGGGTTAAGCTGGGGGTGCCAGCTTCAAGGTGGGGTGGGGAGAGGAAGGTACTTTTAGAGGGGACTTCAGGCAGGGCAGAAGCAAGGTTGGATGCCTGAGAGAGGTTCCTGGGACCATGACCAGAGGAAAGAGACTTGAAAAAAAAAAAGACTGTGTTGAGAGCCAGTGGGATGCTGGGGTGCACAGGGAGAGGTATCACCAACAGAAAAAGGGAAGTGGCTGTGCCATTGTACAGATCATTGGTGAAGCCTCATTTGGAGTACTGAGTCCAGTTCTGGAGGCGGCATCTCCATAAAGACATAGAGTGGAGGCAGTTAAAAGAAGGGAAACAAAGATGGTGCAGGGCCTGCACCAAAAGTCATATGGGAAGAGACTGGAAGACCTCAATATGTATACCCTGGAGGAGAGGACGGGCAGGGGAGATATGATAGAAACTTACAAATATCTAAAGGGCATAAATAGGGTACCAGATGATAGCATCTTTCAGAAAGGGAGATGTTCAAGAACGAGGGGGCATGACATGTGGTTGGAAGGGGGTAGACTAAGGGGTAATGTTAGGAAGTATTTCTTCATGTAAAGGGTGGTGGATGCATAGAATAGACTCCAGCAGAGGTGGTGGGGGCAAACACAGTGGGAGAATTCAAAAATGCATGGGACAGGCATAGAGGAACCCTAGTGATAGGAATGAGAAAGTAAAGCTGGAGATCAAGTAGGGTCTGTGGCTTTTGCAGTAGGTAGGGAAAATGGCAGACTGGATGGGCCTAGCGGTCCTTATCTGCCATCAATTTCTAACTTTCTATGTTTCTATATGGATACGGAGTGGAAACAGATAATACACAAAACACAGAGAATACAGAGGCAAGAACAAGAAGGGGATAATGAACCCCTAAGAGTAAGGAGGAATGTTTTTGAAAGTCTAATGCCTCATAAGCAAGTGAAGAACATCCAGGCACTTCAAAAGAAGAACTCCTCAAAGACTGAAGTGTACTCAGAGGTCTAAGTATCAAAATTGTCTTTACCCAACAACCAATATTAAGCATAACGCTTATCTCCACTTTTTAGAAAAAGTTATCCAGTTTTATTGTGCACACAGCACAAAATATAAGGGGCTAAACATATATATAGTAAAATTTTCTGGGATGTGTATAGGTATTAACACTGGGTGGGAATCTGAAATTGGAAATATTGCCATTCCATTGAAGCAAATTAAAATCTTAGGTCTTTATTTTGGTAAAGAGGATTTACAAAAATGAAATTGGGAAGAAAATCTTAATTTAGCAGAATGAAAAGTATCACTGTGTCAGTCATGGGATTTGTCTAAACACGAAAGAGTTGGAATCATAAAAATGTTCCTTATTCTGATATTCTTGTGCACTGCTGCTTTAAAATTTATTTCCACAATCTGATGAGTTGGAGGAAAACCTACAAGGAAATTGGCTGCAGCCTTTTAAAGCAGATTGGTATCGAAATAAAACCAAAATGACAACATATGCAAGGAGTTTATAATATAAAAAATTGATCTTTCAGAAAATTAAAAAATGGGATATTAAAGACTCAAATGTAAATAGAAAATCAATTTATGGACAGATAAGGTTACATGTTTCAGCTGAAAAATGCTCACATGAGTGTCCAGCAAAACCTTTGATACAGTCATTAAACAACTGATGGATAAAAGGACCCCCCCCCAACAATCTGGGAAGTTAACTGGCTTAGCAACCATTGTAGACTTGGAGTAAAAGATAACCACAAGCATAAACAAACAGCAGATATGTTTTTGCCTTTAAACAGAATGTACAGCTGAATTTGAGACACAATAGCATCTCTTTCTGACATATTCGTATGCTCAAGATGTCAGGGCTCACATTTCAAGTATATGGCAAGAAAAATAATTCCAGTCACTCACCTATAAAGAAATATGATCTTGCACATTTCAGGGGAAATTCAAGAAATACAATTGTAACATATACATACATGTGTATTTACGGGTTCGGGGAAGGATGAGGTTATCTGGCACAAGAGACCTAGGTTTGGCTACTCTGCACAGGGGCACCCAAGTAAATCCAACTACAGGAAGCAATAACTGTAATGTCCAGAACCAGAATTGGGATTTTTCACTGTGGCTTTATTTATTAACTAACTGAACATAAACAAACCACTGCATGGTTCCCCAAAGGGCTACGTTACTGTATGTGCAGATTAGAGGTTAAACACAGCGGTCCATTTGAGGAATGAACACATTACTACAAATGTCTGGCTTTGGACCCACCAGGCACTCAGCTCTGACTTTGCATGCGCATTGGATACATAGCCTGACTGGCCCGGCTCCCCTGCTGGCCACTTTACTGACGGTCCACTTGAAGAATGAACCCAAACTTTACTTGGAAAGACATCCCATCAAACAAGGAGGCTCCCAAACTGTGGCTCCCCACACCACTTGAAGTCTGCGACTCCTAGAGAGATTTGTTTTTGTACTTCCAATCGAAACTCCCATCAAACAAGGAGACTCCCATCCAACAAGGAGTAATTTTCCCATCCTGTGGCTCCCCACACCACTTAGAGTCGGCGACTCCTAGAGAGATTTTCAAGTTGCGACCCACGTCTGGGTACCCACCCCATCACTGGCCAAGTGCATGAGGCAAGTAGCAAAAACACAGAAGAAAATCCGTAGAGGTGGACCTGGTTACTAAAGATGGGGGGTTTTCCCACCTCCAGCTCCCACAGCCCATACCCGGCCATTTCTCTGGACACACAGAAAACTTTAGACTTTAAAATGTAGATTGAACGGTGGATGACCTGAAGCACCCCTTCTACAGCGAACTTTAAATCCTTTAAATCCATTTAAAACTTTAAACAGTTGACTGCTCTATTTGTTTGTCCTAGTTGACATAGTCCTCCCAAATAGCAGTCCACATTTATTTCCCAACTGAAGAAAACAAGATGTTTGCCCCTTCCAATGGAGCCAAACACTCACCCATTCGTTGCAGGTGCCCCACAGGCGAAGTACTGTAACCTTTGCTGTTATACAAGAACAGACTGAAATTAAAACAGGCAGCTTTCTTCCCAGAGTGGGAGAAGGGGATTGCCCCTGGAACCCACAGAGAACTCCCCCCCCCAGAGGGAGGGGGGCGCTGAGACCGGGGGAGCGGTCTCCACCACTTTAAAAAAGGCAAAATACAGGAACACTTCCTTTTTCCTTAGTGAGAGATCAAACTGCAGACTAATGCTTCCTTCTTGCTTAAGGACAAACGGAAGACTGACCTTTGAATTTCCCAAAGTTCTAAACTTCACTCCCTGAGCTGGAGATTCCAATGTGGCTCATGCAGCTGCGACAGTTCTATAATGATGTCATCTCTCAAGTCTCAGCTGTGACTGAGAACAGAGTGAGACAGTGTGAAACCCATTTAACTGGAGTTTCACAAGCTGCCTTCCCTGCCTACCACTAGGTCTTACTGGGATTCTAGTAACCCCGGGTAACAAAGGGGTTACACAATGAAAGTACAACAAGGGCAATAATAACAGGTATAACATTTTTCTTATGGACATTCCAGTACAAACATATTTCAACAAGAATGCAAACCTGTGCAATAGGTCATGGACTGTAGAGAACAGTGCCTGAATGAGATCCATAGGAAAGAACAGAACTGTACAGAAAATCTGCTTTTAGTATATTAGGGATAAATAAACATTGGTTATATAGTTATTTCCTTTGGAGTTAGGGGTATGGACCAGGTATGTTACAGAGTGGGTTACATTTGACCAAGTTTTCTCCCCTTTTTTCTTTCAAATACTGATTTTTGTGTTTCTTTTCATATATTACGAGTACTATTTTTTTTGTACACATATGTCAGATCTGATCTGATCTGATGTATTTTGTGCATTGTTTATGATTGATTTTGTCTGTTGTTTCAAATTGTCTCATACAAATAAATTCCCCTTCACTTCTTTCCATTTTTCTTGCATTGTATTTTTTTTTTGTTCTTACTTTCTTTTAGGTGTCTTGCTGAATAATTGTAGGAGGAGGTTTGTATACTTCACATTTTAACACTAATTGCATCTGATTGACCTGGTGGGTTTATTCAGGCTTTTGTATGTCTTAATTTTTTAATTTAAAAAAATCCTTATTTTTTCTCTAGGTATGTGATTTTATCTGTCAGCACTTCTATTGCTTTCTTGTTTTTGGGATTTTAACATTTGTAATTTTTTGTCTGGTAGGATTTTACACTGTGCTGTATGTATGTATATATATATATATATATATATATATATATATATATATATATTTGTGAAGTTTTAAATAAAAAAAAATCTCCCTTCTTCTTTGATTAATGCAATGGGATCTTTAACTTCTACTTGTATAGTGAACAAAGGTGGGCAGAAGGGAACTTGGTTTAATGTCTCATTCGAAGGTTGGCACCTGAACAGTGCAGTGCCCCCTTCTGCTGCACGACAGTATCATTTATAGGTATTACCACAAGTTCCTGGTGACAGGTTAGAAGAGTAAGGTTGTTGGATTTTCTCAGAAACATTTTTTTTCTAATAAAAGTTTTAATTTTAACTTATTACAAAAATTATGTTGCATTATAACTTTCGCTATCAATTACATTTTTTATTATGATCATTATTAGCAGTAGTATTGTTCTTTGTTGCTTACTTTTACCTCAGATTCCCTTTTACCCTAACCATAACCCAGGGTATTAGGGGGACCCTAATTCAGGGTCTTCACCACTGCTCCCATCCCATGGCTGGTAGCATGGGTGACTGGCTGCAATTTACAGCCGACACTAGTGGTGCTCTGTGGTTGGCCACCAGGGGGTGCAAGAATACCAGGTGGCATGCATTCTCCTTTACTGAGGAGCTGCGTGATTCACTTATGTAGTGCACCTTGCATCCAGGCAGCATCCCAGTGTCAGACTGCAGGGTTTAAACATGAACTTCAGCCTGCCAGGAGGCAGTGCTGTTACATTGTCAATTATATTTTCTAAATCCACCTTTAGTTTCTTGTCACATAGTCTTGCAAAAGGTGCCATGAATAAAAAAAATTGACAAAATGAATTAACGCTGAGTAAAAATAAATCTGTAAGTTACTGTGTGCATTTAATTTTTGACGCACTGGAGCTTGGAAGGTGCAAGAAGCTGCAGTAGGTCTAAATTTATCAATCATGTCAGTCACAAGGATAAATAGACAATGGAGGTGATACTGCTGGGTATTCTAATTGTCCAAATTTAATAAAATCTAGGGGTGAGGGGGTGATCTGTGTCATCACGTGGGCTACAAATAGAACAAGAATGTTCTAATAAACGTGAGCTCAAGGGAATTCATTACAGCACAGTTCATAATAGGAGGCAATCACTGTTTTTATCTAGTCATAGCATGTGTGGGTTGTGGTATACCAGATCTCAAGGTCCCATTTTTTTTTGTAAAACTTGTTTATTGACTATAACAGCCAACATGCAGATTGTGAGAGTGACTCAATACACGCAAGTCATTGTAGTTCATAACAACACTGGCATTAGCATACGAAAGCTTACTGTACGTTACAGCAAGGGTTCACAGATTCCATGGCTAGATAATTAATAGCGAGATCATATTACCATAACACATTTTTATTGCATCGCCCACTGTACTGACAGTGTACCCTTTTCAATGGCTGTCTCCAGCGGGGATCATATACTGTCATACTGCTCCATTTGTAAGCTGAAAAGTGACAACTTTAATGAACCACTGATGCCAAATAGTATCCTAGCAGTCACAATAAACATTTAGCACCTTATGCATAAATTCAGACAAAAATTAACTGCATGATTTTTGGGGCATTTTGTGCCAGTGCTAATGCACAGTATTTATTTATTTATTTTTATTTTGTTTTTGTTGCCTGGGTAGGTGCTCTAGCCACAGACACGACTATTTTCAGGCACGACCCGGGAGGTTACAAAGTAGTGAAGGGAACGATGGCAAATACATCACATACAAAGTAAAAAAAAACTTAGTACAAATAGCTAGATACAAATGGAGTCATGAGGAGGCAGAAGGCAGTTTAACAGGAAGATTAACAAGGTACAGGTATGAATTTACAAGATAATTCAAGGTAAGTGCCAGGGTGATTTTAGCCTGGAACCAAATAAAGTGCAAGGACAAGTCCTTTGGTGGGGAATTGTGCAAATGTACCAATAATAGCAAGGCAAGGCCTCAGAATACAGTGTGAGTAGAGGCAACAAACAGTACAGAAGACAGTAGGACATGTGAACTAGTAAGAAGGTGAGGTGCCTCGGGAGGTTTAAAACATGTGCAAGAAGCAAGGTTAATAAGTAGTGCCCGATACTTCTTTTTAAAGAGGGTGTGACTTGGTGCTAGACAAACGTCTAAGGTTAGGGAGTTCCAATGCTTAGGAGCAGCATGGGAGAATGCACAAACACCCTTGGAGGTTTTGCATCTTGGTACATATAGCAGGGATCTATCAACGGAGTGAAGGACATAGGAGGAGGACTGTGGGAGCAACATGGAGGCCAGTGAGATAGGGGTTCTGGCCTTAATGATGCTATCCATCAGGGAGCCAAGGGAACCTATGGGTAGAGGGTGAAGGCCAGTTAAGATAAGCATAAAGCTGGCAATGATGTTTGAGCTGTGGGAAGACAGAGGCATACCTACAAATATTATTGTAAGTAGTATCCCACTTTCTAAGGGTGGCCTTTGATGCATTTAGATAGGTGATGGCACCATAGGTAAGTATTGGGAGTAATATACCATGGGCAATGGCCAATCTAGCAGAGGGCGTAAGGACATGACTAGTTTTCTATGCAACCCCAATTTTGCTATTCACAGATTTACAGGGGGCCAGAATATGTTGGTCGAAGTCCAGGGTTCCATCAAGCAGGACCCCCAGGTATTTGAAGGTGCTCATTGACTCCAAACAGGAGCCATCCGGGCAAGATATCGTAGGCTGATTCTGATAGATTTTTAGTTTAGTGCTGACCCAAAGAGTATAGGCTGAGTTTTACCTACATTGAGTATAAATTTGTGCCTAGAGAGCCAGGATTGAATGTTAAGGAAGGCTGAGGAGAGGTTACGGTTAATCTTGAGTATATCACTGGAACTCAAATACGGCACAAGATCATCCACAAAAAGGATGGAAGAACAAGGAGGGGTATTCAGTGCAACCTGATTAATAAAAATAGAGAAAAGAAGAGGACCCAGAGTGGAGCCCTGGGGAACTCCTACATTGATGGATGTCAGATCTGATACGGCTGAGTTGAATTTCACAACCTAAACTCTGTTTGATAAATAGTTTTTAAACTAGGCCACTGATTGATCTGAGAAACCAAGGGATAGCAGGTTAACCAGTAATAGGGGGTGGTCCACAAGATCAAAAGCTTTAGGTAGGTCTATAAATACTGTCCCTGTTAGAAGGCCAGAATCCATTTCTCATAGGGGGCCCAATTCTGAAACGCTGCACCAAGACGCAAGGTATGTGCGCCAAGCAGTAGGACGCAAGCAGCACCCTGCACCAAGACACAAGCAAGACTGGATTCACAAATGCACCATGCATGAATGCAAAGACCCACTGCATC
Organism: Neoceratodus forsteri; assembly: GCA_016271365.2. NCBI lineage: Eukaryota > Metazoa > Chordata > Ceratodontiformes > Ceratodontidae > Neoceratodus > Neoceratodus forsteri. The sequence goes on from JADMNL010000025.1 coordinate 409,880,928, forward strand.
AACCACCCCATGCACCAGCACAGCACCAGATGACTGCTAGCGCCATGACGCATGGTGCGTTGCAACAGGGGTAAGACATGCAGGACGCAGGAGTGCAATTCACAAAGGTGCCCCAAACAGGAGATTTCAAACACCTGCTACACTACACAGAGCTGATCAAAGGGGACTTAGAAAAAGGGGGAAAGGGAAGAGGCAGGGTAGTGTAACAGGACTGCAGCAGGACAGAGACAGACGAATCCCAGGAGGATGTTTGCACCATAGGCCCTACTGGGCATACAGCTGGCCATGCAACCACCTAGGTGACGTGCCCACCAGGATGCACAACAGGGTGGTGCTGTACAGAAGGTGCACAGACAGCAGCAACCCAGACACCGGAGGCATGCCATGCGTGTGTACCATCCACACACCGCCCACATGGACCTGACTGAGGAGCAGTGCATCGCACGATATTGGCTTGCCAAGGCAGCCATAGCACAGCTACACCAGGAACTTGATGCTGACCTGAGAAGCAGGACCCAGAGAGGCCATGCCATACCATCAGAGGTGAAGGTATGTGCAGCCCTTTGGGTATTGACCACTGGCGAATTCCAGATACTTAGCGGCAACACTGTGGGCATCTCACAGCCCTCAGTATCATGGTGCCTGAGGACAGTCATGGATGCCCTTGTACACAGGTTGCACCAATACATCCACCTACCCACAGACACCCAAGAGCAACTGGCAATCAAGCAGGGATTCTACATCACAGCAGGATTCCCATGTGTGCTTGTTGCAGTAGACTGCACACACATCACCATAAGGGCACCACTGGATGAACCAGAGACCAATGTCAACCGGAAGGGATTCCATTCCATGAATATACAGGTCATCTGCGACAGCAGATGCAAGATCCTCAATGTCGTGGCACAGTATCCCTGGGTCCACACATGGTGCATACATCTACAGGAACTGTGGAGTGTGTGAGGCCTTCCAGAGTGGGACACTCACAGATGGCTGGTTGATTGGTAAGGCACACACAGACACACGCAGCATGGGTGGGCATGGGAAGCATGTGGGCACAACAGTAACCTACACTGCCCTCCCCACAGGTGACAGTGGATACCCACAGCAGCCCTGGCCGATGACACTGGTGAGGCATCTACAGAGTGCGGCAAAGCAACGGTACAACGATGCCCACACAGCAACACGCAGTGTGATAGAGTGCACATTTGGCATCCTCAAGATGAGATTCCAGTGCCTTGACAGATCAGGTGGTGCACTGCAGTATACACCAGTAATGGCATGCAAACTGTTCATAGCATGTTGTGTGCTGCACAGTATAGCACTTGAACATGGCACACCACTGGCAGAGGATGAGGAGGCACCCAGCGAGGATGGTGACACTGCGGGGGAGGAGGGAGTGGGGCCTGCAAATGACTGGCAACATCAAGGCCAGGCACAACACACACTGGCTGGACAACAAATGTGAGTTCAGCTCATTGGGTCACACTTTGGATGAGCACACAACAGCATGTGCAGTGTGCAAGGACACAGGTACAGCAACACCACCATGCTGTGTGCTGGCCATGGACCACAGCCTCGAGGCTATGGGACGACTACACACATGCAACAATGGCACACACAACAGGCACACTGGGCAGCATTGCCATGGCATTGCAGAGAACAACAAAGCAGTGCCAGGAACCCAGGGACCACCGCAGAGTACCCACACTGCAGGTGGGCCAGATCAGCTGTGGTGATATGGAGGTGTTGCCACCTGGGCCACCACACAAGCAGTTGCAGCACAGTTGACACAGATGTGCCCATTGCCTGTGTGCTGACCCAGATGGCACAATGCACAGTGACACTGACAGCAGCATGAGTAGCCGGGTGTCCATTGGTAGCATGGGCAACATGTGGACGGGCAGTGTATGGCAGGGATGGTGAGACATAAGGGGTCCCATTCACAGCAGCCACAGCACTAGGCAGCACATGTAGACTGCATGGGATAGGAACAGCACTACAGTCATGTGTCACACAGCACACTGGTGCTGGTGCCACCATGCAGTGTCATTGTGTGGTGGGCACCAGAGGCAGCCACAATGGGGATATGAAGGACTGTGTGGGTTGGTGGCTGCACACACTATGCAGAACAGCTGAAGGTGTGGCACATGGCTGGGTGCAGTGCCCTCATGGCTGCAGGACATGGGTGTGTTGTGGCATACCCATAGGGCATGCCATGAGGACTGGCACAGTGTCACTGGAGGCATGCCTCCCCCCCAGCACAACCGCGGTACCCTGCACAAATGCAGTGTGTGGCGATATGGGGGAGACTGACAAGTCATGCGCTGCAGGTAGCAGGTCTGCCTGTTGAATGTCACACACAGGTCAGGGCCTTGCACCATTGGCCATAATGCTGATGTGCTCTTGTCACCCTCAGTCTCACCTACCAGGGCCTCAGTTTCATCCAGCAGGATGTCTGTCTCCTGGTCCATGAAGTTTTGCTTCCTAGAGTGCCCAGTCTTCTTCCTCCATGTTCCTGGGTTTGGCTGCCCCCTCTCTTCTTGCTGTGTCCTCCATGGTTCGGCCATTCCTGCACCCCTTACATTTTGACACTGCCTGCACCTTGCATTTTGAATACACTATTTATTTGACACACTGTGCGTTCTTGTGCCATATGCTCTACGTCTGGTGCATAGTGCATTCCTTGCAGAATAGAGTGCATTGCCAATAACGCAGGGTGCTTTGACGCAAGGTGCGTCCAGTGCACCTTGCGCTGCTCTAAGGTCTTCTTTGAAAATAAGGCACAGGGTGTCATTTGAGAATTGCAGTAAGGCAGTAGAGGTGCTTTGCCCGTTATGGAAACCATGCTGATTTGGTGAGAGGAGATTGTGTTTAGAGAAGAATTTGACCACTTGTAAAGTGCCAGTGGCTCAGCAGGTAGCACACTCACCTCTGAGGCCGGGAGATCAGAAGGCTTTGGGTTCTATCCCCACACCAGGCACTTGGGTTAAATCCCAATACTTACACTGTGATGCAGCATGAGGGGGGTGCTGTCTTTTGGGTGAGATGTTAAACCGAGATCCCATCTGCCTGTTCTGGTGGTAGTTCAGGTGGATGTTAAAGATCCCATGGCACTTCTTGAAAAGAGATGGGGAATATTTTATTGATAACACATAATTAAACATCCAATGCTGAAAGTACAAATCAATTTTTCAGTACAGAAAGACAGCCACTCCTACCAGACATCACCAGAAAGAAATGCAATAACCATACTATAGTGACATATTATTCATACCCAGTACCCTGTCTACACCCTTAACCCTGGATTATTTAAATTTTATAAAGGCAGAAAACCCTTTCCATCATATATAAACTTTTGAACTGGGATTATGGGGCAGTTAATATTCATGAATCTCCTTTATACTATTTTCACATAAGATTCTAAATGTAACATACAACAAGTTTTGTTGTAAAACCCACTGGCATCTAACATGCTACAGATCACATTTCAGGACAGTGAAAAACACATGCAAGGAGCTGATATCATATTCCATTAGCCTTGAGGATAAATGCGTAAAGGTATGCATCCATAAGTTATATTCGCCAACCATTTCAGTCCCCAGGCTTTAGCCAGATATGTCCACAAACCACTGGAGTATGCACAAGAGATTAAACATTGACTGATATTTTCATCCATAGCTTCACAGTCAGGGTATGGACAGGATCTTTCTTCCATAGCTTTATGCTTATTATTCCCTCTAAAATTTAACCTTCTGTATGCACATAACCAGACAATCTCCCACATTTTTTCAGGAATTCTTTTGGTATTTAATAGATGTAGCACTTTTGAATTGTCTTAAGAAGAACAATGTTTAAATAGCGGAGGCGCCATTATTTGTTCTGTCATCTTTTGGTATAGCTGAGAGCAGCTCAGCTTACAAGCAGTGTCTTTCTCAATATGCCACTTCCTAAGTTTCTATATTGTGTGTTTTATAGTAAGAGGTAAGATGAGATATTTAGATTGCTTAGGGATCTTTTCTTTCCAAATTGAGAAAAAAAACATCAAAACCATTCAGAATCCATTTCTTAGTGAGTGTCTCATTCTGCTGAAGGCCTGGTTTAAAATTTTGAGAACAAAAAATTAAATAAAAAACACTGGTTCCACCATCCCCAAGCCACCCTTATCCTTTTTTAAATAAGTGTACATCCTTTTAATGGGATTAGGCCAACTTCCCCAAAGCAGCTGAAAAAACAGACTATATAGAAACAACAGGAGTTACTATGGAAACATTTTCAGTTTTACTTTGTGGTCTCCAATTTAGGCTACCTTGTGAAAATGGTGTAGGATCCCAGTCAGGATCTGGGTACCAGTGGCCTTTATTGCTTAATTTCCAGCCTGCCCCTCCCAATGCAGATTCAGGCGTCCCTTCTGAGTCATGCCCTGCACGGTGTATTTGTTCTGTATTATTATGGGAAGTGCAGGGTGTTTTCTCTTTGAACTCCATAGACCTTCTAGCAAGTTTACTGTCAAAAATTCTTTCTGACCCATTTGAATGGAGAGTTTGCCTCATATTCTAAACATTTTCCAGTACCCCATCATTCAACATATTTGTCGGTGCCTTTTGTTTACTGTCTAAAGCTTTTCTCAGAGTTATTTCAGTTGTATCTCTTTTATTAATCGTGGAAGATAGTAGAGCATCCGAAACAGCAGAAGTGCTACTGCTATAATATACAGTGCTCGGGACTTTACTTAATACAGTTTCAATATTGGTCAACATTTTTTCCCCAGTAGCTTGGAGAGGAGTCTGTCGTGAAACTGCTGTGTGGACTTCAGTACCCGGCTGTACAGCAGGCCCTATTCTAGTGCCCACAGAAACCCTTGTATTCTGCAAAACCTCCTGTTTCAACATTATCGGAGCAAAAAAAGAAAAAACTGTTGTGTTTGCTTGATCTTTGCTGGAAGTTTGATAAACAATTATACCTGTATTTGTTGCCACAGCCCCAGACGGGTTTTGTGCATCATGCGAAGTATCGGTGACTCGAGAGGTCGACTCCTCTGAGATGTTCTCCACAGTCAAGATGCTCAAAGTGGCTGTCAATTCTTTTATCTTCAACCTGCATTTAAGTTCTTCTTCCTCCAATAGTGTCTGTAATGTTTGTACTTGCACTGTATTCGGGGATACATCAGTGTGTATTTCTGATCCTGTGGGTACATTTTGTTCAACAGATTCCTTTATAATATGCAGCCCATTTAGTTGTTCCTCTTCTTTTGGAAAATTAAAGATCCCTTTGGCATCATAAAATTCTTCAGCCTCTAGTGAAATTAAAGCAGGGGAGGAGGCTCGCTCCCCAGCTCCCTCCACTTCCATTCCAGTTGGCAGGTCAGGAGAAGTGGCCATCCTAGCAGTAAACAGCGGTTCTTCCTACAGCATAATAGGGGAATTTCTCCGGTGTCCTGGCCAAATTTTCTCCAATTCACTAAAAGTACCACCGACAGCTTAATCTGGTTCAGAGTCAGTTGGCATTCATCTGTATCCCCCTCCTCTGGTTCGTGCCTGAAAATAGGCAGAATTTGTCTAGTGCGTTTACCCGATCAACAAAAATTAAATAAAAAATAAAATAAATAAAATAAAGCTGATTCCGATAGATTTTTAGTTTAGTGGCTGACCCAAACAGCATAAGCTGAGTTTTACCTACATTGAGTATAAGTTTGTGCCTAGAGAGCCAGGATTGAATGTTAAGGAAGGCTGAGGAGAGATTATGGTTAATCTCGAGTATATCACTGGAATTCAAATACTGCACACGATCATCCGCTTAAAGGATGGACGAACAAGCGGGAGTATTCAGTGCAACCTGATTAATAAAAATAGAGAAAAGAAGAGGACCCAGAATGGAGCCCTGTGGAACTCCTACATTGATGGATGTCAGATCTGGTAAGGCTGAGTTGAATTTCACAACCTGAACTCTGTTTGACAAATAGCTTTTAAACCAGGTCACCGATTGGTCTGAGAAACCAAGGGATAGAAGGTTAGCCAGTAGTAGGGGGTGTCCATAAGATCAAAAGCTTTAGTTGGGTCTATAAATACTACCTCTATTACAAGGCCAGAATTCATTGCACATAGGGTGTCATTTGTGAATTGGAGTAAGGCCGTAGAGGTACTGTGCCCCTTAAGGAAACCATGTTGGTTGGGTTTGAGTAGACTGTGTTTAGAGAGGAAGCTGACCACTTGTAAAACCACTAGTTTTTTAAGTATTTTAATCAGAACTGAGAGTATAGCTATGGGTCAGTAGTTGGAAATGTCTTTTTTGTCCCCCTTTTTAAAGACTGGAGTGATTCTAGCAGATTTCTATATTTCAGGGATGTGACTATGACAAAGGGACAGAGTAAAAATTCTAGACAGAGGCAGGGCAATAAAGGAGGCAGCCAGTTTAAAAGTTTAGGCTTGAGGCTGTGAGAGCCTTCACTGATGCTGTCCAAGATAGTGTTTAGGAGCTGGAGGACATCAGTACTGGTTATGGCTTTGAAGTAGAAAGATGGGTGCTTAGGGGTGTGGAAGGTGGAGGTGAGTTGTGACGTTGGTATTTCTGATTTGAACACAGAGGTAAAATAAGACAGGTTGGAGCAGTGAAAATTAAAAGAGTTAGCAATAGTTGCTGGATCATTGCAATGGATGCCATTTAGGACCATATTGTTCATGGAGTGGGATTGCTTGGATCCTAGAAAGGTTTTTACATGAGTCCAGAATTTCCTTGAGTCCCTTGCAGCATCCAGTAGTAGCCCTTTGCAGTAGGAGCTTTTGGCTAACCTGATCTACTTTTTACATATGTTTCTCAGAGCCCTATATGTGTTGTAATCGGATGAGAGACCTGAACTTTTGAAACACTGCCAGCTTTTGTCCCTGGTCTGGATCGTGGCCAGGAGCTCTTTACGGAGCCATCTAGTTTGTTTACCATGGACACGCTGAGTTATAATGGGTGTGTACCTATCCTGAAGTGCACCAAATCTAGCTAGGAAGTAATCAAGTGCAGCCTGGGTGTTGTGTCTGATGGAGGTAGGACCAATTGATTATGGAGACCTCATACAGAAACTTTGCCTGATCAAGAATGACATAATTCCCAAAAGTAATGTAACGTGGCAGAGGAGAAAGGGCCACAGAGTGGTACCAGATGCAGAAAATAGGGGAGTGGTCAGAAATGGCAACAGCTGAGATACAAGCAGTGGCAGTTCTATTAATGTGATTTGTTATAACTCAGTCAATCAGGGTACTGATAGGAGGCAGTATAGCGCAGTGGTTTAAGGCTCTGAGCTGCAAACCTAGAGACCGGGGTTTGAATCCCACAGCCGCCACTTGCATACTGTGTGACCCTGAGCAAGTCACTTAACTTTTTTGTGCTCCCAGGTCGCACCTGGAAACAAGCTTCGGCTTAGTATGCCTTTCCTGGTTAAACAATTTCCCCTTTCCTTACTGGTAGTCATGGAGGATGTTACCCTCGTAGGGTCAGCTATGACCTGGTGTAAGTTATAACTTTGCACTGTCGAAAGGAGGTTATGATTTTGGCTCATCCAGTTAAGATTCATGTCACCAAGAATAAGTAATTCATTATGCCCAGCTAAAGGGACAATATGGCCTAGCAACTCAGAAAAGCCCGAGTAGCCGCTCTTGGGCGGGTTGTAAACACAGACAATGTGTGAGGAGGAGAGCATGAAGTGATTTGCAAGAGGAGCTAGAAGGGTTTGGGGCAAGAGAGATATTAAGATGAGTCTTGTAGTATATTGCAACTCCTCACCCCACTTCAGGGATAGTCTATAACACTTGAGTAGATTATAGTTATTCAGGGTACAAACTAAATCAGGGATTGAGAGCTTGAGCCAGGTATTGGATAAACAGACTATCAGGATTATAAAGCATAGTCTAGACCTCTAGTTCAGTGAAGTTGCATAGTAGACTTCTGATGTCAAGGTGAGCAATGCGTGGATCTTTTGTATTGGTCTCTCCTGCGTTAGTAACTGGGTTAGGAGTCAGAGGGCCAGGGTTCATTTCAACATCACCTGACAGTAGTATGGCAAGAGGCAGGAGGACCGGAGCTTGTGATGTATTTGGGACTAGTTAGCAACCCATAGAAGTGAATGTGTTTAGTAGTATTTATGGCAGTTAGATAGATAAGGAACCTTGGAAGTAGCATGTGGGTAAGATTATGCTGCTTGGGAGATAGGATGAGCTGGTTAGAAAAGCTAAGGTCGTTAAGTGAAGGTTGTGGTGAGTTTAAAGAGTGGGAGCAAGGGACTAAAGTGTGTTATGAAAGGACAAATGAAGTTACGCTAGTGGACAGCAGCGCGAGGACTTGTTGGGCCATGGTAAAGAGAGAGGAACTGCTGGAATAAAATCTCAGTATTTGGGGCATAGAGTAAGAATTGGGGAGAAAGGAGCATAACAAAATGACAGACAGGCAGCAAACAGCCTGAACAGGATCAGGGCAGAGCAGAACAATGCCCCTAGTGTTCACTGAGTATAAGGAGCAAATGGAGAAATAGGCTGCTAGGCACATGACCACCACTATCTATTTAAGTAAATGCCCAGATAGGGCAGGTGGGAAGGCAGGGTCCTGAGCTGTAGCACTGGAAGCGCTGATCAGCTGGCATTTTGGTGTACCTGGACCAACCTGAAGTAATGGAGGAGGTGGGCGTCTAAGTGGCAAACTCCAGCACTCAGCATCAGCTCCTGGAGTGAGAGCGCAGAAAGCATCTAGAACTTGCGGCACCCAGGGAAAGTCTGCGGCGGTTCCCCGGCTAGAGATTGGCTTCCCAACGTCAGCTGCAGACAAGAACAGACTGCTCCTGTGGTTCCAGCCTCTGCTGGGCTAGTGACCTGAAGAGAAAGGAGGGCGGGAGGTATTAAGTAGTGGCAGAGTCAGGGAGGGCTTAGGGAGAATAAAGGAAACAGGCGAGGACTAGAACAGGGACAAAAGAACAAGTGGCGTTTGAGTTGAGAGGGGAGGCTGAGATAGAGATTAGGGACAGAGCACAGCAAATGAGTGGGTAGACACCCAGAGAAGAAACAGCCAGAGCTGAAGCAGTAGTCCTGATTACAGGGCAAAGGATAGCGAGGAGAAGCAGATAGTTTCAACAATCAGATAGCAAATATATTAGGAGACTATCATCTCTACATACAAATGCATTAGAAATAATATAACAGGCTTATTAAATTAGCTAACTGGCAGACTGGGCTGTAGATATTGAGTAAAAACAGTCTATAGAATAGGTAAACATTAATAAAGCAGGCTAAAGATTAAACAAGGCAGGTAGCGTATGTCGCGTTCTTAGTGGTGTAATTTGTCATTAAATGTCTGGAGCAAGCTGCATAGGACTTCAGTCTCCAATGCAGTTTCATGGGCAGCAGTATATAAATCACTGTGTGTGTGTGTGTGTGGGGGGGTGCTGATAAGGTTTCCCTTCAGCAGGACTCTATGAGGGGAGGGGGTGCACTGACAAGGTTTCCCTTCAGCAGGACTCTTATCAGTGGAGGGGGATGCACTGATAAGGTTTCCCTCCAGTAGGACTCCATGTGGGGAGGGGGGTGTGCTGATAAGGTTTCCCTCCAGCAGGACTCTATGGGGGAGCGATGTGTGTGAAATATAACATAGAAACATAGACTTTGAAGGCAGATAAGGACCGCTTGGCCCACACAGTCTGCCATTTCGGTACCTATTGGATAAGCTGCAGATCCTAGTTACCGAACAGCCTACTTCCTCCTACCCCCACCAGAATTGCCTTATGTCTGTCCCATACATTCTTGAATTCCCTCGCTGTTTTGAGCCCACGACCTCCTCAGAATGGGCGTTCAATGCGTCCACCACCTTCTCCATGAAAAAATATTTCCTTGCATTGCCCCTGAGCTGTCCCCCCCCCCCATCTTCAAATTGTGCCCCCTTGTTCTTGCACGTCACTTTTTCTGAAATATAATACCCTCTTGGACTTTGTTGATTTCCTTGAGGTACTTGAAAGTTTCTATCATGTCTCCACTCTCCCTCCTTTCCTCGAGGGTATACATATTAAGCTCCCTTAGACTTTCTTTGTATGGCTTCAAGTGCAGACCCTGCACCATTTTAGTTGCCCTCCTCTGGACTGCCTCCATCCTGTCTATGTCCTTGTGTAGATGGGGTCTCCAGAACTGCATGCAGTACTCCAGATGGGGTCTCACCAACTGTCTGTACAGAGAGATAACTACCTGCTGTTTTCTCTACTGGTGATGCCACTCCTTATGCATCCCAGTATGCCCCCCAGCCCTCCTTACTGCCTTCTCACATTGCTTGCTTACCTTTAGGTAATCTCATATGACTACCCCCAGGTCTCTTTCCATTTTTGTTGTTATTAGCACCCCCCATTGTGTACTGTTCCCCTTGGGGTTTTGTTTCCCAGGTGCATTACTTTGCACTTCTTTGCATTGAATCTAAGCTGCCATTCTTTTTACCATTCCTCCAACCTTGCCAAGTCCCTTCTCATCCTTTCCACCCCCTTTGTGTATCAACCGTGTTGCAGATCTTTGTGTTGTCTGCAAAGAGGCATACTTTTCCTTCCAGTCCTGCTGCAATGTCACTTATAAAAGCATTAAAGAGGACCAGTCCCAGTACTGAACTCTGTGCTACCCCACTAGTAATCCCCCTTTCTTTGGAGTGGACTCCATTTACTATTACCCTCTGTGTCCTGTTATCTAGCTAATTTTTTACCCAGGCTACCACCGTGGGACCCACTCCCAGGTTGGTTAACTTGTTTATTAATCTTTTGTGTGGGACTGTGTCAAATGCCTTGATGAAGTCAAGATAGATCATGTCCACAGCCCCTCCAATGTCTACTACTTTGGTCACCCAGTCAAAGAAATCTGTGAGATTTGTCTGACATGACCTTCCTGCTGTGAATCCATGCTGCTTTGGGTCCTGTGCCCCACTGGCCTCTAAGTACTCAACAATTCTTTCTTTCATAAGTGAATCCATCATTTTCCCTACCACTGAGGTCAAACTAACAGGTCTGTAGTTTCCTGCCTCTGCCTTGCTCCCACTTTTGTGAAGGGGAATCACATCTGCCCTTCTCCAGTCCTCAGGTACCACACCATCCTCCCATGATTTGTTAAAAAGGGTAGTCAGTGGTATCACTAGTTCTCCGCTTAGTTCTTTTAGAATTCTGGGGTGAATACCGTCAGGCCCCATTGCCTTGTCCACTTTCAGTTTTAGGAGTTCTTTCAGGATCCTTTCTTTTGTGAATGGGCTGGTATCAACCCCCCTCTCCAGAGTACTTGTATTGATTGATTTAGGTACCTCTCCCTCATCTGCTTTTGTGAATACTGAGCAGAAGTACTTGTTCAGTATCCCTGCTTTTTCACTGTCACCCACTGCCCACCTCCTGTGCTGATAAGGTTTCTCTCCAGCAGGATTCTATGGGGGCAGGGGGTGCACTGATAAGGTTTCCCTCCAGCAGAACTCTGTGGGGGGAAGGGGGTGCATTGATAAGGTTTCCTTCCAACAGGACCCTACTGACCCTGAGTGACCCCAAAAGATACTGGATTCTGCCCATCTCCACACAATTTGCAGTGAAATTTTGAGAAATTATTTACTTCAGAGCTACAGTGCAGCCCACCAGGATGCAACACAATACTGCAGAATTCTGCAGCACAGTAACTGCAGGAAAAAATGCAATTTCAGGGGCATTCACTTTTGTTATGCAGGAATCTGTGCCACTGTGTTGTATCCTGGAGGGCTCCACTGTACTTAAGTACATGCACATATTAAAATAGGGATTTTGCTTTGTTGTAATCCCTGGCACTAGATCTAATAGGCAGAGGCTTATTCCTTTTTCAGAATCTGTATTTTCTTCATTGGTCCACCTTCTGCTGCAACCAGGCCTCTTGTCATTTTACGTCTCCCTGATCCAGTGCCCCAGCTACCATTGGGAGCCTGTCATGATCCTTTGCCTTGTCCCCGCACTCTGTACACCCTACCATTCGGCAACAAGACATGCAGCATCAAAAATCCTGTCAAAAGTGGCTGATGGTGAGAGTGGGTGCACTGTCACCTGCAGCCATCCCAAGGGATGGAAGGGGAAGGCCTATGACAGGCATAGAAGTGGGGCTGAACACCATCTGCCTCCCTGGTAACCACCTTTTTACAGCTTTCATCTGCTTAAATTCCACACCATGAGAATACAGGGATGGCTATGATGCTGGAACTTCTGATGCTCCATCATTTTTATCTTCCTTAATCCTCTCCCCTTAAAAACACACAGGCTTTTCAGATTGCACCACTACCCATTAACCAGGTGGCAGTAATGCAGAGGAATTAACAGTCTACTCATCCAGGAGGAAAATAGACAACACTCTGAGACACCTGGTACTTCTTCTGCCAGCAGAACACAATGTAGCAGGTTTTGAGCAGGAACCTGGGTTACTGATATGGCAATAGCAACCACCGCTGCTGTAGACTTATTTTGTACACAGTGAAAGTCAGAATGTGAGGTTAGCTGATCAGGTGAAAATAGAGGCACCATATTTAGTGGTATGAAAGAAGGAAGTGTCTACTGTCCCTGCACCTACTGAGACTCTTGCCTACTGGATAGACATTACTCTCCCAAGACTCACTACTATCCCCGCAGATCTGCATCTGCTGGAACACTTTACCCTATCTCAGACACTACTGTCCAAGCAGATACTGAGCTACTTGCATATGCCACATATACTAGTGCCCTGGCAGATGCTAATAGAGTTTTGTTGCCACAGGCACTGTTGTCATAGCACATGCTGGTATAATTCCCTTCACCACAGGTACTAGTGTCCCAACAGATAGTAGCAGAGTTATGGTACTGTACCCCCTACTTCCGCAGCATATCCACATACGTTGGGACACTTTACCTTATCTCAGATGTCCTAGAAGATGCTGGGATACATACCTTTACCACAGGCACTAGTGCCCCAGAAGATGCTGACAGAGTTTTGGTACCACAGGCACTACTGTCCTAGCACCTGCTGGAACACTTCCCTTAACCACATAACCACATACACTAGTGTCACAGTACATGCTGACAGAAATATATGACTGCATGTGTGCACCCACTATTGTACAACTAGAGAAGCATTTGCTGAGAAATGTTACCCTTACCTCAGTCACTATGTGACAACAATCTGCACTGCCGTCACCAGTTTATCATGAACTCACACACAACAGCCACTGGATGCCTGGATGGCTATCTGTAGTTCAGTGCTGCCACCACCTGGTTGACTGTTAGTATATTTCTATCTGGTTCTTGTCCCAACACTGGCCACTGCTCAACCAGTGCAAGACCTTTCTTTTAGGCAACAATACTAGCCCTTTTAATCACTACCAGGAACCACTCACCTGCTCTGTATCTGACAAGGTTACTTTTACACTTGGTAGTCATGTGTTTTGGTAGCAAACACCAGATGGCTGAATAGAAATAGATATTATCTCTTCTATAAAACACTGCATCTGAGTCTTGATCCCTTACTATTGATCTACTGTTGTTTTTTATTCCCAACTTAAATTTATATCCCTCTATAGCTACATCATAATTAGCCATGGTAATTAATGATTGTAAGGTGACAAGTAGAGTACAGTATTATGACTTCAGGCGTATGCAAATACTGATGTGGTGACCAGTCTAGGAGTTATAGGAGTCATCTTGTGCATAAAATCATTAGTAGCAAAATGAAGACATTTCCTTTTAAAATCATTAAGATATGTAAGAATTGGTCAATGTAAGATTATAGAGTATAGTGAGGGTTTGTTCTGCATGTATTTCCATTCCAGCTGCAGTGTTGTAGTACCACAGTTCATAGGTCAAGGAACATGGTTGTACCCTTCTGTGGTAGAACAACATTCCAGCTGATTAAAAATCTTTGTGGCAGATGGAGTACACTGCTGCATGCACACCAGTCAGTTCAAGTTCTGAGCTAAAATCATGGGCATGTCGCTGCTGTCGTGGAGCACTGTGAAAACACTTTCATTTAAAAAAATGCAAAAGCCAGAGGTCCAGTTGGGTACTGCACTTAGATCATGTTAAATTTAAAGTTCTTAGTTCAGGGCTAGTTTGGCAACTGACTTCTCAAAGCATAACAAAGAATTAGCCACTCCAGACAAAAAAGGTTTATTCGGCATGTGACAGGGAGATCCTGCCACTCTTGAGGACCAACCTTTTCTTAAGTCTGTTGCAACAGTTCTTCTATTTCTTAGCCTAATCTATCCTTTACAATTTCTAGTCCATAAGGTTGACCACCTATGGATGCCCCCTTCCCTTTCTTGACTATGCTATATTTTCCTTTTCCATCTCTGACCTCCATACAGGGAGTTTATTGTGGTGACCTCAGCTATTGTAAAACAACAGGCTGTGTTCCTTGTTGTTGAATTTAGCATGTAATAGCACTATGTCATAAAATACCTTGATGTATATGCCTTATATGTATGAAACCTGTAAATGTTGAAAATACCAAGGCACTAGGTGGTTTTGATAAAGGTCAAAAGTTACATGGGGATTGTATTATAGAAATTAAGTTACAGGGGTAGAGATATTAAAAAAACCTGGTAATTGTGTTATTTGAAATGCATGTAAATTACAGATGGTTTGAGAGGCCTCTTGGCACCATGCATTCCTGCTTTAAGCTGAACAATCCTAAAATGTCATGGTGATATGCATGTACATCCCATGATGCTTTTTATTATGGGGGGTATATGTGATTTTGTATTTCTTTGAAATGTGGCTTATTGCCAATGCCCTTTGGGGTAACCCTTGCTTCATTGCTTCTGCACTGAGGTTCTTTGTCTTTAGCTTATTTGTTTTTTTTATTGGAGCCCTCCCCCCACCCCTCCATCACCCAAACACACAAGACCAACATAGGGGAATGGTTGGTTTTCACTAAAGAGATAGATCATTAGGTCAATAGGTGCTGACTAAGTGCAGAAGAAGGACATGCATAGTCTGTCACTGCAAACTGATGTATTGAAGAAGGGATATGCCATTGCTTAAGATTATCCCCTGTGTTTTAAATAAACATCACACAGAGATTGGGTGTTGGACCCGAAGTTCTGTGTCTGGTCCATCTGTTATCCCACAACCTCTACACACACACACGCACACTCCCATCACCCAGTCTGTACCCAGTGCAATATGATACTATATATATAAACCCACAATCTGATATAAGTGTTACCCTTCATACACAAGCCACCCTGCAGCCTCTCAACCCATTGCCACATGAAAAAAAACAACTAAAGCATGCTTTTCTAAGTGAAACCAAGTGGGGAGAGAGTATCCCATTCACTGCTGACACCCTGCCAGTGTTCATTCTAGAAATAAAATGCAATCGATCATTTGGACCACTGTGTTACCAAAAAGTGGGTCATTTATGAGAAGTGTGAGCCAGTTGAGGGATTTAAATTGAAATGGTGGGCATGGTCTGGCCTATTATTTCAATTTTAATTCATAGAACATAGAACATAGAAACATAGAACATAGAAGTTGACGGCAGATAAGGACCGCAAGGCCCATCCAGTCTGCCCATTTCTTTTTCTACCTTATAAATGTGCCATCGGTCTTTGCTCTGTCAGTGACCTATCTATTCATAGTCATTTGTATTGCTCCCTTATGCCTATCCCATGCCTGTTTGAAGCCCTGCACTGTATTCATTGCCACCACTTCTTGTGATAAGCTATTCCGTGCATCTACCACTCTTTCTGTGAAAAAGAATTTCCTCACATTCTCTTAATCGGCCTCCTCTAATCTCATGCTGTGTCCTCTTGTCCTGCTATTTTTCTTATATTTAAACATGTTAGACTCTTTCACCTTGTTTATGCCCTTAAGGTGTTTAAATGTCTCGATCATATCACCTCTCTCCCTCCTTTGCTCAAGGGTATACATATTGAGCTCCGCTAATCTGTCCTCATATGTCTTCTGATGCAGTCCCTGCACCATTTTGTTGCCTCTCTCTGGACTGCCTCAATTTGGTTAATGTCCTTGTGAAGGTGTGGCCTCAATACTGCACACAGTACTCCAGATGGGCCTAACCAATGTCTTGTACAGAGGATTATTACCTCCTCTTACGACTTGTGATACCCCTACTAATACACCCTAACACCCCCTAGCCTTACCTACTGCTTTAGAGGTCTGCTTTGATGATTTTAGGTCATCAGTGATGATGATGCCCAAGTCTCTTTCTTCCTTTGTGACTGCTAGCAACTCCCTCCCAGCCTATAAGTGGCTTCAGGGTTTCTCTTCCTATGTGCATGATTTTGCACTTCTTTGCATTAAATCCCAGTTGCCACTCTTCTGACCATTTTGCTAGTTTATCCAGATCTCTTCTCATTCTGCCCACCCCATCTGGATCATCTACTCTGTTGCAGATCTTGGTGTCATCTGCAAACAGACAAGCCTTACCTCTAGTCCATCTGCGAGGTCACTAATGAAGATGTTGAATAGGACTGGCCCCAGGACTGATCCCTGAGGTACCCCACTTGTGACTTGCATCTCTTCTGACTGTATACCATTTACCACCACTCTCTGTTTTCTGCCAGTCAACCAGTTTGCCACCCAGTTGACCAACTTCTGACCCACCCCGAGCCTACCTAGCTTATTTATCAATCTTCTATGTGGAGACCGTCACTTTTCATATGGCACAATTTGCATTTCAGTTGTTGGGGCTTTATTGTGAGCACTGTCAATGTAATAAAAGAATCTTCCTAGGACTGATTTGTTTCAAAATGAAATAAACATTTCTTTTGTTCAGTAACTGCAGTCTCATGTAGTCTGTTAAATACACTGTATGACAGTCATCTCAGCATCTTTTTTTTTTTTAAATAGAGAAGTAAGAAATTGCTTTGTAAACTTTGTTGCTGCTGGACTCATGCTATATCGGGACACATGTCAGTGGTTCCCCAAGCTGCTACCACATGTTAGTGTTCTGTGTGTGGTAGAGCACTCCAGTCAGCTGATTCAAAGCATGGCTCTGTAACTCACTGAAAGGGATACAGTAGGGAGAGGGTGATCATGCAACATGCCAATTGCACAATCTCATAGTGTGGAATGAACATCGCTCTGGTGTCCCAAAATGGAGAACAGCATGCCCAGAACAAATACTATCAGTAGATTGGCTCCCCCACTCACCTCCATCATGGCCAGATCCTCGGCATAACTAGCTCTCACATCAGCTATCCAGACCCCCAAGGACCAGTTCCTTTCAACAACACAAACAGCTCCCCACTGTTAACTGAAAAGTTATATGCCAGGAAACAGCTCAGCCAGTAAATTACAGCAAAACTCTTTATTAGTCACAACTGTACTAACAAAATAGAGCAATATAGCGCGCGCACACACACACACACACACACACACACACACACAGAATTACAGCAGGCTAACTATCAGAAAATACAGTCAGAAAAGACATGCATGCAGTGTTTGTTATTTACCTGAGCTCAGTGAGAACAGCGATGTGATGCCTGATTAGCTTCTAGAATCTGTTCTAACAAAATGCTACTGAACTCTACCATATACAGACCACTTCTTTGCAGCTCAGCATGAGAAACCATCTGGGTCACAGTTGCAGGTGTCTTCATAGCTTAAATGGCCTGATACTTTTTGTAAACTATGACATCAAGACTTAGTAAACAATAAACAATAGTTTATTTCTCTCTGAACAGTGAACAACATGCAGTTGCTCACACATCTCGATTAGAGAATAACTTCCTTAACCTACCTCAGACCTAATTCAGGAAAAAGACTGTCTCACTTATCTATGAATGTGAAGGCTACTAGTTACATTACTGTACTTGGAATTTTCCAGCATGCAAGGACATCTTTATTTTTAGAAAGTGTCTCATAAACAAGCCACATCATAAAATCACAAAATAGTACCTATTACAATATGGAAGTCTACAGTAGCCATATTGGTCTGTTAATTATCTAAAGACAAACACTTTACAAGGCAACATTCACCATATTTATAGTGTGACAGTTTATATTGTAACAGTCCCCCCTTGTTGCCTTGTGAAGACAACACAGTGATTGCAGTCATGTATCAGAGAATAAAAGTTTATATTGAGTGTGATGCATCACAGCTTGTGTAGTCAGAGAGTGTCTTGGTGGGGGCTTATTTTATATAAATAAGAAAATCATCCCATTGGTTAAAAAGATATCAAGGTTATGTTTTGCCTGATCCATGAAGTGGACTGCAGCCACTGGATGGTCAGGTTTTCATTGCATAAGGCTCTGCAGTTCATAGGGGTTTCAGTGGGTCAAACGTATAGCAGAGCATTATGTGCGACGAGGATAGACAAAAAGGGAATGGGTGCAGGAATGTGGCCAGGAGCAGAATGATAGGCAGCAGGCTTAATTTATACAGAAGAACTCTTAGCAAGGTGTCCACCACTGAGACATCTTCATGTCTTTTTCAACATGTTTTGTCTTCACTCTCCTTATTTGGAGGGTCCAATGCCTTTAAGCTCCAATTCCCAAAGAGGGATTTACATCACATGACTCCTACATGCTACCCACAACACCTGTGTTACAGTATCCCCTAATTTGGCTTGGCTGGAGTCAGTCTGGCACACCACAAGACAGCTGAACCTCATAAGACAAAAGGCCCCTCAGTCTCCAATTATTCTGGACATAATGTTTTGCCAATTGGGTTATATTATTAAAATTCTAATTAAAAGTCAACCCCTTATGAAAGTACACATTTTATATATTAAATATTATTACTATATTATATTGTTTGTATTGTATTATATATTACATTTATATCATAATTTTATTTACTAAATGTCTTAAAACAATTTCATGTGATTATGTTTTAAAGAAGAGGGTAATATATTTTGAAAATCAAATATTCGTCTTTAAGCAGCATTCATGCTGAGGTAGTGAACACTGCTGATTTGGGCTGGCACTCTAGCTTGCAGCAAATACCTTTAGGAAGTAGTTGTGTCTGTAACACCCCTGTCAAATAGCTCTTTAAGGGACTTCTCTCCAAAGCTTTGTAATATGCACAGACATTTATAATCAAACAATGCAGATTTCAAGTTTGAAACCATAGTTTCACATGTCATTGTCTGTAAAGCCCCTGTCAAATAACTCTTTAAAGGAGAACTGCACTGAACCTCTAAGCCATCTACCCTAATAGCACTGTTTTTAAGTATTGGTTCCAATCCTGGAATTGTTCCCTCTATGCAGGCCTCCTTGTAAACACAAGGGGTACTTCTGATTTACACTCTTATGTTAAGCACCATTTTGGAACTGTACAATGTACTTTATGTCCCTCTCAGCAACAGGCTTCTATACTAGAACACAGATGCATTGTGCTAACAATGGAAGAGCAGAGCAAGAGACATAAACTACATCATACAGATCTAAAATTCCACGTAATACCTGTGTGTAAATCAGAAATACCTACTAAGATAACTAAAAAGCACATAGAGATGGAACAGTAACAGAATTGAAACAGTATTTAAAAGCTAGCCTTTATAAGGGAAAACTACATATAGGTTCAACGCAGTTCTCCTTTAAGGGACTTCTCTCCATAGCTTAGTAATATGGACTGACATTTATAATCACATAATGCAGAGTTCAAGTTTGAAACCATAGTATCCCATGCTAACTGGGACTGTTCTGTTCTCATTAAAAGGGACCAGAACTGCAGGCTTCATATAGGAAAATACAGTACATAAATCATTTGTTGTCTGCCTATATATTCTCAGACAACAGTTGCATTTGTCTCTCTGCTTTGGGAAAATGTTGCTTTTGGGCTTTTGAAAACTGATGTGCAAGAGTTACATTTTTTGATTTATATGACAGGGGTCATTACTGTAGAGCTTTGTTTTTATGTTCTCTTGCACATGCGCAAGAAACATCTTGTGGTAGTAGCAGAAATGCAGAGGTGTGTTAGTTTTGGTGAATGCAAGACATGCTTTAGTAGGTGCATCCCTCATTCCCCAACTAGCCAGCATGCTTGCACTGACTCAAGAATTATGTAAAGTGCCACCAACTTGAAAGAAATGTGCTGCTGCAATTGGAGACAAGCTCGTCATGCAGCAGCAGAGATGACACACCTCCCGTAGGTGCCTTTCCTGGTGAAACAGTTCAATAAACATGGCAGTGGCTCCTGCCCCCACCACACAATCCCCAAATAAAGCTGACATCAGGGGTGCAATTCCCGTGTTGGCATATTCCCCCCACCCATGCCCATTGTGTGGCACACTGGGAGCCCACCCCAGTGTGGCTAACACTCCCCTCTGAAAGTCATGGGGCACACTGGGAACCCACCCCAGTGTTCCCAACATTTATTTTATTTCACCTGTAAAGAAAAAAAAATCTGCAATGTTTTTTTTTTTCCTGTACCTGAAAAACAGAAAACAGTCCCTCACTGTCTGCGATGCTCCCTCCCCCCAACCCACACCCACCCTCTGTGCACCCCACCTCCCCATAACCCCCATCCCACACTCTACCTCTCAAGGTCCAGCACTGTGATCTTCGGTGGAGCGGGAACACATCTGGATTCTTCAAAGCTGAACTGCAAAATGAAGAAATGCCGGTAAGCTGTATAATGGCATCAGTGGAGGGAGGATGGTTCAACTTAAATGAATATCTCAGCCATTTATTTAAATTTTGGCTCCAAATTTTCAACATGAGGTTCTTGGGACCCCACCTCATGAACACATGCACTGTCATCTCATTATTCGGTCCAGAAAGGTCATTTCGTGGAATCACTTTTCAGGACCAATTAATGAAATGACAGTGCCACTGTTCATGAGATAGGGTCCCAAAAAGCCTATGTTGCAAATTTGGTGAAGAAATTCCCCAAAATGACTGTGTTATGAGCGTGCATTGCGCAGTTTCCATGCATGCTCGTAACTTAAACAATTTTTAATATTTTCACTCCAGATTTTCAACACTGCCATTTTTTCACACCTCTTTATGAACAGTACAGCTGTCATTTTTCACATCCTGCCCAAAATGTGTTTTCACACATCTGGTACACAATGACGCGGTCGCTGTGGGAAATCAACTTTTGGGATAGATTAACAAAATCACAGTGCAACTATTCATGAGCAGAGGTCCCAAAATGCCTATATTGAAAATCTGGTAACAAAAAAATCCCCCAAATAATTGCATTACGGGCGTGCGTTGTGCAGTTTCTACACATGTACATGACTTCACCAATTTTTCATATTTTCACTCCAGATTTTCAACACTGACATTTTTTTTACATCTCCTCATAAACAGTACAGCTGTCATTTTTCACATCCTGCTCAAAATGTGTTTTTGTACCTGTGGTGCCAAATGGTGCAGTCGCTGTGCAAAATCACTTTTCGGCTAACGAACTGATAGTGCCACTGTTCATGAGGTGGGGTCACAAAAAGCCCATGTTGAAAATTTGGAGTGAAAATACCAACAAACACCCGGGATGTTAGGGTTTCCAACAGTAGTGCCCCACCCTGCAGAGACTAGCAGGCATCAGGGATATGACTTGCAATTGTCATCTGTAATGCTCACGCCATTCCACCCCACCCCCATCCTGTAGCCAGTGATAGGCATCGAGGTATGCCATGGACTCTTCCGCCCTGAAGTTCACCTCATTCTCCTATACTGCACCCATCTCAGTGTATTCCCTTATGGAATGGGGTGAACGTAAGGCCCAAAGACCTCAAGGCACACCGTGACACTTGTCAGTGTCTGCAGGGTAGGGTGAGGTGAAATGGTGTGAGCGTTATGGCCGATGACCCAAAGGCACACCCCAATGCCTGTCAGTCTCTGCAGGGTGGGGTTGGGGCTGGCATCAGTTCAATACTTCACTGCCATTCCTATTGTGCATCTCTCTAACTCCTGCACTACCAATGCCAATGCCAGCAAGACAACATTTGGCATTGTCAAATGCTTGTTTTTATATAAAGCTGTTTTGAAAAGACCCTTAGTACTGTAGTAAATGTAAAGTTTACCACATGCCAAAAACAGCATTACTGCATTTGGAAACAGCTTTCTGTTGAGTTTCTCTGTTTATGTATGTTAGCTGTCTTAGTCTGGTAACATGAAGTAATTACACAGTACAGAGAATATCACATTGAGTCCCCCCCCCCCACTTCATGGCACATTTTCAGTACATGATGTGTCTAGGCAAACATATAAATGACACAACAGCTACTATCCGTAATACAACTACAAAAATTACAAGATAAGGTTTCTTCATATTGTCTGGGATAAAACAAACAACACAAAAGACGCTTCCAGTCCTTAAAAAGTCCTTTATATTGAAGTTTGTTTTCAGGTTGCTGTCTCAGGAGTGAATTAATGAAGCAGGTATTTCAGCCAGTCCAAACAAAGGGGTAGATTATTCCTGGAATTTCTTGGTGCTGCAGTTGCTTTTAGCAGTGGTTCACTTCTGTAAAGACCTTAGAAAAGGGAAGAGACACTAAAACACACAAATGTTAGTACTGTGCAAGTTATAATTATCAGTTTCCATCTGGTTTACATGCATCTGCTTTTCCTACAGGAGCAACCCCACTCCTTTCCTTTCATGGGGAATGGTTCAGACAGGACTAGGCAAGAGTCTTTGACTTCCCACCTGTACTCATATCCTTCAATAGCTAGTGGTTCTGGTTGGACCATAATCTGTCCTGAAAGCAAAGTGATGAAACAAAATAGAACATTCTGTCCTAGGACCGATCCCCTGCTTACAATTCTGAAACAACCTTGTGGAGGTCAAAATGCATTTTGAGGTCAACACCCTACATTCCAGTTATTATAGGGGTGTGATAGCCCCATAGCTAGGTTGAGTAGGGTGCTCAGTGTTAAACTCCTAACTTTGCAGTTTAATAACTTTGGTGGGGTTTATCAGAAAAGCTCACATATTTGCATTTTCCATTGATGTGCCATGTTGTGAAAATGTGGACAGTTTCATGATGACACCTTGTGCGGTTTCCAATATTTGGATACCCTTTTTTTCCCTACACTTAACATGTTTTTGTTGCTGTTGTTTTTTTTTTTTTTGGTCTCGTGTACAGGTTACACAGTACTGAATTACTGCACAAAACTTTCAGGGTTCATGTGGTCTGTGCTGAGGTAGTGCTTTTGAAGATTTGGTGAAAAAATATTAAATGGTTCCTGAGTTGCAAGGATTTAAAAATAGATGCCAGATGTGAATCAGATATTTCTGGTTCGCAAAAGTGTTTTTTGGTTAGC
The DNA here is from genome assembly GCA_016271365.2 of Neoceratodus forsteri. Classification (NCBI taxonomy): domain Eukaryota; kingdom Metazoa; phylum Chordata; order Ceratodontiformes; family Ceratodontidae; genus Neoceratodus; species Neoceratodus forsteri. Next base: position 409,904,134 of record JADMNL010000025.1, read on the forward strand.
AAATTTGATGTATCACGAATCAAACATGGGTCTCACAAACCACTTCTTTTATTTGGGGAGAGGGGTCCATGATGGTTGCCATCTTGTTTCTTTATTTCTGTTGCTACTGAAGTTGGAAAACACTTGTAAAGGGATAGTTTTAGCAGCACTAAAACACACCTGATGTACAATGTTTTCCCTAAGCAAGGTTTCATAGTCTGGTTATGGGGAAATTTGTCAAAGTTTGATATTTCACACATTTAGGATCTCTTTTGAATGATTTCTGGTTTGAACCACTTTGTTTTGTTTAAACTAAATTTTTTCAGATCCTGAACCAGAAAAAAATAATCTGAGCTACTAATTTTAGTTTGTGAACCAGAACAAGTGGTTCCAACTTATAAACATTAAAAGCACATACAAATTATTATTATTTTTAAAAATAAACACCTGAACCTAACTAAACGGGAACTGTTTAGCTGGATTCTGGTGTTTGTCTGTTTTTAAGTTGCCAGAAATACCTATTCTGGACACCCAAACTTGAGGGTGCCCAGCTTAGTAAGAGGAGCCATTCACCCATGTTCTCTGTATGAGAACGGCAGGACTTTCTTTACTTCTGCATCTGCAACTGGAACTCATGCTGTGTGCTGCAGTGAAAGCAGTAAGCCACTGTCTCCCTGGTGTCTAGTGGCACCACCCCATTGCCATGCCTTTCACTATGTTACATTTCCCTGGTGTCTATTGGCGTTCCTCAACCTCCAATTGCAGTCCCATGTTTATATTATCTTTCCCTGTTGTCTAGTGGTACCCCTCACCCTCCAGTCACTGTCCCTCTAGTGGCACCCCACACCCTCTGATCACCATCCCCATAGTGAATGTATATTTCCCTGGTGTCTAGTGGCACCCTCTGAGTGTCGTCCTTGTCTCATATAAAGAAAACCATCCCTTAATATATTTTTTCACTTAAATCTGCAAAAAAAAAGTCCCTCACTAGTCTGACCACCCCTACTCCCATCTCCCACTCAGCATCCACCACCCCACACCCCCAGTACACCCCCACGTACCCTCACTCACCAGAACAGCTCACAGGAAAAGATCCACTCTCTGATTGAAGACACATCTTGCTGCTGGAACTACTGACTGCAATATGAGAAACTAAGGTAATGTGGTTCAATGTCTTTCAAAGGGTTTTGAACTTTGATGAATAACTTTGTCATTTTTGCATATTTTGACCCCACATTTTCAACATGGCCCTTTTGGGACCCTATCTCATGACCAATGGTGGTGGAATTATGTAAATCAAGCCCAAAAGATGATTTCACAGTTGCTTGGTAAAATCACCTTTCAGACAGGGATTTGAAACTTTTCACCACCCTTGTTCATGAGGTGGGGTCATAGGAAGGCTATGTTGAAAATCTGGGGTCAAAATATGTTAACATGGCAAAGTTATGCTCATAGGTTGACATTTTACTGTGCTCGCTTGTAGCCTTGGCAATTTTAAATATTTTGACCCGAGCTTTTCAACATAACCATTTTTTACACCACCTCAGGAACATGACAGCTGTCATTTTTTAAATCATGGCCACAATATGTTTTTGTACCTGTTGCGCAGAATGACATTTCAGTGGGGATTTGAACATTTCCACTACTGGGTTCATGAGGTGGGGTAATAAGAAGGCTATACTGACAATTTGGTTGCTGTTTTGGCACAAATGCAAGGGTCCTGTGCTTCCACAGCAACATACATGTACGCATCTATGGAGGAATGGGAGAGCAGGGCCCAGAGGGCCCTGTGCTCACACAGGCAAATGAGGCTATGATTATACTATCTCAAAAATTAGGGACATTTTTTGAAGAAAAACTACATTAATGCAACAGTTAGGGTTCAGATTAAACAGACAAAAGCAGGGAAATGTGATGTTAGGGTTTCAAATTCTAACACCCCTGCCAACTCCTGAAGCGAATGAGGGGTTTAGTCTTCCTTGGGGTTGTGAACTCTAACGCTCACCCCCATTCTATACACTCATGAAACATACACACCTGTCTCCATCACAGCTTTTTTATTACTGCAGTGGGGTAAGTGTTAGGGTTGACAACCTAAATTAAGACTCCACCCTTCATTCACTTCAGGGGTAGGGCAGTGGTGCTAGGGTTTGACACCCTAGCATCACATTTCCCTACTTCTATCTGTTTAATCTGAACCCTAACTGTTGCATTAATGTAGTTCTTTGGAAAGAATATATATGTTTGACACAAAGATTAACACACACACACACACACACACACACACACACACACACATTTTCTTCTCTTAACCACAGATAAGCAAGGGGGGGAAGAAAGAAAGAATAGACACAGCAGGTAGAGACTGTGGGACCCTCAGATTGGCCAAGTCCTAGGTACCACAAGGAACATTTGTCTTTCCTGTCTGATTGCACAAACAAGTGACAGAGTAGGAGAGATCAAAAAGATCCTCACTTGTAACTCTCTCTTCATAATGAATGGTAACACTCTGTTCACTAACCACTTGCCAGTTTTCATTTGATAGTCAGTGCAGGTCAAAAGTTGGGGTGGTGCCAGGAGATGAGTTTGAAAGGTAGGATAGTCACTGTCCAAATGGACACTGACTGCAAGCCTTACCAAAAAGTCAGTTCCCCAGGCACAGCACTTTTGTCACACTTTGAACCACAGGTATCCATAATGACACAGGGGAATCCCTTCTATGATGAAATTAAGGGCTATTCTTTTCAAAATTAAGGGCTATTCTTTTCAGTTTTAGGATATGCACACTTCAGTTCTCTATCTAATCAAGGTCCTTTCACACATGAGAGAAAAGGATGTATCTTTAACTTTCTGTTCTGAATTGCAGTCTGTATTTATAGCATAGTACAACAAATATTTTGTCTGTGCTCTGGATTGGATTTCAGCCAGCTGCTCCTTTAGAACTGCTACTGATTTGAACTACATTCTATCTTGATTGTGTGGCTAAACACCGAAGTCTGAAATTCTTCAGATTTTTTTTGGTGTTGTTTCTACTCCTTGGTCCCTGGTTGGCTGTATCTACCAGGCAACCTTGTCTTGTGGCTGCCGGCCATCCCCACACCTCCATACTTCGGGCCATCACTGCTATTACCCCCATGGATCCCCCCCGGTGGGGTGGTGGAGAGCCCATCATCTTCCCCACCAGGACTGGATCCAGTATTGCAGTGATGCCCTCTGGAGGTGGTGCATGTTCTGATGGATTGCTATCAAGTCACACAACCAGGACCATTTTTCCTCCTTTTCTTCCCTTGCAGTGAGGAGGCGTGCAATGATGCCTGCGAAGGGAGTGCACAGGCACCTGCACACATTCCTCCTGGCATCTGGCCTATCTCTGCCCTCTGTGTGCAGAATCAGTGTGCTGTCCCCCAGCCTCTGCTAGGGACCAGTCAAGTACTGAATGCTGACACCCCCCTCCCCAGAGAAGGAAACCAGTCCCTTAGGTGTTCGATCCTTCTCCTCCCCTGCCAATCTCCGGTGACCCATGCTCATTCCCGAACATGGGTCACTGGCATGGCATGAGGTAAGGCATCCAGCGCCTCAACACTTAGCACCACTGAGCTGGCAAAGTTCTTCAGATTTAACCCTTTCTTAGTCAGTTGTAGTGGGAAAACAGGGTCAGTCTACACTAGTGCATTATTACAGATGTCTATTCTCTAGGGGATTAGCTCCAAGTTCAGAAACACTTCTTATGGAAACTTTCCCCCCACCCCACTAAGTTCAAACCAGTGAGGTCAGTCAAGCAGCTGTCTGAGTTCATTTAGTATATTCTGGGGTAAGCATCATCTCTGCCCCATGTCTACTAGAACATATATAGGTAAAGCATTCTCTTTACATATGATCTGACTTTTTTTTCTTAATGACTAGTATAACTATGTGAGTTGATTCCTTGCTTCTGCCTGTATTTTCATTGCATCTATGCACTGGTAAAGGCAAAACTAATTCAGGCTGTATACTTAACAGTTAACTGATTCTCCTATTAAACTACATCTGTAAAAGACACTACCATTTGATACCATTATACATTTCCAAATTCTGTAGCTTAAGTGCCCCTTAATATGGCTTCCTATTCTGTCTTCTTAAGCTCTAAATAATCCTCACTCCCTTTCTTCACTTGCACAGACCCTCACTCTTACATGCTGCTTCTTCTCATACAAGCCCAATACAATCCTGCCATCAGAAGCCAGAAGGTGAAGGAAGGAAACATATTCAATTCAGTGCTTCAGAGTAACTGGTAACTGGTATTTTTCTTTTAAACTTAGATTGTAGGCTTGTAGTGACACTATACTTTCTTTCTGTGTTGTCTTTACTTATAATTGTTTTTGGGCTGTTGAAAATTTAAAAAATAGTGGTGGTGTAATTCTGTGCTGTCTTTAATTGCTGCAAATTTTATCTTGGCTTGTCTGACTGTCCTGTAGCTGGGTGAAGGGTGTTAATTGTCTGGCCTCTGACCTCAGCTGCGTGATAACTGGAGGTGGGGCTTAGTCACAGTTAAAACAGCAAACAGAAATTCATCTTCTCAGAAGAAGCCAGAAGGTGAAGGAAGGAAACATATTCAATTCAGTGCTTCAGAGTAACTGGTAACTGGTATTTTTCTTTTAAACTTAGATTGTAGGCTTGTAGTGACACTATACTTTCTTTCTGTGTTGTCTTTACTTATAATTGTTTTTGGGCTGTTGAAAATTTAAAAAATAGTGGTGGTGTAATTCTGTGCTGTCTTTAATTGCTGCAAATTTTCGCCCCCCATCCACCCTTCCCAACTCTTAATTATATGCCCTGATAAATCTGATTGACAGGAGCTAAACACAGGGTATAGTAAGAGGTGTGAAGTAGGAGGGGCATAAGGGGGAAGAAGACCACCCTCAGCACGACAAGTGTTTTGACTCATTTATTTATTTATTGGTTTCTTTTTCCTTAAAAAAATATATATCTGAGGATCAGTTACAGGATTTTTAGTACTGTAAATAAATAAAAAGAGAACTAAGAGAGCTTCAGTAGCAGATAAGTAGTGGAATTGCAGTATAATGTGGGAGGTGCAATGCAGTGGCTGTGGGGCAGCCATATTCAGGCAGACCTTCTGGACACTGAGGTGCTGCCCCATCTGCATGCATCTCTCGGGACTGAGGGATGAGGTAGCCAGACTCAGAGCGGAAGTAAACTGGGTCAAGAGTACCATCACCCTGTCCAGGAACCACCCAGTCCAATGCAGCTGCCTCAAAGGATGCCGAGAACGAGGAGCACTTGGATGACAGTGGGCTCAGGGAGGGTTAGAGCAGTCAGGCAGAGGCACATCCCAGATCCTATTCCTCTCAAGAACTCATATGCCACACTGGCAAATGAGGACAACCAAATAGAGGTACCCAGGGAAGTGGAAGGAAAGGATGTGGAGGTTAGGCAAGGAGGTGACCTCAGTGGGGAAAGCAGTGGACCCCAGAGGAGGAGGAAGTGAATCCTGGTGGGGGACTCCATCATAAGAGGGATCCAGCTAGGAACACAGGAGGGGGGACAGGAGGTGAGGTGCCTACCAGGTGCCACGGCATGGAGGGATGGAAGGAAGATACTGGGGATCACTGGGAAGGCAAGACAGGAGGGTGAGCTGGATGTCATTATCCACCTAGGTACTAATGACTTGGCAAACAGGGAGCCAAAGGAAGTTCAGGAGAGTTTAGGAAACTGGGAGGGTCTCAAGCAAGTAGCTACTTCTGTCACTTTCTCAAGTACTACCTGTGAGAGGCAAGGAGAGCATAGAGTGCATGCACCAGGAACTTTAACTCATGGTTGAAGAACTGGTGCTGTGAGGAAGGGTTTGGATTCATTGGTGACTGGGGACCCATCTGGAGGGATGGAGGTTTGTTCAAGCCTGACGGCCTGCATCCATCCTGGAGGGGAATCCAAGCACTCAATGATAAGTTTAAATGCTACATTGATAAGCATTTAAACTAGCAAAGGGGGGTGGCAGGCCAGTAAGGATGGTACCTACTTGCTCACCCCCCACAGCTAGTAATGGAACCAGTGAACCAGAGGAGTGGCTATCTCTGCAAAGCAGTGTGCAAAAGTTGGAGATTAGTGTCCAAAAGGTGGATAAGCAGAAAAGGGGCAAAATTCAGCAGAAGGGCAGACAGCAAGGAGAACCAGGGATAAATGACAACCAAGGAAGGGGCTGGAGTAGAACAGTGAAGCAGTCTAGGAGGTCAAATCATGGAAAGCCATGTGTGCAAATGCCAGGAGCCTTAGCAACAAGATGGAAGATCTGGAGGCTGTCATGGTACAGTCAGACCTGGACATTGTGGCCATCATTGAAACCTGGTGTAATGATAACCATGACTGGGAGATGGCCATACCTGGCTGCAACATATTCAGAAGAGACAGAGCAGGCAGGAAGGGAGGAGGTGGCACTGTATGTGAAAATGACATAAGGGCCACACAGATCCAGGAGGAACAAAATGGGGGAGAGATACTGTGGGTTAAGCTGGAAAGGAAAATGGGGCCAGCCATCCACACAGGTGTGGTCTAGAGACCACCAGCTCAGGAGGAAGAAACAGATAGGGAGCTGATGCTAGCCATCCAAAGGATGGCAGACAAGGGTGAGGTAGTACTAGTTGGAGACTTCAATATACCAGACGTGGACTGGAGCATCCCAGCAGCAGCATCAACTAGGAGCAGATTTATCCTGGACTCCCTTCAGGGTGCCTTCCTCAAGCAACTGGTCATGGAACCAACTCGGCAGAAGGCAATACTGACCTTGTGCTCACAAACAGGGACAGTGTGATGGGGGTAACAGTGGGGGCACCTGGGTAACAGTGACCACCAGTCATTGTGGTTTGAAATCACAGAAAGAGCAGAACCAAACCACACAAAACACGTATCCTGGATTTTAGGGGGCAGACTTTGGGAAAATGGGAGATGCTTGAAAGAGGCATTAAGGGAATGGGACAGGAATCAGGGATTGAGGAAGTAGGCAGTATTTAAAATGGGATTATAAGAACAACAGAATTATGCATTAAGCAGGTTAGCAAGAGGAAAAGAAAGAGGAGACCATTATGGTTTTCCAAAGAGGTAGCAAAGAAAGTGAAAGCCAAAAGACTGCATTCAGGCAATACAAAAGACACAGGCAGAAGGGATAGGGAGAAGTACCAGGAGAAACAAAGGGAGGCAGGGAAGTCAGTAAGGAAGCCAAAGCTCAGACAGAAGAACACATTGCAAAATCAGTGGTTAAAGGGGACAAAACCTTTTACAGGTACATAAGTGAAAAAAGAAGGACAAAGGGAGGGATAGTGAGACTGAAGGGGGAGGATGGGAGCCAGTGGAGGATGACAACAGTAAAGCTGACATATTGAATAGGTATTTCTGCTCAGTCTTTACTAAGGAAGAGGGGTATGGGTCTGAAGGGAGTACAAGGGTGAGAATGGTGCAGAAATGGACACAAGTCCCTTTACACGAGAAAGGGTCCTGAAGGAACTGGAAGTAATAAGAGCTGATAAAGCAATGGGGCCAGATGGGGTGCACCCCAGGGTCCTTAAAGAACTAAGAGAGGTGGTGGCTGAACCTCTGGCTATCCTGTTCAGCCAATCACTGGAAACAGGGGAGGTACCCAAAGACTGGAGGACAGCAGATGTAGTCCCCTTATACAAAAGTGGGAACAAAGAGGAAGCAGGGAACTACAGACCAGTCAGCCTCACCTCGGTAGTGGGAAAGATCATGGAAGCACTACTGAAGGAGAGATTGGTGGAACATCTGGTTGTCAATGGACTACAGGACCCAAGGCAGCATGGTTTCACCAGGTGGAGGTCATGTCAGACCAACCTCATTGAATTTTTTGACTGGGTGACTAGGGAGGTGGATCAGGGGAGGGCAGTGGACATGGCCTATCTGGACTTCAGCAAGGCCTTTGACACTGTGCCACATAGAAGACTATTACACAAACTTGGGACTATGGGTGTGGGCAGGACAGTAGTGTGGTGGGTAGGTAACTGGCTGGGTGGCAGGACACAGAGGGTGGTGGTAAATGGCTGTCACTCCACAGAGGGAAGAGTGACCAGTGGGTACCACAGGGATCAGTGCTGGACCGGTCCTATTCAACATCTTCATCAGTGACATTGCACAGGATATAGAAGGCAGAATTTCACTGTTCGCTGATGACACAAAGCTCTGTAACAGAGTAGACACACCAGAGGGTGTAGACAGAATGAGAAGTGACCTGCAGAAACTTGAAGAATGGTCAGGGGTTTGGCAGTTGAAATTCAATGCAAAGAAGTGCAAGATAATGCATATGGGGCACAAAACCCTGGCAGAATATATCAGTTGGGGGTGAGGATATAGCATGCACCAAGCAGGAAAGGGATCTTGGGGTTGTCATCTCTGATGACCTCAAGGTAGGGAAACAGTGTGACAAGGCATCAGGTAAAGCAAATAGGATGCTGGGATGTATAGGCAGGGGCATCACCAGCAGGAAAAGGGAGGTCATAATTCCGCTATACAAGACACTAGTGAGGCCCCACCTGGAGTACAGTGTACAGTTCTGGAGACCATACCTACATAAGGATATAGACAGGGTAGAGAAGGTTCAGAGGAAGGCAACAAAGATGGTGCATGGGTTGCATCACAAGTCCTATGAAGACAGGTTGAAGGAACTGAACCTGTACTCCCTGGAGGAGAGGAGGGAGAGAGGGGATATGATAGAGACATACAAGTATCTTACAGGGAGGAACAGGGTGCAGGAAAACACTATTTTTAAGCAAAAAAGATGTTTCAGGACTAGAGGGCATGGGATGAAGTTGGAGGAGGACGATTCAGAGGAAACATGAGAAAGAATTTCTTCACAGAACGGTGGTGGACAAGGAACACCCTGCCAGAGGAAGTGGTGGGGCTGAAACAATCACGGGATTTAAGAATGCATGGGATAGACATAAAGGAATTCTAGAGGTCAGGGGTAAGGGGAAATAGACTTCTAGGAAAACAAACTGAACTTACAAGCTCAAATGGGCAGACTAGGTGGGCCATAGGCCCTTATCTGCCGACACTGTCTATGTATCTATGTATCTATGTATCATCCAACTTCTTCTCTACTTCCTGAAGAGACCATTTCCTGCTGACAGTTTTGTCCAATCTACTATAAAGTATTTGCCTGCCTGGTTTTGTGTCATTTCTTTATATATAAGGTCAATGCCTCCTCATTAGAAGTAGGAGTAGCCATGGTGTCCCCCTCTTCCCATGCTGTCAGTTCCTCTGAAGTTATCTGAGGACCCATAAGTTTATAATCAATTAGTAAAAGCTCTATTCAAGAAAAACCTTAGTAGGCAACTTACAGACAGAACATGCCACACCTCCAGACATATTGGAGTAGTCTCTGTAGTGCCTTACTGAGTTTATCTTGCTAGTTAACAGTTCACAATTTACAGTATTTAACCCCATGGGATGTGATATCTTGTATCCCAAATTTGTCTAGCACTGTTTGATTTGTCATCTTCCTTTAGAAACATAGAAACATAGACTTTGACGGCAGATAAGGACCACTTGGCCCACCCAGTCTGCCCATTTCCCTACCTACTGGATAAGCTGCAGATTCTAGTTAACTAACAGCCTGCTTCCTGCAACCCCCCCCCATAATTGCTTTGTGTCTGTCCCATGCATGTTTGAATTCCCCCACTGTTTTAGACCCAACGACCTCCTCAGGAAGGCTGTTCCATGTATCCACCACTCTTTCCGTGAAAAAGAATTTCCTCACATTGCCCTGAGCCGTCCCCCCTCTATCTTTAAACTGTGCCCCCTTGTTCTTACACATCTCTTTTTCTGAAAGATGCTACCCTCCTGGACTTTGTTGATTCCCTTGAGGTACTTGAAAGTTTCTATCATGTCCCCCCTGTCCCTCCTTTCATCAAGGGTATACATATTAAAGCTCTCTCAGTCTCTCTTCATATGGTTTCTGATGTAGACCCTGCACCATTTTAGTTGCCCTCCTCTGGACTGCTTCCATCCTGTCTATGTCCTTGCATAGATGAGGTCTCCAAAACTGCACACAGTACTCCAGATGGGGTCTCACCAACTGTCTGTATAGAGGGATAACCACTTCCCTTTTTCTACTTGTGATGCCACTTCCTATGCATCCCAGTATCCCCCTGGCTCTCCTTACTGACTTTTCACATTGCTTACCCACCTTTAGGTCATCTGATATGACTACCCCCAGGTCCCTTTCCATTTTTGTTGTTGTTAGTACCTCCTCTGCTATTGTGTACTCTTCTCCTGGGTTTTGTTTCTTAGGTGCATTACTTTTTCTTTGCACTGAATCTAAGTTGCCATATGTCTGACCATTCCTCCAACCTTGCCAAGTCCCTTCTCATCTTTTTCTACCCTCTTGTGTATCAACTCTGTTACAGATCTTTGTGTCATCTGCAAAGAGGCATACCTTTCACTCCAGACCCTCTGCAATGTCACTTATAAAGATGTTAAAGAGGATTGGACCCAGTACTGAGCCCTGAGGTACTCCACTAGTAACCCCCCTTTCTTCGGAATGTGTTCCATTCACTATTACCTTCTGTGTCCTGTTGTGCAGCCAGTTCGCTACCCAGGCTACCACCCTGGGACCCACTCCCAGGCTGGCTAACTTGATTATTAATCTTTTGTGTGGGACTGTGTCAAATGCCTTGCTAAAGTCTAGGTAGGCCATATCCACAGCCCCTCCCTGGTCTATTACTTTGGTCACCCAGTCAAATAAATCAATTAGATTAGTCTGACATGACCCTTCAGTCAGTGTTTTTTGTGATTATGTACATCTTCCCCTAGAGTTTTACCAGAGTTCTCTAGGTTCTTCTAACATACATGGGAATGTTACTGTGCCTGGTGTGTGTGTGTGCTTGGTGTGGTAGGTTACAATCCCTTTCTGCATAACAATGGCCTCAGTTGAGGTTAGGTTTTGATTCCTTGCCACTAGACCTGTTACATTTACTGGACCGACACTGAACCCTTGAGTCCTGCCATGGTTGCCAATTGTTAACTGAAAATCTATATATCTGGGTTCAGTACTCAGTAGGAATCAGCTCAGTCCAGTAAATTACAGCAAAATCTCTTTATTAGTCATGACTGTACTAACAAAATATAGCAATATAGCACACAACGCAAGAGTTGCAAAGGCCACTGTCAGAGAGTGCCACGTCAAAGAACTTCCTCATCCTGCCTATTCTCCAGACGTGGCACCCAGTGACTTTCACCCATTTCCCAAATTGAAGGAGCATCTGCATGAAAAGTGTTGTGAGGATAGCAATGAGCTGAAGGAGGCTGTGCAGGGGTACCTGACTAGGCTGGAAGAAAAATTCTTTCTGGAGGGAATTGAATAGCTTCAGAAAGTTATGAAAAGGGTTTTATGTGATAAAGGTGAGTTTTTGAAGTCCTTGACCAAGAAGAGTGACTAAAAAAAATGCCCCAAGTCAATACAGTGAGCAACATCAGATTGACCGCCGCAAACATTGACGGTCGATAACTTCACATAAACAAACCAAAAAATAAACTTTTTTTTTGTGGGGGCTATGCCCTCTGCACTCCCCAACTTAATGATTATCAACTCCAGGGGGAAGGACTTAGAAAAAAAAATAATAAAACCCAGGACGAACAAAAAATCTCTCCTGCACCAGGATCCTTGAACTCCATAGGTGGTGGCTCTAGCCACTATGCCAAATGGCCAGCTCAGCAGGGCTTGGCCAAACTACTCCTAATATCTCCTTCTAGTGAGTGCAGCTCACTGCTACACTCGCTCTAACCTACTCCTCGGTACTGTGCAGCACTTGCTCTTACTATGAGAGGTTTTATCGAGTCACTCTTATTGAGCTGCTCAACAAAACATGCTCATATCACTGTACACTATGAAAAGTGCATTGTTAGAGGGTGACTATGTTGAGAAATAGCATAGTACTTCTTGGTATCTGTAGTTATTATGCATGTTAAGCTCAGAACTTTTTTAATCACCCTCATACAGGTGTCTTCATAGCTTGAATGGCTGATACTTTTCACAAACTGTGACATCAAGACTTATTAAGCAATAAACAATAGTTTATTTTGCTCTAAATTGTGAACAACATGCAGCTGCTCACATATCTTGATTAGGTCCCCAGTTTAGCAAGCTTGGAATTCCCACCTCAGGTCCTGTCAGACACAATCAGCTCCCCACGCAAACACAGCTCCTCACTAACAGAGCTAGCTCCCCAAACCAACATGCACAGCTTCCAACACCACAGGCAGCCCCCACAAACACCCATTGCTAGCTCTTCCCCTACACACACAGCAAGCTCAACTGCCCGACACAGCCAGCTCTCACCCAACACACATGGCCAATGCCTCCAACCCCACACACATGGCCAACTGTGCCCTCAGTTCCCCCCTTCACACATGGCCAGCTCCACTCCCTCCCCCACATGCAGGCAGCTCTTCCTCTGCACAAATGACCAGCTCCCTCCCCTGACACATCCAGCTTCCCCCGCTACATACATGGCCAGATCTCCCCTTCCCAATACAGCCAGCTCCCCACTATACACAGCCACAGCTAGCCCCTCCCACACACAGCCAGTTCCCCACCTACACACAATATCAGCCCTCTACAAACACACACCACCAGCTCCACCCCCAACTCACAGACACAGCTATGGCCAGCCCCCCATGCACACACAGCCATGACCAGCCACCCCACCCATACACATTCCCAGCCAGACCCCTCCACCCTCACACAGTCTGCACAGTTGTCCCCTGGATACAGCAGCCACCCTGAAGCTCCCCTGACAACACAGTCCACTCCCTCCATCCCATGACCCGCTCCCAACCAACCCATGGCCAGTTACCTACCAACACAAGTAGTCACTACTTTTTTCAGACTTGGCCATGAGTTCAGCATTTGTACCCAAAAGTCAAAGTAGTAGCCAAATCATCTTAATCTATGTTTGTACAGAAAATATCAGCCCCCACTGCTCCACCAGTAAAATTAGCAACCTAAAGCAGAACAACTCCAAAGCATTTACTTTTTTGCAGTTGGCAAAAGCAATCGGTCAGGTAGGTCCTTCATAGTATCCATAATTGAACGTGCCACCGACTCACACAAGTGGGTCAGACAAGCGGAGTGGGTAAGAGGCACTGAAGCAGAACACTTGCAAGTTTGGTGTGGGGGTGTTGGAATTACACTTGATGAGCACTGGGAGTCCCTGGGACTCTTCTTACAAAGGTACCCCCACTCAAGAGCACAAGTGATGAGACTGTTACAGGGGCTCCCTTTATAGCTATGGGAGACAAGCCATCTTGTAATTTCAACATCGCTTCCCATACTGTCAGGAGGTCCTAGCTGGTGCCAAGCCCTGGATGTATGAGACTCCAGTTGCCCTCCTCTGACCCAGTTAACTTTCTGCCCCTCCCCCAGGCTGACCTGGATACTCAAACCATCAGTGGTGTTTTCCTCTTCCTGGCCAGGGAAATCCTCACAACTACTCTTGCCTTACACATATCTCCACTCTTCCATACGGCACGCCATGTCCAATTATCGCAAACACAAAACAGGCAGTGCCATAAAGTCATGGGCCCTGTTGCAAAGCTGCCATGGAGATAAGGGCAGCCTTGGGGCAAGCATAGAATTAATTCATTTTATTGGGGGCAAGCTGGTGGCCAGTTTGGAGGGGCTATCAACTGGCAGGTATGAGACAAGTGCATTTCTTGTTATGCTCACACAGCCTCTAACAGTACTTCTGGTGACACATCAAAAGGGGGAGATGTGAGCCCATGCACCTAGGCTTCAATCTGCTCGTGAGTTAAGTTACGCAAACAACAAAGTTAAGATAAAGTTTCAGTAACATGCAGACCAGTAGAGGAAACTGACTGTCTGACAAACTCATAAACTGAAAGTGACAGCAAGTTTTTTACCCGAAATGCAATTGGGAAAATGTGGATTCTGGGAGCAAGGAAATCATTCCAGACCCATTACCTTATTACCTAGTTGTGAGTTCGAAGGCAGGTCTTGTTCTGGAGGGGCTGTGGCTGGGTTATTTGGAATAGATCTACTTTCTCTGCTCCTACTTCTGCAGCCAGTTTGCTTTTCTGATTGATGCTGGAAAAGAAAGCCATTTTGGATCTGATTTCACTTTAAACAACAGATGCATACGGGAGGGGAGTGGATGGTTCGGTCTTTTTGTTAGAAGAATTCTGAACATTTCTGCAAGTGGAGCTACTGCTTGCAGCATGAGAATAATTCTCTGGGATGCTCGAGACAGGTGAACTGGGCACCTTTGAAGGTCATGCTGCCTTAGAATGTTGCAGGCTGTTTAAAATGTCAGCAACAGTTTGTGAAGGAGCTGTGGTTGACAGTCTATTAAAGGAGCAGTACACCCTCATATCTTGTAAATGTTATTTGTTTCCTTGTCAACATACAACTATTTTTGGGTAGCTGTTGGGGATAGATGTGTTTGCTTTAGTTGGTTTCACTGCTCACACAAATCCCTGTAACTAGCTTGGGGTCTCCATTTTCTGGTTGTTGAAATCAGTTCTACCCTCACATGGCACCAGTGTTAGGGCACTGAGTCACCTGAGGACTTCAGGTATAAATTGTTGGAGAAATTGCACAATATTTCTCTCCTTGACCCCCTCCAGCATGGTTTACTTTTATTTTACCAACAGGCTGTTCCCGACACCTGGTTGCCTGACACCAAAATCCCGACACCCAGTTGTCTGACAGTTAAATTTTGCCTAGAGCAGAGTTTGTTATATTAATTAAGGGGAGGTGCGGGGGGCGCGAAGCCACCTGAAACATGATATAAGCTCTGCCGTGAGTGATTTGGGCAACTAGGTGTCGGGGTTTTGATGTTGGGCAACTGGATGTCAGGAAACAGCCTGTCGAGATGTCATAGTATATTCCTCAGGCACACCTACTTGGCAAATATTATTTCTCCACCCTGTTTTCCAGGTGATCAATTTTTTTATTTGTCCGTACAGTTACCCATGTATGCATGTCCAGAGTCATGGCTTTAAATTCCAAATAGAGATTTAACTATGTTAGAACACTCGTTTTAGCAGCAAAGTAATTTTGTTGTGCTCAGGAAACTAACGTATGCCAGGAAATCATTTTGGCTGACACTGCTTAAAAAAAAAAAGAAAACTTGTCCATGCATGAGTTTACATGTGCTTCGGTGTCATGTAAGCAGTGCATGTGTGGGAGTGGCAGTCCACCCAGACTAAAGTTGGTATGGGTAAATAATACAAATCTTGAAGAAACATTTCGAAATGCTCATTTTATGCTAAACAAGCACTCTGTATATGATGAACAATGATAGAGATACAGAAACATAACAAACACAGAAAGTGTTGGCAGAAAAGGACTTGTAGGCCCAACTAGTCTACCCTATTTTCCCTCGCTAACACAACACCATGAACCCTACTTGATCACAGGTGCCCCCCCATCTCCCTTACCTGTACTCATTATACCCATATTTCTACCCCATGCATATTTGAAGCTCCCCACTGTCTTCTCCCCTACCATGACTTTTGGCAGGCTGTTCCAGGTGTCTACCACCCTTTCTGTGAAGAAGTATTGCCTCACATCCCCCATAAACTTTCTCCCCTCAAGCTTCATAGAGTGCCCTCTTGTTCTGGTGGTCCTTCTTCTCTGAAAGAGACTTCCCTCCTGCACTTTGTTGACCTCCATGAGGTACTTATGACTCAATCATATCCCCTCTTGCTCTCCTCTCTTCTAAGGAGTACAAGTTGAGCTCCTGCAGTCTCTTCTCATATGGTTTCTTGTGGAACTCATGCACCATTTTAGTAGCCCTCCTCTGGATAGCCTCCACCTTATTGATGTCTTTGTGGAGGGGCAGCCTTCAGAACTGGATGCAGTACTCCAGGTGGGGTCTCACAAGTGAGCAATATAAGGGCAATACCACTCCTTTTCTCCTGCTTGAGATCCCCCTCCTTATGGGTACAACAGGGTATTAGGAAATGGGAAGACTTATACCAAAATGGAACTAAAACTCCCTGAGACTTCTTTAAACAAAAATTTCTCTTGAAAAGCTCTGACCTTTTTTATTTTAATCAGTTAAGTAGTGTTTATAAAACAGACTATCAAAGGTGGGAAAGAGTTCCAAATAATAAAACTTTAGAGATAGAGTTATCCCCCCTTCAAGGTATTTCCCAGGGCAGTCTTCTATTTCTTTAAAATCATCTTTCCTGAAGTCAAGGACCATTGCCCTAGTGTGGTTTTCTCCTGCCTAATTCATATACCAAACCACACTGTACAATGATCCTTTGAACCCAGGGGACTACCCACAGTGATGTCAGCTATACTGTCCCTATATGTTAAGTACCAGATTCAGCACTGTCACATCTCTCATGGGTTCTGTAACCAGCTGCCTGAGAAATACCCCTTGAAGGGAGACTTGGATGACCCTACTTCTAGTCATAGCTGCAGCCAGGATGTTTCAGTCTACATCTGGCAGATTAAAGTCACCCATGAGTACTACTTCCTCTTTGCTTGCCATTTTGCATATGGTCTTCTCCAAAACTCTGTCTAGTTCCTCCCCCTGTGTTGGTGGCCTGTACACCAAGCATATTAAGGCCCTGGACCCCATTTCTAAACCAACCCAAAGAACTTTCAGGTCCTACATTTCCCTCCTGTGTCCTTGCATTTCCGTGGCCTTTATATCTTGCTATAAAATAATGCCCCCTTTCCTCCCTGCCCTATTCTTCTGAAACATGTTGTAACCCAATATCGCCACCTCCCAGCTATAATTCTTAGTGCACCATGATTCTGTTATGGACATCCAGCTTGCTTGGATCCTTCTGTACTCCATAGCAGCCCTTGACCTTACACAGTTGGTAACTACTCCCACCCAGTTCCACCCTACAAAAGGCACTGCCACACTTCCAGACATTGTCCTCTCCAACAGACCTCATAAAATCACCAGCACCACCATACTACCCAATGCCCGCAGTGACCACTCTCCTATCACCCTCTCCTGGTCCTGTAAAATGAAAAAAATGGCACCAAAAACTGTCCTCCGACAGCACATTTGCCCTGGCAAACTAGCACAACTTAGAGAGTACCTTGCCAACTGGGACTGGTCCCCGATTAAACTAGCTACTGACATTGACACTGCTTTCAGTTACTTTGTCCGATCATTTAATGCAGCGTGTGACATCTTTGCTTCCCTTACTAAATCATTAATTAAGGAGCATAACTCCCCGTGAATAACCTTGGCTATAATCAATCAACTGTGGAGTAGAGATAACCTCTGGCACAGAGCAATCGAATCTGGCAAGCCTGCAGATAGGCAAGCCTATAGTGCTGCATGCAATAAATGCACCTGGGCCATCCGCAAGGCAAAATCAAACTACTACAGATCCACCCTTGCCTCTTTCTGGGGGTCCTCCCAGAAGTTCTGGGATAATATTAAGAAGCTGAATGGAAAGTCTACAATGCCCCCACCCACCCAGCTTGACGTAAATGGCTCGCTCACCACAGACCCACAGAGTA
This sequence comes from Neoceratodus forsteri, assembly GCA_016271365.2. Lineage (NCBI taxonomy): Eukaryota > Metazoa > Chordata > Ceratodontiformes > Ceratodontidae > Neoceratodus > Neoceratodus forsteri. The sequence goes on from JADMNL010000025.1 coordinate 409,921,634, forward strand.
TCACCGATAAATTCAATGAAGCTTTCTCAGACCTCAGTGCAGTCCTCCCCACCAACTTCTTCGATCCTGCCCCTGCTCTCCCCCCCACCTCCACTACCACTCTTTCCATTTCAGGGCCCTCACACCATCTGAGACCAAACCCTACCTACTTAAAGCCCTCAGTGGCACTAGCTATAGTAATAACACACTGGATCCAAACCTCCTTCACCTAGTTCTGGATGCAGTCCTTGCACCTCTTACCAGCCTTCTCAATTACTCACTCTGTCACGGCCAATTCCCCCTTGCTTGGAAGACTGCCATGGTCACCCCTATATACAAAGGTGGGGACTGTACCTCCCCCAGGAACTACAGACTGATTTTGATACTGACCCCCCCAAAAGCCCTTGAAAAAGTTGTGGCTGACCAAATGACCAAATACCTCGACAAACACAATCTCCTCTGTGTTGAACAGCATGGCTTCTGCAGGGGGCATAGCACCACTACTGCCCTCATCATGTTTTCCAACTATTTACACATAGCCCTGGATAAAGGGCTCCTCGTGGGTGCAGTGTACATCGACCTATCGAAAACCTTCTATACCGTCTGCCACCCACTCCTCATATCCACCCTCTCCCAGCTAGGTTTTTCACACAGCCTTCTGTCCTGGTTCTCCAACTACCTCCCCTCCCAGTCACAGTGTGTGAAAATTAACAGTACCCTCTCCGGCACTTGGCAGGTCTGCGCTGGTGTCCCACAAGGCTTGATCCTTAGACTGCTGCGTTTCAGCCTGTACCTAAACACGCTCCCCAGCTTCTGCTGAGAAAAAATGCTCCTGTATATGGATGACTCAGTCCTTTTCACATCCCACCAGACCACCTCTCACCTCCATAGTGCCCTGCAACATTCTTTTAATCAGGTGGAATCCTGGTTTCTGGACCGATGCCTTGTAATTAACCTAAAAAAGACAAAGCACATGCTATTCTCACATCCTCAAAGCAAATCTAAGGACACCCCACTCACTGTCCTGTCTAGCAACCTTCTTCCCCTCGAGCAGGTAAAAATCTACAAATACCTGGGCATCACCTTAGACTCTGCTCTCTCTTTTCATGACCACACACGCACCCTCGCTACAGCCATAAACACACATGTTGGCCTACTGTACCGACACAAGAGCTGCCTACCACCAGCAGCCCTAAGACTGTCCATCACCTGCTCTGTGCTATCCCTAGTGGACTACGGCATCCTGGTGTATGGTGCAGCAGACAAAACCACACTCAATAAAATCAAAATGTCTCTGAACAAAGCCTGCTGCCTACTTACAGCCTCCAGCAGACTCACCCACACACATGTACCTTATATGACCTTGCAGATATTCTCAGCCTTGAGGAGAGGTTGCGCTACCAAACCTGCCTCCTCACCAAGAAAATTGGTGTAGGCCTAGCATCTCCTGGCCTAATTTCCATCCTCACCCCCTCCATCCCTGCCATCTCCACCTGGAGCGCTCTCAAGTGTACACTTCAAGTGCCAAGGGTCAGGACATCCCTGGCCCAAAGGTCCTTCCGATACCGGGCCCCTACTGGAGCAATGCCCTCACCACTGATATCGCCTCTTAGCTAAGAAAAGGGCCCTTCAAATCTGCCCTTAGGCAACATCTAATCACCACCCGCAGCTGTAACTGCACATAGCTGTTTGCTTCCCCACCTCACTGGGGACTCCCCCCTCCCCATTGTCTCATGCCCTGGCAGAACATGTAGCTGCTCAGGTGTCACCACATTTGTTTTAAGTTACTACCTGTTTAACTTATAACAGAATCCACATTGTTGTCTCTGGTGTACTAGGTGGTTAGCTACATCACTGTATAGGATCTGTATAGAGTTTTGCTCTCTTATGAATTGTATTCCTGATATTTATGTACATACATGTATAGTGTTTTCCTGTATAGAGTTTTGCTCTCATATGAATTTTATCCCTTGTCTTTATGTGCATACATGTATAGCGTTCCCTACATCAATCTGTATCTATGTACCTATGTCTGTATTTGTATATACTATCTGTTTCCTGATGAGGAGCCTTTGTAAATGAATCTCTGACTCAAAGGTTTGTAATTCCGATTTCTACTAAATAAATAAATAAACTAATCAGAGAAGTGCCCATCCACCACCCTTCCTAGTCCCAAGTCTGTTAACAATCCTCACAGAGTAAGTTTCATGTATACTGCTGCACTGGTGTACTTTGCTCAGAAGTTTCTCCTGTGAAGATGACCTGTGAGTAAACTAACAATGGAAAGAGAAACCTGGGGTTTGTGTATTTGTAAGGTATCTGTCTGCATGCAGAATACTTTTGCTTTCTTTGCACTCCTTTCATTAAAAGAATGGCATCAAGGGTTTGTGTACAGGCTGTGACTGAGACTGCCAATAATTTTTGCAAAGACTGTGAGACCATCAAGAACCTGTGCATAATGTCTGACTGAGACCACCAAGAACCTGTGCACAGTGTCTGAGTGAGATCACCAAGAACTTGTGCTCAGGCTGTGAGTGAGACAAACCCCAACACCTGTTAGCCTGTGGAGGGTGGGGGTGGGGTGGGGTGATAGGGTTGGGTGGGTGGAGTTAGGTGGGGTGTTAGGGTTTGAACCATAACACCACTTTTCCATACTTTTGTCACTTTACTATGAACCCCAACTGATGCATTAACGAAGGTTTTTGCAATGAATGTCCTTACTTTTTGAGCTAGTATAGTAGTCTCCTTATTTTACTGTGGGAGCCTCCGTAGATGTGCGTGTGTATGTAGGTGTGGAAGCACAGGGACCTCTGGGCCCTGCACTTCCATGTGTCAAACAACAGTGACCAAATTGTCAGCATAGCCATCTTATTACCCCACCTCATGTACCCCAGTACAGAGAAATTGTGAAATGCAAGGCAAAACATAATTATGCGCAACTGCAACGCCATTCTGTGCCACAGGTGCGCAAACACATTTTGGGCAGGATGTGAAAAATCACAGCTGTACTGTTCATGAGGTGGCGTGAAAAATGGCTATGTTGAAAATCTGGCAGCAAAATATTGAAAAGTACCAAAGTTATGCACGTGTGTAGAATAAATTCAACAGATACACGTAACTCGAGCATTTTTAGGAATTTTTTCACTAACTTTTTAACATGGGCTTTTTGGGACCTCACCTCATGAACACTGGCACTGTCATTTTGTTAATCAGTCCTGAAAGGTGATTTCATGCATGAGATGGGGTCCCAAAAAGCCCAGGTTAAAAATTTGGTGCAAAAGGCCGAGATATCAATATAAGTTCAAAACACCATTGACAGCCATTATACAACATTTACCTTGTTTCTTCAGTTTGCAGTTCAGCTTTAAAGAGTGCAGACACGTCATGGTACACAGAAGATGACAGCAACATTCTCTGGTGGTAAGTATAGGGCAAGCAGGGTGTGGGGGTGGGTTGTTCAGTGGAGCATCGGGATAGGGAGGGGAGAGGGAGATGACAAGGGACTGTTTTTTTTTTTTCAGAGAAAAAAAGACATTGGGGGACTGTTTTCTTGTTTATTACACGGTCAAGTGCAACATCTTTATTTTGGGACACTGGGAGTGGGCTCCCCAGTGTCCCACAGTGCTGGGGTGGTGGTGGTCTTCAGAATGCTGACAAGGGCATTGGGTACCCTGATGTTGGGAAACATAAGGTTTTGGCTTGGAGGGGCATCTGACACTAGGGGTGGGCTTCCCAGTGTCAGAATAGGTCAAGGCCGAGGCCAGGGCACAGGCAGTCAGAGGTACAATCCTACCTATCCTGGACTATGGGGCTACCAGTGATACAAGCCTGCTCAAAGTACACACCTCTCTTAATAAAGCCTGTAGGTTTGTGCTAGGTGCCGATCGCCTAAAGCATACATATGACCTATGCATAAGGACTGAATGGCTCCCACTTACGGACTGCATTAAGCTCCATGCCTGCCTTCTGGGAAAGAAGGCCCAACTCAGAGTTGCACCTCCCTACCTCCCTACAAGCCTTATTCTGTATAAAGCTCCAGTTGAACATGCCACAGAAATTGTCACTAAGCAAGCATTAGCTGTGCCGTTCAGAAGGACTGCCATGGGGAGGCGAGCCTTTGCCATTAGGGCTCTGGCTTGGATAAATGAGCTGCCACCTGCCGCCACAAGCCTTACACTCCTTGGTCCATTCAAGTCCGAGCTAAGGAAGTCTGTCTCCTCTCCTGTACACTATTGCCACTCTTAACCCACAAGCCCTGCATGCCACTGTCCTTCCAAGTCTGAGCTAATAAAGTCCATCTCCCCACCTGTATGCTGCTACTGCCACTCTTAGCTCAGCTGTTACCAGCCCTCTGTGCCCCAGGGCCTGCCCAGGTTCATCTTGCACTCTATAAATTGGCCCAAAGCTCCCTGCTCTCCATCTGCCATGCCTGCCTACCTACCTACCTTGCAATCCTCTGCTCCCTTCACCTACTCCCTGATGCGCCCTCACCTACCTACCTGCCTACTGTCTACCCTCACTATACCCTCCCTACCTATTCTTGAGCCTACCTCAGTCCTCTCTTCTGATTCCTCTTCTACCACCTAATCCTGATTAGTCTCCCCCACCCTGATTGCCTACCATGGCTGTGCTTACTTCCCTGGCTGTAGCCTTAGTAGTCCTTAGCTTTGGGCTGGCAGTATAGCCTAGACTTTAGAGGGACGAGGTGTGAATGAGCTTGATACATCCAGCAGACCAGACCTGAGTTTGATTCTCACAACCTCCACTTGCATACTGTGTGACTCTGAACAAGTTACTTAACCGCCCAGTGCTCCCAGGTCACCCCTGAAAACAGGCACTTGTGCCTAGTGGGCCTTACCTGGTTACCAAACACTAAAATAAATAAAAAATAAATTATTAACCAATTAGGAATCAATAATTGTGTACAGCTACATCTCCTGTTTCCTCCCTACAAGCTCCTGTATAGCTTCAGCCTCTGATTTTCTCCAACTAGTACATAACTTTGACTTATGAATTTTTAATTGTCTGGCCTGCTATGTGACCTGTATCCCCATGTACTCTGTACCCATGCTTTGGTTATGTGTTGCTGTTGTCTATGTTGTCCTATGATGTGTTGCTATTGCCAATGTTATTGATTGCTACTGATCACATTATCTTCCTATTAAATGTTCGTGACAATGCCTAGTTAGCTGCTACTGACTCCCAAACTCATGTATACTCCCCTCCCTTTATGACGAGGATCCTTTGTAAAAGAGCTTTTAGCTCAAAGATTGTAATTATGATTACTTAATAAATAAACAAATAAGAATAAACAGTACACAAATTAAGTATTTTGGGACACTGGGGGTGGGCTCCCTAGTGCCACACACTGCTGGGGGGGGACTTCTGAATGCTGACACAAGGATTGTGTACCCCAGTGTTGGCAGCCATATTTAAAACAATGGCCTTTTGGGGGGGCATCTGACACTGAGGGTGGGCATCCTGGTGTCAGAATTAACAGTAAACTATTATGAGACACTTGGGGTGGACTCCCCAGTGTCCCACACAATGGGGGGGGTAATGCCGACATGGGGATTGAGTACTCTGATGTTGGCAAAAACATTTTTTATTATTAAAAAATGCCTCAGCCTCCTTGGAAGCAGTAAAAGGAGAAAACAGGTGTTTACCTAAACGGAGGCTGAGTAACATAATTCTGTAGTTATTTGGCCCAAAACGTGGTCAGAAAAGGTTTTGGTTATTTTACAGGGGCCAATATTTTTTTCTGGTAAAGCAGTGCCGCAAATTGTGGCAGTTTTCGAAAAACAGTGCAGCAAATTTGGGGTAGTATTATTTGAATTATAGCATTCCCCCCCATCGCTAACTGGAAACAAAATGCACAACAGTACTGAAACCATTTGAGGCAGCAAAAAGTGCCCGGGGCAACAAAACCCGCTTTCACATGGAACATATTCTTTTTCCCATAGGCTAGAATAGGAAACTTAAAAGTTTAACAACTTTTGAGCTGAGTAATATTTTTTCACCAAACCTTCAAAAGGTACATCTGTGACACAGACCCCATATACCCTAACAATTTCAGACTATACCACAAAGCCATTTCAGAGATGCGGAATGGCAAAGGATTTGCACCTAAATGATAAATTTCACATTTTTGACACTACACATCTCTCACAACTACACATCCGACTGGATCAAAACTTCCCACATCAAGAGATCTATGGTACCTGACAGTGCATGAAAACTTTTGTGCACATCGGTTGTACGGTTGCAAAGTTATTAGAGTGCAAAATTTGGGGTTTAACATAGAAGTGACCATTTAACCCTAACTATACTGGCACTATTGTGCCTGTGCCTGTGTGTGTGTATATATATATATGATATTGCTCTATCTGTCTATCTATCTATCTATCTATCTATCTATCTATCTATCTATCTATCTGTCTGTCTGTCTGTCTGTCTATCTAACTACCTATATTGTAAGTGGACCGAGGTGCCTACTCTCGTTAATGCTCCATTACACCCCCTCCCCTCCAGAGTGCCCCCCAATATATAGATGACAGCACTAGGGTGGCACAGGGTCATAATGTTGTGGACACAATCACCACAGCAATATAGTATGATGTCAATACAGTGGGTCCATTGGCAGTGCTCGAAGATAACACTGAAACAAAACATCAGTGCTTCATTTTTAAGGGAGGCTACACCCCCTGCACCTCCAAACTCCCCCATTTAAATAATCACCTCCAAGGGGGTAGGCAACTCTGGGATGGGGAGAAACACAGGCGGGGAAAAATCATCAATAGCAGACTTAAAAAAAATTAAACACAAAAAAAGCACACAAGTAGTCAGGGACCGGGATTTGAACCCTAAGCCACAGATGTTCCACTTCCTTTTATTGCTGGAAGCTCTGCCCTCTGAGCCACAGCAGTTGCTCAGCAGGCCACCTCCCAGCACAATTCCATGCTTGAGGTATTTTGCACCCTGTAGCTATTTTCTCCTACATTCTTTCTGCCATGCAGTTATGACTGTGGCATCATTACCATGACATACTGACCTGGTACCCACTGGAGTGCCCAACCCTGGTGCTGCCATAAAATATCCTGACACTGGGGTTCCCAATCCCCAGTGTTGGCTACAATCCTCCTTCAAAACTGTCCCTCATTGATCTTTTTATATTTTTATATTTACTCTGCAAAGAAAAAAGGGTCCCTCATCAACTCGGGCCCACACCACCACCCACTCACCTCACCATGGCCCTTCAGTCAGCACCTGCCAAACCCACCCCCACACCCTCACTCACCTAAAACTGTCCCATGGCACAGATCCACTCACTGATCCATAAGACGTGCTCCCACATTCTCTGTATGAGAACAGTGAAACTTCCCATTCTGCTGTAGCTGCAGATGCAGAAGTGCTGCCGCTTGAGTCTCAGCAGTTAACCAGTGATCTCTCTCACACTCCTGTGCTTCCCTCTGTTAGACAACATCTGATACCCCTTACAGTATACAAGTAAATTCATTTAACATCTGTCTGTCTGCCTGTCTCCATCTTTCTGTTTTTCAGTCTGTCTATGTATCTTATCTGTCTGTCTGTCTGTCTGTCTGTCTGTCTATCTATCTATCTATCTATCTATCTATCTATCTATCTATCTATCTATCTATCTGTCTGTCTATCTGTCTATCTGTCTATCTATTTATCTATCTACCTATGAAGCTACTAGGTTAAGGGCATTGAGCTGCAAACCTGGAGATCTGGGTTTGAATCTCATCAGCCCCCCACTTGCATACTGTGTGACCCTGAGCAAATCACTTAACTTCCTTGTGCTCCCAGGTCACATCTGGAAACAAGCGTCGGCTTAGTGTGCCTTTCCTGGTTAAACAAATTCCCTTTCACTTTCCCTTATCCCTATATTGTAAGCAGACCAGGGTGCCCACCCCGGTACCACTGCATTATACTCCCCTCCAGAGTACCCCCCACCCCTATATATAGGGGTTGGTACAGGGGTGCCCACCCCTGCTGCTACTGAAGAGTATCCTGACTCCGGAGTGCCAAATCCCCACTGTCGGCTGTGATCCACTAAAAAAGGAAAACCATCCCTGTTTGATCTTTTTCTACTGTTTTAATATTCTACCTGCAAAAAAGAGAACAATCTCTCACTGATTTCAGCCCTGCCCCACCGCCCAACCCCCCCATTCAGCATCCACCATCCCACATCCCCCCCACACACACACACTCACTCACCTAAAACTGTCCAATGGTGTAGCTTCACCCTCCGATTGAAAAGACGTCTTTCTGCCGGAACTGCAACTGTGATATGAGGAAATAAGGTAAGTCCGGTTAATGTATTTCAATGCATTTTGAGCTTTTACTCATAACTTTGCCAATTTTCAGTATTTTTACACCAACTTTTCATCATTGCCTTTTTGGGACTCCAGTTCATGAACAAGGTATGCTAAATATTTTAAATCCATTCCATACTGTGATTTTGCTGTCACTCTGTGAATTCACCTTTCATGTGGGATTTGAAGATTTTTATATATCAGGTTCATGAGGTGGGGTCATAAGAAGAGTATGTTGAAAATTTGGTGGAAAAGTACGGTAAAATAACCAAGTTACTAGTGAATATTAAAATATTTCCACATTCACTCATAACTTCACTGATGTGCAATATTTCCCACAAACTTTCATCATGACCTTTTTGAGACCCCACATCTTGAATAAGGCAGGTGAAATTGTTCAAATCTGGGCTGAAAGGTGATTTTGCAGTCACTCAGCAAAAATCACATTTCAGGTGGGAATTGAACATTTTCACTTACTGGGTTCATAATGTGGTTATAAGAAAATTATGTTCAAAATTTGAGGAAAAAATATAATAAAATGGCAAAGTTATGAGTGAACATTGAAATATTTCAACATTTACACGACTTTGCTAATTTGTAATATTTTGGCCCAGATAGTCAAAGGGGTTGCGCATGGTGCAATGGAGTTGTGCCGGCGAAACCCCTCATTGCGCCCTGGTGGGATATTGAGAAGGCTGCCTGGCACAGCATAAATTCCGATGTGCTGGGGTACAATGTAATTGTATATGGCGCAGATGCAGGGGCATGCCCATGCATACGCGGCACATCCCTGACATTAAACCCACGGGATGTACTACCCAACACGTATGCACCAGCACTCCTGCACTGGCAACAGATCTGGGGCTCAAAGTTGAGCCTGTGCAGAGTAGGAATAATCCTGCCACCTCCACAGGTGGGCTGCTGTAATGCAGGTGCAACACAGCAGCCCATCCGTGGGTAGCCACCACCCACCAAAATACTGTCCACAAGCACCCACAACCCTGGTGGTCTAGTGGAACCCCCACCCATTGCCGTGATCATGGTACATGGGTACAGTAATCTCTGGTAGTCTAGTGGCCCCCTGTCCCCGATACCCAAATGCAATAAATACATGACCAGCCCTGGTGGTCTAGTGGTCCGCCCCTCCCACCCGATTCCCAATATATGTGAAAATGAATGCCCCTGATGGCTAGTGGCCCCCTGCCCATTGCCACGATCATGGTGATCCACTGTAAAGACATGCCCTGGTGATCCAGTAGCACCCCCTCCCACCCACACTGAACCCCTTGCTCACCCCACTTCCCCCCTGTCATCAGTGGGCAATTGCAACCCACCTGCATACTGCCTGACTGCCTGCTGAATGACAGGTACAGTATAGGCTGTAAGCCCATTGGTCCCCGGTGTGGACCAATGGGCTTGCAGGGCATACTGTACTAGACAGTCCCAATTCTGTGAATGACTTCATTCACATATTTGGGACTATCTAGTACAGTATGCCCTGCAAGCCCATTCATCCACTGGTGCGTGGGAGGTGCTGTTCTGTATCTTAAATAAAAGTTATTTTTTAAACGTGCCCTAGCGTTGGGCTTTTTCTGTGGTAGAGATGTAGCCGCTTTTTATGACAGATATTCGTTCCTATTTTTGGCTCCTCATTTGGGTTCTTTAGTTGCTGTGCCTGGTGTATGTAGTCCTCAGGGACCTGCACTTCTGCAGGCACAAGTACTGTTGCAATTTTGGTGTTGTGGATTTTGTAGCACCTGTATTTCTGCAGCCATATGTCTGTGTATGTCTTATACTTGCAGCTGCAGAATCACAGGCCTGTTAGGGGCCTGTGCCTCTGCAGACAGAACTGTGTGTATGTCTTACAGTGCACATGAGTACCTGCAGCAACAGAATTGCTGGCCTCATAGGGGCCTGTGCTTCTGCACACAGAAGAACTCTCGTAATTTTGGTATCATGTATTTGTATCTGTGGCTCATGGAGCCTGTGCTTCTGCATGCAGAAGCAGTGTTGTGATTTTAGCATTGTGGATTTCTATTCATGTCTGTGGCTGCAGGGGGCTGTGCTTCTCCAGTCAGAAGTAGTGTTGTGATTTGAGTATCATGGATTTCTATCTGTAGCCAGAAGTGACTATGTATGCTTTGCGATGTGTATATACCTTTGATATAAATCCACTAAGGAGCACATCAGTGCTACTGCATTTGTGTCATCTGGAAACAATTGTATGTTGTTTGTATTACCTGATGATGGCTGGCTGTGAATGCTTGTGTCATCTTGTCATTTTGGTGCTTGGTGTGTGGGAGTTAGGGTTGGAAACCCTAACACTACATTTCCTACTTTTGAGGTTTTTGAGGTTAACTTGAACCCTAACTGGTGGATTAATGCAGTTTTTTTGAAAATAATAATTATATAAACACACTGTCCAGAAGAATGTTTTGATTCACAATGTCTCCCAGACGGGACGTGCACAGATGATAACAATTCTTATATTTGGGGGGTGGGCTGGTGAGGTGTGAGGCAGTAACAGGTCCCTAGAGAAATAGAAATATCATCCCTGCTCTCTCTCTCTCTCTCTCTCCTTCAGCATCTATTACCTGCAATTTGATCAGAAGCTAATGTTACAACATCAGTGCAGAGCTTGCCTGGTGAGATCCCCATGGTGTTCCATTACCAAGCTCTTGAAATATTGTGGATGAGTACAAGATAAAACTAGAGAACATTAGAGCGCTGTCCAGTCTTGCATCTTTTCATTCACCCTGCCATACCATTTTCACTATTCATAAGAGATATTTTACAGATTTCTGTTATTTCTTCTCACAGCAGCTCACTGGCTTTTGGAAGGGGTTGGGATGTTGGTGATGATTTCAGTATCTCTCAGACATATGAGCTATTTCTCCCAGGGATATATCTGCTGAAATAGTCGCTGCTTGCTGCCTGTCTCACTAATCATCTTTTTTGGAAACAAACCTGAGCTTTGAAAGACCGAACCTATGATTTGGGTTTAGACTTATACCTCAAAAGCTCAAGCACTGCTCTAACATGCCCTGTTTGCATTCAGCTCTAGTCTACTGTATGAGGATTTGAGCTGGAGTTGAGGAATTAAAAAAAATACATAAACAAGGGTAACTATAAGGCTTGTGTCTTGCCCCAGCATATGTTGTAACACTTTTGAGGATAACATTTGTTTGCTTGTATATATGATATTGACATGCAAGACTCTTTCTAGTGGATTTTTTTATACTTAGCCATGTTAATTGCATATGTAACCCTTTACTCTCCCCCTTTAACTCTGGGAAAGAGCATGCATGGCCCAGGGAATGTCCCAAGTCTAGGGGGTATTTAATTCTTGTCAGAAGGTTCCTTACATTAAAACATATTTGGAGTAACTTTGTCTAGACTGAAACTTCATCAGAACACCCCAAGACTGACTTGGTTTAACAGAACTGAGACGAACACTAAAGATTAGGCAAACAATCCTTTACTGAGATTTAAACTGTACGAGCTTGTTTAGGGAGCCAGAGATTACAATTTCTTGGACTATGCTTTTGGGCAAATCACTTCTCTTTCAGAGTGTTATTCATTTCTCACTCCTCTTTCAGAACTTTATATATTTCCCACTTCTCATTCAGAGCTTTTTATATTTTCTATAGGATTCTGTATCCAAGTTCTGACCCTGTCTGCAGGCTGTTTCAGTCTGACTAATATTTCTACATAGCCTCCTTTTAAGACGCATGATAAGCCTGTCCCGCCTTAATGATTCATACTCCATCAGGGTAACATTACTGTTATGTTTGTTCATATATTTGCACCTTAGACCTCTCTAGCCAGATTGGACACCCTCTTTAACTCCTGCTGCCGCTTCGCACTCGACGCTCCTACCCTCACTCATCACTGCCAACTTTACCACACTTTGACTTTACCATCTCTTGATAACAGGCGTCTCCTCCACTGTGCTAAATTCATCACCAAATTCTGGTTTGGCTCTCTCCCTACTTATCTCAACTCTTCTCTAGCAATCCCCCCACCATCCACCCATTCACTTAGGCCCTCAGTTTCCTGTACTTTAGGTGCCCCATGCCATATGACTACTGTCGGCCAGGCAGCTTTCTCGTACCATTTCCATAAACTATGGAATCCCACCTCCTGATTCACCTTTCTTCTTCCCCTTCCTCTATCTCCTCAGCCTTACACAATTACCTGTATGTGAACTGCAACTGCAACTGAGCAGACCACGTTGCATCTAAATGGGCTGTAATAGTTATCTTATTACTGCACTTGCAGACCTTCTGTTCACTATGATGTGATGGAATATACATACCAACTGTAATTTCTTGATGCCTTTACGCTTGTTAATTGTTCTCTACTTGGTAATGTATCCTATGCATAACTGGCACTATATACTGTTTTGTTGTTCTCCTATGACTTATTTGTATGTCTTCCAAGTCCCATATATTGGCAATGTATACTGTTGTGTTGATTATGTTTTATTGTATGCCTTCCAACTCCCCCACCCCCCCAGGATGCACCGTGAGAAAAGCAACTTGTTCAGTATGCCCTTTCTGGTGAAACTCTTAAATAAATAAATAAATAAATAAATATTTGTACCTCAATACTCCCTGTTTCTTCATTTTGTACAGATGTCCAATGCAGACTTCAGCTCCCTTTCCTCCCATTTACCAAACTCTTGTTAACTGTTCACATAATTCCCACCTCTCACATTCCTAATAGGGGTTTGCAGTTGCAAAATAATACCCTTAGCGCTTTCATTTCCATTTTCCCTTGCTCCATGAATGCTTCCTTGCTATAAAAGCCTGAGCCACAAATTCTTGTATTCTCATGTCATTTATCAGGCAGACTGATTTAAGGCCCAGTGCATTTCCCAGACGGCCACCCCAACACTTCCTATTCTTCTTTGCATTTAGACAGTGCACATAGAAACTGCATTCTCCATGCTACCCAAAGCTACATCCTGCTTTGCTACTGTTTCCTGTGTTAAATTGTTTGGTTCCATTTTATGCCATGATGCAGACATGTGCCACTTAGTTTGCAATTGTATCATCATTACCAGGCAAAGAAGCCAGGGGTCTAGTGCTCCACAGCAGAGCAACCTTACAACTCTCCCCTGTCACTAGCATGAGCTAGCCCAGCTAATAACCCCCACACAGCTGTATTTATACCCGGCACAACCATTCCAATGCCCACATGGTCCATCTCCCCCACAGGGCTAAATAGTGGCAGCCAACCTGAAGAGCCCATTCCTTAGGGTCCCCTCATAAATATCCTACCTTGACTGGCATCTTTTCTTCCTGACAAAGCATAGTCTGACATCTTCGGGTGCTGAACTTCTGCATGGGCACTTCTCTGAGTCCCCCCACCCACCAGGGTCTCAATCAGTGTCTTTGGGAGAACTCACTATAGGCCAGCCAGCTATTGGGTAGTTTCTCTTAAGGGGAAACCACCCTAGGGTCCACTCTGCCTCACCATGATCCAGCTACATAGTGGTTGTTACAATCCCCAATAAAGAAATAGATCCGTCCTCCCCTCTATCTCTGCAGGCCTGAAAGGCTGCTCCCTCTTTATCTCTTTTTCTCTTCCTTCTCAGCCTTCTCCCAGCTAACTCAGATTGTTCTAATGGGATGCACTTTGTGTTCCTAAGCTCTTCCTATGAAGCTACACCCTGAGACCTGTCATCAGATTGTCAGTTTCAGGCAGGACACACACAAGGTGAACAGCCTCCTCCTCTACTTATATGAGAGGAATGTTATGTTCCCATGGGAAATCATTTCCTTGCTTGGAAATGTTAGGCAAGGACCAATGACAATTGACCAGCACAAGGGGATGGATCTTGTCTGCCTTTCTCACAGTGACTAGTGTGGGTAACTGCAAGAGTTTGCCCCTCTCACTACAAAATCCACCCAAAGAAACACAAAAACCAAAATAACTCAACTGTTTTATCCTCTTTTTATTCCTAAACTTCTCCCACAAAGCACTACCTACTGGGTCATAATGTCATATGCTTAATAGTATACAACATTATAGCTAACACGACACAGTGCTGTCCATGACAACGAATGGTGCAATGCCGCGTATACTGCTGTACATGGTATTGCACCATTCACACACTCGCAGGCAGAGGATAAGACCTCTGCTGGGAGTGGGTTCCACTAAACAGCTGCCGTGGTTCACTGGACTGAACCACAACAGCAGGAACCCAGGCACTGTGTCTGGGACCGGGTTTGATTCCTGGTCCCAGACATTTTATTTTTCTACATGGATTGTGCGCTCCCCGAGTTGGACCCCCCCCGCCGGAGTTGAGAATCTTTAGTGGGCAGAGCCTCCCACAGAAAAAAGACATATACTGCATGGCAATATCGCAGTGCGATTTTGCCATGCGGCATAATGTCTTGCGACATTATGACCCCATGCCCAAAGCTACACCCTGCTGGCACCAAAATGTCAGTCACAGGCAGGACAGACAAGGTAAACAACCTCCTTGCCCTACTGGTAGTAGGGGTTATTGCACATAGATACTGTAGTGTTATGTCAGTCCAGCAGGTGTGTAGAATCACCTAGAACCTAGGCTGGGAATCACACCTGAGACTCTGAGTTTGGAAGGCAGTAGCTTTAACCTATAATTTCCATTCACTGGGAGGTTAAACAATTCTCTTTAGCTTTTCTTTGCTATCACATTTTACTGCTAGACAAAGCTGATGTCACTATGCCTTAGCACTATGCAAATCTTTCATGTCATATGTATCTACACAGTCCACCTGCTTTTCACAGACTGTGTTTTACGTATGCAAATGGAAGTGAGAGACAGCTGACACCTCTGCATAGTGCCTGTATTGTTATGTAATGGTAGACAGGTACTTAGATTTGATTTTTATTTATATACAGGTAAGTACACTAGGATACAATCCTTTTTACAGGTATGACACGTGGTCGATCAAAAATACATACAAAATTACAACAGACAAAGTTATACTTAGTACAAAACGTATAAATAGGAATAAATATTCCATGTCTAAATAAAAATCACAATTAAACATAAAATTAAAAGAAACCCTAGTACAATTTATACGATACTATACAAATTTATATCACAAGAACTGTAGTACAGGTATTAAAAATTGCTGTCTAAAAAACAGCAACACTTAGACAAATCCCTAAAGTGAACTTTCAGAGCTACTGTAAACAACCCATACCTGCCCATACCTCTAATTTGTGCTAGAATAGTAGTATTTCATATTGTTGGTGCACAGTGTGCAAAAGATTGCTGACCAGTTAAAGTGTGCATAAATGGGATTTTTAATGTGGTTAAGTTCCCTGAAGATCTAGGCCCAGATATTCAAAAGGGTTGCGCATGGTGCAACAGTGTTGTGCCATGCACAACCCACTGATGCGCCTGACGTGATATTCAAATGGGAAAAGTGCACGGCACAAATCCCGATGCGCCGGAGCGCATCAGTAATGTATGCAGGTGCAGGTGGGGGGGCATGCCTATGCATACTCTGCACAGCCCGATATTCAGCCCAGGATGTGCAGAGCCATGCATGTGCAACCCCTACCTGTGCCAGCACAAAGTTGATCCCTCCAAAAAAGGAACAACGGATGGCCACCCACAGATGAGCTGCCGCATTGCAGGGTGCAACACTGCAGCTGCCACCTGTGGGTGGCCACCAGAGCTCCGGCTGCACCTCCCTGGTGGCGCCCCCGCCATGCCCGATTGCAGGCATCAGTAGAACAAGATTCATCCGTAAATAAATAAACTTCTCAATATCCCTGGTGGTCCAGTGGACCTGCCCGCCCGATCGCAAGCTAAGTGAATAAATAAAATTCTCAATATCCCTGGTGGTCCAGTGGACCAGCCCGCCCAATCACTGGCTAAATGAATAAATAAAATTCTCAATATCTCTGGTGACCCAGTGGACCAGCCCGCCCGATCACGGGCTAAGTAAATAAACAACTTCTCAATATCCTGGTGGTCCATGGACCTAGCTCGCCCGATCGCAGGTCAGGTAAATAAAATCATCAATATCCCTGGTGGTCAGTGGACCCCCACCCACCCGCCCACTGAATCCCACCGCCCCGCCCCCAGTCAGCGGCAGCACCCCACCCGCCCCGCCCGCCTGCCGACTGACTGACACCCTTGGTAGGGCTGTATGCCCATTGGTCCACAGTGGGATCCATTCACAGTGGGATCCATTCACATATCTGGAATGTGTAGTACGGTATGGGCTGCATGCCCATTGGCTCACACTGTGGACCAATGGGTGTACAGTCCTATTGACGATGTCAGTCAGCGGGCGGTGGGGTGGCAGGCAGGTGGGGTGCTGCCACCCGCCACTGACTGGGGGGGAGCGGGGCGTTGGGATCAGTGGGTGGTGGGGTGGGGTCCACTGACCACCAGAGATATTGATGGTTTTTATTTATTTACTTAGCCCGCGATCGGGTTGGCTGGTCCACTGTACCACCAGGGATATTGAGAAGTTTATTTATTTACTTAGCCCGCGATCGGGTGGGCAGCGGTCCAATGGACCACCAGGGATTTATGATTTTTCTTTTTTTACTGCAGCCCGCGATTGGGCTGTGGAGCACATTGCCGCGCTGCAGGGGGCATTGGTCCCCGACGGCTGCTGCCTGGCAGGGTGCCAGGTGCAAGTCGTCGGGGATCGGCGCAACTGCATGCAAATGGGGCCATAATGTCATGCAAATGGCCCCATGTGCACCTTGCATACATTATGGCCCTATTTGCATGTCTACTTTTGAATGTCGTGGTTGCTGCCCCTTGTGCAATGGAACTTGCATTAGCACATCCCCATGCTCCACTCTGGCCACTGACGCTGGCGCAGTGCCACTGTGCCATGTGCACTGCGGGTGGCCAGGGTAAGATATTCAATGCTGCTGAGCCATGGTGCAGCTCCATTGAATATCACCCAGTCCACACCCCTGCGCGGTCAAATTGAGCTGCGCCTGGGCATGCGCCACAGCCTGGCATAGTTTGAATATCTGGGCCCTAGAGTATAATTTAGGACTGGGAGTCTCAAGTTGATTTTTAGTCTTAAAGTTACACCTGTTTGTTGTATTTTGTATATAAATTTAGACATGACAAACTTATGATATTGTTTAACTGATAACCACCCAAGATGTTCCAATACAGTACAATGATGTACATTATTAGGGGCCAGTTTAGCATACTTTAGCATATCCTAGCCACCACAAAGTAGATAATCTGAAAGGGTAGTTATTTTATTGACCTGGATAGTGGCTATCTAACCTCAACAGGGCAGATATGGAGAAAACAGTCACAAAGTGTAGTCTTTTTAGTGGCTTGTAGAGCCATTATCCAACTTCAGTAGAGCAGATAGAAGTCAATAATTCTACAGAACAGTTGTTTTGTTATCTGGTAGAGAGGTTACTCAACCTTAAAGAAGTAGCTATGGAGCAGATAACTGGACAGGATAAGTATTTTATTTACCGGGATAGTGACTATCCAACCTCAACAGGAAAGTTGTGGAGCAACTAGTCTGGCATATTTGTAATTTTATTGACTCAAATAATGACTGCTCAGGATAATGAGTAAACCACCATTGATGTTTTTTTGAATATAAGTCATGATGGATCATTGTTAATCATAAAGTGTTGCTACACGATTATCAAGGGAGATTATGCTCTAAGATCATCAGCTAGATCATGATTTAATCATCAAACATGGAAACTTTCAAATAACCAACTCATGACTATTTATTATTTTTGTAAGCTTAAATTAGCGTGATGGTATTTGATGACCCGTAAATGATCATGTGCTGATCACTGATGATTATATCAGGTCCGTGATGTAAGATTTTAAGTCACATGAGTAATACTTATTAAACTCTTACTTGCTACTATTATGAAAATATGAATATGTCAAATATCTGCAAAACAAAAAGAATTAAATAATTCATGTGAAGTCAAGTTTTAATCTTTTTAGGAAGAGTACGTGCTAAGTTTGGTATAGCATATACATTTACATAAGTATATGCTATACCAAAAGCAGTTTTTGGAAAAATGATAATTTCTATGTTTAAAATAATTTTGACTTGACAATATTAGTTTGTAGACTGCTGGTTTTGAGCACATACCAAGTACTTGTAGGAACTCAGCACAACCATATAAGGAACCCCTTAATTGAGATATGTAAACCAGTTTAAACCATTATAGCATAAGAAAGAAGTGAAGTGTTAAAGTACGTATAAATCAAAGCAGTGTGTGTTTGGAAAGAAAATGCTCCATAGATAATGATTCCAATGCAGATTTCTAAATAGAAAACAAGATAAATTCCCAAAATACAGAAACAAGATAAGATTTGACCAATGGGCAATCATGAAAATCATCATTTTCATAACATCATGGTTTTGATTGGCGGTCATTTAACATTCATGATTAATCATTTTTAGTCATGATCATATGATGGGTTTTGAAGATTGAATAAAATCTTTGAACATAACTGATAATGATAGTTAATGATACATCATTATAACATTATCATGACATCATTATAACATTATCATGACATCATTATTTCATCTGGGGATGCCACCTCAACAGAGCAGATACAGAACAGGTAATCTGACAGGATAGTCATTTTATTTATCAAGATAGGGACTATCAAACCTCAATAGAGCAGGGACCGAGCAGATAATCTAATGGTTAGTCCCTTTATTGGCCTGGATATTGGCAGTCCAACCTCAACAGAAGATATGATTTGCCAGGATCATTGCCTTATTTATCTGGAGAGTCATTATCCAACTTCAACAAAGCAGATATGGAGAACTGGATAGTAATATTATTGACCCAATTAGTGGTTATCCCACCTCAAAAGAGAGCATATTGAGCATATTATCTAATGAGATGGTAGTTTGTTTGACCTAGGTGGTGACTATCTAATGTCAACAGAAAGGACATAGTGCAGGTACATTGGCAGGGCAGTCATGTTGTTGACCTGGAGAGCGGTTATCCATTCCAGCCAGAACAGAATGAATATGGAGCAGATATTTTATCAGATAGTACCTTTCCTATCTGGTCCTTTCCTAATGGATTACAAATGGATAGAGTGCCAGGCCCACTGGTGCTAGTGGAGCACATCACATCCCCATGTAGGTGACCCAGGTTCATATCACAAACCTGCCCACATACCCATGGCCATTGGAGCTGAGGGACTGCTATGGAGGCAGTGCTCTTCAGGTATGGAAGGGGAAGGAATCTTTGCCTGCTACCACAGTACCTCCAGTGGACAGAGGGTTGGCCTTGATGCTGTTGGTGACCATGAGATGTCAGCAGCCACCCCACCCCCACAGGATGACACAGATGGTGAAGCAGCATATACACTTGGAGAGGTGGGTGGAGGGTAAAACCAAAGGGAAAAATAGCTAAATCGG
Organism: Neoceratodus forsteri; assembly: GCA_016271365.2. Classification (NCBI taxonomy): domain Eukaryota; kingdom Metazoa; phylum Chordata; order Ceratodontiformes; family Ceratodontidae; genus Neoceratodus; species Neoceratodus forsteri. Next base: position 409,941,369 of record JADMNL010000025.1, read on the forward strand.
TTGCCAGTGTGACAGATGACCCCCTGCACCCATGCTGATTGGCCTGTCTTCCACTATCTTTGCTCTTGACCCAGCATTAACTGATACATTTCCTCTAGACCTGTAAACCCAGGGCTGGCCTGGGGCCCTGCCTTGCAGAGGGAATTATGGAGCCATGACTGGGTAGTCATGGACCTGATAGTCATAGCAGTGATGTGGTAGAAGAATGTGGGAGCACGAGCAGCCAAAAAAGGAGTAGGGGTGGCAAGGCACAATAAGGTAGGGGATAAACAGTAAGTTAAAAAAAGAAATTGGAGGGAGTTATTATTATTATATTTAGGGTAAGAAACATCATGATAACCATAGTCTTGTTTACAAGGTGGCCCTGACAAAAGGACAGCAGGGTGCTACAATTACACAACAGACAAAAAACACAGCCAAGAATTGGATAAGGGCATTATCTTGGCAGGCACTTGCAGTGGATAATGTGCTATACACCCATCTCTAGTTTCCTTCTAAAAAATAGTATAACCTTTGTAATAATAATGGTTCTGGGTGTTAACATCACCCGCAATAATAAAGCGGGACACAATATCGCGGTCAGGACATTGCAGGCATAGACATCACATGGCAAACACATTGCGGGCAATAATAGTGCGAGTCATCAGCCCGCGGTGTGCTGCCAGATCCCATGGCACCCCCTGTACCTCCCTCTACCCTGTGGGTCCCCAAATATAGCCACCAACACCAGCACAATGACAGCCTGCTCCACCTAGCCATGGACAATGCTGCCCATTGCCATGGTGCCCATGCCCCAAGGAGGACACCTACCTGTGTCCAGTCTGTGTGCTTGTCCCCCCCACCTGCAGTGCAATGCCCAACAGATGTAAGGGCAGGCCCATATCCAGCAGCATCCCCAGAGGCAGCGAGGTGGCATCGGCATGTTGCCACAGACACAGGAGCTGCATAGTGACCCACACCGCTGATACCGTCACAGGTGGTGATGCACAGATGGTGGTGGTGGGACTGTGATGGAGAGGGGTACAGGGGTGCCAGAGGCACTTCCAGACACTGGTACCAGGCACCAGGAGCTGTGCTGCTGCTGTCCCTTGTGGTGTTCCTGCTGTGCCCTCCCCATGCTGTGTACCTGAGTGTCCACATCCCTCCTCTCATGTCGGAGGGGGCACCATGGGGTCAGGCAGCACACCGCGGGCTGTTGACTCGCAGTATTATTACCTGCAATGTATTTGCCACGTGATGTCTATGCCCGCGAGGTCCTGGCCATGATATCATGTCCCACTTTATATTGTGGGTGATATTAACACCCAGAACCAATAGTAACAAGGACTGGTGTTGGTCATCTCTATCACACAAACATTTTCAATTGTGCCTGAAGGCACCATGTGATAGTTACGCTCAGTCTAAGTTCCTTGGCACAAAACTTCTATACTGCCATCATTATAGGTCAATTACCAGGGCCCAGCTTAACCGGCTTTCCTCTCTGATTTGTTGTCAGTGTGTTACCTTATTTGTGCACCCTGGGGTATGGCTTCATTGTGTTAAGGTTGTCCAACAGTGTCCCAGAACTTTTCTCTTCTTGATGCATCAGGCCTGTCTTTGGTAGACATGTCTTCAGTGAGTGGAATCACTGCTTAGAGTATGGAATTCTGTCCACACACACAAGATGTTATAGGAATTTAATGTCTCTTTATTAATTATTTACAGAGGTTGATTCATGCAAGATGTATGCAGAAATAGAGCTCTGTACTTGAAAGGTGCTAACATTTTCTCACGCCACGCCAGCGACCTGGGTTCGGGAGTGAGCTTGGGTGCCGGGAGTCGGCAGGGGAGGGATGGGATTGAGCACCCACTGAGCTGCTCTCTGGGTGTTGGGTAGCTCAGTGCTCAGGTGACTCCTGATGGCGATCGGGGCGCTGCAGAGCACTGAGCAGCACGTATACTTGCATGGCCCAATGCTGGCAGGGTAGCTGTGCGCCAAGAAGTCGGGATGCGTGCACCATGCATGGGGGAGGGAGGGGACTAAGGGGTGTAACAAAAAATAAGGAGGAAGAAAAACCTTTCTCAGCCAGATAGGCAACGGCTTCCTCCAGTGCCACCGCCACACGTCCAACGCTGGTCTTCCGTCACTGCCCCTTCGATCTCTCCAGGGCTGTTAGCTGCCTGTGACCTCGGACAGTCATAACAACTTTGAAGATGACAGGAGGGATGGTAGACGGTAGAGCGGTTAGGCCAGTGGGGTAAGCCTGAGAGAGTTCCGGCATGAGGTGTGAGAAAGAGAATTGGAAAAAAAAAAAAAAGGTGCTAACATTTCAGGGCCCTTCATCTTAGTTGACACATTCTCAGTTTCTAAGTGTTTCTGAGTGTCTATAGGTGCTGTTTCATACTATTTAACTGGTGTGGTGCCATCTGAATCAGCTTCCTCTGCTCCAATCGCACCACTAGCCACGTCTCTTTATGCGCTGTGGCTGTGCAACATTCCTGGTGGCCTTCCTGTGTTTTGGGGACACTTCCAGCAGAGAGGTTTGTGAATAGCAGTGGCATCAGTGCAGGTGAAACAGCATTTTTCCATGCTTGCAAAAAGCCACTGCACTGGTGTACACTGGTCCGGGTTCCCAACAAACATGGGAATGCTCTGCATCACAAGGGAACACAATGGAGCTGCTTGCAAAGCTCCGGGCAGCTCTTTACATATTTGGATTTGCACTGATGCAATTCATCTGTACTGGTGCAGATCTAGTGGTGTAAAAGTCCCTTATATGTCTCAGGTGTCTGACTCACTGCCTTTTTATGACTCCCTTTTTTGCCAGCAGAGGTCAAAGCAAGGGGCTTAGAAATGTATGTTTTGTTCCCTCCTACTGATCTTTGCTCTTCCTCGGAATGTCTCTAATCACACCTCTGATCTGGGAACCAAAAAACAACAGCTGGCTCCTCATCTCTTAAGCCATAACAGTTTAGTTTTTAAAAGGAGGGGGGAAAATAAGATGTTTAAGCAGTTTTCCTACTACATGGGCTGGGAGCTTGTCACATTCCATTCCAAAGGATGGGGAAAAATAAAATGCGTAAGCAGGGTTCCATGTCATAACGGCGATCGTGGAAAGGCGATCACCATTATGGGGAATGTGCATCGCCAAAAATCAATTTCGGCGATGCACGCTTGCAGCACAGACAAAAACGGCACCCGAGACCTACAGGTCTCATTTTTAATGGAGGGGGCTGTGCCCCCTCCACCCTCCTCACTTATGGATTCTCAACTCCAGGGGGGGTGCATGTCAGGGGGTGTGGGTGTGAAAAACTTAAATAAATACATGCCGACTGCTGGCAAAAAAAGAACCTGCACCACACCGGACCCAAACCCTGTACACTGTACCTCCCAGCCGACCGCCCTCCCATCACGCTAACGGACCAGCTCAGCAGTTGCCCGCCATACCCCTCCCACATACCATCCCTCCCCTGACTCTCCCCCCGCGCATGTGCACATGTGTATACCCGCTACCTCCCATCGCAGTATTTCACCCACCCCAGTATCCGGTCACCCCCCTGCTTGGTAGTCATGAACACAGGTGCCATAATTGAGTTGCTGTTTTTGTCAGCACCCAATTTCAGTCGCCTTGATCATTCGGAAACCTGTAAGCAGTTGTCTGACTACATGGGCTGGAAGATTGTCACATTCCAATTCTCTAGTGATACATTGGAGTGTTGGTAGTGTATAGCCATCATCCTGGAGTGTGCTACAGTATGCTGCAGAAGTCATGCTCTTTCAAGTGATAGGTGGTATTGCAAAGTTCAATGCTGCATTTACTTTGCTTGAATAGCATGTTTTATGTGGCATGTTTTTGCCCCAGCTTGTCCTTGAAAATAAGCACTTGTTGCACAAGGATCTGCCTGGTCAACATCAAATAATAAAATGGTGCCCCCTTTCTAGTGACAAAATTGGTAATGCTGTGTCCTTTTCCATTCTGGGGGGTCTATTTGGAGAAAGGCACCCTCTCTCTAGTGATAAAGGAACTCATGATGGTATATCCTTGGTGCCTACCAGAATGTTACATGTGTCAGAAGGTGCTCTGTCTCTGGTGAGAGACAGAGTCGGTTGTATCGTTGTGATATACATATTATATATATATATATATATATATATATATATATATCTATCCATTATCAGGGAGTTCTACTGTGCATGGTAGAAGGCTCCCTTTCTACAGTGCTAAATGGAATTGGTGGTGGACAGTGGTATACCCTTTTCCATTGCTGGGTCAGTGTTCAGCAGACGTTGTGAGTCTGCTGCTCAGTCTTAAACTAGCCCTAGAGTGTGACTATTAGATCCATCATTGCATAGCCTATTAAAAATGAAAACTGCAAATCCCAAATTCATGAAAGGAGAGCCACTGGCATACTTTCCTCCATAAATGCACCAGCTGCACAACCCCCCCATTACCTCACACTATACTTCAGTTCGGCTCCTAACTCCTACATCAGCAGAAGTAGCTATCGGGGCAGATCCGAGTGTCAAGAACAGGTGTAGCAGGCATACGTCCCTCTAAGTGGGCTCAGATAGGTGGAACAGATTTACCGGCACCCTGAAAACAACCCTGCAGTCACTGTAACTGACCACAAACCTAATTCCTAGGTAAACACACTGACTGTACATATCCCACATACATGTACCCATGCCTGCACTCCTCTACGTAGCTTCTGTGCTCACTTTCCCGTGTAAACTGTATGTGACTGTATTATCTTTCATCTTTAATTGGCAAACTGTAAAAAAGAATTCTATTTGTCAACCTGGAAATTTAATTTCTGAATGTCTGAGATATCACTTGCTGGATTTGGTGCCAAACACAACTTTTATTTGTGTTCCAAGTCTAGTTTTAACCAGTTTCTTCCAGTAGTGCTTCTAGCAGTCTGAACATTTAGCTGCTTGGGTCCTGATCCACATAGGTAGCTGGGAAATATTTGAAGTGACACACTGGGTGGCACCCTTAACGCCAACCCATTGTGCTCTGCCAGTGCAGAGATGCCCACTGGGGCAGGGGGTAGCAGGGATGAGGGTAGCCAATCTGGACTGGCATCCAGTTAGATGCTTATGTTGCTCTGCAAGTGGATCCCTGCCTGCACAGAGAGCAGGGAATGTCAGAATATGGTGGCCCTCAAGGACTGCAATATCCCCACTGATATAAACATGTTCTTAAAACTCACACCAGCCAGTGCAGATGATGCCCCCAGCCCACCGTGGAGGCTCCTAGGGCTGAGGGCTGGAGGAAGGAAGGCTGATTGAGCCTTGAATCATGATGTGTGGCCAGGTGAGGGGGGTGCATAGTCATAATGTTGCTCCTGGGCAGATGTAGAAGTCTCCCCCTTCAATGAGCCTCTGCACCACGGTGTTTCCTTCATGGATCAGTTGCGTATTCACCCACACCCTATACCCCACTCCTTCATACCTGCCACAAAGCCACGTGCACAGGTCAGGGACAGGGTCAGGTGGGGGCATGCATCCCTCATTATGAATGCCATGGAGTGTCACAGTGGTGTCAATCCTGTGTGTAGAGGGGCCTTCATTGCTCTTCCCAACCCTCTGCAGGTGCAAACAGGCTGGGAACATTCCGAGTATTGGGCCCTTAATCTTGATACAGAATAACTGCCTCAGAGGAACTGAGTTTTAAGCAGGTCAGCTTAAAGATTCTCCAACTTTGCTAGGAAAACATTGAAAAACATTAATATTTGAACACAAAGCAGCTTATATTTCTCATGAGCTCTGTATTTATTTATTTTTTGTCATTATTAATTACTGAGGTCACATCCATCACTGAGGTCACATGCATTAAAACAGGATCTTTGTTCCATAAGAGTTCATCAGCTCCTAATGCTTATTCCCAACCTAATGTCAAAATACTCTACTTGTGACATCACAGTTATTCCCATGGCAACAGACTGTGATGTCACAACAGAGTACTGTGATTTCAAGTAGGGAATATGCTGTAGGGGTAGATGAACTCTAAGTGATAAAGATCCTATTTTTATGGGGCTTCCTCTGTAATGAAGAAGAGGGAGCAGAAATCTATAGAAGATAAGTGACATACAAGCTGAACTGTGTCTAAATATTATGTTCTCCAAATGTTTCCCAGAGGCATCAGCAGCTCTTTAAGGTTCATAGAGTTGAAGCATAGTAACTGCAGTGCCCTCTAGCTGTGAGTGGCTTGTAGTAAAGTTAAAGCACAGACAATTTACCCAGTAATGTGGACAGTCATAACAGTAGTAACAGTAGTAATGAGGATGGGATGCCTGACAACAAAGAGAAGACACAGTGATGTATACTGTATGCAGATAGCAGCAATATTTAGAAATACTAGCACTACAGTGTTGAAGAATTACAGAAGCAGTGCCCTCTAGTTGTGAGAGTCTGATGGTAATGTAAGTAAAGTCAGAGTCTGGCCTCTCAGTTAGTGAGAATTCTTTCTTAGCTAAATGTTTAGCAAGTCTGCATTCAGGGTCCCAGGTTTAATACCCAGCAAGGTCTTTCAGTGAGTCCCCAGCAGAGGGGAAAGGGATAACACGTGCTTAATGTATAAGGTGAACCATATCCCTCGCATACACCCCTCCCCTGAAATGTGAAGCCACTTTCATTTTAATATGAAACAGGTAATGCATCTGCTGACATCCTCTTCTTTTATCCCTCGGATTAGCCTGACTTCTTTTGACTGTCGTTTGGATTCTCTCAGATCAATGGAGAAATTAGGTTTGTTAGACCTAGTTGCAGATAGCCTGAACACTAAGCTCAGTGCAGGAGGCATGCTAAGTGTGTCTCGGTGTGCTTTCTAATTGCATCATTACTGCCAATGTGAGAACAGAAGAGTATATTGCTAATGTGCTATCCATATCAATTTCTCCAGCGTATCAAATAAAAGTCAGCAAAGATGCAACCCTTCTCACTGTTGTATGTAAAGCTGAACCACCAACTGGCACAGCCCCCTTGACAGATGGTATCATATCAAGGTTTCACTGGAACACACCAGTGTGGGAAGCTAAACTAGAAATTAGATCGTCCTGCCTTATTCAAAAAGTTCAAGACTTCAGAGGTGACGGATGGAATATTGACTGGAGCCGAGGTTTATGATTGCTCTGTGACACAGCAGCCAAGCCAAACCATAAATCCCTCAAAGCAGTCAATATTTTCTAGTAGTGACCTTCAACAGAGAGGTAACCTTATTGAGTTACAGGTTATCAATCTGCTTATTAACTGACTCTCACAAAGATAAGACAGATGCACTCTGGAGACATGCAGCAATGGTCAGCTACTTCAGGGCATCAATTATACAACAGACATGCAATTTCCTCTTAAAAAAAAATCTATTGTTTTAAGTCAGATAAACAGTGGTTAGGTCTCAAGCAAAGTTAGTTTTGTGCTTAGCTGAGTCCCAAGCAGACAAAAGAACACTGCCCAAAAATATTGCAGGCTAGATATTTAAATAGTTGCATGTGCAGTTTGGTAGGTCATACATAGTTTTAAAATCACATTTCATCTGGGAGTAGGAAAATGGCTGCCCAAAATCTCTAAGAATTAACACCACAAATTATAAAAGTGATAAATTGTGGTGGTATCCCTAGAAATTATATGCAGGCATGTTAATGCCCTAAAAAGTGTGTTAAAATTTGTACAAACAAGCAAATTGCATGTGCAAATGTCCTTGGATGTTTATCTGTCTCTCTATCTATCTTGTGATGATATCTGTAACCAATAAGACACAATGGGGAGTGCATTACACTGTGATACCCACACTCCCAGGGGTGTTGTTAGGTACGAGGCCATAGAGCGAGTGCCATCTGCCCCTGGGAGTGCAGTTATTACAGTGTAATGCACTCCTCGTTGTGTCTTATTGCACTTATAAAATGGCCTTTTATTTATTTAAATAGATTTCATTATTAAAATAAGTATTTTAACATGAAAAACATTATAATTTATTTGTGATTTTAATCTAAAGTAGACCCTCCATCTTTAGTACAGTGCTTTGCTTTTTCATCTTTTGACCTAATGGAGCCTCCATATTTGTATGCCTAATGATTATTGTAGCCCTGTTCAATGACATTCTTCTCCGATCACTGTCTAAGAATTGTTCCTATCACTACTTAAACTAAGAATGCTGAGAGAGCAAGAGAATAAACAGCTGCCACGGCTCCGAGTCAGAGAATTTGCTAACACTTACATTGCGCAGTAACCAGAGTCTGAATAAACCTTTTTTGACATTTTTTTCAAATGCTGCCAGCATTTTTTCTTACAGATTCCTGTTCAATGTGACATGCTGAAGTGAGAGCTACCGTGGCTATGGCTATGAGTAAGCACCTATCACTCCTTAAACTAAGAATGCTGAGAGAGCAAGAGAGCAAAAAAGCTGCCACACCTCTGAGTCTCAGAATTTGCTAACGCTCACATTGTATAGTGACCAGAGTCTGAATAAATCTTTGTTGGCAATTTTCCAAATCTTGCCAGCATTTTAACTTACAGATTCTTGTCCAGAGTGAGATGTTGGGGGCAGAGAGAGAGAGAGAGAAAGAGAGAGACTGATGCAATGTACTGCAGTGTGTACTAAGCAAGTGCCATCTGCTGTGAGAGAGAGAGTGGTGCAAAGTTGAGGGAGGGAAGCATGTGGGGAAGACAGATTAAGAAAACACAGTTATGTAGACTCGAGCACAGAGTTTTTTTTAAAATTTCATATACCCTAAGGGTGGGATATTCAGAACTGCGCCTGGCAGGGATGCAAGCCGGGAGCAGCGCAACTGGGATGCGCCAGGGCGTGGACTGGGCGATATTCAACGGTGCTGCACCGTGGCTCAGCACCATTGAATATGGCACTGTGGCCACCCGCATTGCACATGGTTCAGTAGCACTGCGCCAGCGCAAGTGGCCAGAGAGGAGCAGAGGGATGTGTTAGTGCAAGTGCCATTGCGCTAGTCGCATCAACCACGATATTCAGCGGTGGACATGCAAATGGGGCCATAATGCATGCAAGACACAAATGGGGCCATTAGCATGTCATTATGGCCCCATTTGCATGCAGGTGCGCTGATCCCCAGTGACTTGCGCCTGGCGCCCTGCCAGGCAGCAGCCGTCGAGGACCGACACCCCCTGCCCCCACCGGCAACACGCTCTGACACCTGACCACAGGCATAAGTATGAAATAAAATGCCCAATATCCCTGGTGGTCCAGTGGACCACTTCCAGCCCGATCGCGGGCATAGGTATGAATTTAAACATCCTGTATCTGCTTCCAGCCCGATTGTGGGCATATGTATATAAAATAAACATCCAAACCATCCCTGGTGGTCCAGAGGTCCCCCTCTCACCCGCCCACTGAGTCCCACCACCCCCCCCCGGGTCAGCGGCGGGCGCAACTCTCCACCCGCAAGCCGCCTGGCTGCCCGCCAACTGATCACATACAGTACAGTTGTGCGCCCATTGGTCCACAGCTGGGCAATGGCTGTCTTGAACATACCATACCACACAGTCCAGATATGTGAATTAATCATTCACATATCTGGACTGTGTCTCAATCTGATCTGCATGCCCATTGGCCCCGCAGCTGGACCAATGGGTGTGCACCACTGCACACAGTCAGTCAGCGGGCGGCTGGGCAGCTTGCGGGTGGGGAGTTGCCACCCACTGCTGACCGGGGGTGAGTGGAGTGGTGGGGCTCAGTGGGTGAGTGGAGAGGGGGGGTACCGCTGGACCACCAGGGATGGTTTGGACGTTTTCTTTATATACATATGCCCACGATCGGGCTGGAAGTGGTCCACTGGACCACCAGGGATATAGGACGTTTTAATTTTATACTTATGCCCGCAGTCAGGCATGGGGGGGCTGCTACCACAACAGATGGTGCCACCGGAGCTTGGGAGTGGCCACCCACTGTTGGCAGCTGCTGTGTTGCACCCTGCAATAGGGCAGCTCACCTGTGGGTGGCCAGCCGTTGCTCCTGTATTTTTCAGCTCAACTGTGTGCGGTCCAGGTAGGGGTTGTACCTGCATCTGCTCAGCACATCCCAGGCTGAATATCAGGATGTGTGGAGTATGCATGGGCACACCCCTCCTACTTGCCCCCCATACATTACTGATGCGCCCCGGTGCATCAGGATTTGTGCCACACACTTTCCCCTTTTGAATATCATGCCAGGGTGCAGCCCTTCTGAATATCCCACCCTAAGGGTAAAAAAAAGTGATTGGTGGGTCTATTAGGTCACTCGGTGAGATTGGGAATGAGAACGATTGTGGCTGGATAAGCAAACTGACGGCTGTACATGTGAGCTGTAGTGCATCATGATCGGCGAGAGGCAGAAATGTAATGGCTGCTGGAGATGGCATAAAGTATATGTGTTTCAATCATCTTTCAGCATGTTTCAGTGAGCAGGGGAGAGCTGTTTCATTAACTTGCTCGATCGCATCCACATTGATGAAAACGTTAGTGGGCTAAAAATGGCGACCTCAGCTAACTGTAGCATTCTAATTAGAATGTCAAAAAATGAATCACTGGGCATTAGATTCTGTGCCTCGGTCCTTTTACTGGGACTAGTTATATATACTATAGTGCAATGTTGTCCCATATTGCACTATAAATAACCAATCAGATTGCTCCATTGGTTTCTGCCCTTTTATATTATGAGATAACTAGGGTGGTTGTCTGTGCTTGTTCTATCTAGAAAAAAATCTGTCTATCTATCTGTCTGTGTCTCTGTGTCTGTCTATCTGTCAATCATCTATCTATCTATCTTATGATGGTATACTGTGAACTAACTAGGGTGGTTGTCTGTACTTGGTTTAGCTTCCTGCCTAAGTCATGATGCTTCCCTAACAGTCTAATTTTAAAAAACACTGCTCTCTTCAGGAACATTCCCAAAAAATCAGGCCAATCTTGTGAAGGACCTGTCCAAGACATAATGCCCACACATTCGTGCAATCCAAGTGAGAAAAAAGTTTGCTATGTAATGTAACTTAAGGGCTTTTAAACCTTTGGTTTTGGTGGGCAACTCACTATCCCCCCCCCCCCCAAGTCATCAAAAGGAGCACCAAACACAAGCTTCAACACTCATTTTGTGATATCGGTGCCCTATGTTTTTCTCTGAGCTGCTTGCCTGTTCCTTGGGTGTTTATACTGGGGGGGGTGGGATTGCTTTGTTCCTGCTTGCCTGTTCCTTGTGTGTTTATTGGGGGGGGTTGCTTTGTTCCTGCTTGCCTGTTCATTGGGTGTTTATTGGGGGGGGTTGCTTTGTTCCTGCTTGCTGACTCTTGCCACTGTGCCTTTGCACTTTCTCACATTGCTGCCACCTCAGTGCTGGGATGCTTTGAGCATGTGCTTTTCTTACCACTTTAGTGGACAAAACCATTCCAGGTTAGGCAAAGAGATGGGTTGATATGACTTGCATTCATCTTTGGGTTTTCCTAGTTTGGGGATTGTGGAAATTATGGCCTCCCCATGACTGATGGCACCTTCCTCCCTTTTCTTGACAAGCTCTGATTGTTTCAAGCAAAATCAGGGTCAGTTTCTTCATATTTTTTTTTTTAAATCAGCATTGTAACCATCTGGTCCTGGGGCTTTACTTTTTTCTTCATTCATCACTTTTTGACCTCTTCCATTGTTACTGGGGTATCTAGCACTTCTACCTCTGATTTTGTTAGCACAGGAAGTATGATTTATTTAAAAATGTGTTGGTGTTTTTTTTCACTTGCTCCTGGTTAAGGTTTTCTTTATATATTGTGGCACAAAATTCTTTAAAGGCCTCTGCCATGCCCTGTGGAGTGATTTTGGTTATGTGTGTCTGGTATGGGTCTTTTAACTTCAGTACCAATCTGCTGGTTTCTGCTTTTTTCAGTCTGTATGCCAGTAGTCTTGAGGTCCTACCTCTTGCTTCATAGTAAGCCTAATTGCTAAATCTTAATGTCACCTCTGCTTTCCTGTTTAAGAAGTTAACTAACTCTTTTCTGACCTTGTCCAACTGTACCCATGTTGCCCTACATCTCATATTTTTATGAGTGGCCTCTATTTATATGATTTTTTTTTCAGTGTCTCTTGCTCTGCTTGGTTTTGCCTTTTCCTTGCCACTGCTATACCTATGATGTTATCCCTCACTACCACCTTTAGGGTGTCCCACACCACTGGGGCAGCAACCCCACAGTCCTTGTTTCAGTCATAAACCTCCACTATTTCCTTTTCTACCACTTGCCAAAATTATTCCTATCATTCAGCAGTGATGAGTTCATACACCGTGTCATCACCCTTCTGGGCCCGCCTAGTAGGTATATAAGGGAGATTATACAATGGCAAGAAAGAATCCCTGGCTTCTGATTGGTCAGTTGGCTGTCACAGCAGGGATGTTATCCTGGCATAATATCCCTGCTGATCATTTGTTGGATATCGCCCTTCTCTTAAGAAACAAAAATATTTTTACACACCAACAAAAACATTCTTTAAAATTATTTTTTTTAATTATAAAACAATAAGCCATTGTATAATAAGAATAATGCCCTCCAGGGTGGGTGTTATGCTGGGATAACATCCCTTCTCAGGTGTTGGATGCCCTCGGATGGTGGCCTCGGGCCCAACCACCTGAGGTGGGATGTTATCCCAGCATAACACCCACCCAGTCAGGCATTATTCCTTTATTGGAGCATAGTCTGATTGTGTTATTGTCCCTATTTCTGTTTTTTTTTTTTATTTTATGTTCTATCCTTCTAGGTACAAAGAACATATCTATTCTGGAGTATTCCCATAGTGCATGAGAAAAAAGTATGGTCCCACTAACTGCCATGCTGGATCCTCCCTATGTCTCCACATCCCACCTCCGCTGTTAGTGCCCTAAGTGTGTTCATGGCCTGCTTATTGGTTGCAGCATTCTGTGAGGTTCTGTCCTCCTCGGGGGACAAGATGCAGTTGAATTTCCTCCCCCACAACTGTGGGGTTTCTGGGGAGCTGCATAATTTTCCTCCATACGTCTTCCAAAAATTCACCCATCTCTGTGTTTGGAGCAGAGAGCTTCACCAAGTTGATACATTCTCCCTGAATTTTACCCTTTAGTATCACAAACTTCCCCTTAGCTCCTACTTCTGTGTCTATTATTTCTAAAGTCGCCTCATTAGAGAGTGCTGAGCAATTCAATGGAGCTCCATTTCAGCTCTGCGTGCGCACATTTCAGCTGGCTCCTGCTCAAGTGTGTGAGCCATTGGGTCTGCTTGCCGAGCCTGTTAGTGCTATGGCACTCAGATGTTAAAACCACTCCTGCAGCCATGCTGAAGTCCCCTCTGTGTGTTCTGACCCTGGTACCCCAAATGACACATGTAGGGGTCTGGAGTCACACAGAACGGGAGAGAGAAAAATGAATAAAAAACCTGGCAACAGTGCTATTAAGCACTGTATCTTGAAGAGTAGCTAAGGCTGCAGAATGAATGAATGCTCTACCTGCCACTTGGGGGAACACACTTTGGAGGTAGCGACAGGCAGGGGAGACTCTGTCCTGCAACACTCTGCCACCAGACAATAGGGCAGAGGGGCCTCTTCAAAACTCTGGGGACAGTTAATATTAATTCAATGGGCCTACGCAACCAGAGTAGTGTTATGCTTGTGCAACTGTGATAACTGTTTGGCCATTTGTACTCTCTATTCCATGGGAAATTACCACCCTGTAGGGGTACCAAAGGCAAGGAACCCTCAAAGATGGTTCCACCCCTAGAGGTGCCGTGGGTAAGGTTCCCTTGGCTAAAGGTACCTTAGGAAGGAGCACCCCCCCAGGAGAGATGCATGCTCCTGGAGGGGGAGGAGGGGAGGATGGCGGGGCAAAGAAAAAGTGCTTCAGAAAGAGGCTGGGAGGAACTGCTTACATAGCTCAGTAAGGGGGCTTGGCTGGTTGCTCACCCCATTGAAACACAGGCATAGCTTTACAGTTCAATGGGCCTATGCAACTAGAGTAGTGTTATGCTTGTACAATTGTGATAACTGTTTGGCCTTTCACACATTCTATTCTATGAAGAATTACCACTCTGTAGGAGTACTGAAGGCAAGGAACCCTCAAAGAGGGCTCCACCCCCAGAGGTGCTGAGGGGAAGATTCCCTTGGCTAAAGGTACCTTAAGAAGGAGCCCCAAAAAGAGCACTGAGCAGTAAACATTGACTATGAGGTAGAGAAGCAGGTTGACAGCAACAAGACAGCTGATCAACCAAGAATGAGATGCACACATGCCGGCGACCCGGCTTCGGGTGCGAGCCCGGGTTGCTGGGGGTCGGCAGGGGAGGGAGAGGATTGAGCATCTGGAGGATGGCTCTCCTCTTCCGGGAGGGACAGGGGTCCTGAGTTGGTGCTCAGTTGCCCTCTGGTGGAGGCTGGAGATGCAGCAAGCACTGACGATGCAGAGAAGGAGTGGCGGGGGGGAGTGGCAGATGTCAATAACATGCCTTGACATCAGGGCACCAGCCACTCCCCAAGAAACAGGGGGAAAAACACCCTTCAGCTCTGGCAGAGGCAGAGCACCGGAGCTTGGCCTCGATCTGTGGCCACCCACCTGGTACCCTCCCAACCAACGCTACTGACTGATCGGGGTCTTAGGGGCCCACCTCGTCCCCACCCGGGGGGTAAACCAAGGCTACATGGGTGACAGAGGACTGTCCAGGCAGGGCGGACCGCAGAGGGATGACTCCTTGGTGTCTCCTGAGGAGACCAGAGCTGAGGGGTGGAAAGGAGGAATAAACATGAGAATAAAAAAAAAGAATGAGATGCACAGGTTGTCAGGACTGGACTAGTAAAATGGATTGCACTGATGACACCAGAGGGCTTCCTAAGTAGAGAGGGAATGGTGAATAAGGCCACCATCCATCTCCATCCAACAGCAGAAACTTACCTCAGGAAACTAGGGACTATACTATAAACAACTAACTACATATTATGACCTTTGGCATGGAGGAGAGGAAAAAAAAACCTTTTAAAAGGAGGAAACCTCTTGGGATCCAAGGCCTAGGTCACCTTCCCTCCAGGCTAAGGGTAGTTTATTTAGTGTCAGCTTGGCTACTACAATTTGGAAACCCAGTTTCAGGAGATTGTTCAATTTGGAAGTATGCCCTCACTCTATCCCCTTCTGGGAGATGCCATGTGTGGCTGCAAAGATAGCTCTGCAGCCATGGGAGACTCCCATACTGGAGGCCCTCACCTAAGGCAGGAGGAGGAGAGCAATGACCACTGAATGGCACTCACCTGGCTTCCATTTGGGAGACCTAAGATTGAGTCAGACATCTGAGGGGCTTCGCTGAAGACCATCTGAGAACTGAGCTGGGGAGGGAAGGGAAAGTTGAGGAGACCTCGTGAACCATAGGTGGTCGTAGGGAGAATGGCTTTTGAAGGTGCCATGGTGAAGCCATAGACAAAGGAGCACTCGTGCTCTTGAGGGTCCCACCCCATAGCAGCTGAAGTCTTAAATTCTGCATCAAGAGGTGCCGACAATGGGTTAGACAACTGAAGCTCCACCCAGAGTGAGGATATTCCCACTATGGGCCAAATGAGAAGGACCCTGCCCTGAGTTTCACATGCTCATGATGCAGACTTCATGGGTGCAGAGCAAGACTGTCAGCTATAGGTCAAGCCCTGAGCCAGAAAAGGTAACAGTCATAGTTGGCATGCCTCCATTTTATGAGTGAGAGCATGAACCAACTTTGATGTGCTAGATAGGAGCAGGCTGGCAAAGTCAGTGGCTGTCGATTAGGTAGCAGGTTATTGATTAGAAGGCTGGGCGAAGCCAGCGGTGTTAGTGATAAGGAGGCCAAGTGAAGTCAGACAGCCTGGGTAAGGTAGGAGGCTGTAGTAGCAACCAGCAGAAAACAAGCCAACCAATTCCATTACAGAAGCTGAACTGAATGTGACACAGAAGATAGGTGTTTAGGCAGTGAGAGGCTGTGATGCCAGTGATTGAATCAATGAGGTTTAGCGTAAATGAATCAATGAGGTTTAGCAGATAGGAGATTTGTAGCAGGATTTGCAACCATATTTGCAACAGCAATAAAATGGGCAGCAGCAGCATAGGTAAGCATGAAGCATTGCATATGAGGTAAGCCGAATTATGCATCTGCTTCGCCAACCAGTTCCATGAAGGAGCAAATCATATTTTACATAAAAGCATCTGATGCTATGGTTTCAACATGAATGGTGAATTGATATGATTGGCATGCTTGGTGAATTGATATGATTGGCACGAATAGTGAATTGATATGATTGCATGAATAGTGAATTGATATGATTGGCATGAATATCTTAAATGCCATTAAGTTGCAGATAGGTTAATCCAGTAAGGAGCTTGCAGCACAGTAATGGAATGCAATGAACAGCTGAAGGCCATGTAGGCTGCAAGGTTAATGATTTATGCATGGATAACTGAAAGCCATGTAGGCAAGAAAGTAGGGCAAAATCACATAGCTTACATAAAGCATGCTCCTGCTGCTCGGAGCCACAATGCCCCACCGTAACATCACAGTTCCCTGCCATGGGAATAACAGGAAGCCA
Organism: Neoceratodus forsteri; assembly: GCA_016271365.2. NCBI lineage: Eukaryota > Metazoa > Chordata > Ceratodontiformes > Ceratodontidae > Neoceratodus > Neoceratodus forsteri. Next base: position 409,957,885 of record JADMNL010000025.1, read on the forward strand.
CAAACTGAGCACCATGAGACCAAACAGCACTGTAATGTTGATAGGGTATGAATCCCCAAAATAGATGCTCTTTTACTGTCAATGTCCTAGTTAAGGACACAGTCAATGATAGCAAGCTGCTGAGGCTGTAGAGACTAGGCAGCTAACGTAATAGCTGAAAGTTTGCACTATTGCAATGCAATATTTGTTTGAGTGGAGCTAGCACTGAGTGAATTAAGAGCAGAGCTGTAGAACAGGGAGTGACAGCTAGCTGAGCAGTATGAGTCTGGACCAGGAGCAAACAATTAAGGTGGAAGCACAGAAGAGAGCAGAGAAACAGCAATGTGAGCTGAAGCATACAATAACAATTGCAGGAAACTGAGGGCTTAAGGTAAGAAAACAACAATATGTAACGGAAGCACAAATAAGCAATGTTGACACAGAATGCTAGAAAACTAGAAAAGCCCAAAAGAAACAAATGAAAGCAAACACAAGGATAGGAGCAGGAAGGAAAAAGCACACAAGGAAGCATGCAACAGCCGGAGGTAAGGCAATACTAACCAAAAGCAGGAGAACCACAACAAACAGAAATCCAACACAAACCATGCAGATCCCAACCACAAGCAACACGGGGGGGGGTGGGTGGACGCAAAGCCCCAGCAGGTCCCAAGGGAGGAGACAGACTAACAGGACCTCAGGCTGGCAAACAAAATATGCTTCAGAAGGAGGCTGGAAGGAACTGCTTATATAACTTAGTAAGGGTGCATAGTTGGTTGCTTACCCCTTTGAACCACAGGCATAGCCTTACAAAACAATGTCAGAGCCCTGCAATATGAACTTAAAGATGGGACTCTGTGTAAATTGCATAGATTGTTTTTGTTTCCCACTATCTTTGTTGCCTTTGACTTGCCCTGCAGCCAATGGGACTGCTAGGAACCCAAACGACTACAGAAAGGGTGCTTCTGGGAGAAGGCGAGGACTGTGTATTGGTGCCTTTTTCCTGGTCCCATGTCATAATGGCAATCACGGAATAGCGATTACTGTTACAGCGAGTGTACATCGCCAAAAATGAATTTCAGTGATGCACACTTGCAGTGTGGACAAAAACTGCGCCCAAGACCTATGGGTCTTAATTTTAATGCGGGGGTCTGTGCCACCCACACCCCCTACTTCTCAGATTCTCAACTCTAGGGGGGTGCATGTCGGGGGTGTATGAAAAACTTAACTAAATATAAAGCCAACTGCCAGCAAAAAAACCCAACCCACACTGCAAGCGGGACCTGAACCCTGCACCTTGCGCCTCCCAGCTGACCACCGTCCTCATCACTCTAGTGGATCAGCTTGGCAGCTACCTGCCACACCCCCTCCCACATGCCATCCCTCCCTGCCTCTCCCCACGTAGTGTGTGTACATGCATGCAGATACCCGCTTACTTCCCATCAGTGTATTTCCCCACCCCAGTATCCGCCACCCCCCTGCTAGGTAACCATGAACACAGGCGCCATAATTGAGTCACCATTTTTGTAGGTGCCCAATCTCAGTTGCCTTGTTCACTGAATACCCTTTTTCCCCACCAATAAGGCATTAAATGAACATTCCACATACAAATTTGATGGACTGACAGCCTGATTGACAAATTGGGACTCTGATCTGATCTCCTGAGATCTGAGGGGCAGATCCAGCTTGAAGCAGTCCCATGGGAGCTTCCACAGAGTGAGGAGGCTCAGTCTGTGTGCTTTAGAAAAGTTAGGAGGCCTGCCTGGAGCTTTCACATCCAGCAGCCCAGGGAGTGTCTGATTCATTTCCATCACCTGGAAATCCAGAAATCTGTTTTGTGATTTAAAACCTGAGCACCTCAGAAGTGTTAGAAAAGCCTGAGAGACTATACCTGCCCACAGCCTTGGGAGGTAGTACAGAATCTATTGAAGGAAGAAATCCAGATTGCTTTGCTTTGGACTTGTTGTGCCACAGATGCCAGCCTGCAGTGTGGATAAAAATATTAAAGCTGCATTCCTGAGACCCATGAGGTTCTTGCCAGCGGACAGCTGGGGAACTGGCTGGGCTGTGTCACAACTAGGCATTACTTATCACCTCATCCTGAGAACTGGATGCCTGGATGGGTGGGGGAGATGTGTAACCCATGTCCCTAAATTGGTACCATCCAGAAAGCTGCAAGAGTTCCAGAAAGCTGCAAGAGTTCCAGAAAGCTGAAAGAGTTCCAGAAAGCTGCAATAGTTCTAGAGAGTTGCAAGAGATTCAGAGGAGTGCCACAGCCCCAGAGCCATGGTCTGAAAGATCTTCAACCTGCAGATTTCAGAGACGGGTATTCCAGAATTTTTGAATAATTTCAGGGTTTGCCCTGAGCAGGAGAAATTGTTTTTAGTTTCTTCAAAAGTTACTGTTCAATTTTTAAAGTGCACCGACACTGGCCAGCCAGCTGCACATTGTCAGGCCTGCACTAACTCACAAATCTGGGTACCCAGAAGGGACATTGGGGGGACACTGGTACCAGTGGGGAGTTGGGCCATTCTGTTTGTGTTGCAGTTGGGGGGGGTGGGCAACATTTTGTTATTGTTGATGCTTATGCTTTTAACAGTTAGAGCAAAAGTTTAAAAAAAGTTATTTATCTTTGCACTCCAGTCCCCTGCCCTGGTTAATAAATTGTTTATTGTTAATCCGTCTCATGAGCGTAACTTGTATGGGCATATTATTAGCTTCAGTCAATAGTTGCATGCATAGCGAAAAAGCTACAGGGTTTCTGGTTTTCTATCTGTGGAGTGACTGTGAGGGGACGTGGCTAGGTTCCTCATCTCAGGGGGTTGTTCCAAGCAGACAGCTGGCCCAATGTATTTTAACTCTGCATGGAGGCACCATGCTAATTAAATTCTCTTGGGAAAGAAGCTCTTCTTTCCATTCAAAACAGACCCCAGTCCCCTCAACCTTGCTGAAGTCCACAAGGTAGGGGTTGTAACTGTAGTATACACGATGACCTGGTTACAAAAAGATTCCACTGTTAAAAGTTAATGTTTATGGGGAGGGGCAGAGGGGAAATAAGAAAGTTCTTAAACTGCAGGGTTGTGACTTTAGAGAGAGGGAAATAAAATGAAAACTAATATTGACACTGACACGTGATCAGTATCTAAAGTGGAGAGAGAAAAGGAAAAATGCATGGATTCGTGCAATTAATGAGAAATAGTATGACCAAAGGAGAAAATGGTCTAAAAGGAAGAATGCCTATTCTGTAAATAATTATAACTGCTCATTCTTTACAGGTCTACCAACTGGAAAGGGGAGGGGAGAAGCTGAGGTAAGTCCCCACCCATACTGAAAGGGGTTTATATCACATGCATAGCCAGAGAATATTATTGCATGTCCTAGCTTACTCCCTGGAGCAGGAATTCTATTTCCAAATAGAAATTTATTATAAAATTAAGGGAGGGGGTAGTTGGGACAAGTTAAGACAAACAAACCAGAATAGGCAAGTAGCACAATTCTACAGCCTTATAAAAAGGGGTATGAGAGCAAAGAGTCTTGAATATTAGTAGGATAATATAGTACAGTGTAGTTTACTATGGGTATATGAACAACCATGAAACAGAATAACAAAGAATGGCTCTGTCAACCACCAACGTAGCAGAGACAAGCATGAACAAAGGGACGATAAAACCACACCAAGAGACTCGAGGGTGAGTGACAAACTCTTTTTAATTGTAGACACCATAGGACTGGCTTTGTTGCCTCCATGGCAGAAAATAGACATTTGCACTTCCCAGTAAAAACTAGCTTAAATATGAATTGTGAACAAACTGAAAAATGCTGTGTACAGTGTTATTATATGTGTGAAATGTCAATAAAAATTTAAAGTTTAAAAATAAAAAATTCAGGCATCAGACTTAGTACCCAAAAGTATAGCAACCGATGCCATTCAAAAATATCTGGGCTCCATGTCACACTTCCCTTGATCCAGACTCCGTGCCAATAAAAGATACTAGCAGCCATGATGCCTTCCACATCCAGGCTCCACTATCCAACAATCCAGCTCAAGGCTTTCCTCCGGCTCTCATGTCCTGTGAAACTTCACCTTTCCATCATTTCAGGTCTCCTAGACCTTGAACCAAGTAGAGATCTTCTCCACAGCAGCCACTGCCACCACTGAATCTGGGTTCCATGTCCTAATTTATATAGCAGACAAATTGCCTTCAGCTCCAGCCTCTATGCCATTTTAATTTGTTTTATCAGGCATCAACGTCTTAACTTTTAGGGCTCTGTGCGATTTTAAAGGAGAAGGAGCCAAAGCTGCAACAGGATCAACCCCTTCCAGCCCCTAGAGGTACCCATGCTTCTGCTTGCAAAACTGTCCCGTGCTCTCCAGCTCAAAGGCTCCCAAAGCTACCAAGCTTGTTGTGCAACTCAGGTTGAGTACATTTGTAAAAGTTTATTTTCAGCTACATAATAAATATTTCTCTGTTCCCTTTACAAAACATCAAGCATCTTGTAACCTCAGGTTATCATGTCCTCCATCAGATAACACTGATCCATGGGAAACCAAAGTTAAAGAAAACCTTTACGACCAGAATAGATCAAGCCCACAATTAAAACTGAACAGAGATCTACCTGCTGCTTTGACCCCCAAATACAATGAATGGACCAAAGCTATGTTGCAGTCCTCTCATCATTCTTTAAATGTATCCTTTGTATCAAGCATCAAATTAAGGAATTATTGAAGCAATAATACACAACAGGGCATGTGTTGTGGTGGGATAACAACACACCTCGGGTGGTTGAGCATGAGGCTGCAAGCTGAGTGTGTCCAACACCTGAGAAGTGACGTTATCCCTACAACATGTGTCTTAGTGTGCAATATTGCAATTATAAAATGGCTTGCTTTAAAAAAAAAACAACAGGGTTTTAAAATACATTTCTGTTGCTTTTTGAATAGGAGTGATGTGCTGAGATAACATCACTGTTGAAGGTTAGCATTAACCAGAGTCCAGAAATTTTTCTTGTCATTTTATAATTGATCTTTACATCTCTCAAGCATAAAAATAAACAGCCTGTAACATCTGCATGTCCAAGCCCTTTAGAGACTTACGAAATAACTTAGTTACTTCTCTCTATCCAGTCTTATGTGGCTAATTTAGAAAGCAAGGTAACTGCTCTAGAACAGTGCATTTCTACAGATCCAGGACATCAATTTCCTGCTCTGATTTCACCTGCTCCAGTATTTGGAGCTCTGTGCAATCTTCAGCGCCTAATTTAGCTCCACTGCCATTAACTTAATTCGCTCTTAAGATGCCTCCCAGTCCTTCTGTTCTAGCTTCTGTTCTTTCTGTTCCCCAGCTTCTGCTAATCCAAGTACAGCTCTGTCTGCAGCTCTTTATACGTTGGCCTCTGCTGATCTTTGTTCTCTTCCTCTTCCAAAATGTTCCAGCCTAAATGTTCCATTTGTCTTATGACCTAGAAAAGACAGATGAAAAAGATATACATCCTACGACTCCCTTTATGTTTTCTCATGTTGCCATCAAAAATAGATTATTCTCTTGCGCTGACATTTCCATTATACTCAAAATCAAAGATAAATATCTACTGGAGAAACTTAGAGTACCCAAAGTTATTGCTGCTCTCAATCTTTCTTTTGCTCCCCAATATATCTACCCAATTTATTCACCACTGGTATAGTATGTATTATAGAAGCATAGTAGTGCCCCTATAGTTAGGGTTGAGTAGGCTGTTTAATGTTAAACTCCAACTTTGCACCTTAATAGCTTCACCGCCGTTCAATGAAATTTCACAAAATTTTGCATGCTCGATTTGGGGGGAAAAGATCTGTTAATCTAGTAGTTTTGTTCTCTTTAGCTGTGTGGATTCTGAGATTTTGGGGGAATCAATGATTTTTGTCATTGTCTACAGCCCAGATGGTCTGGAATTTTATTCTGAAATTTTCAGGGTAGAAGGAACTTGTACTACAATGGCGCCTTTTGTTGGTTTGGTGAAAAAATATTAATCCATTCCCGAGTTATAATGATCAGAAATTTCAGCTCTGAGCATGCTCAGTAGCTCAGTAGGGTTTGCTTTTGAGAGTCTTCCTTCATGAGCTGAAATTCTTCTTTCCTCAATGGAATCAACAAAGTCCAAGAGGGTAGCATCTTTCAGAAAAAGAGATGTGCAAGAACAAGGGAGCACAATTTGAAGATAGTGGGGGGATTGCTCAGAGGTAATATGAGGAAGTATTTTTTCACAGAGAGGGTTGTGGATACATGGAACAGCCTTCCTGAGGAGGCAGTGGAGTCAAAATAGTGGGGTAATTCAAGAATGCATGGGACAGACATAAGGTAATTCTAGTCAGGGGTAGGAGGAAATAGACTGTTAGTTAACTAGGATTTGCAGCTTATCCATTAGGTTGGGAAAAGGGCAAACTAGGTGGGCCAAGCAGTCCTTACCTGCTGTCAAAGTCTATGTTTCTATATTTCTTTTGTATGGCCACCATCTTGTTTTTGATTAAAAAAAAGTTAAAACCCTAGTAAAAATGATGTATTAAAAAAAAAACACATGAACCTAGGTAAATGGAACCTGTTTATCTACATTCTGGTATTTGCATTAGCAAAGTTTTTGCAATGAATATGGTCAAGAGAAGATCACAGCCGCTGACCTCCAGAGGTAAGTATGGGGTAAGGGGAGAGTGCAGGGAGGTGGGTGCACAGAGGGAGGGTTGGAATGGGGGAGGTAGATTGGGAGACAACGAGGGACCATTTTCTTTTTTACAGGTTTAATAACAAAATATGTCAGGGGACTGCTTTCTTGTTTAACAGGGACAGAAACTGTTTGTTGACACTGGGGGTGGGCTCCACAGTGTCAGACAGTACAGGGAGGTTCCAACACAGGGAATTGGCACCCCATGTTGGAGAAGAAGAAACATATAATTTGTAACACTGGGGGTGGGGCTCCCCAGTGTCAGACAGTATGGGGGGAATCTCTGACATAGGCATTGGGCACCCTGATGTCAGAGAAGAAGAAAAGTGTAATTTGTGACACTGGGGGTGGGCTCCCCAGTGTCAGACACTAAGGGGGTATCTCAGACATGGGATTGGGCACCCTAATGTTGGAGAATAATAAAAGTTTATTTGGGGACACTGGGCATGGGACCCCGTGTCCAACACTGCTTGGAGGGGGGAGACACACAACTGGGGACAGTGGGAGTAGGATCCCTGGTGTCCCACTATGAGGGACCATTTTTTTAAACTGTGGGGAGTCCTTCTTTGGACAGCTGTTTTTCAGAAATGGCTTTTTCTTGTGGTCTGACATTTTCAGGATTAAAAGCCTTTGCCCCACAGATGTTCCTTTTGAAGGTTTGCTGAAAAAATATTAATCTGTTCAAAAGTTATTTAGTATTTAATTTGCCCTTAGGCTCCCTGCAACACTGTGTACCCTGCCTGTGAAAACAAGCTACACTACAGTACCTGCATTCAAAAACACGTTTGTTTTTGAACAGCACATCTATTTTTTTCCCATAGGAAATAATGGGAAATTAAAACTTAAATAACTTTTGAACAGATTAATATTTGTTCACCAAACCTTCAAAAGGCACATCTATAGGGCAAAGGCTTTCAGCCCTGAACATTTCAGACCACAAGAAAAAGCAGTTTCTGAGAAACGGCTGTTGAAAGAAATTGACAAAACCTTAAAATTATGCGTTTTCACTGCACTGTATCTCAAAAACCACAAAAGGGATTCACACAAAATTTGTCATGTTAAGAGACCTTCCCCTAGCTGCAAAGCATGCCAAAGTTCGTGTGAATCTGTGATACTGTTGCAAAGTTATTATAGTGCAATGTTTGAGGTTTAACATATACTGTAACTGCCTGGTCAAATATATATGCAGAATGTGTGTGTATATATATATATATATAAAATCAGAAAGAACATGATGCCTACCTCTACTTAAATATCAACCTAGCTATTAGGTAATGGGGTATAACATTTTATGATTATCATAAATCATATTCAGTTAAAGCACTAACTATATTCCAGTGTTTCAGTATGAGGAGATAATGGGCAATATTGGATATTTCTTTTTGATACTTTGCCAGGCAAACAGCTTTACTGTGTGCTAGGTGTGGATCATTATTTGATCTGTTATCTTCCTGTTTCAGGACTATTGAAGATACTCCTCAAATAGCAACTGAAACTACACCATCTACATCTAATATTTTCTTTACTCCATGTAATCTTATAGGCAGCAAAGGCTGTCATATATTTTTCATCTGGAAGACACATTTGCATCTATTTCTATGACTCCACATGCCCTACCCTTTCATGTTCTTAACATAACATATGCAATTTCTGCAGAGATGCTCCCTCAAGATCCAGTTGTCATAAAACTGATAAGTCATCTACTTTCACTTGTCAACTCTTGTCAATATATCCAACTTACTGTCAAAAATCAAATTGTGTGACTATACAAATGCTAACTCTTTCTCAGTGGACCATCTCTTAAACAGAGTCAAAGCAGAATTTAAAATTCTCTCACCTACTTCTCATGTCTATAAGATTCTCAGTTACCCCTTGATGAACTCAACATAGTACAAGAATTATAGTAAAAAGAAGCATCCAAAGGTTTCCTAATTGGCCCACTTAAATATTATTTTAATTTTATTTATTTGTAATTTCTGACCAGGAAAGGCACACTGAGCTGTAATAGCTCATTTCCAAGTGCATCCTGGGTAGGTGGGGTTACATGGACCGGTTTTAGTGACAAGGGGAATATTGATTAGAGTACCAGGGGCAGCCACTGAAGATAGAGAGAACGGACCTCAGTTTAGCATCTCATCTGCAGGACAGGACCTCAAGAGTGCAGCACCCCTTAGTGCTGCGTTACATTGTCAGTGCTAGATGTTAGCACATATTCCTGGTGTGGGTCCAGAACTCAGAACCTTCTGATCCTCTCTTCTATAGGTGAGAGTACAATTTACTGAGTCACTGACACTGCACTTTGTAGCCCTTGATTTCTAACTTACCATATCAGCCCCCCAAAAAATCTTCACACAAATTCAGATAAGAAGAGCCTCAATTTTCACCTTTCTGCTCCCCTTTCTTTGCCAACTCAAAGTATCTGTTCAATGATCCCTTCCTCTAATTAGCCTCTGATCAATCCCCACATTGATGATGATATGCGGTCCACGAAGTCCAATTGTCATGATGTGTGGCTTGCAAATGTCAAAATTTTGATGCTTTTAAGATTCTTATTTCAGCATCAGAAGATCAGTGCTGGATCCTTTTGAATATTTAGTACCACCCCTTTGTTCTAAATCTGTTAGACAAATTTGTACTAGTGGACTACCTGCTTACTTCTTCTATAGCTCCACCTCAATTCTAATACCCCTTGTTTGCTTCATGAGAATGCCACTCTCACCAAGCAAGACTTTGGGATGATCCTCAGAAATTAAATTCTTAGGAATAACTTTGTGTTTAAAAGTCATGGAAGCAAGAATTCCCCAAGAGAAGTTGCTACACATAACCAGACTGATACGGTATCTTCTTTTTCATCAAAAGAACATATGCATGAAATGAGAATTGATCCACTATCTTGGGTATTTCAATTTTGCCATGCAAATAATTACAAACTTAAACTGCTTGGATTCAACCACAAACCAATTTCTGACTTTCACTTCCATCTGTACAAACATTGAGCACTTACAGCAGTCCTTAGTCCAGTAACAACTATCTGGTGTGCGCTCCCATCTATATCTCAAAGTAATTGATTGTCCCTTCCATTTATATTATCCTTCCATAATGTTTTGTCTCTATAGTCTTCGTAGATCTGAATCCAAACCATTTTCAAGCAGAGCTCCAACAACATTTAATATCCTACTTATAGTACATGGATGGAAATTATTTCTCAGTATATCTCATTGATTTAAGCTGTATGACTCTATTATTAAAGATGTATACCTCTGTAATTAAAGCAATATACCTCTGTTATTAAAGCTGTATAACTTCCAACAAAAGCAGAATATCTCCACAATGAAAGCGGTATACCATGGGAAAAATACAGACAACAGTAAACCTATGAAAATATGTAAACAAATTGCCAATTTAACAGTCACTAAAACCCCTATTTACAAAATCTACTGACCAATTGATACATCAGTTAACAAACCTACCAAACCAATTACAAAATTCCCTTGTCAGAAAACACACTCCAGCCACAGTCAAAAACATGCTTACTGCAACCTCACAAAAACACTGCCTACAAAACACAAACCTTACAATTACAAACAGAAAACAGTTACTAAAATCTCACAGAGCACAATTCCCCCCTTATTCTCATCAAATAGCCATGTCCCTCAATGCTTCAGGTCTCTTCTCAGATGCCTGACCTGTGCCTTGAAGCTCCACACTGATGTTCATTGATGCCAGTTTCTGCATGCTGCTCACTGTGGCTTATGATCACAGAATCTAGCATCTCCAATGACATATGCCACTCCTGACCACATCATCCAGCATCTCCAATGACACATGTCACTCCTGACCACATCATCCAGCAGCTCCAATGACACATGCCACTCCTGACCACAGAATCTAGCATCTCCAATGACACATGCTGCTCCTGATCACAGAATCTAGAAGCACCAATGACACATGCCACTCCTGACCACAGAATCTAGCAGCACCAATGACACATGCCACTCCTGACCACCAAATCCAGCAGCTCAAATGACACATGCCGCTCCTGACCACAGAATACAGCATCTCCAATGGCACATGCTGCTCCTGACCACATACTCCAGCAACTCCAATGACACATGTCGCTCCTGACCACAGAATCCAGCAGCTCCAATGACACATGCGGCTCCTGACCACATACTCCAGCAACTCCAATGACACTTGCAGCTCCTGACCACAGAATCCAGCAGCTCCAGTGACACATGCGGCTCCTGACCACAGAATCCAGTAGCTCCAATGACACATGCCGCTCCTGATCATGCACACTGCTCCTGACCAAAAATGCCATTCCAGACCACAGACTTTAACCACACACCATGATGCCACCAATGAACTAAACTAAAGGACTGACTGGTGCAGACACAGACCCTTACATGGGGGGAACCTACACATGGGAAAAACATTTTGTCCAAAACAGTGCCCACAATGAAACATTCCCAGTAAACTACACAAACAAAATGCAATAAGAAACAGCAAAGACAAACCCAGAAACAATCCCAAGTGTTATCTAAAGGTACAGCTAACTATCCTAATATAGTATAACAAATCTAGGATAGGTAAGCATGATATATTTACAAATATACCCATCTCGGGGGCTAATCAGAAAATAAAGCCACTTGCCCTGTAGCTAGTGGACTTATTATTTGATTTACCCCTTCAGTGGGTATAGTTAAGAATAAGGCATGACAGAGTATGCACTGTGCTGAGATAATGGCATGCCTTGAGTGGGTTGAAGCACAACGTCAAAAGCAGAGTGCTTCTGCCACCCAAAAAGTGCCATTATCCCAGCACAATGCACACCCTAGAGTGCCTTATAGTGATTATGAAATGGGTCAACTGTGAATTTTTAAATACTATTTTTTATATTTGTTTTTCTTTATTTTAGTAAAATATAAAAAAGCAAAAAAAAAAAGTCAAATAAGGAGACATACATAAAAGTAGTCCCATTGAGGAGTTGAATAATTTATGGGTGACCAGTAGTTGGCAAGTGGGGCTATTGTTCTGGAGCTATACTGAGCTGTGGTGTGTACACTGAGGTGAGAGAGCAGCAGTTGTAGGGACATGTGGGATATAGGCCGGTGTGTGACTGTGTGTGTGTGTGTGTGTGTGAGAGAGAGAGAGGAGGGAGGAGAGAGAGAGAGAGAGAGAGAGAGAGAGAGAACTGAACCGCGGATGGTACTGAGTATGGGATCCATTATTTTAAACTACAGTCAGTGTTGTGGCCAGTAGTGAGTGCAGAAGCCATGACATATCAGAAACACTAGTTTTAGCCATGGTTGGTGGCTACAGTGAGAGACCGTTATTTAAAAAAAGTGAGTTGTTTCAAAATACTAGTATGGTGTTACTTTTTTCTTTTATATAGTTGATTGCCTACCTGCCACCACCTACTCCTGACATCGGACTCTGTATTGAGGGTCCCCCAGTCCTGTCTACCGCTCCCCCTCTTGTCACACCAGAAGGGATCTCCACAGAGCAGGATCTGGTAGTCCCCTGAGGGCTGTCACATATGGCAATGGGGAACATAGGCTTTTTCATGGTTTTTTCTCCCTCTTGGTCCCCAGGGCCTCGGTGACACAGTTGCACATGCGCGTGGAGGTGTGCATGCATGCTGGAACTAGTGATCCCATTCCACCCACCACCCCGGTCTAATGTCAGCCCCCCCTTTTACTTGGCACTGCCTCCAGTCTCCACTCTGTGGCAGCCAAGAGCTCGGAAGGCTTACCTCCCCATTCCAGGAGAGGAGAGCTGCCAAGCAGGCACTCAATTTACTCACAGCCCTCCCCCCTCAGCTGCCACCCCCGGCAGCCCAAGCTCATTCCAAAACTTGGGTCGCTGGCTTGGCGTGAGGTGTGGCATCCAGCACCTCAACCCTCAGTGCCACTGGGCTGGCTATATGGTCTTACTTTTATAGAACTGTGAGGATGATATCTAGTGAACACAGTGGCCATGACTGAGTGCTTTCAAAAAGGGTGACTAAGTCACAGCGCCTGTATTTGGGGCTACCTGGCAGGTTAGCAACTGGATAACTGGGTGGACGAAGTAGGGTGATGGGAAGCACACATGTGGATGGGAGAAAAAGGGGAGGTATATGGGAGGGGGTGTGGTGGGAAGCTGCCGAGCTGGTCTGCTAGCGTGGTGGGTAAGGTGGTTGGTTGGGGTGTGCAGGGTTTGGGTACGGTGTGGCAAGGTTTTTTTGTACCAGCAGGCGACTTGGTTTCTTTTAAGATTTTCACCCCGGGGGGGGGGAGATGGTCAATGCAGTAGTTGCTTTGTTGCATCTCGCTGTCTGAACTCAGGTAACAGATTGGTTTTTTTTTCGGCTATCTGAGCATTTTTGTTTGCCGCAGTAGCTCCTTTGTTTTATTTATTTTTGTTGCTTTCAACAATGAGCCAATGGAAGAACAAGGGAAACAGGGCTTTACCTGAATTTGTGTCCCTGAGGTCGGCTCCGCTTGATCAGCAGTCTCTCCCTGGGAAAGCAAGCTCGGACTTTGGAGCCAGTGGTTTGACAGTCAGTCCACCAGTTCTTCCGATGGCAGTTGAGGGGGTATCCCACAGCACTCCAGGAAGAATTTCTCTTGAGATGGGAGAGCAGAGAAATCATGAGCAGCAGCTGCCTTTGTACTCGCAATCTGAGATTTGCCAACAAACTTCTCCACAAGAAGGTGAGAGTTATACATTGGTTAAGTTGGGGAAAGTGATTGATAGAATACTTGCATGGACAGGGAAGAGAGACAGGAGGCTGGATGCTCTGTTGAAAAAATTTGAGTTTTTACAAGCCAAAGTTAATGTTGTAAAGAATACTAGTGAGGCAATCAAAAAGACAACGGCTGAGCATACAACCACTTTTGTTAAACATGATGCAAAGATTACCTCACTTGAAGCTAACTCTGCCAGTTTAATGAAAGATAACTTCAACATCAATCGGAAACTGGAAAATGCAGAAAATATGCTCCGCTTTAGAAATATCTGTATATTGGGGATTCCAGACAGATTTCAGATTTCATTAGCATTAGGGAGCTGGTGAAGGACATTTTGGGTAAAACATTTGACTTACCTCAGGAGAACCCCTCCCGATAACCAAAGCTTTTAAGCTAGCGAAACATCAGCAGCAGCAGGTATCTGTGCAAAACAAATCTACTATTCTTGCAACATTTGGTTTCGATTCTAATAAACAATACATATTTAAACTGGCAAAACTCAGAGGCTGATTTGAATATAATGAATGCAAGTACTGTATTTATCCTGATTTTTGTTATTCTACACAGCAGAGGAGGAGGAGGAAATTTCTGGTTTACAGAAAAGAAATTTTAGAAATGGGGGCCCAGTTCTTTTTGTTGCCGCCGGCGAAAGTAAGGGTAGTAAAAGATGGGAAGTCTTACATATTTTTCAAGGTCAATCAACTTGTGGCCTTTTTACGCTTGTAGTACTCACCCACATCTTCAGATCAAGACATTATCGATAATTTGGATAAAGTGGATTTTTAAATAATTAATATTTGTTGGAGTTAAGTTGTAACTTCTTCAGACATGCGGGGGGGTGTTATGTGAATATGTTTTCTTTATGGTTTCTTTAACTTCTCTTACTCTTGTTAGTTGTTGAATCAATACTGAAACCTGTGGAGTATAGCAGTGGGATATCACATTTTTGGTGTATTTAATATGGGACGTGCTTATATACTGCAACTGCTTAGCTGACTATGTATCCTTAACCTTTTTAGTTTTGCTTTTTTCCCCTCCTCTCTTTGATCTGGCCTAGCAGTATCCTTATGTTACATATGCATAAGTTTAAGAGATATGTTGTTTATATGTTTTGTTTGAATCGATTAACGAGAGTGTTATGAAGTTGTGGTATGAACATTTTAAAAATGAATATATGATATAAAAATATTTTCACCCTCCCAACATGCACTCCTGGAGTTGAGAATCCTTAGGTAGGGGTGGGGCTTGCCTTTTAGTTCACCGCGAAAGGTACATTGTCAGTAATTCATTTTTGGCGATGTACATTCGCTCAAATGGCAGTCGCTATTCTGTGATCACCGTTATCACATAGAACCATGAGGATAAGGAGTCCGATCATTGTGTGAGTCCTTTGTTGATATGTGTGGCAGTTTGTAATGGCAGGATGAGTGAGCAGGCAGTCAGTGGCAGGGGGGACTAATATCTGAGAGGCTGATCAGGGGTAAAGAGGACTCGGAACTTCTTCCCATGCTGTTGTACTGGGATATCAGCATGGAGTTCTGAGTTTACTACATTTTCTTGACCCATTTCACAAGGCCTTGTATACCACACTTATCCATGATTTATTACATATACAAACGTTTTACACACAGGAAAATTAACACCATCAATAGATCTTCAACTCCAGACTGTTAGGACTTTAGCTTATGATGGATTTCCAAGGCTGGAAAAATTTACAAGGAAAGCAACCATATTCACATATCAATAATATTTTTGTCTTTCAGACCTCTGCCAAACATCACCAGATCAATGTACTCTGTATCTAAAAGAAACCAAGACTGATCAGAAAAAGGGAGTATTTTACAATCCGTACTTCTGTCCGTATTTTGTGACCTGTCCAATATCTACCGTCAGTCATTTCTGAACTCTAGAACCCTGGCATCACTTTCTTTAAGAGCTAATAGCACCAAACAACAGCAGACAGGACATTTTAATAATTTTTAAAAGTAATCCCTCATTATTTTCTATTACTGACATGTTTTTTATCTTTTTCTATGTGCTCATTAGAGAGTTTCTACCTAATAGTGTTGAGTGTGACGTGAACAGGAATGTTTTACCTGGAAGCAGACATACCTAGTTCTGTTCCTCCCACTGCTCCTTCAGCATGTGATCTCACTCACTGTGACATCACAAGGCCTGCTGCCTAGTTGGTTACATGTGTCACAAGTTAACAGTCAAGGCAGCAGGAGATGGGCTCTTCTTGGTTACTAGTGATGTCTGTCAGGGAGGTCACAATGCTGATATTGCATAGTGAGGAATAGAACCGACTATGTCAGCCTCCAGGTAGAGTGCAATTAGGTAGAAAATATTCTAATGAGCAAAACAGAAAAGACAAAGAGACTTCAGTTATAAGAAGTGATAGTTGACTACTTCTGAAAGTTACTATTAATTCCAGGCAGTATATTAACTCTTTAGCCTTTATTCCAAACCAAAATAAGGTTCATGGGTGACAGTTTCCTAACTTCTTATACATCTGTGTATTGGGCTATTGAAATGAAAGTTCTCCCCCTTCAAGTACTCTGGTCAGTGATGTAGAACTGGTGTGGCCACTACTGCTTCTCGAACACAAATGCCTGCCATTCTCATTAAGGGATTAAGTCACTGCTTATCTACCCACTTCAAACTTTATACACAGGTTCCAGCTACAGGACTTTAGCTACCTCATGAATAGTTGTTTTCATAGGTGTATATGTCTGGAGGGGAAGGTGACCTATGGCCTTGGATACCCAGAGGTTTCCACCACCAGGTTTTTACATTCTCCTCTGTGCCAGATATCATCATCATTTCCACTGCAAGTTGAGGAGGATCAGGTGGCATGTTGCTGTGCTTGTCTTCTGTAGTCTCTCCTCCATCTATATTTGGCTGCAGTGGTGCCATCGCACCCTCTCTAGCTTTCTTTAGTTGGACAGAAAGTCCCTCTGGTACACCTACCGTGAGGACGGAAGCGTCTGGTTCACAGAATTTGAGAGACAGTGGCCAATTAGTGACATATATCTGAAAACGCTTGAATAGACTCAATTTGTCTATTGAGCCTTTGAACTTAAAGAAGCAGTATTTTCTTGGAACACATTTTATCATACAGGCTTTTTTAGCAATAATTTATCTCTGAGATCCTTAGATCCACCATAAGTCTATTTGTATTGCTCTCTGATGTTGTTAAAACAGTTTTGACTACTAATTGTATAACTTGTGCTTCACACCACTACAGGTGTCTGCCACTAGAAATTTTAAACAGCCTGCCCCTGGAGATTCCCTTTTGGCTCTAGGTACTGGGTTCGTACTGCAAATGTAAAAACAAAGACACGGTGCTGTGTCAGCATGTGGTCCAAAAGCAAAACAAAATGGTTATATTAAATGTATGCTGAAAACTGAAAATGGAGTTAAAAATCTATGTTTTGACCTTAGGTCTTCTTCAGGAAATATCTAAAAGAGAAACTTTGTTTTTTCTCTTTTAGATATTTTCTGAAGAAGACCTAAAGTCAAAACGTAGATTTTTAACTCCATTTTCTGTTTTCAGTGTGCATTTAATATAACCATTTTGTTTTGCTTTCATACTGCAAATGTGTAAGGAGGGTGCTAACACACATCTCTGAAAGCAAACTGCCACACACTACACCTTGTTTAATTAATTCATTGTGGGTGTGGTAAGAGAGCACTTACTTCTGAAAACTTCAAACCCCCTCATGTCAGTTCAGGAATACATTACAATCAAAAGAACAAGCATTTGTCAATGCTGAATGTTGTCTTGCTGACATTGGCATTGGTAGTGTAGAAGTTAGAGAGATGCATAATAGGAATGGCAGTGAAGTATGGAAGTGACGCCAACCCCACACCACCCTGTAGAGACTGACAGGTACTGAGGTGTGCCTTTGGGTCATCGGCCATAACTCTCATGCCGTTGTACCTCACCCTACTCTGCAGACTCCAGCAAGTATCATGTTGTGCCTTGGGGTCTTTGGACCTTATGCTCATCCCATTCCATAAGGAAATACATTGAGATGGGTGCACTATAGGAGAATGGGGTGAACTTTGGGGCCGAAGAGTCCAAGGCACACCTTGATGCCTGTCAGTGGCTGCAGGGTGTGGGTGAGGGTGGAATGGCATGAGCATTACAGCTGACAATCCAAAGTCACACCCCTGATGCCGGTCAGTCTCTACAGGGTGGGGCGTTATGTTTAGAAACCCTAATGCCCCAGGCATTTGTTGGTATTTGCACTCCAAATTTTCAACATGGGCTTTTTGTGACCCCACCTCATGAACGCATTTGGGACCTCTGCTCATGAACAGCGGCACTGTGAGTTTGTTAATCTGTCCGGAACGTTGATGTCCCACAGTGACCGTGCCATTCTGTGCCAGATGTGTGAAACCACATTTTGGGCAGGATGTGAAAAATGACAGCTGTACTCTTTGTAAGGAGGTGTGAAGAAATGGCAATGTTGAAAATCTGGAGTGAATATATCAACAATTCTCGAAGTTATGAGTGTGTGTGGAAACTGCGTAATGCATGCTCATAACACAGTCATTGTGTGGAATTTTGTCACAAAATTTCCAACATAGGCATTTTGGGACCTCTGCTCATGAACAGTGTCACTGTGATTTTCTTAATCTGTCTTGAACGTTGATTTCCCACAGCAACCATGTCATTGTGTGCCACAGGTGCGAAAACACATTTTGGGCAGGATGTTAAAAATGACATCTGTACTGTTCGTAAGGAGGTGTGTGAAAATGGCAATGCTGAAAATCTGGAGAGAAAATATTAAAAATTCTCAAAGTTACGAGCGTGCCTAGAAACTGCGCAATGCACGCTCGTAACAGACATTTTTTGGAATATTTTTAACCAAATTTGCAGCATAGGCTTTTTGGGACCCCATCTCATGAACACTGACACTGTCATTTCATTAATCAGTCCCAAAAGGTGATTCCACGCAGTGACTGCAAAATCACCTTTTGGGACCAAATAATGAAATGACAGTGACTGAGTTCATGAGGTGGGGTCCCAAGAACCCCATGTTGAAGATTTGGAGCCAAAAGTCACAAAAATGGCCAAGATATCCACCTAAGTTGACCCCCCCATTTATGCCATTATACAGTTTACCGGCATTTCTTCAGTTCACGATCGGCTTTGAGGAGAGCAGATGTGTTCCCGCTCCACCGAAGATCATCACGCCGGGCTCTGTAGGCAAGTATGGAGTGAGGGGAGATGTGGGGAGCATGGATGGTGGGTGCGAGATGGGGGAGGGCACCCGATGGCGAGGGACTGTTTTCTTTGTTTCAGGTTACAAAAAAAAAAAATAATAATATCACCACGGACCGTTTTCTTTATTAACAGGTGTTGGGCACACTGATGTGGGCTCCCAGTGTGTCCCCTTTTTTTGGGGTCATATTAGCCACACTGGGGTAGGCTCCTAATTGTGGCACACAATTGGGGAGTGGGGCAGGAAAATGCCCGATGTAATGGGGAGTTAAACATGCGCGACAGAGTTGGGCCCCATTGACAAATGTGTGTCTGTGTTTGGGGGATGATGCCAAGGGGGATTGGGCACCCCCTCATCAGACAAAAACAGTAAAAGGGGCACATATGCCGACAGGGGGATTGGGCACCCCTGAAGTTGGCTTCCTGGGGACTGTGACAGGTGGATGGCGACAGCCGCTGCCTGCCATGTTTTAGAAATGTTACACCAGGCAAGGCACACCCTGCAATGATGGGTCACTCCCTCATTGCTGCGGTGAAATTGTTTCAGGTTGGTGGCATGCTTTTGCACTGCTGTCATAGACAGCATGCTATTTCATTCATGCCACAGAGCCTGGCCCAAAAAAGCAGTGGCACCATTGGCCACAACATGACCGCACCTCCAAAACCTGCTATTCCATGCTACCACCATATGTTGCTTGGCTAGCTTGAACAACAGAAATACATTGATGATGTTTTTGCTAGAAGAAAGCAGTTACAAAAAAAACAAAATCATGAATATTTTTCCACTAGCATATACTTCTCCATTGAATGCTTTTGCCTGCATTTTTTTTGGGTTGGGGGCAGAAGTGGGAAACTCACTTTACGCCCCCAAGCTGAACTGTCATAAAAAGTGTGCCAGACACAAACTTCAGTGCTCATTTGCTGACAGCACTAGGGGCAGGCATTGTTTGGGTTTGCCAGACTGTGTGCATCGGGGATTTGCAAGCATATGAATTGACCCCTTTGAATGTAAATAGCATGCCTACAACTATTGGGCCCTATGCACTAAATGTGCAGAAAGTAGGCACCAAAGGTGTGTACCCCACCCGCATGGCTCCGCACCCACAGACAGGGGCACACCGGCCGATACTCACTATTACTGGCCACCTGTCCGTGGTCCCACCCCTCTGGCTCACAGACACGCATTGCTGGATTGTGACAGCATGGAGGGGCAGAGTGTGGGAGAGTGGATCACTTACAAGTGCATGCAGGGAGGCAGAGATGGTGCAGAACCCTGCAGAATTAAAGGGACACTGGCAGCATCAAAGAGCAGCACTGACATATATCAAGAGGGGCTATAGCAGCTTGGAACAGTAATGTGTACATGCTGGCCATATGTCAGTGTGTTCACGTTGTTTATTACTGATTTGTCAGAGAACTGCGGTTCATCTAGTGTGATATTATACACAGATGACAGTTTTATATTCAGCAGATAAAGAATTGGATGCTCTGAGTAAAATTATGTCTTTACACTTTGAAGTACTGTCAAACTGGTTCATGCAAAATAAATTACTGATGATTAAAAGTAAAACTAAGCTGATGACATTTTGCACAATACAAAAAGCAAACAGGAACTTATTAGGTGATTGAGTTGTTAAACACTTGGATGGGAGTTATGTAGAGAAGGTAGATTGTTTTAGATATTTAGGGGTAAGTTTAGATTCTAATCTAACATTTGATAGTCACGTTAATTTAACTTGTAATTCTATACATAAAAAGTTAGTCAAATCAAGTCAGGTTTTATTTACAGAAAAAGCACTTTTCCAAAACCAAAGCACCTGTACAATATAATAATGACATTTCAAAATTAAAATACCCAGTATTAAAATTACAATTCAAATTTAAAATCAATCCATGTCAGAAAATGCTTGTTGAAATATATGTGTTTTCAATGCAGCCTTAAATGATTCAGTGGACAGGCACTCTCTCACACGACATGGTAATGAGTTCCACAGGGTCGGGCCATATACATAAATGCTCTGGTCCCTGAGGTCTTCAAATGGATCCTGGGAACCTCCAGCAATCCCTCGTTGGTGGAACGGATTGGATGGAGGGGGCGGTAGGGACAGAGGAGATCTTGCAGATAACGTGGTCCCTGTTCACGTAGGGCCTTATAGGATAAAGATTTCTTGGCGGATTCTACAAGGAAAGTAATTGCACAATTGTGTTTATTGCCCACTATGGAATATGGAAGTGGTATATGGGGTGGGGCTTCTGAGAGAGAATTCATTGTAAGAGAACCATAATGTACAACGCAATTGCCTGATTTGCCCTGAAGGCTAGACATAATGAACATCATTGTAATTTATATAATAGATTGAATTGGTTGCTGTTAGAACTTAGGGATAAGTACTATATAAATAGCATGGTATATAGTGAATTGGAGAAGGGGTGAATGGGTCTTTGACAAACATTATTGTGTTAAAAAACATTTAAGATCTGATGAGACTCACGCATTATATAGGTAGCACATCAACTGAGTGATGCAATAAAGCAAAGTCACATCAGTGAATACAATAACAGCGAATACAATCACAGCGCAATACACATTACAGCAACTGTGGCATTTGAGTGAATGTAAACATTAGCACATAACAAAATGAACAAATCAACTGCTGCTACTTACCCAGTGTCCATGGCATTGTGGTGTTAGAATCCTAGAAACAGGGTGGTTTGGGGGGCACAGCCCCCCCTGCTTCACAACAGGTTAATT
Organism: Neoceratodus forsteri; assembly: GCA_016271365.2. Classification (NCBI taxonomy): domain Eukaryota; kingdom Metazoa; phylum Chordata; order Ceratodontiformes; family Ceratodontidae; genus Neoceratodus; species Neoceratodus forsteri. Next base: position 409,979,273 of record JADMNL010000025.1, read on the forward strand.
GTGTCAATTAGTGGCAGCTGGCGGTGAAACCTATAAATAGGCATGGCATATACGGCACAACTGCTGGGGGTAGGCACCAGTATCGGGATCTGACCGAGAGGATCGTACAAGTCGTGTAGGAGTACGAGCATCATCCTAGGATGGAATACCTCCTTGGGCTTGCATGTAATTTTCAGATACAAGTCTAGGTAGCGGTATATACTGTCGCTGAGGTCGCTAACTTGCACTTTATATGTCTGTTGGCAAAATAACGAATCACTTAAATTGGATTTGTTATTTTGTATTTGCTGTAATTGTCATTCGGCAAAGTTGCTTCGCTGAAGTGACATGGAACCCATTATACATACCATGTTTTAAATTGGTAAAAGGTCAAAAATCCTTTGCATACAATGCTACAAAATATTGAAATGAATTACATTTGGATATAAGAAATGCCAGGAACATAAACTGTTTGAGGAAAATGTATAGGCAATGTTTGTTGACTGAGGCAATGTGTAATTGTTTTTAATAATTTCTAAGTTGATTCATGTGTAAATGTATTGATGTTAAGTTGATTATGTGAATATGTTTTGTTTCCCGGGTCGTGTCTGTAAAAGGGCCTATGGGCCCAGTGTAGATACCTGGTTAACAAAATAAAAATGAAAAAATGAAATGCTAAGTACTGTACGGATCACTCAAGCTGGTCGGGGGGGGGCAATGTGACAAATGGTGACGTGGTTCACGATCTGAACTATCCGCATCCACTGAGGGTACTGGCCATGGGCATGCAGTGCAGATGGTGATATATGTACAGAAATGCACCTATATGTATGCAGCTAAATGGGCTGGAGGGGAGGATGGAATAGAGGTGGGGGTCCCTACAGACGTCTGTAGTGCACGGTCAAGGGGGATGGGTACCGTGGTGCTTCCATAAACCATATGGCATGTTGTGATGTTGTCTGCCCCCTATTTTGCTTCATCTACACATAGTGTGTAGGACAGGGTGCCAAACTGTTATGGCCGCATGGTGCTAGTACCTGCCATGTGTTTACAGTGCCTACATGTTGTCTGTCATTGGGGTGGTAACAATCAGCTGACAATTGGCCAGTGGGCTAACAGGGGTTGTGCTCGTCTCCCTCTGCCAAGGGGTTGTTACCATCATATTGTGCTCCAGTCATCAAGCAGTTATGCTACGGTGATGGGTAGAGATCATGCGTGTGTGTGTGTGTGTGTGTGTGTGTGTGTGTGTGTTGTGAGTGTGTTGTGTGTGTGTGTGTCTCTAATAGGGAGCACCACGGGATAGGGCCATGCCAGTCACAGGGTTCTGTCTATGTGACAGCCGGACACAAAACACAGTTATTGCATGGTCCCCCCTGCCATGACTCATGCATCCCAGTGCACAGCACTCCACGTGATTCTGTGCCTTTGTGAATTGCGCGGAGTGCTGGCACACCCCCGGCCTGCGTGCGGTGCACAGCTGTCCATGCAGCCAGGGAATCCAGTGCACATCTGGCCATCACACTGATAATGAATGCTGCGTAACCCCCACTGCACACCATTCACATGTAAGGGATGCCTATGTGCCTCAGCTACGGAGTGCGTAGGCGTAGTGCATGGGGTAGATTGTGTGTACAGCTCTGTGAGTAATTCATGAGTAGTCTCTTTAAGCATGATCCCTAAGTGCCCTTAGATCTCACAGTATCATCCCACCATGGAGTATCTCACTACAGTTATAGCACACAGATTGATAAAGGGCTTCTTGTATAAATGTATTTTTGAAATGGATGGAAGAAGGGGTTTTATTACTGGCTTGCTGTTATCAATTTGGAGTTACCATGTGATGTACTCTCATCTTAGGCCCCTCAGTTTGTCAGATGTCAACCTGACATTTTAAAAAGAAATATTAAAGTAACTGCTTTGCCACTTTTTAAGCTACTATTTATATCTGGAATGCCCCCCCCCGCAATTATCTTCATCAAATTGATTGCTCTACTTTTTGATCTTATTCCAAAACATTTCCTTACTCTTTTGGCTTTTCTTTCATCATTATGCATTTCTCTACTTTGGCTGACTGGATATCTGACTGGTCAGCAGAAATTTGTTGAAATAAATAGAACTAAATCTGATCTATCCCCTACCAGTGTTGGAGTCCCGCAAGAATCCATACTGGATCCTTTACTCTTTTCTCTGTTTCTTAACAACCTCTCCAAATTGTCTACTTCCTGTTGAATGTACATGGCAGGCTATTTCACTGATAATATCGTTAGATCTGGTTCACCAGCAGTTCTAGCCAATATGTTCACCCAAGATTCACAGGCTTACCCATTGCTTCTTGATGTACCTAAATACTCCACAAAGACGGGTGAATATGCTTTCTCAACATTTGCTCCCAAGCTCTGGAACTCTCTTCCACTGCAGTTAAGAAATACCAAGTCTCACCAGATTTTCGAAAACGAACTTTGTAGGTTCCTCCTGGTTAAGGACAAGTGCTCATGTAGCTGATCCATTGTATGCCTAACTTCAATGGCTTTATCTTCTATATCACCAGTCCTCTTTGCACTACTTTAAATGGTTTTGCTCTGTTATCTCTCTGTGCTGTGCATTGTTACTTGTCACTCCTGTATATTGTACACTATGTTGACGTGTTATTCGCTGTACTCAACTGTTTTTACTGTTCATTCTTGTGTTGCAACCCTCCTGGGTCATGTCAGAAAATAGGCAATATGGTTTGTCTAGTGCAAGTACCCAGTAAACAAAAAATAAATAACAGTAAACGTTACACGGCTGATGCCTCACTATTTATTTTATAGCAAGTATTCAGTTGTATTGTATGTTACTATAATGACTGTGATGTTCCATTTATTTCAATATATTTCTACTCTTTGTCATTAATCAACATATTTTCTATTTTTACTTTATCTTTGATTACAGTTTCATGCAATTTGAGATACTTTGGTATAAAAGCTGCTATATGAATCTGTATTGTATTGCATATTGTGCAATAAGAGCATTATCACCCCTTGATGTTATATGTTTCTGGCGCATTTCTGGTTCTGCCAAAATGTGCTCATTATATTGCTACATGAATGTGCTGATCTTTAATTAACATCTGAAGGGATTTCATTTTGTCCTCATAGAAAATGTTAAGTAATGACACTGGGGTTTAATGGTTAGAGTACCAGCCTGAGAACAGCTGGGGTACAAAGAGATCACTGGTTCAAACCCCGATAGAGCCATATAGTATAAAATACTGTGTGACCTTGAGCAAGTAACTTGACCTCCCAGTGTTCAGGCCAGCCAGCTGCAAAAATAAATAGAAGCAGGACCCCAGTGGAAACAAGGTGTTGCTTATCAGCTGGGCTATCCTGAAAAAATAAATCTGTAGTTTGTAAAATGGCAGTTTGGCACAGATGGCCAGTCATTCACATTTGATTTGATGTGCAGTAGAATGTAGTCATCAGTAACCTGTCTACAAATGTTAATCAGTCACATAAACCTGAAGGAAACTGATTCCGTCATTTTAGAAAACTTGCTAATGAGAAGGTAACAAAATATGACCATCAGTCAGACGTTTTTGATCTGCTGTATGCCAGAATGTAATCGGTGCATTTGTATTTGAAGGTTAATCATTTGGCAAACTCTAAAGACACCTGATTCAGCCATTTTGGAACACTTATAGTATGAGCTGTTTTAAGAAATAATGGCCACCCGTCAACTCTTGATCCAATGCTCACCAAGATATAACCAGCACATCCTTATACGTGGTTTGCACTGCAAAACATATGAGGAGAGATTAAGAGAGCTCAATATGTACTGACTGGAGGAGAGAAAGGGGTGACATGATAGAAACTTTTAAGTACCTCAAGGGCATAAACAAGGTGCAGTTGGGAGATCTTTTCCAATGTAGAAAAGATATCAGAACAAGGGGCACAATATGAAATTGGGGGGGGGGGATTAAGAGGTAACATGAGGAAGTCTTTTTACATGGAGAGGGTGGTGAACACTTGAATAGTCTGCCACAAGAGGTTGTAGGGGTAAGCACAGTGGAGAGGTTTAAACATGCCTGGGACAAGCACAGGGGAACCTTGGGTGAGAAGGGAGTGATGAAAAGCCATTGACCACTTAGAGTGAGTGGATACATACATGTATAGGGCCTACGGGCAGACTGGATGGGCCTAGCGGTCCTTATCTGCCAACAGTTTCTATGTAAGTGTTATTCATGCACTATTGGATCTAGTGGTTTTATGAAGTTTTATATTAACCTTTATTTTTTACTAGTTAACGCACGTCTCGTTGAGATCAAGGTATCTTTTATAAGGGCAACCTGAATACATGGTTGCAAGAGTAGAGTTCACATGAGTTGCATTTATTGAAGTGTCTTCAGGACGGGGTTTAAAAAGCCCACACTGGAACAAATTGCCTGATGCATTTCATACAAATATAAGCTTTTCCAGAGGCCTTTGACACAACACTCTAGCTGTATGAAACGTATCAGGCAATTGTTCCAGTATGGGCTTTTTAAACTCTGTACTGAAGTCACTTCAATAAATGGAATTGAGCACCGATTCATGCCTGCATATATTTACTTGGTGGTGAGTGCCGCAACCTTTGCTTCATTGAAGTCATGTATTTCTCAGCGGCATGCAGTTCCCAACTGCTGTATCTTTGTTTTGCCTCCTAGTTCATATGAGTTATGGCGCAAATTCTTACATTACTAACAATGCAGTCCATATAGATACAGTAAAGTGCAGTTTGGTGCATGTTGTGCAGATGAATCAGACCTCATATTATGTAAAACATGTGAAGAGGTTATGTAGGTAGTTTATGATCAAGGTTTCAAAGGCATTCCTGGGGCCTGGGTTCATTTCCCAGTAGGTCACATTAACTCTTTATCACTACAGTTTGGTGTTTCAAAGGGTGAGAATTACTGGTTTCATGTCAGAAGAGGGAAAGGTGACCAGTGGGATTCTGCAGGGTCCAGAGTACTGTTTAATGTTTGCATAAACAATCTTGATGAGGGACTTGAGGACTAGATATCACAACTTTGCTGATTACACAGAACTAGGAGGAGTATTACAACAGAGCAATGAAATATTTATCAAATGGTCTAGATAGGGTGCCAAGATGGGTGGATAAGAGTAAACTGAAATTCAGTGTGGATAAGTGTGTGATAATGCTTTTGTGGAGAAAGAATTGTTAGGCAGAATACTGCCTAAATGGGGAAAGGTTACGAGTAACAGTAGAAAAGAACAACTTAGGAATTATGCTTATAAAATACTTAAAACAAGGCCCACAGTATAAAATAGCAGCAAAGAAGGGAAACCAGATAATGGGGTGCATTAAGAGACATTTTGTAAGCAGGGGTAGTAAAGAGATGCTTCCACTCTGAAAATCTCTTGTGAGAATGCTCATGGAATACTGTGACCAATTTGAACATAAGAAGATAGAAAGGAAACAGTGGAAGTTAGAATGTGAGCCCTTAGTGGCCATTCCCTGCAAGTCAGCAGTAATAACCATTAAAGGGGTAGTACACCCCCACATCTTGTAAATGTTATTTGTTTCCTTTTCAACAGATAACTCCTTTCATGTAGCTGTTGGGATATATGTGTTTGCTTTAGTTTGTTTTCACTGTTCACACCAGCCCCTGTAACTAGCCTGGTGATCTCCATTTTCTGGTTGTTAAAATCTCATTGTCCTGGAGAGCTGCATTAAAGAGGTGTACTACTCCTTTAGTGTTGCTTGTCCCAATGTATATGTCTTATTCAGTTTTGAATGCCCTTAGAGTTGGACTTCAGACTACTACATCTAATAGTCTTATAATGCCTTTGGGAGGCAATATAGTGCAGTGGTTTAAGGCTCTGAGCTGCAAATCTGGAGACCTGGGTTTGAATCCCACAGCCTGCACTTGCTTACTGTGCGACTCTGAGCAAGTCACTTAACTTTCCTGTGCTCCCAGATTGCACTTGTAAACAAGCTTTGAGCTTAGTGTGTCTCACCTGGTTAAACAATTGGGAAAAATAGTCTATTCCAACTGTTGACCATCCTCTTGGTTAAAAGTGTCTCCTATTCTTCGTTCTAAAAGTCTGTTCTTCAAGTTGAATGGCATGTCCTCCAGTTCTCATTGGACCCGTTTTCAGATGCAGATGTAAAGCCTTAAACAGTGATTCATCTCTAAAAGCCTTATATGCTAAAATTATGTGCCCCTCATTCTTCTGTCAAGAGTAAACATATCCAGTTCCACCAATCTGTGCTCTAAAGTCACTAATCATTCTTGAGGCTCTCTTTTGGATCATCTCTGTTCCCCATATCCCTTCTCAAATGTGATGACCATAACTGCATAGAATACCCAGATAGGTTCCTCACCAAAGAATGATAGAGATGTGCTAATACTCCTCTAGATCTTCTATCTTCTACCAAAGTTTCTTCTAATGCACCCCAGTATCTGGTTGCATCTCTTAGTTACAAACTCACATCAATTCTGAAGTGTAAGCTTGTTTTACACAACCACACCTAGATCCTCTTCTTCAATGGTATGTTTAATCTTAGTGTCAAGTCATTTGAATAATATGTAGTCCTTTCTGGACCTCATATCTGAAAAAGAATGTGATAGGGTAGAAATGTTGCAAGCAGAGCAATGAAGATGATTAGGGGTCTGAAGAACAGATACATGAGGTGAGACTGATGGCATTGGGACCCTTCAGCCTGGCAGAAGAGAAGGTTGAGATGAGACTGATATTGCTATACAAGTTGATTAAATATGGACAACTTATGCACATTCTGAACACTGAAATGAAGGGAATGAGGAAAACTACTAGGGGACACAACTTCAAGCTCCTTGGTCAACAGTTCAGAGGAAACAAACAAAAGCAAATTTTCACACAGAGGGTGGTGGGAGTCTAGAATAGTCTGCCAGATAATGTTATAGAAAGACCAGAGAAAACAGCAAACAAACTCACTCACCTAAAACAAGTTTATTAGTCATCTTTTTAGTACTGTAATTGACAGTTGCTGGACATGATCTGCAGGACTACTGTAACATCAACGTTTTGTACCAAAGTTACTTCATCAGGTTCTATTGGTAACTGCACCAGTGTCATTCATATACCTTAGAACCTCAAACTTGCTTCTAAAGGTAGATATGTTTTTAACTTTTATAGCTAAATATGGTCCCAAGTCTGTAAGAAGAGCTTTAAAAAAGCAACACCCATTCTCTCTCCCTTCCACTACTGGCTCTTGTGCATGATTATGAAAGAATGTCACATAAAGAATAAATTCATATTGTGTGGGAATATCTATATTATGATCTGACTCTCAATGTGAGGATTTACTGTTGTTTGTTGGGGGACAGGACCATCATAACTCACTTGTGACTTTGCAACTGGAAAGTTATGGTCCTGCGCCTACACACATGAAAATAAATTTTTTATCCTGAGCTTAGACCATTGCATATCCCATATATAAACTAAGTACTGCATATTATATCACTGTTTCTGCATTGGCCAATGAGTTTGAGTACACACACAGGATCAGGACAACATTCAGAGCTTCAGGTCATTTGTGGAGCATCCGATGGAACAATGTATAATGGGATGGGGCGGGAGAGTGGACACAGCTGAAGGGATATAGGACCTACAGGATGATCTGGAAAAGCTGGGGTGGTGGTCCAGGATCTGGCAGCTTGGCTTCAGTGCCAAGAAATGCAATGTTTTGCATATTGGAGCCAAGAATCCCAGGACAGAGTACTACCTGGGTGGAGTCTAAATATCTGCATCAGAGGAGGAGAAGGACCTGGGAGTGATTATCACTAGTTACCTGAAGCACTCCACACAGTGCAAGAAAGCAGCAGCAAAGGCAAACAAGATGCTGGGATGCATATCTAGGGGGATCAGTAATAGGAGAGAGGAGGTTATACTGCCCTTGTACAGGTCCCTGATAAGGCCTCATCTAGAGTATGGAGTTCAGTACTGGTACCCACACCTCAAAAAGGAGATTAACCTGCTGGAGAAGGTCCAGAGGAGGGCTACAAAGATGATAGCAGGTCAGCACGGTAAGGCATATGAGGAGAGGTTGAGGGCACTGAACATGTACTCCCTGGAAGACAGGAGAGGGAGAGAGAGAGAGGACATGATTGGGACCTTCAGGTACTTGAAAGGGATAAATAAGATGGATAAGGAGAGTCTCTTTAAGCTGAGTGGCAACCATAACACGAGGGGGCACAGTCTTAAGCTGGGGGGGAGGTTTAGGAGGGAGGTCAGGAAGCACTTCTTCACAGAGAGAGTGGTGGACACTTGGAATGCATTGCCACAAGAGGTGATCTCGTTGAAGACATTGGGCAGCTTCAAGAGAGGCTGGGACAGGCAGAGGGGGAAAGTAAGGATCATTGGTAGGGAGGATGGGAGGAGTGGGGAGGGAGGGCAGGGACAGTAGCTCAAGCTGTGTACCCTGCAATATGAGCAGACTAGATAGACCAAATGGCCTTCTTCTGCTGGCTTCGTCATATGTTCATATGCTCATATGTACTGGAAGGATTTTGTAACCTCAAGGCAGTTTGCATTAATTTGCCACCAAATGCATGTGGAAACTGGCAATATGAATGTGTGGGTGTTCCAGAATTTATTTGCCATGTCAGTGGACAGCACCAACAAAAATCTCTTTTTTTATAAAGGTTGGGCATGAAAACTATCCAGGTTTTCCCACCACCATCACTTTGCATACTGTATCCCCTCTTTATGCACTTACGCACACACGCACCTCCACTCTGACTTTAAGTGATCACTGTCTGCAGCAGTAATTCCATCTGCTTCTATCAGCATCAATTCACTTGCTGTCCCTTCCAAACAGAGACCCCCCCTCAAAGTAATTTATCTAAAAGAAGGGGTAGAGTGGTGGTGGGTATCACTGGACAGCACCATCCAACCCATGTACTCTCACTATAGCCTAGATGTGCCCTACGGTATGTTCCCCCAATAAATTAATATTCACTACTATTAGTCTAGCAGCCAGGAAATCAAAGTCTGTTGGATAGAGCACCAGCCTGGGAACTGAGATACCCCAGGTTCAAACTCCAGAAGAGCCCCCAAAACTCACTGTTTGACCTTGAGCCAGTCATTTAACTTTTCAGTGCTCCAGTCTGCCCAGCTGCAAAAACGGGTAGAAACAAGACCACACTATAAGTGATATGTTATATCTTAATTGGAATATTATGTGCAAAGAGGCTGTAACAATATGTATTTAATAAAAAAGAAACAGTATGGTGCACCATAAACACAGTTGTAGAGTCAAGCAATACAAAAGTGAGGGTACTGGACTTTAGGAGGGCTGACTTAGACAAAATGGGAGAGTACCTCAGAAAAGCACTAGCAAACAGGCAAGAAGGAGGGATGGAGGAATAATGGGGAAACATTAAAACTGCCATCACAGAGACAGCAAGCCTTTGTGTGAAGCAAATAAACAAATCAAAATGAAGGAAAAAAAAACAGTATGGTTCTCAAAAGAGGTGGCGGGGATGGTTAGAGAGAAAAAGATAGCATTCAGGAAGTATAAGGAAACACAGAAGGAGAAGGGCAGACAACTATACCAGTTAAGGCAGAAGGAAGCGGGGAAGGCAGTCAAAATAGTGAAGGCCCAAACCATGGAAAAGATAGCCAACTCAGTTAAGAAGGGGGCTAACACCTTTTGTAGGTACATTAGGGAGTGAAGAAAGACCAAGGGAGGGATAATGAGGCTTAATAAAGGGGAAGGAGTGGGCAGAGGGTGACAGTGAAAAAGCAGGGATACGGAATGAATACTTCTGCACAGTATTCACAAAAGAAGAGGGGGGTACCTAAACCAATCAATGGAAGCACTCTGGATAGGGGGGTTGATATCAGCCCACTCACAGAAGAAGGGGGTCCAGAAAGAACTACAACTGAAAATGGCAATGAGGCCTGATGGAATTCACCCCAGAATTCTAAAAGAACTAGGGGGAGAACTATTGATGTAATGCCCCAAATTATCGGCTCCCTTGCTAGTCGTCAGTGCCAGTCAGTCTCCCCAGGTAGTTCCCTGTTGTCCCCCAGTTCTCAAGCCCAGAGCCCTACAAAACAAGTAAACTGCAGCTGCAGTTAAAACATTTTTTTTCCTCCTGCAGCCTGCCCAGCTCTAGCGGGAGGAAGTGTCATCCTTGCACTGGGCAGCTGCCTGCCTCCCTGGTTACTAGGGACTCAGCGTCCCGAACACTAGGGAGGGCTTCTGTGGCCAGTAACGGCCATTTTTAAAATAGTTTGTGGGGAGCCAGCAGTCTGTGTGGTTGGGTGAGCGCTCTCAGGAGCCCGATGAAGAAAGAGTTTGTGGCCCTAAACAGGGAGAGAGGACACAGGGAGGTAAAAGAAAAGGGTATGATGTACCTGTAGTCCTCTTCTTCTCCCTTCTGCATACTGTTCTGGTGGTTCCCCCAGTGTGGCAGCTCCAGTGGCAGCGGGTCCAGTAGTCGGAAGCCGGCAGCAGATGACCACAGCTTGGGCTTGCATAGCCCTGTTTAAAATCAGTTTTAAATTAAAATTTAAATAAATTTTGATGCCTCGGTGGCGGCTCCCACAAGCGGGGCCGCATTCCAGCCAGCAGCACCAGCAGAGCATTGGGCTGAGCAGCTCAAGACCCCTTAGTTGTCCACCAACCGCCTGCCCATTTCTCCCCCCATTCCAGCAGCAGTATTTCCCTCCAGCCCCCTCCTGCAGCAGTTCTTCTCCATGGGTCAGGGTGGTGAGTGGGCAGCAGCACCAAATGGCAGGTGCTGACCGCCAGTTCTGCTAATTTAATTTAAATGAAAGTTTAGTTGGTGCCATCAAGCGCTGGGAGGGACGGCCTGAGGAGCAGGCTAGAGGGGCAAGGCAAGGCCCCTTAGAGAAGGGACAGCCAGAGGGCAGGGTTATTTAAATATATTTAAAGGAGCTCCAGCTTGGAGCCATAGGCAGGGGGTGAAGCTAAGGTGGGGTATCCTGCTTGACGGACAGGGAGGTTCCTGCCAGGCCTTATAGATTTAAAGGTGGCAACGTTAGGCCCAGCTGTTTAAAGGGGCAATGCTAATCCTAGCTGTTTATAGAGGCCACACAGACCCAAGCAAGTTAAGGGGGCCAGCTCAGAGTACAGAAAGCTCCAGCACCTTAGGCCAGCTAGCCAAGTGGGCTACCAGAAAGGGCTAGTTAGCCCAAAAGCTAATATTTATTTTTATCTAGCACATATAAGGACCCGTTAAGGCCAGGAAGGGCTCCAGTTGTTTTAGTAGCCACGGTAGCCAGGTGGGCCAGTGAGTTAGAGGCCAGGTAGCCAATGTGTTTTCTTGGTGTTCTTTACATTCTATGCATTTTTTTTCCAGTTCTGGGTGGGCCAGTGAAGGGATGTCAGCCTCAGATAAGGTATAGTGCCCCAGATCGGTGCCCATTGGCCAGTAGCCAATTGGCCACCAACAGATAAGCTAAGCAAATATTTAATGAGTGCTCTCCTGTGGTTTAGAAACACACTCTGTTATTAGTGATAGCCAGCAGGGAGTAAAGGGGAGTGAGTCAGGCAGTTAGCCATCCCCTTCAGTTCAGTAGCCACTTCTGTGCCCAAGGGTTAGTAACTCCTGTAACTTCCCCATTGCCTCTAGTCTGGGGAGGGACAGTTAGGGAGGGACTCTTAGTGCTTAAACTAATCAAATTGCCTTTACCTTAGGGTAATTTTCCCATTAGGTGCCTTCGGAGCTTATTACCAGTGGCAAGGGTACAGAATGTATACCCTAGGGTCCCCGTATAGCTAGCCCTTAGCTTTTGGTAGGTTTTTCCCCAGTGTATTCCCTTTCTAATGTCCCTGCCTGGATTGCTGCTGCATGATACTGGGATTATTAAGAAAGGCAAAGCATTGTAGAAACATTGAGACTGTGTTTCACAGAGACTGTGCCTGAATCCTATGATATAGCTGCCTTTCCCTGCTTAAGCTGCTGTGCTGCAAGAAACTATTGGATTAACCCTACATATGTTTTGCTTATATTGAAATGTTATGCTTGCTTTCTTTCACTGGATTATGCTTAGAGACTATGAGATCAATTTTGCACTAGTGCCTCTGCCCCAGAACTGCCTTGCATGTTACCGAACTGCCCGCTTGCCTAAGAATTGAACTCTTTAGCCTGATGCTAATCATCTTCACCTGATTCTCATCCTCCTCATGCACTGTTGATCACAGTGACCAGTCAGAGACTGATATCACCTTCCTTCCTTCTCCTATAAATTGGGGCCGGTCACCAGTATAGGTCTAGTATAGTTAGCTCCCGGCCAATCGACTCATGTCCAGAACATCAGGCCATTCCCCTTCCTAACAGTGTTTAGGTAGTGCAGGGAACTGCCCCAGTTCACAGGTAGGGATCCGTCGTAAGAATAAAAGGTGGGGCTTCGGACACAAGAGTCCAGAGACCATCGGCCCAGTGTCTGAATCCTATATGGTGCTCTGGAGTCCAGCTTCAGCCCAGTGTCTGCATCCTGTCTTGTGCTCTGGAGTTCCACTTCAGCCCAGTGTCTGAATCCTGTCTGGTGCTCTGGAGTCCAGCTTCGACCCAGTGTCTGCATCCTGTCTTGTTTCCTGGAGTCCATTTCCAGCCCAGTTATTTGCATCCTGAATGTCCCTGAAGCCCAGTTTTGGTTAGGAGTTCTTCTTCAGCAGTTCACATTTTTTCTCATTTCCTTGGGGTCTTCCACTGACCAGGAGCTCCTACACCTGTATCGCACTGTTTGCTTCAGCTTCATCACAGTTCCGTTTCCCTGGAGCCCTGTTTAGCCAGGAGGCTTGCATAGCTTGGGTTCTTGCTTGTTTCAGTCCTTTCACCCTTCGCTTTTCTGATCTGACCAAAAGCAGGCCAACCAAACACATTGGTGGCCACCGCTCTGGACTTATGAAGGACTCTGTGTTCATTTGGTTACTGCTCAACAGGTTGTATTTATGTAATGAAATACAGTACAAGGTTGATTATACAGCTCGTAATGATAAATTTACCGTAGAGTTTAAAATAGAGCAATAGGGGTATTACAGAGTTCAGAAAAATAAGACATTTGTAGAATAAGACATTCATAGAATAAGACATTCGTGGAGTATAAGAATCCCTATAGAGTATTAGAGTCACTACAGAGTTATAGGATCGTAAGTTACAGCATTACAGTAGAACTGTAGAACACTAAGCTACAGTAAAGTTATAGCATATCACGTTACAGTATAGATTGGTTGTATACTGCTTGATCTCCTTGGTGCCTTGCACCCAGTAAACCTGCTTTTATTCCCTGAGTTTGTCTCATGCCTCTCCTTACTCAAGCACAGCTACACCATCAGTGAAATTAGACACTTGTGCTGTTTGCAATTTTTGGCGTCACAGACAGGATTAGAAGGAGTCCAAAGCAGGCAGAGGCTCATTCAGAATGAAAGCTAGAGAGTCAAGTAGTTGTTCTACAACCAGTGGGGGATCTGGGAAGGGTCCTCAAGCACACTTGGGCATGCCACTCACCATGCCCTATTACTTTGTTGCACCTTGGCTACCACGATTTACCGATGATACAACAGACCCCATATCCACCAACACTGGAGAGTTCCAAAATATGATACAGGCTATGTTTCACCCCTATGATGTCCTTGAACAGCGGAAGGTGGAAATCCTAATTGGATAGTTGGGAGGAGTGGCACACAGAGAGGTCAGTGCCTGAATAGAAGGAGAAAAGACCACGGTGGCCCAAATCTTTGCCTGATTGTGACGAATGTTCGACACCGAACTGTCTATGATTTAAAAATGAAATTTTTCTCTCATGTCCAAGGACCCACTGAAACCCTCAGAGAATATGCGCTCAGTCTACAGGAGGCATTAAAGGCTATCCAGCAGATAGACCCAGAAGAAGTATGGGACTCAGACCAGGCTTTGAAAGATCATTTTATTGAGGGCGTCAGAAGTGATGTGCACCGCAGAGAACTGCGACTATTATCTGGACAAGACCCAGATGCAATCTTTATGAACTTTAAAGAAGAGGCAATTGAGCTGTTGTCTGAATGAACCCACCATGGCATGGTGAATTCCCAGCATTGCAACAAGGAGAATGAGAAGGACCCTTAGTGTCAACTTAGAGGGATGCCGAAGGCTGAACCAACCCAGAGAGATCTGAAAAACTCAGAATCAGACTTGACGGCTTACATTATGAGCAAGATGAGATGGGAAATCCAAAACTTGAAAGATCTCCATCATGAATTCCAGGGACAAGCTCGTTCTGGTAATTTGGACTGGCGTCAACCTAGAGCACATGGTCAGAAAACTAATATGGGACAGAGGCCTACAGGCCAATTTGACTCACAAGGGTGGCCAATCTGTCGAAGGTGTGGCATCAGCGGCCATGTGGAACGGAGATGCTCCCAGTCATCCAATAGTAGAGAGATGGCTTTAAACAGGGAGTCCCCGGAACACAGGACCAAGTCTCAGGACATCAGATAGTAGGTCCACGAAAATATCTGGAACGGTCACGATTCATGGGTAACTGCCCAACCGTTTCAATACAGATAAATGGAGTAACACTGCCTGCCCTTCTTGACACTGGATCCCAGGTGACCACCATCCAGAGTGGGAAATTCTTTGAGCACTGGTCCAGGGATCAGCTACTTCAACCCCCTGAAAGCTGGATCAATTTGGTCACCAGCAATGGGATAAGAATTCCGATCATCAGATATGCAGAGGCTTCTATGAAGATTGGGGACAGTGAGCACAGCCAGCAGGGTATACTTGTAAGCAACACCCATGACCCTTCTGTACCACCTGTCATCGTGGGGTTGAATGTACTGCAACATTGCCAGAATGCATTGATGAATGTGATGAAGGAGCAGACCCAATCTATGCAGGTCCAAGAAAGGAAAGCCTGGCAGACTATGCTCCAATACCTCCAAAAGTATCAAAAGTGAGGAAGGGGAGATAGGAAAGGTACAAGTGATGAATCGCTGTCCCATTCAACTGGAATCTCGTACAGAGACGCTGGTGATGTGTAAGGCAAAAGTGAGCCTTGGAGGGAAAGACTATGTGGCTATGGTGGAACCCCTTTGGACTTGAGAGGGAGACCTGGTGATGGCAGCCAGGAGCCTTGTGACTGTCAAAGAGGGGAGAATTGCTAATCGCTTGTTAAACTACGGTTCCCAACCTGTGAATCTGTATAAACAACAGGCAGTGGGATGACTTGTCAAAATAGAATGGGACAAAATTGTCACCCCGACTAACAAAGAAACGAACCACTCCTCTTACCTACAGGCTAGCATCAGTGAGAATACTACTGATGACCAAGAGGAAGCATGGGTATGAGGGATAGATATGGGACAGCAAAACAACACTGCAGACCAGACAGCCCAACTCATGGCACTAATCTGACGCCATCGGCAGGCGTTTTTTCATCACTCCATGGATTTTGGTTGTGCCACTCACATCAAACACTACACCACGATCAGGTCAGACATCTGCCTGACCCTTTCTCAAGGGAGTAGCAGTGGTCAGCAGGAGATGTCGGACTCCTGGTTTGTATGGTGTGACTTTGGCCAGCCTACAATCAGTGATATTGTGATGGTTATCCAGTCATTACGTTCTACCAACTGTAGTTTGGATCCAGGCCCTACGCGCTTGCTTGTTGGCTGCATTGATGTCATCAGCCCGTTCCTTGCTGAGATAGTCTGGTTATCATTGGAGAGGGGAATCTTTCCAGATTCCCTTAAGGAGGCCATGGTTCAGCCCCTTTTTAAGAAGTCCTCCTTGGATCCCGACTGTCTAGCAAACTACAGGCCAGTCTCTAACCTCCCCTTTTTGGGTAAGGTTATTGAGAAGGTGGTGGCATTACAGCTGGAGGACCATTTGACCAGCCACAGTATCTATGATTCTCTCCAGTCCGGTTTCAGGAAGAGACATAGTACTGAGATGGCTCTTGTTCGGGTACTAAATGACCTCCAGATAGCGAGAGATCAAAAGACTCATTCCATCTTGGTCCTTCTTGATCTCTCTGCAGCATTTGGTACTGTGGACCATGGTGTGCTGTTGGATCGCCTGCGGCTTATCTGTGGACTTTTGGGGGTTGTCCTCAGATGGTTTCAATCTTGCCTCATGGGTAGGACTCAGAGAGTGGTGTCAGGGGTTTGTACCTCAGCTCCATTCTCCCTGCCCTGTGGGGTTCCCCAAGGATTCATTTTAGCGCCCATGTTATTTGCAGTGTATATGCTGCTGTTGGGAACGATTATTAGATGGTATGGCTTGAGTTTTCACTGCTATGCAGATGATACTCAGCTATACATGTCTTTTGTCCCTGAACAAGATGATGCTGTCTCGGTGCTCAACAGCTGTCTGACTGAAATTCAGGCCTGGATGAATGTAAGCTGGCTAAGGTTGAACCCTAAAAAAACTGAGGTGTTGGTTGTGAACCCTGGTCATCATGAGGTGAGTATGTTGGCAGGTTCCCCTTCATGTTTATGGCTTGGAGGTGTCCAGCTAGCTACCTCAGACCGGGTGCGGAACCTGGGCGTTATGTTTGATGACTGTCTGACCCTAAAGTTACAGGTGTCAGCAGTAGTTAAAATCATCTGAGAAATATCGCCCGGGTGAAACATCTGGTTCCTCCCGATGATCTTCCAACGTTGGTTCACACCTTCGTTACCTCCTGCCTTGACTACTGCGATGCCCTTTACCTAGGGCAGCTGGGGGTTGATATCCGCCACTTGCAGCTAGTGCAGAACGTGGCAGCTAGGCTGTTGACTGGTGCTTCAAGAGCTAGTCACATTACGCCTGTGCTCTGCGGTCTGCACTGGCTGCTGATACAGTGGCGGATCACCTTTAAGGTTGCTTTGCTAACCTATAAGGCCCTACATGACCAGGGACCAGGCTACCTGAAAGATCTCCTTTGTCCCTACTGTCCCTCCCATCCTCTCCGATTCACTGATGAGGGATTGCTAGAGATTCCCAGGGTACATTTGCAGACATCGGGAGCAAGGGCATTTAGCTTTGTTGCTCTGTCCCTGTGGAATTCTCTACCTCATCGGGTATGAAATTGCCTAACCGTCCAGAGTTTTAAAACTGCCTTAAAAACTCATCTTTTCAGCTTGGCATTTGTCGATTGATGCTGCTGTTTTTGATATGTCTTTGGTATGTTTTGTTATGTTTTGTTATGTTTTGTTATGTTTTGTTATGCTGCTACTGTACTGCTTCTTGTTGTAAATTATGTGTTTGTTTTTAATAACTTATTTTATTTTATGTATTTTATTGTACAGGTGCCTTGGTTTTTGAAAGGCGCCTTTTAGAAATAAAACTGATTTAATTTGATTTGATTTGATCAGTATGGAGAACCACCCTCCGATCAGAGAGAGATTCCATCTCATTCCACTGGCATTGTACCAACTGACCAAGCAACTAATTAAAGAGATGCTGAATGCCGATGTCATCAAGGAAAGTCATAGTCCCTGGGCTGCACTGATAGTGCTTGTAAAAAAGAAAGACGGCACAATCAGGTTTTGAGTGGACTACCGTAAGCTAAATCAGATCACCCACAAGGATGCTTATCCTCTGCCCAGAATTGAAGATGCCTTGACTGCTCTAAAGTCCTCCACCTTCTTTTCCACCATTGACTTGGTGAGTGGCTACTGGCAGGTCTCCATGGCTCAGGAAGATCAACAGAAAACTGCATTCATTACCCAGATGGGCCTGTATGAGTTCATGAGAATGCCATTTGACCTCTGCAGTGCACCTGGGACCTTTCAGAGACTAACTGAGCACTGTTTGGGAAGTGAACATTTTGACACAGTGCTACCCAACCTTGATGACATAATTGTGTACTCCAAGACATTTGAGGCACACCTCAAGCATCTAGATATGGTTTTCGGGTGTCTGACACAGTATGGACTCAAAATCAAGCCATCAAAGTGCCACTTCTTAAAAAAACAAGTAAATTACCTGGGACATGTAGTGTCGACAGAAGGAATATCACCAGACACCAGTAAAGTGGAAGCAGTGAGGGATTGGCTTAGACCCATAACCATACAAGATGTGAGACATTTTCTGGGGTTCGTAGGGTACTACTGCAGATTCATGAAAGACTTTGTCAAGATTGTCTCACCTCTGCGTGAGCTACTGTGGTATCCTAAAGGCAGGAAGCTACCCAAGACAAGTATTGTGAGGTGGTCCCCACAGTGTCAAGAAGCTTTCGACCTGTTAAAGAAGGTATTGACGAAGACACCCATCTTGGCTTATCTGGACTATACTCGTCTGTTTCACCTCTACACAGACGCCAGTAATCGTGGTCTTGGGGCAGTTCTGGCCCAGGAACAAAATAGAGATGAGAGGGTAATTGCCCACGTCAGTCGAGGCCTGAAAGGATCAGAGAGGAATGATGAGAACTAAAGCTCATTCAAGTTGGAGTTTCTGGCCTTAGTATGGGCAGTAACAGAAAAGCTCAGGCACTATCTGGCAGCTGCACAGTTCATGGTTTATACAGACAATAATCCCCTTGGTCATCTTGGGTCAGCCAAGCTAGCAGCATTAGAACAGCGATGGGCCTCCCGCCTCACCAGTTTCAACTTCTTGATAAAGTACCGATTGGGAAGGTCAGATGAGAACACTGACACCCTATCCTGACTGCCTATCGCGGATGAGCCAGAAAGAACCGAGACAGAACAGGAAGATCTCAAAATACCACCTTTCATGCGAGTACATGCTGAAATAGTCAACGTCTGCTAACTCCCGAACAAAATCCAGACCTCCCAGGGTGTCCTGTGTCTGATGGGTGAGAAGACATGTGGGACCAAAGTCCAATTATGATTGAACTAAAAGAGATGCTCCGGACTGAAAGAAAGATAAGTAAACAGGATAGAATGAGCATGTCCCCAGAGTTGGTTAAATTGCTACAACATCGAGAATACTTTAAAACTGAGGATGGCCATCTAGTCCAAGTGACCCGAGATCCTGCCAGCCATGAAGAATGTAGACAAATTCTAATTCCTCATCAGGAAGCTGATCCAGTGCTGGAGGCCTACCACAATGTATCTGGACATTTGAGAACTAAAAAGACAGAGAGCACCATTCGACAGCGGTTCTACTGGGTGGGCATGAGCGAGGACATTGGTGTTAGTGCACAGATTGTATGGCATGTAGCCAAAAGAAAGGTGATGGCAATGTTCAGCGAGCACCTCTGCAACCCATGTCCACCAAATCTCCATTAGAAACTGTAGCAATGGATCACTTGAAGGTTGAGAACAACCACAGTGGACTTAACCAGATTCTAATGATAGTGGACCATTATTCAAAGTTTGTGGTAGTCGTGGCAGTGAAAGAGTTATTGGCAAGATGCACCACTGAAGCCTCCTGGAAATATTTGTCAAGCCTTATGGATACCCCACTAAAATTCTAACTGATCAAGGAGGGGCATTTGAATCCCATTTGTTTAAAGAACTGTGCTCTCTGTATGGATGTCAAAAAATGCGAACAACCCCAACCACCCTCAAACAAATGGATTATGTGAACGCATAAACTGGACTTTAATTGACATGCTTTGAGCACTGCCTACACACCAGAAGCCTCTATGGCCTGATTTGTTACCAGAACTATTCTATGTATATAATAACACAGTGCATTGCTCCACAGGTTTTACACCTTATTTTCTGATGTTTGGTCGACATGGACGATTACCCATGGATCTGGTGATGGATGTCAAATTTGGAACTCACAGAAACATTTCTGAATCAAACCAGTGGGCAGAAGAACATCATCAGCACCTTAGAAAAGCAGGCAACCTAGTATAATCTAGAATGGAACAAGCCCATGCTCAACAGAAGGAGCAATATGTCCGTAGCGCTCGAGCCGGACCGTTGTCAATTGGGGACCGTGTCCTATTAAAGAATCCAGATGTCCATGGGCACAACCAGGTGGAAACCAGAGCCATTTGTAGTGGTAGACATTCCTTATGATGATCTGCCTGTGTATCAGATCCGGTCAGAAACCGATGGACACTTCACTGAGGTAGTGCATCGTAATCAGATCAAGCCGTGTACATTCCAGACTGCAGACCTGGATAAGTCAGAGGATGAAGAAGACTCCATAAGTGAGAAGCAGGAGAAAACCTCCTTTGGTACCCCTAAAGATAACCCCATTCTAGAATGGCCTGGCATGCCTGGCATTGGTATATACAGCACTTCCTTTGCTTATTTTGCACCTAATGCATCTCTCAACTGTTCTGAACCTTATGGTGTAGCTATCTGAATTGGTACCCCAGTGGTGAGATAAAGGCAGCTCAAATGGAAAAGGAAAAGCTGCAGTTTACAAGAATTTGCATTAAATAGAAGATTCACCCGAGTGGTGGGAAGAGGAGAAAAGAGGTTGTGTCCTGAACCTGGAAAAAGGACACAGGTTGCGTCTAAGCCTGGAAAAAGATGGGATACAGAGGAATGATAGGGACAAGAGAGTATGAATGTGCTGAGAGAAGAAAAGGAAATGTGAGCCTCTTCACTTGGAAAATTGCTATGTACCTGCATGGTGAGAAAGGGTACCTTAAGTGCAGGAGTTAAATGTGAGCCAGAGCGAGAATGTGGCTGTGTTGAAGTTGGGAGACTGTGAAAGCCGGAGGATGGACAGGTGCCTTTCAGGGTCAGGTACCTGTTGTCTGCTCCGAAGATACAGCAAGGAAAAGAAGCAGATTGCTTTGGTTACACACTGTGGCAGAAAAGATAGAGAAAAATAGAGAGAAGACAAGAGAGAAATGTGCTGAATGTTCATCCAACACCCAGGGCCAGGTGGGGAATTTGCTAACCCCCATCAAGTGGGGTCTACTGCTGCAGGGGATCACAGGTCTTGTACCCAAGTGCTGGGGTGCTCTGATCGGAGGGAGCTCGGCTGTGGGGCCACTCCAGGGTCTGGATCCTCTGTAGTTGGCAGGCCTTGCACACATGCCCTGCAACGAGCCTGTAATGGGCGGAAGGGGACAAGCTGCAAGATCTGCGAGCAAGAGGAAGAGACAGCAAGCTGCAGCCCTGTGACCTCTGTTTCAGGCATTGAGCCTGGTTCTACTGGTGTCTCCATCAATCACCAGGACTTCAGAGAACTGTGCTATCCATGGACTGATCCCGCAGAACCATGAGTAAAGGCAGGAAATGCCCTGCAAAACCTGGGAACTGTATATAGTTTAAATATACCCCCTAGGGCTGGAGGAAAAGCAAAGGAGAAATGTAAAAAGTTAATTTAATTCCAAAAAGTGCAACAACACTGGCTACCAGTGGCAGCTCAGGCCTGCAAGTTAAAAATGTGGGTACCCAGTGACAGGACTTTGGGGTTTCGATTGGACTGGGACCTGTGGGTCTGGGCTTGGGTTACACCTGCAGCAATTTGCTAGATAGACATATCTGGGGGCTGCATTGATTGCACTCTGGGGTTTGAATCAAAAGGAAAATGTGATTTTGAGAAATGCAAAATCTTTGAAATGAAAAGGAAAGTGTTTTGCTCGAATACTATTCCACTTACCCCATCCTAAACCCTCCCCCTGTAAATAAACCGAGATATTATTGTTTTGCAGCAAAAATGAATCCAGAGCCTGATTTTAGTGAGCATGCTATCTGAAACTGGAAATGTAAATGGTGTAATGGAATGTGGGGAGATTTTAATCATGGTATGTCCACATTGGGGTAACTGTTGGGGAGGTGGGTTGGTACGACATCCCAGGGGGTTGTACTGCAGGTAATCAGACCTACTAAATAGGTGCTCTAGGTGGAGGCACCACTATTTTATTTGCTAACTTTGGGAATGAACCCCTGTGTTATATCTATGGGAACCCAGGACCCCTAACCTGACTAGTGGCCACCCAGGTAGAGGTAGTGGCCTTCTCCCGGACGGCGCTGAGAGGGGTTACAATTACAGGAACTTTTTTGTTCTAAATTCAAGCATGAGGTTTTCATCACACACCAATCTCTTACACTTTGAAAAGCTTACCACTCAGTCAGTTCCTCGCAACTGGTTCCCCGAAACAGCTTCTTCACACACACGCAAATTCTTTATTCCCAAGACTCAGCCCTGTACCATCTCTGCTCCCTGAGGTCCACTCTGGCGAGCAGAACCCCCTCAAACTAAATAAATCCAGAAGACACAAGACCATAAATAAAGTTCCTACTGGACTACTGATTAGCCACTTCAGTCAGCCCGCCCACTCAGCTCCTCCCGGTCCATCCTCCAACAACTTCCCCACACACATGCGCGTTCACAAACAGCATTTCCACAAACTGTATGCTATATAAAATTACAAGTAGTTAACTATGCTCAAACGAGGCTCTGTTTCAGTCTAGAGGATTTGATGATATCATCAGGACCGCTCGAGCTTCGCTCTTGAGGTCTATGATGACATCAAATCCCCTCGATGGAAATGTAGCCTTGTTGGGCAGTTACCTATCTGTCATTCTATACATAGTGTATGATGGAATGCTGTTGTACATGGAATTCCATGCCTGGAATATGCTTCCTGTGCTGCAGTAGTGATGACATAATGTTGTGCTGCAGTACAGATATCACTACTGCAGCACAACACAGAATATTGTCATGTGCCTTCCTTCCTAGAACTTCGGCACTGATGAATGAAGACTCTCTTATTTTTAAATTCAGTCTGAAATACAACCGTTCAAGCTCTGCTGTACTTGTCCCAGGTTGGAGATGCTGGCTTTCAGGAAAGACTGAAACATGGAGGTTGGGCTCTTTCTCAAGGTCACGCATTGAGTGAGCAGGCAGCAGTAACAGTGACTCATGAGGGCAGCAACACTAGGACTGCATCTCTGGTTTCATAAGTCAGTGCTTTAGCAGCAAGAGACAGATTGTAGCCCTCAGACATCATGGCAGACTCAGGCTGTTTATTTATTTATTTATTTATATTCACATCGGAATTACAACCCTTTGAGTCATAAACTAATTTTCAAAGGCTCCACGTCAGTTGACATATAGCATGCCCATATACTTTCAAAGATAATGTATTGGCAGCCATACACAGACAAGAAGTCTGAGTTGGCATCTCAGGGTTACCATGCAAACCAAAACCTCTCGATCTTCTAAAGCTAAACACGTGGCTCAAGGACTGGTGCCAGGAAAAAGGACACAGATTTGTAGGGAACTGGCAACAGTTCTGGGAGCGAAAGTTCTTTAAATTTGATGGACTGCATCTGACTAAAGAGGGAGTCAGTGCATTGGGGCAGAAGTTTGACGTCTTTGCAGAATATTTAAACTAGCAAATGGGGAGAGGGGTGCAGCACCCCATACATCGAATGGGAAGAACACCCTCCCCTCAGCTAGTGGTCAAACAGGAATTAGCGTGTTTGCCATTCATTTGCATCACCAGGTAAGAAAAAGGTTTGTCTCCCCATACGATGCACAGGGTAATGCCAAACTTCACCCAACAACTAACACACCAAAATCTGGCCAATGGAAAATCATGTACACAATGCTCACAGCCTCGGGAAATAAGATCCAGACCTGCAGGCAACAATGTCAGAGGCTAAACTGGACATAGTAGCAATTAGTGAGACGTGGTTTACCAGTAACCACACTTGGGAGACTTCAGTACCTGGATATGTATTGTTCAGAAGAGACCGAGTGCAAAAGGGGAGGGTGGCCCTGTATGTTAATGAAAATATCAAAGCTACAGAAATTCAGAATACACATAAGGAGCCAGAAGAACTGTGGGTCACCCTGGAAACAGGTAATGGGACAGCTATAAGAACTGGGGTTGTCTACAGGCCCCAGACCAGAGGGAGGACATAGACACATTACTGTTAGAAGATATACAAAACATGACAGCTAAAGGGAGGTTCTGATAATGGGAGACTTCAACATGCCAGATACAGATTGGTCAATACCAGCAGGAACATCTGCCAGAACTAGACTCATAGTGGATTCCTGCAGAGGAGGGCCTCAAACAACTGGTACAGCAACCCACAAGAGACAGGGCTATCCTAGATCTAGTACTGACTAACAAAGAAGGGATCACAGATCTCCAGGTAGAAGGTCACCTGGGGGCCAGTGACCATCACATGGTATGGTTCAATTTGGCTACTACATCTAAATCATCCCATTCCAAGGCAAAATATGGGACTTCAGAGGAGCTGACTTTGATAAGATGGCCAACAGAGTTAAGCTAGCCCTGGCAAAAAGAAACACAGGTGAGGAGGTACAGGCAAAGTGGGCAAGCATTAAGATACAATACTTGAAGCAACATCCCATTGTGTTAGACAGAAAAGGAAGTGCAAAGAAGAAGGAAACCACTTTGGTTCTCAAATATAGTAGCAGAAAAGGTCAGAGCCAAAAGGCTGGCCTTCAGAAAATATAAGGGAACACAGCGGATGAAGATAGAGGCATACCAAACTGCCCTAAGGGAAGCAGGCAGTAAGGCAGGCAAAGTCCCAAACTGAGGAAACACTAGCACTAACAGTAAAAGAAGGTGACAAGACTTTCTATAGATACATTAGTGAAAGGAGAAAGTCCAGAGGGGTATTGCTAAGCTTAATGGAGAAAAGGGAGCATGGAGAGGAGGACCCTGTAAAGGCATCTATCCTAAATAGATACTTTTGCTCAGTATTTACTGAAGAGAAGGTAGGGCAGGGCCCACAGCTCAGCATCATGGACACAGGGGGAGGGAGGTGAGCACTACTCCTTCACAAAAGAAAGGGTCCTACAGCTGCTAAGCTCAGGGTGGATAAGGCAATGGGACCTGATGCATACATCCCAGGGTACTTAAGGAGCTAAAGGAGGAACTAGCAGAGCCATTAGCAGAATTGTTTAGTGAGTCTCTGAGCACAGGAGAGGTCCCAGAAGACTGGAGAAAGGCTCATGTGATCCCACCCACAAGAGTGGTAGCAGGGAGGAGGCGGGAACTACAGACCGGTCAGTCTTACCTCAGTAGTGGGCAAGATTATGGAGGCACCTTAAGGAAAGGATAGCAACACCTGGAATCCATAGGGGCACAGGATCCAAGACAGCATGGGTTTACAAAGGAAGGTCCTGTCAAACTAATCTCATAGATTTCTTTGACTGGGTAACCAGAGTGGTGGACCAAGGGGGAGCAGTTGATGTCGCCACCTTGACTTCAGCAAAGCTTTTACACTGTTCCACATAGAAGATTGATAAATAAGCTAGGTAGGCTCGGGTGGGTCAGAAGTTGGTCAACTGGGTGGCAAACTGGTTGACTGGCAGAAAACAGAGAGTGGTGGTAAATGGTATACAGTCAGAAGAGATGCAAGTCACAAGTGGGGTACTCAGGGATCAGTCCTGGGCCAGTCCTATTCAACATCTTCATTAGTGACCTCGAGATGGACTAGAGGGTAAGGCTTGTCTGTTTGCAGATGACACCAAGATCTGCAACAGAGTAGATAATCCAGATGGGGTGGCAGAATGAGAAGAGATCTGGATAAACTAGCAGAATGGTCAGAAGAGTGGCAACTGGGATTTAATGCAAAGAAGTGCAAAATCATGCACATAGGGAAGAGAAACCTGAAGCCACTTATAGGCTGGGAGGGAGTTGCTAGCAGTCACAAAGGAAGAAAGAGACTTGGGCATCATCATCACTGATGACCTAAAATCATCCAAGCAGACCTCTAAAGCAGTAGGTAGGCTAGGGGTGTTAGGGTGTATTAGTAGGGGTATCACAAGTCGTAAGAGGGAGGTAATAATCCTCTGTACAAGACATTGGTTAGGCCCCATCTGGAGTACTATGCAGTATTGAGGCCACACCTTCACAAGGACATTAACCAAATTGAGGCAGTCCAGAGAAGGGCAACAAAATGGTGCAGGGACTGCATCAGAAGACATATAAGGACAGATTAACGGAGCTCAATATGTATACCCTTGAGCAAAGGAGGGAGAGAGGTGATATGATCGAGACATTTAAACACCTTAAGGGCATAAACAAGGTGAAAGAGTCTAACATGTTTAAATATAAGAAAAATAGCAGGACAAGAGGACACAGCATGAGATTAGAGGGAGGCCGATTAAGGGGGAATGTGAGGAAATTCTTTTTCACAGAAAGGGTGGTAGATGCATGGAATGGCTTACCACAGAAGTGGTGGCTATGAATACAGTGCAGGGCTTCAAACAGGCATGGGATAGGCATAAGGGAGCAATACAAATGACTATGAATAGATAGGTCACTGACAGAGCAAAGGCCGATGGCACATTTATAAGGTAGAAAAAGAAATGGGCAGACTGGATGGGCCTTGAGGTCCTTATCTGCCGACAACTTCTATGTTTCTATGTTTCTATGTTTCTTCTCTCTCAAGGTTTAAGCAGTTGCTATGGCAAGCTCTTGATGCCAACACAGGCTTGCTGTGCATGGTTGCCCATACTGTTCTCTGTATTTGCTATTGCGTTTTGTGCAACATATTAGATCTCTTGACAATTTTGAAAAATTAAACTTGGGTTGGCTTTGGCCAACATCAGGATTAAACATTTTTTGTCCAGTTGTGGTTGTCCCCAGACCTCTCTGCTGGTAATAAGAATGTTACATTAAAAGTGAATGAGAGAGGCATTATAGTCTAATCACAGCACAGAGCTTTGAACTCAGAGTCCCAGGTTTAAATCTCACCACTGCCACTTTCTGTATGATGACCATGAGAAGAGCACATCAGTTAAGACTCCTTGTGCTTTCCCTCCCTACACTATCTCTGTTTCTATGTTCTTAACACCCAAGAGCTTTCCTTGTTCTGCATCAGTCTCAGTTTCTTCCTGTGTGTACCAATATCCCATCAAGTCCACATGAACCAAAGGAGTGTGGTCAACAGCATGCAGTCTAAATTGCAACATACAGAAGAGCGAGGCAGGCAAAATAGTATTTGTGTGACACAGCGTGGTGGTGTGATGTTGTAATAGTAAATCTCTATGTGAGAACAAAAATTTTACTGCAGTGGTGATCCATGGCGGTGGCGTGTCCTAATAGTAAATCTACACGGTAACAATCTTGCTGAGGCATTTTTCACTGAGCTGTTTTGCAGGGATGAGGTTTTGTCTTGCGACTTTTTTACAGCACTGTTTTTTACTGGGCTGTTTAATTTTAGCAGTTTTGAGGTGGACCCATGTGTGCCTAACAGCTGATGTTAGAGTTCAAGTTTTGTAAAGCACTTAAGGATACAGTGTGCATGAAATGCATTTTGTAAAAGCAAATTCCTTTATTTTGCAAAAAAGAAAGGCACTACACGCTCTTGACTTCATTAGTTATAAGATCTGTTTACATGACCTGAACTGCACCATTGCATTCAGTGCAGATGAGTTGCACTGGTGTAGATCATGGCATGTAATGACTTGTGGAGCATTTTTGGTCACTCTGTTGTGACAAACCACGATTCCTGTTTTGGTGGGATTGTGTACCAGTGCAGGCATGTTTTGCAAACATGTAAACCCGCTGCTCCATCTGCACTTGTGCAGCACCATGATACCCTGCACCACTCCTGTGCTCCTGATAACATGCCCCCTACCTGACACACTGCAATATGAAGTTGAATAAGGAACTACAACTTTGAAAAAGTTCTGAGTATTGATGACCAGAAATATACAACTTGAAATGAAGATGTGACATGTTTGCACCCGATGGGATTTTTTTTGTTCAGTTCACCTTGCAATGAGATGCGAATCTGAAATGTGGTATCGGACAGCAACATAGAAGTGGCTGAGGAGCGTGGGAGTGAGTCAGCATTGAATATTATTATTATTATTATTACACTACCTACTGGTTTCAGTTTGCTTTATCATATTTCTTACTTTAACTGTCAGGCTGGCCCTCAATGGAGATTCTGTTATAACACCAGACATTATGTACATACATGCATACATAATGTCAGCAGATAAGGACTTATATGGCCCACCTAGCCTACCCAGTAATACCCCATTTACTCGCACCCAGGCCGATGCAGGGGGGTTATGTGTAAACACAGAGTGGCACTGCTGCAGCTTGAACAGTTCAGCTCGCACTACAATACAAACTGAAACCGATGGATAGTGTAAACACACCTATAGTTCAGCCCCCTTAATTTTCAGCAAAGCCATTAGAAATCAACAAAATGCTTGCCTTGCATTATGATGCCCCTCAAAATCTCCCTCTTCCAAATTAGTCCTGTTCCTGCCCACCACTTCTGCCCTCATCCCTCCTTCTGACTATCAATGCATTGGAGACTCAATAATGACAGCAGTCTTCAGGCACCGTGTTTTTGTCAGTGAGCCCTCAGTCAGCCTTGTGGCTATAACTACGGTGCTGGGTCTAAGAATAGTTTGATGGTTTGCACAAGTACTATATCTGCTGAAATATAAGATGCAGTTTTCTACCTCTGGTATTGCCTATTGGATTACCTGCATCACTCGTACTCTGCGTTGCACCATATCTGTGGAATCTTGTTCCTGCTCTCTCAGCAAACTGCTCAGAACACAGGAACACCAAGCTCATCTTTACTGGCAGCATGCAGGAAGAGAAGGGAAGCAGTCCATGGCTGTGCAGTCTGCCTTATATTATGCAGCATCCAGTTTGTAGGTTTCTCTGCATCTTACCTGCAGTGAATTTATTGGTGTGACAGCCACACCAGTTCATGCTAGACCTCATTAGATTCAGTATTTGATATCCACAAACTACTGCATGTTTACAACCCAAATTATTTGGCATCACATGCTCAATTAAAAAACACAAACACACAATTTTTATTGGAATGGTTTTGACAGTTGTCCCACCAATGGCAAAAAAACAAAAACAAAAAAAAACAGGCATAGATGGTTGAGGTTAAAAAAAAAGGCACCACCATCAGTAAACACTGTAAATTAAAAGAGCTCTACACCCTCTCATTAGATTGTAAATTTGATCTGTTAGGTTTCTTGTCACCACTCGGCTCCATTTCTACAGCTGTCTGGGATGTAAATGTTAGTTTCAGATATTTTTACTGTTAACAGTAGTCCTTCATAACCACTGTGGGTGTCTCAATTCTCTGATGGTTGAATTTCATTTACTCCTGGGAGCACAATTAACTATTAGAACACAAAGTGATAGGTGTGTGTAGCATCTAGCACTCTGTTGGTTTAAAGGGACACTGTCAGCTTTTAGCTGATTTTTACATCCCATGAAAAGCAATACCTGCCACCATCTGTTTTCGTAGCCATCCTATATAAATTTGTAGCTTGGCTTAAAAAGAGCAGTTAGCATGCTTGTGACAATAGTTTGTTCATTTACCTGACCCAAATAAATCCCAACTGGACCGCTGCTCCCACCCATGCACACCTCAGCAAGACACTGCATTCCCTGTAAACTCGTAGCAGTGTGCATGCCGAGAATCACAGCTTTATTTGTCAAACAAAGAAATATTCATATTAGAGCATTTTTTTTAACATTTCACTGACTTTCTAGCACTCAGAACACTGCCCAGATATTGGAAATAACTTTAACAGATATACTGTGGCAAACTGGTCTTTTGTTTGTGTTTGAATTTTTTTGAAGACATGTGTAACAATTTGCTACTTATATCTGTTAACTTTTTTTTATTTAATTGTTTCTGCATGGATATCAGTTTGAATTTAGCAGCTGCAGGGACAAAGTGGATCCATGTGAAAAGGTCAGGGTGTTTTTATCAGTAAATAGCCAAAACTCCTCCAGCAGGTGTGCTCAGCAGCAGATGGGAGCCCAGTGCTAAGCATGCGATTGCTAATACCAAACCAGTAACGACAGTCCAAGTGAAACTAAGCACT
Organism: Neoceratodus forsteri; assembly: GCA_016271365.2. NCBI lineage: Eukaryota > Metazoa > Chordata > Ceratodontiformes > Ceratodontidae > Neoceratodus > Neoceratodus forsteri. The sequence continues at coordinate 410,008,974 of JADMNL010000025.1, forward strand.
CGTGGACCAAGATCTAGGTTGACAGAAGGTAGGCTCAAAACACTCTATATCCAGATTGGAAATAATTTATTGCAGCCAAATCACAGAATGAGAACAAAGGCGTGTGACTGAAATTAGCCACACAGACACCCCAGCTCTTCCACCGCAGTCTTTGTCAGGGGGTGGAGTCTATGTGATCAAAGCTTCCCTTTTATACTCATTGACCAGACTGGAACACAATGCAGCCACCATGGGGCATTCTTTAACAATTCAGCTTTTGGATCAGTGGCTCTGGGGAGCTTTGAATATGCTAGGTACCAAAGTACACAAAGTAACAAATATAAAAAGAACAGAAAAATTAATAGATTAGTTAAACTTTGACTGGTATTGAAACCCATTCTTTAAAAAAAGGAATATACTAGTCTTTCTGCTTGCATTTGTTTAATTTCCTGTCTTGTTTCCTTCTCCTTTTCCATCTTTTGACTACGTGGTTCTCCATGAACCTGGGCTGGTTGATCCCCTACACCCAAGTTGTGAACTACAGTTTTTTGAAGGATGCTCACTTGTCCTAATCAGATATGACTACCTCCATCTCTCACTTTCTATCTTTCTGCTTTGGGTCATTGTTTTTATGAATTCTGTGTTATACATATCAAGTCATGCACTATGCATGGTTTAGCATTAGTAGCTTGTTAGCTCAGGTACTGAGTTTACGGTGTTTCTTTCTGGCTATGGAACTGATAGCATAATTATGTCTGAATTTACTGATTTTAATTGTAACTCAAAAAATTATTATTGTATTATCTTTCATAAGATTGTATTAGTTTTTTAGTATTAATTTTTCTGTTCTTTTTGATATTTATCACTTTGTACACTTTTGTGGGTAACACGTTTGAAGCTCCCCCAGAGTCACTGATCCAAACTGGATTGGTAAACAGTGCCCCATGGTGGAAGCATTGTGATCTGGTCTGGCCAATGAGTATAAAAGGGAAGCTTTGATCACATAGACTCCACCCCCTGACGAAGACTACGGTCAAAGAGCTGGGGTGTCTGCATGGCTAAGTTCAGTCTCACACCTTCATTCTCACTCTGTGATTTGGCTGTAATAAATTATTTCCAATCTGGATATAGAGTGTTTTGAGTCTATCTTCTGTCAGCCTGGATCTTGGTCCATGAGTGCTTAGCTTAACTTGGACTGTTTTAATCAGTGTCTCTACTAAAGCAGGCCATCTGCTTCTGGAGAGTGATAACAGTCTCTTTGACCAGTTTATAGGAGAGCTTCAAAAGGGGAAAAGGTCTTTTCATGTTTCTAAACAGACATTTTGGCTAGGCAAGATGACTCAGGACAAAAAACAGATGTATTTGTATAAAAATCTGAGGTACGAATCAAAACAGTTTTTAAGAGACTCCAGCTCTTAAGACAAAGAGAATGGACCTGAGTATGGCACCCGAGTAATATTCTGGAGGATGTGTCATGGGTGCAGTTGGAGGGTCTTGAGGTCTAGCAGTGCTTAAAAGTCAGTCAGGTTTGGGACTACAAACAGCTACCATCCAAGGTTTGCATCTGCCCTGTTTCACTGAAGTGTATTGTGTGGTAAACTATTCTATCTTTCTAAATGGGGGGGGGGGAATGTTTCTTTTGATGTAATCTGCTGTTCAAGCATTTTCTTTTTCATTTCTGTAGAATTATCGTTCCCTATAGATTTGCTATATATATGCTATATTATATGTCTAATTACTTATACATGAGCCTAGCTAGGCTCCTGATAGGCTACTGGATTGGTCATTAACATCCTAGAAATGACTGATCCAGCTGCCACCTGACACTGAGCAGCACGCGTGGCTCGTGCCACTCTACTTAAAACCTTAAATAACCGTGAAAAAATAACATTGTTCATTGTGATTAGACTTATAATTGCAATAGCAACCTCAAAGCCAGTCATTTCCTTGGATTAACTACTGGCTGGAGGGAGGTAGCCCTCAGCTGGCCTCGGGCCATCCACCCCCCAACCAGCCAGTAATCCCTCAGAAATAACTGGCTTCTCAGTTGTTATTGCTTAATTATATATGTAAATATCTTGAAGTGTTAAAATAATTATTTTCACATACTTCATGTTTTTGTGACTGAGTCCTTCGAAGTACAGTTAACTGATTTATAACTGACAAAAACTGTATTTCTACCTCAAAGAGAAGACTACCATTACCATAGTTTGTTTCTACAGTAAGGGGTTCTCAGCTGTGACAGAGAGAGTGGTCATTTGCCCTTAAGCAAGGAGTATTGCACTGTGTGAGCAGCAACTCTTGAGGGATTCAGACCTAGAGATATCCTGAGAGAGTGTCTTTGCTTAGTGGTGGCAGCAATTGAAGGGTTGAGAAACCTGGTACAGTGATACAGGCTCAGTCTGGGAAAAGACGTGTTTGCCACACCCAGCTAAAGCCAAATACTTACTGTGTGACCTTGGGCAAATCATTTAACCTCCCAGTGCTTCATTCCACTGAGCTGTGAAAATGGATAGAAGCAGGACCTCATTGGAAATGAGATGCTGCATCTTGGCTGGGCTATCCTGGGAAAATAAATAGTTGCAAAAAAAACAAACAGGTCCACAGTTCTGACCTAAAGTGCTTGAATACTGTTCTCTAAGGCTTCTAACCCGGTCTGCGTGTTGGCAGTGTCTTTCATGTACTTAACTGTTGCAGGGCTTGCTTTCATTGCATTGGCTTTTACTTCTCCCACCATCTCCTCTGAATTTCCAGGCCTTTCTCAGCCTTCCATACCTAATCATTGAATGTGTCCACCTGGTTGTCAAGGGAATTGTATTTCTTATCCAATGAGGGGCTGCAAAGAAAACTGCTTTTTGCAGCAGCTCTCTGTCTCCAGTTGCCATGGTGTCCCAGTGATGTGTGACATTGCTGTGCTGATGGCCTGTTTCCTGTGTACCACTCTGACACTTGCTCATCCCTGCTCCCTGTTGAGCACTGCAGGCATGTCCCATCGTGGCAGATATTCCAACAGCCTAGCCAACACAACAGACAGATAAACACTTCAAGGTATAATGTGTCTGAAAGAGCATGTTTAGATGGTAAATTTAAAATCTGATTTTGTAACCAGTTCTGGCCCCAAAAACTGATTTGGTGTACAATATTTGCCACCAATACAGATACTGGCTTCTAGTTTGGGCCACAAAACTCTGACTCTAATTTTTCTAAAATTGCCAATTTAAAACATGGGGTGGGGGCAGCTTATATGTCAGACTTGACTTTTACAGCAGTATATCTGTTATATATACTAATACTAAATTGTGTGTCAATGTTATATTTTTTTAAAGTTATTTTTAATTTGATATTACCCATCAAAATCACTTTACTCTGTCACCTATAGCAAATATTAACTTGACACATGATCATGTTAATAAATAAACAACAACAAAAAAGTTATAATATCATGTTATATCCTGGCAAGCACCACTGTGTCATGTTTTGCTGAATATAAAGATATATTCTCCCTTGACATAAAAATTGACCTTAGCTTTGCCTTGGTCATTATGTATCCCTTGGGTCAATAAATCTTGATATTGACCTCAACAGAAGCCAATATTTAATATTGATTCTTTTCTGACTAAATGTGTTGCTCACAAGGGAACAACACTGATTATATTCAGAGTGTGCCAAAACCAGCAAGTACACAAGCACTGCTTCTCCTAATAGAAGTACCAGTACTGCACACTGAAAGCGCATTTCTATGGGAAGGCCTGCGTCAGGGCCACCACCCTGTCACTGTTGCTGGCTGTCACTGTGAACACTGGTATTGGTGCACAAATGGAAGAAAAAGGGTTCAGAGTATGAAAAGCACACACAAAGAATAAATAATGTGTGCTCTGTGTATATGTATATATATATATATATATATGTATATGTATATGTGTGTGTGTATATATATATATATATATATATATATATATATATATATATACACACTAGTGGTTTCGATCTTCATGACCAAACTAGAGTTTCTGTTTGCCTGATGATACATTCTGCAAGCAGAAATGGTTTCTTTAGGGCCCTGGTCTTGGGGGGTAGAGGCAGGGAGGGCAGCTAAGATCAGATGAATGAGGCCAGAGGTTTTTAGTGAGGTGACTGACTTCATGCAGGGCACCAGAAAAAGCAACACTTCAACTACATTTCCTTGTCCACTCCATGCTTTTCAGCTGATGATTGATTTTAATGAGAGAGCAGAAAAATCAAATAACAGTGGCAGTTACAGGTACATGAAAACAATTTTACCCCTTGGAGCCTAGACAGGGAGCCCATACATTGGAGCATAGTGGTACATCTTGCTTCTCTCCCATTTCTCCTGAAGGCAAATGACCACCACCTTACACCTCATCGACAGGTGGGCTCATAAATGGAACAGTGGACACACATTGCACTGTCGCCAGCCCCTAGCAATAGGTGGGCTTTCTTAGAACTTCATGAAGTCCAAAGCACAGGCATACGTGGGACCCCCCTACACTTTACAGATGAGCTTGGACATTAACTATCTCAAGGAAAACTTACCTGCCTCAGCTGATGCCTCTGTGGACCCCGTACTCCATCTAAGTTGGTCTCCTGCTCCTCACTGGAAACATACTCAGATGTCATCTTGGGCCCTAACCTCCACAACCATATGGACTATTTGGCCCAAAAGCCTCCTGGACTGTGTCCTCAGCTGGTCCACCACTCCCTCTCTCTCTTCCTCAAGCTGCCTTCCCCTTCCCTGGGTACCAGCTGGCACCACCTAATTATACTACAACCCCAAACATGTGACCAGGGAGATGGCTAACACATACATTTAGCCCTATAACTGTATGTAGTACCATGACTTCACACCACCTTGGGGGGTGGCATTTACAGTGACAAATAACTAGAGATTCAACAACTTTCTCTGTAACAAAATGAGATCCCATTTCATGTGCTGCTGGTGCAGCTGCTCTTGCATGAGTAAGTTGCAGCTTCCATGAATTAGCCATAAAGGAACACTACACCCTCATATCTTGTAAACTATATTTGTTTCCATGCCAACAGACACTTTTCATGTAGCTGTTAGGAATATACGCGATTGCTTTTGGTTTTTATTCACTGTTCATACAACTCCCTGTAACTATCCTGGGGTTTCCATTTTCTGGTTGTTTAAATCTCATTCTCCCCAACAGCTGCATCAGCATATGAGAACATGATGTGTCAGTACCCTTTAGTCTCCACAGTATGACTGTCTGCTTAATTAGAGTTCAACAAAACAAGCTGCAGCAAGGTGTGAAATACCACAATTACCTTGGTACCCTTATGGTTTGGCAAGGCTGACTGTCTCGACACTGACCTGTCCGTGCATTATTGCCTGACAGGTTTAGTAGCCAGACAGTGAGCAGCCCAACAGTGAGGAAACCCGATGGACATTACAGTGGTAAGGTAGTGGATGCGACACTTTGCTACCTTACCCCTGTACATGCACTTGAAATAATGCAGGAATCTGAAGGCTGACTGAGCTGCCCCAGTGGTGTTGAGGGCTAAACCACTGGCAGCTCGGCCAGAGTTTTCTGGGAGGTGCGGGTTCTATCCTGCATTGCGTCCTGCAACATTTTGCATTGTTGCAACCCCGTAACTGTTCTTTTCTAACTCCGAGGTCTGCTCCCCCTCGGAGTTAGATATTTTAGTTACAGGAGGTGTGGGGGTGGAGCCCCCCACATGGGGGGTTTGCCCTTTTTCTCTCTGTAAATTTTACAATCAGATGCCTGAAATAGTAGTTTCGGGCATCTGACTGTTTCGGCACAATGACTTGCGGGCCACTGCGGTCGGTATCCCAAGACTCAGGAAACTGAGTTTAGGGATATCATAGTATATTCATTACCTTTAGTTAGCTTTGCAAACTGAGTTGTAATGCAAAGTTTTTCACTTTAAATTGCATTCAACTTGTGTGTTTTCTGAGAGTTTTTTTCAGGGTATTTGTACTTTCAGTACAGAGATACATGGTATAAATGGGTCCTGGCACATCGTGTTCTCATATGCTAATGCAGCTGTCTTGGACAATGACATTTAAATTTTCATCAAATTTCAATGAGAATGAGAGCCTCAGCATAAGGGCATTCAGAAGTCTGCCAGCAGTCAGCCATGAGAAATTTGTGTGCTGCTCCACTGAGTTTTCAGCTGTGTACCCCTCTCTGACTGTCTGTACCTGCTAAATTTGCAAGTGTTTTTATTCTGCTAGAATTTACTCCCCTTTTGTATGCAGCTCTTGTGAGTGTTAAATCTGCTTTATTGTCTAAGAATATTTATTAGCTAATTATTTAAGGAACTGTTTCTGTACTGCTGTTAGTTTTATAAGTTCAACTTTCAATTGTTCCCTTGCTTTCCTAGTTCACCCTCATTTGGATCCTTTACTGTATTTCACTATGTTTTAAGTGTGAACATTATTCTTATTTTCCATTCATAGGTGTTAATACTGTTTGATAATTGTGTGTGTTATTTAAATTGTAGATTCTTTAGACAATTTATTAGGTTTCATCCATTTCTTGATTTTATTCCTTCGACTATTTAGTTTCTTATTTTCTCCTTCTGTTTCATTCCAATCCTCTTGTCCCCTATTTTGTTTAAACAGTGTACTAGGCCTACTTTTATTTTCAGTCTGTCCTCACATTCTGTTGATTTCCTTGCAATCTCAGCTCCTTGTGTAATCTTCATCCTCACTCCCCCACCACCACCATTTTAACTTGTAACTGCTGCAGCTATGGGCCTTAGCAGGTTATCCCTTGTGGCTGCCTGTGGCTGCCAAACTGTAGTCTTTATTTTTTATTCTGTTTTATTTGATTTCCCTTTATTCTACAGAATTATTTTTCTACTTCCCTGTGTTTCACTGCCTCTTATGCTTCTATTATTTTGTCTCTCTACCTGTTTTTTGCAATCTTTTTGTCTCTCTCCATTTTACTTGTTACCTAACTGTGTAATCTGTTTTTCCACTTTTTGCTCCACTATGCTGTTATATTCTCTGGTGTGTCAAAAGCTTTAGCAAGATCAACAAACATGTCAGACATGATCAAACCCTGATCCATACCCAGTGAGGATGCAATCAGTGAACCATAGGAGGGAAGTGGAGGCGGAGTGGGATTTTCTAAAACCAGATTGAAAGGGGGTGAAGAAGGAGTAGGAGTCAAGGAAGGGGGAGAGTTGCAATAGTGCAAGGTGTTCCTGTAACTTCGCTAGGGTAAGAAGGACAGAGATGGGACAATATTTACCCGGAGAGGAGGGATCACCACCTTTAGGGATAGGAATAACAGTAGCCTACTTCCAGACATCAGGAACAGTAGGAGAGGGGAGTGAAAGAACAGAGTAGAGTGAATAGTGGTGAGTACATGGGGAACAATCTAAAGCAAAATGACAGAGTTGAAAAGGGAATCCATTCTGGCAAGGGAGGATTTGGGAGCTCCATTGTAGACTATGTCACCGTAGGCAAAAATAGGGAGTATCATCTTTAAACCAATCTCATGGCAGACAGGATGCAGGATACTTGCTTTTTTCCTGTAGAGTGCACCAAGCTTGGGGTGAAAGTTTTGGTGAATGGCCTCAACATGAACTGAGAAATCAAGATGACAGTCAAGCCAGACCTTGAGGTACTTAAAGAAGAAACATCCTCAATAATAGCACCATCGAGGGTATGAAAAGAAGGGAGAGAGGTGAGTCTAAAAAGCCTCTGATGGGTACCAAAAGTCATGGAGACAGTTTTCTTGGCACTTAGGGATAGGTGGTTAGACTTGAACCAGCACTGACTATTGTCAAAATCCAGCTGAAGCTGTGAGGTAAGAGCATGGGAAGAGAAGCCAGATGTAAAAATAACTATCATCAGTGTACATATGAATGGACACAGAAAAACAGACAGAGGAAAGGTCATTCAAGAATATGGAAAAGAGAATAGGACCCAGTACAGACCCTTGAGGGACACCTAAGCAGATAGGGAGTGGTGATGAAGTGGAGCAAGATTTCCAGACAGTTTGAGAAGTACCCGTCAGGTAAGAGTGAAACCAGTTGACTGCAGAGTCAGAAAGACCCACTGCTTTTAGTTTGTCCATCTTCCTGTCTGTTGTGAGACTGTTTTAAAGATGTTCCTCCCTATTTTTGATTATGGCATCATAGTCTACAGTGGAGCTCCCAAATCCTCCCATCCCTTGCCAGACTGGACCCCTCTTTAACTCTTTTTGTCATTTAGCTTTAGATTATTCCCCAAGTACTTACCACTGTTCACTGTAATCTGCTCTTTCACTCCCCTTTCTTGATGCCAGGTGCCTTTCCCACTGTGCCTCCTTTATATCTAAATTCTGGCTTGGTTCCCTTCCTTCCTACCTACCTTACTTGCCCCTTATCCTCTCCCTCAGCTTCCTGCTATCCTCTATATAATATTGCTTCCCATTCCCTCCCTATTACTTCTAGGAAATCTAGAGCTAGTCAATCTGCTTTCTCATATTGCTTTCCTAAACTTTGGTCCTTCCTTCCCTTATCCATTCACGCTGCCTCTTTGGCTTTCTCCTTAAAGTCTCTCCTTCATGATTTTTTTCCCCTTCTGCAATTGTCCTCAACCCTCTTCCTTTCCCTCCTCACTAGTTTTATCCTGGCAGTCTGTTTCCTTCATTACCTGTGCATATGTTATTCTGATTTGTATTTAAATGTGGATTATTTATCCATGTATATTGTATTTGTTGTATTTCTCCATATATATTGTAATTGCTGTATATGATTTTCCTTCTCCCCTAACCCCAGGATGCATCTGGAAATGAGCTACTACCAGCTCAGTATGTCTTTCATGGTGAAACATTTGAAATAAATAATTTCACCAATCATAAAATTGAGACCCCAGGATAGTTACAAGGGACTAGTATGAACAGTGAAAACAAACCGAAGCAAACACATATATCCCCAACAGCTACAGGAAAATAGTTGCCTGACATGGAAACAAGATTTGCAAGATATGAGGGTATAGTTTTACTTTAAAAGCAACTGTCACCACTTCTGCTACATTACAGAATTAGAATAAGCATACCTTCAGTAAATCTCATACCAAAAACTAGATTTCTACGTTACTTCATTTTAAAGATATGAGCTGTTTTGTAACCCTGATTTCACTACCTGCTCAAAAAAAGCCTGTGTCAGTGAAGAGCTGCTGATGATGTCATCTCTGGAACTCATGGTCTAGTACTCCCTGTCAGCAAGCTTATAGGACCTGTGTCTCCAATGTTCTGAAGATCATGTGCAATGGTTTTCACATGTAAAATTAGCAGCACCATTCAATAAACATTGCTTTACAAACTATGTGTGTTTTTAATGTTTTGTAACAAAGCTGACAATTTTTTTTGGGGGGTGCCTTTTTGTTGAGATCCTTTTTTCCAGGGTCATTGGATGCTGGGTCATAGCACACTGTTGTGAGGTTTACAGACTGAATACGTTTCTGATGTGGTGAAAGGCTGAGCTCATTCACACCAATCATTCAATTGAGGTGATTTCTAAGGATGGCACTTTAAAACAATTATTCCATCTCCTTGTCAATGGGGGTGGGAGAGGTAATGCTGTTTTTAAACCTTACTAGGAGTTTCTAATTTAGCCAGCCCAATGTTTTCTCCCTGTCAGGCTGTTTTTTTTTTTTTTTTTTTTTTTGATCTACATTCAGGGTCAACTATGTTCTACTCTAAACTAAAATTATCATTTTACCAGAGCTAACATTTCCACCCCTAGTAGGAATTAATACATATAAGGCTACTATTAAAACTTATTGTAAAGCAGACACTAACAAATAGCAGTGAAATTACCAACATGACAATATTAGCAACAATACAACTTCCTAACAGGCACAGTAGAGTAGCACTCCAAATGGCATCAGCAGCCTGGAGGCATGCTGACTCAGCATCCAGCAACCCTGGAGCCACTGAATGTAGGTCACAATGGCTTGACTGGGAGAACACATTGGGCTGGCTAAATTAGAACCTCCTAGTAAGGTTTCAAAACAGCATTGCCTCTCCCACCCCCATTGACAAGGAGATGGAATAATTGTTTTAAAGTGCCATCCTTAGAAATTGCCTCAATTGAATGATAGGTGTGAATGATCTCAGCCTTCTACCACATCAGAAACTTATTCAGTCTTCAAACCTCACTAGAGTGTGCTATGACCCAGTATCCAGCAACCGTGGTAAAAAGGTCCACAACAAAAAGGCACCCCACAAAACATTGTCAGCTTTGTTACAAAACCTGAAACACACATAGTTTTTAAAGCAATGTTTATTGAATGGCGCTGCCTGTTTTACTTGTGAAAACCATTGCACATGATCTTTACAACTTTGGAGAAACATATCATATAAGCTTGCTGACAGGGAGTCTAAACTGTGAGTTCCTGATATGACATCGGCAGCAGCTCTTCACTGACACAGGCTTTTTTGAGCAAGTAGTGAAATCAGGGTTACAACATAGCTCATAACTTTAAAATGAAGAAATGTAGAAATCCTGTTTTTGGTATGAGATTTACTGGGGATATGCTTATTCTAATTCTGCAATGTAGCACTTTTCACCAGAGTGGTGTCAGCTGCTCTTTAATGTCAGCCTGAACAAGTGTGGCAATCATCTGAGGAGAACTACCCACACATGCTGATCCACTTATAGCAGGTACAAAATCCTGTTAGTCATTATTTGTCTACTCTCATCAATGTTGCCACATACGTACAGTACCTCAAACTCTGAGCTAACACCTTTTCTTAATGATGGGTACAGAACAGGGTTGGTTTGACTACTCTGAATTACACTGGTATTCTTAGTCCTAGTCTGTAAGAAAATGTGATGTGCTTATATACCAGATAATGTAGGGACATGTCTCATGCTCAAGCCATTTAAGATTATGATGTCTGCTGGAAGTTATGTAACTAATGAATTATATATATATTTTTAATTTATTTATTAATGGGAAAGTACCTTTGAGCTAAAAGCTCATTTACAAAGGTTCCACGTCAAATACAGAGCTTGGGCACAGGTACAGAACATTAAGACAAAGTTCAGAGTACAAGTAGCAAGTCAGATCAAGTTACCATAAACAGTTAAACAATTCCAAATTACAAGGCAAAAAATCATGAGGAATGGCGTACATGACTGAAACACCATAGGGCATCAGGAGCAGCCAGGAAACAGCTTTGTCATATGCGCTGAGACAGCTGGAGTTACCTGGGAGGGTTGTGTAGGGAAAGGAGGTAGGGAGAAAGTTAGAGGAAAGGGGTGGTGGGAGGACAGAAATAGTTTAGGGTGAGAAAGGGAGGGTAGTGTGGGGTTGGAGTAGGGAAGGGGGAAGGTGGGGTGGTTATCTAGAATCAGATTAGGAGGGCTGTCTTAGCCAGTAGTAAAGATAGCGGGCTAAGAGGAGGACCCTCAATTGCAGAGTGCAAAGTGCATAGTTGGGGAGGATATAGGACAGGATCTGTCCTGGGCCTGGTTCTCTTCAACATGTTCATTAGTGACATTGGTGAGAGCATCCAAGGCAGGCTGTGTCTCTTTACAGATGACACAAAACTATATGGGAGGGTGGATGATGAGGGAATAAGGGCTATGCAGAGGGACCAGCAAAAGCTAGAGGGGCCAACAAAGGTCTGACAATTAAAATTCAATGCCAAAAAGTGCAAGGCAATGCACCTAGGGAAAAGGAACCCTAAGATGGAGTACTGGATGGGTGGGGTGAGACTTAGCACTGCAGAAGAGGAACAGGATCTAGGAGTTAGCATCAGTAACTCCCTTAAACAAATGAGCCAATGCAACAAGGCCTATAGCAAAGCTAACAGGAGGCTGGGATGTATCAGGAGGGGTACTGGGATAGCAGAAGAAGAGAGGTAGTACTTTCCCATACAGATCCCTGGTGAGGCCTCACCTGGAGTACAGAATCCAGTTCTGGAGCCCTCACCTCAGAAAGGACAGGAATAGATTGGAAACAGTGCACCACAGTGTAACAAAAATTATTAAAGCCAGCAGAGCAGATCCTATGAGGAGTGCCTCAATGAGCTATATATGTATTTACTGGAAACTAGAAGGAAGACCTTAAAAGAATTAACAAGGTAAACTGAGGAATTATTTATACTGAATACCAACTTACGGTCACGTGGTCACAAGTTGAAAATAACAGGAGGGAGGTTCAGAAGGGACATACGGAAGTACTTCTTTACGGAAAGGGTGGTGGTACCTTGGAACTGTCTGTTGGCTGAGGTGGTAGGTGCAAACACAGTCAGGGGATTCAAGCAGGCAGGGGAAACAATGAAGGGAACAGTGGTTGCCTGGGGTGACATGACCAGAGAGGAAAATGGGGATAGGACAGGAAGGGTTAGTGCCCTAGAGGAATGATAGGTTCCAGGGAAGGTTCCAGGGATTACAGGAAATATGAGCAGACTGGATGGATCGCTGGTCTTTTTCTGCTGCCATGGTCTATGTTTCTATATAAGGAAAACATGATATAGTAAGCTTTCACACAAACCAAAAATTTCATTTAAATCTAGCAACATAGGAACACACGAAAATTGGGAGCTCTGTAGATGGCTCCTCATTCGAGATGGCAGCTGAGATTTTGAGATAGCTCACATAATTTTTTTCATGTTTTTGTCAAGTTTTTAGTTTGGATATTACTAAACTGCAATATAGTTTTAAATGTGGCCAGGGGTAAAGCCCCATGATTTTAGCCTGTACAAACATTTTTTTTACTAGAATGATATCTGGATATATATCTCATCTACCATCTTGGATGAACTGTGATCGCCTATCATTCCCAGGAAATGGATACAGCGGTGTGGTTCACATGCAGAAGCTGTAAGGGTGGCAAAGCCCAGCGTGTGGAACTTATGGTGATGTCACTATCTTGCATGGAATGGTGAGGACATAGCCCCCAACCCAGTCTCATTTAAGCTTCAGATTTAGTAAGCTTAACTCGGGGGGGTTGGAACACCATCACTAATTAGACCACAACTTACTGTCTCAATGGGTAGTGACAGAAAACCTAAAAACCAGGAGTCAGCCTCAGATTCTGTGGGATCCCAGGTGACACCCATGAAGATGAGCAAACAGGCAGACAACGTGGCAGAGAGAGGACCCGCAGTGGATCAACTGACAAATGCAGCAAAACCAACCTACAATGCTACATCTATGACTACCTTGCTTGCTGTTGCTCTTGACTCTTTGCTCCCCACTATGTTATGTTACCTGTTACTTTACACTGAATTAACCTGTCTTTGTTTGCAAAACATGCTCTGTATTATGCCTATACCTTTATGTATTGTTACACTTACTGCATTTTTTTTTCTTTGATGCTCTTCGTTACTGGACGCTTGTGAAAACGGGCAATTTTGCTCACATGCCTTTTCAGTATAAAAAAATAAATGAAATGAAATGAATCCTTCTGCAAAATGTTAAAGAAGTATTGGACAAGTACTACCTTTTAAATGCTAATGATTCTATCTACTACTACTCTCTGGAATGCCATGAAATCAGTACTTAGAAGGAAGATTGTCGCATGACTAATGCACCAAAAGAAGGAAACGGTTAAACGGCAGTTAGAACTAGAGGGGCAATAGAGGAATTGAAGAAAAGACACAAGTCAGTGGAAGGGCCAGACTTACTCACTAGAATTCAGGGCCTTAGGGTGCAGATTCTAAACATGTAAATGGAATGCTTAGATGCACGAAATTCACATATTACTGTCAAGGCTGTAGAGCACAGCCAGCCTGGTGGTGCTAAGGGTTGAGGTGCTGGACGCCACACCTCGAGCTATGCTGGTGACCTGGGTTTGGGAATGGGAATGGGTCATTGGGGGTCGGTTGGGGGTAGGAGGAGGAGGATTGAGCATCCCAGAAGATGCTATCCTCCTCTGGGGGAGGGTGGGACATTCTTGGCAATGATAGATTCCGTAGCACTACTGCTGGTGGAAGCATGGGTGGTAGGGCACACGGCTCTCCCGAGTCAGGGAGGGGAAGGGAGGGTGCTGCCGGGCACTTGACTATGGGCATCAAGCACAATGATGCTGGGTTCCTGGTATGCTGGGACCCAGCCAAAGGACCAGGAAGGTAAGAGGTACCCCAGCAGCCAAAGCCTAGGACAAGTTAAAAAATAAAAAAGGCAGTAGTGCAGGTCAGCTCCTCATACTACAATTGTGAAAAGAGCAAGCCAGAAGGGTAGTCCGTAGAATCTATAAAGAGGACTCAAACACCCCAAACCTCACCTTTCTGATGGATATTGCATCAGAATTTGGAAACTTATCAAAAACTATATAACCCAGAACAACCTGAGGTGGATGGAAAAAGAATAAAGTGATTCCTTCAACACCTGGATCTCCCAACTTTGTCAGAGGCAGAGAGGGAGAGTTTAGAAAAGCCTGCGTAAACAGAAGAAATTAAGTTAGTGATAAAGAGTCTTAAAACCAAGAAAGCTGCAGGGACTATGGGTTCCCTGCCAAATTTTATAAACATTTTATAGATACCCTACATTCACCTCTGCAGAAGACAATGTCCTACTGTGCACAAAACCACACTTTTCCACAAGAATGTAAATCAGCTTTGATAACAGTTATTCCCAAAGTTGGGAAGAATCCTGGATACTGCTCGTCCTATCACCTGATTTCTTTAATCAGTAGCAGTGCCAAAATATATGCCAAAATTATGGCTAATAGAATGCAGCAATTGGTCTCCAAATCAGTACATCATAACCGAATGGGTTTCATACCGCACCAAAATTCATACAGTAATGTCTGGTGTCTGTTAAACATTATTGTAGGCACAAAAAGCAGTAAACTAACAACAATGGTGGTTACAATAGATGCAGAAAAGGCCTTCAATAGGCTTAACTGGCAGTATTTGGGGGAAGTTTTGACCACTTTTGGTTTTGTTTGGAATTTCATTTTGAATTTACTAGCCTTATATGAAGGTTCGACAGATAAGGTGGTTGTAAATGGGGCCTTCTCACACACTTTTCTGCTAAAAAGAGAGACCCATCAGGGATGCCTCATGTCACTATTGCTTTTTGCTTTGGGTATGGACTCATTGGCAGCCTGTATTAGAAAGGAGATAAATATTAAAGGCATACAAATTGGCCCCACAACACATAAGATCACACTCTATGCCGATGACACCCTGTTGTTCATAGAAGATCCCAAAATTTCACTCACCCACCTTCGGAAGACTCTCACAGAGTTTGGGACTATTTCAGGTTTCAGAACTAATTTTGATAAAACCAAAGCCTTGCTTTTAAGCTGTTCATTTAACCCCCTCAAGAAGATGGCCCTTTTCCTTTTCAGTGAGTATGGGAAGGTTTTAGATATTTAGGGTTAAACATTACAACAAACATACACCAATTATACAATAAAAACCATAAAATAATTTTAGCAGAAACCAAAAAGGATATGGAGAGGTGGATTACCCTTCCCTTTTCTCTGGGGGAAAAGGATAGAGTTTGTTTGGATGGATATATTATCTAGATTCCTATATGTTTTTTGTATGTTCCCGGTTTGGCCTCTCAAGGTTTTCTGGAGACAGGTAGACTGGGTGATTTCTACATTTGTCCAGAGTGGCAAGCACCAGCAAATCAAGAAAAACATCATCCAGAGAGGAAAGTCTAATGGGGATCTGGCCCTCCCCAACCTAGAAGAATATTATATTTTGGCCCAAGTCTCCCCGGTGTTGGCAGTCCTTAAATGCAAAACTGATATGGGCTGGCATGAGGGGGAAGAGGAACAATTAATAGGCATTCCTTTATGCATGGCCCCTTTGCTACCCTTGACTCAATTAAAACTGATTAAGTCCACAAAACTGTGGATGATGCATTCTCTGCATGAATGAGGCAGATTCCAAAGTCTGGTGGGAGGGGTAGAACATTTGGGACAACTAACTCCTTGTCAGGTAATGGGGAATTTGGACCAGGAATCACAGATGCAGGCTTTCATCAATGGGCCCTAAGAAGCATTCATACTGTAGGTGATCTACTAGACTGGGGCTCTATATTGAGCTTTGAGCAAATCAAAATTAAATTTAACCTGCCCTTTAAAGAACATTACAGATTTTTTCAATTAAGAAATTACATACATTCTCCCCAGCTACTACAAGAGATATGAAGAAATCCTACACCGTTAGAGCAATATCTCTTACAAGAAAGTAGAATAGGAGCACAGTCATGAATAATTTCCCAGTTATATGCTCTTCTGCAAAACAAAAGGCAAGTAGGTACCCATCCCATATGGGATAAATGGGACAAAGCTGGTTCAGAGGCCATAGACCCCTAGACAAGAAATAAAGGTTGGGCAGTTATCCATAAAACAATATACTCTCACCACTGGAGAGAATTCCAGTGGAAGGTGGTGATCAATTTTTTTAAGACACCTACAATAACAAGGCATTACATGCCTGGGGGCTCCTATGAGTGCTGGAGACAATGTTGGGACAGGGGAGACCACCTCCATATATTCTGGCCTTGCCCTAAGATACAGAGTTTTGGGAGGGCCATTGCCAGCACCATATCAGAGATTCTGATGGCCGAAATCCCACAGACCTTTGAAACCTTATTCCTGGAAATATTATCCAGAGAGACAAAGTTGCTTCAAAATAATTACTTGCATCAAATTTTTGTGGTGGCTGCAATGAAAGCCATCACCAGGAAATAGCTTGTTCCCATGATCAGTGATTGGAGAAATTTAGTGAAAGAAATTCATGTCATGGAAGAGGTGTACATTAGATTAAAGTTTAACTATGATGGGGATGGTCTTAATACTTTAATGAAGTGGGCCAAGTGGGATGAGTATGATATGCAAACTAACGCCCCTGAACTGCAAGAGTGGGTGAGACAGGGCCAGAGTGAATGCTCTTTGCCCCAAACATGCTGGTAATAGATACTAAGCACAAGTTAAGTCTACTATCCCTGGTTGATTTTGTGGATATTATCAATTGTAATAGGTACTTATTTCCTGCTATGTGGTGTGCCAGATCTGTTTTTATCGAAAAGCTTTGTACATTTCAGAGCATGATACATTAACTGTGTTTGTATCAGTGTTGTGCTTATGTGATTTTGCATTGGCTGTTGAAAAATTTTATTAAAATGTTCCGTAAAAGAAAAACCACCAACGTGTGTCAATACATCTACAGTAACATAGTATTGTGGTGGGGATGGGACATAGGGTCCACCTTGTCTGGCTCTCCTACCTCATGACAGTGGCTATACCCTATTTAAGCATGAACAAGCATCCAAGGTTTTCAGCTGGAATGCTATGTGTTACTTATACTGTATAATTCTCAATGTAGACCAGGTGTACATGGAGGTGGGGCTTCACCTGAGAGCTAAAAAAATGCAGGTGGTTGTTTAACGTAGCAAATATACCCCAAATTCATGATCTGTCTGTTGATCACATGAACACTGGGGCAAAATGGTAGTTTGCATCAATTTTGTACTGACACCTTGACAAATTTTGCAATTTTCAGCTCCACATACTTAATGCAGATTCTCGGGCCATTACTTTGAAAGTAAGTGAAATATATATTCAAGTGTGGTCTCAATGAATAGGCAGGAGTTAGAGCTTTAAAATGCATATCCATAAGTTACCTCAAAAGATTAGTGTTAAAAGTTATAGGGTTGAATACCAACTGTGGAAATTTCAAAATATTTTTATAGTTAATCTTGTCAGACAAGATTTATTACACTTTATAATATAATTTTATGTTGTCTAAAAGGGTTAAGATTGTGCTTTGAGATACATATGTGGTTTTGAAGTTAAATCCAGCCCTGATGGCCCACATCCTAGACTTCTCAAAATCTCTGCTCCATCTATTTTGACTCCTCTCACATACCTCCTCAATCTATCTCTTTCCTCCTCCACCATCCCCTTAGCCTGGAAGTCTGATAAAGTGCTCACCGTACATAGAGGTGGGGAGCCTACTGTTCCTGGGAATTACTACCCTATATCCCTCCTTCCCGCACTTGCAAAGGTACAAGAATCCCTAGTCCTCTCACATCTAAATGACTTCCTTTTTGCTTCATGCACTCTCTCCCAGGTACAATCAGAATTCAGGAAATTTCACACAACCACCACCTCCCTACTCTGATTCACCAACACTATATACACTGCGAAGGGTCAAAGACAGATTATACCGGCTATTTTTATTGATCTGGCCAAAGCCTTCGACTCAGTTGCACATCCGTTGCTACTAAATAAACTTAATGACACCAGCCTTTCCCCTGCCTCAGTCTCCTGGTTTGGTTCCTACCTATTCAGTCAGTAAAAATAAGTAACGTCTTATATCCCTCCCTCCCTATCCTTGCGAGTGTCCTTCAGGGATCAATCCTTGGTCCTGTTCTTTTTGCCTTGTTTATTAATTACATCCCTTCTGTCTGTTCCCATGCTAAGATCCATATGTACGCAGACTACACCATCCTCTTCCTGTCAGGTCCATCCATCCAAGCCGTACAAACCCCCCTTTAACAAGATTTCACTGCTGTAGCCAACTGGTTCAAAGACAACTGCTTAAAATTGAACACCAAAAATACAGTAGCCATGATCTTTGGCTCCAAGCAGAAACAGGCTAGGCTCCCTTCCCTTCCTGTTTTTTTCAACCTTATCCTGCACTTCTCTTGATAATGTCCTGACCTACAAATACCATGGTGTATGGCTTGATCCCTCACTTGACTTCACTTCCGGTATCTCTGCCATTCACTCCAAACTACACCCTAAACTGGGGCTAGTTTATGGTCACAAGGCTTGTTTCTCCTTCCTTCCCTGTCAGATGTGTCCTGCTGATAAAATGGATACTCCCTATCTTCGACTATGCTGATGTTATCTTCAGTGCAGCCCCTGTCTCCTCCCTCTCCAACCCTGACGTCCTTTTCAATGCTTTCTGTCATTTTGCCTCAACTCTCCCACACCTGACACACCACTGTGACCTCTACTCTGCCCTATCCCTCCAGTCCCTCTCACAAGTACACTTGTCCCACTGCTCCTCCCTCACCTCTAATTACTGGTTTGGGACTCTTCCCTCTTATCTATTCTTTCTCTCCTAATCCAGCCACTCCCTCCCCTACAATTCGTGTATGAATTGCACCCGCTCCTTCGCCCTCCCAAGAGTGCGTACATCTATGGGGAAATGTGCCTTCTCTTACAGACCTCCTTCCTTTTGGAACAACCTCCCCTCCCATACCTGTCTCATCCCCTCCTTTCCATCACTGAAACGCCTTCTTAGGCCCCCTCCCTTTAATATCTTGTGATTGCTGTCTGCTCTAATTCTTCCTTTTTTTTCTCTTTCACATCTCTACTCCTCTCTTTCTCACTATCTTTCCACCCCCTGCATAGTTTCGTGCCCTCATGTTCATCCTTTGCTGTCCCTCTCAACTAAAAACTTCTACCTGAGCACCTTATTAGATTCATACTATAGTTATACCTAAATTATTTCCTATTATTGTCACCTATTTCAAATGTATATATTTACTGTCATTATACATTGCCTTATTTTGTATGCACCACCCCTTTGGTATATGTGTACCGTGTGTGTGTGTGTTGTGTGTGTGTATGTGTTGTGAGTTGTGTGTGTATGTATGTCTGTGTGTATTGTGTGCACATGTATCTGTGTTGTGTGTGTCTGTGTGTGTGTGTTGTGTGTGTTTGTGTCTGTGTGTCTGTGTGTATGTGTGTGTGTGTCTGTGTGTTTATCTGTGTGTATTTACTTGCATTGTACATTGCCTTATTTTGTATGCATCATCCCTTTGTTGTATGTGTACCCTTTGTGTATGTGTGTGTGTGTGTTTTGTGTGTGTGTTTGTGTGTGTCTGTGTATTGTGTGTGTGTATTTACTGTCATTGTACATTGCCTTATTTTGTATTCTGTATGCATCATCCCTTTGTTGTATTTGTATCCTTTGTGTGTGTGTGTCTGTGTGTGCATTGTGTGTCTGTGTGGTCTGTGTGTGTGTCTGTGTGTGTGTGTGTTGTGTGTCTGTGTGTGTATGTGTTTTGTGTGTGTCTGTGTGTATTTACTTGCATTGTACATTGCCTTATTTTGTATTCTGTATGCATCATCCCTTTGTTGTATTTGTACCCTTTGTTCCCAGGTCGCACCTGGAAACGAGTTCTGCTCTGTGTGCCTTTCCCGGTTACCAAAACTTTAAATAAATAAACAAATAAAAATTGGGAATCAGAGGGCTCTGCCTGAACAGGGACATGCCTAGAGGCTAAGGAGAGGGGGACTGAGTGCAGGCCCAGTCTGGTGGTGATGTGCTCCCAGTATCGCTCAGTCTCTGGAGAGGTTATAGGCATTACGGATAGGCTCACTAGAACCATCATGTTCATAGAGGCTGAGGGGGCGTGTGTCCCCCTTGAATTCCCATCCAAATATTGCATTTTGGGTAGGGGGGAGCCATAAAGTATAATGCCATTTCTTCCCTTGATTAATTTTTAATTGTGTGCATCCTCCGAGGAAGTCTTTTGGCATGACATCCCTGGGTCTCCCTTTGCTGGCCCAATGTCAGAGGGGTTAACCTTGTCTGTCTATATGAACACTGTGGACAACAGAATGTGACTGTACAACATATAGCAGTTCGGCACCCACCAAAATGAGTTTGTGGGGACTGATGCTCTGGCATCATCCTCTGACAGTGTAGACAGAGGGGAGGAACTATAGAACACATAAATAGAATGCTCTTGGGGTGCCTGTGGAGTTAGCAGTTGGGTGCCTTCACCTAGCAGGTGCCCTGGGGTGCCAGATGAGAGGACAGACTGGGACACCCATTGCTGGGGTGCCAGTCTGAAAGTAGCAGGAATAGCCAGAAGGAAGGCTGGTAGTGCCAGGGTGCCTCTGAGTAGCAGGGGTGCTCTCTGGAGGGCCTAGGAGGGTTTCTACTGGCAAGCGTTCACCAAACCACTCTCACCTCACAGCAGCAGTGAGAGTTGGTGCCCAGGTCTTGGCCTGGGTGGTAGCTGGCTACAGAATGCAGGCCAGGGGCATAGACATCATCAGGGAAGAGGCTCCTGCTGCACAGCATGGACAGCAGCTGGGAGCTAGATGGTCTTTGGGCGACAAGAGTCGCAGAGGTTTAGGACACCTTGAGGCTTTGAAAGCATCAGCAGAACAGTGAGTGAGGCTCTGGTGGCTAATAGGGATGGATCTCAGACACAAGTCACAGATCCAGAGCCACTGGGGACCTGTGGGTCATGTTGTGGGTGCTGTCCATAGAACAGTAGTAGCTGGCCACTGGAAGAGTGAGGGAACCTCTTTCCTCTTAAGGAAAATCAACCAATGGCCTTTGGGCTATGATAGGTTCCTCCAAAGACATTGAGGAAGACCATGGTGGGGGACAACCTCAGAAATGGCCCCTTGCAGCATAATTGCACTTGCAGACAGCAGTTGAAGTCGATGACTTAGATTTAAATCAGCAGGATAAGGTAGGAGATCCATATCCAGGGTAGAAGGGAAGAAGAAGAAGAAGCTGACACTCTTAGGGCTGTGTCTGTGGTCTGACCCAGCAGGAAAGGGATCTGAGCAGGTGGATTGGGGGATCCCCAAACAGCACATATGGCTGCGTGCAAGATGTGATTCTTGTTGGGTCTGAGACATCAGGAGTGTTGATGGGTCGTTGACAAGGGAAGTACCAACCCATGACGGTATCCTCTGGTATCAAATGAGCTCACATTCAGATTTAATGAGCACCATATAAACCTGCCACAGAATGCCCAAATGAATCCAAAAATAAAGCAGAGTCCCTGCTTTACAGATCCTTATGCAAATAGCTTAAGAACAGTTAAAGGAGAGGCAGAGATTCCCCTGTAGAGTCATGTTCTGGTGGTCATGGAGAGACTATCTATGAAGCACTGGCTGTACATAAGCAAGGGCCAGACAGTGCTGCTGTAATGGCAAAGAACTGAGACACTGGAAGTGCTGGGGGAGAGACAGGGTTAACATTCATTCCAGTACAGTGGGAAGCTGTGAAGGAAAGCAGTTTGTCCATGATAGCCTGGGAGTAGGGTCGTGAGGTTACCCATTACCCTGGGAGATGGATATGGGACTGTACATGGGACTGTACAGAATATCAGCTGCAAAAGAATGAACAAGAATTCCTGAATCCATCATTACCTGCAGAATTTAACTTTGACAGCACCTTAGAGTAACAGTCAAGTGCTTGAACATTTGCGAGCTTGCATGTTTATTTACTACATCATGGCAGGGTCTCAGGAGTGTCCCCAGTTCATTTAAGCCTGAGAGAGAAGCCACTGAGACATCTGCATGCAAGGGAGCTCCTGGTGAGCAAAGATATCTGTAGACATGGGATTTTCCCTGGGTAGTGCCTGCCCCATTCCGGGGCAGTGATGCAGAACGGTGTGCACATTGTCTGAAGGGATGGTTGCAACTACTTTAATGCTTTCAATACTTAAATGTTATAATGATTTATTATTATTAACACAGAAAATATTTGTACTTTTGCACGTTTTTGTACCTTGCACCATCAGACACTGTGTTGTGCACTGCACATGTCACTTTTTGCCATTGTAAGTTCGTGCAAGTTTATAAATGTTGTACCTTGTGCCAGCAGTGTATATTCTATATTGTGCATGCCACCTGTCAGTTTATTCAGTATTGTATGTTGTTTTTGTCACTTTTTGTTTATTGTATTTCTTACCACTCTGTAGCTCCACCCCAGGTCGCTCATTGAATCGAACTTCAGCTGTGTACTGTTCCCGCTCTACAAATTTTAAATAAATAATCACAGGACTGAACAGACTCTTTTCAATTATTGTCGTCTAGTTGCACTTTTCTCTCAGCACAAACTCATTTTATAAAAGGAAACTACATTCCAGGAATGCTACACACATGCCTCGGGGAACTGTGGTACTTGGCTATGTCTCACGCCAAACAATGCGCGTTGGTTTGCGCATAGCACAGTACAATCTCCTCCTTACCTGGTGCTGTATCACCTTCTAATTCCGCTTTAGATGGCAGTCTGGTTCAGTTTGTTTTAGTTTCTCTCTCAGCTCCAGCATGTCAACTTGAAACTTTTGTTTTTGGCTGGAGTTAACATTTACAGTATGTCCCCAGTGTTCTGTAATGTCAGGGTTCAAAGTCTGTTGCATGCTAGTCCTGCTCAGTCACTAAAGCAGTGATGTCAAAGGATAATGTCACAAAACAACTGAAAATGCTGCTAAAAAGCTTGAGGAAGACATATTTTAAAAATATCCTGTTTAGTGTTTTAAAATATAAATAATGTTGATGCTTAATCCAGCTGAGGAAAAAAAATAACATCTTACCAACAGACCACGTAACCCTTCTCCCACAGGATGTGGTGAATCCAATAATGTCTGTGCATGGCCTTTATCTTTCATCCTTTGGGAGACCAGACATAGAAACATAGCATTTGTCAACAGAAAAGGACCGCTTGGCCCACACACTCTGCCCAGATGGTTCCTACATAGTCTAACTACGCAGACCCTAACTGGTCTCTGGTGACCCTCTCTCCTTCTTGCCCATTTTCTAATATTCCTGTGTCTGTCCCACACGTGCTTGAAGCCCCCTACCATTTTTGGTTCCAGTCTACTCCAGGTATCCACCACTCTTTTAGTGAAGCAGCACTTCCTCACATCCTTCCTAAACTCCCCCCTCCAGCTTCATCACATACCCTGTGGTTCTGATGCTCTTCCTCCTTTGAAAGAGACTCCCCTCCTGCATGCTGTTCACCACCATGACCTGAGTCTGGTGATGGTCTTCGGTACTTCTTTTCTCTGGTGCCTCCACCTGAGATGATACCTTCCTACACTTATGGTGCAATAGTGGTATCCCCCAGCTGTAGTATATGCAGAATCAGTAACCAGATGTAGAGTGCCATCTGGTGAAGAAACTTGTGATTACAACATGTAAAAAAGCAAAACCTTATCCAGCTGCTTAGTTAACAGACAGTTTCCTTTTAGCAAAATGGTTAGAACTATTGCTGCTGAGAGCAGGTATGCAAGGATTGATCCCAGGGTCCAGCACTTAAACATGCAAGCTTGTAATTCAGTTTACAGAAGATGTTTCCCCGTGAGCTGGGGAGACAACATTACATTCATTGGGAAACAATAATACCCAAAGGCTATAGCAATAACAGTGCACAGCTCACTGAATAACATCAAACAAACCCTCTTAACCACAGCCCAGGGGAACTATTACACTGGGGGAGAGGAGCAGGGAGATTAAAAAGTAAATGTAACAAGAATGGTAATGAGCAAACAATGACTCAGTACCCCCCCCCACACACACACACCTAACTGGTGCACCAGTCTACCCACCGCCCCCAAAGTCCAGGAGCAGCTGCACAGCCTGCAGTGACAGTTGGGACCCAAATTAGCAGACATGATATGTAGGGTAAATTTTAAAGCCTCAACTATTTGCAATCCAACAGGAAAAAGAAACTGTAAATCCAAAATGGGGACAAAAGGAGCTCATGACAGGGAAGCTCCGGTACTTTAACTGAACTCCTAACTTGGGTCTTCACTTGGGTGGCTATATTACACAGTTCGATCCTGGGACTTTCCAAACCCTACTCTAACTAAACCAACTATACTTCAACAACATAGCAGGGTCTGACCCTGTTCTTTTATTTAAGGTGCAGGCGTCTGCTGAATGATTAGATGAAACTACCTAGAACTGGGATCTTAGGGCTATGGGCAGCAGAATGTGCAGTGGGGTGGTACCTGCAGTGTTTCCCTGGTCAATACTAGGTGCTATTCATCAGTATCCTCTACACCTTTTGGTGGGAACTTTTCTCCTGTTCAATGCAGCCAGGCAGGCCCTTCTGATGCTCTCTATCCAGATCAGAAATACTCACACACAGAAAGATATTCCCTCTACAGACCCTTAGCTCTGCAGTAACTTGCAGTTTTTGTAACCGATAGCTGCGATTAGTTCACCTCCAAGCACCATTTCTTAAACTTGGAAAATCTAACAGAGCCTCTAAGCTCCTTCTCCTCTTTAGAGGACCCTGATGATGCATCCTCTACAATTGCTAGTCTCCCACATCCTGTAAATCTCCACCTCCACAGCTCCTCATTGGTTATGCCTGCTAGTAGGGGAGGGTACAGAGTTTTCCCTTACCTCCTGATTGGTCCAACAGTTTGTAGGATTTCTGTCTCCTTCCTTTTGACTCCCTCACTAGCCAGTCATGGAGACTAGGGTCACAGACATGGTGGCACTCTTGCAGCTTGTTGCTCCTTTTTGTCCCTGGGTAGTGGTTGACCAGCAGCCATA
The DNA here is from genome assembly GCA_016271365.2 of Neoceratodus forsteri. Classification (NCBI taxonomy): domain Eukaryota; kingdom Metazoa; phylum Chordata; order Ceratodontiformes; family Ceratodontidae; genus Neoceratodus; species Neoceratodus forsteri. Next base: position 410,034,211 of record JADMNL010000025.1, read on the forward strand.
GGTTCAAATGCCCTCCTGGCAGAGAAAAGAAGACTGCAACCCTCTTTTTGGTGTCCAAGTTCCCTGTCTCCAGTTTGCAGGGGCTGTGAGATGTCCGTTCAGCACCGAGCAACTGTAGTGCATGATGTGTGCCACAGTGTTAATCATGCAATCTTTTGCGACATCTTCCCTTCTGCAGTCCTTGTACCCTATTGCCAGTTCCATGGGGACTATACAAAGATAGGGAGTCTGCTGAGTGTCTACTGCATGCTGAGGCTAGAGTTGCGAAGATATGATACTGGCTCTTGGGAGAGAGCTAAGGTAGGCCCACAGCTTTTTTTCTGTGGGAGTGGGTAAGAAGCACTCTAAATGGAGTAAGGTATTTCTCAGGTGTAACAATGGACTGCTGCTAAAACCAGTAACTGACAGCCACCGTGTCCCTGAGTGATTGGATATAAGATGTAGCCCCCACCCCCCGCCCCAACCGTGGGATGCTATACCATCTGTTCCCCATGACCCGTTTTCCCACCAAAGGGTTAATGTTTGGGCCAGAGTCAGTTTCTTGCCATGTGTTATTGGTCACAGTATAAAAAGGGGATTAGCACTATTTTAGAGTAGAAGTTGTGTGAAATCATGAGTGAGAACAGTGGGGAGGAAAGAAGGAAGATGTAGGCAGCACGGGAGGTGGGGAGATCTCCCTCAAAGAGGTCTCCTTAGGGTCCTAATACTGACCATGAGGGGGGATATCCTGGTCTGCTGAGGAGGCCTGGAGTCAGGATGAAGGGGCACCCTCTCATCTGCACCGCAGGACCCAACATATAAGGGTAGCTGGTAGTGTGAACTTTCCATCAGCCTGAGGCATGACTAGTCTGCCAGGTGTTACCTCACTATGAATCAGAGTCCATGCCAGGGAAATGGGAATGGGTCATCAGACAGAGGACCCTTCACCCATGCTAGTTAGTGACAGGGACATCATGCCAATCAATTGTCTGTGTGGGCACACAATTAACATTTAATCATGGGAGGGCACTAAGTTATACTTTTATAGCCATTTCTCCATTCAAAAAGGAATACTGGATGACATTTTGGGGTGCCCCCCCAGATACTATGGGCATGACTGCTTTGGTTAGTAGTGGCTCTGCCTGGCTCCCAACCCAGAAGCCCAAGTCCAGTGGTCATTAAGGGTAGGGGGATTCTATGAAGGCAGGTGCATCTTAAGCTTTGGAGGAAGAGAGTGGGGAGAATACGTAGATCAAGTATGCGATTTGTGAATGCTTGAAGCATTTGTGTAAATAAATTCTGCATGACTTAGACCTTGATTTTCTTTGTGTGGACAATTACATTTGTACAGCACTGAAGAAAGGCTCTCTGGGTAGAAGTGTTGCCCACCTAGGTTCCGAAGATCTAGACCTGAATCCACACCAGACTCTGACTCCCATGTACAGTATATAGGGAGACCCCCTAGGGATGGCTGCTTGTAAAGAGACAGAATAATCAACTACTTAGGCAGTGTGATCTAGTGATTAGAGCACTGGCCTGGGAATCAGAAGACCCAGTTTCAAATCCCACCACCACCTCCACCACTTACTCAGTCTGTGATGCTCTATAATCTCTTGCCAGTCTATCACTGTGCTGTTAGACTCTCCCTCTGTTCAATGGCAGCAACATTCTCTTCCTCCCTCTCTTGGATTGTGAAGCACTTTGGGACACAGTTAGTATTATGAGACTATAAGGGTTGTAACATGAAATTTCAGCCATAAGGTAAAGTGGAAGCTGAAAAGGTGGTTCCATTGTTCGGCCATGTACAGTGGTTGCCAGGTCGGTGATCAGTCTTCCTGAGGAGAATGAAAGGAGTAGAGGTCTAGGACCAAGGGAGGTAGTTCCTGGACTGGATGGAGATAAGCCCGATAAAGGAAAGGCCTCTGAAGACAGGCACAGGAACACAAAACTCCCTTTAGTTGTGCTACTGAGCTTCCCTGGTCCTTCTCTTGTATACAGGCAAATGACATGCATTCAGACCTGAGGCAGACAATAAGATCAGAGATACTGGGTTAATGAAATTAACTTGTCACACCAATGGGAAGCTAATAGGGGACCCCCAAACCACATGCAAAGCAACATCCAGACACAAGCAAAAAGATGCAACCAGCTCAGAGGGCTGGGTTTGATGGCCTTCAGTAAGGGGGTCTTGGTGGGAAGAACTGATCATGGGCTGCCGCACCAAACCACAGGCCTTCAGCCTTACCAATAGCCTTACCAAAGAGATACTTTGGGAGAAAGTATTGCAAGGCATGCTATATCAAACCATATTTCTTTTTTTTCCTTCCATTCAGCTGGTTAGACAGACAGACACTGTTTTCCCTCAAGCGTTGGATGGAGCTCAGAGGAAAAGTCACTGTAGCATTATGGGACAGTGCCGCTGGCTATGAATAAAGTAATATATTTCTACTACTGATGCAATATAACCAATGTTTCCTGGCAGAGAAGGCCACTTCAGTGTTTCTTTATACTACTACTACCAATTACTACGACTACTACTTTACTGAAAAAGACTATTATACAGGAGTTGAAAGTGACCTTTCAAGACAGAGGTGGTGAACTGGGGTGAATGGCTGCCCACAGGACCCTTAAGTATTAGGCCTGATGGCCATCACTGAGAATAAAAGCAGAATGTCAAAGGAATCCCAGCTGAAGCAATTGCTCAAAAATTAAAAAGAGCCTGACCAACATGCTAGATCTTGTCAGGTCTCTGTGCATCTGTAGAGCAAAGCAGGTTGTAAGTGTGCCTCCTCCCTCCCCATCAACCATTACTGTTTTCCCCATCAACCATTACTTTAATAAACACTTAAAATGTAAATAAAAGGGGGAAAAAGCAGCATTAATGAGATAGAAGGGTTTAAATTGTGCTCATAAAAACATGTTGTGTGTTAATGTGCATTACGTCTACAATGGATCATGGATATTGCCTGTTTTCACAGCAGGTGCCCATGGCTAATTGCCCTCAGAGGTGGAATAAGCCTTTTTCTTAAAGACTGTTGGATTTGTTTAGTGTCGCAGATATTTGCTAACTCACAGTATTTGAACGGCAGGAAAAGGGGCTCTGGAGAGATCAGTTTAAACATGTTATTAGCATTAGAGATCTATGCAGTGCACCAGCACTCCTAGGCAATTCCAGCACTGGCTGTTTGCTTTGTTTTGCTGAGAGCATACTGTTTTTCTTGTCTAGTCATCAAAATAAAATAAAAAAATTAAAAACTCAGAAATCACGAGTGAAGGAAATGCAAGGTTTGTTTTCTTTATTCAAGGGTGTGAGGAAAATGTCACATGGCTGTAAGAGCATTTCTGCATACATTCTTCAGGTGACAATGTAGTTCTGGCAGCTTAACGTTGCAGTCTGGCTTCCTTCACTGTACACTAGCATGACATAGAACTACTCACTAGTGGATCTAACTATGTAACGGTGATATCTTGTACCTCCTTAGTCCAGCAAACGGTAGCTGTTTTAGCCTATTTTGAGCCCTGAAAGGGAACATTTTAAATTTTTTGAGGAAGGTGCAACCCCCTTGAAAAAACTGCTACCCCTTGAAAAAATTATAGATCTGCTCCTGGACTATATCCCTACAGATTGCAAACATTGTTTGCCATGAGTTGCCATCTCAGAGAAGGCAGGAGGTCTATGTGCAGAGGAAATAACTGAGAAATAAGTGACCTCAGGTTTGAAAAGCCAAGCCACTGTCTCACTCTGTAATCTTGAGTAAGTCAGTTGACCTGTGCTTCACCTCCTCCTAGCCATAAAATTGGTTCACTAGGGCAGCCCAAGAAGATGTATGGATCTGTGTGTAATACACTATTTGACAGTTTGAGTGCATGTTTCCATCCTGTAAGAGGGTGTAGGTATATGGACCAGTGCTGAAGGAAACAAGTGCCCTCCCCCCATGAACTGAAGGAGAGGAAGAGAGGCAAAATGGTGCAACCAGCCCAGAGGGTTAGGTTTGATGGCCTTAAGTAGTTGTCTCGGTGGGAGAAGTCCATCACGGGCTGCTCCACAGAACCACAGACCTTTAGCCTTACCATTCACTGGGGCAGGACATGAGGATGTATGGATACTTGTTCAACATGCTATTTGGCAGTTTATTGCATGTTTCCACCCTGTAGGAGGTGCCAAGGTATTTGGAGCTAGGTAGAAGGAAACAAGACCACCCAAAGCAATCAGTTTGGAACAGCTGCCTAGCTCTCAGTCGTAATAACTTATCATGGAGGAGAGGGGAAAAGACCCCTTCTAAGGAGAAAACCTCTGGAGATCCTTTGCCACAGTTAGCCTACCCTCAAGACTGCTATCTAAGATGAGAGTTGTTTGTGTGCAGTCCTAAGTTCTGAAACAGGATTATGAATACAGAACTCATAGCACAAAGACAATCATCTTTCAAACCATTTAATGATGTGTGTTGGGATGTTTTTTTTGGAGGTAGATGTAGCAGTTTCTATGTGCAAGGAGTGACTGGATTGTTCAGATGGGTTGAAACCTGAAAAAGAAAAAGAATACTAATGTGAAACATGAAGCATGTAGTAATCATAATAGCACTGAAATCCATTCTGAATAGTGGTTGCATATCTTTAGGTTGTCCTTGGCTTGCATGGTATTCACTGAATCAAATCAAATCAAATCAAATCAAATCTTTATTTATCCAGGCGAACATCATTGAGCAATGCTCATTTGCAAGATGGACCTGGTAGGGTCAAGATACAATTTGTATGACATATAACATAAAAAGAATACACAACTTTGAAAGGATAGCAAATGAATACAAAACAACAACTCCAAGATATATACATGATTCATTAAGTAGCCAGCTTGTTAGTGGAGGATATTTTAGAAACTTGCACTTTTGCAAGGTTAAATGTGTCAGGGGAATTATTAGAAAGTTTTTGAGCTCGGTGATGAGCTGTATGGACATCTGGAAGATATATCTACAGGAAATAAATTGTAGGAGGCAAATACCGGCTGAAGCAGTGACAGGGGGATGAAAGGAGGTATACAGAGTGTTGTGGCCAGGGTGGTGAAAGGGTAGGAGTGGAAAGGGCCGTGTCAAGAGGGATCAATAGTAGGTCAAGGGGAGGGGATGGACTGGGGAAGTAAAAAACTGAAAGTATAAGGAGACTAAGTATATAATGCTTAAGAAGGAAGGATTGTAGTAAAGGTTAATGAGATGTGAAGCAACTGCTTGTAGGGTGCTGAGGAGCTACCTTGAATAGTCGTCCAGCTGGTAGGAAAGATGGAGGGTTAGTCTAATGTGTGACGAAGCAGTTACATTTTTCTTTGAATATTTTGTTGTATAGATATTTAAAGGCTGTAATAGATATGAGCTTGTTCACTTTCAGTGTCTTTTGCATTGTGTTCCATAGGGTGGATAACACATAACTAACAGCATGTCTGCCATGTCGAGAGTGGAACTTAGGCACTTTAAGAGTAATGAAGTTCAGGCTTCTTAATGCATAATTACTTGATGAGGCTTGTGGAAAACAGTCTGAGATATATTTTGGAAGCTGCTGTGATATTGCTCTGTAAGTCCATAGTAATGCATTCCTATCCCTTCTATATTGAAGTGAGGGCCAACCAATCATGGAGTATAGCAAGCAGTGGTGAGTACTGTATGGTAAGTCTGTGATAAACCCTAGAGCTCTATGGTATAGTGTATCTAATTTGTTCAAGCATACCGTAGGGCAGTGATTGTATAGGAAGTCAGTGTAGTCTAAAACTGAGAGGAATGTGGCCTGGACCATCTTCTTTTTGAATCACTTGAAAGGAAGTGCCTTATTCTATAGTAAAGTCCAAGTCTTTGTCTAAGCTTTTAGTAGCTCTTCCAGATGTTCTAGATAGTCTAATCTACTATCTAGCCATACCCCAGGTATTTGAATTTTGTGACATATTCAAGATTTTCACCAAGTGCAGTGGATAGTTTAGGGAGATCGATTGGGATTGAGTATTTTGCCTGCACCTGTGGGGAAAAGAACATTGCCTTAGTTTTTTTGCATTCAATAGTAGTTTTTTCCAGCAGCTGGAGTTGCAGTAGGTCGATTCTGCTTGTAGTTCTTTGCAGGCTGTTGTAGGAGAAGGGTGACTGACATACAGTACTGTATCATCAGCAAACAGGTGTACAGTGGCTTTGGTAAGATTTGTGTCAATGCTATTGATATATATGGCTAAGAGGATAGGCCAAGAATAGATTCTTGTGGTACTCCTCTTGTAGTGGTCTAAGTGGGGATATATCTCCTTCGGCCTTTACCTGCTGGGTTCTTCCTGTAAGATAGTTGTTAAACCAACTAATGGAATTGGTGTCAAGTCCAATAGACCTTAGTGAGGAGAGGAGCAGGTCATGGTCAACCGTGTCAAAGGCCTTACTTAGGGTCTAAGAAGACAGCACATACACAATTTTTTTATCCAATTCAAGTTGCCAATCATTGGTGACTTTTGCAAGAGCTGTTATGGTGCTGTGGTTTGCTCTGAAACCAGATTGTGCTGGGTTTAGAAGATTGTTGGCTTCTAGATATTCTCTTAGCTGGGTGCTCACAATTTTTCTCAAGTAGTTTAGACAGCACAGTAAGAATGGAAATTGGTCTGTAGTTATTAAGGTCTGTGGGATTCCGGCTTTCAGAAGAGGAATCACTTGAGCGGTTTTCCAGATTGATGGGATGACTCCAGACTGTAGAGAAAGGTTAAACAGATGCGTTATTGGCACTGCTAATACATGTATGGCAATTTTAAAAGTATGGGTCAAGGGAGTCTCGCGCCTGCACTCCTTTTATGTCCAATTGTAAGATTAGTTCTTCGACTTGCTTCAGCGGCTGGAGTGAAGGGAAAATGGAGTCAGTCACTCTTGCTTCAGTATTCTTAATCCCTAGATGTACTCTCATTTGGTTGGCTGGAGAGAGTCGAATGCTAGTCCAGCAGTTGTAAATGATTATTGAAAGCTTCCAATACTTCAATTTTGTCACTGATGGTTCTGTTTCCACATTGTAGTTTTGTTGGGAGTGAGTTACTTGGGACATGGCCAGTTATATCTTTTATAGTGTTCCAAAACTTGGCAGGGCTGGAGTATGAGGAGTCTAATTCAGTCATGTAATATACTGCACTTTGTGTCTCGTACTTTCTTGGTGCAAAGATTCCTGGCTTTTCTGAATTGCTCCCAATCGGAGGCTAATTTAGTTTTTCAGCTTTTTCCAAAGCTTGGTCCCTTTCGAGAAGGGTGGATTTAAGGTCAGAATTAAACCAACGACAGGTTTTATTTTTAATACGTAGTTTAGAGACTGGTGCATGAATGTTTAGAGCATTTGTGATGATGTCATTTAGAACACCATATGCAATCTCCATTGTGTTCGCTAGATAGAATTCTTGCCATCTTGTGGAGTACTTAATATCGTCCAGGTATGCCTCAATGTTGAGGTTCTTTTTTGATCTTCTCAACAAGAATTTTGTGGAGGATGAAATCTTACATGCTGACCTAATTGCCGCAATAGTACAATGATCACTAATGTCGATGAACAGAACTCCAGTATATGAAAAGAGGTGAGGTTTACTCACTAATAGTACATCCAAAAGCGTGCTATTTTTTGGGTTCTTTTGTTCATTCTAGTAGGTTCATTTATAAGCTGTGTAAGCCCATGCATGTCGAGAATGAAATTAGAGGTGTAGCTGCCTTAGAAAGCCAGTTTAGGTTTAACCGCTTATAATTATGGTTTCTCCATTCCCTTGTTTAATCAAGTCACCCAAATAGGACAGTATCTTAAGGCCAGCAGAGGGAGGTCTGTAACAGCCAATCAACTGCAGTGAGGTATTTTGGAAAGGGTTATTTTAGTGATAGGCACTCAAATTCTTTTGCCATAGAGTAAGAGGCAAGAGAAATTGCAGATAGGTTGGCCTTTACATATATTGCTACCCTCCTCCTCTTGTCCGCTCTATCAGCTCTGAATGTTTGGTAGTTAAGTAAGTTTATATCTCTGTCGGTTGTATCAGGTCTAAGCCATGTCTCAGAGACTACTAGGATGTCGGGTAGTGCGTGGCTAACCCAGGCTTGGAGTAATGTGATTTTTTAAAAGGCTACATGCATTAATATGTAGAAGGCTTAGTCCTTTAATCTTTGCTAGTTCTGAAGGTGCAGTGATAGTCCTGTGGCCCAGGGTTAAGTTCCACATTCTGAGCATATTAGTAGTAGGAGCAGTAGTTTATAGTTGCCGCCAGAGATAGGTATAAGTTCTTATAGATGCCTTTTATTTCTTTTTTTTTATTATTCTGTGGAATTCTTATTTGCCATCCAGATTCGGTTTTCGTCCTCTTGTAAAGGAAAGGATTAAACTTTAACAGAGATAGTCGGGATCTTGTTCTGTATACAGTTGGAGACAGACACCAAACAAATGCAATGCCGACTGTGTCCCTCCGTAGAAAAGAATAAATGGGTAGCATCAGATCAATGGAAGGTCATAGGTACATATCCAATCTCTTGGGGCTGCTGTAGAATTGCAGCAGAACGAGAATGTGGTATCTGCACTCTGCTTGGCATCCTGTGGATGTCTGCATCTTTACTTAGTTCAGGTAATAGTAGTAGTATAAGGAGGCTCCAAAGAAAGTTCCTCATTATGAAGGCGATCAGAGATTTTGTAGGTAATATCTTATGATTTGCTCACAGTAGTTGCCTGTGTCATATATTATAAAGGTGGTATACTTAGCTCATACTGGGAGCCTAATCAGATATTAGAGGAGGGTGTTTAGTCTAGCAATGGGATAGGAGGTTCGGTAAACAGTGAGATAGAAGAATTGTTTGGACTCGAATAAAGGCGGAGTATAAGATGGCAAGGGCAGTGTGCCTTATCAGATGCTAGGTGGAAACCCAGTCTAGTTGTGGCGTCAGAATAGATAGCATAGGTAGTACTCTGGTAATCGAAAGTGTAGTATCAATGAATGTTGACAGGAAACAACAGAATAATGTATATAAGTCCCTGTAGCATTTCTGTCCATATCAAAAGAAGTTAGCAGAAGTATTTATTCATCTGGAGCAATTTTTGGAGGTCTAGGAATTTAAGAATGCTTTTGAGATCGAATGTCTACTGACTGTCCATGAATTCTTGGGCCACAGTAATTCAAAAAAGGCTACTGTTATATCTATATGAAGGAGACAATCAATCCTGGGTGAAAAAAATGTTATTCTGTATGAATTTTATAAGCTTATTGATTATCATGACACTTAGAAGTTCCTTATGGGTTGTGTGATGAGGTTCTTTTGTTTCAGGCCTTGAAGGAACAGATAGACGAGATGATCTGCCTTTAGTCATAATTTGGACTGTTACTTAGTTGTTGGAATAGAATGTACCTACTTTTGAAAGCCACTAGTGACCCCAGGTAACTGCAGCAGTAGTGACAGGATAAAGCTTGAAAAGAGCCGATGTCCTAGATGAATACAGAACTGAGGTGAACTCCTGAGGCCAAGAACCATTTGTCTCTTTTATATGGCTGAGAAGCCATTTAACAGACAGGAGTCTGTGTAGATCCGAGGTAAATCAGCTAGAGGATTGTAGAGCTAGAACATCAGAATACCAATCCACTGCTCAAGGTGTGATGACCACATGGCTAGACTGTCCTTAGCTGATGAAGAGATGAGCATCTGTTGATCTAACACAACAACAGGCATGATAATATGAAGAAGGTAAGAGATGAATTATTTGTCCTGAGGCATGATTCAGAAAGTTGAGGACAGCGGAGGAAGACCGAAAGAGAGAGAGAGAGAGAGAGAGAGAGAGAGATGACCTCTCTATTAATGCATCATCTTTTGGATTACAAAGATTAGATGATAGAGGAAATGCACATTAATTTGTTTTGGGTTAGTCTGGCTTCCATTTGAATGAAATCAAGGATGTTGCCTAGTAATTAAATTTCAGTTGCTGGACCAGTCATCTTTAGAGGGAAGGGAGATACCCAGAAACTAAATTAAATCAGTTAGTATGGAAAGGCTTGATGCTGGTAGAGATGTTAGGTAGTCCACTAAAAGGAATTCATTGAGAAGATGTATGAGGAAAGCATGATGGCAGACATTTAACAAAACCCAGTACTGCTTGACACAAGAGAGCAAACATTCTGAGGCTACTTTAACAGTTAGGCATACCGCAAAGTAATAGAGGCCTTCCAAAGAGACTCCAGATAAGAGCCATCGAGAAGGATGCATCTAGAGAAGTTTGAAAACTTCTGTGATGTCAGCCTTGGTAAGCTAGGCACCTTGCTGGCCTTTGATAAGTGAGATGGAACTGTCTATCTGAGCATAGCTGAGGGAGAATTCTTCTGCATGGATGAGCGCGTTAATACTGGGAATTATGATGCCACGAGGTGCTGATAAGTTGCTGATGAGCCTTTTCTTCAGGGTGAATCTGCAGATAGTGATGCGAGTAAACTTATATGATAATTGGAAATGTTGCTTGTGTAAATAGGTCAATCATGAAGCCTTTGGCAAGCTCTTTCAGAAGTGACTTTAGAGTCACAGGATGCTGGCTAGCACATTGGGCCAAGGATATGATTTCTGAAGAGAGGTTTGGATGCCTATATCAAAGCTGTAAGTGAGGCCTTGGATTAAGTAATGAACAATATACTGGTTAGATTGTTTGGTTAGGAGGTATTGTATGTGGTTAAAGAGGAGTGGTGCGAATGGATGAATCAGGCATCAAGAGGATGGGTGTTTTGCTGAATGAAAGAATGATTGGCCTGCCTTTCTTAGCAGCAAAATGTCTTGGATCAAAGAATACCTTGTTTGAGGATCATTGGGAAGCAGTAGCAGGGGCAGCAAGAGTTTTGTACACTGTTAATAGACAGAATGATGACTGATGGGTTAATGAGCTGCACACTGAACAGGAAATGGCCCAATTATCACCAAATAGTGAAAAAAAAGTTAATTGTTGAGAGCTGCCAAGTGCAGTCTGGTCTTGAGTTGATGCAAGTAGGCAGCTACTTTAGCCAGGAAGGCCCAGTGAGAATCATAAAAGGAGGTACCACCATACTGGGCAGAGGTAACCTGGCTTCCATAGAGGCAATTTCTATAACTGCCTTTTATAAAGGGCTGGTCAAGGAAGAGTTCCGGTGAGGGGGGTATGATCGTGGGTCCCCTAGAGGGCATGTGCCACCTCATAGGGCAGAATAGATAGACTATAAGGCCTTCTTTTGCCTTCAGTTTTTGGTGTTTCTGTTTAACTTTTGTTTCTGAGAAACTGATGATTTGATCTAAAGATCTTTGACTTCGAAGATGGGAGTATGTGATGGAGAATTTCTTGAGATGCTTTGTTCAGTATTTGCTTGTTTGGCTTCTTGATAAAGGTCAGAAAGTTTGTTTTCTTAGTGAAGGTGGCAAAGGGGATTCCTGTGGAATGGGGGGTAAGCCTAAGCTTGGAGGAAGTCAAGCTGAACTGCAGTTTCTTTCACTGCTATAGCAAGATATTTAAAAGATTGGTAGGAGTCTGAGAGGTCAGTCTCCAATTCAATGGAAGTTGGATGGACCATGCAGTAATTGAGCAATGGCAACAAGGGCATAGCAACTATGGGCGTTAGAACCATGACTTTGGATTATTAAGCAGGTATTAGAACTTTTGAGCGGTGGGTGTTAGAACCACAGCTTTAGATTAATTAGTGGGCATTAGAACCACAGAGTTGTAAGGGCTAGAACCATAGCTTTGGATTACTTAGCAGGCATTAGAACTGCTTAAGCTGTGGACATTAGACCCATAGCATTGGATTAATCAGAAGACTTAGAATTGCTGAACTGAGGGCATTAGAACCATGGCTTTGAATTGATTAGTGGGTGTTAGAACCGTTGAAGCTGTGGGCATTAGAACCATGGCTTTGGATTAATTAGTGGGTCTATTAGAACTGCTGAATCTGTGGATGTTAGAACCATAGCTCTGGACCATGAGTGGATGTTGGAAACACTGTATTTGTGAACTCATAGAAGTATGCTGTGAGTAATAGTATCAGTGTTAGTCCAGTGGTATAGGAGTGAAGAACTTGATTACTTGGCTTGACTGTAGGCCATGGAGGGCATTCCTATTAGGGGTTGCAATGCTGTTTGTATAAGTGGTACTTGCAGCTTTTGATTTCCAGCTAGCAACAAAATTGGGTAATCACCCAGTCCCCTGGGGTTACTAGAATCCCATCACTGTCAGTGCTAGATAGGGAAGGCGGCTGGTGAATAACTAGTTAAATGTTTTTTTTCACCTACTCCCTCTTGTGTTTACTTGGTCTCAGCTGAGATGAAAGAGATGAGGTCATTTAGAACTCTCACAGCAGCATAAGCCACTGCAGCTGGCTGTGAGTGGGGAGTTTTAGAATCTTGGGTGAGTTGTTGGTTCGAGTTGGTAGTTGAAGAGTGAGGAGTGAGAGCTGCTGTGGGCTCTGAGAGAAGCATCTACTTTCTCACCCTAGTCCTGAAAGTCACCAGCCTGCCAATAGAAGTGGTGGAAACTGTTGTCTATAGCAAGAGCTCCTGATTTTCATCCCCAGAGGGATGAAAAGGACTGCTAGAGAATGGATCCCAGGAGCAATCCCCTATTTGATCCAGGATATTTTGAAGCTGCCTGTATTGTTCTAACTGTGAGTAAATCTGACTTTGTGCTACCTGAAGAAAGTACCTGTACTTTGATGTTTCTCTGGTTAAAGGGGAAAGGTACACCAGTTATGTTCTGAAAGTTGAGATTTTTCTCAGTGTAAAGTTGGCTGGCAACTGTGAGGTCCAGAGGCAGACTGTTTCACATTGTTCAGGACTTTAATTTCTTACACTCCCAGAGTAGTGTTTCTTAAATGCTGGATGTGAAAGTTCATTCAAAGATGCATTTACCTAAGTGTGTTCCAGAAGTTTTAAGGTGTAACTCTGAAAGAATGGCTGGGTTCAAATTTGCAAGCAAAGGGTGGGTAGTCCCCCATCTGGAGTAACCAGTTCAGGACTACCGGTTCAGTAAAGGCACCTGGTTATTTTGGACATGGTGGCCAACAATGTCTGAAAAGAAATCTACCCCCTGGAGTGGGCTGTGCTAGTTGTGAGCTCCAGTGTGCTCAGTTGTGGCCAGTTGCCACTTGAAGAAGTTTTAAAGTCCTATGTCATATGGGAAATGTGTGCTCAGTTGTGGCCAGTGCCACTAGAAGAAAGGTTCAGTTGTGGCTAGTGCCACTGAAGAGAATTCAGTGTCCTATGAAAAATGGGAATACGTAGCGCTCCTGTCAGGTATAGTCATTCTGTTTTTCCTTAATTCCTTGTGCCACGATGTGTAAACCTTGGGGGGGGGTCCTCCCTTGTTTTAGAGACCATCTGTTGGAATAAAGTCGCACTCTAGTACCCCAACCTGGTTTAGATATTCATGTTTTTGCTCCCTCTTGTGGAGTTACTGGGTACCCCTCCAGAAGTATAGGTTTAGCATAGCCCTAGCAAAAATTTCTCTCCTCAGGACCTGGGTTTTGGTTATAATTGTACTGCTTTTGTACACCCCCACCCATTTTCTGACCTCTAGAAGTGATGAGCCTGGTATACATTCCCAAAGCTAGGGATGGCACCAATTTCTGAAGTAGTTTGTGCCCAGTCAAGGGTACCAAGGGGTAGCTAACTATGAAAAGTAATGTGGGGGGGTTACAATTGCATGATAGAATTTTAACCAACCCTCCCAGTGTAACTCATAATTTATACCTTGCACTTTTCACCAACCTACCCCCAAATGCAAATGACCTAGTAAAAAGCCCCAAGACAGACCTAAACAAAAAAGGGAAAAGGATAATGATTCTGACTCAAGCATCTCAGAGGAAGATAGGTGGTCTATACCTAAAAATAGACACAATCAAAAAGGGAAGAAGGACTATGGAATTTACACTGCCATTAAGCAATCAATTCATCCCTTTAATAAATGATGATCTGAGTACTGAAGGCTCTCCACAGTCGGGTCCCTCCCATTCCACCTCAAAGAATAAGCCATCCTATGCAAACACCTTCCCCAAGTATGCTCGGTTCCGGTCAACAATCAGCAAGTATTAATCCCCCCAAAGTAATGTAAACATGAAAAATAACCCCTCTACACTTTCAAATAAATCTTCTACTTCTCAGCATAACGGTCAATCTCCTACTGAAAAATCTAGAGATGAAAATTTGACCACACGGCCCAACTCAGTAATGAACACCACACCAGGTACCAGCTCTCCAAGGCAGATCTTTGTCTTAGGAGACTCAATAACTAAATATGTTGACAAAGCAATATGCAAAACAGATAACACCAGTCACACCTGTAACTCCTTCCAGGGGGCTATGATAAAAGACATTATGAACATGGTCGATAATATTTTACACAATACAAGACCAAACCTGCTAGTAATTGCACATTTAGGCACCAACAACATAAACGGCATGGATGTGGAAGATATAAAACGGGCATACATTGATCTAAGCACAAACCTCAAAGAAAAAGGGAGCCAAATTTGCTTCTCAGAAAATTTACCTGTGCCTAGAATGGGAAACCAAAAAAAAACACACAATAAAAATGGTAAATGAGTGGTTTCAGAAATGGTTTCTGCAAAAGGGGTACAAATGTCTAACTCACTGGGAAATATTTCACAATAACTACAGTTTATATTCCTGGGATGGGCTGCACTTAAGTAAAAGAGGGAACATGCACTTGGGGAAACAAATTGTGTCGTTCATTGATCACTGTTTAAACTAGATAAGAAGGGGGACTTGGGAATATCAAATCACCTCAAAACACCTTACACAAAGATAGACAAAATAAATGACCACTGTAGTATTATGGTGAACAATGCACGAAGTCTGAACTCAATAGAAGAATCAGAACTGGAAGCTATCATGCTAAAAGATAGGCTAGATATAGTTGCAGTGACTGAGATGTGGTGGGAGGATAGTATTGATTGGAAAAAAGAAATAAAAGATTACACACTTTTCTACAAGAATAGGAACAACAAATGAGGTGGAGGGGTGTGTAGGTACTTCAGTGATAATATCAGTTATCACTAAATGTTTCCATCAGTGGGTGAGGAGAATGATATCGAGAGTGTCTGGTTAAATATAACTTTTAAAAACAAACCCAAGCTTTGTTTAGGTAACTACTGCAGACCACCTAACTCCAGTTATGATTACATCATCAAACTAATTAATGAAATCAAGACAGCATCAGCTGAGGGAGATATGCTTATAGTTGGGAATTTTAACTTCCCTGGGATTAATTGGGAAGATCTAGCTGGAACAACTAACCTCAAGAGCAAATTTCTAGACCTACTAGCCAGCCAAGGTCTTCAGCAACTGGTAACAACCCCAACTAGGGGAAGCAATATCTTAGACCTAGTCATAACCAACCTGGATGAAGGAAGTACTGATACTGTAATAAACTGCCCCTTGGGAGGCAGTGATCATTACTCTAGCTACTTCAGTCTAACTGTATGTAGGTCCAGAAAAATGGGTATACGTTACATCACAGACTACAACAGGGCTGACTTCCAAAGTATAAAGAGCTCTTTGATAAACACAGACTGGGAAAACACTATGTCAAGGCTAACAATAGAGGACTCTTGGATATTTATAAAGAACGTAATATTAAACCTAGAAAAAATGTACATACCTAAAAAAATATATATATATAACTCAAAAGGTGAAGTTCCATTATGGTTAACCAAGGCTATAAAGAGGCAAATAAATAGAAAAGAATGAGCATTCAAAAAAATCAAAATTAAAAAATTCTCTTACTAAATACAGATCAGAACAAAAGAAACTCAAACATATGACAAAACAAGAAAAAAGTAAATTAGAATTTAGAATTGCTCACACAAAGGGAAACAATAAGCTATTGTTCTCTTATGTAAATTCTTATAAAAACAAGCCAAATGAAATTGGCCCTACCTTTAAAGATGGTCTCATTATTGAGGATAATTTCTTAACTGCAAATGAGTTAAATGATTTCTTTTGTTCTGTTTTTGGAAAAATAAAACTCCCCAGTCACCATTATTAAGGTAGTAACAGCATTTGTTTTTTCCAGGGAAGAAATAGAGGTTGCTATCCATAAACTGAAACCTAACACATCGCCAGGCCCAGGTAGCATCTCTGCCAGATTTTTAAAAGAGACGTCAGCTGTCTCCTCATTACCTCTAACTATCCTGTTTGATAAATCAGTGGAAAAAGGGGAGCTACCCAAGGACTGGAAAACGGCCATAGTTGTAGCTATTTTCAAAAAGGGAAACAAGGGACAAGTCAAAAACTACAGACCAATAAGTCGTGATCTGTTTATGCTGCAAAATTATGGAAAGATTAATTAAGGAGAGAATTCATGCAGAAATCCATTCAAAACAATTAACTGACAACAAACAGCATGGGTTTGAGATTGATCATTCATGTACAACAAATCTTATTTCATTTTACAACAGAGTAAGTGCAAGTATGAATAACAACAAATCTATTGATGTCATCATGCTGGACCTGGCCAAAGTCTTTGATAAGGTCCCACATTACGAGCTGGTGTCCAAACTAGTCCATATGGGACTTAACAATAGAATAATTAAATGGATAAATAACTGGTTGGAAGATTGCACTCAGTCTGTCTGTATAAATGAAACATTGTCCATCCCAGGTGCTGTGACCAGGGGGATTCCGCAGGGTTTGGTCCTCAGACCAACTCTTTTCAATACATCTATCACATATATAAATAAAAACATTAGTAACACACTCATTAAATTTGCAGATGATACTAAACTGGGAGGAGGTAAACACAATCGAAAAATATAATACAACGGTCAAGGATTTAAGACAAATAGAAAACTGGGCAGAGAATAACAAAATAACATTTAACCTAGACGAGTGTGTGAGCCTGCATTTCGGCAGAAACAACCCCCTATACCCTTATACTTTGAACAATAAAATCTTGACTCCAGTGGAAAAAGGAAAAAGATCTTAGAATTATTGTAAATAAACTAACATCCTTCAACCATTGTAAAAAGATTGCACTAACAGCAATCAGACTACTGAACTATGTCAAATGTTCATTTACAAACTGTAGCGAACAGTGCATACTACCATTATACAGGTCATCCGTCTGCCCACACCTTGATAAGGGGTTCACCATTTTGGAGTCCATATCTCAGAAAGGATGTGGAATTGCTGGAGAAGGTTCAGAGACGGACAACCAAAATAATTCCCAGACTTTCATAAATGAGCTACAATGAGAGACTTAAACACGCTACACTGGTTAGCCTCCAAGAAAGGCATAAAATGGGTGATTTACTGGAACTTTATAAATTATTACAAAATCATGACGTAACAACAGATTGTCAATTCAAATTTATGACTTATCCAAATAATCTTAGAAGCCATGACAAACAACTTGCTGTCCCTAAGGCCAGTACTACCAAACGTGATAACTACTACACCATGAGAGTGGTTAAGATTTGGAACAGCTTGCCCCAACATGTTGTAGATGCAACAACATTTGATATGTTTAAATCTAGATTAGATTTATTCCTAGGATAATACACCCACAATGTCATGGGTGACATTCTAGATGGGCGCAAGCCTACTTATGTCTTACCATACCGAGTAAACTGAGTAAAAAAGGTGCAATCTTTAAAACAAAATGGAAGCCCTTTAACTCATTCCCTCCCTGTGGCCATTTTGGGTCAGGCTCAGCAATGGATGGTTCCGATGCCATATGGCAACTATGGGAATGAATTAAGTAGCTCAGTGCACTGAGCCAGTATGTGCTTGTAGCATGCAGCCACAACTGTATGGCAAAGTGCAAGTGGAGAAAGTAGAGTGATCATCTAGCTGTGTAGGACAGATGTTGCCTTGATGGTCCACTTAAAGAGAATGAAAGAAGTGAAGGCTGAGGACCAAGAAGAGGTAGCTTTTGGACCAGATAGAGATGGGCCTGGTGAGGAGAAGGCTGCCAATGGCAGGTACACAAAGCAAGATGTTCCCTTTAATTGTTCAGCTGAGTTTCCCAGCTCCTTTTCTCAAATACATGCCAATGACATGTAGTCAGACCTGAGATATGAAACTAAATCAGAGATACTGGATAAACAAAACTAACTTCTCACAACAGTGAGAAGTTAAGGCAGGACTCTCAAAACCACATACACAGCGATATCCAGGCACATGCAAAATGACGCATCAGCCCGGGGGCTGAGTATGATGGCCTTAAGTAGTGGTCTTGATGGGAGGAGTCCATCATGGGCTGCCTAAATGAACCACAGGCCTTTAGCCTTTAGCCTTACTGGTAGCAACAGGTCTGGCCTGTGACAGAGTAGCAGCACTGCCAGTTACAAAACCAATAATCCATGTTTGCATCCTGTGCTTAGGTCTGTTGTACAGATCACTAGATTTTTGCCTCCCAGAGGATGCACCCTACTCCTTGGTTGGTGGAGAGATCAGTACCAGTGTTTGATTGTTCCCTGGTGCTCCAGAGAGTCAAGACACCCAAACTTTGGATTCTAGAGCTTAGACAGTTGGGGATCATTGCAGAGTAGTGTCATCACACACTCCAATATGTCTATCAACCTGTCGCCAATGGCAACCAAAATAAGAAAATAGAGGCGTGGCTCAGGCTTGTGACTCTGTTCTGTCCTTCATATCTGATAAAGGACATCAGTGGATCCTGTTCATTGATCTCTGCCTGATCCCTTACCAACAGGCCTAGGGCAGTTCTTATGGGAGTGTCCTCTGTCTTTACATAAATTACAGTGAACAGGATTCTGGCAATTTATACTCAGATGGCCTATACCATGGCAGAGAGAGCATTTGACCTGGACACAGGCACTATTCAGATGGGAGTGAAATCTTCATGACTGCCTTTCCCCCCCAAATTCCTGCTGTGGGAGCTGCCCATGAGGCATGGTTTCATGATCTCTTGCTGTGCCCATTTTGCCATTACTTGGTCTGTTTTGTGGGGAGGGATGGGCTGATGGACTGCCTTCTTCCTGCCTGGCATCCTAAAAAGTGTTCAGGCCCTCCTGATCATCCCGCTCTCTGTTAAGTGTCTCAGGACTCTTCTTCATTTCTGTTTCCATTTCAACATCAGCATTAGTCTTCTCCATGCCTGTATCCTCCGTAGAGGTGGGCAGAATGATAATTTCCAGAGGGAGAGGCATCCTGAGGCCTTGTGTTTCAGTTGGGGAGTTCAGTGTTATGTAATGGTGAATGATCATTTTGTTCTCTTGCTTTTCATGCATAAAAACATAGAATTTGTTGGCAGAAAAGGACCGCTTGGCCAACCCAGTCTGCCCAGTTCTTTCCCTACCTCTACTGTCCCAGTAGACCCTAACTGGTCACCATCAACCCTCCTGCCATTGTTATTTACTAGTATTCCCACATGTTTATCCCATTCATTTTTGAACCCCTCCCCTCCAGTTTTTGACCCTACTGTCTCTCATGGCAAGCTGTTCAAAGCATCTACTACTCCTTCAGTGAAGTAGTATTCCCTTGCTTCCCTCTTAAATTCCCCTGTTCTAGCTTCATTGCATTCTCTCTTGTTGTGTTGCACTTTTCATTTGAAACAGGCTCCCCACCTTTACCCTGCTCACTCCCATGATGTACTTGTAGGTGTCTATCATTTCACCTCTCTCCTCCAGGGTGTACCTATTGAGATCCCTCAGTCTCTCCTTGAAACTTTCCTCGTGCAATCCATGTACCATTTTAGCTGCCCTTGTCTGGACTGCATCTACCCTGTCTCTGTTTTTTCTGAGATGTGGCCTCCAGAACTTTACACAACATTCCAGACATGGTCTCACCAATAATCTATACAGTGGTAATATCTGTTACCTCCTACTGCTTGTGATACCTCTCCCTATGCACCCCTACATTCCACACTGCCATGTCCTACTGCCCTGTGACTTAGCCCACTGTAGTTTGGGTCTCTGTGTGAAATAAAAAGTGGAGGAGACCTGTACAGACACATGACTTGCCTGACTCCTGGCATTCCCCTGTGAGTATTCAGTCTCTAGTTCTGCAACAATAGTCTCTGTTTGCAGAGCCCTAGCCTGACATTATCCTGCACCATCTCTTTCTCCATATTGTCCCCTACAGTAGGTCAACCACCCTGACAGTCCCAGGGGAGTTCCATGTAGAATCAGGCCCTTGTTTCCTCCAACGTGCTCTGAGAAGTGCCTCCTCCACTGTAATTCCAGAGGCAGGCACTTTGTTAACAGCAGCAGAATATTCTGAAGTGTTTGTTTCAGTATCCCCTACATGTCCTTGATCTGCAATATGTAATTCAATGTTATCAATTAGATTCCCCTATGTAAATGGGGGCTCCAGATGCTCTAGCTTCTGATCTGCAGGAAGACTTTCTCATTTCTTTACACATTGTAGCACCCTCCTTTCCAATGTCTAGGGGTCTGCATGTTCTAGGGAAGGGGGCCCCAGACTCAGAACCTTAGCAAGCACTTCTCAGAATAATAGCAGCATTTGAGATGGGTTTTCTTACCTTGGGACATCTTCAACCACCGTCTCTGAACCCCGAAAGGTGATAACTTCTCCCCAGCAGGCAGATCGAACAGCTCATCTTCAGACTTCTCACCCACCAATCCTGGAGAAGAAGGGCCCAGGGAAAACAAAATGCTTCAAGACCTCAGAAAAACCAAGGAAATCCCTTAAAACTAAATGACTTGTTATTTCATTTAAATCCTTCATTAGGAATGATCAAACTGGACTCCTGTTTCTCCCCAAAATGAATATAATTTATTCTGCTGAACTCTTAAAGATTACAAGAGCTCAGGGTTCCAGTTGTTTAAAGGCTTTAAGTTAAACAGCTCCATGAGGCTAACTTTTTACATGGTCTGATTTATCAAAGAGAGAATATGCAGGCTTTCTTAGGCTTAGATTTTCTGTATAAACAGAACCACCAGCAACACTTTACTCAGGACAAGAGATTGCACTTGAAATTTTGACAGAAGCTTGAAGTTCCCTCTAGACCATCGGCACTGGTAAGTACCTAGAACTTATTACTGCCTCCACTTTACATAGAGCTTCACTCAAAAGCTTTTCCCAGTTACTGTCTCTTCCAAAACTGGGCTTTCCCAAAAGGTTTCCTCTTGATCATCAACACTACCACCAGGAGAGCAATGTGCTCCTCTGATGCCACTGAGCTAATTCATACTCAAGGCGAGAATTTAGTAGCCCAATTCCTTTGTGACTGCACCCTGAAGCCTCTCTCTCTCTCTCTCTCTCTCTCTCTCTCTCTCTGAAATCCAGGACTGACCAGATCCCAGGAGCTTTCTCTCACACTTGCCCCTATGGCTGTCTCTGAAACCGAGCTTCATAAACAGTTACAGTGGATCCCTCACTTCTAAGTCCTTGTTGCCCGAGCTGAGCCATGGCCTATAATGGCCTAAAGGCCTACTCCCTCATGTAGGCCCGGGACCTGCCCCCAGCACATGGGAAACAATAGGCCCCATCGAGTCCAGGCTGTCACCCACTCCCATGTTCCATACTGGGCAGAAGTGCCACTGAGGAAAGGAACCAGAGGAAGCTGCCACCAGCCCCTGATCCCCTGTAGAGGCCCTGCCATAACCTCTACAGCCCCCAACAGCTCAATAAATCCACTCCCAGATTCTGGGCCCAATGCCCCCAGAGTCCTACTTTACCTGCCTTTCAAATTACCTGAATGCTTTCACCACCCAGTCCCAAGGGGACCCAGGACCCAAGAGACTGCAACTGCCTTTCTGCTCACCTACCTCGGAGACCCAGGAACCTGGCACTCTGCTGCTGAAAGTCCTGACCTGCCTATGGTGGGGAACCCTCCACAACTGTCCTGCTGCAGAACCCAATATCTCCCCAAACTCTCTCCAGAACCCTCTATATATAGCCACCCAAACTGCTACCCCCATGTGGCAGCAAGCAGAGAATACACCCCTGTTACATTAGAAATTCCTAAGGAGAAAGGGGGGGTTCCTAAGAGTGAGCCATAAGCCCTCCCGTGAGGGGGGCTTACAATATTTATCACCTACTTGTAGCTTTGTTTTCCCCACTTTTGAAGAATTCTTAGTAGAAGGAGCTTGTGTCAGGGCTGGTGTGTCAGTCACTCTTGCCCCTTTCATTGTCATGTCACATTTAGAGCTAAGCAATGTTAGATATATTGGGCTGTCCACCTCACAGCTGATTTTGTGAGCCGCGGTGCATTTACTGACGCTGTCACAGCAGAGCTGACAGCGTCAGTCGGGTGATTCGGCAGCTTGTCTCCAGCATAGACAGTATCCTCTGTTACAGTGTCCTGTGTTACAGTATCAGCCTCTTTTGCTTCACAGAGCTCTGTCTTATTGTTTTTTTATCCTTTCTTCCTCCTCTTCAATCATTCTCAATAATGCTTGTTTTTTAACTGAAAAGCTCTGCATCCAGCTTTTCCTGTTCACAAAGACGCAAGTTCGAATCCATTGGTACAGACTCTTCTGGTGTTGTAGTTGCTCCAGAATCCACACCTACACCATCTGGTATGTGTTCTGGCATCATTTCTTCCGCTAACCTGGGGTTCTCACAGCAGTATCATTATTCTTAGACAAAAGTTCAGGGACAGTTGTATTTTGTGACAAACCACACTCCAGTGCTTTCTCAGAACTCTGGGTTGGGAAGGAAGCTTTCTCCTCCACCTGGGCAGCCATACCATTCTCATCCTCCTCCCCCTCTCTGGGCTGCTCTGTCTCCCAGCAGGAAGCAAGCAGCGCCACCCTCAGGAAGAGTAGGGGAATTTGTTTTTATTGAAAATCATGAAAATACATAATCAAAACCAAAACAAAACGCAGTCAAAACATGATTCAAATCATTAAACAATCATAAAACAGAACAAGAACAGTTGTTGGGCATAATAAATCCATTTATGTAACAGGTACATCCGAATTAGTGACCCAAGGTAGATTTCTCCACATTTTTGTTACAAACTGCACATTCTGAGTAGCCTTTTCAGTAAAATAAATGGAATGTAATTCTTTGGTAACTTCTGCTAATATTTTCAAAAGAGGTCTGTTTTTGTTGTAATGTAAACAGACAACGAGCATTCCAAATGTACTACTTTATTACAGCAAATATAACATTTAATGTGCTTCTTTCCCATCTGCCCCATCCAGCATTATACCACCCATAACTAAAATGCTGAAACCTTAGCGAATACAGAAAGCGCCCGATGTAGTGCTACATACTGTACTCCCCAAATCCTGTAATATAAGTACAGGTAAAAAATAAATGAGTAAGCGTCTCCAATTCTACCATGCAGTTCAGCCGTGAACATATCGATTCTTCTATCGTTTCATGCTTTTGATTGGCTTTGACAGTTACGCGTTCATGATAACATAACTATTGTACATCTAGGACTTTTTTTGGCACTCTTTTATCCATAATTAAGGCTTGTAAGGCTGGTAAGCAGTCTTTTGGACAGTTTGGGAAGGTTTCTGCTTCCATAAAAAAAGATATTTAAAACCTTTTGATAAACCTGTTTTTTTTTTTGTTTTAGAAGTGAGGTCTGTATTAGTAATATGCCATTGTTTTAACCTTACAAAAGCCTCTCTTAGATATTGTGGGGCATGTGTTACAGTTTTAAAAACTTTTTGTGTACCAGTAACCCGCCCAAGATACCATGGCACTGTTGTATGCCGGAATAAACTCAACCAAGATTTTCTTTCCTGTGCACAGAGCAGACGGGCCTGAAATTAAGAAATAAAAAAATGACAAAAGAAAAACAGGATGGGGTTAACCATATTTAACCCACCTTTCTTGACAGGCAAATACAGAATGTTAATTTTACTAGGATTGGGCCTGCTGCCTCAGATGGCTTGAAAGAATATACTGAGAATGGTAGCTTCCCTATCCTTAGGTTGGGGGGAAATCCGAGCTAATAAACAGGAAAACAGGCTGCAAAAGACAAGTTTTAACTAAATACACCCATTGGAGTTTACCCATACTCCATTTTTTTCCATCCTATAACCATTTCCCTTCCTGTTGTATTTTTTTGTCCCAATTTAATAAATCCCTCCACCCTGACCCCAATGCCTAGAATTTTAATTGGCTCACTGGTTATAGAAATTCCTGTGACCTGCATAACAGATGTGAAGTTCTTCTTTAATTCCCTACCTTTACAGTTCATAGTGTTCAAGTACACCCCTGAGGCCTTACCATAATGACTACAAAATTGCATTGCAGTCTCTACCGCAGGTGTGTCTGTCAACAATAGACATACGCCGTCAGTATAGGTGATGGCAGTAACCAGAAGTCTTTGCTGCGGCATTTTTATTAGCATGAAAATATCGTTCAAAAGTCTTAATAAAGGATTTATGCTGAAAACATAGAGGTGCAGGCTAAGGGGGCATCCTTGCCTCACTCCTCCATGGACAGGAACCATGGCTCCCAAAAATCCATTTATTAAGGAGTAATTATTGCATTTTTATACAGATACTTTAACCATGCTACAAAGATGGCAGGTATCCCATAACAAGTTAATGTATGCCATAAGAAATTATGACTAACCGAATCAAAGGCTCCCTTTTGATCTAAGGATGAAACATATCATTTCAAGCCTACTAGATTGTCTGTTTCTATCACCGCACGAAGTAACAATAAATGGTTAACCATAGATCTTCCTGGGATGGCACGTGCCTGAGATACTACACAAGTGGCTGCAAGCAATAACCTAGTGTTTAATATTTAGTAAGGATTTTAAAGTCTATGTTTAAAAGAGTAATAGGCCTCCAGTTATTTAGACATTTTTTATCCCCCTTTCTATGTAGAACGGTTACTAAACCTGTGGACATCTAAAGTGGGATGCTATCTGTGGCAAGAATGTAATTATACACTGCTGCCAGTTCCTTAAATATTTTGGAACCTATGAATTTATAGAGTTCCGCAGTAAGACCATCTTTACTAGGAGCTTTTCCTGTGTTAAGAAATGATACCACCTGTTCTACTTCAAGGGGGACAATGGGCTGTATTATAGTATTTTGAATCTCAGCAGGACATTCAGGAATGGGGATTAGGCTAAAATGTGTGGAGAAACTCTGCACATCATCAGAGT
This sequence comes from Neoceratodus forsteri, assembly GCA_016271365.2. NCBI lineage: Eukaryota > Metazoa > Chordata > Ceratodontiformes > Ceratodontidae > Neoceratodus > Neoceratodus forsteri. The sequence goes on from JADMNL010000025.1 coordinate 410,059,237, forward strand.
GTTCATTAAAAATGCTTCCCATATAATCAATAACTGTTTTTATTTGTTTTGCATTATTTGTTTATCCCCTCCATGCTCCTGGTGATCCCCACTCCTTCAGGCCCCTTTCCAAGTCCTCACCGATCTCACTGGCCTTACCTGAGCTCCTTCTCACAATGCAGTCAGTCCCTGGGATATCCCAGACGTAATCCTTTGCCAGGCAGGTCCCCCTCCTCCAAGGGGGGAAGGCACCAGTGGGGAGTCCAGCGCACTGTTCTTCAGTAGGGCCCAGGGATGCTGCTGAGGGAAGGAGTCCCATCAAAGGCACCAGAGGAATTGGGGGATAGAGAGCCGTCATCTGGCGGCCACCAGCAAGCAGTATTTCCGGTTTCCTAGGTTCCCTCATCGTGTCGCTCCTGCAGTGCCTCCAGTCTCCACTGGGGGCCGTTGCTTGAGCGAGACAGTCCCCAATCCCACCCCAGGATAGGAGAGCAGTCAATTGGATGCTCAATCCTATCCTGCCCCTGATGACCCCCGGCGTCCCAAGTCCGTTCCCGAACCCGGGTTGCCGGCGTGGTTCGAGGTAAGGAGTCAGCGCTTCAGCCCTCTGCGCCACCAGGCTGGCTCAGTAACTGTTTTTAAAAATATCCTGCTGTGATGTGTGCAGTACTTTTTTATCATCTTGGATTGAATCCATTTGTTTCTTCCTCATCCTTTCTGCACAACTGGGGAAAGGACACATATTAGCTAACTTCCCTTGGGTTCTATATTTTTGTTGCACGGTCAAAGAGACGGTTTGTTTATTATGAAAGTCCTTCATTTTTTGTTGGATAACAGTAATCTGTTGTGTATAATCATGCTTTGTGTGCTGTGCTAAACTCATTACATGCTGTAGTTGTTGCCCATTTTTTGATACTGTATGTGTTCCGAACCTCTGTTTGCTTTGCTGAGCGAAATCAATAATGGCCCCAAATCTAATTTTAAATGCTCTCGCCATAAAGAAGGGTTATCGTATATTTCCCACATTTTTTTTTTCAAATTACCACGTACAGGATTTGTTGCTTGATATGTTTAAATTGTAGCAGTGATGAGTTAAAATGCCAGACTCCGCGACCATGTCTATTTGGTGGAGGCCCTATAGTCACATAAAGTTCTCTGAGATCAGAGTACTCCACAGCTTCTGTTTTTGCCATATGGAGTAAAAGTTTTTTTGATGAGGAAAAAAATTATCAATCCTTGTAGTAAGATGCCCTTTTTGAAAGGTTGGATCAACCTTACCTGTTTTTTTGTAATAGGCAACTACTAGGGCCACCAGTTGAACTGTATTTTGTAAAAATGTCATGTCACAAAATATTTTTAGATTGCAAGTGCATCCGAATCTTTTGATTGTGGCTCTCTTTCTGAAACATTTTCTACTGTCTCAAGGGCAGGAGCTGAAGCAATACTATGCATAGTAAAGTTGTGCAAGCTTAACCCTGGGATTTGAATTGGTGCAAAGCCTGAAATCCATTGTCCGGAAGTTGGCGAGCAGGCCCATCCCGCAGCTTGCAAAGAGTTCTCTACTGACCAAGGCTAATTTTTTGTGTCCATTTGATCCGCCCAAGACGTTTTAGCAGGTACAGCTTTTTTATTATTTGCTCTTTGGATTTTTCCTCTCTTGCAGTAAAGGAGAAAATTGTAGCCATGTCCTGGTTCTCCGGAGTAGTTTAGAAAACAATTTTCAGGTTAGCTGGTGCCACATCAGCCCTTGCACTCCCTTGTTTTGCTGTTGTCATATCTAGGCAACTCCCACCAGCTGTAGCCTGACTCCTGGAATGCATATTTTCCTCTGCTGTGGTCTGTATCACCTCTAACGCAGCACATGCTGTAGTTCCTTTTTCTTGTTTAAAAATTTCTCTTCCTCTGATTTTAACAGGGCTGTAACAGATTCTACTGTTTGCAGTTTCAAACCTTTTTCTGATTCCAAAGTAGGCAATTTATCCCGAGTTAGCTGGATAGCCTTTTCCTTAGTAGGTCTTACTTCTTGTTCAAGAAGACCCGCTGCATCATAGAACTCCTCAGTCTCCGCAGATCCCACAGCTGGGGGGGCAGTTCCCCAGTGATGCTCACATCCTGCTCCATCAGAGTCTACACAGAGACTGAAGCAGCCATCCTCTGATGGCCAGAGTAGGGGTGTTTCCTCGGTGTCATGGCCAACATTCTCCTATCAATAAAACAGGTCCATGTAATCTCCCCCCCCCAGATGCACCTGGAAACAAACTGTCACAGCTTAGTGTGCCTTTCCTGGTTAAAAAGTACAAATAAATAAACAGTAAGGAGCTACTAGTGTCAGTTCCTTGATGAACCCTTGTATTATCTCTACTGCATTTATTTTCCTTTCTGTTCAATGTCATCTATCTAGACTATTTGGAGTTAGATTAAAATCCCCTCATAATATGCAGTATATGGGGCTGGCAGTATAGCCTAGAGGTTAGAGTAACGAGCTGTGAATGAGCCTGGTGCATCCAGCAGACGTTGGTTTGATTCCCACTCAGTGCTCCCAGGTCATCCGACAACAGGCACTTGTGTCTAGTGGGCTTTACCCAGTTACCAAAGACTAAAATAAAATAAAAAATAAAAATACGGTGCCAGAAATTGGGTTATTTTCATAAATAGATTCACAAAGAGGTTTGTGCCTTCCTCTTTGGGTGATTATATGTTTATCAAGCTGAATGTTACAGCCCCTTTTTGCAACATTAGTACTGCATATCTGCTGGCAGGATCTACATATGTGTCCGGTATATTCAGTGAGATTAATTTCATCAAAATAACAGCCACTCCTCTAGCAGTGAAAGAAAATGGAGCATGGACGCCAGTTGCCTTGAATAAGTTATACTTATATATGAAACCGCCCAGTGCTCCCAGGTTGCCCCTGAAAACAGGTACTTCTGCCTAGTGGGCCTTAAGTAGTTACCAAAGACTAAAAAAGACAAAAAAAAAAATATACCGCAGGTCATCATCTGAAAAGCAGGACTCCCGTAACATAATACAATTTACATGATTTTTGGGGGATTCTGATACAATTGTTCTAATTTTTTCCTATTTCATGCTCCCTTTATATTCCAGACTGTGCATATTAATGTCACATTTATTTTCATTAAGGAGAAAAGAAGAAAAGGAAAAAAAAAAGAGAAAACTGAGGAAATGTGATTCTGGTTCTCCAAAGAATAGAAACAAAAATAAAAAGCAGAGTCTGCTACTTCTAATTAATATTCTATTGAGTATTATTTCTCTGTATACAGTCCTTACTCTTTTGAGACAGACTTCTCTTTGTAATTGTATTCTTTTGTGTCTGAAGTACTTTATACATCTTTCTAACTCCATCAGTGCTATAACGTCATCCTCAGAGCATTGTGTTGCACAGTGAATAGTGCCTCAGCTGGGATTTCAACCCTGGTCACACGAAATCCCAGCTGACGCACTTCTTTCTCTCTCTTCTGTTTGGGTTCCATATATGTCCTTGTGAATGAAAATTTAATTATTTACACAGTAGCAGGCTGTGCATTAGAGAAAGAGTAAGGTGCTTCTGGGAGTCCCAGGTTTCCAGTTGCCTTGGTAGCACAGTTGGTAGTGCAATCAGAATGGTATTCCAGGTGGCTTGGGTTCAGATCCCAGCTAAGGTGTTTATTTTTTTCTCTCTTCTGTTTGTTGAATCAGGATTAAACATACTGCTGTGGCTGCAGGAGAATGGCATCGAGATTACACCGCATGAATAGGGGAAGCATTCTGGCTAGAGCTGCAAGTTCAGTTCTACTCGAGAATCAAATACCTTGAACTTTGGGTGTTCAGTTTTCAAGGACACTTGCAAACATTTGGTTTGATTGCTTAGATAGGTGTGAACCAGCTGAACTAGGAAACATCACACCATGGTATATACACCAGCCTCCACCACCCCTCTCCCCTGCTAGCTAGTTGGGCCCCTCCTCCCTAACCCTCAGTGTGTCAATCTTCTTTAGCTTATACAGTCATCTGATTGTATAGGTATGCAATGCGTATGCCAAGGATGGAGAGACAGAGTGGCCTGAGTCAGGCGACAGCACTAGATAGATGTTTGCACATACAGATATCAAGCTTCAAAACTTCACCACTAAGGGCACTACAGTAGTGATGACATATCCATTAATGTGTCGAATGCATAAAACAGCCACTATGTACAATCCCCAGCAAGCACACAGCATACTCCTGCCATAGCAATGTGCTCAATACAGCGGCAGTAGCCAACACATACACCATATGCAATACTCCAACCTTCCACCCACCACAGGTCACACTGTAGGATATGGCGACAGACCCATGCCTACCTCAGCAGCACAGTCTGTGCAGTCCATCTGGAACTGGGCGTGACATAGCACATTGAAGCACACATGGGATGCACCATACCAAGGACAGCTCTGACACAGGAATAAAATGGAATCTCTTTACTGTGAACTGGCATTGCTGTGCCATTTGCTGCATGGCACAGTCCTTGCTGCAGTACAGCCAAGCATTTGTCTCAGTTCATGGAATTCCTTACAAGCAGCTGTAGAGGCTGCCTCAAAAGCATCCTGGGATTTCAACTATGGACCCATGGAACATCGCCACCTTTTCTTGCTGACTGTGCTGCAGAGCCCGCTGCCCATCTGGGTGGTAGATTATGAACATACTTGAACCCATATGTGCTCATATTGTAGTACAGCCACATTAGATCCCAGTACTATACTGGATTATGCTGGTCACTTCAACATCCTCTTCCAAATGTCATGGCCTCCCACACTGAAGCACCAGTGCCCCAACGTCCCATGGACCCACTTTAATGACATAAGGAGGTGGCCTTCAGGCAGGTCAACCACCCTCCAATAGCACTGCTGCTCATCCAGGTACCCATTCCCCACAGGTGTAAGGGTGTCTAGGACAATGCAAGTGGAAGGAATCTGTCGAGGCTTCGGGCTTGTCCTTTCTTGGTATCCAGTCCTTGGTCCAGTCTGTGGCACAGTAAAGAACTTGGACATTTTCCATGCACCTTGTTGTCCCCCCTCCCTATGCATGGCTGTGGTCTGCCCAAGGCACACACCTGTTAGTGTGCAATACAGGGTAGCAACTGTTGACTGTGTGCCTATAGCTGGCTCTCCATGCCATAACACAACATGGCAGAATGCTGATTTTATGTGGCACTGTACTCGAGAGACACCGGCAATGGTGTCCACATGTGTGTAAGCCTAGACTGGATCTAGCAACACTCACCAATGTGCCTTGGCCACTACAGACTTGACAGGGCCTCCTTTGACAAGTTATGTACCTTGCTAAGATCACAGCTGCAGATCAGGACATGAAGGAAGCACACTTTTGATATTAGAACTCAGGTGCTGACTGCCTTTGGCCATCAATGCCACAGACTGCTTCCAGAGAGGACAACTGGGGACATCATAAGGATGAGTCAGTCCTCAGTTTCCAGATGTCTGGAGCAGGTCATTGCAGACCTTCTGGAGCATGTGCAGGAAGATATACAGTACCCCTCCAGGCAATCCCCCTGCACAAAAACGATAATATTAGCATACTGGAACAGTCAAAACCTCTGGATGACATCCATCACCAATGCTGGCACATTTTAAAAGAAACCTTATTATTTGAAAAATTGTGCTAGCAAGCTGATTTCTCAGAGGATATTACAGAGGCTTCAAGGAGAGAGTTAATGAGCCTTTTTCCTCCATTAATTAGAACATGACTTTTTTCCAGGATTACAGTCATTCCTTTTATTTTTTTTTCCTTTTTCTATTCATGTTCAATTATACATACCACCATTAATGTAATAACTTCATGCTTGTTTAACTAAAGTAAGCTTTACATGTAACTATGTATTTTATTTATTCAATAAAGTATATTTACACACAAAAAAGTACACCTCCACACAACCAAGGCAGACTTTAAGCCCACAAAAGGGCATTCTATTCTGTTGCAGGCATGCCAAATGTAGTTTGGCATCATAGACCAACCAGGGGCATTACTAAGCAAGTGTTCAGCATACTAAAGATGGGCTTTCCGTGGCAACACAGGTCAGACTACATGCTAATGCTGCAATGTGGGAATGTTTTCTGCATATTTGCTGTGTGCTGTATGTTGCATAGGATAGTGTGTGTAACCACTTGACATTAACTGATACTGGTGAGGAGGTTACCAAGTTACATGTCTATGTACTGTAGATGCCATTCCAGACCAGATGCCATGTTCCCTTGCCCATGTGATGTGTGAAGCAGCAGTGTATCTACTAGGGAGTGTTAGAGGATGGCAGTTCTACTGTTGATGTGGTATTGTGGTGGGGCTACATGGGATATGTGAACAGTGTTGCCTAAATAAACATGTACAGTGCACATGTGCAGACAATGTCTATGGGGGGGCATTCTGCTGTGCTGCACATGTGTGCATGTGCATCACTGTGGGGGTGTGCTCATGTGGTGTCCTGAAAGAGGAGTGTTCACTCTGTGGGAGGATGCTTATTGAGGTGTGCAATACTTCTGATGAGACGTTTAACCAAGGTCCCTTCTACCCATTTCTGGTGCTGTCCTGGTGGGTGTCCAGGTTGAAGTGAAAGAACCCAAGACACTTTTCACAAGAGTAAGGGATTTTCCCCAGTGTCCTGGCCAACAGTCCCCTTCCCATAAAACCAGTTCATGCAGCTGTCCAAAGCTGCGTGTGGGTGTTGATATATGAAATAGCTCTCACTACACATTCAGTCACTTCACTACCAGTCTAGCATTGTTTGTAAAGTGATTTGGGATACAATGTGTGTGAAATCACTATATAAATCTGATTCTTCTTCTTCTTATGGAGACATGCACTGTGCCTTATGCCACTCTGTTTCTGCTTTCCATTTGGTGGGTAGGGGGCAGCTGTGATAATTACCTGTGCACCTTCAGGTAGACCCTCATCATAGTTGCTTTGCACTGTGCCAGGCACCACAAGTATCAGCTGTTCTGCTGACACACCACTGAGCAGGCCTTGGATCCCAGAGGGTTTATTCTAGGAGCCTTGGCTGCCCGTACATGCAGGTGTCAAGGTGCCAAAACCAAATTTTAGTAAGTCCATGTGGCCGTCAAAGCTCCATTTGACCACATGGCAGATGGCACCGATTGTGTGCATAGCTCCAAGCTCGGTCAGATGGTACCAAGCTCTGTGTGTACAGTACCTAACCCTTTGTACAGCTTGAGCAGCAGCTCCTTCTGCCTTCAGCTGTTACTGTTGGTTAGCCTCAGTTCAGAGTACATGGCTTGTAGCCCCTGTCTCCTACTGTCATAGGGTATGGCCAAAGCCCTGGATGTGCCCCCCATGAGGTTACTGTGGTTGGGCTGTATAGGAGTGTCTGTCCTAGGGGTAATGTCATGCAAAGTGTTGGAGAGGTGCACCATTAAATTAGTATTCTGTGTGCTGGGGGAGTTCTGGAGAAGGTGGTTGTGGTAGTGGTATGGACATGTGGTGGGGGGTTTACATTTTTATGGTCATATCTGTAGGAGTTGAAGGTATAAGGGCTGTGGGCCAATGTCATGAACTTCATTGTGCCTGTCCTCCCCAAAGGATTGTGCCCCTGTGTCTGGATGCACCATCCCTGTACCACTGCCCATTCCGCTGGAAGACAGCTTTGTGCTGGACTGGGGGGTGCATTGCTTCATCTCATGGCATGATGCAAAATGCACCTGTGGTATGTGCACACGTGTTAAACCAGTGTTAAGCATTTTGTTGAGCTTGTGTGGCGGTCACACCCACTGCATAATCATTGTTGGGCACGCTCCAGGGGTGCTGTTTGAGCCTGGATGTGTATCCATCTGTCTTTCCTCTCCCTTCTCGTCACTGTTGCTTGGTGGTGGGTCAACATCCATAGAGGGGGAGAAAAGACATTAGTGAATTTTATGATTGATTATTAGGGCTGTGCATGCCCCAAATATTAATTCCCCAAATATCTCAAATAATGTGGTATTCTGCACTTAAAACAAGTCCCGTATATTTCTTTCCTATTCAGGGGTATTAGGGAAAAAATATTCAGGAAACCTAAAACAGATCAAAATAAAAAAATACAACCCCTTTTTACTTTCCCCAGATGGCCAGAGCTAGTCTCTTGACCAGCCTCTCTCCACTCCAGTTATTTCCCATCCTGCACCTGCTCCCCCATTCTCCTAAATTTTTTTAAATGTCAGCTGATGACCCTGTGCCACAAGCTGGCCATGTCTGTTCAGTCCAAACTCCCTCCCTAGTCTGACTCTGTTCACAAAATGACCGGGCCCCCTTTCTGACTCCCCGGCTATGATTAAGTCGGGGGGGGTGAGAGTTGCACTAGCATGCCCTAAACCCAGCTAACTCATTCATCCTCCTTCTGTCCCTCCCTAACCGGCTTCCTTTCAGCTAGTAGTACAGTCAGCTGACTACAATAGTGAACGCAGTGCACGGCTCGAGGTGGGAGTGGTCTGTGTCACTGGTAATGCTAGACAGACTAACTAGGAGTGGGCAGGCTGTGGGTTGGGTGGATGACTGAGTTAGCAGGTTTGCAGATGCCCATTGAGGCAAAAATGGTAGCTTCTCTTATAATTGTACTCTAAAACACTGGAAGGGTGCTGTCTCATGAAAGACAATTTACTTTCCTGAGCTGAAAACTGTTAAGGGCATAACAAAAATTCTACTGGTCCTGGGTCAGAGACCTGCTATTTTTGTCTGGCACTAACAAGATTAGACCCATACTAGTCCAGAGGTCCAGTGAAAACTTGGAAATTGGAATTCAAAAACAGATGGTTAGCATGGCCTCATAAATAAACATCAACTGGGAGGAGCCAATTCCATTTAAAGGAAGGTCCCCTCAGCCTTTTAGTCTGGTTACATGTGTAGTTTGTAGAAATGCACAGTGACTGCCTTTATTGCATCCTCCTCACTTCATCAGGATTTAAATGCAAATGACGGTACTTATTTATTTATTTATTTGATTGGGTAGGTGCGCTAGACAGCAAAGCTGCCTATTTTCAGGCAAGACCCGGGAAGTTAAAAACAATGGGTGGAAAAACAACAGTGAATACAAAGAAAGAAATCTGATAACAACAAACGGTACAATTAGCCAAGAGCATAAAGTAAAGTAACAACACACTGAAGCCTGTATCAGGCCAGGAAATATAACACAGCACAGTGGCAATAGGCAAAGATTCAACAGTTCAAAGTCCCTGAAATATAATGATTATCAGTAATTATGCAAAATGGGGGTACATGCGAGGGAAATAACCAGCTGGAGCAATGCTCTGGGAGATCTGGATAGGGAAATAAGTGCCAGGACAAGTAATTAAGAGGGACTGGCAAGTGAGTGGGAACACCCACCACAGGAACAGGGTTCAGAACAGGTCAGGACCTTACAGAGTTCCTGCTTAAAACTCTGGGGGGTTAGGGAGTTCCTGAGTGCCGGCAGAAGGAAATTCCACATTTTTGGAGCACTGATAGAGAAGGTGTTTTTGACCATTTTTGTGTTACACTTAAGTTGGGCCAGGAGGGACTTATCAGCTGATCTCAGGGGGTAGGCTGAGTAAGCAGGTTTTAATAGAAGAACTAGCTTGTCCGGTATCTGGGAGGTGATGATGTTTTTGATGAAACAGGAAGTAGTGTATTGTTGGAAGGTTATTGGAGCTAGCCAGCCCAGGCTGGAGTAAAGTGAGCAGTGGTGACAGAGCTTGGGTACCGACAGAGAAAAATGGCAGATGTTAATATAGCAGATGTCCCACTTGCGGAGGAGCCCTCTTGAGGTTTCTGGGATGCCAATAAACCCATAACCCGGTTTAGATCTGAGAACCCCTGCTTGATAAACAGACTTGCTGCAAATGTGAGGCTGTGCCTAACTTGATATGCAAGAACAAGTTGTATGTTGACTGTTTTGATAGTAGTGGCTAGGTAAAGTTCATAGTCCAGGGCTGGATCCAAGGTGACTCTGAGGTATTTAAAAGATGAAACAGTATTGGGGGGGTGTCATCAGATGCTCTGATGCATAAAGGCTGATGAGAGGCTCTGATTTTGGGTCCTGAGCCAAAAAGCATGGCAACAGTCTTTTTATTATTGAGGACAAGTTTGTTTCATTTCAACCAGTATTGGAAGGTGCTGAAGTTTGCACTTAGGTTCCAGTTAATGTCCGATAGGTCAGAGGAGCTGGTGCAGAGCACCAAGTTCTCAGCATATAATAGGGCAGAGCCTGGGCCAGACAGTGGGGGAAGATCATGTGTGAATATTGAGAAAAGCAGAGGGCCCAGTATCGATCCCTGTGGAACTCTGATCCAGGTGTGAGAGAGGGATGACTTGGCATTTCCAGTCTGCATAAATTATTTTTGGCGCTCCACAAGATAGTTGTGGAACCAGGTGGTTGCGATGGTAGTGAAACCAAGGGTGAACAACTTGGATAGAAGCAGCGGGGGGCACACTAAGTCAAAAGCCTTCATGAGAACTACAAAAATCACCCCCATGAGAGATCCTTTATCTATGGCAAGCCTGACATCACTGGTGAACTGGATAAGAGCAGTGGGTATGCTGTGCACTCATCAAAAACCATGCTGATCTGGGGTGAGAAGATTGTGTAATTGGAGGTGGTCTGAGTCCTGGGTGGCAACAATTTTCTCCAGGATTTTGGATAGTTGAAAGGATGGCAATGGGGCAGTAATTGTCCATGTTTGTGGAGTCACCCTTTTTGTGGACAAGGACAACTTGTGCAGTCTTCTGGGGGAAGGGACATGACCTGTAGTCAGTGACAGATTGAAGAGATGTGTTGCTGGAGAAGCAATGAAGGGGGCAATGGTTTTCAGGAATTTGGGGTAGTAGCCCATCCACCCCAGCCAATTCATAAGGACTTAAGTCTGGTGTGAACACCTACCTGACTCCATTGCAAAGTTCATGACCTGACTCATATACGGCATCCTGAGATTTTATGTTTTGTTGCTAAAGCTTGCAGTAGTTAAACTGTATTAGTAAGTGCTGTTGCTGTCCTCAGCAGCCCTTATGTTCTTGCCTTATGCTTGCCATGAAACTTTTCTAGGCATGGTAAGTGCCCTGCTGTTTTTGGTAGTTTGAAGTGAATCTGAGCTAGAAAAAAATGCTTTTAGAGAATACAGGGATTTAACAAGACATGTAACAGAACTGAATTGGAGAAAAACTTCTACTGGCTTGTGCATGTATACATCATCAACTCCTGTGATGCCTTCAATGAGTGGGATTATGACCTTTGGAATGGAGACAAACAGGTTTTCATACCAGGATAAAACAGAGTGAAGCAATCTCATATATATTAAAATTTGGATGAAATTAAGGGGATACAAGAGAGGAAATCATTGTCCATGCCTATAAACTACACATGTATACAGAAAGTAGGTTGAGGGGACTTTCCCTTTAATTCAGGTACAAAGCTTACCAAAAAGGGAGAAATGACCCACTCACCAGTGCCACAATGAAGTATTTTTATTTTTTCATATGCCCAAGAAATACATGCAGTTAGCTAAAAAGTTACTGCAGAACCAGCCTGGAATTGGTATACTCATTCTGTTTATATAAACACAGATAGCTTGATATGTGCATTCAGTGAACTTTGTGCTTAAAATTTGCATACCATTTTTGTCTAATTCCTATAATATCAAGAGTCTTGAGTTCCTAATTACTGTATCTAGACAGACCAATGAATGCATTTCTGAACTAATGATTTTGTTAAATACTAATACTGGATTAGCTATCAATAAAAAAAAAAAATTACCCTCTAGGTATCCTCCCATTTTTATTTCTGGACTATAACCTCTCAGAAAATGAGTTCTCTGCTAGGCATGAATGTTGAATACTGTAATGCTCCCCTGACAGGGCTGTGCTTTTATCTTTTTTCATTTTCTAATCACTTGAGCAGTACAATATGTCTTCTCTGTTTAAAAACACCCACTACGGCAGATGTGGAATTTTTATTCATCATGTCTTTTTTTCTTACTGCTCTCCTCCTGCAGTGAGGTCTTATCCTGTCCTCTAAGAAGAAAGTGCAATGAAAAGCTTTTGTACAAAATTGCTTCTCCTCTCCCTTAACTCTGTGTTCTTTGTTTTGAACAATATGCACCTTGGCAGGAAGTTAATAAGATGAAAAATAAAAGGAAATAGAAAATCAAAGCTTCCCTGTGCCCACTCCAGAGTAAAACATATTTTTCCTTCCATTTCCTCCCAATGCATCATCAATAACAGCAACAAATGACAATCCAAACCAGAATGGCATGGCACGATGAAGCTATGGGCCACATCGGGTATATTAGGTGCCCTTGGCTTCACCTTTTAATGCTTGACATCACAACCAGGGCTATTACTTCACAGTAATGGCCACTAAGTTGGGTCTTATTGCTTAACGAATAGCTTTTTTGAGTGAGTGCAAAGGATAGCCACAAAAGTGAATGGCTAATGAAAATCCAGTGTGGCTAATAATGAATACAATAAAAAATACAATATAGCTAGTGGAAGACATTGCAATTTACTGCATTTGCTATCACAAGTACTGCAAAGTGCAGCAGGTAACTCAATCTTATATTTTCCTATCACTCAGCCAGCCCTTTCTCAAGCATTCACATTACATGTGTTGTGGAAGCTGCTTTGAAAGTATATGCAGAAATTGCAGAGCACATCCTTGCAACTGTCACTTTGTGCTGGGTGCCACTCACATCACTTTACCCTTTATTCTGCCATGGGCTGAGTTCCCTTTTCCTCCAAATGTTCCTTTATTAAAGGCTGCTTCCTCAACAAACTGATCAGGTCCAATATCCCCACCTGCCTGTCTAGTATGCTGCATTTCCCTCCTACATCATATAAAATAAGTTCTATGGATACCCTTTTATTTCATTAGTCTAGGTGCTCCCTTAGAATGGGTCATGTAGCCTTGTCTTACTCTGCCCCCAAGTTCTAGAGTGGTTTCCCTTATCCGGTCAGGTGCTCTAATCCCTATTGATACATTAAACCAGCATTATTTAACCACTGCTTAAGTCTAACAATCTGTGCCTGCTCATAGGGTGGTTCCTGTACTTGAAATATAGTTTGTATCTGTTTTCCCATGGACATTTAACAGCTTGGGCTCTGCCTAATGTTATATGTGAAGTGTATTCCTGGATTTACCAAATATATAATCAGTTACTTTATCATTCTTTTTTATGTACTCTAAGTTACTGTAGCATTCTTTTTTGTGTACTATCAGTTACTGTATTATTCTTTTTTTGTGTACTCTGAGTTACTGTATCATTCTTTTTATGTACTATCAGTTACTGTATTATTCTTTTTTGTGTACTCTGAGTTACTGTATCATTCTTTTTTGTGTACTATGAGTTACTGTATCATTCTTTTTTGTGTAATCTGAGTTACTATATTATTCCTTCTTATGTACTCTGAGTTACTGTAGCATTCTTTTTGTGTACTATGAGTTACTGTATCATTCTTTTTTATGTACTCTGAGTTACTGCATCATTCTTTTTTTGTGTACTCTGAGTTGCTGTATTATTCTTTTTCTTGTGTACTCTGAGTTACTGCATCATTCTTTTTTTGTGTACTCTGTAAAACCCGGATCATTCCTGAAAACTGCCATTTTATTACTTAGTGTACTTACCCAGTTATTAAAAACGAAATAAATGTGTGGTTTTATCACTGCCTGTAAATGGAAACTGAAAAACGGCTGAGATTGAAGATTGATTCTGACTGGCCCATTAGCATTCTAAATGGATAGAAGAACATATGTGAAAATTATATTTGAAAGTGCAGTTTATAATTTATTTTGCAAAATCATTTCCTATTAGTATTACACAATAATATATTTATAAATGCTACTGAGAATTTTGAATGCTTGGATAACCAGTTTGTAAAAATGTATTACAACTGCCCTGTTTTAATTAGGTGTTACAATCAGGAGGTTGCAATTGCTCCTTGTCAATCAAGCATACACTGTGAGTAGCACGAGTACTAGTCACACAGCTGCCACACTATTTAAAAATGCTCACTAGTAATTATAAAAAACAAGACATGGGGCACAAACTGGAATTTTTCATGCACCCTCAGTGTGGGATGCTTTTATAAACTCTTGGAGCAGTGCTCTCAGGGTTTATGTAGCATCCCACACCTCAGGTGTATGTAAATTTCTGGTAGCATACAACCATCCATGTATTATTCTCTAATACCTAAGGCACTCATGCTTATCATATAGTAATCTTACTCTTACTGCATCCCTGAACATACTATTAATTGTGTTGCCTTTTACTAATTAGTAAATTTTCTGATGGGCAATGTAAGGTGTACTTTGTGAAACTCTATCTTGGGGCTGGCCTGTCTAGTTCTGCTTTCCCTTATACCTCATCAGCATTATGTCCTCATTAGCTGTGACTTAAGCAATATACCATGAGAAGGTGTGGGTGATGCCAGGATTTACCTATGCCTGGTGCAGTTTGATCACAAGGCTGCAGGCTGAGTGAGTAAACCGCACCAGATGTGGATGAATCCTGGCACCACCCACACCCTTGAGTGGGATATTGTGACTATACAATGCCCCCCTTTATTTTCCTGTTAAAAAATAAAGAAAAGGTTTTTTCTTTTTTTATATTTTGTATAAATTTTACATAATTTATTACTGCACCAGAAAAAATAGTCCTGGGTTGCTGAGCTTCATTCCTGTCTGTCTCACACACACACACACACACACACACACAGCTTATGTTAATTTTTTTTGGTTGCATGTCATAACTTTGTTTTCCTGTCTGATTTGTCAGGTATGCTTCTCTCTCTCTCTCTCTCTCTCTCTCTCTCTCTCTCTCTCAACTGGCGATTTGGAGTCCCATTTGGCAGGCAGGCTTTTTTTCTTGAAACAAATGGATTCACAGAGTACTTCAAATTTAGGGTGTGTGAGTGTTTTTTTTTTTTCTGACAGAATGACAGAAGTGTCAAGGTCTGCTCACTGCTACAAGTGGGGATCACAGGTATTTTTTTTATTTGTTCATTTGTTCAATTTGAAATGAAAAGACATACTGAGCTGCTAAGAGGTTGCACAGCATTCCAATTGCTTGCAGGAGTGTTTTTTATGTTGTTTTGGGGGAATGCTTGTATCAGAAGTATCAGGCTGGTGTTGGGGTCTGCAGGGCTGCAGTGTGGTCAGGGTGGGGCTTGCTGATATGCAGGTTGGACTTGGGAGACAGCCATGGTCTCATTTTGGCCCATTCTCTGGAGTGCCTAGTGGGCTTTACTGATTGGGAACTGGTGAATATTTATTTAAAATATAGCAACATTCTTTTGTTTTTAGACTCAGTTTGGGGACTGGTGTGGTTATTTACTGCATTGCTGTCAGGGTTTGGCAGTGACCGAATATGGTGGTTTTTATGTTTGATGTGGGGGGGGGGTCAGAGTCTGCTTTACCATAAGAGCAATATGGTGGTTTTGCTTTTGTTTTTAGGGGGTGGGGGTCACAGGGGTTTTACAATTATGCAGCCAGCTGGCACTTTTTCCCATTGGTAATGCCATGATTTACAATGGGTAAATTGTGCCAGCCATCCAATCAGGAATGAGTATTTTACAAGCCATGGTATAATTCACAACTGACCATGCTTAGCCATTTGTCTTATGTCAGATTGGTCACTTGATGTCATGATAAGTGAGGTCACAGCACTGATGAGGTATGGAGAGAAATAGCACGAAATATGTTAATTCCCAGGTATAGCACTACTCTACTCATCACTACACCTAGCACTATATGGTAGAATACCTTTTAACTGGTGACAGAAAAAAGAGATGTGGTCCAGAAAAAAACTATGAATTAATTTGCCTTCTGATGTCTGACAGTACTAGCTCTTTATAACGTTTTCTCTTGCACTGCTTCACTCAGTTCTCTTATGGATGGGTTTATGACATGATCACTTACCAGCAACCAGATCTTATTGTATAAATATTACATGACTGTCCATCTTTTCTGAGACATATGTGTCTATCAAACAGTCATGATTTAAAGAGTCAGTAGCACCAAGGACAGCCAGCAGAAAACATGATAACTAACATGGATCTGACAATCAGAATACATGGTTTCTACAGTATTTAATTCAGGTGTGAGGGGTTAATGCCTTTTTCCCTCCATCTTGCTGACTGTATTATAAAGAGAATTGCTGTACATGTGATTATTATTTTTCTTCCTGAATATGTCCTGCCATTCCTCATATCCACATCAAGGACCCATTCTTAGCCTGTGACTAGACCTTCATTCTGAGACTAGTACAAACAAGGATTACCATCAGACAAAACTGCTTCCTTATGCCAATAAAACACCTGAAGTGAAATATTTTGTTAACAATTTCCAACCTTCCCACTGCACTTAAAAACAGAGGCAATATAAAATGATTATCCCCCTCAGCCTCTCTACCTAATGCCGCTGTAGGCTCCCTAATGTATGTGTTTTATTTCTACTTTGGTTTTTATGACTTCCTGTTTCTTGATTTTTTTTTACCAACTTGAACAAAGTGTGAGCCCCATAAAAGTATATAATCCTAACCAGAGGGGAGTGTCTGGCTTTTGGCGCCTGCAATATAACATGCTCAACCTGTTTGGGAAATCTATTCGTTTCCTAATTAAAATGCTGCAAAACAGCTGTATGCTTTTAATCTCTTTACCATGGTTGCGGGCTATTTGTTTCTCCAGTACTCCATTCAGGCACAAAGCAAATTAAATGCATATAATGAAATATGACATTTGAATACCCTGTACACAAAAAAAAATAATAACCATGGTATTAAAACAACATAGAGCTGTTTCTGTTTAGCATGTTTACTGTCTAGAGAGTTAGTAAACTGTCTGAAAGTAAGATTAACTTTTAAAAATAGTCAGCTGTTACTTTTTATAACTGAAGTACGTTTTTCTTTTCTCTTTTGCCAATAAGAACTTTTTCTACCTAACACCACTATGTGTGATGCTTGCTTGCCTCGCTGTTCTCTCACTTTCAGAACATGCATGAGACCAGTCTTATACCACAACGCATGTCTCAATGGGATGTACTAACATACAGAACAATACTCTACGTGGAAGCTGACACATTGGGTTTGGTTCCCTTTCGTATCTCATCAGCATTGTGACCTCAGTGACTATAATAACACAACTGACTAAAAAGAGCCACTTAGCAGCTACCAAATTGGTTACTTGCAATGTTAAAATGAGTGAGGTCACAGTGATGATAAGGTATTTATTTATTTTATTTATTTATTTAGAGGTATTGGAATTACAGCCTCCGAGTCAGAGACTCATTCACAAAGGCTCCACGTCATATTACAGACAGTACAAAACAGTTTTCTGAGATACAATACAGAGGCAGTGATGGAACAATAATTACATGTAAATACAACAACTATGCATAAGCAAGCGGTAAGTAAAATATAGGTATTCAAAAGTTGGATTAGAAACCCCACCAATTAATTAATTATGTGTTAAGAGGAACAGACCTATATCTGTCAGTCTACAGATAAAGTACTGCCTTCTGATGAGCAAAAGGAAAAATACTTCAGAAATAAAAAAAAAAAAAACAGCTGGCTACTTCAAAAAATGAATCCCACTTTATGCCTGCTATTTTTGGAAATACTTGCTATTTCAAGCAATCTTTTTGTCCGGTACCAAATGAAAAGGCATGCACCTTACTATTTTAAGGGGGCAGGAAATTGGAGTTAACCTTCAGCTGCTTGATGTTCCTCTTGTCAGAAGTGATATTCAGAGCACCGAATCATCAATATTTACCTGTTTCAGAATAAACGTTTATCTGGAAAACAAGTAAGCACTAATCCACAACAGGGTGTGTGGTAAGACAGACCTTACCACAGGTACCAGGTAGGTTATGAAGCATGAGGTGCAGTCAGAAAGTGATAAAATATGACTTACCACACATCCTGGAGTGGGTTATTGCACTTATTAAATGGCTGCTTTAGGCAGAATAATGTCTGAAAGAGATATTTTACATTTGATTGAGAGCCAGCCATGTGATAAGACAAATCTTACTGCCCGGTCACATTATGTGGCTCAGCCAATCACGTTCTTCCTTTTCTCACTATCCCTTTGTAGTGTTTGGCATTGTTTTCTTGTTGTGGGCATCTTTCTATACTGTTCCTTTCCTGGAAACAGGAATTTTGAACTTTGAATGTCTCTGCATGTGTATAGAACTCTAAGCACTGTTCAGGGAAATCTAAATCTTGTGCGCATATACGCATGTAGTAAAACAGCAAAAACTCCAAATTCCTAGTCCCTTGAAGAGATCTCTACCGAATACTATCCACAAAAAATACACAAAAATGTTTTTCACCTCCACATTTATCCTGGTAGAATTAAATATAGATTGTTTGGAGGAATGACCTATCATTTCTGAAAATAGAAACATTAAGTAACTTAAAATCAGCCACATCCCATGCCCTTAACAAAGTCAGAGTCAGGTGGCTGTTATCATTATACTCTCTGTCTCTTTCATTTTCTTCCATGCAGGAGAGCCATGTTTGTGGCTTTGTACTGTTATCCTGATGCCCTGTGGTACCTTGGAGCACTGCAAGGGTAGTACTCTCAGACTTCAAGGGGAAGTCTCCTCAACCTATTTGCTGTGTACATGTATAGTTCATAGGCATGAAAAATTATTTCCTCCCTTGCACCCTCCTAATTTCATCCTAATTTAAATATAAATGAGGTTGCTTCACTCTGTTTTGCCCTGGTGTGAAAACTTGTTTGCCTTCATTGCAAAGGTCATGACCCAACTCATGCAAGGCATCATGGGAGCTGATGATGCATACCTGCATAAGCCAGCAGAAGTTATATTCTTATTCAGTTCTGTTACAAATCTTGTGTAGTCCCTGTATTCTCTAAAAGCATTTTTTTCTAACTCCGATGCACTTTAAACTACAGAAAACAGCAGGGCACTTACTATGCCTTGAAAAGTTTCAAGGCCAACATAAGACAAGAACATAAGGATTGTGGAGGACAGCAACAGAACTGACTAATACAGAATAACTACTGTAAGCTTTAGCACCAAAACATCATAAAATTCCAGGATACGGGCGCTTGAAAGTGATGGAGGGCTAAACGTATTGCGCTGGCTCTTCACCCACAAAATATTTATATTAAAAGCTCATTTCATTATTTAAATTGGCTAGCAAGTTTGTTTTTGGCCATCAGAAAGTAGCAACTATCTATCAGGAGTAAAAATTCCTTCAGGAATATAGCATTTATTTTTTTGTGTGTCTCCGCAGTCATTTCAGGCCTCCCTCCTCCACTCCGATCAATGATGCCGACTGATACCTCAAAAACTCTGAATATCAGAAGCACTTCAGACAATTGGGACTGTAATCTAAATAAGGTGAATGCTAGTAAAAGAGATGTGCAGCAACTTAAAACAATGCTTGCTGACTTACAATTAGACATAACAGCTGCTCTAGCTAAACATAATGAGGAGGTTTCTGTTAAAATTGAGGCAAACTCTACCAGGATATGTAATTTCACAAGCACAGTGGATTACCTGCAGCAGATAACTCAAAAACAGAGCAGTCAGATTGCTTACTTGTTGGATAAGGTAGACGATTTAGAGAACAGGGGGCGTAAGAATAATTTGAGATTTATAGGAATCCCGGAAGGCATGAAAGGGGGTAATATGATAAACTTTTTGCAGCATTTCATTCCTGACTTGTTGAGACATCAGTGGCCATGGCCACCGGAGATTGAATATGCTCATAGGTCTCTGGGTCCTAAGTCTACTAATGGGAGACCCAGACCTATTGTAACTTACTTCCTCAGATACACTACTGAGGAGGAAATAGTAAGGTTGGCCAGAAATAAGAAATCGCTAAGCTGGAGGGGAGAAAAGGTTTCAATATACCAGGATTTTTCATCAGAAATTGTAGAGAGGAGAAAAAAGTTTAATGATGTAAAGCAGCACCTTCAGCAAAGAGGTTTAATGTATCATTTTAAATACCCTGCTGCACTGGTAATTCAAGGGGAATAGGGATAATTTATAAGGTGTGATACTGTGCAAGATGCTTGGCAGGTTATTAATAGAAATAGCAGAGTTATAAATGCTGAATCTATGGCCTCTCAGATCAACCGCCACTTGATTTTAAATACAGCGTGTGGTGTGCACAAGGAACAACATCCAGAAGACACAACACAACCCTTGCACTCCAAAACTCAGCAGCACACAGACAAGCAGAGAGGGATGCAGAGAAATGCTAGTGCAAATTACAGCCCAATGATGTTTACCCCATACCTATATTCTACAGCAGTAGACAAGCAGAACTTTGACTCTCGATCACCTGACTTAAGCAGGAAAGTGAAATCCTCCAGTCGCCCTTCTAGTATTCCCAGACCAGTAGCCTATAATCCGAGAAAGCATAACAGAAGTAGAGATAGCATACATTCTTCATCCTCTAGAGTGACCCCAGAACTGGAAAAAATGGTTGAATCAACCGATACGGAGTCCACCAGATTCACGGATTCATTAAGCATTGTCTCCCAGCAAGGATCGTTAGTACAAGAGATGCAGGTTTCTCATATGACACTTCCTGTTGCAGTTCTGCCTGACCCGTGAAATGTATTTCCAGTCTGAGTACTGAAATAAATGTGGCTTTTGTATTTTATAGTGATTTAGTATGGATATTAAAACAAAGGTGGGAGTCTTTTATCTTGACTGGATTTTACTTTCTAAATCATCTGGCTGTTTATTGCATAGCTCACATCTACACTTGGCAATACTTAATGCAAACTCAGATGTCAGAATTTGTGGGCGCATATTATGACTTGTGCATGCTGGTATTCATTTAACCTGACACTTCTACATGAGTGCTTTGTCAAGAGAGTATGGTGGGCAAATGAAATAAACAGTGATATTTTTAAAAGTCTAGCTATGTCACTCATAATCCACAATTATTTGTGTGTATTTTTTATGATATGACTCAAATGATCTAAGCATGCAGAGATTGCTCAGCTCATCACTTACAGCTCATATCAGTAACCTATAAATAGCCACTTTAGTATATTAAATAAATAGTAAGAAATACATATTTCACAGTACTGTATTGAATGCATTGGAAGTGGTACCCCCCTCCCCAGCTGTTTGTCCCCTGTTATAATACTGGAGCTGTATACCATTATCTGAGGTACTGATTTTTCAGTCTTGTTACTATTCTTTTGTTTGCTTTCCTTTACTGTTATTAAATTCCACCATGTGCTATTTATTTACAGGATAGACCAGTTGATGCCTGCAGTGTTTAGTATGAATGTTAGTGCTAGGAAGCTAGATATGCTGCTCAAGTAATAGGAGCAGTGAATGATTTTTTTTTTTTTAATAATTCACTCATAATTTGATCTGCCTGGCTGAAGTTTACATTGAAATGCAGTGGTTCTGAATTTTATAGTAAGAACTGATAACCATTAATTGAATACTCATTGTACACTTTTATTAGTCAGAAGTTCCTAGCGTAGCAAATTCTAAATTGCACGATCTGGCTGGTTAAGAGAAAATGGGCATCCAAGTTAAAAAAAAGCATTGTGTTGACTTATTCTTTTCTTCTCTTCTCTCTCTCCCCCCCTCCCCTTTTTCTCGTCTCCTTTCCTTTCTCTTTTTGTTTTTCTTTTCCTCATATTCCTGTGGTTCAAATACAGTACTATATATATATATATATGCAAATAGCAGTGGCCTGTCATTTATATTTAATGTAATTGGTGGTATCAGCTGGTTTTAGCCTGTTATAAATTAAGAGCTCACTTAAAAGGTAATGTGTGGTAGAAGACATTACAGCAGCGTGCGTCTGTACTTCTGGTCATCAATGCCTTTGCCGCCTTAGACTTTAAAGAAGTTTGGTGGATATTGTCATCACAGTAGACTACAACCTAGTGAGTGATGTTTCGTGTTTGTTCTTAAGGTAGTCATTAATAGTTGCTTTTGTATTCTATAATCTTGTGGTTCATATTTCAAAGCATTACATTATAGTGTGAACTTGACTTTGCTAACTGCTTTTAAATAACTTGTCAAAGGTTTGGTTCCTGTTAGGTTATATCTTCTTCATTTGGAACTTTAATTTAAATTTGTATCTGATCTAAAGTGCACTAAAGTTTATTGAGAATTTTCATTGTTAACCAATACTGGTAGTACAGTTACTGGAAATGGCTCTGAATAATTTGAATATATGCTTATGAATGTTAAAGGATTAGGGTCCCCTATTAAATGTAACAAGATACTGTAATATTTAGCTAAAAATAAGGTTGATATTGCACTACTTCAAGAAGCTCATTTATTACCTGCAGAAGCTGCAAAGCTAGATAGATCTTGGGTTGCCTCAGTAGAGTTCAGTTTGTTTAATTCAAAGCAGAGAGGCACAGCGATTCTGATAAGGAAAGGGGTGAATTTTAGTAAGTCAGATCATTTCGCAGATGCAGAAGGTAGATTTTAGATTTTAACAGGATCCATTAATGGGTGTAAAGTGATATATCCCAAATGCACAGAAACATATTTTGTTTAACCACATCTCTACTGGAATTGGCTCTAGTAAAGATCATGAAATCATATTGGGAGGAGACTTCAACGAGGTTATGGACTCCATGCTTGATAGAAATAGATCCACCACCTTTAGTAAAGAAACTAAATCTCAATTGTCCCTTCACAAAATGGTTGAAGATCTAAATCTAGTAGATGCATGAAGGCTAACTCACCCTACAGACAGAGGCTATTCCTTTTATTCAGCTAGGCACAACTCTTATAGTAGCATAGATTATTTACTGCTTTCTAAAAATTTGGTGGGGAGGGAGTTAATAATTTATTTATTTTTATTTTTATTTATTTAGTTTTTGTTGACTGGGTAAGTGCACTAGACAAATCTCTCTTAAACCCTCTCCAATCTAGCTTTTGCCCAAATCAAAGCACCACTACAGCTCTAGCCAAGGTTACTAATGACTGGGTCTCTGCAATGGACTCTAAGAAAACTACTGGTGTAGTATTCTTAGATCTCAGCAAAGCTTTTGATACCATAGACCACAATCTATTAGTTCACAGCCTTACTAACCTTGGCTTTACTCCATCCACAACCCAATGGTTCAATAGCTACCTGACGGGCAGGACACAGAAAGTTAAATCAGGAGATTTGTTTTTGTCCTCCTTACCTACTGCTAGGGGAGTCTTCCAGGGATCTATCTTAGGCCCCGTCCTCTTTTCCTTATATATAAACAACCTTGACCATCAGATTACTAAGTCCCATTTACATTTCTTTGCAGATGACACAGTCCTGTACACATCTGGGCCCTCACTGGAAGGAATTAGGGACACCCTTCAAGCTGACTTTGCACAACTAGAAAAAGTTACTCCTTAATGCCAAAAAAAGAAAGCCATGCTCCTCCCACTCTACTACTCTTGTTCTACCTAATGACTTTATAAATACTTCCCTAGGTGAGTATTTGGAAATAGTTTCAAAGTTCAAATATCTCGGTTTCTGGTTCGACAACAGGCTTTCCTTCAATGATCACCTCGATGACTTGGCTAAAAGGCTAAAAGGCAGGTTAGGCTTTTTTTTCCGTAATAGATCTTTCTTTCCCATGGAGATTAGAACCAGATTGGTTCAGGCCACATTCCTCCCCCTTCTTGATTACAGTGATATAATCTACAACTCTTCAGCTTCTACTAGTCTTCATAAGCTAGATGTTCTCTACCACTGCTCCCTCCGATTTATCACCAACTCCCTTCCCCTAACTCATCACTGTGATCTATATGCCTTAGTTGGCTGTCCCTTGCTCACCGTTAGACGGACAGTCCACGCCAGCACCTGGACTTTAAAACTTCTCCAGAACAAACTACCGCAATATCTATCCTCTTTAATACACATAGCGCACAGTGTTTACTCCCTTAGGAAGACAGATTTTCTCCTTCTCGATGTACCTAGGACCCATACTTCCTTTGGAAAACACGCTATATCATGTTCACTGCCAACTATTTGGAATCGATTACAATCCTCACTGAAATTACCCAGTATTGTCCCTGTTAACTTTTTCAAAAGGTTAGCCATGGCTAAACTAAAAATACCTGTAACTGTTTTTAAACTGAATATTGTCCCTGGGGCACCAATTTAATGACCCCATGATATCTCAGGTTCCATCTCTCCACTTCATTAGCTCTGTCTCGAACCACTTTCAGTGTCTCAGGTGGAATCCCTATTAACATACTAGTTATTGTTATGTAATTACTGTTACTTTCTCCAGGAACTTTAATTTCTCTGAGGAAATCCTAATGTATGTAATGTATTGTCTTATATACAGTGTCACCTCCCATCATGAACTTTGTGCACCCGGGGAGCTCTTTATGTATATTGTGTATTATTATGTAATCTCTTAACTTATTTGATTGTACGTCTGTCTCAGGACCTCCTTGTGAATGTATGTATGTCTCAGGACCTCCTTGTGAATGAGCTTGCTCAACAGAGTTTTCCTGCAATAAACTTGAACTGAAATTCTGCCTATTTTCAGGCATGACCCGAGGTAGGGGAAGGGATACAGATGAATGCCAACTGACTTTGAACCACATTAAGCTGTTGGTGGTATTTTAGTGAATGGGGGGAAATTTGGCCAGGGCACTGGGGAAATTCCCCTACTCTCCTGTAGGTGGATGGGCTATCAGACTCCATGATGGCCAATTTGGGATACACTCCAGAGGAGGAGGATGTTTGCTTGGTGTGAGAAAAGGCCTCTCCTCCCACCTCCCTACCGGCTGATGGTCTGGAAGCTGATTTAGAAAAGGTGTTTCATGAAGCGTTTGTTTCTACAGATGATTTTGGTCCAAACAGTGAGCATTGCAAAATGAATGGAAATACTGACAACGATAGTATGGATGCCTTAAGCGCTGAGTCCCAAGCTGAGTTTCAGGCAGCAGAACTAAAGAAACCTCTACAGGAATAAATCCTTCAGCCCACTTATCTATCAGCTACTTCATCTGACAGGCTGGTGAAGAAGCCTGGCAGCAGAGTCAGTGATGCAGCACAATGGGAGCGCTTACCAATGGAGGGTGAGTCGACTCAAGCTGTTGCACCTAAGATTACTTTTGCAAAAAGTGCAGAGACTCCTGTGATGACTGGCAGGACAATCGCTAGTAAAAGCGAGTACCTAAAGCCTATTTTTACTATTGAAGGATCTGTCTTACAGGAAACAGTCACTAAGACCCCTATTCCACACAGTGAAATTTACACAGCACAGTCGATGGATGTTCAGCGTTCATCTTTTGGTCAGAATAGCCACTTGTCTAAAGAATCAGGGTTTGTGTTTAAGTTACCAGTTCCTCAAGAAAAATCGCCTGAAACGGCAAACCATGTCATTTTTCAAAAGGATGGAAAGCGGCAATCTGGTGTCACTGAGTTTAGTTTTGTGCACTCTTCCAGAACATTATCATTCATTCGGAGGGGTAAAACTTAGGGGGGATATAGTGAAGATCTCCCTATAGTCACTAAAGGCAAAACTTTAGCACAAACTAAAGGGAACGAATTGGCAAAAACTGAATTTCATGATGAAAATTGGTCGCCACAGAAAGCACTCCTAGAGGCAGGTTGGGAGAAGACAGCTACTGGTTCTTGGACTCCTGACCCACTGTGGGATTCCTCCTTCAATTTGTAGAGTGTTGCCCTGATTGGAAGCCAAAAACTTCTAGATTGCCTATCAGTGACACTAAACAACTGCTAGATGTTCCTTTAGTGAATGAATTAGCACCTAATATTGCAGTTTTCCCCAGCATAATGAATGATATGTTCCCTTTGCAGATTCATGAGAACCCTCTCAAACATGATGATACTAGTGTTGGTAGTACATGGCCTTCCACTGAAATAAAGAAACCACTGATGTCTGAACTTTTCTCCCAAACTAAAAGAGAAGCTGCTCCTAGGCGTAATGCTGTGTGCATTCACTATAAAGGGGGCTTAGCTGAACGTCCTGATAGATATTATGTGGAAAAGTGTCTAATAAAAGATTCACTTCACTTTTCCCCAAGGGATGTATTTGCTTTTATAAATATCTTGGGGGAGGATAATTTTGATATAAGTTTCAGAACATCCTATGCATTGGATTTATTTTGGGAGCGTTATGGGCAAGTGAAGTTTTCTCCCACATGAACCCCCTTTTTAGTGATTCTGCTGACAAAACCATTGATTAAATATGTCACTGTAATGTTCAGGAATGAGGGAGTCCATGTGGAGGACATATCTTACTGGCTATCACAGAAATGCGAAGTCCTCAGTGAACTGAAACCCATTCTCGATTCTGAACAATTTTGGACCGGGAGCTGGAAATATAAAGTTAAACTGAGGCAAACCAAGTCAGGTGTTGAGCATATTCCTAATTTCTTTCGGGGGAGGGATGGGGGTTATGTTTTTATGATGGTCAGCCAAGGGCTTGTTATAAATGTGGATCAGAAACCCATCTGTCTAGTGTTTGTGATCAACCTAGATGTGATAATTGTGGTGAAGTCAGGCATTTGACAATACAGTGTGCAAATCACACAAAATGTGAGCTTTGCAAGGAGTATGGCCATGCTTTTCGAGAATGCCCCTGGGCTGCAAAGAATAAGGCCTCTTGTATCAGCCCTGATTTATTGATTCAGCAGGCCCAGGAGGCTTCTTCAAAAAAAATCAGTGAATCCCACTGAACGTCCTCCTTTTCCCAGCAACAGGTGGTTAAGAGTGAGCTTCAGCCTCTCAAGACCCTCCCCAAAATTGGAGCTGAAAGACACTGTCTCTATAGCTAGTGTGACTGGCTTGGGCAACAGAGAGGATTTGGAGGAAAGTCGGGATAATACTGGACTTTTAGAGCCAGTTTGTTACAGAGACTCAGAGAGCTCAGATAAAACACATGTTGATAAAATCGTCCATGCTCCTTTACCCCCTAGAAGATCTACTAGGAATGTTAAAGCAAAATCTTCTCCTTCCATTATGTCCATTGAAACCCCAAATTCCTATGCTGCCATATTTACAAATTAGGGGGATTCAGAAATGGAGGTTGGTGACTCAGATTCTCAAAAATCTGTGCAAGAGTCTATAGGACTGCCAGCTGAGGAATATAAAGGAAAGAAAAAGAAAAGAAGAAAAAAATAAATAGTTTGTTTTGCCTAGCCAAATAAACAATGGTGGTACAGAAATGGGGTTCTTTGAACACTCATAGCATATTAAATACTATTAAAAGGCAGGCTTTGTTTCAGTATTTACATGATAATAACATTTCTGTCTGTTTTTTACAAGAAAGTTGGATGTTCTCATTTGAACAAATTGCCTCTTTTAAAACGGACTGGCCTTGGGGACCCTCTTACTGGTCCTTTGGAAGGGACTGTGCTGATGGGGTGGGAATTTTGTTCAATTCCTTTCATTTTTTGCTCTATAAATTGATTGATCTGATCCCAGGTAGGGTTTTAATTTTGGATGGGAAGTGGAATTCTATGGATTGTAGATTAATTAACATATATAATCCACAAACTAAGGCAGGTAGAATTGATTGCATGAAAGCTGTCCAACCGTATTTAGTAACTTCATAAAAGATTTTTTGGGGTGGAGATTTCAACTATAGTTTGGGGTCAAAATGGCAAACCAATAAGAAAACATATTGTGATTCATATTCTCTAGAATCTATTATTAAAATTGCAAGCCTCATAAATTGCCTTCAATTTCTGAAGTCTGGGCCTGGTTGCACCTTTATAAAAGGAAAATGACATTCCACAATCAACTATCTGTTTATATCCTCTTTGGTTCCTATTGGAAATTTTCACATAGTGCCTGTAGAGTTTTCAGACCATTTGCTTTTACTGTATTCATTTGGAGAACTGGCCTATGCACCAAAAAGAAGAATTAGATGGAAGTTAAATACTTCCATCCTCTCTAATGATTATGTTATAAATTCAGTGTTAGCCATTTTAAATGCTTGGTTGTCAGTGGCCTTTTTATACACTGCCTTAGGAGTATGGTGGATGGAGACAAAAATTGATTTGAGTAGATGGTTTAAAAAGTATGGTACTCTAAAGAGGAATTCCAATTTTTTTCATACCTTAAACTCAGAAAGCAGTTGCAACAATTAACTTCTGTTGCAAATACTTCTAGAATGGACTATTCAGATCAAACTGAAAACATTAAAACCCAAATGAAACAATTCCAATATGACAGAGCTAAGACTCTTCAAGCCCTACTCTCAAATCATACCCAAAAATCTAAGTTAGGAGACCCCTTTGAAATTTGCAAAACCTTGAAAGATTCTACTTCGGTGGATTTTTTGGTGCCAAAAGGTATACAGTTCGTCAATGAAGTAGACATGGGTTCAATTATAGAGTCACATTTTGAATCCCTTTACCCTGAATCTCCTGTCCTGAAGGCTGATATTAGTAATTATTTAGATCCTCCCCACCTCCCTTTTTATCAAAAGAAGCCATGAAGTTATTAAGGTCATTTTCTACTACTGAAATAGAGTCAGTAATTCATAACTTGAAGGATGGAGTCTCTCCAGGGTTGGATGGCCTTCCTAACATATTTAATAAAACATTTAAAACTGAAATAGTTGCTTGTTATACCTGGTTTATCAATTTGTTATGCTTGGTAAGGCTATACCTCTTTCCTTTTCGGATGGATTAATTATTTACATTTATAAATCGGGAGATAAAGGTGTTATTAAAAACTGGAGACCCATCACAATCTTAAATTCTGATTATAAGATTTTTACCATGCTTCTAAACAATAGAATGAAGACTTATGCCAGGAAAGTAATTTCACCTTATCAATATTGTGGACTACAGGATAGGCAAATACAATCTGCTCTTATGATTATAAGAGACTCAATAGAGTATTTATCATTAGAAGGCAAGACTGGATATTTGATCTCGGCTGATTTAGAAAAAGCATTTGATAGAGTTGATCACACTTGTTTGTTTTTGGTTCTTCAATTCTTTGGGATCCCCCTTTTGATTGTTAATATTATTAAGTCCTTATATGCTTCTGCCAGGGTGTATACTTTTATTAAAGGGGTCATAACTAAAGGTATTATCTTGAAAACAGGTATATGTCAGAGATGCCCTTTAAGCCCTCTTTTATACATTTTTTCATTGGAACCTCTCATAAGCTTTCTTTCCCTGTCTCCTAAGTGGAAGGGATAAGAGTTCCTCATTTTAATGTTCAGTTGCATGTACAAGCTTATGCGGATGATGTCTGCTTATTTTTCAGTAATTATGAACATTTACAGGAGTTTTTTTACTGAATTTGACTCATTTGCAGAGGTATCAAATGCTAAACTTAACATAATTAAAACAAGAGGACTGATTATAGGAGCAGGTAATCATTCTGCCATTTGTTTTAAAGATATTTCAGTCACCACTGAGCCTCTAAACATATTAGGTATCCAGTTTGGTCCACATAACCTTCCAGAAGACAATTGGGATCTAGTATTAAAAAAATTGAGCTTAAAGTTTCCCGATGGAGACAGTACAAATTTTCTAAGTTTAAACATATTCATATTCTTAAACAATTTATAGTCCCTTGTTTGCAATATGTTGCTATGCTTTTCCCCCCGCCATCACAATATGAGACCCGACTATACAGCTGTTTTTTTAAATGCTATGGGGTAATAGGCTAAATCCAGTTAAGAGATGTTTTATGTATTTTGAAAATAAAAAAGGAGGTCTGGGTATGATTGATCCTATTGTCTTTTTTTCATTCCCTTTTTTTACCCAAACAATTAAAAGAAGGCTTACGCAACTGGATGGTAGAGATGGGATTTGGATTGAGATAGTACTGGGCCATTATTTTAAAGTGTGGCAAAATCTGGCTCTGAAACTTAACCAACATATTCATACTCTGGCATATTTCAGACCAGCAGTACAAAAATTATTTAAATGGCAGATATCCAAGCAACAAATTGTTTCAAACATGGTAAAATCTTTGTATAAGATCATAATGTGTCAAATCTACCCAATAGAACCAAGCTTTAAGAACTGCTCTACTGCCCAGAAGTCATACATACTGGACCAATTAAATAACCCTAGAATACCAACCTTTATGTGGGAAACACAGTGGCTTATAATGTACGGTAGATTAAATGTGAGGGGAACAGCAAAGTATAAAGCAAAAGAAGAAAGGAATTGTCCTTACCCAGATTGTATTAACCAAGAAGAAATGATAGAGCATTTTGTATTATATTGCTCATATGTGAGGCAAATCTGGGGTTATATTGCAAAAAAATTGAATTTTCCTTGGTTATTGAATTTAAACTATGACACTCTAGTTCTAGGTATTTATCCTCCCAGTTTAGTAACTTTTAATTATAGTACTTTAGCAGTTTTTTTTGGATGTTTATGATTTTATTTATGGCAGGTAAGATGCCAATGGGTGATATATCAAAGAAGAGTGTCATATGAGGGTTATTGTCAATTAGTGGTAAAAGAATTACAGAAAGTTTATTTAAAAGACGTGCAACTGTATAATTCATCTAAAGTGTAAAAAAGGTGGAAAAGGTTTTTTCATATTATTAAGTATAAATGAAGTTGTTAATTTAAATTAAAATTAATTTTGTGATATATGATGACTCGATTGACATAAGATTTGTATTGTAAATACTCCCATTTTTCCTTTTTGGTTGTGTTATGATTTATGTCTAATTGTCAATAAAAACTTCCCTACTCTTTTTGAGAAGTGCCATGGGATCTTTAACATGCACCTGAACTACCACCAGAACAGGCAGATGGGACCTCGGTTTAACGTCTCATCTGAAAGACGGCATCTCAGGAGTGCAGCACCCCAACCTCATGCTGCACTGCAGTGTCAGTATTGGGATATTAACCCAATTGCCTGGTGTGGGGATAGAACCCACAGTCTTCTGATCTCCCAGCCTCAGAGGCGAGTGTGCTACCCGCTGAGCCACTGACACTGTTTTAGTGATAATGTTTGTTTAAAGGATGTTGTTAACTCTGACCAAGCTCTTTTAAAAATGTCAGTTTCTATCAGAGGGGGTCAGGGCAAATCCAGGAAATGGAGGCTGAATAGTTCTCTTCTAAATGATGATTATTTCAGGTTATGGTTAGGTAAAGAAATTGAGGAATATTTTCAAAATGGTGACAATGGGGAAGTTACATTAGCATGCTTGTGGGATGTTTTCAAGACATTCATCAGAGGTAGAATAACAAGTTTTTCATCTTTTAGGAAAAAAGAATCTCAGAGGGAATTAGCAGAAAAAGGAAAAGAATTGCACTCACTTGAGCAGGATTTTAAAAGGCAACATAATTCAGATGAGCAGCTATTATTTAAAATGATCTTTTTAAAATACGAGATAAATAAGATGTACTCTGCAAAGGCGGAATATGCATTGTTTAGAACAAGGCAATCATTCTGGGAAATGAGTGAGAAAGTGGGAACGCTATTGGCATACAGACTGAAAACAAAACAAAGTCAAAATGTTATAGCAGGAATTAAAAATAATCAAAATTCAGTTGTGATTACCAACAAAGAAATTAATAATGAATCTAGAAACTTTTACCTAAAGTTATACCAAACCTGTGAGGAGGCCCCAGATAATATTTTAGGGGATTATCTTAGATCAGTTAAAATTCTAGCCCTGACGGATACCAAGAAAAAAGATCTAAGCGGACCTATAACTATGGAGGAAGTAGCACTGGCCATAAAAAAGCTACCTTCCAATAAGGCTCCAGGACCGGATGGATTTCTGGCAGAATTTTATAAACATTTGAATGATCAGTCTTGCTGTTATCTCTTAGAAACATTTAGGGAAATTCCGGACAGAAAAGTGTTGCCTGATTCAATGAGAGTGACTTATATTATCCTTATTTTAAAGCAGGGTAAAGACCCAATGATCTGTGAAAATTATAGGCCAGTTTCTCTCCTGAATGTAGACTGCAAAATTCTTTCAAAGACTTTGGCAGACAGGCTTAAAAGGCATATGGTTAAATTAATAGGCAAGAAGCAAGTTGGTTTTGTCTCTGGTAGATCAGGTGCAGATAATGTTAGGAGACTGTTAAATGTTATCTGCTCTGCTTCTAAGTTGAACATTCCACGGCTATAGTGGCTTTAGATTTCTGTAAAGCTTTTGATTCCCTGAAGTGGAAATATCTATACATACATAGATACATAGACAGTGTCGGCAGATAAGCGCCTATGGCCCACCCAGTCTGCCCATTTGAGCTTGTAAGTTCAGTTTATGTTTTCCTAGAAGTCTGTTGCCCCTTACCCCTTACCCCTGACCTCCAGAATTCCTTTATGTCTATCCCATTCTTAAATCCCATGATTGTTTCAGCCCCCACCACTTCCTCTGGCAGAGTGTTCCACTTGTCCACCACCCATTCTGTGAAGAAATTCTTCCTCACGTTTCCTCTGAATCGTCCTCCCTCCAACTTCATCCCATGCCCTCTAGTCCTGGAACATCTTTTTCACTTAAAAATAGTGTATTCCTGCATCCTGTTCCTCCCTGTAAGATACTTGTATGTCTCTATCATATCCCCTCTCTCACTCCTCTCCTCCAGGGAGTACATGTTCAGTTCTTTCAACCTGTCCTCATAGGACTTGTGATGCAATCCATGCACCATCTTTGTTGCCCTCCTCTGAACCTTCTCTACCCTGTCTATGTCCTTTGTGTCAGTTTTGTCAAGTATGACTATAGGTGAAAGCATGATCTCCTGGGTTAAGTATTTATATAATAGCCCCTCAGCCAGAGTAATAACGAATGGTCTTATTTCAGAACCATTTAAGTTATTCAGGGGGTCCAGGCAGGGTCGCCCTTTATCCCCATATTTATTCATTTTAGCCATAGAACCCCCGAGAAGGGAAATTATGGATGAAAAAAGAGTGCATGGGATCAAAACAAGTAGTGTGTCCAATAAGGTTTTTGTGTATGCTGATGATTTGTTAATCTCAACTGTGAACTCTAAGGACTCATTTAATGTTCTGAGCAAATGTCTAGAGAGTTTCTCGAAGCTCTCTGGGTTGAGCTTAAACTGGATTAAAATACAGACTTTACCAATTGGCCCCCAGCCTGCAAAATTAATAGGGGTGGGAGGGTCTGACCCAAGAGAACAATTTAAAAACCAAATTACATATCTTGGTCTCACCCTAGTTAATGATATAGGTAAAGTGCTGGATCTGAATATCTCACATTTGCTAAAAACTTTGGAATGTGATCTCTTAAAAAGGCAGGATTTACATTTATCTCTATGGGGCAAAGTAAATGGCATTAAAATGATGGAAGCTCCAAGACTTTTTTTTATCTTTTTCAAAGTATTCCCCTTAGAATTAATAATAGGATATTTAAGTAAATTGACAGTCTGATGAGGATATTTTTATGGGGGGATAAGCCCCATAGACTATCTATTAACAAATTAAGACGTCCAAGGTCAAAAGGAGGTTTTGCTTTGCCTAACTGGAAAAAATACTATATTTCCTTTTTATTCAAGTAAGCTGTTAAATACATATCTGATGAAATTAGATCTGACAGTCTAATGTGGATGGAGGGAGAGAAAGCACTTGTCTTTCCATTTAAGCTTTCTTTTTTACAGTAAAGATTTTTATTTTCCATTTTCCAGATGACAGTGTGTGACATAAAGAGACATTTTGATACAATCCATTATGACCATATCATGTTTCTACATACATAGCAATTAGAAACAATTTTCTAGCAATATTTGTGAATTAAAAATATGCATCCAATTCAAATGTATACTCACTAAAATCTTAAACACATACTTTCAAGCGACTTCAAGTTTCATTTAATTTTTTATGTTTCCAATGCTCTAGCAACTTCTTATGAAGCCCCCCCAAAAATACAAAAAAACCTGCAGTAGACTATAAAAGAAAGCAAGAAACCTTACTTAAGTATTGTGGACCACATAGAAATGGAATTCTGAGATCACAGTGGTTTCTGCTAAGTATACGTCAGCCCTTTTCTAATTGGGTTAATATAGGACACCAAGTGATTTGAAAAACTATCGATTTCCCAGCTATACTGTGGGCTATACGTTCATTGTTTATAATCTCCCCATCCTATTATACCATTCTTGAAGGGAAGGAGTCGAGTTTGATTTCCATTTAGCCAGTAAATTCCTTTTGAATGCCAAGGCTGCTGCCCAAATTTCAATTTTCTGACGATGAGTTATATCTGGACTTCCTGAATCAATGCCCAGGACTAAAAACTTCAGAATAAATGGTATTATAATGTTGTACGCTGTTTCACAGAATTTACGTACTGTCTTCCAAAGAGGCGCTATGCATGGACAGTCCCAGAGCATATGTAACAAGTTAGCATGCTTTAGCTGGCATTTCCAGCATGCACCCTCTGGTAAATGACCCATTAATTGTAATCTTAGTGGAGAATAATAGTAATAATGTAAAATCTTAAATTGTACTGTTCTCCCCCAAATCTCTTTACTCGCTAGTCCTGCATTATTCCATGCAGCAGACCATTCCGAATCAGAAACGACTGTTCTCATATCTCCTTCCCATTTTTGTTTAGGTGATATTGTTAACAACTTTGGGTCAGAAGACTCATTAAGATACTTTTATCCTAAACTCACTCTTCTTTTAAGATTTGCTACTATTAGAATCTGTTCCCATTGACAGTCTGCTGGAAGGCAGAGTTTTGGGCTTAAGATGGAGTCAGTGAGCACCTGCCTGAGCTGCAAGTATATGGCAAAATGAGACTTATGCAGCTTAAATTTCTGTTTCATTTCTTCAAAAGACAGCAAAGTGCCTGACTTGTCCACTGCATCTCTTAGGTTTCCTATGCCTAGGGCCCTCCATCCCGGGTCTACTAAAGAGTTACTATTATAAAGCAGATTTGGGTTATTCCAGATTGTTGTTAAGCTTTTAGGGGCCTCTTCCATCCCTAAGATATTTTGCATCTTCTGAATGATAGAGATCAAGTCAGAAATACAGTTATTTTCTTTAAGTTTCAAGGGCATCCTGGTAAACAAAAAGTCAGATAGTCTGTTGGGAAGCACTATCTGTTCCTCTACCCTGTACCATAGAGGACAAGTGCTGCTATTGTTTCCATTATTTAAAGTAATGTACCATGCTGCTTGCTTGAACCCGAAGGCTACTAAATATTTTTCCCAATGGGGTAGTCCAAATCCACCCTCAGATTTGTTAGCTGTAAGCTTACTAAGGGAGAGTTGTGGAGGTGAATCTCCCCAGTGGAATCTCCTAACCAATGTATGTAGCTTAATGAAAAATGTCTTATTCTTTAGAAAGGGGATATTCTGCAAGAAAAAAAAACAGTTTAGGTGCCATTATCATTTTAATAGAATTGATTTCTCCCCCCATAATGAAAGGTTTAGCTTATCCCATTTTTTAAATTCCTTGTCATATTCCATCAGAAGAGGTGTCAAGTTGAGATCCAAAATTTTGGGGCGTCTCTTGGAATTTTGATCCTCAAATAGTTTAAGGATTCTGTGCACCTTATTTCCGCTCCTAACCTACCTAGTGCTAGACCTGTTTTCATTATTTTGTTAAGTGGCATAGTTTTGGTTTTCTTTCAGTTTATCTCCAGGCCTGCTATTTTAGCAAATGTGTCTAGAGCCTGTTCTAGAGATTTAATGGCTATAAAGGTATTTGATATAGTGAGTAGAATGTCGTCCACAAATGCAAAGACCTTGTTATTTATTGTTCCTGATTTTATACCCTTTATTAGCTTATTCACTATAAGACTCCTTAGTAATGGTTCTAATGCCAGGATAAATAGATAGGGTGATAGGGGAATAACCTTGCCTTGTTCCCTGAGACAGCATAAAGGGATTTGATATAAAGCCATTAGTAATCACCCGAGCCTTTGGATCAGTGTAAAGTATTCTAATGCCTGAGATGAACTCCTCTCCTATACCGAAGTTCCTGAGCATTGCAAAGAAATATTCCCATTCTAAAGAGTCAAAGGCCTTAAAGAAATCCAGAGCTAGTGCTATGACGGGATCCTTCAATTTACTTGCTAGATACTGACAATTTAACAATCTTCTGACATTTTTATACCCATTCCTGTTCGGGACAAACCCCACTTGTTCCTCCCCCAAGAGTCTGATAACTAGGCCTTTGAGCCTATTAGATAGGATCTTTGCCAGAATCTTGTAATCCACATTCAGTAGCGAAATAGACCGATATCCCTCACAGTACTGTAAATCTTTTTATTTCTTTGGGATCAGTGAAATGTAAGCAAGCTTCATAGATTCAGGCAGAGATCTCAGAACAAGAGCACTCCTAATAGTTTGAAGAAGATAACTTTGGGTGTTGGGATTTAAGGCTTTATAAAACTCCCCTGGCAAACCATCTGGCCCTGGAGTTTTGTTAGGGGGCAGGTCTTGTAAAACTCTATGAAACTCCTCTGTAGAGATAGGCCTATCTAGCTGTTCTTCATCTAATTCTGTTAGTTTTGGCAGACAAACTGAAGATAAGAAATTATTTATTTCTGACGCCCCCCCATGTTGTTTATTTTTATAGAGTTTCTTGTAAAAATCATCAAACTCTTTTGAAATTTTACTATTCAAGACCACTATGTTACTCTGCAAAGTTTTAATGCCTGCAATATTGTTTTGAAGGGACCTTTGTTTAACCTAAAGGCCAGTAACTTCCCTGCCTTCTCTCCTGACTCCCAATAAGACTGTTTGATCCTAAAAAGAGTATACTCTGCCTTGGCTGAGTGAACTTTGTTATCATATTTCAGTTTAGTAATTTTGTTCAACCGGTGTCTATTCTCCTGCGGATTACCTTTAAATTTCTGTGCGAGTATAGCCAGATCTTTCTCTTTTTCTTCAAGATCTTTAATCATTTTCTTTTTTTTCCCAATGAAAACCTGATAATTCTTCCCCTCATAAAGGCTTTAAAAGTATCCCATAGACAGTTTATGCCCACTTCCCCATTATCATTTGTGTTAAAAAAGAAGGTAGCAGCTGGCCCAGTGGTGCTGAGGGTTGAGGCGCTTGACGCCACACCTTGTGCCATGCCGGTGACCCGGGTTCAGGAGTGAGCTTGGGCCACTAGGGGTTGGCCGGGGGGGAGACAGACTGGAGTCTGCGATGATGGCTCACTTTCTCCGGAGGAGGAAGGGTCTTTCAACTCAGTGAGCAGCGACCCCTGGTAGAGGCTGGGGGAGTGACAGCAAGCTGGAGTCACTGGGGCATGATTAAGGATGTAAGTTTGTCATGGAGGTCACAGAGATCATGGAAACTGTGAAATACAGATGCCTCTGTGACTTTCACAGTTTTGGTCCTCTCCCAGTCTGCATATGCGCAGTACTGCTCTGGCCACTGAAATCCACCATTTTGAGAAGGGCCAAGAGGGAATCTGTGCATATGTGAGTTGTGCGACTTTACTGCATGAGCCAATTCCCGCCATCTTCCCATTGTGCGCCGTTCATTGATCTACCAGCCCCGAGTCATCCTGCAATGGAAGCAGCCTTTAAAAAGGATATTAAAATTCTTGTATCTGTGCTGCAGTGGTGAGAAGCTGTCTGGAGAGGGAAACCCCACACTTAAGGTAAGGATCTCGATCTGGATCCTTTCTTTGCCACCAGTATCTCCCCCCCAGCTCCCCCAACTCCTGCCTACCACACTGTAGCAGCCCCCCTCCCAAACCCAGTGATCCCTGCCTCCAGTAATCTTTTGTAAGACTTACAAAAAATCCCTGGTAGTCTAGCAGTCCCCCCTCTGTAACCTGATCAGATGTTCTGCGGTTGTGTTAGACATTCCTGTATCAGTAGCTCTCCCCTACTCTTCAGTGCCCAGCCACTGTTTGTGGATGGTTAAGTTTCCCTGATGTCTAGTGAACCCCCTACCCAGGCAGGCAGTGCCTACCACCCTGCTCCCCCTTCCCGTTTTCTGCTCAGGATCCAGTGACTGGCACAGCCCTCCTGCTCACACCACAGCTGGCCGTGGCTGAGTGAACGCGGCTGAGTGAACGCATTTGAAAGAGAGCTCAGTCCGGGGCTGGCCATGGTGTGAGTGGGAGGGCTGTGTCAGTCATCAGATCCTGAGTTGGAAACATGGGGGCAGAGTAGAAGAGCACTGCCTGCCTGGGTGGGGGGATTGGGGGTCCACTAGACACCAGGGTAACTTAAAGACAGATGGTGACTGGGTACTAGACAGTGGGGAGTACTACTGATACAGGGATGTTTTTATTTAACACACAACCGCATATCATCAGATTGGGTTAGGGAGGGGGGACAGCTAGACTACCAGGGATTTTTTTGTAAGAGTTATGGATGGTTACTGGAGGAAGAGATTGCTGGGTTAGGGATTTTTTGTAAAGCTGGGAAGGAGTGGCGAGGGTGATGGTGGGGCAGTGCCTGCCGGGGAGGGGGTCCAGTAGACACCAGGGAAACTACAACTTCTGTGTGTTTCATTTTTCACCCACAGAAAAGGCAGTCGGGGGGATTCACTTCAAAGCATACCTCTCAAACTGTCCCTGATTATGGTGGGATTTTACCCCTAACAGTTGTTCAGTCCCTCCTCTGTCCCTCATGAAAAACATGTTGCTTACACAGAAAATGTGCTATATAAATTCACAGTTTAAAGCAGAAATTTATAATATTTTTATAGCAAAATATAAACTTTGCACAAGTAGTTTCAGTGGTTTCCACAGTGTTCTAAGCTTGTATTTCTCTTTTTGAAGATGTGTCCCAGGGGTCAGTGTCCTGAGTTTATCCTTCATTTTGAGTCTCTGTCTCTGAGTCATTCTGTAATGGCAAAAGGTTGAGAGGTTGCTTCAGAGGGTTCAGGTTTCAGAGGAAATTGTTGCTAAAACTGTGTTGTCTGCTTTGTTTTATGTGCTTAAATGACTTTAATACTATGCTAAGTATGTTATATAGCACTAAAAAAGTGTCCATGACTTTACCATGACATTAGCAAATTTGTCAATGACTACCCAGTGAATTCTCCAAAAACTGCCTGTGACCAACCCATGACTTTTGTCACTTTTTCCCCGTGACAAACTTACATCTTTAGGCATGATTGGTCATGGGCATAGGCTGGCAACCATTCAGTCACAGGGGCTGCTCCTTCAAAGAAGGAGGGGGAGGAACATTGCCAATGTCAGCATACATGCCGTGATGTAAGGGTCCGCAGTGTCCCACAGAACAGGGAAAAACCCCCATCGGAGCCGGGAAGATGGAGTGCCAAGTCAGGTCCCAATGTGCCAGTGCCCACCTACAGCCCCGGACCCTGATGAGATATACAAGATTCAAGGGGTCTGCCACCACCCCGACCCCACCTGGGGGTTTTTCAAGGCTGGATGGAGTGACTGGACACTGTCAGGTAAGGCACTGTCAGGATCAGACTTCATAGGTGACTCCCGATGGAGCAGCTCCAATGGGACAGTAGGAGGGGAATAAAGAGAAATATCAAAAAAGAAAGAAAGAAAGAAGGTAGCTTCTTGGTTTATCCATTTAACAAAGTTAGGATCATGCAGCAGAGAGATATTCAATCTCCATCTAGAAACCTTGCTCCTTTATCCACCCAATGCTAGTACAGTTTTTGATACAGCGTGATCAGATAGGACTAAATCCCTGATAAGTGTTTCTAAAATATCTAGTATAATGGATTTAGCAACCAAAATCATATGCAACCTGCTAAAAGAATTATGTCTGTGAGAATAAAATGTGTAGTCTCTTCCCTGAGGATTAAGGAGGCACCAGGAGTCTGTTAAATCCAAGTTCTTCATTAAAGAATGTAAAGCTTTCTGTGAACCTGTGGTTTTAATATTCTTTGGTGTACCACTCCTATCTACTACTATGTCCAGAATTTTGTTAAAGTCCCCCCTACAATGTTGTCCCTGTTACTGATAGTGCTTAATCTGAAGTTAATTTCTTTAAAAAAGCTAGCTTGTCCTGTTTTTGGAGCATAAATATTGCAAATTGTTAGTTCTTTTCCCTCAAAGATTCCTGTTAATATCTGGAACTGCCCTCTGTGTCAGCAAAATGAGATATTTTTGTAAAATTCACCCCTTTTCTTATTAATATTGCTGTACCTCTTTTCTTTGAACTGAAGGCACTAAATTCTACACATGCTACCTATGACCTGGTTAGTTTTTTGGCTTCTTCCTTTAATAGATGTGCTTCCTGGAGTAGTGCTATGTCTACTTTTTCTTTCTGTAAATAACTAAGTATTTGTTTCCTTTTAATTGGCTTTCCCAACCCCTGCACATTCCAGGTCCTGATTGTCAGATTGGTTTTGCTCATTATTGTCACTGCTTAAGATCTTTTAAGTATAATTAAATATCACTTAGGTTCTAAATAACTCTAAACAACAACAATTAACACTCTCTTAACAAAAAACTAAAAAAAATTGAGTATAAATAACTCCGTCTCTAATGAATCACAAAATGTTCCTAAGATATTTATATCAGAAAATGGATAAAGAGGACAATCCTGTTAACACGCTAAGTAAGTATAGTGTAGATTAAGTAGTAACAGCTAAAAACTTTTCTACCTTTCAGAACAGTAATACAGCAGAAGCAATAAATTATATCCCAATGTGATAGATTAGAACCCCCCCCCAAAAAAAAGACACAAACAGTAAGTTGTAATCTACTGCACAGCTTTTAGTCTGCTGGACTGAGAACTATCCAAAGTGGAAGTCTGTGTCTGAAAGTGAAGTAGTGGGGCGCTAGACCGGATTTCACCCCCTAGTTGATGAATGTCCTGAAATGTTAAATTTTTAATGAAAAAAAAAGGTAAGGGCCAGGTATAAGTTAAATGCTCCATGAGATGCCATAGATAACTGAATGATTTCATAGAACAAAAATATCTGAGTGAAGGAAACCAGTGTGAAAGGAGGGTGTACACAGACAGACCCAAAAGGATTGAAGGTGAGGGACACAACACCCACACATAACACCTAAGGGCAGCGATAATTAATCTAGTAAATTCTGAATTTGTTTTTCAGAGACTTATCAACTATTAAGCCACATGTTGGAAACCATTATCTTGCCAGATCGACCAGAAAGAAAACTATTCAGGTCCATTTAAATCTGTCAGCAAGTACACTCTTATTTTCTTTGATCAAATTATAGCCAAAATTCAGAGACGGTTAATAGTGCCTGGATATGCCATCACAAAATTCCTTTGCCTTCTGACACTCATTGAGCACAAGCTAGTTAACCAGAATGCTGCCCAATAACAACAAGACAAGGGAGGAAGGGGGGTAGATTGGAACATTTAACACTAGAGGTCCTGTTAAACACTCAATTAGATAAAATTCAATACTAAAAAGAGAATAAATACAACACCCTATGTAATCTATTTGTACCTCGGATGGGGCTAAGCACACAACAACAAATAAACCAGCATTGTGTGTATAGAGTACCAGGAGTTAATTCCAATATGAGTAGTGCTGAATACAATCAGTAATCTGCAGTGCTTTGTGAAGGGTTAAAACAGCCAAATATGACTTGACACGTAAGTGAACGATTACATGCAATTGCGAGCTCACCTTGTAGGCAACCGATGAAAAGTCTAATTCCTGTTTGCTTTCTCGATCAAGGCCAAACTCAATCTGGAAGCACAGTATGTGGTATGCTCTGTGTTGCCACAGGAAGTGATACGATAAGAACATTGGACTTCTGATACACCGTTCCTTTTGGGGAAGTAGATCCAGGAGGGCCTGTAATCTTGGAAGCTTCTGTTAACATAGCTTCTGATCTGGTCAATAGATCTGGCTCAGGCATAGCTCTGGATGAATATGACTGCAGACTCTCTCTACTCTGGTTCCATTTTCTTGGATTCGGTACAGTAGCTGCTGACCTAGGAATGCTGGGTGGACGAATTTAAGACCTAGATTTACGTTGAATGGCAGGTGCATCCATACTTGAGGAATGTATTTTCGCTGCAGTCAAATACATGTGTGGAGTTGAGGGCAATGGTTTAGGCCTGTTGTTTTGATGCAGTGAGCTCAGGGAGGTATGAGCGCTGTGTAAAGAACCTTCTGAGAGAGGCTCGTGGGTAAAGCTGTAAGCTCCTTGCGCTTCCTGTACTCTGCTCTGATGGTTAAAGACAGATTGTTTCCCATTTACTTGAGAGTTCTGGAGAGTTGGAATATAACCCCAGGCTTGATTCACTATGTCACACTTAATGAAATTGCCCCTATCTCCTTGTATCATCAGTATTGTGGGATATCTGAAGTAGTACTGTAATCCATGTATTTGAAGTCGATGTTTAACCTCCTAATAAGTTTTCATTTTATTTATTATTTCTGACGAAAAGTCCTGGAATACTGAAATGCACTCACTCCTCCATGTCAGTGTCCTTCATTCCCTGGCCAGCCTTAATGTCTTGTCTTTAACCGTAAAATATATGAAATACGCCACTATAGGTCTGGGTTTTGAATTTTTGGGTTTGGGTCCCTACGATCTGTGGGCCCTCTCTATCTCCAGGGGCCAGGGCCACTGGTGACCCAGTGAATCCGGAAGGAAGTTTTGCAAAAAAGAAATCATGCTGCTACCCTCAACCCCTTCAGGCACTCCCAGGGGTGTCATGCAGTCAGAAATTCTGGAGGGGCACAAAATCTCAGTCTCTCTAAGGGGGTCTGGGGGCATGCCCCCCGGGAAAATTTTGAAAACTTGAAGCCAAATGGTGCATTTTGGTGACTTTTAGCAGCCCAGAAAGCTGTTCCCCAACAAGCTAAGTGACATAATACTGATATAGGTTAGAGAAATGATCAATTGTTTTTGTCCTTTGTTCATTGTACTTACAGTGTTACCTGTTGTATTTTTTTTTCTAAGACTTAGTCAGAACTTGTGCATTTTGCGAGTCTTTTATCATGAAAGACTCACATAATACACAAGTTCAGTTTTATCATATGTAATCACATAACTACTTAGTACACTTGTAGCTGATCTATTGACTTCTAGATGACATAAAATGGCAGGGTAAAATCATGGAATCTGATTGGCTGCTATTTATGTGTAAAATATGGTTTACACATGGCTAAAAAAAAGGACTGTGAGGCGTCTGGAAACCAGATCAATA
This sequence comes from Neoceratodus forsteri, assembly GCA_016271365.2. Lineage (NCBI taxonomy): Eukaryota > Metazoa > Chordata > Ceratodontiformes > Ceratodontidae > Neoceratodus > Neoceratodus forsteri. The sequence continues at coordinate 410,102,215 of JADMNL010000025.1, forward strand.
GGCATTTGGAACACAGGCATTTCAGTTAGCCCCCCCTACAACCAGAACCGATCTTCCACCACAAAACATGGCTGCCAATCAGATTCTTAGATTTTTCTTACCCATTTGATAATGTAACTTAACACATGCATGCACTCATACACCCACGCACAGACACAGGAAAACCCTCCACAAAGCAAATTTAGCCACAGTTAGATTTTGCCAAATGGAGAGGCAGGCAAAATGAGCTTGGTACGTCCAGCAGACCTGGGTTTGATTCCCACAATCTCCACCTGAAAACTGTGTGACCCTGAGCAAGTCACTTAACCTTTCCAGTGCTTCTGGGTTGCCCCAGAAAACAGGCACTTGTGCCTAGTGGGCCTTTTCCAGTTACCAAAAGAATAAGTAAAGATTCAATGTAAATCAGGGGGCAGAGTAAAGTCGGCTGGGACTAAACTGGGCAGGGCTGAAGCCACAGGATTAAAGAAGTGGGCCAGCAGTGCATAGGTAGCATGCAACACTGCCACCTGGATAACCACTGTTGACATTTGAGCTCTGGAAATTTCACTTTGAGGTCAGCTGAGGATGGTGCATCATGAAAAAGAGGCACCCACTTCTTGGGAGGGAATGTGCAAACTGACTTGCATTCAGCCCCCCCCCCACTAGCCAGCAATGAATGAAGAAGGGGACATGCCAAGGCATCCACAGCATTTGAGTTCAGAATGAGGAAACTAATAAAGAGTATAACTATCAAAAAAACATAAAAAAAAAAACCCAGAAAACCAGGTGCTCTGATTTTATTGTAGCACTTAACTCAGCAGTGCAACAAAAATGTTCTTCAAAAAAGCTAGTTTCAGCTACGGTTAAGAAAAGTATTATTATTCCTGTCAAATGTACTTGTCTCAGTACCTCCTTTGCTGTGCACTGTCTTTTTTCAGTCCTAACCGTTTCCACCTCTGCAATGTTATTACTATGCAAAATGTGGCAGCCATCTTTTTTTGTTTGTTTGCTTTTTTGAGACAAAATTAAATTAAAACTTTTATAAAATATTCAAATGTTGGTCAAATTAGAAAAGTGTGAGACCCAATAAAATTGGAAAATGCCTGGAATCTAGTATGGTGGAAAAAAGGTAGGGTCAATTTTTTTGCCCAGTTTTATTGCGCTACTGCTTTAATACCACAAGTGTGTCTGTTGGCAAGAATGTCACCAACCTCCCCCACAGTAATGCATGGTCACTGACATCCTCGACACCACCAGGTCCCAACCCCAACCGGGGATCACACCAACACCTGTTTAGTGTTTATGCAAGGGGGACTGAGCCCCCCCGCACACTCCAGACCTATAGATTCCAACTCTGGGGGGGGGGGGACAGATGTCTGGGGAGACTGAGTCGAATGCACGATCATTGCTCCTGCAACCCCTGTCAATACTGTGGGTGTCAATGGGTTGGTGTTGCCGTAATGGCGTCACTGCAAAAGTGTCGCTGCTACAACGGTATACAGTGTGTCTGAAACTTGCATCCTGATTGGCTAAAAAAGTCGGGTGCTGATCCCCATCATGAAACAATGGCTAACGATGAAGCATTCTAACGGACTAAAATGCATCCTAAAAGGATATTTTAATGGCTAGAAACCGTCATGTTCAATAATTCCATTTAGAGTTTTACTTTAAACTATTTATTTATTAAATTATTTTATCGGGAATGTGCATTGGTCCATGGGACCATTTTTGGACACAATCCGAGCCACAAAGACAGCAGCAAACTAGAAGCAATAGAATCACAATGCAGAGGAGCCACGAAGATTTAAGTAGTCAGAGTACAAGGTATTTATTTGAATCTTCTGGTAACTAGGTAAGGTCCACTAGGAACAAGTGCCTGTTTTCATGGGCAACCCAGAGGCACTGAGGTGGTTAAGCAACTTACTTAGAGTCACACAGTATACAAGTGGAGATTGTGGGAATCAAACTCATGCCTCCTGGATGGAGCAAGCTCATTCACAGCTCATTACTCTAACCTCTAGACTATACTGCCAACTTCATATAATGTATGTAGTCAGGTTACCTAATCTGCAAGTGGTGACAGCAGAAGGACATATCACAACAGCATTAATTAAAAGAATAAAATAAAAATATTTCAGTTTAATACTAGTGTTTAGGCACCCTAGGGAATAGGTTACCATTGCTGATGTAATCCTCAGGGCCAAGGTGCTTAGCTGCATGATGCATCTAAAGCTGTGCCTCGTGATCCCCCTAGGGGTAGAATGACTTACGGTAACCTCACCTCAGGTTGTAATTAATTCTTAAGTAATTGCCTTGAAAAACTAGGTATTGTCCTCAAACACCATTCATGAAACTTAAAAACAATATATAAAGTACAGCAAACAAAACATAAGGAAACACATGAGAAGAAACATTGGAAGATAAAATGTACTCTAAATCAAGGCATACTCAGCTACCAAAAAACATTCTGTTATCATGAGCAGGCCTGTTTTAGTTTTTTTCATGTACACTTTGTACAGTTTTAGCAGTAGGTTTGCTACCTGAACTTACTGTACTACACTGACCTTTTTAATCGAGGAATGGAAGGAAGCGATCAAGCAGGCAGCCAGAAATTTCACACAAAGTCACTGATCGACCACCGGGCGGGCTAGGCTCTCTTACTGCCGACAGACTGATAGTGAGTCTGTGAGTGTCTGCTTGCGAGCGGAGGTCAGAACTGAAAATGCTTGCCGCGGCCGCTGCTCAACCGAAGGACCCGGAGGATCATGGAGGAACCAATTTGCAGCGTGAGCTACTTTTTCGCGCCTCCAACGTACAGACACTTGTCTTGATTGGTGGTAACTGCCAGGCAGCAACCAATCACAGTGCCTGTTGTGACTGTCTCACTCTCTCTATTTTACAGACACTTAGCCCCGAAGCAAGTCGACTCAGCGATTGTGAAGACAGTCAGAACAGCCAGCTTGCGTAGCGACTCTCTGCACAATCACCATTTTTTGTATAGCCCGACAATTTTGGGGGGCACATGCCCCCTTGGGCCCTATGGGCATGACGCCTCTGGGCACTCCCAGTATCCTAAGGTTATTTTGCCTACCCCTATTCTCAAGGTTGTCTACCTTTTCAAGTAAATACAAAATTTGGGAGCTTTGCTTTTGAGTCAGCTGCTCCAGATATCCCACAGAGGTTGTCAGCTCAGTGATTTTGCAGTCATTTAAATCCACCCTCACCGCAAGCTCTTCATTGTTTTTTGCCGAAATGGAGGTTGACATTTTAATGTCCATTATGTCTATTTTAAGGTCCTCAAGCATTGTTTCAATTGTAAGACATCACTTTTGCTGGCAAGGTTTTTGTTATCCTGGTTGCCCATGTCCGCAATCTGTTTCCTTGGCTCTGATGATTTAGCTGAGGCAGTCGACATGACAGTTGGCCTGACAGCACAGTTTTGTGAATACCCTAGTTTAAATATAATTTGAGGTAATTTTACCCCACTGGTATGAGTCTGGTATCAGTTTGTAGCCCTGCGAAAACTACAGATGTTTTACCAAGCTGTGTTACAGAGAGTTATCTATTACAGCAAATTATTTTAAAGTAAAGAGGCAAATATCTGGAGCCACGTACTCACACGTTCATCTTCATTCAGCACTGGCACACTCCTCCCATTTAAGCTTTCTGATATGCTATTCATTAAGGTTCCTAAGCAAGTTAAAGACAACCCAGCATAATTTCCTCTGTTCGCACAATTGAAGAAGTAAAAAAGGCCCTTGGGTTTACAAATTTTCCCGCTAAACTAACCACAGTTTGGAACAACATAAATGTAACAAATGGGGGCAAACCCTTAAATGAAGATGATTGGTTGAGGAAGAAATAACAAACATAGGGGAACCAATAAGAGAGGGAGATCAAATGTTACTCTCATTTAAGGAGGTAAGAAATAAATTCAAACTGCAAAAATTCCAGTTTGCAAAATATCTACAGATTAGAAAGGCACTGCAAAACTTTGTACTAGTGCCTGATTATACTCTACCCAAACACAATGAATGGGCACAGATAATAAAGTTGACGTCGTTAAGAAAAGGAGCTGGTATGTGTTGTAAACTAATATCAGATGACCTAATGGTGGGCCAGCAATGTGAGAAGGCAGTAAGGAGGGCTGGGGGGATACTAGGATGCATAGGGAGAGGCATCACCAGTAGAAAATGGGAAGTTGTTTACCCTCTGTACAAACAGTTGGTAAGACCACATCTTGAATACTGTGTACAGTTCTGGAGACCCCATCTCTGCAAAGACATAGACAGGGTGGAGGCTGTCCAGAGGAGGGCAACCAAAATGGTGCAGGATCTGCACCAGAAGACATATGAAGAAAGACTAAAGGAGCTTAAGATGTATAGCCTCGAGGATAGGAGGGAGAGGGGGGACATGATAGAAACTTTAAAATACCTCAAGGTAATCAACAAAGTCCAAGAGGGTAGCATCTTTCAGAAAAAGAGATGTGCAAGAACAAGGGGGCACAATTTGAAGATAGAGGGGGGATGGCTCAGAGGTAAAATGAGGAAGTATTTCTTCACAGAGAGGGTTGTAGATGCATAGAACAGCCTTCCTGAGGAGGTCATAGAGTCAAAAACAGTGGGGGGAATTCAAGAATGCATGGGACAGACATAAGGCAATTCTAGTGGGTGGTAGGAGGAAGTAGGCTGTTGGTTAACTAGGATCTGCAGCTTATCCGTTAGGTAGGGAAATGGGCAGACTAGGTGGGCCAAGCAGTCCTTATCTGCCATCCAATTCTATGTTTCTATGTAATTACCGATACTGAAAATATTATTTCACCTTCACAAGTTTCCAAACTGAAGTGGGAAGCAGAACTGGGAGAATTTCTGACGGAGGAGGATTGGGTGAAAACCTGGAGAAATGCACGCCTGAGTTGCAGAGAGGTCCAAGGTAGGACAATTCAATTTAAAATTCTTCATTATTATTATTACTCTCCTAAACGCTTAGAAGAAATTAATTGTTTGCAGGATTGGCTTTGCTGGTGGTGTCAAACAAAGCATGTTGATCTCATGCATACTTTTTGGAGTTGTCCAGTCATTAAAAATGTTTGGAATAAGGTGCATGACGTGTGTGAGAACGTAACCAATGTTAGTTTACCCTTTTCAAGTAAACTGTTTATTTTGGGCATAGATTCAGGGATACCTCTCATAAGTAGTTTGCAGAAACTTTGAATACTAGCAGTCGCCCTTGCCCTGAAAAGATTATTGCTGTCTTACTGGAAATCTCCCATTCCTCCCACAGTTAATGAATGGTTTAATAGTGTAGGTTTGGTAACGGATAATGAAAGAGTTACTGCAATAGTAAGTAATAATCTAAGTATCTATGAAAAAGCTTGGTCCCCTTTTCTTTCACTCCTGAGAAACAGGCTTTTAGCTACGTAATGATTTAAACCAATGGGACTTAGTACTACAGAGAAAATTGAATTCCAACGTCCCTGTCTTATTGTATGCTGTATAGCACAAGAGTATTTACCATATTAATTGGAATAATACAGTTTATTAATAGATAAGTTTATAGGAATGTTATTGCTATGGTAATTTAATGTGATTGTAGTACCATATGATGCTGGATTGGTTGATGTTTTACGTAAAACTGCAATTTTTTTATTGTATGTTATTCCATTTTCTGACTAAAAATTACAATAAAATTACAGGATACTTTACATGAGTCAGGGCATAACCTTTGCAATGGAGTCAAGCAGGTTTTCACACCAGGGCAGAACAGAATGAAGCAACCTCATTTAAGCAATAAACCAAGACAGGGTGTGGGTTATTCTAGGATTTACCCATGGTTGGCATGGTTTGGCCACGAGGCTGCAGGCTGAGTGGTCAAACCAGGTCAGCTGCGGGTAAATCCCAGCATAACCCACGCCCTGGAGTGGTTTATTGTGATTATACGATGTCCATCTTCATTTTTTTTACAAGACATAAAGAAAAACTTAAATGTATATTTTTTTTAATTTATTTTTATTAAAATATCCTTCCTCGCTATGTTAAATTGTTCGCTCTGGAGCCAGAGTACCATTCAGCTGGTGTCAACCAAGAGTAGGCAGGGAAACCGGAAGAATGAGCTGCATTTATATACATATATGCACACAACTGAGAGAGAGAAGGGGAAAGCAGCATGGCAACAATGTTTTTGTAGGAGGCAATCTGGCTGCGAGCAAAAAAAAAAAACTTGTACCTTCGTGGACGCGGGTTCTCTCTCTCTCTCTTTCATATGCTTGTGGAAACAAATAAAAAAATGCTATTCGCTCTTCCCATGTGCTAGCCTGCTGTTTGCTGACAGGAATGTGGTGTTTGATGTTTTTTTAGTGGCTTGTTTCTGTATAGCCAAGCTGTCAGCACTGAAGGGCTGCCCTCAGGGTCGGATTTCCGGGGTTACCGCGTGAGACGTAACCCTGCAAAGTGACACTCCCACTCAGTGTTTTTTTCTTTACTTTTATAGGGGTAATTACTGTTATTTGGACAGTGGATTAAGCCATAGGACACCAGGAGATTACTGTTGATGTACAATGGAGCAGAGCTGTGGAGACTGTAGGGTCAGAGCGGATGGAGTGAACACTACGGGGAGCTGGAACACTAAAAAACAAACAGTAAAGAGGTTGTGATTTTAACATTTTAATTTGGCATGCTGAAACTGTTGTTAATTGGTCCATCATGACCCCCTCCTCCAGCATGGATAGACACACTGAACCAGTGTTCCCGCCCACCCTGCCGCCCCTCAGTCGGGGTGCCCCACTCCCACTCTTGCCACTCCTTCAGTCAGTCCCGTGAGCCACTCAGAGAATTCATCTCTGCCTGCCAGCACCCCTCATCTGTACCAATCCCCCTCTCTTCAGTGATCCCATTGTGCTTCAGTAGCCAAGCAGCAGCACCCTCATGGCAGGGGCACGTCGATAGTCCTGCTCTGCAGCTCAGTTCTCCCTTTAGCAGTGATCTCAGATGGCAGATTTTTTTTGCATTTTCTGGGGGGGGTCATACTGATCTTGGCGAAACAGCTGACTGGCCCCTTTTCCCATGGGTTATGCCAGGATTGACCACAGGTAAAAGGCCCAGTCAGCCAATCAGGTTGCTGGATTCTCGGAGCCCATTGTATAATTATATTTAAATTCAGATGAAATTACAGGGATGCAAGAGAGGGAATCACTGTTCATGCCTACAAACTACACATGTATTCAGAACATATGTTGAGGGGACTTTTCCTTTCAGGGGAGGGTTGCCGTCTTCATGTTGCCACTGTGCCTCCTGTGGTGGGAATTGGAAGCCACATTGGTGCTGTCTGTGGGCAGGTGATAACAGTGCTGCTTCCATCACAGACTGGCACTGCATGAACAGGCACACATGATGGGTGGTGATGGGGGGAGGGCTTTTCAAAAGATCCTATTTTGCACCCGTGACAATCCATACAGGTTGCTCACATCACAGAGCCATGTTGAACTAGAGTTCCTCCTAAACAGACTGGTGAAGCCCAGTTTAGCCAGTCCAATAACAAAGGGGGTTTCCTGAGAAGTGCTGTAGAGATTGAAGTGGCAGTCTGGATTAGGAGCCAGAGTTAGCGGCCATTATCACTAAAGGGAGTTGGCCTGAAGGCTCGATAGTACAGTAGGAGCAGGTAGGGCAGATCAAGGCAAGGAAAAACTATAAAAATATATACTGTAAAGAAAGATTTCAGTGCAGTACAGGAAGGGAGTGACAGTTTGAGACCCATTTAAAGTTTCAGACTACAGTAAATAAGGAAGACATAGAGTCAAGTTACTGTTGAAAATGATTCTACATCACTTCCGTGATCACAGTCAATCAGTGCTCAGAAAGGCAGGCACTCTGATCCTGTGTACAGCTGTCAGCTTGTGCTGCAATGTTTAAGTGGAACATTCCACTTCAGTGCTGGGGGGTTGGGGGAGAGTTTTACATCCACTTTTTTAAAATTAAAAAATGTAAGATAAATCACTATCTATGCAAATTATTTTTAATAAATTTACCAGTTCTTCAAGATGTATCTCCTATAGTATAAAAAGCCCATCATGCACAGTTTGGGCTGACAGAATCAGCATACTTTGCTTCATGGTCCTCATGTGCAAACTACAGGAACCAACACTCGTATACTTCCTTAGCTGTCCATGTGGCTCAGTTAGTAGCACATCTGCCTCTGGGCTAGAAAGTCACGGGTTCTAGTGCAACACCGGGACAGGGCACATACCATCAACACTGGCACCTGAGTGCAGTACTAGGAATGATGCTGTACTGTTGGGGTGGGCCATCTCTGGTGCTGTCCCAGTGGGTGTCCAGATGGAAGTAAAACAACCCAGGGAACTTTTATCAAGAGTAAGGGATTTCTCCAGTGTCCTGGACAACATTTCCCTTCCCATAAGACTAGTTCATGCAATTGCCCAAGGCTGTGTGTCAGTGTTGATGAGCAAAATGGCTGCCACTACATGTTCAGTCGCTTCCCTACCAGTCGCTCATTGCTTGCTCAAGGATAGGACACAGAGGGTCTTAATTAATGGAGCTCAGTCTGGGGTGGGCAGGGTGACCAGTGGAGTGCCACAGGGGTCAGTGTTAGACCCCACCCTCTTCAACATATTCATTAGTGACATCGCTGATGAGCTGGGGGGGGGGGAAGTATGCCTGTTTGCGGATGGTACAAAACTCTGCAACCAGGTGGACACCCAAGAGGGGTTCTTGAAGATGGAAAAGGATCTCAATAGGCTGGAAGGATGGTCCAAAAATTGGCAATTGAAGTTCAATGTGAAAAAATGCAAGGTCATGCATCTGGGTAGAAGAAACCCCAGGAAGGAATACATGCTGCTAGGACACCAGTTTGAAGTACCACAGGTGGAGAGGGATCTTGGCGTAATCATTACAGATGACCTCACGATGAGCAAACAAAGTGAAAGGACAGCGCAGAAAGTAAATGGCATCCTCGGATACATTGGAATGGGTATAAGTAGCAGAAAGAGAGAGGTAATATTGCCACTGTACAGATCACTGGTCAGGCCACACCTGGAGTATTGTGCCCAGTTTTGGAGGCCACACCTGAAGAAGGATATCAACAGACTGGAGGTGGTGCAGAGAAAGGCTACAAAGATGGTGCAGGGTTTGTGCCAGGAGCCATATGAAACAAGACTGGCCAACTTAGAGCTGTACTCACTTGAACAGAGACAGGGAGGACATGATAGAAACATTTAAGTATATGAACAGAATTAACACAGCGCAGAAGGAAAACCTGTTTCAGATGAAATCTGGAAGTCGTACAAGTGGCCTCAATCTATGACTGGCAGGAGGTAAATTTAGGGGAAACATCAGGAATTACTTTTTTCCTGAGAGGGTGGTCGACCCTTGGAGTGACCTACTGCAAGGCATGGTAGACTTAAAAATGTAAGGGAATTCAAACTCATGTGCGATAAACACTATGCACAAATAAAGAAATAGTTTAAGAGGAGGGGGGTAGATATTCTGGGCAGACTAGATGGATCAAGAGGTCCCCTTCTCCTGGAAAATTCTTTTGTTCTAATGTTCAAAGCCCTTGAAACACAGTGTGTATCAAAAGTGCTGTATAAATGATACTTCTTTTTCTTCTTCTACTACACAATAAGAGACATCTTAGAGCACATGTATGCTCATGAAATGGCAGACTTCTGCTCTAACTAGCATTGATCCAGTGGCCAGATCACATAAGACTGAACATAGGGGTCCCAGGTTCAAATCCCACTGAAACACTGTGTGACTTTGAACAAGTCATGTGACTGTCCTCTTTTTCAGTCCTCATAGATGTTAAACCAAATAAACACTGAACACCTTGGAGGGGAGATTTGCATCTTAGTAGAGCTATCATGGATTAAAAAAGCTGTAAGAACCAAATGAAGTAAGACTTGAATATCTATTACATCAATTGTGTGGTGATTTAGCAGTACCAATTTCCTCATTTTAAAGTTACTTACTCTGTTTCAAGATATTGCATCCAAATGTACTGCGTTCATTGGCCATGTTCGTGATTATGCTTGTTTGGTGTGATTATACAAAGGAATTAAAATCTCACAAGGGCCTCAACAGCTACTACCACTTATCTCTACTTGTGCCAACCACACTGTAGGGGCTTGCAGCTAGCCCCCTGCTCTCCCCATGCTCCCTAGTTCCTCTAGCCCCCCCACTTTGTTACTTATCCTCATGTTCTTCCTGCCCATCCTCCTGGTTAATCACTATATACAGTGTACAAATGTGTTCGCACCTCTTTTCTTGCTTTCCTCTGCCCACCCCTTCCCCTAAGTGTTTTGTCTCCAGTCTCTAGCCCCCAAACTCAGCGGCCTGATTCTCAAAAAGGTCCCAGAATGGCGCAAGGGGCTTGTGCCACAAAGATAGGTGCAAAGGGTCACTTGCACCAAAAGATCCACTGGAAGTGATTCACAAATGCAGTCTGCATGAGCCACAGGCTGCGTGCACCAATGGGGGCTTGTGCCATCCTTGTGGCACACAATGGTCTGTGGCATGGTGCTAGGGGGCAGCAGCAGATACAAGCTGCCATAACCCCTAATTTGGGATTCTGTAAACCCTCCCAGACTGCAAAAGTCTAGGTACCCTTAGACCAGCCAGAGCCAATCTAAGGGTACTTGGAAATTCACCGTCTGGAAGGGTTAATACAATTGCACCACTCTCTGAGCCTTTCCTGGGCAGGAGGGAATATGTGCCACGGTCCCCCCATCCCCGATCCCCTTGCATTAATATTAATCCCATCCCTGGTGGTCTAGCGGACTCCCCCCAGCCTAATCTGCCATAGAAGAATAGATAGCATTCCGTGGTGGTCTAGTGGACTACCCCAGCAGGAAGTGCCCCCACCACCTTCATCAAAGCCAGAGCGGCGATGGGCACAGCCCTCCACTCACCACCACAGCCAGCTGCCAACTGATCTGTCACTGAGAGTGTACTGTACAGTACACTCTCATTGATTGGCAGCTCAGTGGGTAGTCCATCACTGAGCGATACTGTATACAGTGCGCCAGTGACAGCTTATTCTGCCGCTGGTCCGGTTGTGAGCAGAGGACTGTGCCAGTTGCCAGCCTCAGGCTCGGGATGGGGAGCTGCGTGGTAGGGGAACCGCCTGCCAGGGTGGGGGAGGGTTGGGGTTCACTAGACCACCATGGAATGCTATCTATTCCTCTATGGGCAGATCAGGGCTTGGTGGGGTCTGCTAGACCACCAGGGACATGTTTCTATTTAATTAAATGGGGATCAGGGCTGGGGGGTCCACTAGATCACCAGGGATGTGCTGAGATTACATGAAGGAGGATCGGGGCTGGGGGGGACCGCTAGCCATCTGGGATGTCCTAGAGTGGTGCACGTCCACCCTGTAGCTTGCAGCAACTCATCCAGATGTGCCATCTGTTTGACCACAGTTGCCACAAGCTGCAGGACTTTGCCGCTGGGACCCTACCCAATAGAGAATCCGGCACAGGTCCCTTGGTGCACTGCTACTGGTGCAAGTCACTCTTTATGCTTGCGCCAAGCTTTGAGAATCAGGCCCATAACCTTTAGGCATGCTTACACTGCAAAATGAGCTGCTCTGTGGTCTCTGCTGTTGAGCTACAGTTCTGCTTGCTCCGCTCCCTACTCCGATTTACACTACACTGGCAATGCATCGGTGCAGGGCCAGTCTGCATTTCAGGCTCACTTACTGTGTTTTTGGCCTCATTTCTGCCAGAGTCGGGGCTGGCCAGTGGTGAAAGTATTCCCGCTGAAATGCGCTTTGACATAAAGATGCCGGAGTTGGAGGCGGGGATGTTGTGCAGCAGTCACTGCTTCTGCTGTTCCTGTAGCAAGTTCAGATCAAGAAGTGCTGCTGTTTGTATGCTCCTGCAGTGGCCACTGGTGCTCTGGGTGCAAAACTGGGGGGGGGGCAGCAGTGGCAAGCAAAATATTACATTGATTCCCGTTCCTCACAGGATATATGAGCACTCACACATGAGGCAAGCGGGGGTTGGAAACTGCTGTGTGTCAGATCATACTGTACCCTGTCATTCATGGTGACGGGTGGTATGTAAAGTGGGTGCTGCCACCCGTCAAGATGGGGGTGCTGGGTGCCAGGGGCCTCTGTGGGTGGGTGGGTGGGAAGGGGGGTACCACTTGTCCACCAGGTATTTCATTATTTCACAACAGCCCATGATCAGGCATACGAGGGGGGGGTTACCGCTAGACCACCAGGTATAACTGTAATGTATACAGATGCCCACGATTGGGCATGTGGGAGCAAGGGGCTGCAATAGCCCACCAGGGTGTCGACTCCCAATGGCAGCAGCTTGGCAGGGCGCCAAGCGCAATTTGCCAGAACCCAGTGCATCGCATGCAAATGGGGCCATAATGACATGCAAATGGTCCCATTTGCACCTTGCATATATTATGGTTCATTTGCATGCCCCTGGTTGAATTTTGTGGGTGATGCACCTAGAGCAATTGCACTTATGCTGGCGAATCCCCATGCTCCCTTTCTGTATCTTGCACTGGTGCAGTGCCACTGCACCATGCGCAGTGTGTGTGCCCTCTGTGTCATATTCAATGGTGCTGAGCCATGGTGCATCACCGTTGAATTTCGCCTGGTCCTGGCCCCGGCACCACCCAGTTGTGCTGCACCCAGGCTTGCACCACTGCCCGGTGCAGTCTGAATATCTGGCCCTGTATGTATAATTTACTGTAACTATATCGTCTCTTCTCGTGTTAATGTATCTGACGTGGAACCTCTCAACGAGCATCCGCTCACAGATGTCTTCCAAGATTTCAATAAATAAATAAATAAAATAAATAAAGCCCAACCACGGGGGACAATCCGTGGGGGATCCTGGGTCAAGATACAGGAGTGACGTGACGCCGGGTGAGAGGAGGCAGGGACAGGGTTGAAAGCCCGCCTGTGTCAACCGAGGAAAAAAACTTTATTAAAAAAAGAAAGCGGGTTGCACAAGCAATTATTCCAGTACTAGATTATGGGGATACCATCTATCGCCATAATTCAGAGTCTGCTTTGGCTCCCCTAACTGTAGTGTATTACCACCTGTTATGGTTTATTTTGAAAGAAAAATGGGATGTACATAACTGTTTACTACTTCAGAGAGTAAACTGGTTACCCCCCTCCAGGACAGAACTAAACTGGTTTTCTTTGGTCCACAAGGCTGTAAATAACCAGACTGCTTCATATCTATCTTACTGCCTGGTGGGACCTTCTCATAGATATGCCTTGCAATTAAACATTGCTGTTAACCAGTTACCTAAATTTTCATCTACTTCTGGCAGATCACATTTTTACTTTGGAGCCCCCAATGCTTGGAATACCTTAACACCACAACTCAGCAGTTGTACCAGTATGTCATCTTTCAACAATGCTATAAAACTTAATATGCTAAAAATTCAACTTGTGCCCATTTTGCTATTTGATTGGATGCTTAGACAATTTACTGCACAATGTAGTACATCTTTATATTGTATTTTTTGACATGGGACATTCTGTAAATGAGACTTGCATCTCATGGGACTCATCCTACAATCATAAACTTTAAATAAATAAAGAATATACATATATATATATATATATATATACACACACACACACACACACACACACACACACATATACTCATTAAAGTGTTCCATTTCTGCTGCTGTTTTATGTATTATTTGCATTGTGCTAATGGTTGCTAGTGTTATATTTATTGCGTTATTATTGATTTCTCTGTAAAGAGTTTTGCTACGGTTATATTTACTGTCATTATTCATCTCACTGCGCCAATTGTTGCTACTGTTATAATTATTGTGTCATTACCCATTGCACTGTAGCAATAACTGATACTTTTAATATTTATTTGTATTATTAATCATTGCTCTGTGCCTATTTTTCCTACTGTTATATTTATTTTGTCATTATTCTTGCTCTGTACCAATTGATACTGTCCATATACTTAGTTTGTCATATTTCATTGCTCTGTATCAGTTTTTGCTATGTTATATTTACTGTGTCATTATTCTTGTTCTGTACCAGTTAATGCTACTGTTAAGCATAGAATAATATATGAGGTAGTGTGTGTAACAGCAATGTTACACACACCTGAGGTGTTGGATGACACATAAACCGCAAGAGCGAAGTTTGAGGGGTTTATCTAGACATCCAACACAGAGTGTGTGGAAAATTTGAGATTCTGTACCACCCCATATTTTATTGTATATAATTACTGGGCTTCCCTTTTTTGACACAGCAATTATATAAAATAAGAGACGTTTGTGTGCGGCTGTGGTCTGGTTAGGTTTCAGCATGGTCCATGGTCACCTTTATTAATTTAAATGTTTATTTATTTATTTATTTATTTATTTCGGTTGCCTGCTGAAAGTTACGTTCTTTTTTCTCCCCTGGTTGTTGATTTTGTTTTTTTAAAATAACTTACTGCTAAGTTCAAGTGGCAGTTCAGTCTCCGGGGGCAAGACAAGGCGGCCAGTGATCCAAAAGGAAGATCTGTGGCTGGTGCATGCGCGGAGTGAGGAAAACTTGGCACATGTTTGCCATTATAAAAACTCCTTTATAATGGCAAATTACGCCACAGGTTTCCCTATGGAAAAAAGGGAAACCCAGTTATTATATTTACTTTGTCATTATTCCTTGCTTTGTATCAGGTTTTGCTACTATCATAGGCACTGTGTCATTATTCCTGCTCTGTACCAGTTGACACAACTGCTACATTTACTTTGTCATTATTAATTTCTCGTGTCAGTTTTTGCTACTGTTATGGTTATTTTGCCATTACTCCTTGCACTGTACCAATATTTGCTGCTGTAATACTTCTTATATCATTACTCATTGCTCCGTACCAATTTTTGATACCATTATATTTATCATGTTATTACTCATGACTCCAGTTTATACCTGTGTTTACTACTGATACAGTTATAAGGGATATGCAGTGGAGTACCGGGTGATGACATTGTGGACACAATATCACCATGCAAAACAATGTAGGCACCACATCACCAACTACAATGTCGGTTTGTAGTGTAATCATTCACCCAAACCCTGTGGGGAGTGCACAGCATGAAATGGCTAGGTACCGACTGAGACCCCAGCCCACCGAATGGTACCCCAGGCACCGTAACTGCAGCCAGCCACAATGTGTTGACTGGCCCCCCAACCTGCCGTGATGTGGTACACTACTTCCCTGGTGTCTAGTGGACCCCCCTCCCCTACACCACCCCATCAGGTAGCTGCCCATCCCCTGCACCCCCCCAACATAACCCGGCAACAGGTGGGTGGCCAGCACAGCCCTCCACACACCGCCACAGCTGGCCACTCCACTGAATGAACTGAATGCAGTTCGTTCAGTGGAGCGGTCAGCCATGGTGGTGTGCTGTGCTGTCCACCCGCCCATTGCCGGGTTATGTTGGGGGGTGCTGGGGTGGGCAGCTACCTGATGGGGTGGTGTAGGGGAGGGGGTCCACTAGATACCAGGGAAGTAGTGTACCGCATCACGGTGGGTTGGGGGGACTGGCCAATACATTGTGGCTGGCTGCAGTTACGGTGCCTGGGGTACCATTCGGTGGGCTGGGGTCTCAGTCGGCACCTAGCCATTTCATGCTGTTCACTGCCCATGGGGTTTGTGTGAGCTATTATGTTACAAGCCAACATTGTAGTCAGTAATGTGGTGCTTACGTTGTTTTGTGTGGTGATATTGTGTCCACAATGTTATCACCCGGTACCATGATGTGGGCTGTGGGATAACAACGGTATTTGTACAGTTGCTCGTGACCTCGAATAACCTCATGAGTGGTGAAGCCACGAGTGAAGGTTACGAGTGGTCACTGGCAACTGTACAAATAACTTTGTTATCCCACAGGCGCCCCTGCATGTTTGATTTATGAAACAGGATTTTTTGGGTTCAGTTTTGTTATATTTTATCTTTTTCTTAAGTTTCTTTCCATATTTTTTCTCTGTGCCTGGTTGCTATGTTGGGTTTGCAGGGTTGCTATGCTGAGAAAGAGGAAAAAATTACTTTTTTTCTTGAGAGTGTTTTCATTTGAAATGTGGTTCCGGTTTGGGGGGGGGATTTGGTTAGGGTATGCATTTTGTGAGTCTTTGGAACTGTGATAGCTTGGGTTGTAAACAGCGCTGAGAGAAGGTGAAAGTGAAACTGGGAGGCTGTACTGCCGAGCAGGCAGCACAGGTGGTGGTGGGTAGTGATGTAGTCACTGTGTGGATAAATGGGGGATGATGTAGTCACTATATGGATGTAACTGGGAGGCAGTACTGCTGAGCAGGGAGCACAGGTGGTGGTGGGTAGTGATGTAGTCACTGTGTGGATAAATGGGGGTGATGTAATCACTATGTGGATGTAACTGGGAGGCAGTACTGAGAGGCAGCACAGGTGGTGGTGGGTAGTGATGGAGTCACTGTGTGGATAAATGGGGGATGATGTAATCACTATATGGATGTAACTGGGAGGCAGTACTGCTGAACAGGCATCACAGGTGGTGGTGGTTAGTGATGGAGTCACTGTGTGGATAAATGGGGGATGATGTAATCACTATGAGGATGTAACTGGGAGGCAGCACTGCTGAGTAGGTAGCACAGGTGGTGGTGGGTAGTGATGTAGTCACTGTGTGGATAAATGGGGGATGATGTAATCACTGTGTGGATGAGACTGGGAGGCAGCAGTGCTGCGCAGGCAGCGCAGGTGGTGGTGGGTAGTGATGTAGTCACTGTGTGGATAAATGGGGGATGATATAATCATTATGTGGATGTAACTGTCAGGCAGTACTGCTGAACAGGCAGCACAGGTGGTGGTGGTTAGTGATGTAGTCACTCTGTGTATAAATGGGTGATGGTGAAATCACTACGTGGATAACTTCAGGTTATCCACATAGTGATTACATCACCGCTCATTTATCCACACAGTGACACAGGTAACTAAAGTTATGTGTCAGTTTTTATCCTGACACCTGTTGCATAAATTATGTTATTTGCACCATGCCAATTGTTGCTACTGTTATATTTGTGTTATTACTCATTGCACTGCACCATATTCTGCTACGGTTGTATTTATCTGAGTTATCATTCATTGCACTGCACCAATCATTGCCACTGTTATATGTATTTTTATTACTCATTGCACTGCGCCAGTTTTTGTCATATATTTATTTGTGCCATTACCGACTGCATGGTGCAAACTGCTGCAACTGTTATATTTATTTGTGTTAATAGTCACGGCACTGCACCACATTCTGCTACTGTTTTATCTACTTCTGTTATTTATTGCACAGGACCAGTTGTTGCTACAGTTATATTTATTGTGCTATAATGCATTGCTCTGTACCAGTCTTTGATACTATTACATTTATTGAGCCATTACTCATTGCTCCATAGCAATTGTTGCTACTGTTACACTCATTGTGTCATTATTTATTGCTCTGTACCAATTTTTGCTACCATTATACTTATGTCATTACTCATTGCTCTGTATAAAGTTCCGCTAGTTATATTTACATTTGCTCCAGTGCATACCAATTTTTACTGCTGTTACAGTTGTGTTATTTGCACTGTATTGATTGTTGCTACTGTTATAGGTATTTGTGTTATTACTCAATACTCTGTACCAGTTGCTGCTACTGTTACATTCACTGTGTTATTACTTACTGCGCTCTGCCAATTTTTGTCTCAGTTATATTTATTTAGTTTTTGTTGACCAGGGAACGATGGCTAGAACAATACAGCCTATTTTCAACCTCATTATAAGGGGGGGGGGGATACAGATGCACGCCAACTGAAATTGAACCAGGTTAAGCTGTTGGTGGTATTTTAGTGAATGGGGGAAATCTGGCCAGGATGCAGGTAATTTTCCTTTACTCTTTTTGAGAAGTGCCATGGGATCTTTAATATCCACCTAAACAAGCAACAGAAAAGGCAGAAAGGACAGTGGTTTAATGCCTCATCCAAAGGATGGCACACCCCGAGAGTACAGCATCCCTTCAGTACTGCACTTGGGTGCAAGCGTTTTATTACGTGAGCCCAATCCCAGTGTAGGATTAGAACTGCCAGTCTTCTGGCCCAGAGACAGATGTGTTACCAACTGAATCTTGTTACTTATTTGTGTTATTGCTCATTACACAGTGCCACTTGTTGCTGGTATATTTATTTGTTTTAATAATCTTTGTAATGCACCCAAATTTCTGTATTCATCTGTGTTGTCATTCATTGCAATGTGTCAATTGCTGCTACTGTTATATTTATGTCTGTTATGTATCCAATAAGGCATGACAGGGTGTGTATTATGGGTCAATAGTCACATGCCTCTCGAGTGTGTTGTTAGGCATGAGGCATTTGCATTGAGTGCCTTTAAACACACAGAAGAAAAGTGTATTGTTGACCATATTTACAGGTCCCTGAAGTGTCTTATCACACTTATAAAATGGGTCTAGCACAACTTTTTGCTTTTATATTTTATCTTTAATTCGCATGCCTGCTCTGGTGCTCCCAAAGTGACACTCGGTCAAGACATCTCCCGTTGTAGTGCTCTACTGACTTGTGAGACTCATCACCACACTCAGGATGAGCAACAGGAGCAGGAAAAATTTACTGCTCAGCCAAGGAATGGGAGTGAGTATCTCTTTTGCAGTAGCGTAAACTCGACTGGGAGCTGCAGACTGAGAAAAAGCAAGAGGAACTTTTTTTTTTGTTTTCACCTCTGAGGGTGGGATGTTCAGTTTATTTCTTCCATTTCATTTTTAAGGGTAGGGGTGTATAGTGTGGAGTACAGAGTTGAGCATGGAGCTAAAGATTAGCTGCCGCCCCTTTAACTAGGAACAGTAATGGGCAGCCAGCTAGGGTCACATGTTATGCTAATGAGTGTCCAGAACAGCAGGGGCTAGGGAAGGGCAAATTCCTTTGTCCTCTGGTCAGTCTTGTATGTTCCCTGTACTGATGAGATGTGCTTTCCTAAGCTCCTAAATAAACCTTGTCTTGTTCATTATTTTATGTGTCCGACTCAGTTCATTTGGTACCTACTGACCCCTGTAGCAGAGGCACCAGATGGGAAAGCAGAATACCAGAAGGTAAGGGGTCTTTAGTGGCAGACCAAATACCAAAACAGCACAATAGATATTGTTTTTTTTTCAATATGAGTTGGTTGGCTTGGCTGGGACATCAACCCATATAATTATCAGCTAATAATAATTACACATCTTGGAGTGGTGCAGTCTCAGCCAATCTGATGACTAAATGTTTCTTACCCATTTTAAGGTCTTCACACTGTACAAACTGTTGCTACTCTTATATTTACAGTATTTGTGTTCTTACTCATTGCACAGTACCAACTGTTGCTACTGTTACATTTGTGTTATTACTCATTGCACTGTACCAGCTGTTGCTACTGTTATATTTATTTGTGTCATTATTCATTGCACTGTGCCAATTGTTGCTACTGTTACATTTAGAGTATATGTGTTATTACTCATTGCACTGCACTATATCCTGCTACTGTTATAATAGTATTATTAATCATTACATTGCACCAATATTTGATTTTGGGCTGGCAGTATAGCCTAGAGGTTAGAGGAATGAGGTGTGAACAAGCTTGCTACATCCAGCAGACCAGACCTGAGTTTGATTCTCATAACCTCCACTTGCATACTGTGTGACTCTGAGCAAGTCACTTAACCACCCAGTGCTCCCAGATTGCCCCTGAAAACAGGCACTTGTGTGTGCCTAGTGGGCCTTACCCAGTTACCAAAGACTAAAAAAAAAAAAAATTATTAATCATTGCACTGCACCAATTTTTGATACTGTTATATTTGTGTTCTTATTCATTACACTGTGTCAGCTGTTACTACTGTTATATTTACAGTATTTGTGTTATTACTCATTGCACTGTAAAATGTGTTGCTACTGTTATATTTATTTGTGTTATTATTCACTGCGCTGTACCAACTGTTGCTACTGTTATATTTAGAGTACATGTGTTATTACTCGTTGCACTGTAAAATGTGTTGCTACTGTTATATTTATTTGTGTTATTATTCATTGCACTGTGCCAACTGTTGCTACTGTTAAATTTAGAGTACATGTGTTATTACTCATTGCACTGCACTATATTCTGCTACTGTTATATAGAGAATAATGGATAGGCAAGTGTGTGTTATGGATTTTTTTTACACACCCGATGTGTGTGATGACCAATAAACCTCGAGAGCGAAGCTCAAGAGGTTTATACAGTCATCACACACCGAGGGTTTGTAAAATAAATCCATAAAAACACACTTGCCTATCTTTTATTTTTTTATAATTGCTGTTTTTTTGCACAGGTTTGCATGGCTTAGCGTGCTTTGCACGGCTTTTCATGGCCTAGCGCGACTTAACATGGTGTAGTAAATGATGAGAATACTGTAATAACCTGATTTCAGGTTATTATGGCATTTGACAGTACTCATAATGCGGTTGCTAAATAGGGTCACCAGTTATTATAATAGTATTATTAATCATTACACTGCACCAATTTTTGATACTGCTATATTTGTGTTATTGATCATTACACTGTATCAGCTGTTGCTACTGTTATATTTACAGTATTTGTGTTATTACTCATTGCACTATATCAATTGTTGCTACTGTTACATTTGTGTTATTACTCATTGAACTGTGCTAATTGTTGTTACTGTTTTTATATGTATATTTGTGCTAATAATCGCCGCACTGCACCACATTTATTTCTGTTATATTTATCTGTGTTAATAATTGCATTATACCAACTGCTGCTACTGTTATATTATGTGTGTTATTACTCATTTCTTTACCAGCTGTAGCTACTGTTTTATTCATGTCTGTTATTCACTGCACACAAACTCAGTGAAAGGAGTGTTTACTTAAAGTTCATAATGTCAACTTTGCCAGGAAAAAGCTGAACTAGCACTGAACATCAAGTCGGTCCCCTAGGAGTAGGTGGAAAAGAATTACTGCTCCTAGATTCAGCATAAATGCTTCAAGGGAAAAAAAACACGAGACCATGCTTTTAAATGAATGTAACTGGGTCGCAGTGAATGTTGCGGTTACTACCCCTGCCTTGTGTGCTCAAACAAGGTTAAGGGGCCTGAGTTCTTATTTTCTTGATTGTATTGGGGAGGGGGTTCGATCCTGTATTTTTTAGCTTGTGCAGTGTCTCCTTGCAGAGATTAAGTTTAAGTGGGCCTGGTGTCAGAGTAATACAGCTCCCTGGGATATATTACCTCCCCATAGTGTTTCTGTACATATGACAAATCACAGCGCAACATTAAAATAAACAAAAATGCAATTAATGACTTACTACTGATAATATGCTCATCAGGCAAAATGTAAAACAACAATGAAATATATACTGGGGAATATTCACAAGGGATGGGGAATGCAGTGCAAAACTCATTGTGGTGATAACTCATGAACTGTAAATGCAGGGCCTGAGTTAGGTACCTGACTAAGCTCGGCCTAATAAACACACTTTCAACAGCAGTAATAACATTTTAAACAGCATTAGTGCCCACTCTCACCGGGCAATACAATATAGTGGCAATGTAGATACTGTAACTTTTGGTATTATCACCCCACCTGTACTAGCGGCACTACCCACTTCCCACTGGTACCAGTTTAAACCATTCTGAACCTTATGGGAGCCCCCTGTGCTTTACTGGGTATGCAGCTGGAAACATGGTGCAGGCCCATAGAAGCTGCAGCTGGCTGGCTGTTGGTATTACACTTTGAAACTGAATAAACACTTGTAAACCCAAATCCCACAGGCCATGCAATTGCTTAAATGGCAAGTCTCGAAGGAGGTATTTGTAGATCCTGGCTGAATGGTCAAAGCCTTTGGCGGCAAACATTATACACATTCTCAGCTGCAGGGCAAGCCCTGGGAGTCCTCACAGTTCTGGTCTTAGCAGCTTCCCTGACAACTTGGGCTCCTTTTCCTCTTCTTCTCTGAAGGTGCAGGCTCTCTTGAACAACTGCTTAGTTGTGTAGATGGCGGGGGTCAGTTTGATGATGCATTTTTCAGGTACCGCTGGATGTAGATCAGGCTTTCTGCTCTGGCAGTTGTCTGGACCTCTTTGGCTCCTCTCGCCTCCTCTGCAGGGAAAATCAGTCTAGGGATCCGGGACCACATGCCACACATGCAAGTCTAGGCTTATGAACCCTAAGGTGGTATGCTGGCCAGTGCCTAGGAGTAGCACTGAATGGCCATCTCCCTAACTGACTGCAGTGTCAATGCAGGCTTTATCTCAGCAGTACTCACACACAGTCTCAGGCCACACTGCAAGCTGGCAGCTACGACACGCTTACAGTATACAGTACGCACGCACTGATAGCTCAGTCAGCAGCCAGCCATGCAGGTGTGCTGAGGGCTGTGCTGGTTGTTGGTTCGGGGATGGGGGGGGAGCGGTGTGGTGGGGCACTGCCAACTGGGGTGGGGGACCACTAGACTTCAAGGGAGAGTTTTGCCATATTTTTCACAGGGATCAGGGCTGGGGGGACTGCTAAACTACTAGGGAATATTATTCTTTATTACATGGGGATTGGGACTGGAGGGGGTGTCCCTAGACTACCAGGAAAATGTATTCATTATCATGTGGGGATTGGGGATTGGAGCTGGAGGGAGGTTTCCTAGACTACCAGGGAGAGTTCTTTATATGATCAAGGATGGGGGGGGTCTCTAAACTACCAGAGAAATTTATTAATTATCACATATGGATCAGGGATTGGGGCTGGGTTCCCTAGACTACCAGGGAAAGTTTTTTTACATGATCAGGGATTAGGGCTGTGGGGTGGTGCTAGCCACCAGGCACCTGTCCATGGTACTATTACCACACGGCTGATCCATGGCTTATGGCAAACCTTCCGGATGTGCCCTCTGTTTGGTGCAGAGCCAAGTTTGCCACAAGCCACGGGTCTTGGGCGCTGGGACCCTACTCGATAGAGAATTGGGTGCAGGGTCCCTGGCAATCCCGCAATTGGCACAAGTTGCCTTTGGCATGGCTTGCACCAACTCTTTGAAAATCAGGCCCTTTGTCTAAATATCTTGGTAACAGTTTTTGAAATATTAATCCTTTCACTACTATATATAAACCAAACCAATCAATTGAAGGGTTGAACAAACAAAGGCCTTTGTGGTGTCATTCTTTAACTTCTGCTAGCCTTCTATGGCTGAAATCTGTCCCCGAGAAGTTGGCCAATGCCTCTTTATGGCGGCAGCTGTTATCCCACCCAAACATTCTTAGGCTGTAGAACTAGCGTTGCTCATATTCCAAGTCAGATTCTGACATGAGTTTTGGAATTATAATTTTCAGAACAGCAGCCTAAAAATCCCAATTCCAAACTTAAAGGCTAAAACATGTTTTTACATAGGAAATTAGGATTTTGGATTTAGGAATTAGGATTCCAAATCTGATTTTGATGTCCTTTTTGGAATAGGACTCACAGCAGGAACTGGAAATCAGTAAATCTCTATGAAGTCCAGTTGAATCAAAGTTGGCCAGTTCTGAGGATCCCTTTGTAGAATGACTATTACTAGGTGAAGGCAACATGGGCGATCCAATGCGGCCTTGAATCCCCCAGGATGCTGTGAGGTGCTTGTTTCTGTGGATGGAGGGTAGTGAGTGGAGATGTAAAATGGAAATACCGCCTGACCTAGCAAGTTGACTGATGCTGTCCATGTCCTTCACCGTGACACCTGCTGTTCCCCCAACACCCCCACAGATCTCCTCAATAGGAGGGCTTAGGCTCGGACTAACAAAGATCATCAGTGCACCTGCGGGAGTTAGGAAGCGATGAACAGCAGTGGAGGGTGAGTCACACAGGCAGCAGGGGCTTCAGGGAACCCGAGGGAGTAGAGTGCAATGGTACAGTAATTAAGGACATAGCAAGCAGAACCCTGGCTCATTCACTGATAGTTAATCACATTTGTTAAACTTTTTTATTAGAGTTTATTTGTTGGGGGTACTTCTGGGGTGTGGCCAATATCAGAAACAAACAGTATCTAGTGCACCCCCCACCCACACGCAGACACACAGACAGACAGACAGAGAGGCACAGACACACACACACACGCGCGCACACTGCTCAAAGGAGCATATACATAGCTTTTAAGTTATTTTATTTTCTTACTCATTTCCTTTCTTCATGTCAATGATTGAAAAGGGGTTCTAGTACTCATTATTCAGCTGAGTAATGATAAGAAACTAGAAACATATAATTATTATCTTTTTTTTAGCCAGGAGAGACACACTAAGTTGAAAGCTTGTTTATAGGTGTGACCTGGGAGCACGAGGAAGTTAAGTGACTTGCTCAGGGTCACACAGTATGCAAGTGGGGGCTGTGGGATTCAAACCCAGGTCTCCAGTTTTGCAGCTCAGAGCCTTAAACCACTGTGCTATACTGCCTCTAATTTGTCATCAGAAAACCACCACTTGGCCCACACAGTCTGCCCAGATGTTCCCTGCTTAATCTGTCTCCACAGACCCTAACTTGTCTCCCTTCTCCCTGTCTATTTTATAATATTCCCCTATGTCAATCCCACATATGTTTGATGATCCTCCCAGCATTTTTATCCCCACTGCTTCTGCTGGCAGTCTGTTCCAGGTGTCTACCACCCTTTCAGTAAAGAAATATTTCCTCACATCTCTCCTAAACTCCACCCCCAGCTTCACTGCATGCTCCCTGGTCCTGGTGCTTTTTCTCATTTAAAATAGACTCCCCTCCTGCAACACGTTTACCTCTGTGAGGTACTTGTAGGTCTCTGTCATGTCACCTCTCTACCTCTCCTCCTCCAGGGTGTATATGTCGAGATCATCAGGTTCTCCTGGTAGGGTTTCTTGTGCAATCCCTGCACTCTTTTAGTTGTCCTCCTCTAAACTGCTTCCACCTTGTCTATTTCCTTTCTGAAGTGCATCTTCCAAACTGGACACAGTACACCATGTGGGGTCTCACCAACAAGCAATACAGTGGCAGCACCCCTTCCCTCCTCCTACTGGAGATACCTGTCCCTATGCATCTTAGCATCCCACTAGCCCTACCCACTGCTTTGTCAAAAACTCCTGCCACTTTGAGGTTATCAGATTTTAACTCTGTCTTTATGCTCCCTCCTATGCCACTGCCAGTCCTGTCTCTCAGGGTCCCCCAAGGTGCCTAACTCTGCTGAACTCCAGTCCTCTTCAGCCACTTAGCTCTATGCTGCCATGGTCTCAGACTCCCCCCCCCCCAGGGAAGGGAAGGAGGGAGGGCTACCTGAACAAATCTTTATCAGGCCAGTGGCTGTGTTTTCCAGGTTGGACAGTGTTCAGTTCACCAGGGGCTGTCATTAGGCCACCTGTGAGGTCTTTTTCCTTGCTTCTGTCCACCCCAAGGATGCAGGTGCACACTGGAGATCCTTAGTGCGTGTGCACACATAGGCGTGCTGCTGCACTGGATCTCTGCCTGTGTCCCTCCCTCTCATGGTACTCTTGACTGCACTGCCTCCTGTGGTCACCCAGGTGGCAGTATTGCAGCAAGGGTGGTGACCCTTTCAATCCAGAGGAGGACAGTGCCCCTTGGACCGTCAATTCTCCTCCCCCACCAGCCAGCCCCTGATGACCTGAACTTGTTCCCAAACTCAGATTGCTGGCATCATGAACCATAGTGCTACCACTCCACCCATGGGCCAGCAAGGTCATCAGATATGATAACTCCAAAGTCCCTTCCCTGTTTAGTGACTGTCAATACCTCCCCCTCCCATCCTATACTCAACTCCTGGGTCCCTATGTCCTAGATGCATGATTTTGCACATTTTGGGATTGAACCCCACTGCCACACTCTGGACCACTCCTCATGTTTTCCAAGATCACCGCACATTCTCTCCACTCCTCCTTGGTGTCCACGCTATTGCAGATTTTGGCATTATCTACAAAAATGCATACCTTCCCTTCCAGTTCTTCGGAAGTGTCACTTCTGAAGACATTGAAGAGGACTGGTCCCAGTACTGAGCCCTGTGCCACTCAATGGGTCACTCTCCCATCATTAGATTACTTGACATTTACCAACACCTTCTGTCTTCTATCCATTAACCAGCTTCTACTCAAACTGGAAACATGCAAAAGTGGTCCCAATCTACAAGGGATGAGGGCCTATTATACCATGGACATAAGTGAACAACCAATGAAATCATCAGACTGGCAGTTTACCACAGGTGTAAATCCTCTGATAATCACTGGCTGTTGATTAAAGAAGCCAATTAATCATCTGCAGCACAGGAATAAATATAATAATAATAAAAAACCAAATCAACCTCTTTAATATTTGTATTTTATTGTAGTAAAAAAATGAACCTTAGTATAATCGCAATAAGCCACTCGGAGGATGTGGGTTATCAGGGGATTTACCACAGCTGGTGAGGATTTACCCACTTGGCTGTGCCTCGTGGGCAAACCACTCCAGCTGTGGTAAATCCCCTGATAGCCCACACCCCCTCAAGACTTATTGCTTAATTGACCCCTCCCATGAAAGACCTATAGCCCTATTATCCATGATATCAAAATTATTTGTAAAAATTGCCTGCAAGCAACTAACCTCGTACCTAGAAAAATATGACCTACTGACGGTCCACCAATTAGGATTCAGGGCAGGCAGGTCCACATCCACTACACTCGCAGGCTTCATCGGTAAAGTTGTGGGGCCTCTGAGTTATGGGGATTCTGTTGTAGTGGTGTACATGAACCTCTCGAAGGTGTTTGACATGATGGACCACAACATCCTCCTAGAAAAAAAAAGGAAAATGGAAGCTGCAGCAGAAGTGAACTCCTGATTCACATCTTACTAAATTAACTGCAGGCAGTCAGTATCCATAGACAGCACACTGTCAGAGGAGAGGTACATGTTCAGGGGAGCCCCACGGGGATCGACACTTGGTCCTTTGTTATTCCTGGTTTTATGGTAACGACCTCCTGGGCCATATACACTACTCCAAGATAAAACCCTACACAGACAATGCAGTCTTCATTGCCAGAGTGACATGTAATCCCAAGTCAGCACTAAACTGAGAGGGCTACTACCCCTGCTTGTATGGCTAGTGAACAGGTTGAGGGGCCTAGGTCCTATGACGCGATGCCTCCATTTTTATATGCTGAAAATTTGGGGAGAAAGGTGTCACTCAGCATGGTGACTAACTTTGACTACTCGCACAGGGGCACCCAAAGTAATCCAGAGACTAGAAGCAATAACATAATGTCCAATACCAGGAGATGGGATTCTAAAGTGTGGCTTTATTCAACAACACTGAATGAAAAGCATAGATGGACCTCCACGGGGCTACATTCCTTGTAATGCAGATAAGGTGATGACACAGACACAATCCATTCTTGGATCCTAAACTTCTATATGTCATGGACTCTTTCACTAGTGGCACACTACCACCTCTACTCCATCCCAACATCTGGGCTTCCTCTTCAGGCACTGGCCAATACCAGACAGAAAGGTATCTGGTGTCTCAAAATGAATCTGTAGAGGTGAGCCCTGTTATGCCAGGTGAGGGGTCTTCCACATTTTGTTCCATAGACTCATACTCAGCCATTCCTTTGTTTACACACACACATCCTTGGCTACTGTAGTGCAGACTGTACATGGCTTTGTGATGCAGTAACTGTCTTTCCCTTTAAGACCCCCCCACATACAACAGTCATTACTGTTTTGGTGAATGACACTGGCCTTTTGTCAAAGCTTCATCACCCTCCACATTGCAGGTGTCCAAAACTCTGAAGGAATCTCATTTCTCAAAAACTGTAGTGCCCCAGCACTCTCCATCAGGCAGCTTCTTCCTTTTCCCAGGCCAAGGGATTGCCCCTGGGAGTTGGTTCCTTGTGCCTCTCTTATGGTGGAAGAACACACCCTAAGGTAGCTCTGTGTCAGATCTGAGGGCAGGAGGGCCTGCCCCTGCAGGGCAACCCCTCCCTCCACTGCACAGCAGGATCTACATCCTTCTCTCTCTCTTGAGCCTACTCCAGACTTTAACAGACTGACCCAGACTTCAGACTAGACTGTTGACTTGAAGGATCAACTCTAGACTCACTTTGAAATTCCCCATCATTCTACCTAACTCCCAACTGCAACATTCCATTGTGGCTTATGCTGCTGCAGAATTCTAAATGATGTCGTAGCCCCAGCTCAGCAGAGACTGAAAAAAGGAGAAAGACATAGTGAAATCCATATAACTGGAGTTTCACTAGCTGCCTGTCCCTGCCTGCCACTAGATCTAACTAGGGTTCTAGTGACCCTGAGTAACAGGGGGGGTTACAGACAAACTTCTCTCAAATGGAGAAAATAGTCCAGTCAGACTTTGATACCCTCCAAAAGTAATAAGGCAGTGTCAGTGGCTTGGCAGGTAGCACATCTGCCTCTGAGGCCAGAAGATCAGAAGATGGTGGGTTCTAGCCCCACACTGGGAACATGGGATAAATCCCATTACTGACACTGCTGTGCATCAAGAGGGGGGTGCTGCACTTCCTGAGGTGCTGTCTTTCAGAGGAGACGATAAAACAAGGTCCTGAGTGGTTGTTCAGATGGACGTTAAAGATCCCATGGCACTTCCTGATAAGAGTAGGGGACATTTTTATTAAAGTAAATTACATACAATCATACAACCATTATATCATCATGGTAAAAAGCAAAAAAGAAGGATGATGAAACTGAAAGATGTCATATAGTGCCTGAAAAAAGGGGGAAACATGGAAAAGAAGGGGAGATAAGAAAATGCAAAAATAAGTGGGCAAACCATGAGGAGATATAAGCATATTATGTGTATACAACACATTTCAAAGCTTTAAAACCTATTTAGCTAAAATAGAATCAAAGAAATTAATAACATACAGACAGTTACAATAATAGGTTTAAGAAATGCAATCTGAGTGCTCTAAACTACATTAAATATCAGAGAATAAAGCAGCAAAGAAGTGCCATTTATTCGACAGAGCTAGTAGAGAAAGTTTCTTACTATCACCCCAAAAAATGGTAGCTAGCTCCGTCGCTATAATTCAAATTAGAGCTTAGGGGGAAATATCCCTCTGTTGGAAAAGACATGTGCACCGAGAGTGCCTTAAGTAGTATTTAATCATAGTAATGACTAATCTAAGGGTTTGAGCATTATGATTTCATCTCAAAGGGGAGGCACCAAGAATAATGTTGCTATATGTAAGGGTGGACCATGTCGGAACCCTCCATTATACAACCAGAATTGCTCAAAACGTATGCACATGGGGCAGGTCAACAAAATGTGTATCATGGATTCTAAGTGTTGGGCACACCCAACTCGAGGACAAAAGCGTTCTTTCAATGCCTTGTGTTTAGCATTAGCTTTTACAGTAAGGAGGCCATGACAGCTCAACCAAAGGACATCCCACAGTTTAGCAGGAATGGACATGTTCAGGAGGGAAGAGTGGACCTCAGGAAATACAGAGGGAAGTATACCAGGATACATAGGTGCAACCGTAAAATATGAAATCATGATAGATGTATATAGGCAACAGGGCATCGGATTCATCAGTAGGGCAAAGTCAGTTTTCCAACATCTGATTTTGTCCACTAGTGTATGGACGTAAGCAGTTGCTTGTTGACCAGTGGTGGGAGAAATGGAACCCAACCTCCAGTCAAGCAGGACTGCATCCATCCGGGGGGACCCGAGGACCCCAGACTCTCGGGGTCACTGCAAGGTAAGGTATTACATTCATTTAAGAAAGTGGCAGAAGGTGAACACTAGGGGATTAATCATATTAAGGCTGCCTTGTCCAATTGGGAGGTACAGCATGCTCTGTTTTACGGGGTTTAGCCTACTACCCCAAATAACCTGAAAGAAGAGATTGAGAAAATGAGTTTCCAGTGACCTGGGGAGAGGGTATACCTTAAAGAGATAAGTGAAAAAAGGTAGCAAAAACGTTTTTAAAGCAGCGACCTTTCTCTTCTTGGACTGCTTCCAGGATTTCCAGATCTGCACCCAGGGAGCACAGGAGGCTATCTTAGCATCCCAATTAAAGAATGTCATATCACTGGCACCAAAGGTGATGCCTAAAATCTGCAGAGGCACAGTGAACACCATGATACAACCAGTGTCACCAAAGGTACTATCAGTGACACCAAGCACAAGGCAATGCATTTGTGGAGGTTAAGACGCGCTCCAGAATTTGGGGTGAAGGAATGAAATAAATCTGAGGCCTTACATTCTCATGGCTCATCTCAGATAAAAAGCATGATATCATCTGCATAGGCAGAGATTGTAACTGTATCCAAACCATTTGGGTTGGAGATACCATGAATGTAGGTATGGGACTGAATTTTATGAATGATAGGGTCAATGCAATATATATATAGAAGGGGGCTGAGGGGACATCCCTATCATACACTGGCTTTAATGGAGAAAGCTTGGCCTCAGTGCCCATTAATGAGTGGAAGCAGGGTGGCCACCGCATATAGCTGATGTAGCCAATTGCAGAAAACAACAGGAATACCATAATGTGTCAAAATGATAAATAGATAATGATGGGAAACTCGATCAAATGCCTTCTCCTTGTCAAGTGTGAGCAAATAGCCCACTTCTTAGCCAGACTCCCCCAAGGCAATCACTTAACGAAGCAAAATTAAATTATCAACAATGTGGCGGCCAGGTACCGAGCAAGATTGTGCCACGGAAATAAATCAAAAAAACGATGCCAGTCTTTTATTTATGATGGAGTCACTTTTAGCTGGCCATAGTTCTCATTTGTTGAATGAGTCAATGTCAGAGCCTTTGCACGTTTCACCCTGAGGGAGAGATATTCAATATAGGCTATCTTACATTTTGTACAAGATATATGCTTAAACATTTTCATGACAGCGAGTTTCGTATCAGTACACCAGTCTCCCAAGCTATCTTCCATGCATGTCATCATTTGGCAAGCCTGGAGGAGCTCCCCAATCTTGCAATGGATACAGGTGTCATCCAGTAAGGTGTCATTCAGCCTCCAATATTCCCTGCCTGGTGGAAATGTTGGGGAAACAGCAAACATGCCACCTAGCAAGAGGTGGTCCGAGGTTTTAACAGGGATCAACTCTACTTGTTGCATATGGAGGTGAGCCAAAATGAACAAGTAATCTATTCTCATTCCAGGCTGGAGCAATAATAGGTAAAACCATCAGTGGGGTGTAGTGTCCTATAGGAATCCACCAAATTGGCTGTGTAGAGTAGGGACTATAAAAAATAGGTATCACAAAGTAACTTGCCAGTTCGGGCACCCCTATCTGATTGTGTAAGGTAGCAATTAAAGTCACCTCCTAAGATGACATGGCAGGAGATGTGCAAATAGGGTTGGACTTTGGTCAAAAGATCCACCCAGGTTTTTTTCGTCTGCAGGGTGTAGATGTTAATAAAATGGTAAGGGGATCCCTGAAACTGGACATCCAGCAAGAGGGCTCTACCTAGTTCAATATCCACCAGAGGAGTTTGTGATAGGGTAGAGTTCATAAATAAAATGCTCATCCCATCACAGGTATCCGAACCGACTGACCACAAGGATGGGTCCCAACACCAATGGTGCTTCACGTGAGACATTCCACTGGAGAAGGTCAATTGGGTTTCCTGGAAAAATGCTACATCAAAGGCCAAATCTTTAAGCAATGCAAAAATCATAGTTCACCATGCCACATTCTTATTGCTTTTTGCATTAATGGTGACTAGTCAGAAAGGGGAAGTCATAAGAGAGTGTAAAGAAAAAAAAAAGTAATTAAGACACACAGTCCATAGCACGGACCAAAACACTTTGTGCAACCATCTTAAGTTTTTTTCGGTGTTTCAGTTAAGTCCGAACTGGAGAAGGGTCTTCTTCCATGTCAGAAGAGATCAGCACAGCTGTAGATGGGTTGGAGGATGTCTCAGAGTGGGAACCAATATCAGAATCTGTACACTCCTCTCCTAAGGCCACAAACATGCCCTCCAGCAGAAGTGGGGATGCAGTGGAAGAAACTTTCAAAGGCATAGATCCAGTTGTATGTGAACAGAGAGAGTGTTTGCGGCTTACAACAGTAATTTCAGGAGGTGGCATTATTTCAGCATCCAGCTACAGTGGGGGTGCCGGAGCCATGGCAGAGAGATCCAGCTGGGTGGGAGCTCTGGCAAATTGGGTGGTAACGGGAGCTGGAGTGGAGGTTCAGCCATAGAGGGAGGTGCTATTGTAAGAGATGCAGTATCTGGGAGAGGTTGGTCCCAAATCTGAGGACGGGTCCACTGCGTATCATCCTGATGTGCCAGTACAGCCACCAATTCTTTGTGGCGTTTTTGTTGCATGGTCGTGCGAGCGTTTGATATTAAGGCATCCTGGGTATCTATGTCATCCTTGTTATGCATGGCCCATTGACAGTTTCTGTATGAATGGCCAGACTCTTCACACTAATTGCAGCAAAGCGCATTAGTACAATGTGCACTAACGTGTCTCAGTGTTAAACACAGATTGCAACGTACTTTGTCACAAGCATTGCTGAGGTGATCATCTGAGCCGCAGCAGAAACAAGTTTTAGGTTGCCCAGGATATAAACATTGGGCTCTGTCTCTGCCCAGAAAAAGGACACTAGGAATGTGTTGCAGGCCAGAATGTGTGTGTCGAAGTTTCACCCTGAAGCGTCAGTGATCCATCCAAAACATCTCAGCATCCAGAACTGCTTCTGGGGCACCCAGCAGTTCACGTCTCTGAGACAACCAATAATGTACATCTTGCACATTAACCCCTTCATTCCTTAACATGATTGTGACTGTCCACACTGCAGTTATAGTAAATGGGACAACTGTGAAAGGAAGCCAAAGAGGGGAATCCTTCACCTTATTGTAGGAAGTCCAGAACCTATCAAGGTAAACCGAAGTATGAAAACTAAGGTAAAAATATCCATCAGTGGGGGAGTGCAAGAGAGCATATAATTCATTTGGAGTAAATAGCAGTGACTCCTTGAGCAGGGTCCTACCAACATAACCCCTGTCGTGGGGGGGTTCAAGGCCCCCAGTGTACAAGAGACGTACATCATTCCATATCTGCACATGAGCTGGAGACTGAGGAAAAGCAAAAGCTTGCTGGAATCTGGTCCAAACCTGCTCTGGAGGACGGGTCAGGGAGGGAAGACCAGTAGAAGATGAATCCCAATGGTCAACCTCCACCAATTCCACTTGGTCAGTCCATGTGAGAAGGCGAGACTGGCAAGTCAGGAGACATGGACAAACAGTCAGGGAGGCTGGCCAGAGAGGATGAATGAAATAGGAATAGGAGGGGTGATTACCTGTAACAGGGGGCCAAGCAACTGGCAAGGGGAGAGTCTCGCTTGTAGTTGGGGCAGCTGGATGACTGCAGAGTGAGACTGAAGGAGTGATGATCATAGGATGGGCACCCGGGTGGTCCTGTTCTGCATCAAATAGGATGGTATCCAGAGAGGTACTCAAGGGAGTAACTTCCAGCAAACAGGAAGGAGCAGGAGGTTCCTGTAAAGTCTGGGAATGCTATTGGGCAATGGCATCCCTCATCCATTCCACCGCAGCAAGTGGCCAAACCAGTGACCAGTCCTTTGGTGGGTAAGAAGTTGATTCCGGGCAGCGGGGGTAGTAGGAACTGCAGGAGGGGCACAGTGGCATGCAAAGTCCAGAGTGACAGAAAGAGAAACAAACTGAACTGTCAAGGCAGCAGTTTCCTTATCGAGGTCCCCAGCAGCTGGAATCACTGTCCTGGGGCCAGAGAAGCAGTTGGGAGCTGTGGAGAGGCTGCCGGAAGTGACAAAACAAGCACAGTAATGTCCAACATAGCTGTGTTTGTCAGCAGTAATAAAACACAATTGGGGACCACAGTAGGTGCAGAATCAATTAGGGTACACATCAAGGGTGACTGTGAAATGTCCAGCCATGGTGCAGAGCAGAGAGCTGGCATGACACTGCGATCCACCTGTTTGGCAGTCACTGAACCTGGTAGTAGTCCTATTGAGCCCTGACGGATGAGCGGAGAGGAACCTTGGAGGGCAAAAAGATGTTCTTTCTGGCACAGGTAAGCCTCGTCTTCTTCAGCCAAAAGTCCCAGCAGGTATTTTTTCTTTTGGTTGAGGGCATCCTGAAGTCTCAGGTCCACAGCATGCAAATTAGAATCCAGAGCAGCAACAGGTCAGAAGAGTAGTTGGAGGTTCAGCAGCCCCAAGGTGGTTAATTTCAGGCAAGACAAAAGTGGTATTGTCCGTGTGTTCTTCAGCCCCAGTATCGAAGGCAACAGGGAGAGGGGACAGTACTCCCACACCCAAAGCATTCACAGCACCAACTGATAATGGAGCAGCCATCATGCCAGACAACAGCGCCCCCTACCAAGAGTAGGAGAATTTTCACCAGTGTCCTGGCCAAATATCCCCGATGTGACCCATTATGAAATAAAATATTATGGCCTCCTTCCCTGGTGTTCTAGCAATCCCCCCTCGCTGATCCTCAATGTGACCCATTTTGATATAAAATATTATTGCCCCTTCCCCAATGGTCTAGAGGCCCCCCTCACTGATTCCTGTTATGACCCATTTTGATGTAAAATATTATTGCTCCCTTCCCCAGTGGTCTAGCAGTCCCCCCTCCCTGATTCCTGATGTGACCTGTTATGAAATAAATTATTATTGCCCCCTTCCCTGGTGGTCCAGTGGCCCCCCACCCAAGCAGGTAGTGCCCACCAACCCACTCCCCTTCCCAAAACAGAGCCAGCAGCCTGCACTGCCCTCCTCTCACCTCCGTGGCCGACCACTGACTGAACTGTCAGTGAGCATGTACTGGAAGTATGCAGCTCATTGATAAGTCAGTGAGCGTGTACTGGAAAGTGTCTGGCACATTGATTAGTCAGTGGCGTGGACTGGAAAATGTCTGGCGCACATTTATTAGTCAGTGGCGTGTACTGGAAAGTGTTGGCGCTCATTGATTAGTCAGTGGCGTGTACTGGAAAGTGCTCTCGCACTCATTGATTAGTCAGTGAGCGTGTACTGGAAAGTGTACGCGCGCATTGATTAGTCAGTGAGCGTGTACTGGAAAGTGTACGCGCTCATTGATCAGTCAGTGAGCGTGTACTGGAAAGTGTACACCCTCATTGATTAGTCAGTGAGCGTGTGCACTTTCCAGCATGCTCAGTGACAGTTCAGTCGGTGGCCGGCCACGGAGGTGAGAGGAGGGCAGTGCAGGCTGCTGGCTCTGTTTTGGGATGGGGGGAGCGGGGTGGTTCACACTACCTGCTAGGGAGGGGGGGTGCGGGCCACTGAACCACCAGGGAAGGGAGCAATAATAATTTTTATCATAACAGGTCACATTTGGGATTGGGGGGGACCGCTAGATGACCAGGGAAGGGGGCAACAATATTTTATATATCAAAACGGTTCACATCATGGACCGGGGGGGGGAACCTCCCGCAGCACATTGCTAAAAACAGGTAACTCTCCCAGAGCAGAATTTTCTAAGTATCCTTAGACCAGCCCAGGCTGGTCTTATGTACTTAGAATTTCTACTCTTGGGAGAGTTCTGAGAATCCCACATTCGGGGATGTGGCAGCTTGCATCTGTCACATGCCCCCTAGCACCATGTTGCAGACCATTTTTGGGCACACGGGCAGCACAAGCCCTATTTGGGGCACCCAGCCTGCGGTTGATGCAGGCTGCCTTTGTGAACTGCTCCCAGGGCATTGTTTGGCACAAGGGGCACTTTGCACCAGTCATTGGGATGCAAGCCCCTTGCACTGTCCCAGGAGCTTTGAGAATTGGGCCCTTAGTCTCCCGCATCATGTAGGAGCAAAACTCTGTTGTAAATTTAAAACCATACTACAAACGGAATTCACTGATCTCTGTAATTGTAAATAAACTGAAACTGTCTGAGTGATCCCCCAACAGTGTAACAACCTTCCCTGGTTCAACATCTGTTGTCTTGGTCCATACATTGCATTTGTACTTCTATCTGTCAGTGTCGATACTAATGTAATGAGTGTTCCCTCCTATCTGTAAATGTTGAAGCCATTGTAATGTACTTAATCACAGGACAACTTTGCAAATAGAGCCATGGTGGTCCGAACCATTCTTATTCTGTCTAAAAATAAAGATTTCTATCTAATTCCCCACTTTGGATCCCACCCCAAGGTGCTTCAGTTTCTTTATCCACCTCCTGTGTGGCACAATGTCAAAGGCCCTGCTAAAGTTCAGCTATGCCACGTAGACTGCCCTCCCCTGATCTATTTCCTGGTTACCTAGTCAATGAACTCTATCAGATTCATTTGGCATTACCTCCCTCCATGTGTCCATCCTGCCTGTAGTCTCACAACCAATGGGATTCAAGATAATCTGCTAGTCTTTCCTTTAGCAGGGTTTCCATTAATTTCTTCACCACTGAAGACTGACTGGCCCATAGCTGCTAGCCTCCTTCCTGGTGTCGCTGTTATATAAAGGAATCATGTTGACTTTTCTCCAGTCCTCCAGAATCGTGCCTATTTCCTGGGAGCTGTTAAATAAGGCTGTCAGTGGGACAGCTAGCACCTCCCTGAGTTTTGTTTTTAGAATTTATTTAGTTTATTTTTGGTAACCGGGTAAGTGCACTAGACATAGAAATGCCTATTTTCAGGCATGACCCGGGAGGGTACAAGTTGGAATGCAAAACATCAACAGTGCATACAGTACAACAACGGCTAGCAAAAAGTACAAGTCGAGTACAGTTCATCAGTGGACAGTAAATACAAGGAGCAACAAAAAGGAGCCCAAATAACAAGTGCAAATTCACAAATATGTATGTATAATCAGTGGAGAATAGTATTTCATACATTAATGGAGAAAAACACATTAAATGGACAATAGTGATACAGTAACTAATTAGAGAAAAAGCCAGTGCTATAGGGGTGAATGCAGCAGTTGAGTTACAGATAAGAATTCAGTAGTTGATAACAAGTAGAGGGTAGGACATACAATATAACAAGATAAAATATCAGGTTGGTAGGTACAATTGACATTTAGGGCTATGTAGAGGAGGGGAGGGTGAAGTCGCAGTGTCTAGAAGTGGGCAAGGGAGAGTAGTGGGCTAGGGGAGCCAAGGAAGTAGTCAGGAGGCACTGGCAGAGGAAAAGGTGATTAGCGAGCAGAGAAAGTGCAGGAGGGGGCAGTAAGTGATGAAGCCTAAAGGTAACAGACACGACATAAATGAGAGGATGTAGGGCTTAAGGTGGGTGAAAGGATATGCAAGGGGCTGAATCAATTACAAGATTCCAGTGTAGTCTTTTGAAGCGGACGTGACTTGGAGTAAGTCGGATGGCTAGGGAAAGACAGTTCCAGTTTTGAGGGGCAGCATAGGAGAAAGCATGGACATCCATGGAATTTTACAGCTTGGGATGTGGA
Organism: Neoceratodus forsteri; assembly: GCA_016271365.2. NCBI lineage: Eukaryota > Metazoa > Chordata > Ceratodontiformes > Ceratodontidae > Neoceratodus > Neoceratodus forsteri. Next base: position 410,139,613 of record JADMNL010000025.1, read on the forward strand.
GGGGAATGTGGTCAATAGATCTAAGCCCATAAGAAAAGGCCTGTGGGTGCAACATGGAGGCAAGGGATAGGGGGTTTCTAGATCTGACAATGCCATCTATTAGAGATCCCAAAGAGGAGAGTCAGTGGGTGGTGGGGGAGGGCCATTTTAGGTCAGCATAAAGCTGACAGTGGTGCTTGCATTGAGGGGATACTGAGGTGCAGTGGCAAATATTGCTGTATATGATGTCCCACTTGTGGAGAGTGGTTTTTGATGCACCAACATACATGACTGAGTCATACACCAGGGCTGGGAGCAGAATGCCCCATGCAATGGCTAACCCAGCTGAGGAGGTTAGGGCATAGCTTGTTTTGTATGCAATCCTGATTTTGGCATTAATTGACTTGCAGGTGGCAGAGATGTGCTGCTTAAAGTCCAGGGATGCATCAAGCAGGATGCCCATTTCTTGGGTGTATCCCATCCAGTCCCATAGCTTTGTCCACCTTAAGAGTTGAAAGTCCTTTTTGGACTCTTTCCTCTGGAAATGTACTTGTGTCCACCTCTCCACTTTCTATGTCACTGCCACTCCCCGGTGGTCCATTACCCCTCCCTCCACTGTGAAGACAGAACAGACATACCTGTTTAGGATGTTAGCTTTTACTTGGTTCTCTTCTATGCAGTCTCCCCCTCCACCTTTCTAATCCTCACTATGTCTGCCTCCTTGCTTTCCTCTTCTCACTTATGTATCTGAAGAAAGTCTTATCCTCCTTATTGACCTTTAAAGATCATGTGCAAAGGTTTTTGCATATTGTTAATAAAGCTTGAATTCACGTCCATGTCCTGATTAGTGTTTCCTGAAAAATTCATGCTGTTTGATTTTGTGGTTTTCTTTAAATCAGCATTTGTTAACTTGCTGTACAGTGGCTGAAAACTGGAGTTATTTCTGTCTCTCTCAGTCAGGCTTGGAGAGCGATTACATCATCTTGGAGTGCTGTAGCTTGCTGCTTCAGATTCCCAATCGCAGCAGGCTGTAGAATTAATGGTTTGCTCATCAGGTTTCTTACAAACTCAGTTTGTGGTTTGTGTTTAGATAGACTAGCTTAAAATCTATAATTCTCTCCTTATAAAAGCTGATCATTTGAGTTTCAGTGCTGAATTAAAGTAGTGGAAATCTTTCTTTGTGAGAGATCAGCTTGTTTGTATCACAGCTCATTCAGTTCTTTCTCATCAAAACTAATTTTTTTCTAACTATATAACACAGGGTTGTTTAATGAATATAAAATAAATCTAAATTTTGTTCATTCATAGAAATAGTTTGTCCTTGATGTAGCCTTCATAAATACATTCATGTAAGAACTTTTTTTTTCATGTCAGATTGACAAACAGGTGCCTGTCACACTCTACTATTTCAAGCACATGTACTGTCTGAACTCACAAATTTCAGTTCTTTGGTGGTTTCTGTGTAAAAACACATCATGTATGTGTACAAACAGAAACACTATATGGCATCCCAATGCACCATATCTCTTTCCCACAGTTGAGGCAGCTGCACTCTGCTGCCACCTATCCCCTGCCCCACAAGCCACCTGCCTTCTGCGCCACATTTGAGGCAACTGCACCCCGCATCTGTTTGTCAATCTGACATGAAACAATGTTCTTACGTGAATGTATTTATGAAGACTACATGAAAATGACAAACTATTTCTGTGAATGAACAAAATTTAAATGTATTTTATACTTATTAAACAACCCTGTGTTATATAGTTAGAACAAATCACAGTTTTTTATGAGAATGAATTGAGAGCTGTAATACAAACTGATCTCTCGCACAGAAAGGTTTCCACTACTTCAATTCAGCACTTAAACTCAAATGATCAACTTTTTATAAGAAGAGAATCATAGATTTTAAGCTAATCTATCAAAACACATACCACAGACTGAGTTTGTAAGAAACCTGGAGAGCAAACCATTAATTCTACAGCCTGCTGTGATTGGGAATCTGAAGTAGCAAGCTACAGTACTCCAAGATGATGTCATCACTCTCCAAGCCTAACTGAGAGAGACAGAAATAACTCCAGTTTTCAGCCACTGTAGAGCAAGTTAACAAATGCTGATTTAAAGAAAAACACAAAACCAAACCATGAAATTTTCAAGAAACTCTAACCATGACACAGGGACTTGAATTCAAGCTTTATTAACAATATGAAAAAACCTTTGCACATGATCTTTAATGATCCTTTCCTCTGTCCGTACCTTTGCTCCCCCTTACCGCCTTACCTGTTTCCTTCTGTTTTATTAGGTATACCTCCCTGTCTTCCTCCCTCTGGGTTTCTTTATACAGCCAGAAAGTCACCCTTGTTTCTGTCACCACCTTTTCACTTCCTTAAAGAACTATAATGGTCTTACCCATTTCCTTCACCACCTTTTCAATTCCATGAAGAAACACAATGGTCTTTTTCTCCTTCTGCATTTACTCACTTGCTTCACATAGAGGTTGATCACTTTAATTATGCCCTCCCTTGGTTTTCCCCACTGTCCCTCTACCCCTCCCTGGCAATCCCCCCTTTGAGGGAGTTTCTGAGGCAGTCTCCCATTTCTTTAAAATCTACCCTTCTAAAGTACAGGACCCTTGTGTTCATATGGTTAGCCTCCATTCCCCTCTTTAAGTTAAACCACAATGTATGTGATCAGTGGTAGCTGTGACAGGGAGCTCCTGCCACTCTTGAGGACTGACCTTTTCTTAAATCTGTTGCAACAGTTCTTCTATTTCTTAGCCTAATCTATTCTTCACAATTTCTAGTCCGCAAGGTTGGCCACCTATGGGCACCCCCTTCCTTTTCTTGACTATCTCTTGAATTTTCCTTTTCCCTCTCAGGTCCTCATACAGGGAGGTTATTGTTGTGACCTCTGAGCTGATGTAGAACAACAGGCTGTGTTCCTCATTATTGGATTTAGTATGCAATGGCACTATGTCATAAAATACTTTAATGTATATACCTTATGGCCTGGATATTCAAAAGGGTTGCGCCATGCGCAACAGGGTTCACGCCAACGCAAAATCCATCGCCATCTGCGATATTCAGCAGGAGGCAGCTACGCCCACTGGCATCAGGTTGCGCAAGAGAGCAATGCAAATGAATGCATGCTCAACAGTAGGGGAGGATCCATGCATAACCTGCGCAACCCGATATTCAGTCGGGTTGTGCAGAGTTGTGCATGCGCAACCCCAACCTGTGCCTGCACAACCTGAGCCCAAAAAGGCTTGTTGAGGGCCACCCACAGGTGAGCTGCTGCATTGCAGGGGCAACACAGCAGCTGCCACCCCTGGCTGGCCCCAACTCTTTCCCTGTGCCCCCCACCAGCCCGATCGCGGGCATGAGTGCAACCACGACTCCCCCACATCTCCCACAGCCCGATCGGCGGGCGCAGTGTTCACGACTCCCCGCCCACATCTCCCACAGCCCGATCAAGGGCAGTACAGGTACATGTACACCCCCCATATCCCGGCCCGACTGCATAACGCAAAGGAATCCCCCAGTGCCCCATCAAGGCAGAATGTAACCCCCAACCCAAACATCTCCTGGTGCTTCAGTGTCCCCACCCCACGAGGTCTCTCCACCGCCCCCACAGCCGGGCGGGCGACAGTATCCCACCCGCCTGCCGCCCCATCGCCCGCCGACTGATTATCCGGTAGGGCTGCACGCCTATTGGTGCAGAGCTACAGCCAATGGGCTTGCAGCCCATACCGTACATGACAGTCCAGATTTGTGAATTCATTCAGCGCAAGGGCTTGCGCCTTAGAATGGCGCAGTTTGAATATCCAGGCCTATGTGTATAAAACCTGTACATTTTGAAAATACCATGATACTAGGTGTTTTTGATAAAGGTAAAAAGTTACTAGGGGACGGTATGATAAAAATTAAGTTAGTTGTGCTATTTAAGAATCATGTAAATTGCTGTAAACTGAACAAGTCTGAAATTTCATGGTGATTTGCATATATCCCATGATGCTTTGCATTATGGAAGTATGTGTGATGTTGTGTTTCTTTGAAACTTGGCTTATTGTCAATGCCCTTTGGGTAACTTGTGTTTCAGTGCTTCTGCACTGAGGTTCTTTGTCTTTAGCTAGTTTTTATTTTTTTTATTTGAGCCCACACCATTCAAGCAAACACGGCCCACAAAGGGGAGGCTGAATCTCAACTGCTAAGTTAGATCAGAAATCAGTAGGTGCTGGTTAAGTGTAGAGGGAAGACTTGCATATCCCTGCCGTAGTGCTGTTTTCTCCCCTCAGACCCTACCTACCTGCTGCTCCATCATCTGTGGAGCAACTGTTGCCTCCCTTGGGTAGTTTAAATGTTTAGTCATAGTAGCATTTGAACCTCCAGTCAAGAACTGTGCTCCCTTTTCCTGGAAGGATGCAGGCCATCTCCCTTATAGAGGCTCATATTCCTCCTAGATGGCCCCCCTCCTCATTTCTAATGTAGCCGAACTTCTACTCCAGGCACCATGCCTTCAACCAGTCATCACATGCCCTGGTGCAGACTACCTTTGCATATCCCCAGTCATCCACAGGTAACACCTTTGGAAAAATCCACTGTGCATGCCCTGATTAAGGTCCCACCCCAACTACTTGAAGTTATCCTACCCTATCCCTACCTTCTCTCTTGTCCGGTCATTCATTCGCAGATGGACAATGACATCTAGCTCACTCTTAGCTTCTGCCTGATTACCATCAACAAGATGACCCCTTCATAATCATAGAATCATAGAAGCTTGATGGCGAAAAAGGACTATACCAGCCCATCTAATTAAATTTTGCTTTCCCTACCTCTCCCTCCCTGCCAGCCCCGCCCTCCCCTCTACTCAGCCCCATATGCTTGTCCCATGCCTCTTTGAATTCTTCCACTGATTTGACCCCCACCATGCCATCTGGTAGTCTGTTCCAGGGCTCCACCACCCTCTCTGTGAAGAAATGCCCCCTCACATTGCCCCTATATCTTTTCCCTTGCAGTCTGATGCTGTGCCCTCTAGTTTTGATTCCCTCCTTCCTCTTAAGTAAACCCCCTTCTCCCACTTTATTGAGCCCCTTTACATATTTAAAAGTTTCACTCATGTCTCCCCTTTCCCTCCTTGTCTCCAGCATGTACAGATCCAGCTCCTTACACCTCTGCTCATATGACTTTCCCTGCATACTCTGCACCATCTTGGTTGCCTTTCTCTGAACCCTCTCCAATGCATCTATATCACTGCAGAGATGAGGCCTCCAGAACTGAACTCCATACTCCAAGTGCGGCCTCACCATGGCTTCATAAAGGAGCATTATTACCTCTTTCTGCTAGTAATGCCCCTGCCTATGCATGCCAACAGTCCAATGGCCTTTCCTGCTGCCTTGCTACATTGGATTCCTACCTTAAGATTTGAGGAGACTATGATCCCCAGATCCCTCTCCTGTTCTGTTACTTTAATTTCCTCCCCACCTAGGGTGTACCAGTTCTTGTGTTCCTACTCCCCAAGTGCATCACAGTGCACTTCTTGGCACTTAATTTCAGCTGCCACTTCCCAGACCATTTTTCAAGCATTTTTAAGTCCTTTCTCATGTCCTCCACCCCCCCGGGTGTCCAGACTATTGCATATTTTCGTATCATCAGCAAATAGGCACACCCTCCCCCTCAAACCCTCAGCAACATCACTGATGTGGATGTTGAAGAGAACTGGACCCAAAACTGACCCCTGTGGCACTCCACTCTTCACCCTCACCATCCCAGAGTGCACCCCATTGAGCACCACCATCTGAGTTCTTCCTGACAGCCAGGCCTCCACCCAGCTTGTTATTTTCCCACCAACCCAAGGCTTTCCATCTTGCTCACCAGTCTCCTATGGGGGACAGTGTCAAAGGCCTTACTGAAGTCCAGATAGGCCACATCCACTGCCTCCCCCGGTCAATCACTTGAGTCACTCAAAGAACTGAATTAGGTTTGTCTGGCAAGACTTTCCCTTCTTGAAGCCATGCTGTCTGCTGTCCTACAAGCCACTCTCCTCCAGGTAATCCACCACCCTCTCCTTGATTAATGCCTCCATTACCTTCCCCACCGCTGACGTGAGGCTGACAGGTCGGTAGTGCCCCTTCACCACCTCACTACCGCCCTTGTGTAAAGGCACTGTGTCTGCCCTCTTCCAGTCCTCCAGCACTCTCCCCGTATCCAGGGACAAGTTGAAGAGCCTTGTCAAGGGTCATGTACCTACTCTTTCAGTTTTTAACATGCCAATATAATCTGTGATACCCCTGCTTTCTCTATCTATCTTATGTGGAGACAAGTCTTTGGGTTAATTTTTTTATAAAGAGTGCTGGCCCACAAGGCCACCATGAAACCTGACTCCCTAGTGCACTGCTGTGCCCCTCCCACAGATGATCTCAGCATCATCTCCTTCCCCGGCAGAAGGGATGGGAAGGTCCCTCTGGCTGGGCTTAAGCCTGGACTATTAAAGACCATCAGTAGACCTGAGGGAGTTGGGAGGCAATGAGCAACAATGGAGTGTGAGACAACCAGGCAGCAGGGGCACCAGAGGCACTGGAAGAAGTGGGGTGTAATAGCGAGGAGCAAAAAACTGGTTTTGAGCTCAATGTTTTCCAGAAGATTTTCAAAAATAGGGGTAAGGACAGGGCATATGGTGTATTCAGGGTGGTCTGAGGGTGATCAACCTTTCTGTTTTCATAAATCAACAAGCCTTTTTCTTCAAAAATTTTGATTTTTCAAGCAGCAATCGACTTTTTACCAACCTTCTGAACTGAAAACCTTTACCATAATGCAGAAATCACATGACTGCTGGTACATAGACACCTTCTCAGTGACCTTAGCCATCTGCAACACTGCCCTGCCTGGTAGTTAACAAGGCATCACAACTGAGTAATATGACACTTGGCCTCATTTCAGGCTGACTCCATCTTGAACTGATTACAGGTCTGGGAGGGGCACTCTGAGCCAAGAGGTGGGTGAATGAAGACAAGGACTATTCAAATCTGAAATGTCAGGCAAGGTGTTTGTTTCCAAAAGGCTGTGGGTAGATCTGCTGAACTGTCATATCTTGTCATTTATGATGTGCTTTCTTCATTATCTGTCTTTCCTCTAGTATTTCTGGGGTGCCTGGGTACCCCAAAGCCAACACACGCCATCCGCAGACCAAAGCAAGGTACTGGTGGTGTGACTACCCCTTGCACTTCATCTCACACTGAGGCTTTGTCCCCTCTGACAAAACCTCAGAGTAAGACAAAGCACTAGGGCAAGTTAGACAGCCTCTATCTTGGTCTGTAAAATAAACCTTTTCCAAAACTATTAACATTTGGTGAATGAACATATTTTGTGGAAAATTTCTCTCCAGCTGGCATATCATTTATGAGCCACCTTTGTGCTTTCTTCTAGCCTTGGTTGCCACCCGCAGTCTGGCTACAGTGTATACGGCCTTGTAAAACGCATTCAGTACACTTGTGCAGTATTGCATTATGCATTTCTTTTTATAATTTGTAATAGACAGTCACCTTTGTTGGCTTTCTACAATTTTGCCAACTTATGAACATGTTTTTTCCTTTTTGCAAATGTTTGATTTTCCACTTGCAAACGTTACCATTTATAGAGCACCAAGAGTCTTGTTTCAGCTCCCTTCTTTAGGCTGTCCATGAGAGTGTGTGGATCTGCAGTTTTGTTCCACTGATATGTGTTGACATTGTGTCAGATCCATTTGCAGGCAAATGGGAATGCTCTGTCTCATTTTAGGACAAGACTCATTTACCTGATGGTGACATTTGTCTAAATATCTGTCAGCAAAAATGATGTAATGTAACACATAGGATTATTTTTTCTTCAGCACAGCTCCCTGTCAAAACTGTTTTTCCTTTAAATATGGCAAAATGTACATTTTAATTAAAAATTAAAAAAAAACAGTATCTCTATCTATACACAGGAATATCAATTCATCATACAAAGAGGATGGCATTTGTTTCTTTTGAATATTTTAAGGATTTTTTTAGTATTTAAATTATCAAAAATGTCAACACATGCCAACAGCATGAAAAAGAAGGCCCAACTATGATCCCAACTCGTAGTAAGGAAATGTGTGATTTACAGCTACTAATGTAGTGTGCCATACATGTCATGCAATATCACTAGACATTATGAACAAGAGAAGTGCCTAACTGCACATAACTGCATTCAGATCTTCCCAGGTTGCTGCAGTGGGTGGGGAACCCTTTGAGGTCAGTGCAGGTTTACACAGCACACTTATTTATAACTGCTTTTGAAGCAGGGGTGGGCATGATGAGCCTAGAGTCCTTTTCAACAGGTTCTTTACACACCAGTAACAACAGACCTTTGAGAGACTCTCCTCCACATATTGGACTGCAAGCTGGTAGCATCACAACCTCATGGGAGATGTTTCAGAGCTGGACCAGTGACATCACCATATGCCCCCACTTACGATCCATAATGCCTCTATGTCACCTATGTAACATTAGTGGCCCCATCCACTTCGGTTCCCGCTGACCGGGAAATGGGGTTCCAACATTTATCAGCCAACAGGAATGTGTAACCCATCCCTGGCCAATCATACAGGACAGTCAAGGAAACAGATCACTACAGTCTGCCCACCAAATCAATCAGACACCTGAAAGGAAACCCAGGCAGTGACCAGTAATAAACACAGCAATCTTCCTTGCCAGAGTGGGGGGGGGACGTTGAGTGACCGGCTGGTGTTCCACGTATCACTTAGATTCATAAACTTGGAAAAAGTTACCTATGAGACAAAGTACTTATTAGACATATCAACTATTTTGGAAATTTGGAAGAATACTGTGGCTTTGAAATAAGTATATTGTATGGAATTAAGGATAGGTCAATTTTTGAACAAGATCCATTTTTAGAGGATTGCCAAGCAATGAAAAATATCATTTGAAATATTACCCTAAAGGCAACTCTTGATAAAGCCTACAAGTAGGTGAAACATTGAGTGCATTGCCATATTTTAAAATAATAAAAGAAAGAAGTTTTGAAAATGGAATCATCTTATCTGCATCTATATTTCTTCAGCTGTTTAAGAGCTGCCTATATCACAGTGTATAATTCATCTGGGTGGGGGCTGAGTGTTTCTAAGCTTGAGTCCCACCTGGGCTGCCAGATAATCGCTCCGTTCTGTCATTGATAATTGTGCAGAGGGAGCTCTGTTAGAAGCTGTACTTATTTGCTGATTATCTATTATAATAGTAATGATATTGTAGTTTGTCTAACCTGCCTCCTTTGCAGCATGGACAGTTCTGTAAATCACCACCATCTTGGTTCTGGACTGCCATTGTGGACCAATCAGTACCTTTGGGAGCCCTTAAATGGAACCTGTCCTCAGGGGTCTTGTGGGAGTGAATTTCTGTAGGAAATGTAGTTTTTCCACTTTGTCACCAAAATGGACCTAGAGGGGGAGCCCTTGCTGTGACAGATAGATGGATCAACCAACCAAGCCATTTGGATCAGATGAAAATCCTCAAGCTGCCTGCAGCAGTGAGGCAGAAGTGAGTTGGAGCTGGAAGAGTGAGCAGCTCCAGCTCGAGGATCTCCTGCCCCATGGGGTAGCATGGGGACTCGGCAGGAAGGCTGAGTCTGGCCTGCCTGCCTTCAGCTCTTCCACATGGAGAGATCAGAGAAGTTTTATTTTGGACCAGGTCTCCGAGCCATTTCCTTGTGCCCTGATTAAATGGGTACAGCGAGTCGAGTCAGTCTGAAATTGGAGTAGAGAGAGTGAACATCTCGAGACATTCGAGCAGCTGCTCCTGCGTAGTTGCATGGAAAACGGGTGGAAAGGCTTAGTTTGGCCTGTCTGCCTGCTGTCCCTTGAAAGGGATCCTTAGAGAGTGCTTAAATAAACAGACTGTATCCAAACCAAATGTGACAAAAGTAACCGAATTGTGACTGTACCATTGCTTGAAGAAGACTGAAGATTTGCTGCACATGATCTGTCAGGACATCTGAAATCACCACAGAGATCACAGTTTTGCTCAGGAAAGCTAAAATTGCAACCAGTCTGTCATCCAACCTGTGGTATTTTGTTTTGTCTTACTATAAGTGTGCTGAATGCTGTTAGTGGGTCGCGATTTGGTTACCCATTGCCTAATTGTGTCATGCTTGCTGGAAGCTGCATCCAGCATTTACTGGACTGAATCTGAATTGTTCACCTGGCCTGGGCCCTGCCACCTTGGCCCAGCCAGCTACTCCAGGTGCAGAGATCACCATTGATGAGAGACTCACCCAGGGATCAGCCCCCTGCACAACCATCTCGAACCAGAATGACACCTTGGTGATTCATGTGGGCACTGCATCTCCTGGCATACCAGCTTGTCGACCTGCAGTCTCCATCTCGTCCCTCCTGTGTTTCGGATTGGGTAGCGTGAGTAAACCCCAGGGTAGCTCCCTGCAACATCAGCTAAATCAAAAGTGTTGTCATCTGACTCCTTTGTTGTTTTCTTGTCATGAACTGAGCCTCCAGGCTCCGGGTTACAAATTGTGTGTGGTTGTGCATGTTTCTTCTTTCCATCACAGGGCCCTGACCAGCTGCAATGCTGGCCTACCCCGGGTAACGAATTAGGCTAGCCCACCTTTGTTCCTACTGGGTACCCAGAGTGTGTGACTGTGAAGGGACTCTAAAGTGCATACATGATTGCCTGATAGAATCAATTACAGAACTAATCAGCCAAATTACACCCCTCCCTTGTTCATTCCCCCTGAATAAATCAGATCTAATTCTTTGTGCATTTAACCTGACTGTGGTTCCATTTTGTACCAGAAGCACTGTACTGTTGTTACCTGCTGTGTCTAATCTTATTTTACAGGGGTTCTCCAGGGTCAGACTGGTGGGACCAGCCCTGGTGGTAAGTGCAAACAGAGTGGGGATTTATATGCTGATTAAGAGTTATTGTAACTGTATCTGTTGTACGTTGCTTAGGCCACTAGAGGGGAAACAGGGGGGTTACAGTGTCCTGGAGGGCTGTACCCAGGTCATCTACGCTACCAATAACCCTGTCCTCTGGGTGGAGGCACCCATTTTCCATACCCAGGCCCCTTAACTTGTACCTAGTTACGCAAGCAGAGGTAGTAGCCCTCGGGATAGCGCCACCTAAGGGTTACACCTGGATATGGAGCAGGAGGGAGTGGCAGTGAGTCAGAAGGAAATGGAGTAAGCGACCTGCTGTTGGCTGCCTTTTCCATGACATTGTAGGGCCATGTACTACTACTGCTGCTGCTGGTAGTAATAGTAACCACAGCTACCGCTACAGAATGAATGGAAGAGATGGGAACCCCCTACCTCAAAGTTGTTGTTTGCCAAGGGACTCCACGGTGGAGCCAAAAATTTGTCAACTCCAAAAGGGACACAAAACCGAGATTGCTGCACATCAGGGGAGAAATCAACAACTGTGAACCAGAAATATACATCAGTGCATGCAGATTCCTGAAGCTGCTCTCCTTGCACAAGCATCAGCGGCATCCTAGATTAATCACAAACTAAATTCAAGCTGTGTAGAATTTTCAGATTCTGCCTTCAATGGCAATCTGCAGAATTTCAGAAATCCTGCCCAAGTACGTAGAATTTTGAAATTCTGAAAGTGGTGTTTAAACCATGAGTTAGTAATTTGCTGTTTATATAAACCATGGAATGGTGTTCCACAGGTTATGTGAACAGCAGATTAGGATTCTGCAAACTGCTGAAAAACAAATCTGTGGTTTAAATTAAGAGAATTACAGAATACTGCAGACTTTAGCAAAAAATTCTGAAAAGCAAAGCAGAAATGGAATTGCTATGCCGCCTGGATTTCATTGGTAGAATTCTGCATTCCACATGACTCTACAATATATGCGTACCAGCAATCTAGGCCCTCAGCTACATGCTGTCTAGCTTCAGTTTTAACCAAGCCTTCAGGCAGAATTTTGGACATGTGTGTTCACAGGCAGTTGGGAATATCAGAAAGCAGTCATAAAATCATTGCGTGATAACTTGGGTCATGTATGAGTGGATCATGCATTGGAACTTTGCTTTCATCGTTCACATGCATGAGCCCATTTTTGTCACTTTATGTGTTATTGCTGTTCACTCCCTGCTGTATCCCCTTCCCAGGGTAGCACCTGGAAATGAGCTGTAGCTCAGTATGCTTGTCCCAGCCACCAAACTTTAAATAAAACAAGAAAAGTAGGTGTGTGCAAGGTTCTACTGGCCTTGAATGGCTACAGACATTGAGAAATACTGCAAGCATTGTGTCTTGTGTGTCCAGAGAAAATACTTGTTTCAGCAAGCTGCCCCTTTAGTGAAATGAGCTGCCCAATGGAACTTACGTGCATGGACTTTATGACCATTGAGCCTGATAACTTAAACATCACCAACGTGTTGATCATTACACTTACTATTACATATGGTATAGTACTCCAAGGCATACCCCACTAAAGACCATACAATCAGTAACATTGTCAGGATCCTGCAGCAGTATATATATGAGGAGGCAGTACGGCGCAGTGGTTTAAGGCTCTGAGCTGCAAATCTGGAGACCTGGGTTTGAATCCCACAGCCCCCACTTGCATACTGTGTGACTCTGAGCAAGTCACTTAACTTCCTTATGCTCCCAGGTTGCACCTGCAAACAAGCTTTCAGCTTAGTGTGTCTCACCTGGTAAAATAATTGGTAAAAATAAAAAAAGATAAAAAATACCATTATGGAGTGTCACAATGCATTCATTCAGCGCAGGGGCCTCACTTGTAGAGTCACCTAGTGAAGGAATATCTGGCCTCTTATGGGATAGGATAAAACAGTCCCAGAGGACATCATATCATCTCCAAGCAGACCCTCAGCCAAAGTGATTTAATCAGACATTACTAGGTATGTCTGGAACCTTGGATCAGGCTCTGAAAGCAAATGGAGTCAGAAAGTTAGTTTCCGGGTGCATGCATGCCATTGCATTCAAAACAATACTACCATGTGTTCTCCACACTATCTCACATTTGAGATGCTTGGCTGCCCATAGACCTTTGTTTTAGAGCATCTGCAAATGGTGCCTCCTCTGAAATTTTTCTGGAATATACTAAGTGTTTGCAATTACAGCTACAAGAAGCCTAGTGACTGCTGATAAAATTGGGACTTCCAACAAGAAACAATACAATCAAAAAGTACCTAGCAAGTCTTGCATGTTGGGGATTGAGTATTACTGCAGAATTTTGGATTGTGTGGGACGTACAAAATTACTGCTGGGCATCTGATCATATGTGGTGATAGAGAAACTGCCAGATTCACCTGTTTATTGCATTGCATCTAAAAACAGGTGGGGTATGCCAGGGACTAGGCACTTTAACTGTTTATTGCTGATTCAATAGATATTCCCCAAGGTACCCCAGGACACTGCAGCCTTCAAAGTGCATCAGCCTGTTACCCGGTGTCAGTGTTGAATTCTGAATGCAGGTGACCGTGATGTTAGTGAGTCTGCTGCTTGTGAATCACCTGTGGATGCTAAGTCACTAAGACCAGATCCATCTGAGGACTCTGAAGAAGAAAATGGGGTTACAGTTTGGTCTTATCCAACACCTGACCTAGAGAGTACACCCAACACTGCAGCCCCTGTGAACAGTAACAGTGATCATGTGCCTGTGGGACTGGATCTTACTGCTGAATCTTTTGTACCTGTGGATTCATCTGAGGACATTCCTGTGGTAACACCTGAGGATCCTACAGTGGAGAAAGCTGCCTTAGAGTCTGAGACTTGCACTGTAATACCTACTGCCCCTCATGGTCTGGACACTGTGAAGGAACATGATTCTGATCAGCCCCTTCTGAAAGAGGAAAGTGTGTTGCTCATAGCTCTGGAAGAGAACACCCCCCCAACCCGAAACTCTCGTATGACACCCTGGGTGCCTCCATCAATGTCCCCATTCATGCAGGGATTGTCACTAAAACTATTTCCAATATTACTTAAGTATTGCTACAAACAGTAGCAGTTTTTTTGTCTAGATAGCCATATGTATATTGCATAGTACATGGTTACGTCTTGGGTAAATTAGTAAGCCTTGAGCCAAGAATTCAACATGAGAAGACCATATCCCCTTAGTGGGTTTTAGCTTCAGAACTCTGTGGCTTCATTATTAATATGAAAATTGGGACTTTGAGCAATGTATGTACTATAATTATTTTATTATTGTATATAAGAGCTTCTTTACTGTATTTGGTCTTGTAACTCCAACATATTCATTGGTTTGTAACACTGTTCATTCCCTATGTTACGCTGTCCCCAGGTCACACCTGGAAACAAGCCTCAGCTCAGTGTGCCTTTCCCGGTTACCAAATTTTAAATAAATAAATTTAAATAAAAATATGCATATATTCGGGGCAAAAGGGGACTGCTGGGGTGGGACTGTAATATGTAAACAAATATGGCAATCACAGTGCCAAATAATGCACCTTAGCTTAAGACTTTCTGCTCTTCCAGGAGGTCAAAGGTGCTGAAATGGTTCCAGGGAACTGTGACCAATGAGGAGATTGAGTTTGCATGCTGTCTGGTTGGAACCCAGGGAATGGAACATTGCATGGTTTGCCCGTGAAATCTCCACCAATTCAGAAGCACCAGGGAATCTCTATAAAAAGAACTGGGTGCCATTAATCTGGGGTTTGCAGCACAGTGTTGGGAATTGCCGTGTGAAGAGCATGATCAGTGGAGTTGTTGGCTACCAGTACGCCATGTGTCTGGCAGAGCAGTAAATGGCACTTTACAGCTTTTTAGATCTGAGGATACTATTGCTGCTTTGATATTAGTATCAAAAGAAAGGCACATTTTTTGGTAATCCAGGGGAGGGCACTAAGCCTTGCCAGTGCTGGGAGACAACAGACATTCAGGACTCAGTCTGAAAGGACACTGCCTAAGTTAGGTTTGAGAACAGGAAAAAAGGAGGAACAATAGGGAAGCAGAAGATTGAATGCAACCAACTATTGATCTGAACTGCAGAGGGCCAGTTGTAGGTGTATTATCCTCCAGAATGAGTTGTAAGGAGGAACAGTGGGGCTGGCTGAGCTGGTGACCCTGATGAGTGATGGAACTAAGAAAGGAAAAACAAGTACTTCTTCAGGAGATTGGATAAAACAACACTCAGCCAAGTGAAGGCAACTGTGATTACAGCACAGGTCTCTGGGCCTCCTACATGAGACAGATAGACAGACAGACAGACAGACAGATGCAGAAGGCTTCTAAAATACCTAGATTGGACATTTTCTGATTGCATAAAGGCCTAGACAGAAGACTCGCTGAAATGGCTCTGGACCAGTGCTTAACTCTGTGGACTGTGTGTATTTGCTTATGTCATGTTTTAATTTCTACTCATCAAGCATGTCAATGAACCTGTTTTGTTCACCTGAAAAGTTGGTCTTGATCCATCACCTAGATAAAGTATCCACTTGTAAAGGCCGTCCACTGTAGGGATCAAGGCTTGCTGATGGGTTGGCTGTGGGAAAAACACATTTTACTTGTATAGAGTCTAGGATACCCTTAGCTTCCCGTTTTTCCTCCCACTTCCTTGTCTTTTTATATGCTTCCTATTTTATAAAGCTGCCTGTTCTTTTTTTATGTGCTTGTTGGGTGATTTTATTCATTTTCTGTGTTATCTAACAATGGTACATTAGCTGGGGAGCAGGCTTATTACTTTCAGGGGGGTAACACCCTAAGAGTGAGGTCATATCTACCCTAGGTGGAAGCACCATACGTTTATTTATTTCAACATCTGTAAGCTCAGTAGCTTAACACCAGGAACCCAGGCAGGCTCCCTTGAAATGCACATCTGTGCCGAGGGCCCTAGAAGATTGCTACACTGGGATGCAAACACCAAAGCTACAGTTTTACTTGTGTTTAAGGTCAGTCAATTTTTGGTGAACACATTTCTGTGAGGCCCTTCTGGAGGACTGCTTTCACCTCAGACAGTGTTGAAGCCCTCCGGCAAACTATGATGTTGTGTTCATGATGTCTTTCTGCCATATTCACATATTTAATTTCCTTGCTTTTTCTTAGTGTGCAATTTCTGTCATTACTAGGGCAAGTATTAGTGGGGACACTGTCCTGTCCTGCTTTTCATTTTCTTAGTGTGCAACTTGTGTCATAGGGCAAATATTAGTGGGGACATATAGCCTCACTGTCCTGTCCTGTCCCTCTCTTCATTTTCTTAGTGTGCAACTTGTATCATTACTAGGGCAAATATTAGTGGGGACATATGGTCTCACTGTCCTATCCTGTCGCTCTTTTCAGTTTAAATTCCTGGGAGTGCAATATCCACTTTTATCATCGCTTCAGAACTACTGTCTAATGCTGTGATCCAGACTTGAACATTTGACTAATAACTACTTTTTCCATATATATTTTTCCTTCCCTGTCCTTGCCAGGGATATACCCTCTTCTTAAGGATATACCTTGTTCAGGCGATGGCCATCATGTGAATGGGATGGATGTTATCTCCCCCCATTTTCTCCCTCTTCCTCACACCTTCCCTTTGGCATGGGGCATGCCAGCCAGTCTCAGCAATGCAGCATGCCCCTGCAGAGAAGTAAGCTCCCTGGCTGGCCTGCAGGGGTGGATGCGGGATGGAACCTGCCGCCAACTCTCACAGGCCAAGTTGAGCTTTCCTCTGGTAGCTGTGTGCGGCCTGGCCCTTAGAACAATGACCAGAGTCTGATCCCAAACTCCGCTCCTGAACTCCAGACATCTGCATGGCAGTGCAACGCACTGCTTCCTGACCATTGTGGTGGGCCAACTAATAACTAAAGAGAGTAGATAACTTTTACATCACTCTCCAATTATTCCCCATGGCTCCCTCATACTAACATACTAAAATGCCAGCAGAATAGGCCTAACGGTCTTTCGAGTCTGCTCGATTGGTCAGCCCCCACCCTGGGTGCTGACCTTGCTGCCCCCCTCGCCTTCTCCCTTCCCAGTTCCGGATATTCTTGCTGCATTGGATTTTGCTTCCAGAACCCTTCCTTTGTACCTGTCCCAGCCCCTCTTGAACCCCTCCACCGTCTCTGCCTCCACCAGCCCCCTAGGCAGTGCATTCCATGGCTCCACCACCCTCTCAGTGAAGTAGCACCTCCTCCTTTCTCCCCTGAATCTTCCCCCCTCCAGCTTCCACCCATGCCCTCTAGTAGCCCCCTCCTCCTTCCTTCGAAGCACCCTGACTGTTCCTCCCCTATTTACCCTCTTCATATACTTGAAGACCTCTATCATGTCCCCCTGGTCCCTTCTCTCTCTTCCAATGTGTACATATTTAGCTCTTCGAGCCTCTCCTCATAGGCCCTGTCCCCCAAGCCCCAAATTATTTTGTTTGCCCTCCTCTCAACTTAATAAGTTTCAGTTGACTTCTATTGAGATTGAGCAGATTTGAGATTGCTCTTCTTTATAATAATATTTTGAAGGGAATACTCAGTATCACATTGGGACATCATCCAAGGCTTTTCCTTTTGAGGCATAGAAGCTGAAAGGTTTTTGTGTTGAAATTCTTGTTTTTTAAAATGCTTTCCTATTTTGTGCTCACCATGACCCAGACAGTTAGAGATAATGTGACTGATTTCCCTTCCCAAACCAATGAGTCATAACAAGGATGAAACACATGTCTGTGTCTGCTGTTCTCTTTCTTAACAGATTGTTTGTAAGGCCTTTTGGCACCATTCCATCCTGCTTAAAGCAAAGCCAGCCTCAGTTCTTTCATAATTTGCATATCGTACCCACAATGCTTTTCCTTAGTAGGGTGTGCATCATTTAATTTACCGATGAACTCTCCACCAATTTGAAAGCAGTAATGATTTGCAAACTGTCTGGTTGCAGTCCAGGGAATGGGACATTGCATAGTTTGCCTTTGAACTCTCCACAGGCAAACCATTCAGAAGCACCAAAGAGTCTCTATTAAAAAGGACTGGGTAATTTCTAATTACTGGGTAATATTAACTGGGTAATGTGTAAATTGGTATTTCTCTTGAGGCATTGCTACACACAGATCAGAAGGAGGTTGTATATCCTCTGCATGTGATGACTTTTTTCACGTAATTCCTTTAAATCAATTGGATTCCTCCTACAAAACTGTACCTTGTTTATTCAGTATATAACTGGAAAGACCTTGGAGCAACTTTCACATGGAATGTGGAACCCTTGTCATTACTGAACTTGTCCACATTCTTGTCTCTTTATTGGACTCTGTCTCCTGGCTTCAAAAAAGCACAAATTCCTTGTGGGTCTATCATAACAGACTATCTCTTTTCTCGTCAAACATATGTTTTTGCACTTCACTGCCTAAGAAATAGTTGTTTTCAGTAGTTCCCTTGGGGTGCAGGCAAATTATTACTTAGCCCCCTACTAATTGACATTTGAGCAAAGGACAATCTGTGCTGTAAGAATGCACTCCTCTATACCAGAGGCAGCTTGAGAAAGTCCTCTCAGTCATCACTCATTTTTATAAGGCTTTTTACAGCGTTGTCTGGACTCCCTGTTAGTTAGGAGTGATTTGAACTAGATGCTTTATATGCAAAGTTCCATTTCATCACAAACTGCTTAAATTTCACACAACTAAATTCTGGGCCAGCTCCAGTGAATAGCTTGATTGGTACTCTCCATCTTGTAAACACTGACTTCAGACAAGTGTTCACCAGTTCAGAAGCAGTGCTTTGCAACTCATAGATAATCAGGATAAACGAACAGCAATTTGTCACTATAGGGTAATTCTTCACATTACACTCCAACAGGTCTGTACTAACCTTCTAATAAGGCCTGCTAGACAATGAATATGTAGATAAGGGCTCCAGCTACTGTCTGGGCCAAATTAGACACAAAGAGTACTAGCTATTATAATTCCTTGATTCCTTCTTTGCAGAGATATCACACATCCCTATCTCTGTGCTTATACTTCTCCACACCTAGTACAAATTTCCCCAGACTCTTTCAAGGAATAACCTTTTGAACATGTCATTTATTTCCATTAAAAATGGCATTAATAGGACTGTCTGCTGCTGTCCAGGTTCAGGATCAAACCCGAGGAGTTGGGTAGGGAGTGGGCCAGGGTTGAGATGGCTGTCATTCAGCAGTGCGTCTCGGCCAGGGACGGTTGGCAGTGGGTTCAGCCACTATGTGACTCCTGCAGCTGGATAAGAGAAGTTGCTCCTGCTGTAAGGGAAGCTGCATGTGTGCAAAGCCTACAAAGGCATCACCTGCACCAGGGGAGGAGGGCGGGAACAATAGGTGAGAAAAATCCAGTAGCTGTCTAAATGATGGCCAGGTACAGTCTGAACAAGGTAGATCCTTACAAACAGAGTATATCTCTGTGAAGATGTGCTGCTGGCCAGGGGATAAAAATCTGTTTGGGATAAGATGGCATTAACCAGTTACCCCTCCTGTTCCAACGACAAGTGGCGGCTACTACAAACAAAGGGTGACTGCAGTAACTGTGTCGTTTTTCTGCAGGGGCACACACACACACACACACACATATACAAGACACTATACTTATGCACAGAGATACACATTTATACTGTATACACACATGCATGAACACATGTACAAGATATGCAGCAACACGTGCACAGTGATGGCCACAGACACAGGGTTGCAGATGTCACAATAACATGTTTGGGTATCCTGATATTTTTGTAAACAAGAAACATCTGTCATTTTATCTGGATTACCATAATGCTTTGTAGCATCCCTGAAATTCTGTAGAAAAAAGTTCAAGAATACAATTAAAAGCTGATGGAGGGTCAGGAATTTAGGTTGCAATCTAGAACACACTTGCAGAGCAGCAAAGGTGAGAAAAATCAGATTTTTTTTTGTTTGCATTCTATTTTTGTCCCTGCTCACAGTAAGGAGACTAATTCCCAGTCAACTTTTTCTCACGGGGTTTCAGCACCTCTGCTCCTGCCAACCTTTTCCATGACCAGCCAAAACAGGGTAATTGAAGAGCCAAAAGATAGGTTGAAAATGAAGAAATAGAGCACTTATAAGATGTCGGCCAGGGAGCTCTCTGAAAGTGCATCCGCTCAGCTAGGCAACAAGCCACGCTCCTTCCGTTGCATTTAAAGTTCATTGCACTGTTCCAATGTACAGAGTATTATCACATGATTCAATCCTTATTTCTCTGTCTGTCTGTCTGTCTGTCGTTTCCTTCCTGAGACTGACTGACTGCCCCAATTTTTGTAAAGCAGCTGTGACAGTGAAGTCTGAACAATTGTCCCTTAGAAGTTTTCTGATTTTTTTTTCACCTCTCCAAACCACTCACATGTATAGAAAGAATGATGACTCCTTACTGGCCAACAAGTACTTTCAGCTACTGTAGGTCATTATCCCAGCACAACAGCCCGGCTGAAAATCGGCTCAACAGATATGTTTAAAAAATACATCCAATTAACTAAAAAGGTTCCATTTCATAATCACAATGAGGCGCTCCAGTAGGTACGTTATGGTAAGCTAACAGCCCTTCTCAGGTGGTGGAAGTACTCAGTTTCATCTAGTGCTTAAACCCACCAGAGGCGGACTGTTATCCCACATAACACACCCCGCCATGCCTTATTGCTTAATTATGACTCATGTCTCTTTCCTATGTTACAGCTTCCATGTTTTTTGTTCATGAAATTGTTAATCTCTAAGTTTTGTTTTTTTTGCCAAAATGTAGGATTTGCATTTTTCTACATTTAGAGCATAGGTACCTATTATGGTGGAATTGTTACCAACTCTATCCTTTCGTATTTTATTCTAGATTGCCCCTTGCCTCCATTCTTATATTGATGCCCTTCGTTCACAATTTAGAGTCTGTTTTTGCATTTCTTTTTTACATTTGAAATAGTAAAAGGCACGCTCCCTTTATTGTGGATCAGACCAGGTTTTCATCTGCATTCTCAGCTGTTTTTTACACCTATTATTCCATAAGGTCAGCGAGCACTGTCTGCTGCATGTTAGTTCATTTTAGTCACAAGAAAAGTGATGTTAACCATTGGGGAAGGATTTGCAACTGCCTGTGAATGTCACAAGCCCCAGGTGCACCGTATATACGGTGCACAGAGCATGCAGCATTCACCCACCTGCAATCGGGATATTCTATCCCGTGCGATACTTGCCACAAGTTAGACCACTGTTTTGTGGTCTAACGTGCGGCAATCCAGAGGGCCTTTTTTTATGTTGCTTGCACCAGATATTTGGCACAAGCTGTTGTAAAGCCTAGAAACTGTTGTAACTGCACCCGAGATTATAAAATTGGGCGCGGTTGTGGTGAAGGGGTTTGGTGCACTGCCAGGACCTAAGTATGGTTGGGCATGGCTGGGTGCAAGCCCTGCACCACGTTTTGAAAATTCTGCCCCATGTGTTCAAAAACAGAGAATGCTGATAAAAACATGATCCAAGCAATATTAAAAGGAGGGCTACATTTATTATTTCAGATGTAAAACAGAAGTGCAGCAGCAAGCTTAAAATGGGGTAAAATGGTATTATACTAGACAAGTCACAGGGGGCAATCCAAATTCCAGGGCCATACTTTAAATAGGTATTTCTTTGCCTAATGTAACTACTCTGTGAACAAAAAACAAATAAATAAATAGCTAACTAACTAAATAAATAGAATAAACAATTATATGTCAGCATTTTCACTGCTATCATGCACTTCTGCTTTAACCTCATGCCATGAACTGATGTCCATTTCTTAAATTTCAGATCAACCACTTTGAACCAATTTAAATTGTTCTTCCATATCAACTATTCATCCTAGCTTCACGTCATCTGCAAATGTTTGTATCCCATTTATACAGTTGTTCCCCACATCCATTATCAAAATGCTAACAAGCACTGAACCCAGTATCGACACTCAAATGTTTTTGACAATTGCAATAGAGTGAGCCTGTGACTTTTCAGTTGGCCCATTGGTAGGCAGTTTGCCTAGTGGATAAAGCACGAAGCTGCAGACCTGTGTTTGAATCCCACCTCCATCATTTACTCACTGTGTGACTGTGGGCAAGTCAAGAAAACTTTAGGGCTGTGCAAGCCTCCCAGAGTTCAATCTTGAAAACCAAGTTAAGTTTGCCAAAGGTCACTTAGTGGCAAACTAGTTAACACTGGTTGGACCATTGGTAACCACTGGAGAATGGCAATCAAGTTTCATATTGTACTGGGCCAGTGAAGCACCCCAACAATAGCCCAGCCTAAGCTACCAACTAGCCCAACACTGAGCGCACAAGTCTGGCATAAAAACTAGCTCTCACTCTCACCGCCTAGTTAACTGTTTCAGGTGTGGAGTGTTTTTTGCCATTCGACTAGTTAAACTGATTCATAACGTGAACCAATGCGAATCAGTTGAACCACAAGTCAACATTTTTGACCCAAAAGTTCACCACAGTCTACAAGAATTGGACACCTGAAGTTTGAGGTGTTTAGATTCTTTGATAGAAACAAAATTGCAACTCTGCTTTATATGCTTGGTCACTATCTGACACTTTCTCTGTGTTTAATCTTCATGTACTCTCTTTAATCACCCTTGAGCTCACATCCTTCACAGGTGACACAACTTTGCATGACTTAGAAATCATATTGGGATACAGAGTGTCTAAAACGTGTTATAGAAGTACACAAATTCCATCCTTCCTTGTAATGAAATAACAGTGTGGAGAATTGCCTTTTTTGCACTTAAAAGTGGTTTCTCCATGAGCTTGCATCATCCACTCTTTCATCTAGTCTTTCCGGAGACACTGAAAGGGCTGTAACCATCTTCATGTTGTCTTTCTGTGATACTTGGGCTCTTCAGTCCCACACACAAAAGTGTGTCAGCTGTCTGCATGTACTTTCCCCACAGCAAACAAAGCCTCAGGCTGTGCTTTTGCAGGCTTGACAACATTCTTTGTATTCTCATGGGACAGTCATTATATGGCTTAGCAAATATAGCTACCCTTGCCTTGTAATCAGTGTTTGCAGCAACAGCATGCTTGTATGTGTTAGTGTGTGTGTGTGTGTGTGTGTCTATATATATATATATACAGTATATATATCTGCAGTCTGTTGCACATAGAGAGAATTCCCAATAACTATTTTTTTTCCTATTTGTGCATATCCCATTGCGCACTATTTTCCTGGAAGCATATGCTATTGGTTTCCAAAGGCAACTGGAGTTCCACAGCAGCACAGAGAAGCATCTGTGGCTATTTTAATAGGTATGGAAGGGGCCATAAAACTTTAACACAGGTTCCTACAGTGTGTAACTGCTGTTTTCTAGCCCAGACAGGCTTATTTGTGGTTCTTTTTTTCTGCTATAGAAGAGCTCTGTCTTGGTGGAGGAAGCTGGAATAAGCTTTCACAGCTAATTAAAGGGCAAGCAAATGCCTCTGAAAAAATTTGAAGACCTACCACTTAGACACAATTCAGCTTAAATTTCAAACTGTTTTGCACTTCTCTTCTGCTTCTTCTTTATTGTACTTTTATTTGCATGAAAGTAGGATCTTAATTGTTTACCCATTAGAGGTCACTTGCAACTGTTGCTGGTTCTGCACCAGAGGTCATAGTTCTCCATTTGTTATATCACAATAAGTTCCATGGGTCAGCAATAGGGAAAAGGGAAATTGTTTAACCAAGAAAGGCACACTAAGGTGAAGCTTGTTTCCAGGTGCGACCTGGGAGCACAAGGAAGTTAAGTGACTTGCTCAGGGTCACACAGTAAACAAGTGGGGACTGTAGGATTCAAACCCAGGTTTCCAGGTTTGCAGCTCAGTGCCCTAAACCACAGCACTATACTGCCTCCTCCGCAGTGTTATACTCCCTCCTATAGAGCTGTGCAGAATGCCAAATTCTGTCATCAGAATTTGTGTGGGATGGAAATTCTGCTTCCAAAATGCTTTTCAGAATTTCTTCCTGAACTCCACAGAATTCCAAAAAGCATTTCTATGTAAACCACTGAATAATGTTCCGTGGACTGCATAAACCATGGAACTGTGGAATAGGAACCTGAGGTTGTTGCTGAGTGCCTTGCAACCACTCAGGAAAAGTGGTGGAGGCCAACATACTAATTTGAGGTTGAGTCATGGTCAGTTACTTGCCAGCCCCAAAACAACTGGCCATAAGCCAAAGAGCCCCCCCCCCCCATAGAACTGTTTCAAGCAGTTCTACATAACACGCAGGCTTATGAAACAGATCATGTTGTTGGGGGAGTGGACTGAGATTGTAGAGGGATGATGTGGTGGAAAGTTACAAACAAGGGATCAGGACATGGGGGGCCTCTGGCACCAGGCAGAGATCATGAGCCTAGAAGTGGGACCACTGGACCACCAGAAAACACAGACAGAATTCTGAGAAACTCAACACTCCAGTGGTCCATAAGTAGGTCTAAAGGTGAGGGGTGGGGTGGAGGGGAAGGTTAAGGGGGTTGCCCATTTGACAAGGGCTTGAAGCATGACACAGTGGTGGACAACTAGCACAAGGCCATAGCCAGAGCCCTGTGCCTGTCGTAGGCCAATATATTAGTGACTAACATCTGGCCAACTCATTTGTATTGTGACTTTGTCACCAAAGTCAGATCCTTGAGTATGGCAGTTTTTGGTTACAGCACAACAGGGTTCCTCTTTGCACCCTGAATTTGCACCACCATTGATTGCACTGATGTATCAGGCCTCCAGTGTTTAAAGCAAATACTCTTATGAACATACAAAGAAGCCAGTAGAAGAAGGCTATTTGGTCTATCTAGTCTGCTCATATTGCAGAGTCCACAGCTTGAGCTACTGTCCCTGCCCCCCCACTCCTCCCATCCTCCCTACCCATGATCTTTACCCTTCCCCTATGCCTATCCCAGCCTCTCTTGAAGCTGCACACTGTCTTCAATGAGACCACCTCTTCTGGCAGCGCATTCCAAGTGTCCACCACTCTCTCTGTGAAGAAGCACTTCCTGACCTCCCTCCTAACCCCCCCCCCAGCTTAAGACTGTGCCCCCTCATGTTACGGTTGCCACTCAACTTAAAGAGACCCTCCTTATCCACCTTATTTATCCCTTTCAAGTACTTGAAGGCCCCAATCAAGTCCCTTCTCTCTCTTTCCTGTCCTCCAGGGAGTACATGTCCAGTGCCCTTAACCTCTCTTCATATGCCTTACCACGCTGACCTGCTGTCATCTTTGTAGCCCTCTTCTGGACCTTCTCCAGCAGGTTAATGTCCTTTTTGTGGTGTGGGCACCAGTACTGAACTCCATACTCTAGATATAGCCTCACCAGTGACCTGTACAAGGGTAGTATAACCTTCTCTCTCCTACTACTGATCCCCCTAGCTATGCATCCCAGCATCTTGTTTTCCCTTGCTGCTGCTTTCTTGCACTGTGTGGAGTGTTTCAGGTCACTAGTGATCATCACTCCTAGGTCCTTCTCCTCCTGTGATGCAGATACCTGGACTCCACCCAGGTAGTACTCCATTCTGGGATTCTTGGTGCCAGTGTGCATAACTTTGCACTTCTTGGCATTGAAGTCAAGCTGCCAGATCCCAGACCACCTACCCAGCTTTTCCAGATCATCATGTATGTCCCGTATCCCTTCAGCTGTGTCCACTCTCCTGCAGAGCTTGGTACCATCCATGAATAAGCACATTTTGACCTTAATGCCATTTCCAATGTCATTGATGAAGACATTGAACAACACCGGCCCCAACACCAAGCTCTGCTGGACCCCATTGGTGACCTCTCTGGTGCCAGATAACTCCCCCCCCACAACCACCCTCTGTGTTCTGTCCCTCAGCCAGTTTTCCACCCATCTGGACAACTTATCCCAACCCCAAGATCCACTAACTTCCTGATCAACCTTTTGTGGGGCACAGAATCAAAAGCCTTGCTGAAATCCAGATAGAGGATGTCTACCACTTGGCCCCTGTCTACTGTCTTAGTGACCCAGTCAAAGAAGTCAATCAGATTGGTTTGACATGACCTCCCCCCATGAATCCATGCTGCCTCACATCCTGGAGACCATGCTCCCTAGTTATTCTACCAACCTTTGAGCTTGCACACAATTAAGGTCAGACTAAATAGTCTGTAATTCCCTGGGTCATCCTCGGTACTGCTTTTGTGGAGGGGCACCACATGTGCTATTCTCCAGTTCTGTGGCACTTCACCTGACTCTAGTGAACTATTAAACAGGCCTGCCAGTTCCTCAGCCAGTTCCCTTAGTACCCTTGGGTGTACTCTGTCCAGGCCTGGTGATTCATCCACCTTCAATGCTAGCAGCCCCTCCCTCACTCACTCTATCCTCCTCTATCACTACATCTGTGTTCCCCTCCTCCCCTGCTCCTCTTCTCCCTCCTGAAGGCACTGGTCCATCCTTCTCCCTGGTGAAGATGGAACAGAAGTATTTATTTAGTATCCCTGTTTTCCCCCCGTTATCCTCCACCAACTCCTCCCCTTTCTTAAGCCTAACAATCCTGTCCTTCTTGTCCCTCTCTTTTCCTCAAGTCAAGTCCTTTACAGGCATGCAGCCAGTAGGCTGTATAGCAATCAGTAGTAAATAAGTAAACAATAAGCCACAACAGGGTGTTCATTAAAGGATTTTATACAATGGCTAGAAAAAATCTAGAAATTTCATTGGCTGAGAGACGTCACCTGACTGTGAATGAAATCTCTATAAATACACAGTCAGCTGACAAATCTTATTTTCCTTCCCCAAAACTTACTTAGAGCCATTTTATAAGCTTAATAACCCATCCAGGGTGTGCATCATAGAGTTTTACTACACTTCCCAGGAACGTAAGGACACTCAGCCTTTGGCCTCAGTAGCATGCTTTAACATCCTATAGTGCACACCTTGTCATGGCTTATTACTTACTTACTGTACATTCTGGGAGAATGATGCATAAGGCCAGAGGCCAAATATTCTTATGGCCCTGGGAAGTGCATTCAAATCCATTAATGCACACCCTGGTGAAGCTTGTTGCACTTATAAAATGGCTTGCTGTTCTCATGTATTATATGAAAGTGAAACATGTTTATTATGATTTTTTTTTACATAACGCAGTTTGTTTGAATACATTTTAAATGGCAAAATCATATACATGAAATAGTCCCTGATGCTGGTCTGGGATTTTCGTCTATACTCCAGAACAGCTCAACATGGGTGGCCCGACCTGCTTGTGCATTTCACAATAGCATTACAATCAAAACATCAAATCCACTCCGTGAAGAAAGACTTTAACCTTGGACTTGCTGACCTGTTTTGACTGTATATTGCCTTGCTCGTTCGAGCTCTCCATGCAGTGGTGATGTGGATTTTTTTTCTAGTACTGTACTTGATTTAAAACTTAATAAAAGTTATGTAATAAAAAAAAAGCATTAGTCCCTAATTTGTAGATAAAGAGGCTTTTTTTTACATTGGTAATGAGATCCGGCACCATGACCATAAATCACTAACTTTTTAATGCGAGGTCAAGTGATGTCTCTCAGCCAATAAGGTTGCTGGATTTTTCCTTGCAGTTTTATAAGACAGCTTTAAACCATCTGTCTTCCTATTTAAGCAGCTTTTTACCAGCACATTTTCTCTGGTATATTGAGTTACTTGTTTTTTTTAATTCAGTAAATTGCATTAGGCTTTTGTTTTTACACCAACATAACAGACAATATGCAAACTTACAATAACACATAGATTTCTGCCCATAATGTGTGTGCATGGGAGAATTTGATCATTGATACATATGGATTTGGCAATGTGGCTTCAATGCAAAGAAGTGCAAAGTTATGCCCATTGGAACCTGGCACCTCAGGATTCAGTACAGTCTGGGAGGGGTCCAGGTATCTGCATCAGAGGAGGAGAAGGATCTGGGAGTGATGATCACTAGTGACGCGAAGTACTCCATGCAGTGTAGGAAAGCAGCAGCAAAGGCAAATAAAATGTGGGGCATTGCCAGAGGGATCAGCAGCAGGTGAGAGGAGGTAATACTGCCCTTGTGCAGGTCATTATTGAAGCTGCACCTGGAGTACAGTGTATGGTAATGGTGCCCATACCTTAAAAGGGAAATTAACCTCTTGGAAGCAGTCCAAAGGATGACAGTGAAGAAGATCATGGGCCAGCAGAGTAGAATGTATGAGAAGAGGTTGGAAGCCCTGAACATGTACTCCCTGGAGGGGAGGAGAGGAGAGGAGAGAGGGGACACGATTATAGCTACAAGTATTTGAAAAGAATAAACAGAGTGGATTAGGAGGGTCTCTTTAAGCTTAGTGGAAACCAAAACGAGAGGACACAGTCTCAAGTTGTGGTGGGAGGAGGTTAGGAGGGAGACTAGGGGGCACTTCTTCACAGAGAGGGTGGTGGCAGTTTGGAACTTGCTTCTGGATGAGGTGGCTTCACTGAAGACGGTGGGCAGCTTCAAGTATGGCTGCAATAGAGTTAAGGGGAAAATAAGGGTCAAGGGAGGGGCAGATGGAGGGGAAAGGCAGATTGGAGAGGGTGGGCAGGGTCAGTGGCTTAAGCTGAGGACCCTACAATATGAGCAGATTAAGCAGACCAAATGGCCTTACTCTGCTAGCTTCTTCATATATTTGTGTATGTCTGTGTATGAGCACAAGGTTGGCAGAGTTTATACAAGGCAATTAAATGATGGGTTACCCAGCCTTATATAATCAGAAGCAGCAGCACATATATAAACCAGTATCATCATGTATAGTGACTGAGATAGTTCTTACTCCTGCAGTAGGATATACAGTGCATATAACTTGCCCCATCACTTGTCAGTGGACTTCGTGTTGTTATTAATACTGCAGTCATTTTGTTTATACGTACTGTAAATTGAGTATTAGTTCTTGAAACCATTCTTTGTAGGTTATGTGGTCCAAGTCTGGACAGTGCCACAACACTACCATTTTGACAGTTATAGCTATACAATGCTTTCTTTCTGTTACAGATACCTGATTATATTCGCCTAAAAGGCAGACTTCTGGGACAAGCACAGCTTCCAAACCCAATAGTGGGTCAGCTTTGGATTTGATTAAAGTTCAGAGGGATAGTGCATGTTCACATTCCCAAAAGATGTGCAATAACATTCCTCTGGCTTTACCACATCTGATACATAAATCTGAGCTCAGTTTGCCCATTTTGTATAACTTGATGGGCGTTGTAATAAAGGTTACTCAATATATTGAACTGTGTCAGTCTAAGGTTATCATTCTTGATGTACACAAACAGCTTTCCAGACTTACTCCTATTTTATTTGTTTGGTTGTAAATTCCATCTACCAATATGGGCACTTGCCTTCTGAGTAAAGGAGATACTTTACAAGGTAATGAAACAGATTGTCACTGGGCCATTGCATTAAGACTGTGGGTAAGTTCCCTGTGGTCAGCTAACTGGGGTAGTGGGCCAAAGTGATGACATAACAGCATGTGTTACTTGAAGATATTTAAAAACATCTCTATTTGGGATTTGGTGCCAGAGCTGGAAGGTATTATACTGGATTGGGTACACTTCCAGTAACAGATGAGCTGCTGCTGTAATGTAAAAGTCCTGGTCAGAAGGATTCCTTAATGGGTAAACTATCAATCCAGAAGTTAGGATTATTAAATGGTGGCTGGAAGGAATCTCTAGTCATGTTTAATTTTAGATGTCTCTTGACCTGTAGGTGTACGTTGATTGAGACCGCTTTTATCGAGTCCACAAGGGAGCTGGGCAGTTCCTTTGGAGGGGTAGATAGCAGGGATAGGGGTATTTAACCTGCAATTTTGCATAGATGTTGTTCTATGGATAGTCATCTAGGTCAGTATTCTGTAGTGCCTTGCGGGATTGGGTTACTCATCTACTGCGTATACTGCTAGTATGGGTAGCAAAGTAGTAAATTCCAAAGTGTGACAACTGGGCACCTCCTCTGTCCTTAGGGACAGACAGCTTGTTATAGGCCCTCAGACATCTTTTATTTGCCGAGATAAATTTGGCTATTATGGCATGCAAGTGTCTGAACCACGTCAATGGTAAGAAAATATTCAGCATTGTTAAGAGGTACAGCAACCAAGGCAAAATGTTTATGTTGATGACAATGATTCACCCCGAGAATGTCAGGGGTTAAGTGGGCCTATAATCATTCAAGGTCCTGTTTGACGATGGACATCAATGTGTCTAAATTGTGCCCGTTCACATCAGAATGTTTTCTACATAAATCCATACCCAGATAGATAAGGTGTATGGGGATGTTGTCATGGGCTGGCTGTAGTGAGAACAAAACAAGTTCAGTTCACCAGTACTTTCAGCAAAGATAGCCTGCTTTTCTCTGACATCAGCTTTGCCAGTCACCAGTGGCAACAAACTTATGATGCTGTTTGGCTGGGTCTGCAGGAGGTAGGAGTGTCCCATTCACACCAGTTCTCAGCCAGCCTGAAGGTATTGTACTTAGGGAAAACATACTTATTTTCTGACCCAGCTCAGTCTCAAAAATATCATGAAAAGATTAAAGGTGACATAGAGAAGGATCAAGGCATTCAGACTCTGAAGGGGAAGGGATTGAACTCTGCACTGGAGACATGCATAATTAAGTAATAATTACAGTATTATCCCTAGTTTTACTGTATGTGCTGTTTCATGCTGCTGTTTCTAAAGTGGGGAAAAAGCTCTATTTCAAGCTCCAAGCACTGTTCACAACCCCCAGCGAGTTATAGCCATTCATTATTCCCTGATGGTAGTGATGCTATTATAGGGAGAATACTTTTCACCCCTATATATGGTCTAGCAAGACCACTTGAACGTCAGCAATTCGGTTCTCTTGGAATGGGAGTCATTACTCTGTTCTTAAGACTGCCACTGCCTCATGGTGGGAACACTGCTGAGAAGCATAAAATCCACTATACTGTTTTCCCCTGTGCAGCACATAGCTATACTGGCCAAACTACTGAGCACTGGGTTGAGTGAACACACTTAGTGTACTGAGCACCACTCATTATTACCAGGGATTATCAGTTCATTTATTGTGATTCCTGAATGGTGTATTTAAATGAGTTTGACATTAATTCATTCCTGCTATTTTCCTGCCTAGCTAAGTAAGATAAAAGTCTGTTTGATGCTAAAGTTTGAGCAACTGAAAGCAGTCAGGATTATAAGATAATTACCAATTTCAGATATATGGACACTTTGGTCTCATAATGGGATCTCACTGAGTGATGTTTTATTCTGGACTGCCATTTCTAAAAGACAGTTAGATACTAACCACTCCCTTGCCACAAATAGTTAATTTATTGCAAGTCTATGTTATACACCCTATAGTGGACTTTAAGCAACTGCCTCCGAATGTGGTAACTAAGTGTTCCCATGCTAATTATATTTCTGTGTTGTCAACTTCTGATACCTTGAACCAGGCTTTATTTTCAATTTATGTGATGTATCCTGAAAAGTTTTTAAATAAAAAATTTAAAATAAAAAAAAGCAAAGACAGTCTACTTCCCCCTCTGGGGATCATTTCTGTGTCCCTTGCTGGCCTCAGCTTCATGAATATAATGAGGGTTGCACTGGTCAGGCGGGGTTCACTTTCACCAAATGCGCCAACCAAGGCAATAAGAATGGTGCCATCTTAAGTTATTTATAAGGTGCACGATCACTGCCCACAGTTGTGTTGTAAGAGTATTTAACACTCATGTGTAGTCTCAGATGTGAGGAGAGCATGGTGAGCTAAGGCAGGAGACAAGTGTAGCGAGACTCAATTAGTCTAAATAAAAGGTTAAAAGTCAAAGGATGGTAAACTGCCAAAGTTAAATGCTGAGTCAAATAAACTCAGAACAAGTAATAACACAATACATAATACAGGCTTCTCAAACACCAGGAAGTAGAAACACAAAGCCCCCCCCCAAGATGTTTGCTGCAGGGTTCCATCCTGCTGAGAAAAGGGTTCCATGTCAATATACTGAGTCAAAAATAGCGAACATTGAAATAGTGAATCATTAATAGCAAACCCAGTTTGAGTGAATACCAACAATAGCGTGGCACAAAACAGTTATTTTAAAGCTCAGAAGAAACACAACCATCATCTTCTCAGCAAATGGAACAGGTGAGCACTTTACACGCCCACTTTTATACCTCTTCACCAGGTGTTGTAGTTTTTGTTTTAACGTGGGGGGCTATGCCCTCCACAACCCCATAGAGGGCTCTGCCCCTACCCCCCTATCTCTAGGATTCCAACACCATGCCACTCATTGATAGTGGGAGTATCGGTATGGTCGGCTCACTGTAACACCCTGGTAATGCTGACACTGTTCACTATTTGTGGCATTCGCTCTTATGTGACATTCGCTATCTAATGCCTGTCGTTATAGTGTGCCTCGCTATAACTGATTTGCTCTTATGTATTTGCTATAATAATATGGTACCTGAGAGGAGTGCAGGGCCTCATCTCGCCGGAGCTTTGGGGGATTGGAATAAATTCAGAAACAACTTCAGTAATTCCTGCAAATCTTCCACTGTAGAGTGAAACTGGTGCTGTCCTTTGAGGTGAGGATCATGTTCACTGGGTAGACTTGAATTTGATGGCAACTGCATAAAGCTTGAATTTAATATCACTGTATTCTTGCTGTTTCAACCTCATTTGTGGGCTGAGACTGTTGAAGATCAGAAGCTTATGATTCCCCCATAAAAAGTCTTTATTACCCCGGCCCTCACCTGAGATAGAATTTAAATTTTATCAAGGACATTAAGCAAGTGGAAATAATAGCTCTGGGGCATTCACCCCACACTGGCACTGGGCACAGACCATGGTGCGCCCTGTCTATAATGTACTGTGGCCAAATGGGGAGACCCTGCAATCTTCTCACAGAGCTTTTGGACAAATAAAATTGGGTTTGAACCCTCAGCCTTTTCTGGGAGCCCCACAATGACAAGATTATTAGGCCAGCTCCTGACTTCCTGGTCCTCCAGCCACTCTTCTGATTTTTGCAGTAGCCTGTGAGAGGCAACCACCACTGGTTTAGTTTTGATGAATCTGTCTTTGAGCAAGCTGAAGCTTCCTTCAGTGCCACTCTTCCACATGGGGATCACCTCCAGAGCTGACTTTACCACTTTAAAGACCCCTTTAAGTTCTTTTCTTTTAAATTCAATGTGCTTATTAAGGAAGCCATCATCACTTGCCCATAAAGGCTGCCCTCCAGTCAAGCCTTTCAAGTATATGCAGTATTCTTCTCCCTCTGCAACATACTTTATTTTAACTGCAAAAAGTCCACTACCCAGAAGTATGGCAGACATCAGTGGGGCTCCATTATCTGTAAAGGTGTGGCACCGCACCATGCGCTTCAATACTTTTGTACTGAAGCACACGGTGCGGCGCCGCATCTGTACACATAATGGAGCCTCACTAGCGCCCGCCATACTTCCGGGTAGAGGACTGTTTGTAATTAAAATACAGTATGTTGCGGAGGGAGAAAAATGCTGCAACGTACTTAAAAGGCTTAACCAGAGGATAAACCTTGCAGGGGTTGGAGGCTGACATGATGATGGCTTTCCTTAAATTCAAGGCAAATGAAACTAAACATTACACAACCACATACAATTAACAACAACAAATCCTCCCACCCCCAAGGCAGAGTGAAATCTATTCAATCCCAACTAAAGACAATTGTGAACCAAAGAACATCCAGGAACCCACAACAAGTTAAACGAAACAGGAGACAAATAAGAGGAATCTGCTGTAAAAGTTAAGGCAAGACAATAAATGAGCAGCAAATATGAAATATTAATGAAAAATGGGACTGTTCCTGAGCATGCTAGATCCTATACAATGTGTGTAACTTGCTCCATTTCCTGTAATAGGATGGAGGTCTATTGTGAATACTAGCAATCATCTTCTCTACTCGAAGACTGAACAAGGGTTCCTGCAACCACT